>OW964829.1:44271686-45656686 GCA_943142095.1 Ophonus ardosiacus | reverse complement strand
TAAATGATTAATTACATCGTCGTCCAAATATTCATTTACAATTAGGTTGAAATCTTTCATGATTTGTAATACTCAAACTAAAACTAAATATTGGAAATATAAATTAAGTAGAAAGTAACTTATCACTGTATGTATATTGACAGATGATAGGTAAAATTTTCCATCACTAACTCAACATGTCGTTCAGCAGTACGCTAAAATGCTTACATGTTATTGCTGAGTTGCTTACTTAATTGCTGAGTGCCACTGAACGCGCCCATTAAGTCGTTAGTCGGTGTCGGATGTCGTACGCGTGCGCACTACGCAGAAATTTGGCGGTAGGCGTTGCCGGTTGTCGGCTGTCGGAGTCGGAACGCAAGTTGATCATTTCCCATCTTTTCGACAACGACATTGAAGGTCACGTCAACAGAAAATTGAAAATGAATGATATGACGTTGGATGTAATATTAATATATTATGTACAAGAAAACAATAGCCTGTATGGCAAAGTAAATAAATTATACAACGATTTAAAAAGAAAAAAAAAATATTTGGGGACAAATAATAATCATAATTTGTTTCAAATTAACTACTTAACCTTAGCGTAACAGCAAGTTTAATATCAGTTAGCAAAGGTTTTCTGTAATCGTGGTTTCAGAATATCATGCAACTGATCAAATTGTTGTACGGACATTCTCGTAAATTTAAAAGTCTTCGTGATCATTTGCCTTGAAATATGAAAATAATATTCTGTGCGCACCAAAATTTTGCCTAACATCAATCTCTTTTGCATCGGCCATCGTAGTTTTATTATTTGAAGCTACATTACAATTAAATAAAAATAAATTGGAAAAGATATAGTACCCATAACCTCACTTAAAAGTGACATTTCGCTACGACAGCTTCCGACTATTGTAGAAAGCAATGTCGGGTGCTGCTAACGTTAAACGACTTACGACAAGCGACAACCGACAAACGACTCAGTTGTAGAACAGGCTTTAGGCACTGGCTTAGGGCGCCTGGCTGTTTGCGGCGCCCAAAAAATATAAAAACTAAAGACAAATATATAAATAAACAAAAAAATCAATGTATGGAATATATACCTGTCCTGTATTATTAAATTTTAGAGCCCCTCAAAGTTAGTTTTGTGTAAATAAATTGTGTAATTTATTGAACATGCCATTGCGAAATAATTAAGTCAGGAAGAAATAATACATAAATTTGCGATAGTCAAGGCACGGAAATTTACCATATAATTTAATCATTCTTGGATTCTCGTTAGTTTTAAATTCTAATAGGTTTCTTACCTTCCGTCACCTTTAGGTACGGAAGGTATTGTTGTTCAAATAGTCTAAAAATGCGTACACTTACGTAACATTCTCTTTACAATCAAATAATATTACTATCAAGTTTATATCTTTACCAATTTTTGAATTATTGCCCCAAAAGTCAATATAGCCCACATTTAGATAAAAACTTCGAAATTTTCAATAATCTAATTTTTATTTATCTAGATACTTCTCAATGCGCTGATTCCAAATTTTGAAACCGCAGGTCGATATCTCGTTTCGTTCTGGAGATATTTAGATTTAAAGTTTTGTTCAAAACTGCCCATTTTTGGGTAATGACCCAAAAATGGGCCGAGATATGAATTTGGCGACAACACCATTCGATTCTACAGACAAAAATACATAAGTATAGTAATTTTCATAATTTTTGTCCAACAGGTTCAAGTTTTATTAATAAAAGCTTGAAAACCCCTGAAAATGGCCAAAATTTGAAAAAATCGTAAGGGGTACCCCTTACGATTTTTGCGATTTTTGGGCATTTTCAGTTATTTTGCTTTAGAGATTGTATGCGGTGTTCAAAAATTCTGAAAATTGGTGTACTTATGTAATTTTGCCCGTAGAATCGAATGGTGTTGGTGCCAAATTCATATCTCGACCCATTTTTGGGTTATTGCCCAAAAATGGGCAGTTTTGGGCAAAACTTAGAATCTAAATATCTCGAGAACGAAACGAGATATCCACCTGCGGTTTCAAAATTTGGAATCAGCGCATTGAGAAGTATCTAGATACATACAAATTAGATTTTTGAAAATTTTGAAGTTTTTATCTAAATGTGGGGTATATTGACTTTTAGCTCAGGGCGCCTATATATCTTGAACCGGCCCTGCTATCAAACGGCTATGGGATGAAATAAAAAGACAATATATAAAGTAATCAACATCAAATCAACCCATATTCAACTTTGTAATGTACAACAGTCATTTTATCCCCAGCGTCCATAATTTTCTACATATCTTTTTATAATTTTATGCATGGTAGCATGAACATGTGATTATTTATCGAAAATTTTCAATCGTCTTTTGTATAATATATGAAAAGTTTATTTGTCGTCTGCATTCCATATTGTTAAAAAATTTAAATTCGCTACCCATAATTTTGGACGGCCTACAGGGAACCCTTCATTCTTAGATTGGAGAAACTTTTCTTCAACATCGTGGTTTATATAAAATGTATTAATTTGATTTATTTTTCTTTATGCTGTCCTCGAATCCAGTTCTTATCTTTTGAATCTACCTCACGTTTTCAATATTCCAAATCAATACAGTATTAATTCTCCCAGCGAAATTCAATCCGTAGCCATCAGAAGCAAGTAACAAATACAGGAAAAACAGTTATTGAATTACTACGGGACATATCGAATATCGTTGGAGGTAGCGCGGTGGGCTTTAAATTGTAAGGCCTCCCATCTCCTTCATTCCCCCCACGGAAAACAATACAGTGAAAGACTTCCACGGAGAGTGTTAATTCGCCACGAGAATTCCTTGACAAACTTTAGGCATTCTTTGTATTAGTTTTTGTAAAACATTACTAGAAACTGATTTTCAAATGGCAAAGCAAGATTTTTGTGAAAAATTCATCACAACGCCGGGATTTGAACGCAGGATCTTCCTATATCTAGTAGGATACTCTACCAACTGAGCTATGAAATCCCCTTGAAGTCTGATTAACCATTTGATTAAATTTAAATGAAAAGAAACTACTTCTATAATAGTAATTTACGTATAGAGGGCCGAAGGAAAAAGGAAAAAAGGTTTACTCCTGCGGAGAGGAGGGCTTTTATTCGTTCAAGGGTTTAAACTTCTTTCGACGTTAGGTATACAACGTTTTACACACTACTGCAATGAAATGAAATGTTTTAAATTATTTTTTAAAAATATATAAAGCTTGTTGCTGTGTAAAAATATTACGTGGCTAGGTGGTCATGCTGCAAAACAATAAGGCAATGTGTTGCATTGTTAACTATTTGGTTATGAGATTTTTTAAAAAAATGCTAAGTTTAAAGCTTGAAGACAGTTTCTAAAGAAATAAAATAAATAAATTAATAAATATAAATATATCATCACGGCATATTACCCATTTCTGAGTGTGCCAATCTGCGTTGTACACAGATTTCGGTAATGATGATGACATATTTGTACCGTGCGGGCGTTTACCAGGCGTCATTTCACGGATACTCATTGCTTGCGTGGAGAGTGCACCACAGGGATCACTTTTGTGCCATTTAAAATTCGAAATATTTGGCGTTGGTGGGGATCGAACCTTATTCCCCAGGTTCACGACCAGACACTCAGGCACGCGGCTATTCTAATAAAAGCTGTGAAGCTTAAGCGGAACTGATATTTTTTTTTTTTTAATAAGTGTTAATTATATATTTCCAATTGTGCTACTTTACAGTTGTGCGTAAAATAATAAATAATTGAAACGTCAACTTTCATTCGCTAGTCGTACTATACTAATTATGTACTTACATAATATTTAGCATAAATACTTAGTATATTTAGTACTATAAATAAATTAATATTTTATTTATATTTTTATCGCAAAACAAAAACAAAAAATCCAAAGCTATTCTAGTATTATTCTGAAGATTATTGATTAAATATTGAAATCGTGGAAAAAATAGTATCTTTATATCTTTATAAACCGCGTCAGTAAAGTATAGTTTTTTTCTCTCAATGTATTGTAGCCCCTAACTCCGTCTTGTACTACAATTTTACTCCTCATGAAAAAATCGTACACTACTCCCTCATGGTGTATAATAAATATATTTTTTTCTACAAATCTATTAAAAGTAGGCTTTTTAATTTTCGTTAGAGTTAAAGTTATTAAAAAATAAATTTAAATGAAATAATAGTGTTCGAAGAAAAAATAGTGTGCGATATACGTGTTAAGTGAAGGGTTAGACCACTCCGTTTTGCGGTGATCCAAACTCCTTTCTCACAAAATAAAATGTCACTTTTAACTAGGGTTGCCAACTTTAGAAAATTATACAAAAGGACATTTTTTCAGCAATTTTTTTTTCGATTATGTGTAGAATTTAAAATTTATAAGAAAAATGCGCCGCAGGCGATTTTTTGAGAATTTTCAAGGTCAAACGGGTTTTAATACAATGTTAGATAATATAGAGCATGAAGCAAATTTCACAAGTTGTTCTGAAGTTATCACCAAACACCAAAGCATACATCTCTACGTCTGCTACCGCCACTTTTTAGAAAAAACTATAAACTAAATTAGTACCAATACATCAATAATTCAAAAATTCTATTGTTATTTCAATACATTACATAAAATCTGAAATAATTATTTCATTTTCATATTTATAATAATGAGAAAAATATTATCAATAACAAAATTTACTATAAAAGGACAAATCGCGTCCTTTCCTGGTTTAAAAAAGGACAAGGACAAAATATGCTCAAAAAAGGACAGTCCTTTTCAAAAAAGGTCAGTTGGCAACCCTACTTTTAACACTGATATCATAAATAACTATTTTATTTATTTATTTTTAATGTGTCAAAAGATAGACAGGAGGGTGTTTCACTCTGCTGAAATTTGACAAAAAGACCTTGGCCTATGGCCTTGCAACATATCGTGATACGCAGTACGCGACTATGTATAAAAAAAACCATGTTGACAACTTTGAACATTGCTGAAAAACTTATACAACTTTTACTAAGGTATTTTAATATTTATCGCCTTCTTTGGGCCTGTAGTTATCATCCATTAAAAATAAATACGGTAGTCCGTAAAATGATATAGATCAAACATAATTAGAACCCGTGACCTTTGGATTGTGAAGCGTCATCGTTGCCATTTCCTAGTCGGCGATTAATTTTTATTTTCTGCAATAAATTCTAAATAATCCAATTAACTAATAACCGTTTTCCCATTGTCTAACATAACCTGAGATTCCAAAGCCGTCTTGCTTGAAAGATTGATTAGAATCCCGCGAAACATCTTACGTAATAAATTCTAATCTTTTCGTCACGTCAGAATGTTTTTCTCGAGTTTTTTGTTTTGTAACAGTAGTAATACAATTTTTTATCCTCTTCGACTTTTTTATGTCATCACTTCTATGATGATGATGAATTTTTTACCTCTAGGTTACTAGAACTGAAATGTTTTGGTTTTTTAGTTTTCCTTTCGATTATTTATAACCTAATCGGCGCCTCAACCGCAGTTTAAGATCTATAAACTGTATTTTTATCGTTGTTTTGTGCTTCCATACGCACCACTTTGGAAGATATGTGTGCGTAACGTCAATAAAAATAAAAACTTTTTTTAGATTCTGTTATAAACAACTTGCTCGTTCAGAATAAATCATTTCGCTTGCAAACTTTTGAAAAAAGACAGTACTATCCAAAAATATGGATATATATGCTAATTTATAAAAATTAATGCAGAAAATAGTTATCAGTCAGATCAGGTAATGTTAATTAGCTGTAGAATAATTTGCAAAACATTTAATATTATTTATTTATTTAGAGTTGTTACACATAAATACAATAAAAACCACAATACTTATCTAAAGTAAGTGTCGAAATCTGTCATACAGCATGTATGCAATTAGATTTGCACGAAAAAGTTGGTTCGTGCAAGGTTCGTGTTGGTTCGTCCAGATGGAGCTGTTAGACATGCAGTCATTCAAAAAAGTCTCCGTACAACAGTAGTTTTAATGTATTTTAGGAAAAATAGCAATCTAAAACCCAATATATTTAATTTCCTTTTAATCCAAAATGAAAAGCAGTATATTACGTTATTATAAATATAAAATAAACAAATAATTTACTTAATTTATTTATATTATGGGGTAAACATTGAAAGTATTCATAATTTCATAACAAAAAAATCTCCGTACGATAACCAAAACATTTAAATAATAAATTATTTATTTATGTTTCATAAAGAAATATATTTGGAGGGTTTTCCTTTGGTTCTTCCACCAATAACTAAGCGATGAGTCATTGAATCTACCAAATTTTTGGTCACCGATGGCATTATATTCTGCTATTTTACTTGTAATTCATTAGATAATCTTTTTTGCTTCATATTCCTATTTATTTTAAGAATTTTTCGCACTTTCTTAATCTGGTTAAAGTCTGGAGACTGTGACTGATGATTAAGCATATTTTTTATATTATACAATACACATTTTCTTATAGACGCGAATTATTTGTTGAATTTTTCTGATGCACGAAATTAAAATTGTCTGTTAAGGCCCTATCTTTCGGCACTTTGTTTTAAATTTGCTTTTAAAATATCGAGGTAACCTTTGCTATCCATTGTTGCAATAATTATTAATTTTCGTACACCCGCTGAGAAAATATAGCCCCTAGACATAATACATTAAGTAAATTATTTCTTTATTTTATATTTATAATAACGTAATATACTGCTTTTCATTTTGGATTAAAAGGAAATTAAATATATTGGGTTTTAGACTGCTATTTTTCCTAAAATACATAAAAACTACTGTCGTACGGAGACTTTTTTGAATGACTGTACGTATCGAAGATAGATTGTAGAAAACCATAAGTAAGACAGCGATAAATATACAATTACTTGTTATTATGCGGTTCAGAAATAAATTAGGTACAAGGGTGTCAAGTGAGAAAAATCGGTGTCTTTTTGTTATAACATTCGTTTCTAATGAAATTTGTTAACAAATTTGATAGCAATTTATGATCGTGTCAAACTGCCTTCAAACTCTCGCACACTTTTACAGTTTTTTTATTTCCTCTACTAGTTTGTTATGAATAATTAATTCATTCACATTATGTAATAGAGAATTTTTTAGTAATATTTTTCTTTTTAAGGATGCAAAAAAAGCTGACGTGTTTCGTAATTATGTACCAACATCTTTTGCTGCATTTAGATTCCAAAGCTCGTAGCACATATATCGGATAAGTATGTTTTGTCATTTTATAAATTAGTTTCAAGGTAAAAATAATATTAAATATTTAACCAGTCTATGTCCAGTAGCCTCGCTAACACAGGTTTTAAGCCTGGCTTAAACAAAAAAATAATGCAAATCGAAATTTTGATAGCAACATTCTTTTACTCATTTGACTTTTTGTTTCGATTCGATATTGTCAGTTTAAGACACACTTAAATTTTAAGCTTCAGAATTACAAGCGAGCATAAATTTTATATCATCCACATTTTTTCTTACACTAGTATATAATTAATAATTACAGCTCAAAATGATTCTCATAGCTCTAATTTCTGTGGTAGTTTATCTAATCCTTTTGTAGCATATGAAAAAAGTACTGCAATGCTTAATAGTTATTTACATTCGAGTGCGTCTAAGTTGTATTTTACAGCGCGACAGCTTTGCTTATTAGCTGGAGCGCTGTAAAATACTTCACGCGCGAGAATTGTATCAAATTTTTTGACCGACGATAATGAAAATCACTTTTTTCAATGAGATAGGTTGTACTTCTGAGAAGGGTTAGTTTAAAATACTGGGGTTGTCAATTTCCAAATTTGATTTTACTTACCTTCATTAGAGTACTTCTTCTAGCAAAAAATTATCTGTAATAATAGACTCGTTTATGACTGATAATATATTTATTTGCTCATGTTTTCTGCGTAATAAATAATAGGTAGGTGTAGATATTTGACATTTCAGCAATGCTCGCGTATTTGACAGGTATATCGATCGGTGACTATGTCGGTAACGGCGGATTTTTACAATAATGACAGATGTCGCTACCGTGAGTTTGGTTTATATAAATTAATTTTAAATATAGGAAATGTTAAAGTAAAAAAATAACTTAAGTAGGTAGTACTTTTTTACATGAACTTTATTATAGTAAAGATGATTTCTTTTCTAAATGCCCATAAACGTCCAGTGTATTTTGATTATTTTACCGCATAGTTAGACAAGTTACAACACAGTAAGCGTAAAATGTAGGTTACACTTGCTGTGTATACAATTGTAAAGTTCCTATTACACTTCAGGAGGGCAAAAAAATTAATTTACAACACAATTATTTACCCATATCCTGCATATATTTGTGTTGTAATTTTTTTTTTCTTTTTAACTGAAGATATTTAGTTTTTTTGTACATTTGGTACCTACTTAATGTTTTACAAAAACAAAGACCAGCTGAGGTTTTCCTAGGATTTTTTAAAATAAGTAAATAAACATGTTCATTTCGAGTTTATAAATTTTAATTTGTTTTTTACAGTTTTCCAGTAATAATTAAGTGTACTGTATAAATATGAGCAGTATTTAAAGTTTTAAAACCAGATTATTTCTAATTTAAAAGTTTGCAAACTTTTTAATTATAAACTAATAACATAAAACCAATAATATTTTTAATTAAATTAAATCATGTTTAATATTTGAGCTTATTATTAATTCAAAGGGTTTTATTTTACAACAAAATTTGAAAAGAAGAACGCAGAAGTCAGTTGACTTACGTTTAAAGTTGAAAACAGGTCAAAGACGCGTAAAGGTTAGAAATAAATTTATTCCTTGCAGAATTTATAGATTCGTATTTTTAGATTCCTCGGTTTAGAAAATAGAACTAAGATCGGAACTCTGATGTTTATAACTTATGTGACGTCAGAATAAGGATGTGCAAGTAAACATTTTTCAGAAAAAAACTAGCGTGTTAATCTGTCCTTGAAGTTCGATTGTGCAGAGCAGAATGAATTTCCTTTCGATACAAATGAAAAATGGTGTTTTAAAATAGTTATTTATGTATGAACGGCGTAAGGTAAGTTATCATTTATGACTACAAGCGAGAAAATTATAGCATGAGGTTAAGACAAGGGTTTGAGCACGCTGTTTTCACTATTACCAATAATTCTGAAAAGAAAAGAAATAAATAAATATAAATATGGCTGTAGCATCATAGCTTATTATCCAGTGCAGGGAGAGCCAATCTATTTTTTTTTTTTTTTTTTCATTAACCATTTTGATCATTGAATTATTACTGTTGTTAAGCAACCGACTGTACTCTAATGGATTTATTGTTATGAATGCATATTCAGTGTAGTGCTCCACTACCATGTTATTATTATTTTTTTATTTTGTGTCACTGTGAAAATTTATTTTTTCGTTACATTTTCTTTTTTTAATATTTTATTTAATATTTTTTGTCTGGCTGGGTCGAGGAAGGCATAAACCTGTTGGAAGGTTTTTCAAGAAAAAAAAAATCTGTTGTGGCCAGCACAAAACCTTCCGTCAATTCAATGTATTTCGTACAAATCCGATACCAAAAGTTCCTTGGAAAAGATTCTATATATCTTGTAAAATTGTAACACGAACAAATAATTTTTTACAAATTCCATATTGCAAGTTCCTTTGAAAATATTCTATAAATCCAATATAATTATAACACGAATGTACATTCTGTAAATTCCTGTCTCAAATATTCTGCTACACAGTCCTTCCCTCTTCCACACACACGGACACACACACAAACAGACATCAATGTAAAATTAGTAATATCGTATTCTAGGGATCTTAAAACGTGCTTATTAATTAAAAACTCACCACCGAATTTTTTGACCAAAGACAATACCTTCCTTACCTAAGGGTGACGGAAGGTAAAAAATAACAACCTATAATTATTTTACTAAAATATAAATTACCATTTTTTCTCTTTTCAACGATGTAACTGTTCTGTATTTCAAAAATATGAAAAAATTCGAGAAAAATAAGATAATTGAACAATATTAGAATCTAGGTGGCTATATGAAAAATAAATTGGAAAAAAAAATTATTAATAAAAAAACACATTAAACAAGTCACAATTACATGTCTATTTTATTTAGTTGTTTTCTATTATTCTATTGTTACATTTTGTTTATATGTTCACATAGCCACCTAGAATATTTGAATAAAAATATTTTTTTATATTTTTCAATTACCTAATTTCCTCGTATTTTTCAAATTTTTATATACAAACATTTACATCGTTAAAAAGATAAAAAAATAATGGCGATTTATATTTTAGGAAAATAATTATAGGTTGCTTTTTAAAAAATAAAAGTTGTCGTATCTTGTAAACCTGACTTTATAAAAAATATCTATATATATGCCATTAAATAGTATTTTAAAAATAATAAAGCTTCTCTGTTTTCCCATTTTAACCCCTCTGTAAACAATTACGCCTTTCCATCAGGAATAACATAGAAATATTTCGCGTCCTGTAATGTAGTTTTCGACTTTAAATGGAACATAATAATAATAACAATAATAATAATTATTGTAAAAATGGGAAATAATCAGACATGCAGTCGTTTGTAAATTATTTATTTCCTGGCCGACGTTTCGACTTTAACAAAAGTCTTCTTCAGGGCTTTTGTTAAAGTCGAAACGTCGGCCAGGAAATAAATAATTTACAAACGACTGCATGTCTGATTATTTCCCATTTTTACATTCTGAAATCAGTCGATCATCGTAATCAACCAATAATAATTATTATTATTATAATAATAATAAGAACGGAAACATTCATCCTAAACACACTCGCTTATGTACCAGCAAAAGACAAAACGCATAGTAGCCACCCTGAGAGAAAAGTTCATTTGTTCAGGTCACGAACATAACAATAAAAAACAAAAAAGAACTTAAAATAAAAAGGCCCAGAGCATAGTAGGCAGAGGTAAACAAAAGAAGAAGAAAACAATATTCAAAACTAATATATCCGGTGAGCGAAAAAAGTGAATTTAATAAAACACTGCATGAGGGCCGAACGCAATCTCCAAACGAGGAGGATAAATAATAAAGTTGTACCGTAAAAAAATTAATTTCCTGCTTGGCAACGACGATTTTCTCTCCTTAACTTTATTTACAAAGAAACGAATACGGATCGCATCGTATTGCCTCTCATGTATAAACGAATTTTATTTATTTTCAGTGGGTTAGATTCATCCACGGTGACAGAACCGGCTTCTAACTTTTTTTATATTCGTTACACATTTCATGGGCAATAGGCTGGAATTAATTTGGGAATATTTTATGCTTTTAATTATGTCTAACGAATTGATTGCTTCAAGGAGACTTGAGCGCTACTTTTTTATTCATGGAATTTCCAAGCCCGTGAAAATGTAATGTAAACGAGGAATCAATAATGGAAGCTATTTTGTAGGTTTTCCTTTTTAATTGGATTTCAAAGGACTTAAATTTGTGATTAGAGTTTTTATAATAACGACCCCATCAGTTTCAATGGGGTATTAATATGATTAAAAACTCACCAAAACGGAATTGTAAAATTGGATTGGAGTCGTACCTGGAACAAAAATTAAACCATTAGCATTACACAAAAAATTACGTTGTAAAGTTAATCATTTGAACATAATTTACCGTTCAATTTGAACCTATAGTCTCTACGATGCTAGATAGAATAAGAAAAGCTGCTAGTTGTTGAAATAGTATTTAATAGTTATAACGTCAATCATTATGGTTCAGCGAAAGAGCGTACCTGTTTCGGGAAAGCAACTATAAAATTTGGCCGAGAGAAGTTATACCAGAGTTGTATTGTTATTATTTTTAGATTTATATAATTAAAGTACTGTAAACAAAATAGAAATAAGGAATACAATATTAGTAAGAAGGAAATAATAATACGAGAAAGGCCTGCGAGAAGAATGGTATAGGAAGAGTATTTGAATAAGAATAAACCTACATACAAATTTATTTAATAAAATAACATTTTAATATAAATTCAAATTTGTTTTGGTACTAAATAATATAATTATAATTATGTTTTTCCATATTAGCTATTACAAATTAATTTATAAAGCAAACATCATTACATAAACAAATAGACTTTTAGATATATACATTTCCAATAAAAATATTAATATATTATTGGACATACGCTGTGTTAACATATCTATGAAATCAAAACTTTTCAATAACTAACTAATAGTATTTTGTTATGCAGATAGTTCATTAAAAATAAACAAATATTGGAGACATTTTTCGTAATAATTAAATTATTTAACTAAAATATTATCACGGCTTATTGCCTATTTCTGGGTATACCTATCATAGTGTTCGGTAACGACGACATATCTCTCTGGTTAAGGGCGGTCAGGCTTCACCTCATAGACTTTCAATGTTATTGTGGAGAGAGCACCACAGGTATTTATTACTTTTGTACTATTTCATACATGGAAATCATTAAATATCTTATAACCAAATAGTTATTTGTAATACTAATCTAGAAACCATAGTTTTTTTGATATATATGTAATGGTAATTTACGTAACAAGAAATGAAAGAGGTACTTTCCTGGGTAAGCAAGCTTGTAAGCTGAGTAAAGACACTTACAGGTCATGTTGGGTACAATATTTTTCGCGGGTCTGAAAAAAAAGATTAAATAAAATCTGTAGGTTATGTACTATTTTATTTTTTATATACCATTTCAGAATGACGTCACCTGCCCTCCATAGGAGTGATTTTAACCTCACTTTAAACATTTTTAAAAATTATTTAATTATATATCGTATGATAAATATCGAGAAATTTTGTTTTTTATACAATTCTTTTTTTTTTCTAATTTCTGGTACCTTGTATGAAGATTCTAAATGTCGAACTTAATTCGCCTACTCAAGGTGTCGAGAAGAGGGATAATTCATGTTCACAATTCTCATGATTTTAACATTTATTTGGACGTTTCGGAGGTCCAAAAACCTCTTCAGCATTTTACATTATTGTCTTAAGTTTTTACATTCATAAATTAAACCATAATTTTTTCTATGGTTCCATTATTGAGTAAATTTTGTATGAAATTTATTTCTGACAGCTGCCCTTCACGAAATTCATTTGTTCTGGATTGCGATGAAAGAAGAAATAAATAAATAAATAAACAACTGATCGCTATGCAAACATTCAGTTTTACCGGTCCCGGGATCGGTCCGGTGAAACAGCTCATCTGGTCGATCGCGAAAAAACAATTTATGTATATACGAGCTCTACTCCATATTAGTTTTCCTACCTATATTTGTTAAATTCATTTATCTTAACTTAAATGGTATTATTTCTAATAAAAATGGAGCATGTTTTTTATTTTTCATTTAGAGTAAAGATATTTCCACATTATAACGTAACTTTAAATTATATTTCTAACTAAACATAAACTTAAATTTATTAGTAAATTTCTATTATTTATCAAGACTGGATAATTCGCCGATTATTCTTAAAAATTGCCGTAATTTTTTATGGTGTCTTATTTTTAAACTCTGACATACAAATAATGTCAATTCTTCTATGAATTATTTCGTTTGACATTAAAACAACAAAATATTTCAGAAAATAGGTAGCTATATCTTGCTATGAAGTACAAGAGCCACAAAATATCTATATTAAAAAAAAAATACCTATAATTAGTTATTAGTTGTATTATATATGCGCTAAATAATAGTTATTTATGTATTAAGAGCATAAGGAGGCTTTTATGATTTTGAGCCCGAGGCGTAAGCCATGGGATAAAAACACGCCAAAGGCCATAAAAGCAAGTTACGCTCGTAGTACATACAAAACTTTATACACGGACGAAAATTTTCAAATTATAAGTGTTAGAAAATAAGAATTTGTCTTCGTACATCCAGTATCTAGTGTTGCTATGAAAGCGGAAAACAACAGTTTATTGTTTGTTTATTAGTTCTGTCATTTGAGTTTTATTTTGTGTATCTCCGAGCTTTCTATATAAATATCACAAAATTAATTTTTATTTTTCATTAAAGAATATAAAAATTTTCGATTTATCATAAAAACTTTTCATGTTGCCTGTTTAAATTGTTGATATTGTAGGTTATAATTTAATGAGGCCCGAGGGCTATAAAATAACGTTTATGTCAAAGAAATTCGTGTATAATTGTCAAATTATGATACGTCCGTGCATAAAATAAATTTTTAGCAATTAGGCCAACTAATATGAATTAGGGCTCGTATATACCGGACGGAAGCACAAAAACAAAATTAAAACTGAATTTTCTTATTTAATTTCATTATTATTAAAACAAACTGCAGTGCTTAGACTTTCATCAAATTCTGTCAACGCTAATGCTAGCTGAAACCGCTCCCTTGAGTCTTGCCTTATTTAGGGTTAATTTAAATTTGCCTCAACATCCCTTTGCCATCGCTGTCATATTCTTCTCAATATTAGTCCTTTAATCCTTCTTACAGGAGCGTAAAGTATAAATTTCTTCTCAGGATTATCCTTAGAATTCTTAATTAAATAATTCACAAAGCGAGCTTTTTACACAGACGCTCAAAAAGTGGGCTTTCGAGGAGGCTTTAGGTTTCATCACAGCTGTATGTTGCCTGGGAAACTAAATTATACAAATAAGGATTAGGCATGAATATGCATCTTGGGTTGACACTTAGCATGTTGAGGTTATGTTGAGTAATTCTATGAACGCCCAAATTCGAGCCTTTAAGGTAAGATAGTGTTAATTTGAAACTTTAAAACGGATATTACTACTAAACAGATAGGACGACCAACAAAGTAGATCGCCATTTTTGAAAAGTACTACCACAAATCTATCTACAATTGCAATCATTTTAATTTTAAATAAATGTTTTCATAATATGAAATTAGAAATACATTGGGATATCCAGTAGAAAATTAATTTCCTATAACAATGGGGTATTCCGGTGATATGGAATTAATGCAAAATAATAACTTTTTTCTATAGTTTCCATCTTCATATAGTAGGAAAATATAATAAAACATGTTTAATAAAAATTTTTAATTCATAATTTAATGTAACAAAATTGGAATTTTTACAGCTCTAGAAACGTCCTTGAAATTTGTGACGTCAACTTGATAATCTGTTGCTCATTTCAAAGTAAATATTTTCGTTTAAAAACACAGATGGAGCCAGTAGTTAATACGCGCGGGTATATTTCTTGTTTGACATTTCGTCCACTTTATAATTATTACTCCTATTTTTACCATAAACAAACACAGGGCAAACACCGAAATACACGCTGCTACTAAAATCATATGTAAACAAGCAAATGGTTGTCATCATATACCTATTAGACTAATATACTGCTAATCCTCCACGATTCATCCGTTAAAGAATATGAAATAGAAGATATATCTCCATCGCTCACAAGCGATACAGTGCTTCGGATGCGCATGCTCGCATTCTATAATTCTATTGGCTACTGGTGCCGCTAACGGAAATAACGAAGGAGTAGGAGTTGAAAGTTGATGTTTCATGTAACCACGTGCGTTATTCGAAGTCAATTGTCATTGTGATTGCAGAATTTACTGTGAAAACAAGTGAATTTGTGCTCATTTACTTTTGTAAAAACTGTAGTTCAGACGGTGACAAATAATCCAAATTAGAATTGAAAAGTATCATAAATATTAATATATATTTTTACAGCAATGAGTTAAGATAATGTTTATTCATTAGGCGAATGGTTTTGTTTGGAAATAACAAACCATTATGAATTTCATTCTGACAAAAGAAAAACTAATTATCTAGATGACAATGAAAGCTATTTTTTTCAGTCAGTACCAAATAAATCGTTGCTTATAGGTGCTTCTATGAAATTAATAAACTCAGTCTAAAATGTAAAAATTGAATAAAATAAATTTTAATTGTACAAAACATAATTTAATATAATTTAAAATATTTGTTTAGTTATCATAATTTCATTGAATTTTAAATTTCGCGCTGTAGTAATGTAATTATACATAAACAATATTAAATTATAATGATAATATCATGTATAAGAATTCTTTACTTTGTTGAAATTTGTATATTTATTTATTTAATTCTAATTACAAAATTGTCACTTGGAAGGAAATTTTCCTGGCCGCTAAGAAATACATTTTAGTTTCACGAGCATGCGCATACAAATCACTGTATCGCTTGTGAGCGATGGAGATATATCTTCTATCTCATATTCTTTAACGGACGCACAACACATTGGCGAGATAGGGGATCAGCAGTATATTAGTCTAATAGGTATATGGTTGTCATGAACATGTGGATTTAGGCGCTGAAGTTCGTTGCAGATGTCACCATCGAGTTGACGACATTTTTTTAAATTCATATCTCATATGATGCATACATTTTCGTACTCAAAGTTAGATATTCAGAGTCCTACTGGTCTATACTAATGTAAAAAAAAATTTTAAAAATGTCGGAATACCCCATTAACTGATATGTAACCATGTTTTTATGTAATTTTTAATATTCAGGACTCGTACATTTTACAAATAAAAGTATTTTTATTATTGACAAAGTTTGGTTATACGAATTTAAATTATTTATTTAATGCATGTACAAATGGTCGGCTCTCAAGCGCCATCTGCTATTTTCTTACGTGAAATAGAGTATAGTTTGTTTCACGAAAGATGACTTCAAGGTTATTTATAAGCATAACTAAACTAAAAATTATATACCCCTAACCTTAAAAATATTCTTAAACTCTATATACGTATTTAAGAATATTTTTAAGGTTAGGAGTATATAATTTTTAGTTTA
The DNA here is from genome assembly GCA_943142095.1 of Ophonus ardosiacus. NCBI lineage: Eukaryota > Metazoa > Arthropoda > Insecta > Coleoptera > Carabidae > Ophonus > Ophonus ardosiacus. Next base: position 45,639,881 of record OW964829.1, on the reverse strand, counting down.
GTTATAGTTTTAACTTTAGACTCCTTTTTACTGTTTAGTTATTTATAAGCCGTCTAACATAATATTAATTGAAGATAACTTCACTGGCGTACAACATGAAATATTTATAGATTCATTTTAACTTAAAAAAAAAAATGTAATTTATTTGAAAATTATGTTTCTTTTTCTCAAAGAATGATGGTCTGGTGTTCTATGCTTTTGCAAAACACAAAAACATAAACTTAACATAAACCATGGAATAATAACTTGATTTAAACGTCAACGTCACTAGGTAAACATTAGCCCAGAGGGCAGTGTAGTATATAATTAGATGTATGTAACTCTACGACATACGTCATTATTATTTGTATCTGTCATATATAATCTTATGAAATGTTGCTAAGCTGATGTATACAGTGCTGTGTATTCGTTCTTCCAACAAATGATCTTCAGTAGTCATTTTTCGTGAATCCAACTATACCTCTATAAAATCTATGATGGCGAGTGAATCATAAAACATAAATTGTAACAATTGTAATGTCTTTATTTATGGTCTATAAAATTCAGGACCTTGCACAATACTCGTGCGCGTATGAGATATTTATGTTATTACGCGAGAAGATTGTGTTACTCATTGTTATTAAAATAATAGAAAATGACTTTAAAATAGTTACTATTTATGAAAAGTACGACCTAAAATCTATCTAAAATAATATATTGCAATCATTCCAAATTTTAAATAAATGTCTTCATGCAATGTCAAATTAGAAATTCATTGGGATCTCCAAAAGAAAATTCATTTGCTAAGAACAATTGAACGAGAAAAAAATCCTTCCAAAAACTTATCATATTTAAAATCTACGATCTCGAACTAAGTATTGTACATAATTTGTAACAATTAATGTCTGTATTTACGGTCTATAAAATATCGAAATTTGCACAATATGAGACATTTAGAGCCGGTTTACCAATGCTTGGCTAAAAGTGTTAGCTACATCTGATAGTCACGAATTTATGTTATGAATGAACGTTTTTTCACTACTAGCCTAGGAACCCACTATTATTTACCTTTATTTGACATGAGAAATTGTTTTTCACTACCGCTTGCTTGTAACCATGGTAACCTAGGTCAATAATAATTTATTATTAAACTAGGTCTATAATGCAAAATGTCACTTTTCAATCAAACTCAAGCCTCCAAATCCAAATATTATTTAACTCATTAAACTCAAGAAAGGTGTTAAGTATATAATTTAAATTTGCCACTATAATTTTAAATTGACCTACGCTTCCGCCTCGCCTGGCCACTGTGCTGTTTTGGTGAAAATGTGAAATATTTGTAGATGTAGGATTGAACAAATCACTATTTTTTTGTATTTGTAGGTAAATACATTTCAATAGATTTATTTAAAAATAATAATAAACTAATAAGGCTGCTGACTGTAACAGCACGAAGTGTTTTTATTAAATAATTAAATCAAATACAAATCAAGGCCCATAAGTGAGATTATCAAACCAGCGAAATGAGCAAAACGTCAGATAAAAACAAATGCAGCTTACTTTGTTTTTGTGAATATTAATAAATAAGTAACGTTATTATTCATGTCAAAATTATTATTATCTATAAAAAAAAAGAAATATATAGTACATAAACCACGGTTGAGAAGATCATTATTGACCAGGCGCCTTATATCCCTCGGGCTTCGCCCGCGGGTTACAATAGGCGCTGGGTCAATAATGATTATCTTCTCAACCTTGGCGTATAATATACTATTATCCACTACTATTTTAACTGTTACCTAGGCAACTGTTATTTACTTGTATTTTATAATAATCCTTCAAATTTTAGACATTAACCTTAAAATCATTTTTTGTAATATCATACCGTTGCTACATTTAATACAACCAAATACAAATGTGAAAAGGTGCTCTTAACGGCCGGTGGTCGTTAAGATTTATATCGGACGGATCAAAGCATCATGAGAACTGAAAAATTTGTAAACAACATCAAAATTTGTCAATATAACAGAAGAAAGAATTTTCAGAAAATATTCCTAAATATCTAAATTTTATGTTATTACGAAAAATTTTGAACGCAACACGGCCGAAATAACAGACTTGTAGGTCTATTCTCTAAAAACCTGCTTAATTTTAACAGCCTCTAAAATTATGTTCAACTAGTGGCCCGTTAAAATGTTTACCATATTTTGGTATTCTGCATCATACTATTTTAGCAGTCGGTTAGTTTTAACAATTTTAACGGTTCCGCTAAAATATGTTGTGAAGTTATGTACATATGGGCAGAAAACGTGTGTCTTTGATGAATTCTCAGCGGTACTTTATACACATAACCTAAGATTATATAAAATTTTGACATTTGTTGACAAACATGTCTCGTTCAAAACGAATGACAAAGAAGCAAAAAGAAGTTTTAATCAATTATTTAGAGGAAAATAGAGAATTAGTAAATAATACGAAACTAAACCCAACTAATTACGAAAGTGTAACAAAAAAATGGAAATATTTAATAAATCTGTTAAATAATAACGAACTCGGTCCTACAAAAACGGTTCAACAATGGAAAGAAGTAAATTTTTAGCTTTCATTAATGAATATGCCTGTAGAATCTGAAAGTAAAATTAGATATTATCATATATGAGTTAGAATTTATATGTTGAAAGTATAAAAGTTATATTAATTACGCATTTTATTCATATTTTGCTTTATATTAATAACTTTTTAAATATCAAAAAGGATGGGAAGCAAAATTTGTTAAAATAAAGCAATAATAGCTATAAATAAATTAATATAAGTTGCTAAATATAATAATTTACACCTACCTTTGTTGTATTTGGCAATATTCTTCAATTAAAACCAAACCGATTAAGTTTTGTAATGCCATTTTGACATTTCACAAAATAACGGCACTGTTCTACTGTCCTCTAAATTTTTATAAATTAGCGGATTATTTTAACTCTAACCGCTAAAATTTTAGCAAAAACTTAGGTACGGAATACGAAGTAAAGTTTAACTGGCGTTAAAAAAATAACTGCCTCTAAAATTTAGCGCTTTTAATAGAGAATACACCTATTGGAAATTATAAACCTCGGTTTACAAACTTCAGCCCCGTCCGTTGCTTTATATCAGCCTACTTAAAATGACGTTAATAACTGACGATTTGTACCGATATTAATTTCTGCTCTGTGCTATTAGTTAAAGTTCTCTTTATATTAACCCAAACCAATGTTTCGTCTGGAATTCATTTTTCTTCAATGAAGTGCAGTGAAATATTACAATAATGTTTGCTTTCAAAGTTTTGTATGCATACACACATATCTGTTTACTTCACAATGCGCTATTACAATCGATAAACGTTTGACATTGTTTTTGATCAGAAACAAAACAGGAAATTGACGTCGCTACTCATACAACCACATTTTGTAAATTATATCACGAGAAAATAGCTTCCTGTCGACAATACATGAAAAACATACATGCAATTGGAAAAATTATTCGATTGTAAGAAATGAATTATTTATGAAAAAATATCTGCTCTTTTTAATGCCAGTAAAGAAATAAAGTCTTTATAAAGTTTATGCCACACTATATAGCGTGATTTGAAACTTAATCGCATTCATTTATTTATACCAACGATATAATTATGATTTTTATTTTATTTTTATGAATAGGTTATTGAATTATAACAACACCGGATGCAAAATCAATAACTGACGGTATAAAAGTTCATGTTTTTATAATATAATAAAATGGTTAATTTGATGTACTGATTTATGGTGATCAAAAATGTTAACATTAAAAATAATTAAAACTCACTATCACATTTTTTACACGTTCTATACAATTTTCCAAAATTTCCTATACAATTACTTCTACCCTAATTAAATGTACAACGCTACGAAAATTAAGTTTCGAATATGGCTATTTTGCCAAAATATAGTTATACATTGTTTCTGACAATCCGTAAGACATAACCTTTATTTGAAATCGTCAATGAAGCACACATTAAAAGCTCAGAAATCAGCACTGAAGTCTGGATTATATTTTAATATAGTTTTTCATTAAAATCTATTTTTGACTTCAATAAAGTACTACTTTCGGAAGTTATACAGTGACCAAAAAGGGAGGTGCATAACTAGATGTTATAACAGTCCTAAATACAGAATTTCAACAATCGATGTCTTACCGTTTTTGAGTTATGCGAGATTAGACAAAATGGTTTCAGGGATGATCAAAGTAGATATTTCCACTGAAATCTGAATACCGAAATTTTTCGCGATTGTAATACAAGGAAGTAAAAATGAACTCATTCGAAAACGAGTATCGCCAAAATACAAAAGTTCTTAATTTTTACCTCTCGCTAAGAGAAGTATTGGATTCATGCTAAAATTCGCATATCCAGATTTTATTGAATAAGCACGATTTAAGGTCCCTAGAATCCGATTATAACATTTTTAAAATGATGTCTGTGTGTGTGTGTGTGTGTGTGTGTGTGTGTGTGTGTGTGTGTGTGTGTGTATGTGTGGATGTGTGTATGTGTGTATTTATGTGTGTCTGGATGTTGTATACACGATTCCTCAAAAACTATAAGACTTAAAAAATTATTTAACTGCAGTTTCCTCAATCTGACATTCCTGGGAGGAGCTGAAAAGGTTTTGGTAACAATTGAACAACCAGAAGTAGTAGTTTCTTAGAAAAATTCTTCTAAATATAATTTTTTGGGAATTTTTTTTATTAAATGTTGAAGAACATAAAATTCTCTATCTAATACACTTAAAATTTTTATTATATCTTGCATAGATTTAGAGATAAAGACACTATAATTTATAGAGTACACTAATCGCAGAGGCTAAGGCACTAAGGAAACCAGTTGACAAATTCCAATGTTTATAACATGACACATGTCATTGTCAAACATCAACAGTTTTAGTGACATTCTGATAGCTTTTTCTGGGAAGTATATTTACCTAATTTTTCTTATTGTTTTATTAATTAAATATTTGAAATTATAGGTAAAATTTTGGTAAAATGCATATGTCCATTAGAAATACCGCCAATCTGGTTAATGAATTGGAACAATCTCTGACATTTAGAAACTTCCTCATACAATGAAAAATATATATAATTAGAATTATATGTGTGTAGAAGACATGTTAAATACAATAAAAAACAATATTTGGGTAAAGTTTTGTAATTTTTTGTGATAAAATGACGGTTCGAAAGTGAAGTGCAGTACAATGCTTATATAGCCTAATATGGAAATGGCGAGAGGTCTTGTGCTGGCCACAACAGATTTTTTTTTTATAAAATCTCGCATATTTCATTTAAAATACCTACTATATAAGTTTTACTGTAAGATTGTAAAATATTTTCGATATATTTCTACTCTCTGAACCGAGTTATAAACCAACAATAGGAAAATTTAACTGTGAAATGTATACGGGTATAAATTACGTAATAAATAGTTTGAATTTGTGTTATACAATAAACTTTCCGATTTGTGAAACATTCAACATTCAATATCAACATCCGATATAAACAATTCCGTTTGGAAGTCAAAGCAAACGAATCGTTTCGGATCAGCCGAACATGTAATCTTGAATAATGGGGCCCGCAACCCCAATCAGAGCGGGCGCTCCGCTGGGGAGGGCACTGGGCCACTGCATCCATGAAATTTGTTTTATTGAATGAGAGCCTAGCTCGGATCACTTGCCCTGATCAGTTTAAAGCAAATTACAGTTCAGTTTTGACTGACCTAATTTGATATAGATCACTTTAAATCATTTCCAACAGAGGGACTATTCTAGTGTGAAATTTGATGCTGCAGGTTACTCGTAAATGGATTTTTTCCTCCGCTAAGTTTGGTAAACAATCAATGATAGCTGATATCCAATGCTTTTACAAAGACGAGAATTGCTTGATTTAGAAATTACAGCAACGGATATATTACTTCGTGTTTGCTGTTTGCACCAATGAGATTTATTTGCTTTTACAGTTCTTTTTCTTATTCCATCGCCTACTTTAGAACAATGGCTTCACTTTGTTCATAACTTTTCTTTACGAAAAACTGTTGTTTTAAATTAATTAACTTAATGAAAGACAAATTTTAACATAGGTAAACTCCAGAAGAAAACACATAAAAACTAACTTAAATTATCGGCAGTTGATATTTACACTGTAAACTAGCAAAGAAATCCGACCTATGACGAGTACGGTACACTACATTTGCAGATAATAAACGCTTATTTGGTACCAAGTTTTTGATTATAATAAAAAATATCAATAAAAAGAAAAATGCATAATAAAAAAACAAAATATTTTGAGTAAATATTGAAAGTTTTTTGACGAATCCGCACACAAGGATACACACTGCACAGGTGTGCAACAAATCGCGGAACATAGGAGTTTAACATAGGATTTTAGAAATGTGCGAAAATTGGCTCCCCTGTATAATTTAGAGCAAAAGATGTTTACAATTAATTTTTACTTTTAAAAAGTCTTCATTGAATGTAATAGAATATCTAAAGCGCTAGATATTTAGAAAATAAAATATGACATTTTCGACAAAAACCAAATATCCATGGACATAAAACAAATAGAACAAAATCTCAGTTTAGTGTAATTCATGTTAATTGTTATGATTATTGTGTCTAAATTGTTATAGTCCATAAAGTACTTTTTTGTGCATTTGTGCATTATAAAATAGATTTGTTCAGTACCGAAGTATTTGTTATTTATTTTATTATTAAATATTTTACATAAATTTTAAAACAATTTATCATTTTTAATATAAATTAAATGATAGTTCAGTTCAGTATTATTAATCTTATTATTGTAATCATTGTGTTTACATTGTTATAATTCAGCATTAAATATTTAAGTATTAAGAGATAATTGATGTTTTGTTTTATTTGTTTTTTATTCCCATAGCTATCTGATTTTCGGCAAAAATGTCATATTTTACTTTCTATATCATTCTTGTACTTTTGCTCTAAAATGTATAAAGAGAACCAATAGACACTTATAAAATTGCAATTTGCGCGAGTGCCTCTACGGGCATAGCATAGAAATCAAGGTTGCTATGGTTACCCCGTCCAAACAAAGATCTGTCATCAGCCGTAGACTCTACACTCTAGCCATTGTTTTAGTTGAATAATCGAATGATCTTCAATATTATCAAACAAAAAAGTTGACCCAGACGCATCTTCTGGTTTTAAACTAATTTTTATTAAACACAACGTACAAATCACAATAAAGAATTAGGTTTAACACTGAATAACAGATGCGAACACAAGGACAGATAGGAACAGGGAACGGGACGTAAGACAACGAGGGGAGGTTTGTTTGGATGCATGATATTCTATCTCTCTCTTGCAGTGACGTCAATTTTGTAAGTGTCTATTCTCGCACTTTTTTGAAATCCTTTGGTAACTCCTATGTTCTACGTTTCGTTGCACACCTGTATTTTGTCTACAACTGAATCATTTTAATTTAATTTAATTAAAGAAAGTTTTACAATTTAAAAAGCTTTCCATTAAAATTTTAACCTCTTTTGACGTCTTGTCAGACATATAAAATTTAACCTTCTGTTAAATGCAGTACATACTAAATTCGTATTACACACGGTAAAATGGTTAGGTTATTTTAACTTTTATTTTACTTCCTAAAAATCAATGTTTACGCATGGGCTCTTTCAACTTGCGGAATACGTCAAAGTTTTGTGGACTCACATTTGGATTTTTTAATTCGTGTGGTTACATGTTCTATTTTTATTTACGAGTCAAATCGGTTTTTGTGCAATTTACTGCTGTTGGACAATTTTGTCCCGAGTTTCATACTTCATTCATCTCTTCATGAGTACAGCATCCCTATTTTTGGACGTTACTGGATTTATTTTTCAGCCAGAACAATAACAATTGTTGAATCAAACTTGAAATGAAATTAAAACAAATTCAACCAAAAACTAGGTCTTTCATTTGAAAAACTATTGGCAAAAAACACAGATCCGCTTTAGACAAACAAATATCAGTAATTTAATTAATTCAAAAGTGAATTCATTTCCGTTACAAGGTAGTGGGAACGTTTATAACGCAACGATAACAATGCAAATCAATATAAGCTTTCAATCAGCAGCAAACAATGAATAGTCACTGAATCCATACCGAACAGCAGATCATCGCACTCGCGGTAGTCACTTGTTTGCCGGGTAGCCCAAGAGCGCGCCAAATAAATCCTAGTTGGCGCGCATTTTTCATCCACGCGCGAGACCGAAAAAAAGATGTGGATGTGCAAATTACGGAGAGACGAGAACGCGAGATCCGCATGGAAAAGTGAATTAGGTTTTTGTGGCAGCACGAAGGGTAACTTATCGATTGTAATGGATGTCTCATGTGGAAAATATTTGTGAATGGAAATGGAACATTTATTTTCTGCAAAGAGAGTTTATAGCAAGTTTGTACTTTAAATTCCTTCGAATCAACTTTGATTGATGGCAACTTCTTCCTTCGCAAGTAATCAGTTTATAAATTGTTTCTTTTAGCGACAGAATAAATAGTAAATTTGATTACTTTAGCTCAAAATTCCTGCCGTAGTTTTAGGTGTGAGAAGAGCACATATTAAATTTTAGACATAAAGCGAACATGCATTATAATGACGACAGGATTAAAACAGTGTACTTATCTTTCACCAAATTAAAATTTCTGGTGTACCAACTTATTTAACAAATAAATTAAACATTTAACATAATTTATGATCTCTGAGTAGGTTTTCACATTTTAAGGTACCATTTTATTTATAAGAAGTATATTCAGTGGTTCACTTATTGCGTTTCTTGCTTCTACACTTTATAATGCAAGAAGTCCTGAATTAAAAATTTTCAAGCATTCAAACGAAAACTAAAAGATGTATGCCCAGTTGTACCAACAAGGCTAAATTTTAAGCTAGGTTTAAGCAAAAAATGAAGATCGAGATTTTGACAGTAACAACATTGCTCAGCAGACAATTGCTAACAAATATCAATGATTACTTGGATACAAATTCATCATTTTATTGTAATATTAACAATCTTGTTACATATAACAATTGTTATTCTCTTAACAAGGCTCACAAGAATAAGGCTGATTGTTGATTGTCAGGTTGAGGAATGAACGTTTCTAAGGCAGAGTGTTTATTAAGAAGCCACCTACCTAGAGTAATAGGAAAAAGCATTTTAATTTTTGGAGCGGCGGCACTTAGCGTCAAGATAGCCAAGCCAGGAAAGCGGGAAAGAAGGGAAAAGGATGAGGTGGTTTTTTCTAAAAAGCGTTTTCATCTGTGCGATGCGATGCGGTGCGGTGCGGTTTGTATTCATGCGATTTGGTCTTTTTTCGGGTTTGGCAAAGTGTGAGTGTCTGGTGCTGTATCACAAAGGACATTGTTTGCAAGTCGTGGGAATTTGCGGCATTCGGATCTCAGGCGGCCACGGTGGGAGTCACGATCCCCGCGAACCGGGAAAAACAAACGACAAGCGAACCAAATGCTACTTACTGTTTTGTTGCAACAAAAAATAAATACTCTTTGGCATCTCGTTTATTTTTTGCTCCTCTTTTGTTCATTGGATAATTACTTTTTGTTTAATTAAAAATGCTGACATAAGTTGTCAAAGCTCTTTCCGATGATACAGATGAGAGGCATTGTTATTTTTAATTTCTTCTCAGCTCGTGCCAACTTACACAACTATAACTAGCCTAATTATTTGCCTTTTGTTTCGTTTTGTTTTGTACTCGCTTTCCTAAAACCGTGAACGGTCCATCAATTAACTACAACTTTTAATCTTCTTACAAAAACTGTAATTGTATCTGCAGGGAAACTATTTCCATTTACCTCCTTTTCTTATTGATTGCCGCTTGCCGCGTTCTCGGACCGAAAATATCCTCAAGCTTATACACTTTACTGCTCCCTGCATTAAATACTTTTAAATTCTTTTCTGCGATTTAGATTTTATCGGGAATTTATACTACATTTTCCTGCAGTGCTTAGGGGTTTAATATAAATCTCTCCCGTAACAAATGTGACCATAATTTTCTTAATTTTATTTATATATCATTTTAGCAAAAAAAGGTCATCATACAATGGGTGTATGTATATATATATATATATATATATATATATATATATATATATATATATATGTATGTATATATATATATATATATATATATATATATATATGTGTGTGTGTGTATGTGACAAATTTTTCTCGATAACTCCCCCCTTATTTGAAGTTCTTAACAGTTTTTCTTGAAAAAAACGCAGTTAAATATCATTTTCGATATTTTATGTGATTATCAATAGAAAGATTATCTTATTCTCTATATGGTTCGATTATACATTTTCCTTCATATTCAATAGATATAGAATTATAGAGAGATTAAGAGAGATTAACTTTCAAAAATCAGTCAGCTTTGCAAAAATTATGAAAACATCAGATATATTCAAAAAATTCTACTTGACAGATGTCAGTGTCAAGTGCAAAACCAAAGTGGAAAGTATATGATCTGAAAGTGATATAAGTGACAGTGTCCCTCGCCAGTGACTTGCATTTGCGGCCTCGCCTCAAGATAGGAACTTATAATGCCAGGAGTACGAGAAAGGCAAAAGATAAGATGGAAGGACTGTATAACAGAAGATTTGAGGGAGGAAGAACTGTGTCATGAAGATGCGTTGGACAGGAATGAGTAGAAGAGAAGAGTAAGAAACAGCGACTTCTAATAAAATAGGGAAAAGTTGAAGAAGGAGGAATTGTTAAGTGCAATATATAATGTATACACGTTCGTATTCGTATTATAATTGTATTGGATTTTAGAATCTTTTCAAAGGAACTTTCAGTATGGATTTGTAAAAAATAGTGTGTTCTTGTTACAATTTTGCAGGATATATAGAATCTTTTTCAAGGAACTTTTGGTATGGGATATTTACAAAATACATCGAATTGACGGAAGGTTTTGTGCTGGCCACAACAGAGTTTTTTGTAAAATCATTATATACTTAGAAAGTAGTTTTAGAAATCACGAAATCTACAATCATCCAAATTAATTCAATAGCTGACTGTTTTCATCATTGTTTTTTTTTTTTCTCGTTCGCAGATGATTTAAAAATATTTAAAAGTATTACCTCTTTAGCAGATTGTTACCTACTGCAGAATGAATTGTTAAATCTTGACAAATACTACACTGAGAACAAATTAATCTTAAATATTTCAAAGTGTTCTGCCATAAATTGATGATGATTTGGTCTTGGAGCGGAAAACATTCATTAGAGACCTTGGTGTTCTGTTGGACTCTAGGTTACTCCTTATTGAACAGATTGATTCCATTGTTTGCGGAGCTTATAAAATAATTGGATTTATTTACAAATTTTGTAAACATTTTAATACAATAAATTCATTCTTATTATACAAGTCGCTACTTCCTATTATTGAATGTGCGTGCTTACAGTAAAAATATTAACTTAGAATCTGTATAGAAAAAAATTATAAATATTTTGAAATTTAAATTCTCATTACATAGGTAATGACAGTTACCGTGATAGTCTAAATCAATTAAATCTTAAATCATTGGAATATCTAGAAACTATAAATGTTATGCTCCTATTGTACAAAATTGTAAATAATAACATTGATAATTTTTCTATTATCGACAATATAAACTTTTATGTTCCGTCGTCTAACACACGGAATAAATATATTTCTTTATTTCTATATGCCAATCTAATAATCATAAAAACTCACTTATCAACAGAATTATGGCATTCTATAATAGAACATATATCAACATTTAGATATTTTTAATTTAAATATAAACCAATTTAAAAACGCACTATATATTTGTGATACATCTTAACATTGTTTTTGTTTTTATACTTTTGGTCTTTGTCTTTAGTAAATATCATAATATATTCCTACACTTTTTTTTGTACAGTTTTGTAAATATTTCTTGTACATGCCTAAGTGTAAGTACATTATTGGGTAATCTGTTGGCTTCCCGTAAATTAATAAATAAATAAATAAATCTAAGGTGATTTTACTCTATAAGGGCCTGTTTTTCAATATCTGGTTAAAAATTTAACTACGAATTAAATAAACAAAATTGAAACGAAATGAACTGTCAAATGACAGATTTATCATTGCTGTCAACAAAACGATGCCATATTATTTACTTAACTAGAAGTTAAAATTTTAACCAGAGATTGAAAACCGGCCCTAAGTGCGACAGGAAATTATATGTATATTGATTCTTAGCCCTGTATAACACTGTTGCGTACTGCACGAAATTATGTGGGAAACTAACCCCCGTGTTATTCGAGGGATTTGTATAGTTTAATTTAAATCTCCTGCCAACTTAACTAACTAGTTGTTACATCTAAAACCGCTAGATGTCACTAGCAGTATGTTCAGGTTCAGAGAGTTTACGTGCAAAATGGTGGAATCATGTTTCGTTTATAATATATATTTTATCACTGAACTGTTACAATATAATATTAAAGGAAACATGGAGTCCGCCATTTTGATGGATTGGCAACAGTTGGAAACCCGACATAGAAGTTGGTACTGTTTAATGATTTTGCTTTGTGTTAATATTTTAATAGTGCTATCTTTGAGCTATGCAAGAAAACGCATTTATAATAAATGTGGGAAATTCCTAGACTGTGGTATGGGTAAGGCGTTAACAATTATTTGAAATTTCAGCATTTATTCTTACAACACCAACGTTTCGGTGCACACTTGAACCTTCTTCAGGATATTACATATCATGTACCCAAAATACATTCAGTTTTACACATTGTACAAAAATTCATAAAAAGCACATACATATCAATTTGTTCTCAATAATGACAATAGAATAACAACAGACGAAGAAAGGGGTATTAAATTGAATTTTTTAAAACACTGATGACGGACTTTCTTATTAATAAACCATTAAAACAATGTTAGGTTATTTGTAATTTGTAAAAATATCAATAGATTTTTAATGAATTTATGTAGATTTATTTAAAATTCCGAGCAAGACGGGGATTCCAGCTCAATCGAATTAAAGGAAAATAGTAGAAAAATACGAATGTATATGCTGATTAACGAATATTAATAAAAAAAAAATAAAAAAAAAAAATAAAAAAATATATCATCACGGCATATTACCCATTTGTGGGTGTGCCAGTATCTACAACACATGTAGACATCGGTAATGATGACAATATATTTTACCGTGTGGGCGCTTACCAGGCGTCACCTCACGGGCACTCATAGCTGGCGTGGAGAGTGCACCACAGGGGTCACTTTTGTGCCATTTAAAATTGGAAATATTTTTTTTTGAAAAAAAAATGAAATGGTATAATTGAGATATTTCGGAAATAAGAGGTTTTTTTGTTATAGCGCTTCGATATGTATATGAAATCTATATATAATATTTTGATTGACGACCGAAAGACCGCCTATACATGCATAACAAATTACATGTTATGAGGTAGGGGTTATTACCAATGGAAGTTAAGAAATTCAAATTCGATAGAAGGGGCTAACATTTCTGTACGGCAGTTTTCAAACAGTTTTAAAATAAATTTCTTGCATTAAACTTAATCATTTAAATGCACCTGTAATTATAAAGTATGTAGACTTATACAGTGTTATTCATTTATTTAATGTAAATATAACTTAAAATAGCATATATTTCAAGAACATTTAGGTCCATGATGAAAACAGTGACGTCACGTCAATCTTTTCAAAATTCGGGAGACCATAACTCGCTTATTAATAGGAATTTTTTCACCGGATTTTCATCAATAGTCTTAGTAATAATATTTTCAGATGAAATTATAAAAAAAAAAAAATGGCGGAATCCCCCATTGCTACCAACCTACTCTCCATACGGACGTCTTCCTATTTTTCAATAGTTCTTTCCTTTCCTAATATTTATAGTTCAATGTATTTTATTATACCCTAACTAAGGACCTAATGTAACCTAACTAAGGAAAAAGCTGCACAACCCAACTTAAGGTCTTTCGAGCCGGATAAACATATTGTAAAAACCAAGAAACAACGCACCACGAAGTATCTGTATGTAAGAGTGGTCCTTACATCGACCTTTAAACTAATGGACCAAGTGTTTCCTATTCTTTTATTGTTAGAATAATGCTCCAACATAAAAGGATAGAAATATATATTCTGTCCTTCAACAATACTGAAGTTCTCAGTTAAAGTATACTGCGCATGCGTTCGTACTCATTGTACATCTTTTTCAGCCATATGTAAACCTCTATACATCGCTCTCTATCAGTAAATAGTTGTCAAAATCTATTTGACGTTTCGTGACTGTTTGTGTATTATTTTACCTTTTTGGAGAACATTTACAATTATTTCTGTCAACATATACGAATATGTGTTGTGAGGTGCATATGCGACAAAATAATGGGGAAACGGTGTATTTTGTGCAGTCATCAGTACGTACGCCGTTTAGCTGTGTCATTTCATATGTAAGTTCTTATTAATTATTACTTGTTCCCTATAATATAATATGTGTATACAATATATTTTATTAAAAATATATAATGAAAGTAATTATGCACAAAAAAATTAAATATATACTCTTAGCGATTATGCACCAAGTATAACAAGTTAGGGACAAATCAAATTTTTATTTTGCCGCGTTTTCTTAACTTCCGTACTGTTGAAGGATAGAGATAATGTGTCTGCACCGTTATGGCGGGACAAGCGTTTTGCTCGTACGCTGCGTCTATTAGTTTAAAGGTCGATGGGTCCTTACAACGTATGTATACGAGTTGACAATGTTGTTTTTATATAGTCAACTAAATGAAGATGTAATTCTAGTTTGTGCGCAAGACCGGTCCTATTTGAAAATTAGCAGAGCCCTCCATCACTGTATAATGGATGACGCATCTCGTGATGTTATTAAATCTAGTAGATCCGCTAAGTCTAGCTGGGTAGACACATTACATCGACGAAGTCATGTTCCTGTGCTCGGTAGCAACGCATGCGGTTGAGGAGGATTACTAGCCGTCTTGCCCACTAACTATCACGTAAGCCTACCGGAGAGTGGAAGTGGATACCTTCACTGCTTTAAGTCGTCCCTGGCGGAAACGACAAAGCTCGAGAGGTTCTTACTAATTAATATCAATTTTTTATGGGGTCTTCAGTCCAGCAGATTAAGTGACCAATTCGGGCTATGTATTATGATAACACTAATATGAATTGGACATAAAGATAATTTGATAAATTCAAGCTAAAGAGTATCAACAGAAAATTAAATCCGAAGAAAGATTTAGTGAAAAAAATTGTAGTTTAATAATTGTATTGATCACGGTTCTGAATATTACAAAATAACTGTAGAAAAACAGTTCATATACGAGTATAGTCAGGGCAGGCTCAAGATATACAGGCGCCCTGAGCCAAAAGACAAACTTAAAAGTTGATAATATATAAATTATAATCATTAGCAATAAAAACACTATGAAATTTACAAAATCAACATAAAAAAAATCTGCTGTGGCCAGCATAAGACCTTCCGTTAATTTGATGTATTTTGTACAAATCCCATACCAAAAGTTCCTTGGAAAGATTCTATATATCCAGTAAAATTGTAACACGAACATAATACAATTTATTTACATATTCTATACAGAAAGTTCCTTGGAAAATATTCTATAAATCCAATGAAATATTCTTTACAATCAAATAATATTACTACCAAGTTTATATCTCTACTCATTTTTGAATTATTGCCCCAAAAGTCAATATACCCCACATTTAGATAAAAACTTCAAAATTTTCAAAAATCTAATTTTTATGTATCTTGATACTTCTCTATGCGCTGATTCCAAATTTTGAAACCGCAGGTCGATATCTCTTTTCGTTCTCGAGATATTTAGATTCAAAGTTTTGCTCAAAAATGCCCATTTTTGGGTAATAACCCAAAAATGGGTCGAGATATGAATTTGACGACAACACCATTCGATTCTACAGGCAAAATTACATAAGTACACACCAATTTTCAGAATTTTTGAACACCGCATACAATCTCTAAAGCAAAATAACTGAAAATGGCCAAAAATCGCAAAAAATCTAAGGTGTACCCCTTACGATTTTTTCAAATTTTGGCAATTTTCAGGGGTTTTCAAGCTTTTATTAATAAAACTTGAACCTGTTGGACAAAAATTATGAAAATTGCTATACTTATGTATTTTTGTCCGTAGAATCGAATGGTGATGTCACCAAATTCATATTTCAACCCATTTTTGGGTTAATACCCAAAAATGGGCAGTTTTGAGCAAAACTTTAAATCTAAATATCTCGAGAACGAAACAAGATATCGACCTGCGGTTTCAAAATTTGGAATCAGCGCATTGAGAAGTATCTAGGTATCTAAATGTGGGGTATATTGACTTTTGGGGCAATAATTCAAAAATTGGTAGAGATATAAACTTGGTAGTAATATTATTTGATTGTAAATAAAATGTTACGTAAGTGTACGCATTTTTAGAGTATTTGAACAACAATACCTTCCTTACCTAAAGGTGACGGAATCCAAGAATAATTAAATTATATGGTAACTTTCCGTTCCTTCACTATCGGAAATTTATGTATCTTTTCTCCCTGACTTGATTATTTCGCAATGGCATGTTCAATAAATTACACAATTACTTTTTACTCTTAGTGTACCGTAGAAACACGAGTGTGTGTAGCGACCTCAGGTTACACCCCTTCAGGGATTTTGTTTGCTTCGGCCCGCTGTATATTAGGCAACTCTGTCATTTTAATCAGGGACCTGAACCGAAACGTATTTATGGTTCAGGTTCGGTTCAGGTTTAGGAAATAAATGCCGGTTCAGATCAGGGCATCGAACCCGCCAAAAACTGGGTTCGGTTTAGGTTCAGGTTAATTTGTTTTTTGAAAGATGGGTTCAGGTGCGGTTCTGGTTCAAGCATTAATAAAATTTGCGGTTTTGTTCGCGGTTCAGGTTCGAAATAATGTAAAATGATAGCCGAAATTTACGCAAAACGCAACAAGAAACGAACACAATTTTCACGAAAAGTGAGCCTAGACAGCAAAGCAAACGCCTAACACGTCGATTATCGACTGTATTTACTTTTTGAACTAAAAATTAACCTGAACCGGAGTTGAACCCCGAACCTGAATTTGAATACTCGGTTCGGTTTCGACTCAGGTTCAATTAAAAATATATCTGAGGTTCGGTTCTCGGTTTGGGTTCCCTAAAATGTTACGGTTTGGTTCCGGTTTTGGTTCGGTTCAGGTTCGGGTTCGATGCCCTGGTTCAGATTCAGTTTTGGTTCAAGAAAAAAAGAATTGTAACGGTTGATCGGTTTAGGGTTCGAGTTCGAATTACATAAAATGGTACCTAATATTTATTATTTTTACAATCATATTAATAATTTGAGTTATATATTTAGCAATTCTGAACCAAATATGAATTTAAAACGGTTTATAATTCGGTTCAGGTTTATTGACCTACCCAATAAAGATTTGGTTCGGGTTCAGTTTCAGGTCACTGATTTTAATGAAGGGCGATATTACACCTAGTAACTTATAAAGTCAACCAAGTGGAGACGGTAATGCAAATTTGTGGACCCTGCAGCGAGTGAACACAAAAAATAAGAATAATCTGGTACAATTCCGCAGTGGCTAAATCTCTGTCACACGAGCTAAGCATGCACGGATGTTCCAGTATCCGGTACTTCTCGCTCTACACCAAGTGGCAAATGTGATTAATTTAAAACCAGAGATTCTGACAACTTGGCATTAACGTTTGTTTAATGGAATTTGAATTCCAACGCAGGGAGAGTTAAATATTGTGTGATAGCGTTCACGAGATTGCAAAGTTGCGAACCTTTTTTAATCAAATTTAAAACCGGCAACTTGTTTACACTCCATGAAACTATAACCCAGAGCAGCTACGAAATGGATTTTTTTTAAATATTAGTACATATTGGTGTACAGATAAACAAGGTGAATTTTATTAAAAAGTACCTGCAAATGAAAGAAAAAAAGTCTGTTGTTTTTGTGGACTGTGGATTAAAGAATATTTTATTCTCTACGCGATTTGATTGCACTTTTTTTTCATATTCAATGTATTTAAAGTAAAAAATTATAAAACAATAAATTTCATAAATGTTGCAAACTATGATGCTTCACCATGGAAACAGTTAACATTTTAAAATACATTTTTACTAATTAATTATTAGTTAGTTAAAAAAAATCTCACAGAAAATTAATGTCCTTGAAATAATTTTACTGGAAATATATAATATTTAGCAAAAAACTTTCTGTGAGCATTTTATATAAAATATATTTTACCTCTCGCTAAGAGAGGTATTGGAATCAAGCTAAAAATCACATATCCAGATTTTGTGTGTGTGTGTGTGTGTGTGTGTGTGTGTGTGTGTGTGTGTGTGTGTGTGTGTGTGTGTGGATGTGTGTATGTATGGATGTTGGAGGGACGATTCCTCAAAAACTATAAGACATAAGACCTGTTTAACTATGAATTCCTCAATCTGACATTCCTGGGATAGCTGAAAAGGTTTTGGTAACAATCGAACAACCGCAAGTAGTAGTTTTTCTAAAAAAAATTCTTCTAAATATTATTTTTTGAAAATTTTTGATTATATTTTCTATAAATTTAGAGATAAAGAGATAATATATATAGAATATCGGGATATAATAAGTCGAGTAGGCGAAACTACACTAAGGAAACCAGTTGACAAATTCAAATGTTTATAACGTAATTTGTATATGACAGATGTCAGTGTCAAATATCAAAAGTTTTAGTGACATTCTGATAGCGATAGCTTTTTCTGGGAAGTACATTTAATCTTTCTTATTGTTTTATTAATTAAATATTTAAAATTATAGGTAAAATGGTTATGGTATATGGTTCCTGGGGAACCGGGTTCGATCCCGACCGACGCCAAATATTTCCAATTTTAAATGGCACAAAAGTGACCCCTGTGGTGCACTCTCCACGCCAGCTATGAGTGCCCGTGAGGTGACGCCTGGTAAGCGCCCACACGGTAAAATATATCGTCATCATTACCGATGTCAGCATGTGTTGTAGATACTGGCACACTCAGAAATGGGTTATATGCCGTGATGATATATCTATTTTAATTTATTTTTCTATCAGAAATACCGCCAATCTGGTTAATGAATTGGAAGAATCTCTGACATTTAGAAACTTCCTCATACAATGAAAAATAAATATAATTACAATTATATGTCTGCAGAAGACATGTTAAATACAATAAAAAAAAATGGGTAAAGTTTTGTAATTTTTTGTTATAAAACGACGGTTCCATAGCGCAGTGTAATACAATACTTATATAGGCTAGTATGGAAATGGCGAGAGGTCTTGTGCTGGCCACAACAGATTTTTTTTACTTTAGCTATTAAGTAAAACTATACTTTCTGTTCGATATATATTATTTCTTATACTAGTTTGACTCGTTCCTAATGAAGCATATTTCCGCGGAATAAAATAAACGTTCTATTACTATAAAAAGAAAACTAACAAAACTAATACGATAACCGAGCCGGTATGTAGGCATCTATGTCTTCATTCCACGTACTTAGAGGTAGTACTATTCCACTCCAATCTAATTACATTTCTATCTGATCGGGAGAGTACGCTAGGGTATGGAGTCCCTAATCTAGATAAGATTTACGTGCAAGTTATTGATTTCTGTAATTAGAAATCGCTGACAAAGTTGATTATCGCGTAATTGATGTATCCACAAGACTGGTAGGGCTGCGGTTGCGCCAGGGTGTTTGTAATGCTAATTTTACACGCTTGACACGATATTCGATGTTCGACATTTTTAACAAACCCACGGGAAATCCTCGCCACGCTAAATTAGGAGCTAACTTATTTAAGGGACACTGATTTCCATTTTATCGATAGATACTAAATATTCCCAGTAATCTGCTGTTATTATAATATTAATTATTTAACCATGGTAAAGAAATAGCCTAATCTGTCGTTAATTGCTCACTGGGAAAGTTCTCATTTATAACATTTAGCATATTATGTAACAAGTTTTATAAATGACTCCTTTAAGGTGGGTTTATGCTGAAAATTTTAAGAATAGGAATAAAAATAAGAATAGTGTTAAGAATAATTTTAAACATAACGATAAGTGGTGTTTATGCTGCCAGTTATAAGAATAAGCGTAAGAATAAGAGTAGTGATATTAAAGTTATTAGGTTAGTGAAAAGTAGTTACATTTATTATTCTCATAGTGGTAGCAGCGTTGATTTGACATTTATAAGATTTATAATTTTATTATTATTATTATTTTTTAATTTGTTAAAATGTACAATCAAAATATTATTTTGTCTGCACTAATTCAATTAATTGGGAAAGAAGAGAATCCATCACTAAATTTGACATAATTATGTTTCGCCAACACCGATTATTATGAATAAATAATGAATGACCATTGACGTATTATAACTAACGTTAGTTATAATACGTCAATGTGAATGACCAATTTTTTTGTTTGAAGTATTTGACAGTTGACACGCATGCGCTCTTCGCTTACAGGAATAAGAATAAGGCGTAAAGTTAAAAGTAAACGAACTTTGGCTTATTCCTTATTCTTATTTCTTATTCCTTATTCTTATTTCTGCAGCATAAACCGAGTCGTATGTTATAACTGTTTTAACTTTATCACTATTCTTATTCTTATTTTTATTCTTAAATTTTGAGAGCATAAACCCACCATTAGTCACGAATTTATAAAACGAGGCAGATGTTATACTTTTTCTACGACTGCAAATTAAGGCAGCAGAAATACATTTTCTGCGTTGGAAATACTGATAAAAAATAAATATATCATCACGGCATATTACGGCACCCATTACTAGGTGTGCCAGTATCTACAACACATGTAGACATCGGTAACGATGACGATATATTTTACCGTGTGGATGCTTACCAGGCGTCACCTCACGGGCACTCATAGCTGGTATGGAGAGTGCATCACAGGGATCGCTTTTCTGCGATTAAAAGTCTGCACTGTTGAAGATCGGACCCATGTTGATTAAGCTTTTCTACTCATTTTGGTATATATAGCATTAAAATTTGTGACACATACAGTGAGTATTTTTTAACGTGAAACATTGGGTTTGTCATATCCATGGTTACGACTTGATATTTGATTGACAGCAATGTATTTGCTCGTTCCATTTAAAATGAAACATAGGGAACAAATCTGATGGAAGTATTATATTTAAATATTGTAAGAGACAGAAAACCACTCGAGAACACTAAACATATTTCGGGCATAAGGTTCACACAGTATTTTTTCTACATATATTTAATTTTTAGAAAACAGGTATAATTATTTAAACAAAATTAACCTCTAAAGATATCTTGTCAATATGACAGATAACCGTTGAATTTTGCTATAATATAAATGACACATGGGGAATGAATTTAACAGAAGTATTATATTTAAATATTGTAAGAAATTTAGCCGAGTCAGAAAACCACTCGGGCACAAGGTGTACACTATATTTTTTCTACAACTAATTTTAATTTAGATTACAGGTGTAATTATTTAAGCAAAATTAACCTCTATTGACGTCTTATCAAATGTCAAATTCGTTCCCTATGTTTCATTTTAAATGGAACGGGCAAATACATTACTGTCAATCAAATGTCGTAATCATGGATATGACAAACCCAATGTTTCACGTTAAAAAATACTCACGGTATATACAGGTTACAATGTGCAATATTTAATATTTAAATTTTAAAAGCTCGTGTTGCCAGCGAAATGTAATTGTGGTCTTTCTTGTGGTCGTAGAGATGTTATTTCCACAGTTGATAGGATTATACCAGACATCAGACATGACGTAAAGTGTAAAGTAGATAAGTGCTTTTAACATAGTTGTTTTCCTTGTATTTTCTGGTAAGTAACACATTTCAAATACTTAATATATTATCAAATTGTATATCAAAAGTAAGTTCTCCAACATTTAGTTTGTACTTAGAAAAGTTATTACACGTGTTTCAAACTTGCAGGTTACAGGTTATGTCGAGGGTTATGTACTCTAATGTTTGTATGAGCTAATATTATATATATAATTCTACTTACTAAGACTGTAGTCGGGGGTAGCACTACCTGTCGCTTAGGATCGGACTACAAAAAATTTAAATTTTCAAACTGTATGCATTTCATATTTCAAAATTGATATTTAATGGATTCTCAAAATCAAATTACGTCTCTGACCTTTGTTACAAGTTAAGAAAACGCAGTTAAATATTTTTTCTTTTGGAATTTTGTTATTATAAATTACACATTTTCCTTCATATTCAATAGATACAGAATCGAAGAGTTGTAAAGAGATTAACTTTCATAAATCATAACCGTGGAAACTGGTGATATATGTATTCAAATATTCTAATTGACAGATGCCAGTGGCAAGTGCAATTTTCATAGTATATGTTCATGTTACATTTTTATTGGATACATAAAATCTTTTTTTAGGAATTTTCGGTATGAAATTTGTAGAAAATAGTTATGTTCGTGTTACAATTTTACTGGATATATAGAATCTTTTTCAAGGAACTTTCGGTAAGGGATTTGTGCAAAATACATAGAATTGACGCAAGGTAATGTGCTGGCCACATCAGATTTTTTTTAACTATATTATTTCTCAAGTTTTTTTTTTATATTATTTGTTTCATTATCAACAAAGGAAATTTAAAAATATTGTTTCATTATTACAAAATAAAGTAAAATAAAACAGGAGTGTTGAGTGAGTAATAACAATCATAGATTTCTCTACAAACTATACTAGTATGTATTATTGTAAATATTGAAATTAATTTATTTTAAATGCATAGCGTGGAATACATTATAACCTTTTATAGATATAACGACATGTATGTTTATCATATGAACGATGGATGTGGATTCCATTTTGTATAACAAATTTTTAACTTAAGCAGAAAATTAGTTTAATCCGTCGCTGATGAAAAAAAGATTAATGCTATATGAAAATAAATCCTTGATATTAGCATTGAACCCGTCTATATTTATATTTGTCGCTATTGATTAATATTCGTGTTCATCCAGTGATGGCCTTTCGTTTTACATTTCCACCCACTTGGTATATATCTGTATAATATTTAATCCGTTGTAATTCTGCTGTGACGTCAGCTCCATCAGAGATTCCCCCTGTGCGTGGAAAGGAGTCAGGTGAAACCGGATTATGATAAACGCATCAGGAGACAAGGCTCCCCTAGAGACAGACGTGAGTGCTTCTAGATGGATTACAAACACTTATAACCACAGATTGGATGGAAGTGCTGATAGTTCTTCCAAATTGTAATTAAAGATTGGTGAAAGGGAGACGAGACATACATGGCATAAACTAGACGAGAAGGAAAGTTCAGTTTATAAAAGGAAAAGGAATGACACGGTGCATTCACCGTATCTATCAATTTAATATGTAACTAAATATTATTCCCAGAAAAATCAGCTGTGGTACGAAATAGTTGGGCATACTTTTGACGTGAAATCTTCTGTAGTTCTGTAGGCGTACCTTGCACACTTTTTTCGGGATCGTGAACAAGACTGAATCGTCACGCGTGATGCCTCACGATCGTTCGGGTAAACTCGGAGAGAGCCGAATGTGACGTCATCTTAATACATTATTAATACAAGGCCGAGAAATATCACAATATCTGTCAAAGTATATCTTACATTTGTATTTGTCGTAAATTTTATGTTTATAATATTGAAAAACCGTATTAACAGTGTTACAACGCAGTTAGAACTGTTAAATTGATTTTTTGAGAGTGACATTTAAATGTCAACGGCAATAAATCGCGCCCTCATTTAAAACTAGAGTTATTGGGCTTTTGGGCCAGATTTTAAAATAAAATTTGGGTTGTTTCCCAGTCCTCTCCCAAGAAAATTAAAATTCTTCCTTGAAAATTTTGTTAGAATTTGGTTGGAATGCTCACAGGATTTTGACATCTTATTAAAATATATGAATGTAAGACCAGCACACTTAAACATTTAAGTTTATAAAGCTTCAGGGAGCAGTCAAGAGATGGCATTGCTGTACGATCCAAATGTCAACCATTTAAGTTTCTGAACTCTGAGAAACATTCAAAATGCGGCAGAAACGTACGCGAAGTGCTGAATCGTGAAAAATATTACTGAAGAGTGATTCAGTCATTATGTTTCTGTATATAGCTAATGTGGCCGCGTGCCTGAGTGTCTGGTCGCGAACCTGGGGAACCGGGTTCGATCCCGATAGACGCCAAATATTTCCAATTTTAAATGGCACAAAAGTGACCCCTGTGGTGCACTCTCCACACCAGCTATGAGTGCCCGTGAGGTGACGCCTGGTAAGCGCCCACACGGTAAAATATATCGTCATCATTACCGATATCTACATGTGTTGTAGATACTGGCACACCCAGTAATGGGCAATATGCCGTGATGATATACTTATTTTATTTATTTATTTATTTGAATAATATATATTATGTTTAATAAAATATTAATTGGAATATCATTTGGGAACCTTCAAGGGATTCAAAGTCGAATGATTTCAGGTCTTATTGTTCCATATATTTATTTCAAAAATGTACAAATATATTATATGAACGTTTCGGACAATAATTAACCCATCTTCAGCAAATGGTAAAAATTAGTTTTCCTTTTGTGAAATCCAATTATAAAAACATTTTTATAGGTTATTAGGCAAGTTTTAAATGAAACACTGTTTAATTTTATGTGTTTAAAAGTTCCCATCAGTAATTCAATTCTTCTCTTGTTAAACCGTTACAATTTTTTCAATGAAGATGACATAAATCTATTTTGAAAATAAAATTTTATTATGAATAAATGAAAAAATATAATTAAACATTAAATTTGTGCACATGCATTTTAATATCAAAATAAATTTATATCAACAAACAAAACTACAATATTTTGTATAAAATTCAAAAACGGGTTGCCTAATTTATATTTTAGTTCTATTCCAACCACCAGGTTTAATGTTCAGTGTAAGTACACATAAGTTTCCGGTCTAAAGAGTAATATTTATCTATGTATTACAATAAAATAGAAATTTTCACTTTGGACGTGCGGTCTTAAGCACATACATTTTTTTTTCTTTACATCATTTTGTCTTGCATGGTATGTAATGTAAAACTCAACAAAATTTATTAAAACTAAAGCACAACTTCGCCTATATAAAAACTATGATGTATCTCTATATAAAACTAGGTTTATCCTCCGAAACTTTTCCATACTGCTAAACTTGTTAGTCAACACTTCTAAAGTAAATAAAAACTTGTTTAATAAACATAACCTCGAGTGCTGAACCATAACTCATCCAGCATTCCACACTCTGTAATGCAGGGTTGATTTAGTTGGAAAAAACGAAACAGCCGAAGTCGATTCCAGGCACGGGCTGCTCTGCAAAGCTTCTAAATCCCCGCTAATGTTCGTCGGGCTCTAATCCAGCCATAAATAGAGGTATTAATTACTGGATACTGGAACAATGCACGAAACAGACGGAAGAATAAATCAGTTTATAAGAGATTTACGATCTACAGCCAATACAATGAAAAGATGCGTTAATGACCATGTATTACTTTACGAGTATTCGATACAATTTATGTAGTTGCCTACATACCCTTCTACAATTAGGAATACGTTTATAACCTCTGTTCGAGGGACAACTTTTTCCACTATTATTTTAGTTGTCTAAGGGTCGTGATATCCACCTCCTATTAAAATTCTTGATAGCTATTTGAAGGATAAATATATTAGTAGCTAAATTTATTATGTATATCATGCACAATTTATTTGCCAGATAGCTATTAGATAGTTACTAGAATAATAAAGAAAATATTTTAAAGTTGGTAGCACGAAAACTAGTTACTTTCGTTTTCACATCCTGAGTTGACGTATGTTTACTCATATTTGGTTTTGTTTGTTTATTTCAAGATTTATTTTAAGTGCGGATTATGAATTACAGAACTGTAGTGACAATATGGATTCGAAAAAAATACCAATACCAACAGCTAATTTATCACAAAATGAAACCAGATTATTAGTTGATATTTGTATAAAATATGCAAATATAATAGAGAATAAAAAAACTGAATAATTGTTCTAATCAATTTTATCTTTCTTGTAATCAAATTCAGTTATTATTGTAATCAAGTACCTATAATCAATTGTTACCAAGATTAGTTATTGTTGTAATCAAGTATCTATAATCAATTGTTACCAAGTATAGATATTGTTGTAATCAAGTACCTATAATCACTGTCATACTCAAGTTTACTCATTGTAATCAAAATTTATCATTGCTGTAACTTAGAATTTGGAATTTTTAGCTCATAAACACGGCCCTGAATTAAATAAAAACATACCTACCTGACACTTTTATATTCAATTTCGGCGTATTAAATTTAGAATATATAACACAGTTTCACGAGACAACCGAAATCTGTTAATAAATTCTGTGTCGTCCCACTTTTCAAAATTGTTCATTCTAACTCGTACTGTGTAAGTACGTCGTAATTTCATAATCTTATCTTCTGCCTCCTGTGCTTCTATGATATTATCTAATTCTTGTAAATCCATTTTTACACACTTTTCTTTTCTTTTCAAAATAGCTACCAGCACCTCAAAGTTCCTATTAGTTTATTCTGCTAATAACTAAATTTAGTAGCAAGATAAATTTTATTTGTAGGTGGAAATACACAAAAAATATTTAATAGTAGAATAAATTTATTAGGAACTTTAATAGGAGGTGGATATCACGGCCCTAAAGGGCCTTCACAAATCTGTTAGCATACATCCTTAGAACATGTATCTGAATCAATAAGCAAATTAATTTTGCGTACTTTCTATACTCGCCGTCAAATACATGTGGATTGATGCTCAATTTTTTTCCTTCTCCTCGACCTGTCCCTTGCCCTGCGGTGTTGCCGCTTCTTCATAACTTAGCATATTCAATATCACCAATGGAATTGGCAACAGTGTAGAAATCTCCAGTCCATATTTATTTAACGACAAGTATTACAGAAATTACGTATGAAAATGTCGAAAATCACTTCAAAAATAGCAATAGCCATGGAATTGAAACAAATTAAGTAACAAATGTTTAACCATTCATAGATGATAATATGATAACATATGATTCATTTATTAAATAAATAAATATATCATCACGGCATATTACCCATTTCTGGGTGTGCCAGTATCTACAACACGTGTAGACATCGGTAATGATGACGATATATTTTACCGTGTGAGCGCTTACCAGGCGTCACCTCACGGGCACTCATAGCTGGTATGATTCATTTATTTGCGAGCGAAATACGACAAGCGTTATGTTTCGGTGAAACACAACTTAGCAACGAAAAATATCCGACGTTATACAGCGTAACTAAGAAAAATTGAGTTGTCTGATTGGTCTATTTTTCGATTAGTTGTATAGTCAATAATATTATAATTCGAACTTTAATATTACAGCACCCTTCGTTTTTTTGTTTGTGAATCACGACTAATGTAGTATAGAAGTAATTAGTAATTACTCCTGGAGAAAAAAATTAGATATTTCACTCATAATTCTGGTTTCATACAAATCGACTTTCTGCTGCAGTCGTAAGAAACTCTTTAGAAATATTTTAATTTGATTCGAAACTAGTTGACGATATTTTACCAATTTGTATGTAAGAGTCACGCATAATACCAAACCTAATTGGGTTCTCAAACACAGTACATTACCCAAGAGAGTTGTGTGTGATCCAAGCTAATTTAAGTAGAAATAATTCGTTCGTTTCGTGGAATAAATTTACTTTTGTGGGTCTTCCTTCTTCTAATATTCGTTACCATATATTAGTGCTAGCGCAAGTGTTCAATTAAAGACAAAATTTAGATTCTCTTGAGAGAATTACATTACAATGATGTACCCCCCAGGCGTACAAATCTACCAGCCAAATCTTAGAATAAATTAAGCGAAGAAAAATTCCTCAATCTTAATAAACTTCAACGTTTCAAATTTCAATTTCGTCGCTAATTCCAAAAATAATATAATTTCATTCAGAAGAAATGAAAAAATAATACCTGAAGTTTCATTATTAACTAGGTCGCCCGCCAGAGATAACCAGTCAGAAGGATAAAAGTGGAGAAGAAAAAATTTATGTAAGCAGGAAGTCAAAATGTTTTACGACGAAGGAAAATTATGCACGCGAAAATATTTCTTTATGGATTAAAATACTTTAACGTATTAAATTTGCTTTTATGCTTATTCGTCTTTTGCGAATTCACATGAAAATGTTCAGAAGAGGAGCATAAATTCTAATGAAGCGAATGAACATCAGAGCAGAAGCAAATGGGCTGAGATTGAACGTAAGTAGATGGTTATAGAAAGTAATTTAATAAGATCTGATTACTTAAGTTTTTATACAAGGGTGTAAATACAAATGAGACGAAAAATATCCTATCATAAAGTAACAGTCTTTATTTTTATCGGAACACAATTTTCTACTAAAGGTATCCCAATAAGAGTGCCGGATTTAAATTTGGCGCCATAGTTTTTCTATTTAGTTTATATATCTTATATTATAAAATTTACATTGTATTTGGTCCAATTACTTAGATGGAATGCTTCACGAAAGAACAACGCGTTAAAATCGTAAAACGAATTTTTACTTTAATGAATAAGCACGTTTCAAAGTCACTAGAATCCGATTTTAAAATTTTTACAATGATGTCTGTGTGTTTGGATGTTGGAGGGACGATTCCTCAAAAACTTTAAGACTTAAAAAATATTTAACTGCAGTTTCCTCAATCTGACATTCCTGGAAAGAGCTGAAAAGGTTTTGGTAACAATTGAACAACCGGAAGAAGTAGTTTTTTAGAAAAATTCTTCCAAATATAATTTTTGGGAGTTTTTTTTTATTAAATATTGAAGAACTTAAATTCTCCATCTAATACACTTAAAAATTTTATTAGATCTTGTATAGATTTAGAGATAAAGACACTATAATTTATAGAGTAAACTAATCGCAGAAGCCAAGGCACTAAGGAAACCAGTTGACAAATTCCAATGTTTATAACATGACACATGTCATTGACAAATATCAACAGTTTTAGTGACATTCTGATAGCTTTTTCTGGGAAGTATATTTAACATTTCTTATTGTTTTATTAATTAAATATTTGAAATTATAGGTAAAATTGTGGTAAAATGCATATATCCATCAGAAATACCGCCAATCTGGTTAATGAATTGGAAGAATCTCTGATATTTAGAAACTTCCTCATACAATGAAAAATAGATATTGGAATTATATGTGTGCAGAAGACATGTTATACAATAAAAAACAATATTTGGGTAAAGTTCTGTAATTTTTTGTTATAAAACGACGGATCGAAAGCGAAGTGCAATACAATACTTATATAGCCTAATATGGAAATGGCGAGAGGTCTTGTGCTGGCCACAACAGATTTTTATTTATGTAAATGAAACTGGAACAGTGCTCGTTGCCGCAACATGTTCGTCAGTAATATATAGTTCCAGCAGGACGACGCGACCAGTTATACAGTACGAGAAATATTTGATTTATATGATCAAAAAATTCCAAGCTGTGACATCTCCAGAAAGGCTGGCATAAATTGGCCTTTTATTGGATTTTTTTAAATAAAACTCTACGCCAACAACTTTTAAACAATTTCTGACCTCACATCTCTGCAAAAATAATATTTCGTCAAAATGAATTACATTCTTTTGTCTAATTAATCGGAACATGAGTACTTACTTTAATATTCTTAAAAAAAAAAAAACAGGTTAAACAAAAAAAAAGACATATTTTATTAAAAATTAAATCCTATATCTTCTTATCATAATGCATTCTCGAAGCAAATTCAAAATTATTTTAAGAAAAGAATAATCCTCCCCTTTGATGTGTTACCAACGGAAGAGTTAAAAATTTATGCTTGGGAAGCGTTTTCAAAGAGGGCTGGTAACTCTGCAACCTGCAAACAAAAGACGATTGTTCAGAAGAGGAAGGATGCTCATACGAGTATCGCTAGACAAAAGCTAGATGGAAAGAACAGAAATGCGACTGTATTCTGTTTTAAATTGCTTCCTTGCGTGTTATCGATCTAACTCTACTTTATTCTAATGAAGATAACTATACTGTTATTAAAGGTACGTTCGCAAATAAAAAGTTTTTATTTGCAAATGCACTTTTACTTCAGGATATTGAAGTAGGTATTTTGTATTTCAAAGAGAGGAAATAGTTTCTAGTTAGTACTTTATGAAATATTGAATTACTGTGGAAACCCGTTTAACCGGACCTTTTCTTATTATTATTATTGTTATTA
This sequence comes from Ophonus ardosiacus, assembly GCA_943142095.1. Lineage (NCBI taxonomy): Eukaryota > Metazoa > Arthropoda > Insecta > Coleoptera > Carabidae > Ophonus > Ophonus ardosiacus. The sequence continues at coordinate 45,609,446 of OW964829.1, read as the reverse complement.
TTATTATTTATGGGGTCCCGTGGCCGCGTGCCTGAGTGTCTGGTCGCGAACCTGGGGGTACCGGGTTCGATCCCGACCGACGCCAAATATTTCTAATTTTATATGGCACAAAATTGAACCCTGTGGTGCACTCTCCACGCCAGCAATGAGTGCCCGTGAGGTGACGCCTGGTAAACGCCCGCGCGGAACAAATATGTCATCATCATTACCGATATCTGCGATAAAGCAGATTGGCACACCTAGAAATAGGTAATATGCCGTGATGATATATTTATTTATTTATTATTATTATTATTATTATTATTATTATTATTATTTTATTTTTTAATAATAATAATCTCTTGTAGAATGATGTTTCAATTTATTTATTTATTTATTTATTCGTATCTACACTACATTATTAATATGAATTGAGCAGGCACTGGGTTTGATGAAATGTCAATGTCATTGTCCTGGCAAAAGTTCTTTCTTCATCCCTGAGTCATGTAGTGCAGTTGAGGAAAGATTGGCCGACACTCAAGTGCCGTTGCCCAGGGGACGCCCGAATGTATTCACACTCACCGGGAGGCTCTTTCCATGTCCCATTAGTATCAAGGTTATCAAATATTTTTGGAATTTTGAATTTTGCTTTTCGAAATCAAGGATCTTCATCTCCCACGTAATCATCAAGCTTGGGAAGAATGGAAATATATATCACTTCCACTGAATGTATAAAATATGTATAGATAATATGAAAGATGCAAATATAATATAATATTATTATGTTTCAATTAAAAATGACTGACGAAAATGCTAAGTACACTACTTGTTCGCCCCCCTTCAGAATTTGTATTTATTCAGATGAAAATTGTGAATTTCTCATTTTTGCAAATGTTTCGTTCTCGTCCCAATAGAGCTCTAAGTAAATTAGTTTATTACTTTATTTTAAATTAGTCCTATTGTACCAGCTTGGGGTAATTCTCATTTTTCTTTTTGCCGACGCATTGTTGCCAAATATTATTTATTTCATATTTCAGAATAAAGTCTTGCAGCCTCCACCTTTTAGAATAAATTTACCCTTCTGTATAAGTTTTAAGTTAAAATGCAATCTGTATCAGTCTGTTAAGATATTCACATAAATTTTGTCACCGGCAACTTTTTCGTTTATTTTTGTTTATGTATCAACATTTTACAATCATAATTACATTTTGTGTCAGCAATTCCATTTTTAATTTTCAATTTCATTTTTTTTTAGAGCCGCATATTAAATATATTTATTTAACGCGACACTAACAATACCTATTTTTGTGACAAGTGCAGGAAATAAGTGATTCTGAAACAAATGAAATTTTTCAAATTTGCATTGATTTTTTTAGAATCGTGAACAAGAAAATTTCGTCTCTGACAATAAATAAACCAAAAAAATATGTTTTTAATTATTTGGGTATTTCCTGTACTCATTTCAATTTAATTATTTCCCGCACTAGTGCGACACTTCGTTATTTCCCATATTCATTTTGTGTTGAGAAACACATGCTGCCAATAACCGAAAAACATTGAAATCGAGTACTCGGTTCCAACGCTTTACGGAACCGGGTAAAATAATCGCCCTTCAAACCCGGGTAGTTGATCTGATCATCGGAATCGAGTAACGAATTACCGGTCCGGATAGTAAAACCGATGCTCAAATTCCGGTAGTGTAAAATTCGACTATTCTGGTCTATTCGGGCCCTGAACCGAGAACAGTTCGTTATTCATTCAAATTACCGGGAATCCAGATAATTTTAGAACCAGAATCCAAACAAAACGGAACCGAACCGGTCTCCAAAAAATATATCAAAAGACACGTTATTCATGAAATCGCATGAAATTTAGCAAACTTGTGATTTTGTAAAATAAGTTTAATTTTACTAGGTACAATTTCACATTCTACTTAGAAACAATTTACAGTACCTATAATTTCTTAACGCACAGTAATAACATGTTAGAACTGAAATTGAATCTAATACTACGAAGTAGAAAATAAAATATAAAGTGGTTTTGCTTGAAACAATTTGTTTTACTTGAATAATTCTAAATGATTTCCATTCGTTTTGCTGTACTTTTTAACAGTCTGTTAATGTCATTACTAAGTATTGTACCTAATTTTGCATTTTTACGCTAAAAGCTTACAGTAATAAAGAGTTCCATAAAATAAAATGAATTCTCTCGTTTCTTTATCAATATTGGTGAAAGAAATAAAATTTCTACTTTCAACTAAATTGAGGAGAACTTATTAGTTTTATAAGACTATTTATTTATTATTTATTTGAATCTTTGTCTAGTTTTTCTTTTTAAAAAAATACAAAATGAATAATAAAAATCAATAAAAAAATACCTAGTTTTGTAAGTTTCTGTATATTTTATAGATAAATTAAAATAATTCTACATTAATTTTGTTACTTCTATCAATAGGCTTGTACACATTTTTTTTATGAAACTTCATTTAAATTATAAGCAATCTCAAATTCTAGAAAATCTTAATTGTAATTCGTTAAGCCGTAACATTTTTTTAACATTCTGTGACCTATATAGTAGCTCATTAAAAATTTTCTACACTCTAAATTTTAGCCTTGTAAAAATCGATTTGGAAAGTGCTGAAATATATTTGTGTAAAAATCAACATAAAATTTTGTAAAATTTTACTAATTGTAAATAATAAAATTTAGTAAAAATTGTAGTGTTCAATAATTTAGAAATATTTTACACTATTTATAGTAATAATTTAATAATTTAAAGGTATTTCATTCTACACTCTGATCAGTCGAGTTCCTAATAAAACAAGTTAAAAATCGCCCGGTAGTCAGTTTGTCGTGATATTTCGAAGTGTTCGTATGTATATTTCTGTTTTGTGTATTAAATCAGTATTAATAATGTACAAACTAACATTTAAAGTGAATAACAAAAATTTGTGTGAATGTGTTTTCTTAAACGAAGACATCAGGTGTATGAAGATATTACCCGGTAAGTACAATATCATCAGTCAATATATGCTAAATGCGTTCTATAAATGAGATCTTTGAACATATTGTAAACATATCCATAATCTTGTAACAACATTGCATAGTTCAAATACATTAGCTGGTACTATGTTACGAAATGTACAGTGGCGGCTTAAGGGGTGAGCCACTTAGGCACTGGCTTTTTGGGGCGCCCAAAAAATATAAAAACTAAAGACAAATATATAAATAAACAAAAAAAACCTGTTCTGTATTATTAAATTTTGGAGCCCCTCAAAGTTAGTTTTGTGTAAATAAATTGTGTAATTTATTGAACATGCCATTGCGAAATAATCAAGTCTAATTTAATCATTCTTGGATTCTCGTTACTTTTAAATTGTGATAGTTTTTTTAACTGCCGTCACCTTTAGGTAAGGAAGGTATTGTTCAAATACTCTAAAAATGCGTACATTTACGTAACATTCTCTTTACAATCAAATAATATTAGTATCAAGTTTATATCTCTACCAATTTTTGAATTATTGCCCCAAAAGTCAATATACCCCACATTTAGATAAAAACTTAAAAATTTTCAAAAATCTAATTTTTATGTATCTAGATACTTCTCAATGCGCTGATTCCAAATTTTAAAACCGCAGGTCGATATCTCTTTTCGTTCTCGAGATATTTATATTCAAAGTTTTGCTTAAAATTGCCCATTTTTTGGTAATAACCCAAAAATGGGTCGAGATATGAATTTGGCGACAACACCATTCGATTCTACAGACAAAAATACATAAGTATAGCAATTTTCATAATTTTTGTCCAACAGGTTCAAGTTTTATTAATAAAAGCTTGAAAACCTCTGAAAATGGCCAAAATCTGAAAAAATCGTAAGGGGTACACCTTAGATTTTTGCGATTTTTGGCCATTTTCAGTTATTTTGCTTTAGAGATTGTATGCGATGTTCAAAAATTCTGAAAATTGGTGTACCTATGTAATTTTGCCCGTAGAATCGAATGGTGTTGTCGCCAAATTCATATCTCGACCCATTTTTAGGTTATTACCCAAAATTGGGCAGTTTTGAGCAAAACTTTAAATCTAAATATCTCGAGAACGAAAAGAGATATCGACCTGCGGTTTTAAAATTTGGAATCAGCGCATTGAGAAGTATAAACATACATAAAAATTTGATTTTTGAAAATTTTGAAGTTTTTATCTAAATGTAGGGTATATTGACTTTCTTGTATGACTGTATTTAATTTTGAACCACTTCATTGTATTTTATACCAAATTTGTAAAAGGTTACACAACTTGGTGTGGGCCTATATAAACTAATTTTAGTGTTTATTTAAACAAAATTTCTTGGAGTGTAATTTGTTACTCCGTTGTTGGAACAGTAAGCAAAAGTATTTTAATTTTAATGAAAAATGTCACTATATTTCCCTCAGCAACGATAGGCAGAAGGTAATAATAAATTTTCGAAAGCATATTCAATTAATTTCGAGCATCCCTTCATATAGTTTGTAATCCCATCCCTCGTCACTACCACTAATATTTAGCAAACAATTCATCTAGTCATCTCTCAACAATAAGGACATTACCGCAATCTATTACGTTTATGTCCTCCCATATGAGTTGGTACGGCATGTGGACATGCAGGACTAGTGGCAGCTATTCAATTAACCGGTGACCGACCGAGGTAATTAACGAAAGGGGCGGGCCCAGACGCTATTGTGAGAATTACCGGGGACAAAAAGTTCTCTGCAGCCAACCGAGCTATGTCACTCTCGGCGGGGATCGTTACGTTGCTCCACCATACGAGGCAATATGGGCTGATTGGATTGAGGAAAATATACGAAATGATAAGATTACTGTATCGTCGAATTACGGGAAAAATGAACATTATTTATTAACTTTTAACAGCGAAAAACACTTATTCAGGTCTATTCACTAAAAAGTACGTTAATTTTTAGCGTACAAATATGCAACGCTAAAAAGTAAATATTAGCGTCAGTATTAACGGTATTTCATAAAAATGTTATTCACTAAAGCACTGGTTAAAAATTCCGTTAATAGGGAGTTATTGCAACTTCTAAGATGAAAGAACGTAAACGTTAACCTTATGTAGAAAACACTTTATTTTAGAAATAAAGGACTTTCAATTTCAATGTTTACCGCATTTAATTAGTGTATTCACGCTAACGTTAACGTTAAAGCAACACAAACGAGGTTACATCCACACTTTTCACCGAAACATAACCTCAAAAAATACAGAACGTGCGACGTTAAACGCTCGCTATTCCATTGCGCATAACGTGTCTCCTTATTCATATAACGTGAACCTTATTAGTACGCATGCGCACTCCGGCTGTCACGTGACTTTAAAGTGCACGTTATTTTTGCGTTGAAGCTGCAATAACTCTCTAATATTTAACTTTTTAGCGTATGCGCTAATGAATGATGTGAAGTGAGTTCCACATGACGAAATTAAACTGGAAAACGTATGTCCTAACTTAATTTAATCGCCTGTCAAGTGTGAAAAGTATACTACATTGATGAATAATTATAACTATTTATAAATATAATGTCCGACAGTGGTAATTACATATATTCAAATAAGTATTTGCAATATTTTCAATAATAAGTTATTTGTAGAATCAAAGAAAAGAGGTCCATGGGCAACAAACAAAGCAAAGTTAAGGAAACAAAATCTGCTTGCTGGAATATTAAATCCAAAAGATATACAAGTAGTTAATAACTAGTAATTAGTTAATGTAATATTAATTATGAATTTATTAAAACATTATTACCCGTACCCGTAGTGATAGGTATTGCAGTGGTTCTTATTGGATTCCTCATATAGTGATAGTGTGTAAGAGCAGTAATTACATCTAAAACACAGTGCTTTGATAAACTAGAACTTCTCATAAATTCATAATCGGGCGAATGGGATAGATTACTTGTATTGCGAAGATTTCGAAAACGAAGTCTTGCGTAAGAGCCAAAAATGATAAAATGTATCTTGGATACAATTTAAAATTATTAGCGTGTACCTATGTGTCATAAACTTACAAGTAAAACCATTCATTAATCATTATTTATTCATATACATATAAGGAAGAATATGAAGGAGGCCTTCGTTCAACATTGGATGTAGAAACCCATCCCTTCATTAAATTAGCTAATTGTAAATATTGTGTACATACATATACTTCTTAAACATTTAGATTTATTTAATATTGTAATTCTGGGGAGTCTAAATAAAGGCTATTATTATTATAAGCAATAATTAGTTCAAATAAATTTATTAATATTCTTATTTTTCATCCAATCTCTCAATTTCTTCCAATAGAAGAAAATTTATAACTACATTTGCAAGCAATTTTTAATATTAACGTTGCTTTAAAATTTTAACACTATGTATCAAGATGACGTTAAATTTCGTGATTTTAGCGTTGTTGAATTAACGATTTCTTTAAAATATTAACGTATATCTGCTAACTGAATAGAAAATTCAAAATTAAAGAATCCGTTAAAATTTTAACGGTGACCTTCAAGTTTAACGTACACGCTAATTTTACAGAATAGACCCGATTGTATGTCTATTCTGTAAAATTTGTGCTGTATTCTGTAAAATTAGCGTGTACGTTAAACCCGAAAGGTCACCGTTAAAATTTTACCGGATTCTTTAATTTTCAATTTTCTATTCAGTAAGCAGATACACGTCAGTATTTTAAAAAAGACATTAATTTAACAACGCTAAAATCACGAAATATAACATCATCTTGATATGTAGCGATAAAATTTTAAAGGAACGTTAATATTAAAAATTCATTAGCACATACATTAAAAAGTTAAATATGCCGCTTTGTCGTAATTACGATTTTTATAGTTTTATTGCTAGACCCGACAGTCAATTTTTCTGACTATAAGAATGAAAAACTCAATATCCCACAATAAAACCCAAAAGTTCAATAAAATTCAATGGGCGAGGTTTTCGTAAAAAAAAACTTAGGTTTTGGCCAACCCTGACAAGTTTAGAAGTTATTCTCTGCAAAATTGTATCTCATGGAAAATGTATATTTCGGTTCTATCTCTTAATTAGATTTGGAGAATGGCTGCAGGTGCATTATCTAGAATATAGATGTTTTCGCAATTGCAATGGGGAAGTTGTAATTATGTTTAAAATTTCACAAAGTTTCAAAGAGCGAGAAGTAAACGATAATAATAGCGATAATAGACGCCTAGAGTAATTTACATAAAGGCTCGATTCAAATCTAGCTTCCAACTATTCGTCTATCTATAATTAATTCACTTTGGCTTTTCCTGTATGTATATTCTAAGATGGTAAGAACAAAACTTGCCATAATTACGCATACAGTACGGTGAAAACCCGTTTATCCGGATGTGACGGGACCAAGTCTCATCCAGATGTTCGAAAGTTCTGATAATCTGGAAAATTTATGTATTTTCATTAACACTAAAAGATTAAAGTCAATATTATATTTTCCACCAAATTATTTCTATTGGTATTCGCAGAAACCGCTGTAAGCGCACCTGTCATGGCGTGGAGTAGGACCTGTCAGATTTGTGTATATTTTGAATGAGTGCTTTCTAACGCAAAAATGTAAACAATTCAAAACGATATTTAAGTTTATTCAGTCGAATCCTGCATCAAGAAACATAAGTTGAAAGGCAACAAGTAAACTACAAATATGAGGCTAAAATCAATAACAATTACTTTTACGCAAAATAAAATATACTATATACAACATGTTTCACATTGCCTTGGAGCTAATGATATTTTGTTTTGTTTATATGTGAAACAAACAGTAAATAACATCATCTCAAGAGTATGCTCTGCTAACGTAGCGACAAATAACACTTCGTTTCCCTAACAACCGTGAACATTGAATGGAAAAGGAAGGTGAAACGTAAGGGGTATTTTTCGCTACGCTATCTTAGCGAAGTCTTGGGATCCTACCCAAGGGCCATGTATAATAAGCTGTAAAATGGAAATGTAATTATGCGTTTTTTCGTAAATTGTAAAACAATTTCTATTGTTTTAGTCTGGCAGTGCCTAGTTTTTAATTCTGAACAAGTAATGAATTTCTTATCACTTTCCTCTATAAATAATAGGCGTATAGAATCGACAGACACTATTATCAACTAACGTAGATGACATATGTTATTTTAAAGGACAATGACCAGCAAAGATACCGGTCTTAGTTCTATGGTCCTTTTCGCTCATTTAATGAACTTTAAAAAATCTGTGTCCAGCACAAGACCTCTCGCCATTTATATATTAGGCTATATATGTAAGTATTGTACATATTTAACATTTCTGGTACACACAAAAACACAGATCTTCTTTATATATATATATATATATATATATATATATATATATTCATTCTTTGAACAAGTTTCCTCTTATTCTTCTAATGTTCGACATTGTTCCAATTCATTTATGGAATTGGCGGTTATCTGAAGGGTAAATGTATTATATGTATCTATAATTATAAATATTTAATTAATAATAAAATAAGAAATATGAAATGTACCTCCCAGAAAAACTCTTCAAGTAATATTTATGGTTTTGGACACATTTATCAGACAATTACTAACATTTTAACTTTTCCACTTATTTTCCAAGGGCTGAGAGATTTATTACAACATATTATTTTATATATTTATATTTCTCTATCTCTAACTCTATAGAAGATATAATAATAATTTTAAATGTATCGGATATAGATTTTTATATTCTTTAATATTCGGAATTATATAAATTTTCAAAAAATAATATTTAGAATTTTTTTAAAAAACTAGTACTTCTGGTTTTCCAACTGTTACCAAAATCTAGTCAGCTCTTCCCAGTAATGTAAGAATGAGAAAACCGCAGTTAAATACGTTTTAAGTCATGCAGTATTTGAGAAACCATGGTTCCAACATACACACACACACACGCACGCACGCACGCACTCACCACACACACACGCACTCACCACACGCACACACACACACACACACACACACACACACACACACACACACACACACACACACACACAGAGAGAGAGAGAGAGAGAGAGAGAGAGAGAGAGAGAGAGAGAGAGAGAGAGACAGAGAGAGACATCGTAAAATGTTATAATCGGGGTCTAGGAACCTTAAAACGTGCTTATCTATTAAAATCTAGATATGCGATTATTAGCATGATTCCAATACCTCTCTTAGCTAGAGGTAAAAATAATGAACTTATCAAATAGCCTGTTAAATCAAATAGATACTGTACCAATTTTTAAAATCATAACTTCGGAATAGAAATTGGAAATTTGTACCATTATTTAATTCATTTGCAAACTGCAGTATCTGATTCGACTTTAAATTTAGTTTTTAACCTCCTCAATCTCTCCTGAATGTCTATGCCGTAGATACCCTCACAAAAACTAAATACTAATCTCTGAAGACGTGCGTGAAATCCATTAGAGTTTCCCAGTGCAGTAGATACAGGGTAGATTTTCCCAAGAACCGGCAGTTTTTGCCCGCATTTTTTCAATACTTTCATTACTGGAAGCAAGTTAGTGGCTTCATCATTGAATGAACCGACCCTTGTCTTGTATGTCTCTCTCCGTCACCTGGAGAGTTCCGAAAGAAAATCCCTAAAAGTTCTCATTTAATTTCTTGTTACAGGGAAATGGAGACGTTGAAGAAAAATGGAAACCTGCGAAAATGGTGAGTCGAAAAACCAAGCAACATTAGGTCATTAGTTTCCTTTTAAATGCATATTTAGTTGAATTTTTGCTAGAAAGTCTTAAAAGTTATTCGTTAAGCCGTAATTTTTTTCTAAATATTTTATAAAGAAGATATTGAGCTCATATTGTTCAGAAACATTAAAGTTCACTAATTATAATTCATCAATTTCAAGATTTGTAAAACATAAATTTGTATATAATACGGGGGGCAACAGTCCGCAAAAAAATGATTTCCCATGTTAATCTCCTGTGTGCACCTTGATTTAAAAAAAACACCGGTATAGTTTTTATTTTCCCTTCATTTTAAGTTACAGGAAATGGGGGATTCCAGCTCAATCGAATTAAAGGAAAATAGTAAAAAAATACGAATGTATGTGCTGAATAACGAATATTAATAAAAAAATCTGATGTGGCCAACACAAAACTTCCCGCTATTTAATTTTTATTAATTTAAATACGTACTTACGGATTTACTAACGCTGCAAACTGTTCCATTGCATAAAACTATTGCTTTATTCAGTGCCGGATGAGGCGCGCGCCTCAGGCCCGGGTCCGCTAGGGGCCCGGCTACGGCACCATTTTATCGAGTTTTTATTTTTTTAGAGTTGTATTTTATTTACTTTATGAGTTTATGACTGTTGTAATTGTTTTTTCGTTTAATTTGTTAAATGAATTGTATTTTTGAGGTCTTATGTTTTATTTTAGGGGCCCGAAAATTGTTAGCGCCTCAGGCCCGAAGATACTTTAATCCGGCTCTGGCTTTATTTACTATTTTCTTTTTAAAATGTCACTATTATTAATTTGAAGTGATTAGTTTTTTGACAGTGACATTTAATGTCAGTTACATTCATTTGAAATATGAACTGTGTAACAAAGGAATTGTGTTTTTCTTAGGCTTCGGGACTTGTAAAAAAAATTGTTTTTAAATTTATCTGTAAAATATATAGAAAAAGTATTAATGTATTCCTGTAGAAAATTCAATAATCTTTAATTTTCATAAAGAAAAACCATTATGAGCTTCAGGTAAAGTGCCATTTCCGGTTATCCGATTTACACCAAAATCTAATGGCTTCTTTTCTTATTAGAATAGGATAGAAATACAAGATTTCAGAATTTTCTGAATGATACTATTTGAGTTAGAGTGAAGACAAAATCCCTACACATACACACACACACACACACACACATACATACATACATACATACATCCATACATACATACATACACATACACACATACAGACATCATCGTGAAAATGTTAAAATTGGATACTAGGGACCTTAAAACGTGGTCATTTACTAAAATCTCGATAAGTCACTTTTAGCACGATCCCTATACCTCCCTTACCAAGGGTAGCGGGAGGTAAAAATGAAATGGTATAATTGAGATATTTCGGAAATAAGGGGTTTTTTGTTATAGCGCCTCGACACTAATATGAAATATATATATATATATATATATATATATATATATATATATATATAATATTTTAATTGGCGACCGAAAGACCGCCTATACATGCATAACAAATAGCGTGTTAGGAGTTGGGGGTCACTACCAATGGAAGTTAAGAAATTCAAATTCGAAAGGAGGGGCTAACATTCCTGTACGGCAGTTTTCAAACAGTTTTTATTTTAACATAAATTTCTTGCATTAAACTTAATCATTTAAATACACCTGTAATTATAAAGTAGGTAGACTTATACAGTGTTATTCATTTATTTATGTAAATATAACTTAAAATAGCATATATTTCAAGAACATTTAGGTCCATGATGAAAACAGTTTGATATAAAAACACATAAGCATGACGTCAAGTCAATCTTTTCAAAATTCGGGAGACCATAACTCGCTTATTAATAGGAATTTTTTCACCGGATTTTCATCAATAGTCTTAGTGGTGGAATCCCCATTTTAAATTTTTTTATTAATGTAATTATTTATGTATATTTTTTACTATTAATTAGCATATCGACCAAAACATTGTGTAAAACTCAATGATACGTGTTTTAATTACTATGAATTAATAATAATTAGAGCAGCAAAGTAAATTGGTATCTACATACATTTGTATAGAATAAATTGAGTATTAAATTCAATCATGAATAATTAAATTTGATGTACTGACAATGTGATAATTAATTAAAAATACCCAATTAAATAACATTGAAACCAAACGCTTCTAAAGTGTCGGTAGACTCACACTCACTGATGTAAATCAATGTTTGAGTGACAGTAACAAATAGGAGAGTGTAAAACAAGTACGTAAAATCGAAGTCGCGTCTGTCAGATTCATATTTATTTTGAACACACGTCCTGACGATAAAATATTTGTACAACAAACGTCTTTAGTGTTACACTTCCACGAGAAATGTCAAACTTTTCTAACAAATGCATAACACATAAATAATCTCGCAGCAAACATGTCATTTTACTTCTAAAGAAGAGAGTAGAGGTAGTATAAATAATCAAACGGACTTCAAAAAGAAAAATAAAAAATATGAAATAAGGTTTTGGTTCTAGTGTATTGCTTTAAATGTTTTTTAATGACAGTAACGAGATGTCAATCTTCACTACTTGTTTAGGAGTAAGCTGAGATATGTAATCGTCTTATTTATAATAATGGTAGCAAAATATTATTAGGCCGAACAAACGGATGTTACTAATTTTAGAATATTGCGAAGAAAATTTTTGACAACCCGTAAACCAATTGTTACTGTCATTAAAAAGTACTTGTTTAACATTTGGATAGACTGCTAGATTAAATTTATTTTAAATATGTAGCAGTGCAGACACTCATATTTTATTTTTTTCTGTGTGAACCGTAACAGATATCACAAATTACACAGACAGAGAAAAGTTTACTATTGAATGTATCTTTCTGAAGAAAAATAATTTCACGTTTTCGGCATTGCCATTAAAAAGTTACGGTTTAATTAATGCTGGGACCCCTAAGTTTCATACACTAGTGGTTCACTAATAATAACAAGTATCACCTTAAAAGCTGACTTATAACCATATAAACTGTCATACCAAATTTCATCTAAATCGAATAATGCGGCCGATTATTATAAGCAAAATTAATTTTTTTTTTTTCGAAGAACTTTGCAGCAGAATTCTGCGGCCTAAAAAAATGAAAAGATAAGTTATCAAAACTTGGTCAACCAATCAGCTGTGTGAGAATTACCAACATTTGAAAATCAGTTTCTAGTAGTTTTATAACTTATTGCCCTCAAAACCCAAATTATTCTCAAGATTTTCAAAAAATTTGAAATTCCAATTTTATACATTTCATTTCCCGGAATTAAAATTTTCAAACCGCAGATTGATATCTCTTTTGTTCTCGAGATATTTACAATTATTGAAACTTTACCAATTTCTGAATTGACTCAAAAATGGGTGGAAACATAAGACTGGCAACTTCGCCATTCGATTTTACGGGCAACATACATATAATTTTACATAATTTGAATCATTAGTTCAATTTGCACAGAAAAATAACTGAAATCCCTGTAAATGGCCAAAATCGGAACCTTAGATTTTTTGCGACTCTAGGCCATTTTTCAATGGGCTACTTGCGTACCTTTTTTATTTAATATTTTTGAAGAGCAGGTAAAAACTTGCTACCCATATTTTTTCTTTTGACAAAATTTTTATTAATTAGCCAGAAAAAAAAATAATGAAATTTGATTATTTGAATTCCCGCCATGTATGACGTAGAATTACGCCGCACCAATGAATGGTAGTAAAGCCATAGCGTTTGTTTGTACGGGTAATGTAGATCTCCTGTTTGACGTTTCAACAATAGGTTGGAGGTTAGTATTTTAGCTTGTCTTTTTGGTATCGATATTTTAAATTACATGTAACTATCTATGTGTTTATTTGTGAAGTAATTAATATATTTGAGAGCCCAGAGAAAAAAAAATGAACTAATGTCAAATTCAAATTAAAAGTTTCTCGCACGCAATGCCATCTATACGTTACATTTTTAAACAGTTCCAGTTCAATATAATGACGTCACAGAAAATTTTCTTTCTTAATTTACTAAAAAACAAATAGTTTTTTAAAAATAAAATTTATATTTTTATACATATTTTCAACATAGCATTACGTATATAGTGATAGAAATCAGATTTTCAGTACCACGCAAGTAGCCCACTATTTTGATAAAGAAATGGTATATTTCATTCAAGAAATTTGCAGACATGTATTAGCGACTCAAATCCGTCGATAACGAAAATGATGGACGAAATACAGATACCAAATGACAGCTAATGTTGTTTTTTGATTATATTTGCCAAAAATGAAGAGAAATTTTATTTCGTATCGCGAAATTCTAAAACTTTTGAGAAATTCACCCAAATTTTAGAAATATCATAAACTTGGTACCTATCTTTCAATGGTTCTAATTTTCCCGCTAGATGTCTCTTGCCTAATTTGAGTTACCAAACCACTCATTTTTAATTGCCCAAAAAAATCGGTACTGAGATCGGTTGAACGCAAAATATCTTAGAAACTACAGGAAATATTATTTTAAGATTTAAAAATTTGGAATAAAAGAATAAAAAGTAAAGATGCAAAAATAGATAGAGATTTTGACTTATAGATATTAACAATTTATTTATAAATCCCGTCGTGAAACTAACATAAAGAATGTCAAGAGTTTGTCAAGGCGTTATCAAAGCCAGAGAAGGTTTCTCGGAAGAATCGAAGTAATTTTTCTTAATATATATAAAAATGTTTTATTGCGTTAAAACAAACATTGATTTTTATTTTTTTTTACTGTTTATCCGGTAATTATCACATGTTGTCATATTTTGGAACAATACCTTACTGTATACTCGTATGAGTTCAATATTCTTGAAAAATGCTTGGGTAAACTAAATTACACCAAAGCGGAAATACATATTTATTTTACATTCTTTTGCTTACAATATCTCTGTGTACAAGAATACTTAACACCACCTTGTTTATCTGTAATCAAATCAACCATTCGAGCATAATATGTTATCAATGCAGACGCATGGTAATTACCATGTAAATAGATAATAACAAGACAAATTGATCCAAGATTACAGTGAATTGCCAGCATATTTGATTTTCTGTCCGATAATTTAAAACAACATCATTGAATTACCATGAGAGATGGGGTGTTTTCATAATTTATGAATTGCTTTTGAATCGCAATAGCGCTTTGAATTAGCTGATTACTATCTAAATTCAGTAATATAATAATGTTTACAAAAGCATTTTCATTATAATTTTAATATTATATAAAAACACAACTACTACCCCGAAAAATCTGATGGTGATGGTGACAGCATATTACCTCTCGCCTTTCCACTATAGATAAATCTGTATCTCATTATAAGAACAATCAATGTTCATTTTATTATTTATTATTCAAGGATAACACAAGAAGCGGGCTATGAACTTTCAACACGGGAAAACAATTTTTCTTGCAGAAATTCTATATACAATTTAATAATCATTCGAAATATCGAGACGAGACCAGAGTAATGCCCTCGAGATTTTCTCGAGAGTAGAAATTCGAGATCTCGATTGTACTATTTTTTATATTACGTAAATATTTCTAATTAAAATATACAAAATAGCAAAATATTTGTCGGTATAAATAAATATTTTAATTGTCTCCTCATTTACATTCATATTTATTTATTCATTTTAAATTTATTGCGTTTTAGTAAAAAAAGAAATGCTCAAAAGTGACATCTACAGTATACCTTCACGCTAGCCTCAAGTGCCGCCACTATACGAATATAAAATCATAATTACTAATATTAGCGTACAAAACAGATTGCTATACCCAATAATGGGTAATATAGAGTACCTATTTTTTTACCTACCATTCTAACACCAGACTTAGTAAAATAATGTTTTAATCAGTGGTACCCGTTTATTAAATTCATGTTGCTTGTAATTTTAATTTATTTACTATTTCTAATTATAAATTCGAGACTCTCGAGTGGAGATCGAGAGGAAGTAAGAAAAAATATGACGAGACGAGATGCAGAGAAATCTCGTCTCGAAATTTCGAGACGAGACGAGAGTATATTGTTTCTCGCCATATCTCGTCTCGAGGCATCACTATATATAAATGTTCATTTACGTTAACGAGAGAAAATATTTGCACGTGTAAGCAATCATTAATTAACCATGAGGTACTTAATAATTTTTGTTAGCATCAGCAATTTAGAAGGTCAAATTTGAAATTAAAAATAGCGAAATTAATTTTCTGCCACACGTTTTCCATGTAAATCAAAGCAAATAAAACATTTTATGTGCTTGAAAATAATTGGAATCAATTGTTTGAAATACATTTTATTAATAAAAATGAAGTGTGCTATAAATATCAAAACATATTTTTACTTTAATTAAACTTGAACAATTAATGTATGACTTACAAGTTTTCCCTGCTTGAAGCATTGCAAATGCTTTTCTTTAAATAAAATTAGTATTAATTACGTCCATATTTACCAGGAAAACAGCAGAAAATAAAAATGAAACACTTAATAAACATTCTTCTCTAGAATTGTTTAACTTCAATCTTTTTAATTATATTTTAATACGCTTGAAGTTTTTCTTACAGTTTTTGTAGCCGTTTACATAATCAGGCTCTCTAAGCGTGTCATGTGAAGAACACTATTTTAAATTTGCAACAACGGTTGTTTATAAATTAGACTGCACTAGGGGAATTACGTTCTTGATGACCTCAGAAGACTAGCGCACTTTTTACTATCTTTTTTTTTAATTATAATAACGTTTGTACACTTTAAATTAATTTTGTTATTTATACTCAAAGGACGTTTCGCCATGAAAAGAAGAAAATGAGATGTAGATAGCAGTTAATTGATAATTATTGCGCTTTTAACTAGGGAACTAAAATAGACATGCGGGTATACTAAAATAAAATACTTATTATTTTATCTCTTTGTATGATTTTATGTGGAGTAGGAAAGGAATATCTGTATGAAATGTGAGCAAAGAAAATCAATCATGAAGTTTGTGGCTGTCAATAAATTATGTAGCGGGCGTTTAGGTCGTTAAAGCAAGTCTTTAATTGTAGTTCTTAAATCCATTAATCGTGTCTTGAACTGGAAATCTGTTGGCTGAAATTAGCGCGCTGACCGCTAGTCTGAAAATCGATTATGAATTTTCACTTTCATAATTTTCCACTTGGAAAAGCCACGTGTTTCTTTGTCCAATAATACACAGAAGAATATGTTTTGTGAAGTCGACTAGTCCATCGAAAAACTGTTCCTTCAGAAACCTGCAGAAGTCATTTTGGGTCTTCCAAATCTATGTACCCGAGCTAGCCGAATAGAAGATTCTTTTGTGGTGGCCCATCACAACCTAGGAAAAGGAAATGATGATGTTTTGTGTCTAACTAGAAATTTAATGAAAACTCTTTCCTTCACAACCAACCCAGAATCCTCTGCTTATATTACCACCGGAATATTGAGGAAGCTACACATTCGCTGTTGTAGGTGAACTAGGTTTACTTATTTTTGCCTCAAACTGGGTACACTGAGAGGCGTGCTGTGAATTGTAATTAGATTAACAAATTAGGCGTAATTTAAGAGGTTCGTACATCCGTGCTACTAATTTTGATTGAAAAAATCTCGAGAAACGAAAAGAGATATTGAATTGCAGTTTAAAAATTTTGAATTTTCACATCAAAACATATCTTTTCATATATTTTCAGAAAAAATGAATTTTCCAGCTCTAACTACGTATATTACCCAAAAATTGGTACGAGATACGGTTTCAACGACTTCATCAATAAATTGCTAGTGCCAATTTTCATGAAAATATACATTGTTAGTTAAAGATTGTTGAAAATGGCCAAGAACTCGAATTTTTACAAGGGACATAAAGGGATAAATTCAAATGGCGGAGGTGCCAGGTTTGTTTTCATTCTTTTTACTTTCCGTAGGAAAGGAAGGTATTGTCTTTGGTCAAAAGATTGATTGGTGAGTTTTTAATGAATGAGCACATTTTAGGATTCCTAGAACACGATTTAATAGTCTTACGATGATGTCTCTCTCTATCTCTCTCTCTCTCTCTCTCTCTCTCTCTCTCTCTCTCTCACTGTGTGTGTGTGTGTGTGTGTGTGTGTGTGTGTGTGTGTGTGTGTGTGTGTGTGTGTGTGTGTGTGTGTGTGTTCTAAAAATTAATAATTCTTTCGTATTCCTCTTTTTTACATCCATATGAAGAGCTGATTAGATTTTGGTTAGAATTGGTCAACCGTAATTTCCATTATTTGAAATTCTGAACAGCTTTTTCTTGAAAAAACACACGTAATATCATTTTTTGATATTTTATGTGATTATCAATATTAAAGAATATCTTATTCTCTTTACGATTTGATTATATATTTTCCTTCATATACAATACATATAAAGTTAGAGAATTAAAAAGGTAATAACTTTCATAAATAAGCTAGCTTTGCTATAAATATGGGAACAACTGATATTTTAAAATAATTCTAATAAACAGATATCTGTCAAGTGTAATATATATATATATATATATATATATATATATATATATATATATATATATATATATATATATATATATATAGTGCATGTTCGTGTTATAATTTTAGTGGATTTATAGAATCTTTTCTAGGGAACTTTCGGTACGGAATTTGCAGAAAATAATATATTTCGTGTTAAATTTTACTGGATATATAGAATATTTCCAAAGAACTTTTGGTCTGGGATTTATTCAAAATATATAGAATTGACGGCAGGTAATGTGCTGGCCACATCAGATTTTTTTTAATAAAACTAACCCGTCTATTCCTTTTCTTTACAGTTCCGGTCTTTATTTATGCTTGACATTTATGTATATACGTTATACGTGGCGTTTACATAAACTATTAAATTAAAGAAGCTTTTAGTAAAATTTAAGTGATAGAAAAAGTTCCTTGACTGGATATAGTGATGAGGTAATAAAATTTTCTGGATTGCAGTCACAAAATTTTATTTAAATTCTCGGGTCGACCGGTTTCGAGCTCCACATGAGCCTTCCTCAGGAGCTGAACAGTATTTACAAAACATTACAATTTAATAATCAGAAATAACAAAAATTATAAATTACTCACATGAGAATTAAGAAAATTTTAGATACATGGCAAAAAAATGAAAACGTAAGTGCAACACGTAGAACATTTGTTCTTAGTTTTTTATAAAAGTTTTATATAATTTATTTTATTTATTTTTTATCTTTTGACGAAATCCATGTGCTTTATGTTGCACTTACGTTTTCATTTTTTTGCCATGTATCTAAAATTTTCTTAAAGCCTATGGCACACTTATCGATGAGCATCAGAGAGCATCGATGAGCTCATTGATGAAACAACAGAACGCACCCGTCATCAACGAAAAATAGCGGCGCTGCTATTTTCATCGAAGATCATCAATGAAACGAACGTATCTCATTTCACACGTATCTTTTATGCTTCATGTCACTTTGACTTGTGTCAAACAACAAAAAACTAGGGAAATATCAATTTAAAAACCGACGGTGTAGGAACATTTCACTGGTAATATTACCAACTTTTTTTTTTCGTCAGAGAAAAAATTTATGTATTTGTCATTAATGAAAGGATGAAACACAAAATTATTGATGACGGGTACGTTCTGTTGTTTCGTTGATGAACTCATCGATGCTCTCTGGTGCTCATCGATAAGTGTGCCATAGGCTTAATTCTCATTTTAAATAAAATTTTGTGACTGCAATACAGAAATTTTTATTACCTCAAAATTTAAGTAGTTTTATTTATGTATAAGGTTTTAAAATAATAAAAAACTAATCTTAATGCAACATCTTCTGCTTTTTGATGTTCAATTTGCAGGCATTTCGTTACAATAAAAATTGATATAAATGTATATAGGTGAATAACAAAGTTAACAAAAAATTTGTATCAGCATATCAGTAACTCGTTCAAAACACTAACCCCGATGCTATGAAGCTATAAATGACTGTACACCAATTTACCGCGAAATTTAAACTTGAAAAACTTTAAGTATTTCGAAGTAACACGAGTAGCGATCTGTTCAAGATTGAACATGAAGTCATCAAATAAATAAGGCCATAGACAGGCTATTCGATGCAGTGGTAGTCAGCTGCACGTCCTGCCCCGGTCTGGCAATGCAATATGGATGAAATCCGTTGGAGGCGAAACTGCAAAAGTTAAAAACGTTCGGTAAAGGATTCACTTTTACATCGCTGCTCAAAGCTGTCGTAGATTTCAACTGAGTAATTTCAAACTGCGTCAAAGACGTAACGCACCAAAGTAGTCATTATCAATTTCGTTTCAGATCAAAAGAAATGTCAATATTTTCGATTCTTTACATTTGCACTCTTTGATTAATCGCAGTTTACTTTCCGTTGAAAATTTCAAATAAACGCTCGAGCGATATCATAAAAAGTTTGCTCATCTTCCAACTTCCATTTCAGTCTTCATAAAAATTCAACGAGCGCTGAAGAAAAACAAAATTACCCAATGGTAGCTGTACGACAGAATAACTCAATACTTATAATTAGTATTCAAAAAGTTATTCCAGAGGCGATAAAATAGCGAAACGGTTATTGCCGACTTTTGAATGGACTATTTTTCACAATCCGAATATGAACGTCGATTAATAGCCTTTCAAAAATTGAAATATATACATCATTTTGAACAATATACCTGGTGTAACGCAGAATCCGGGACATAGGCGTTTAACATGGGAAACGATTTTTCCGTTTGTATTGTTCCTAAATTATTGTGGACAAAAATGCTTTAAATAACAGTTGTGGAACATAAAATGTTGGAATAAATCAATAACCTAAATTCATTTCGTTTGTGTTTTAAAAATAGGTAACAAAATTCACAAAATTGCATTTTAATACAGATATCCACGAAATTTATTCAAAATAAACAAGAATGATGTGTTATAGTCAAATATTTTGACATTTTGTTAATTATAATATTTTAATATTTACATTGTTCAAATTTTGTAATCATTAGGTTGTGGATATCCTGGGAATGTCATGATACTGCCAATTATGTTAAATTAATTATGAAGTTTTCCAAAACCTTCAGTAGCATTAATAATACCACAATTATTTGTAATTTGTATTCTTGTACAATGGGCTACTTGCGTACCTTTTTTTTATTTAATATTTTTGAAGAGCAGGTAAAATTTGATTATTTGAATTCCCGCCATGTATGACGTAGAATTACGCCACACCAATGAATGGTCGTAAAGCCATTGCGTTTGTTTGTACAAGGTTTGTACAGGTAATGTAGATCTCCTGTTTGACGTTTCAACAATGGTTTGGAGGTTAGTATTTTAATTTATCTTTTTGGTATCGATATTTTAAACTACATGTAACTACCTATGTGTTTCTTTGTGAAGTAATTAATATATTTGAGAGACCAGAGAGAGAGAGAGAAAAATGAACTAATGTCAAATTCAAATTAAAACTTTCTCGCTTGCCATCTATACATTACATATTTAAACATGAAAATCACTTTTTTTAATGAGATAAATTGTACTTCTGAAAAGGGTTAGTTTAAAATACTGGGGTTAAGTGAATTTCCAAATCTGATTTTACTTTCCTTCATTAGAGTTCTTCTAGCGAAAATTTATTTGTAATAATAGACGTTGTTTATGACTGATAATATATTTATTTACTCATGTTTTCTTCGTAATATGTAAATAATAGGTAGGTGTCGATATTTGACATTTGAGCAGTGTTCGCCTCGCGTATTTGACAGGTATATCGATCGGTGACTATGTCGGTAATGGCGGATTTTTACAATAATGACAGATGCCGTTGCTGTGATTTTGGTTTATATAAATTAGTTTTAAATATAGGAAATATTAAAGTAAAAAAATAACTTATGTAGGTAGTACTTTTTTTACATGAACTTTATTATAGTAAAAATGATTTTTTTTCTAAATGCCCATAAAAATCCAGTATTTTTTGATTGTTATATCGCATAGTTAGACAAGTTACAGTAAGCGTAAAAAGTAGATTACACTTGCTGTGGATACAATTGTAAAGTTCGCATTACACTTCAGGAGGACAAAGAAAATTTGTTATTTAAAATACAAACCATAGGACGTCGCATATTAACACCGATCTCTACCTATAAATAATGTAAAGTCCAACGTCGTCTCCACGAACATATCTCAATCTTCTCTTTTGTGCTATTTGAAAATTGTAAATTATTTTCAAATGGCAAAAGGGATACCATTAGAGATACAATATATTTTTTAAAATAGTTGTAATTTTGATGCAATTATGTATATTATACATTGACAGAACGATTGACATTTGCCATGTTAGTTCCAGAATGTTATATGTTACGGCACATTGTAGAGGCGCTGCGTGTAAGGTTAGAATCTCGACAGGCTAATCGCCAACATTAATAATGTCAACAAAAATTGTCACATCTACTATATTTATATCCGTTCTTTTAACTCTCGTGTTAAAAGTAACAATAGATTTATAGAAAATAAGAATTTATTAATAATTTATAAAAATTAGAACATAATTTACAGTTTCAAGATTTAGTGGGTGTTCTGGAGGGTTAATACCAGTGCGGTCATAGTTCAACTGCTCTTAAAGCTTGAAGCGGTGAGGATACAGCAGCTCTGATATAGTTTTAACTTCACATATAACCTTTTGTCACGAGACTCAATGCATAATATGCAAGACACATGGGTACATTTATGTTACAAGACACCGTTTGTTATTTTGAAATTCTGAATTAAGTTATCTATCTCTTTCGTCTTCAAAATGGCGACAATTCCAAAAAGTAAATAAACAAACATATACCCATTCTTCACCACTTGAGTCACATCCAGCATCTCGCTTCGCGAGTCCATATATCGCAACAATGGCTGCTCACAATGCGCACTACGTACGTATATGGCATATACAGGTTCCTGTACGAGGACGACCCGCCGTAAACATGCGGACCGACACACGAGATTGTGCGACTGCGACTGTTGTTGAGACTGAGAAGAGTCGAGTTACTAAAGTTCCTCAGATAGCAGAAGAAATGCTCTTATTGTTTACTGGAGATATTTCCACTCCTTTGTACTGAAATATGGGAATTATTTCTCGGAGATAATGAAAAATGAAACGTATCTTGAGACGGAAAAGGAGATTACATTCTATGACAATAATATCCATTTGGAGATTTAATTGTAATTCGTATATTTATTTATTTTAGCAACATTGGGGAAGGTGATTGAATGTCGAACGGGGATTTCCACGATTATTTATTTTTTTATTCAGATGTTTCAGGAAAAAAATTAAATGATACTGCTCGTATACCGTTTGTTACCTCTCGCTAAGAGAGGTATTGGATTCATGATAAAAATCGCATATTCAGATTTTAGTGAATAAGCACGTTGTAAGGTCCCTGCAATCAGATTTTAACATTTTTACGATGATGTCAGCGTGTGTGTATGGATGTGTGTGTGTATGTGTGTGTGTGTATGTGTGTGTATGTGTGTCTACGTGTGGATGTTGGAAGGACTACTCAAAAACTATAAGACTTAAGACCAGTTTAACTTAGTATTCCTGCATCTGACATTAATGGAAAGAGTTGAAAAGGTTTTGCTAACAATTGGACAACCGCAAGCAATAGTTTCTTTAAAAAATTCTTCTAAATATTATTTTTTTAAATATTTGTTATGTATTTCAAATATTGAAGAACATAAAATTCTACATCTGACACATTTATAATTTTTATTATATCCTCTATAGATTTAGAGAAAAAGACACTTGTAAGAACAATAATAAATCACTCAGTCCAAACTACACCAAGCAAACCAGTTGACAAATTGAAATGTTTGTAACATAGTTTGTAAATGACAGGTAAATGTCCGTGTCAAAAATCAACAGTTTTAGTGACGTTATGAAAGATTTTTCTGGAAAGTACATTTAATCTTTCTTATTGTTTTATTAAAATGCCTACATCCATAAGAAATACCATCAATCTTGTTAATGAATTGGAAGAATCTCTGACATGATTGTAGGAGCATTAGAATTTTAAGTGTGCACAAGTCATGTTAAATACAAATAATAGTTATTTATATATTAAGAGCGTAAGGAGGCTTTTATGGCCTGCGGCGGGATTTTGAGCCCGAGGCGTAAGCCGAGGGATAAAAACACGTCAAAGGCCATAAAAGCAAGTTACGCTCGTGGTACATACAAAACTTTATGCACGGACGAAAATTTTCAAATTATGATGAGAAATTGTAGCGAAAATAATTTGTCCTCGTACATCAAGTATCTAGTGTTACTATGAATGTTACTATGAAAGCGGATAACAACAGTTTATTGTTTGTTTATTAGTTCTGTCATTTGAGTTTTATTTTGTGTATCTCCGTGCTTTCCATATAAATATCACAAAATTAATTTTCAATTTTCATCAAAGGATATAATAAATTTCGATTTGTAATAAAAACTTTTCATGTTGCCTGTTTAAACTGTTTATATTGTAGGTTATAATTTGGTTTGACGTTTCATTATAGCCCGGCGGGCTATAATGAGGCCCGCGGGCTATAAAATAACATTTACGTATAATTGTTAAATTATGAAACGTCCGTGCATAAAAGAATAATATTTGGGTAAAGTTCTGTAATTTTTTTTTATTATAAAACGACGTTTCGACAGCGAAGTGCAATACAATACTATAAGATAAAATGGAAATAGCAAGAGGTATTATTCAAAAATGCCATAAGTAACTTAAAATTGGAGATACGAGACATTGTTTCTTAAACGCCAATATTATCCGAGTAAATATGCAAGCACCTTCCCAACAATTCCCAAAGTTGAGTAATCCTTTGAACACCTTCTAGTAGTCTTACTAGCCTTGCAGTGTTCCACCCCTAAGTAAATTTATATCCTGTCCCTAGCGGTTGCTCGGTTTACTAGAGTCAGCTCTGGGCAAGAACAAGAAACCACTAACCCACGCCACACACTACCGAGTTAAAGTCTAATACTTCTCCCACAAGACGCAAAGTGGTGACATAGAGAAAATGAGAAATTAAATAACACTGGGATATGAACATCGCAATGGAGTGCAGTGTGAAGGTATTAAGCAGTAAAATATTAACAGTATATGAATATGATTCCCGTGTTGGTCTGGATTCATATTATCCTATGGTAATCCATCCATCAACATCTTTTTGTGTATAACATCCCAAAATTGGCAGGGTTAAAAGGAAGTTGCTATATATAGTTACGAAAGTCTTCTAACGCAATTAAAATCCTTAAGGCTCTTCCAAAAAAATCTGTTGTGGCCAGCACAATACCTCTCGCCATTTCCATTTTATGTTATATATGTATTGTAAAGCACTTCGATATCGAACCGTCGTTTTGTAACAAAAACATTACAGAACTTTACCCAAATATTGTTTTTATTGTATTTAACATATCTTCTGCACACATACAATTCTATCTATTTTTCATTGTATGTAGAAGGTCCTAAATGTCAGAGATTCTTCCAAATCATTAGCAAAATTGGTGGTATTTTTTATGGATATATACATTTTACCTACAATTTTAAATATTTAATTAATAAAACAATAAGAAAGATTATATGTACTTCCCAGAAAAAGCTTTCAGAATGTCACTAAAACTGTTGATTTTTGACAGCGACATCTATCATTTACAAACTATGTTATAAACATTTGAATTTGTGTCTTGGCCTCTGCGATTAGATTATTCTATATATTACAGTGCCTTCATCTCTAAATTTTATGTTCTTCAATAATATTAATAACAGAAATTTTCAAAAAATAATATTTAGAAGATTTTTCTAAAGAAACTATTACTTCCGGTTGTCCAATTGTTACCAAAATCTAATCAGCTTTTCCCAGGATTGTCAGATTGAGGAAACTGCAGTTAAATATTTTTTAATTAAGTAAAGGGCCGTTTTTACAATATCTTTATCTTCACTTTAACACTTTAAATTAAAATTAAAGTTGTGGTGTTCGTTTTCATAATATAACTTTAGCACTCTAGTGAGCACTGTAGCATTACTTGAAAATAAAGATAAAGTAAGTAATTTTAATGTAAGCGTAATTATGAAAATGGTCATATGTATATTACACTTATAATGCATTAAACTGAACATTATTATTCCGCTTATTAATATATAATTATTATAATAAATATTATTCACAGAGAAATAGAAGAAATAACGTTAAATAAATTTCCAGAGGACAAGTTTTTAAAAAATGTCATAAAAGTTATAAAATTTTAAAGTGGTAAAGTGTATTTATAAGCCACTGTGCAAAATAAAATAAATTTTATTTTCTGGAACAGTTTCCGTGCACATACTCTAATTATTTCAAACTTTGCAATGTTTTTCATGCTACACTTGTACCTTATAATTGAATTATTAAGCAAATTAAATTAGTTCTCTGACAAGAACGATTGTCTGAGCTGCACGAAAATTAAATAAAGATTCTTGTCATCATATATTTAGTCTAGTAATACATTAATATATGAATGAGTGGAAACTTTTTTAAAAAAATAATTTGTAGTTATGGTTGCATGACTTTCACGTATGAGTAGATATTTAAAATTTAAAATGAAACCTTAATTGCTAGGTGTCCATGGAAATAATTTTGATTTATGCATTGCATGTTTTTGTAAATATTTCTATTGGATAATTATGATGTTTCACATAGATAGTATTGATTGTGAAGGCCGTGGGGTCTCGTAAAAATTACAACTGGTTTTTACGTTTATCAAATTGTACATCATATCGCACATTGCATACTTATTATAATGTAGCCGCACGATTTTTTTTTTTTTAATTAAATAATGACCCATAAAATGGCTCGTCATTCTGATGTAAGGGACATTCACAGCTCGAAATTCGTTGAACTTCCATGAAATTCGTAAAGTTTGTCATATGGCAATCCTGTAGTTGCGTTCATAACGGCGAAATTTGAGATCATCAAATTTCATTTTGGTAGAAAGCTTACAATCTCCAAGCTCCAAACGTAATTTAGAGTACGTTCTAATAATTGTGTAGAAAAATTTCATATATTTGAATGAAGCCCTTTTTCACATTTCGTTTGTGTATGAGGTATTCGTTAAAATACTACGTTATAATTAAATTATTTTAGGTAGATTTATTTCTTAATTATTTTGAGGTAAATATTTTGCGTTACATAAAGTAAAAAATCTGTTGTGGCCAGCACAAGACCTCTCGCCATTTCCATATTAGGCTATATACTAAGTATTGTATTGCACTTCGCTTTCGAACCGTCGTGTTATAATAAAAAATTACAGAACTTTACTCAAATATTGTTTTTTATTGTATTTAACATGTCTTCTGCACACATATAATTCTAATTATATCTATTTTTCATTGTATGAGGAAGTTTCTAAATTTCAGAAATTCTTCCAATTGATTAACCAAATTGGCGGTATTTCTGATGGATATATGCATTTTACCATAATTTTACCTATAATTTCAAATATTTAATTAATAAAACAATAAGAAAAGTTAAATATACTTCCCAGAAAAAGCTATCAGAATGTCTCTAAAACTGTTGATATTTGACAATGACATGTGTCATGTTATAAACATTGGAATTTGTCAACTGGTTTCCTTAGTACCTTGGCCTCTGCGATTAGTTTACTCTATAAATTATAGTGTCTTTATCTCTAAATCTATACAAGATATAATAAAAATTTTAAGTGTATTAGATGGAGAATTTTATGTTCTTCAATATTTAATAAAAAAAACTCCCAAAAAATTATATTAAGAAATTTTTTTTAAGAAACTACTACTTCCGGTTGTTCAATTGTTACCAAAACCTTTTCAGCTCTTCCCAGGAATGTCACATTGAAGAAACTGCAGTTAAATATTTTTTAAGTCTTGTAGTTTTTGAGGAATCGTCCCTCCAACATCCATACATACACACACACACACACACATCCACACACACACACACACACACACACACACACACACACACAACTTCATTTTAAAAATGTTGTAATCGGATTCTAGGGACCTTAAATCGTGCTTATTCAATAAAATCTGGATATGCGAATTTTAGCATGAATCCAATACCTCTCTTAGCGAGAGGTAAAAAGATATGAACATGTTTTTGAAATACACGAGAATATAGAACAATTTAATATATTAATATCAATTGTGGGTCCTGTATTTGAAAAAAACCACACAAATACAAACATAACCAATCAAATAAATATAAACAGCTAATAAAATAAAAAAAAGTCATGTTTTAATACAGTGACGAACTAACACAAATTTCAAGCTGTGAACGTACAAAATTCAAAGGACTAAATTTCGTAGTTGAAATTTTACCAAATTTCAGGCTATGAATCGACCTATAGGCTTTATGCGATGGTTTTAAAAACGCACTTCAACTTCGCCATCTACCGGCGTTTCTTCATAGTATTGTCAAGTGCCGACGATATTCAGCAGCGCCACAGCACAGTCCATTTAAAAATTATAAGAACTTTAATTATAATTTAAAATAGTTTATATTTATTTGTTGAGTATTTTTTTATTATTGATTAGTATTTTTTTACATTATTGATCAGTATTTTGTAAAATAAGTGATCAGTTAATATAAGTATTATGTCCAGGTTAGATTAGAGCTGTTTTTTGGCGATACAGTGGTTCAAAACCGGTTTGAACAGAAACGTCATCAATTTTGAACCAGTTGCATAAATGATGTCATAAGTTCGTACTTTCGCTAAAATGAAATGTTTTGAACTACGGACATCCCAGATATCTGTCATTTTATGTTTCTAACCTTAAAAATTAAAATGAATGCTGTAATAGTAATATCAGAGTGTGTTTTATTTTTATTTTATTTGTATTTAACGACAAATGATTTTCCATTTCACCATTTACTAGTTTATTCGGTGTATTATTCATGTTGGTACCTTAAATAATATTAACCTAAAAACAGACTGTTTTGAACCGGCTGACAAAACGGTTTGAACACGGTTTAAATGCTTGCGTCAATGACGTCACCGTTGCAACGCCAAAATATAATGGTTTGAACCGGGTTAAACCGTTTTTGAACCAGTGTATCGCCAAAAAACAGCTTATGTTAGGTAAAATTATGGTAAAGTTTAGAGGTTAATTATGTTAAATTCTTTCTTTTGCATCTGTGTAATAATTGTATATTGACGGTGAAACTTTTGTGCAACAGAATCATGAATAAGGTATAAATAAAATACCGAAACGTTGATGAAAAAGAAAAATTAAATTTAGGTATTTATTTTCTGGACCGATATCCCCAAAAAAATTGTTTTCCTTAAATCTACATTGACGGTCGAGAAATTATTTCCAAAGTTTTAACTCATTAATTTTTATTATGTGACTTTAATTTATAATTTAGTCCTTTTTTTCTTGAAAGTTTTTGGCAGTTCTTCAGGTCCAAAGCTTTTTTCACGAGCCGGCACTGCATGGAGATGATTATTATGATCTGGTTATATGAAAATATGATTCGGATTCCAAGGCTGGCAAGATGTCGGCGGGCAGATAAGCATAGGTATTAAAGTTTCATTACAAAATACAACGTCATTTAACAAATAATTACACGCTTTAATTCGATCAGCCTTGGATCCAAGCAGCCCTTGATTATATTTCAATTATTTTTTCTTGCTTTGGCGCTCATTTATTACATTTCTTGCCAATTGAAGTTGGACATTTACGATCGGTTTACTTTTGTTTTACGCGATTTTCTTTTTGTTGTAATGGAAGTGTATCCGTTGTTTGCCTGTAATGATTTGAATCGTACCTGTGCGAAGAACATGAAATAGTATTTGTATCGTTTCGATGTATTACTCATAATAAATTATGTGTCAATTTATCGGTTATTTATGATTCGTACTTGTTTTAACCGAAGCAATTTGTTGCGCGCAAGATTTGCTTGCTTCAATCAATATACACGACTATAAGATAAACTCAGTGCATTGTTTGTAACTAGTTACTTGAATTAAATACGCACTTTGTCATTAATGTATTGATAAGTATTTAACAGTATGTTAACACATAAGAAAGGGAGATAGTGTTAATCACACTAAAATCATATTGTTTAGAATTATCGATGTGTTTTGTATATGTATTCAAATTTTTGTCCTCCATCCTTCACTATATTAAAAAATCTGATGTGGCCAACACAAAACCTCCCGCTATTTAATTTTTATTAATTTAAATACATACCTACGTATTTAGTAACGTTGCAAACTGTTCCATTGCAGAAAACTATTGCTTTATTTACTATTTTCGTTTTAAAATGTCACTATTATTAATTTGAAGTGATAAGTTTTCTGACAGTGACATTTACTGTCAGTTACATTCATTTGAAAAATGAACTGTGTAACAAAGGAATAGTTTTTATCTTAGGCTTCGCGACTAATAAAAAAAAATATTTTTAAATTTATCTGTAAAATATAAAGAAAAAGTATTAATGTATTCCAGTAGAAAATTCAATAATCTTTAATTTTCATAAACCATAAAATTCGAAAAAATGGCATTTAATGGTATTTTTTGAAGAAAAACCATTAAGAGCTTCAAGTAAAGTACGATTTCCGTTTATCCGATTTACACCAAAATCTAATGGCTTCTATTCCTATTAGAATAGGGTAAAAATACAAAGTTTCAGAATTTTCTGAATGATAGTATTTGAGTTAGAGTGCAAACAAAATTCGTACACATACACACATACACACATACACACATACATACACACACACACACACACACACACACACACACACACACACACACACACACACACACATACACACATACACACATACACACATACAGACATCATCGTGAAAATGTTAAAAATGGATTCCAGGGACCTTAAAACGTGGTCATATACTAAAATCTCGATATTAGATTTTTAGCACGATCCCTATACCTCCCTTACCAAGGGTAGCGGGAGGTAAAAATCTGATGTGGCCAATACAAAATCTCCCGCTATTTAATTTTTATTAATCTAAATACATACCTCCGTATTTACTAATGCTGCAAACTGTTCCATTGCATATAACTATTGCTTTATTTACTATTTTCTGTTTAAAATGACACTATTATTAATTTGAAGTGATTATTTTTTTGACAGTAACATTCACCTGTAGTTACATTCATTTGAAATATATAACAAAGAAATTATGTTTTTCTTAGGCATAGGGATTTATAAAAAAAATGATTTTTAAATTTATCTGTAAAATATATAGAAAAAGTATTAATGTATACCTGTAGAAAATTCAATAATCTTTAATTTTCATAATGACACAATATGAAAAATGGCATTTAATGGTATTTTTTTGAAGAAAAACCATTATGAGCTTCAGGTAAAGTGCCATTTCCGGACATCCGATTTACATCAAAATCTAATGGTGTCTTATACCTACCCTTATCAAGTGTAGCAGGAGGTAATATTGTATATGAATCACCCGAAGAACTATAATGTTCTTCAATCCTTAGTTACATATGCATTTTTTTTTTTTTTTAATAATATTCATTCACTGGTTTTGTCATAAAAATGGATCATTTTAAAAACATGTTATCTTCTTTCCAAAAAAAAGGATTAAGTTACGGACAGCTTGCATATTAAAAAAAATATTTCTTAATCTATTTCTATTCAATTTTATCTCTTTTAAAAACTGTTTCGTGGGAACAGTTGTTCTTTTTTGCTTTACTGTAAAATTATCGATTCAATTAATATGAGAAAAATATAGTAGAGGCTTACAAAGGTACAAAAATTATTACAAATTGTAAAACCAGTAAGAAAACCTTTTATTTCTGCAAACTTTGAAAAGAAAGTACGGAACAAAGCAGTGACTTTGCAATCCAACTTTGAAAATTACAAAAAATATGCCAAACCCAATTACTTGACGCATTTCTTTGAAATCATAAAGAAAAAGAAGTACTCTTTAACAAGATGTTCCTCAAGGAAACAGTTTTAAAGAAGCTTTTTAAACGACAAGCCCGAAAGAGAAGTATAAAATACTTTTCCTTGCGTCACGTTGCTAATCATTTCTTCCTGTATTCCAAGTCTGCTCGTTAAAATCCTGTAAAATGTCCTGTGTTTATCGCAGGTAGCCATGCCTCCAAAAAATCACAGCCTCATTCGACGCTAATTTGTTTAATGGGAGTAAATTCATTTAGAACAAGTGAGTTTTTGACCCAACGCTTGCTTAGAGTGCTGCCATTGTTTTGTTTTCAATGAATTCATTTGTTTGCATGTGTGCTCAGTTGTTCACCAAAGGATAATTGCCTTAAATGCGCGTTTTTGTCCAGGATAATTTTCACGCCTCAAGGCTGCAGCAATGCTGTTGAGGTTATTGTTATTTCTCGATTATTCTCTTCTCTTTTTATGCTTTATTTGTTTCAATTGGGTTTTGTTTTAAAAGAAAATTAATTCACTACGGGTTTTAAACTTTTAGCAGCACGTGACATTTTTCATTAATTCCATAATAATTAATTATATGCTGGAGGCAGAAAAACCGCGAAACATTGTCCCGAAATGATTCGGCTGAAAAATAATGTAGAGGTGAATTGAAGCATGACATTTTAAATGAACTAAATCATATATAAACAAAGGCCCGTCATTGTGGTGTAATATGCGTAATTGGTGATTCCATTGTGGCATCATTTCATTACGGTCGTTCGTGCCTGGAGACCTGGTTCAACGGCGCGAGAAAGATATTTCGTATAGGGGACTAGCCATTAGATAGAATATAATTATGTGCCCGTTATACAGTATGAACCGCAGTAGAACATTATAGTAATTTAATTACAGTTATTTTCCGAAAAGTGTTCTCCACATGTATTGCAAATAATATTTTTTTTGTCGTCCAAAAATTTGAAAAATTGCGATACGTATTCTAAACTTTTAACATATCATTTACTACTTGAGCGGTTTAAGCGATCAAAACAAATTGCTTTCATGACAACAAAACAATAATCTTATGTTTTAATTCATTCCCACACTGCATGAATTGGTTATTTCCCAAATTCATTTTTACTTTGAGAATTTGGTGTCGGTTGTTGGTCTCCTCATTACCAAATATATATTAAGAGAATTGAAGGTACCCAACGGAAATTTATTTCAGCTTTAAATTGGAAATTCCCTTATAATTCTGTCAGTTTCGTCACTTTACAAAAACATAGAGAAATGTTGGATTTGACATTTTTATACAAAATCATAAATAATTATATAGATAGTCCCGTCCTTTTAAGTAAAATATCTCTGCGTGTGCCTTCCTATTCTACTCGTTCTCTTGAAACGTTCTCTTCTAAAAAATATAAAACCAATGCTGCTATGTTTTCTACAGTAAATCGATTAATGTGTACTTTCAATAACATGATTCTTAGCTATAATGTTCCAGATATTTTTAATTGTTCACTATTTAACTTTAAATCATTTCTAAAATATGTTTTCTCGCATTCTCTGTCTGATCCTTAGTTTGTACTTCTCATTATCTATTATTATACTGTCTAGCTAGAAACTTTTACTCTTTATGTATATTGTTAACTGTGCTGCACTTTTATTGGGCCTTGGCCTGTTGTACGGCCTTTCTTTCTAAATAAATAAATAAATAAAAAACTCTCATTTCCCGCACTATCGTAGAAAAAGTATTATGTATATTCAACGCCAGGCGGTCGGTTAAAAGTTGCTTTCAGTCGCATCATTATTAAAGTATGTTCTCAAATTACATTCGACGTGATAGAAAACGTATTTAAAATATAATTTACGATTATCAACATTGCGCAAAAAACAGACAGTAGACCAACATAAAAGTATCTTCTTTTCCATGCTAAAAGTCCAGTACTGGGGTAGAGAGAGAAGTGTCTAAAGAAGTGTAAATTCAAATTTATGGAAGTTATTTGTTAAAATTAGATTCAGCAAAATTTACTTTTGGGACAATATCTATTGATTTTAAGCGCTGTAGCTCGCTATCTATTGGTTATAGAAACAAAATGTTTTAGATCAAAGTTGCAGGGAGTTTTGTCATCTATAAAAGTGGTAATGACTATTTTTACTCTAATACCTAATGATAAGATATTTTTTTAAAAAGTGTTTATTTGCTTCATTTTTCCAACATGTCGTTGTTTCCGGAAGCACACTAAGGTTGAAAACAATGCATCGTAACAAAAAGTGTGCCGAATCAAAACCGTCATAGTTCTTTTGGGGGGGGGGGGGGGGCATCAGATTCTGACAAAATGGCCCCCCGACCCCCCAGGGGGGCAGGAAAGAGGGTCAACTTAAAAATCTTAAATGGGACCCCTTATTTTTATTGCAGATTCGGAAAGAGCGTAAAAAAATATGTTGGTTTTATTCGGAAACTTTTTTTGTACTTAATTAACCATTAATATTTTATTAATAATTTGATAAAAAAAAATTACGTTTTTTGTTTCAATAAATACACAAAATTGTAGAAATATTACTCCTCAACACTCAGGGGGAATTAAAAGAAAGAAACTTTTTAAAAACTGACTATGGACAACTCGATTTCATCAGAAATTAATTCTACATTTTTACGATTGCAGCGTCACCTGTTGGGAGTACAAAAAAAGTTTCCGAATAAAACCAACATATTTTTTTACGCCCTTTCCGAATCTGCAATAAAAAACAGGGGGTCCCATTTAAGATTTTTAAGTTGACCCCTTATAGGCCTTAGGCCACTTCTGTCGTGCATCTCAGTGATGTACAAGAAGACATTGAGTCATCGCCGTCTTTTTTAATACAGGTCTACGCAACAAGCCTACTGCAGTGTTGCCACATTGAGGGATTTATCCCTTTTTGCGGGATTTTTTAACATGAAGAGGGAAAAAGGGATTTTTTCACTTAAAATAGAAAAATTCAGGGATTTTTCCTGCAGTTTGAAAATTCTTACAGTTCAGATAATTTTATTGTCCATCACTAACGCTTTACGTAAAACTTTGCTTTTTTTCCACTTTTTTGTTCATTAGTTAGTGGTATGATTTTTGTTTAATTGAACCCTTTGATCACTGACTATTACATTTGTTGTAATTGAAACAGGGATTTTTTGTGATAAAAAAAGATTTTTATGTGGATTTTGAGGGATTTTTTAAAGAGGAAGGTTGGCAACACTGGCCTACTGACTTACTCTGTATATCCAGCCAAATGGAGACAGTCCTGCAAATATGCAGACCCTACAGCGACGCAGGAACGAACGCAAAGATTAATATTCCCATATAACCCCATATTTTTTTCTTTTGGTAGTTATACCATTCACAAGAATATCCCACGAACCATTAAAATTCCATTGTTATGTTCCATAAAACCACATATTATTGCAAATTTTGTTTGGCAAAAAATGCGTCCCCGCCTCTGCGAATCCATCGCCAACAATTTTCAATTATCCGGTCGGAACAATGAGTACAGTGCACGCGCGCGATGCAAAACAACGTCAGCGAAGTCCGATGCCCTGTAGGACCTACATACTGCATGCTGCTCTGGCCAACAAAGCGGCTTCCGTTTTATTAAATTTAACTAATTATTAAATGTTATCGAGTACAGCATCACTGTTGACTGATTGGTCGCAGGTTCGTAACGCGAATAACGACAATAGGGAATAATGAATTGCAAAATTGTGAACGTTTTTGCACCAGTAATTGACAATGACATTGTGCTATAAATGGAATTAGTTTTTTTGTTGTTTACCTTGCCACTTGATAAATTTATGGTTATTTAATAAGTTTTTTAATCGCATTGCCTCTATTTTCAACAAAAAATAACATCTCTATATTTTACTCTCAATAACAAACACGATAATTTATATAATTTCATGCAGTTGACAGCAATAACAAATACGTATACATGAACAAATAAATCTGTGGTTTCATGCAAGGCCAACTAATGCAAACATTGCCTAATTTTGGAAATGAGTAAATTCAACAACAACAAGGAATTTTCAGTGTTAATAATAATACATTACAAATGTTACTAATTCTGTAATTTAAGCTGTATCACCTCAAGCTCTCGTTTATTATTGCAACAAGCATTTTTAGTTTTATGAAAGATGTTGGTTCAATGGATAGTAATTCCCATAGGTTTCTTCACAGTTATGTTTTGGTTAAAAATTGGCATTGGTCTTTCTTAACACTTTAATTGCGTTTAAGGGATCATTTTGTCCCTTTTATACATTCCCATAGTGCAAGGTTGTCAAATTTTTAAATATAGTCTGTCATGTAGTATCTAACATTTATTTTTTTCCTGAAGTATTTAAACACTGTATAGGTTCTAATATAAGGGACCCGGCATTAGAGGCCACTCCGGGCTGCCGAGGAAGTTGGTCCGCCACTGAGAAGAATCAAACTATATTAAAAATTAAAAAATTATCTAATGTAGGCGATATGAAACCTAAAGTAAGATCTGAACGTAGACACTAGTTTGCAACCTTTAAAACATTCCTAAAAAAATATTTTACAAAATAAAAAATACACAGTACTTCGTTCATATTTGAACTCTTAAGAAACTATATTTCTCGTTCGTAAGAACAAAACTGGAATATTGTCAGCAAGTTTGGTGTCCTATATATAATAAATACAGCCATGTTATTGAATCTATTCAACGCAAATTTATTAAATTTTGCTTCTTCAAGCTTTACAGACATTATCCTAGTTTTGATACTGATTACAAAGATTTGTTGTGTGAATTTAGTATTGTGTCTCTTGATACTCGAAGAAAAATACAATCATCATTGTTCCTTTATAAAGTTTTGCATTGTATTATAAATGATCCCGTAATCCTAGGTAAAATTCCTTTCTAGTTCCTAGGCATAATTCCCGATTTAAATATACATTCTACTGTAACACTCCTCGAACGAACTATGAAGTAAAGTCACCTATTCGTATGATTTCTTTTAATTTAACAATTTACCTGAATATTTCGACATTTTCGTCGCCTCGATTGTAAAGTTTAAAAATGCTTTGTACAATTATTATATTCATTAACTACTACTATTTCTTACAACACATTGTCTGAAACAGCTATATGTATTATTAAGTTCTGGGGTTTTTTTTTTGTGTCATTCTATTTATTAACTACTTGTGTCATTAAACTTGTTAAATTTATGTTTTAGTATAGTCAACTAGTCAACCTGTAATTGGGGTCTTGAACCTTGTTGATCAGACTAGCAATAAATAAATAAA
Source organism: Ophonus ardosiacus (assembly GCA_943142095.1). NCBI lineage: Eukaryota > Metazoa > Arthropoda > Insecta > Coleoptera > Carabidae > Ophonus > Ophonus ardosiacus. The sequence goes on along the minus strand of OW964829.1, from coordinate 45,572,486 downwards.
AAAAAAATAACAACCTTAATGATGCATATAAGGATCCAATCGTATATAATCGCACTTTAGTAAAACTTGAAAAAAATCTCCACTGAAATATCATGCTTTGATTTCTTATTTTCTCAAACGTTTTGCTTTCAACATAAATGAAATATCGTAACAATATAATTAGGGAAACATTGTATTTGAAATATCGTTTTTTTTTTTTAATTATCCTTTCATATATAAAAAATCCAATAATGTTTTAGAAACAAACAAAAACAAAATCGTATCAGAATTGAAATAAACCAACATCGCATAATTCACAAAGCAGAAGATTGCCACTAGATATTTATCTCTGCGAAAATATACCCCGCTCCCCGGTTAGTGTATTTTGATTGGCTGGCGCTGTCGCGACGAACAACAAGCTTCGGTCCTAATAATTACACTGGAATTAGTAATTAGCAATTCCGTTTAACTAATTAGAAACAATCACAGCGAAAGCACAACCCTTGGTATGATAATTGGAGCCGTATCTCGATTTCAAAGAACGGAATATGATTGAATGCCTTCTAAAGAATCTTCCTCTCTGTCGAGCTGCAGGAATTTTGAGGTTTGACGGACTCCGTTTCTAGCTCTGTCTCTCTCTCGCTGTGCGGTGGCTTTGTTCTGGTGTTTTGTTTTTTAATTGTTTTGTTATCGGAGAATACCTGGCTTTATATTTTTGTGCAGGAGATATTTTTTGAATTTTTCGAGATAACGCTTTCCGGTATTGGAATAATTAGTGTAATTTTAGAACGCGTCCTGTGTTAAAAAAATATAAAAAAGCAACATAAAATTTTATTTTCATTTTATGGAATATAAACAGTAATTTATTTACAATATAACATTTAAAAATTTCTATTACAAATAAAAATGTAATTATGACATTTCATTTTTAGCACAAATAAAAACAATTTAAATATTAATAGAATGAAAATAAATTTTTTGCCCTCCTGAAGTGTAATGGGAACTTTACAATTGTATACACAGCAAGTGTAACCTACATTTTACACTTACTGTGTTGTAACTTGTCTAACTATGCGGTAAAATAATCAAAATACACTGGACGTTTATGGGCATTTAGAAAAGAAATCATCTTTACTATAATAAAGTTCATGTAAAAAAGTACTACCTACTCATTATTGTAAAAATCCGCCGTTACCGACATAGTCACCGATCGATATACCTGTCAAATACGCGAGCATTGCTGAAATGTCAAATATCGACACCTGCCTATTATTTATTATGAAGAAAACATGAACAAATAAATATATTATCAGTCATAAACAACGTCTATTATTACAGATAAATTTTTGCTAGAAGTACTCTAATGAAGGTAAGTAAAATCAAATTTGGAAATTGACTTAACCCTAGTATTTTAAACTAACCCTTTTCAGAAGTACAACCTATATCATTAAAAAAAAATTATTTTCATGATCGTCGGCCAAAAAATTTGATACAATTCTCGTGCTTGAAGTATTTTACAGCGCTCCAGCTAATAAGGCACTCGTGCCTTAAACAAAGCTGTCGCACTGTAAAATACAACTTACACGCACTCGAATGTAAATAACTATTCCGTTACATGCGAAAACTGCAGTGAAAACAATGAAACATCAAAATGTATGAAGGGGACTCATTTATCTGTTTGTGATCGAGTTTTAGTAACATTTGGAATTCAGAGTAGTTACTAGGTAAAAACAAATTTGAATAATTTTACTAGTATATTTTTATTAATTAACTGCTTCGTTAATTGTTATTAACAAAAGGCTGAATTAAATGTTATGATTAGAATATATGAAGAGAAGAATTTCCAGACGTTCTTAACGCCATTTTAACAATAATTTTCAAAAATAAAATGAAACGTAATTAGATCAATCAGTAGATATCACTCATGTATTTTATATATTCACAACATGTGATTAACTCATTAAAATCCATTGGTCACATCATAATAATGACCGTAAGGACCACATTAAAACAAGCAATTGTTCAATAAAGAAACCAACATCAAAGGAAGCTTTATTTATCCAAGAATCCTTACAACAAAACATAATTAGGATGAGAGTAAATAATTTAAGGTAGAAACGTCTAAATAACAATACCAATTACAACGTTTCTTTCTCTCAACTATTTTCTTGCCAAAATGAAATCGTTGAGCTTTAATAAAAAAATACAGAACATAAACTAAAAAGGTAGTATTATTCCAGCACCTAGAATGTTTGAGAATTCCTCTCCTCAAACATAAAACAAATAGCTGCAAGAACTTTTTGACTGGAAAGGTGATGAAGGAAAGAAAATTACTGGATTTCAGTCAATGATTAAATATATTTTCCGCCTCTACCGGTTTCGACACCTCATGTGTCTTCTTCAGGAGGTGAAAATTTTTAGATCGTAAAACATGGTTACATATATAAGACAATAATAAATAACATATAAAACATACAATGGTAGTCAATCTTCACAACTTGTTTAGGAGTAAGCTGAGATATGTAATCGTCTTATTTATAATAATGGTAAAATACTATTAGACCGAACAAACGGATGTTACTAATTTTACAATATTGCGAAGAAAATTTTTGACAACTCGTAAAACAATTGTTACTGTCATTAAAAATTACTTGTTTGACATTTGGATAGACTGCTAGATTAAATTTATTTTAAAAATTTAGCAGTGCAGACACTCAGATTTTATTTTTTTCTGTATGAACCGTAACAGATATCACAAATTACACAAAGAGAAAAAAGTTTACTATTGAATGTATCTTTCTGAAAAAAAATAATTTCACGTTTTCGGCATTGCCATTAAAAAGTTACGGTTTAATTAATGTTGGGAGACGTAAGTTTCATACACTAGTGGTTCACTAATAATAACAAGTATCACCTTAAAAGATGACTTATAACCATATAAACTGTCATAGCAAATTTCATCCAAATCGTATAAAGCGTTCTGTTATTATAAACAAAACTAATTTTTTTTCGAAGAACTTTGAAGCAGATTTCTGGCTAAATGGTACACTTTCCGGTAGAAGCAAGTTTGGTTAAATCGTCTTATTTCAGCCTCAGGAATCTGTGGTTAAGCCATGTCCCCCTATTTAAGAGACACCCTGTATATGTATCCATGTTTTACAATCTAAAAATTTTCACCTCCTGAAGAAGACACATGAGGTGTCGAAACCGGTAGAGGCGGAAAATATATTTAATCATTGACTGAAATCCAGTAATTTTCTTTCCTTCATAAAACAAATAAGTGAGAATTAAGAGTCGTAATAAACGGCAGGATGTTAAAATCAATTTCCTAATTCAGTTAAGAAAAGCAATCTAATAAAATTACCCAATCGTACACGTCGTTAGATTTATCACAGATTGGATACTGGCTTATCTGAAGGCCCATTCGTCCAAATGACTGTCAATTAATAAAATTTTATGATGTGGTGCGGTCGGGACATTGAAAAGTTTAGTGTTAACCCTTACACTCTATTACAAAATTTATCATTGAATTGTAGAGTATAATATATTATAATAATTTGTCAAACCGTTCTCAAAGCCAAATGAGGTTTTTTCGAAGAATCGGAAAATTAAATTCACTAATTAATAATCATTTCAGATTCTTTATATATGTTTGTACTGTATTCATATTTTAGAACAGTACTGGTAGTTCATGCATATTAAGAAAATGATAAAATGCACTTCAATTTGAGGGTCTCGTGGTCGTGTGCCTGAGTGTCTGGTCGCGGATCTAGAGACCTGGGTTCCATCTAGAGATGCACTCGAGTCGATCATCGAGCCGGGCCGAAGATATGTTTTATCGGGCCGAATCGGGCTAATCATTTTCAAAAATCGAGGCGAGTCGGACTTTTGATTTTGGCCCGGCCCGAAAATTCGAGCTTTTCGGTCCAACCCGAAAAATCTTATAGTTCATTCAAATGCACAGTTTCCTTAATATTTTATTGAAAATGGATGAAGTTAAAAAGGATCAAAATGATTTACTAACAACACAGTTCACATATTAATAAATAAAAATGTATTATTTTACTTCAAGAATTCAAGGTTATTCATTAAAGCATAATAATTATATTGTGATTATGCTATTATTATTGTTATTACTCGTATACTTAAATAAAAGTGATTTTTGTTCCTATCATAATGGTTTCTTGTCCTATTTTTGAGCAGAAACAAAGTTAGACAAAAAATCCTTATGTAAATTAAAATTCTATTTTTTATATAAGATTTGTGAAAAAGTTGTATAAATTCTTTGGTAAACAAAGTGTTAAATATTCGTATGTCAGTAATTTTTATAACAAACTTAGAAGGGTTTCTTTTTTAACTACTTATGTTAACTAATGTTGAAAGTTATAAGAATGTAGAGGTTTTTTATAAGTTTGACACGAAAAAAGTTAAACATTTTGCCTTAACATAAAAATAAACATTAGGAATGCCGGATGCACCCAATTTCGAGCTTTGGCCCGGCCCGGCCCGAAGCCCGACCCGATTTCGAGTCAATTTTCGAGCCGGGCTAGCTAATTTTTTTGTCGAGTCGATCTTCGAGTCGGGCCGGTAATTTTTATTTTCGGGCCGAGTCGATCCAAACCTCAAAGCCCGGCCCGGCCCGCCCGAATGCATCTCTAGTTCCATCCCGACCGACGCCAAAATTACTTCGAATTTTAAGTAATACAAAAGTGACCCCTGTGGTACATTCTCTCCAGTAATGTAGTGTTGATGCCTGCAAATGCCCGCACGGAACGAATATGTCATCATCATTACCGATATTTGCATTTTAGCACACCCATAGCAATACAGGTAATGTGCCGTAATGACATATTTTTTTTATTTTATATAATTTAATTTGTGATACGTTGCTTTACATATAATGCACTTTATGCATTAGCTGATAAAATATAAAGTTTCATCGTTTTACGTTCATAGATTTTTCTTTTTATAATATTACTGAATAAACAAATTATATAAAGTGCTCTTGAAACATACCTACTCTTACGATACAGCACAAACGAGATGAGAAAATTAAATATTTTCAGCCGGGTCCACATTGAAATAAACATTCTTAGCTAACATTTTTTGTTAGCGAACAAAAATGTTCAGCTACATAGTTCGTGAAAAATTGTTGGTATATATGAAAGTCCACACTACAATAACAAAATGCATTCGCCACAATTTTAAGAAAAGGAATACAAGTTTTCCTTTTGTTAAGCCGTGGCCACTTTGAAACAAACATTGTTAGCTAACAATGTTTGCTAACATGTTCGCGACTTAATAATAATGTTCGCTATTAAAAATTAATGTTCCATGAATAGGCGGTAAACTTCAAAGAATTACATATTATCAAAAAAATGTTAGCTAACAATATTCGTTTCAATGTGAACCCGGCTTAAGTGTTGCAAATCGAATACGGTAGTGGCTTGAAGGGAACAAGTTTTAATATCTAATAACATTTATTTCTTTGAAGTTTACCGCATATTCATGGAACATTAATTTTTGTTAGCGAACATTGTTATTAGGTCGCAAAATGTTAATACGAACATATAGTTATGGGTGCAAAATGGGTAACATGAATGAAATAAGACACTTTTTAATCTGAATTATACAATTTTTTTTACGTCTATATTTAATAAAAGTATGGAAAAAATGCCATAGCATTTAATTTCCTCGCCCGTTTTCTTTTAAAAAAACTGTTTTATATACTTTTGGAATTAGCACACGAGATTGTGGATAAAATATCGTTACTTATTTGTACTAGGTATATATGCACCATAACTAGTTTCTCGTACTCCGCCGGAATTATGTTATGTCAATATGAAATTATGTGTGAAACTTAAAAAATCCGCTACAGAAATGTACGAATAAGGTCATGCAAAAAAAAATAATTGCACCTTTTTTCTGTTTAAATCGAAGAAGGATAGTCTAATTTATCGTTCAATATGATTAAATTAAATTTTATTTACATTTTTTGTTGTATAAAATCGTTTTAAAGTATGATATTTTTAAAAAGTTGAAAAAACCAGCCATGTTTTGTCGTCACAACGTTCCGAACGAAGTTCAGACTCATTTCAAACAACCATTTTATATGGACACAATTTCTAAAAGAAAAATATATATAAACTATAAATTGAGGATTACATATCTGAATATGCTATAATATATTAATATAACATTTTTATAAATATAATTTTCATTTGGCGTGAAGTTATCCACACGTTACATCAAATGATTCTTTCACTTTTGTATTGAGATTAGATGGTAGAAGGTTATAAACGCATGTGAGACATTGAATATATTGCAGAATATTATTTTATTCTCTATTTTGGCACGAAACAACGTTCCATCGACATGTTTCATAAATTTTAGGTTATCTTTAAATGTCACTTTGACGTTTAGATTAGTGTGAAAATCAAAATGGTCGTGCCTCTCACTTTGTAACGTCATTGGACAAGGGACGAAGCGGGGGTCTAGCAGCCTCATTTTAGAGAATGTCATTTTCAATTACAATTTTTTCATGATTAAAGATCGATTTGAGGAAAAATAAAAAATACGGGTCTATTATTTTTCATTCATTAGTACTCAAGTTTTCGAGCAGTTTAGAAGATTTAAAGAAGGAAAAAAAGAAATCCGAGACGATTAGCGCCGTGCATTGACATTGTTTTTATTATAACACCTATTAACGGACAGGACAACTTTTTCCAATCTCAATTTAGGGGGGTTCCCCACAAAGGGTTTTTGGGACTTTTTTGTGGTTATTCTTAGAGATCTTAAAAAATATTCTCGTGGGAATTAGCTGTCTAATTAGTTCTATAAACCTAAGTTTATTATGCTTCGTTCTGACCTACGGCCCATTTTTCGATTTATGCCCTGCGTATTAATTTCTCCTTTACAACGAATTATTTTCCAATACGAATCAATATCAAATATATGTTTAAGTATTGAATGAAGTTGATTACTTCAATCTACTTTGTTTATTTGTGTTTGTTTTACAATATTACTTTGATATGAGGTCACAATCAGTATCCATTTGATTTGTAGATATATTTGTACAAAGTTAATATGACGGTCGTTAGATTTATAACCAGAAATGTGTTAATTTGCATGTCGCAAAACCGTTCCATTTGTGACAATAATAACAGACTTCTAATTACTACACTATAAATTATTATGTTACAGAGTAATAGAGAAAACCGATCTATTTATAAAGTCAATTACATAATTGCATGCTGTAAAACGGATGTTTCGCAAACATAATTAAGAATTTTTACAAAATTAATTGCAATTGTTTAGATAATGATTTTATTTTCAGCTCTACAAGTTGTAACGATTGTAATTCAAATTAAAGAATCAAGTTTATGCACCGGAGAGCCGCTAAAATAAAATCTACATTTTTATTCAAAAATCTACTTTTTTTCTGAACATAGGAAATTCAATGTTAAAATTTTGATTTGGCGATATCTCTTTAACTATTAATTTTAGAACAAAAGTATACTAAACAAAAATATTCAGAATGAAAAATTGCATCCTGTAATACCAAGCTCGTTGTTCAATTGTTTCTTATGTACGAGTTAGAAGCAAAAGAATATACATACATGATTTAATGCAATTATCAGAGTGCCATGAAAAAAAAAACAATAATTTATATTTTTTCTTGTTTCTGGCATATCTGGCAGATTTGACATTTCTTTTTATTTTATTCTTATTAAAATTTGTGATTATTATTTGTTTCTTCTAGATTAACTCTTCCTATCATTCTAATAATAGTAAAATGGAAAGAAATGTCAAATCTGTCAAATATGCCAGAAGCAAGGGTTAGTTAAAAGTATGGAGACGGCGATTTATTGTCGTTAATATTCATTTTAGGAAATTATGTTCATTACAAAAGTTTTTTAAGAAATTTTGATCTACATTTGAGAATACTTAAATATTTTTACAAGGAAAAACATCGGTTTAAGTATTTACGAATAGTAGGTTCATCTAAATTATTTCCAATAAAATTGTCGGTCACAATCTTATCATTAAAAACAATTAATAAGTAAATTACATCTCTCGAGTTTATTTATCGCTTCGCTTTTGTCTATCTTAGATCTACCTACTATTCGTAAATACTTGAACCGATGTTTTTCCTTGTAAAAATATTATTAAAATAATTTGAAAAATAAAAAAACAAACATACTGTTGTAAAGAGAAAAAAACACTCTATCGAATGGTAGAGTAAAATTAATAGGTTCCCATTTAAAAAAATTACGCGGACAAGCGTAACTCAAAAACAATTGAAGAAAAAAAAATCAAGTATTCTCAAATGTAGATCAAAATTTCTTAAAAAACCCTGTATGTAAATACACTTCAATGTTTTGCACTACACTCACAGGGCGGGAAACACTTCCCGCTCTTTTCTTTCCCCATCTTCTAGCAAATTACCGCCCTCTTTGAAAATCAAGTTGACAAGTGGTAACTAACGTCCCAGCCGTCTCAGCTTTTTAAAAATCAGAAATCAGATTGCGAATAAAATCTTTGTAGGTGTGTGGGATGTATTGGCACAGTTCCGTATGTCCTCGATTTTCTAGATATTTATAGGAATATTCCCTTGATAGGCGGGGTTGTTCATTGGAATTGGGTGCTTGAATTGAATACATGAGATTTTGTCCGTTTTTATTCCATTCCTAGTCTTGCATTCCATTTTAACAGAATGCCATATTCCTGTCCCATGCGAATATATGAAACAGATAGAACAGAAAGAAAACATTGATTCATGTAGAATTTTTTGGAATCATTAAAATGCAAGTATAATTCAGACAGACGTTTCTGAATGAATTCTTGTTCTCTACTTATGAGAAGAGGAAACTAATTATTATAATACATTCAAAACTCCGCAAAACTAATTAATAATTCATATTTAATGATCTCCATATTTAGAACTAATTGATGAAAACGCGCGGAATATAAACTAGACTATCCTGTAATTAAAAATGTAATTATTTATCTTTAATTAATAAGAGCGCATGATAATAACTTAAAGTTCATAATGAGTGCATGTTTAGGATGACTCGTGCCGTCTTCTGAGAAACGCATTGTCTGTATTATTATCATAATGTAATTTCTTCATAAAAGTCATTATTTTTTATGTGGCACCTGCATTTGATTAACAAGACTACTTGTATATGTTTATTTAATACTTGGTAGTGGGATTTTTTTAAATTCATGAATGCACATCTTATCCATTCAATTACATTTCATCTATATTCAAACTGTATTCCACGGCACCCCGGGGTTTCATGCAATTTCGTCAGAGGTTTCGCGAAATAGTCACATTTTCGCAATACGAGATTGTGAAATTGAAGTTTAATATGAGAAAACGGTTTTATTCAATAATTGTTAGTTCTTCTTCTTTGTGTTTATTCCTGCATCGCTGCAGGGTCCGCATATTTGCATGCTCAGCTCAACTTAGCTCAATCTAAAGCCCTAAAGGGTCTTGGCTTGATGCGTCGCCCAGTATTGTCTAGGAATAGGGATACACTCGATCTCGGGCTTTGGCTCGGCTTGGCCCGAAGCCCGGCTCGATTTCGAGTCGATAATCGATCCGGACCGAAGATATTTTTTTCGGGCCAATCATTTGTAAAGTTGAAGCGAGTCGGACTTTTTGGCTGGGCCCGAAAAATCGAGCTTTTTGGCCAAGTAAAAACAACTTATAATTATATTAAAACTTCACATCTTAATAAATGAAGAAAACAATTTTAACTTCAAGAATTCAAGGTTATTCATTGAAGCGTAATACTGCTATTGTGATATTATTATTATTACTACTCGTATATTTAAATAAAAGTGATTTTTGTTCCTACCATAAAGATTTCTTGTCTTATTTTTGAGAATACAAAGTTAGATAAAATAAATCCTTACGTACAAGATAATCGTACAAGATTTATTAAAATAATCGTATAAGATTTATTAAAAAAGTTGTGTAAAATTTCAAACGCCTTCGGTAAACAAAGTGTTAAATACTCGTAAGTTTTTATAACAAGCTTCCAACAGAATCGTATCTTTTTTAACAACTTATGTTAATCAATGATGAACATTCTAAAAAAATAGTATTTTTTTTTAATTTGTTACTAAGAAAGTTAAACATTTCACCTCAAATCAAAATTTAAATTAGAAATGCGATTACACTCAATTTCGAGCTTTGGCCCGACCCGAATCCATTTTCGAATCTCCGAGTAGGGCCGGCAATTTTTATTTTCGGGCCGAGTCGATCGACTTTGCACAACGTCGGCATCGGTGTCACAGGTATTGACTTCGTCACTAACACTGGCAGAAGCATTGTCGACATCCCAGGGCCTCCACATTTCCATATTTAAAATTTCACTTACAACCGCTGCTAATTAATGTTACACGTAAACTGAGTTATAATAATAATAATATATATATAATTTTAACAAAACTCATCTTTTAAATGGCTGTACGTACCACTCCTTAAATAGTGTGATGCTCTTGGAATCATCACCGAGAGCTTGTTGAATATTTCGAATTGTTTCCATTGTCCAAAGGAATGTTTCCACGCGAAAAAATCAGATCGCATACAGAGATTGTTAGAAATTTTGAAAGGACTAGTGGAATACTAGTTTTACTGATTCGATGAAACAAACTCTTTGTGAAACTTTTCCCGCAGAACAAGTTTGAGTGGTTGAATTTCTGTCACATGTCACCGTTGATAAACCTATCGCACGCCTGTAAGTAGAACTCCATCCATTCATTCGCGTATTCGCATACAATACGGAGATAGGAACAGAACATGCAGATCCCGCATGTGTCATGTTCATATCCCTCGGAATCCCTTTATCCGCCGCCACTGGATTGGAGCCTGACATCGCTTTCAAATTAGTTACCGTACGCATCAAGGGTTGGGGAGTAAGTTGGCAATTTTCTGGTTTTCGGAATCGCAGGTAAATGGACTGTAAGCCCATCATGGTCATTGGGGATTAGCCAAGAAAGAATGAGGGTAAGCACGGGATAATAGCAGGGAAATCTGCATTGAATCGCATCAGGGAGATTATTATTGTACCGAGAAAGAGGATTGACTCGAAATGATTTAATGCTTTTTTTAAATTTATTTATTTAATCAGCGAATCGAAATATTTTACCATTACCGTACTGTTATAAGTTAATGTAAAGCTATGTACTCTTTGTTCCTATAGGAAGAAGGTTAAGGTATACACTTCCAATCTGATTTGGAAATGAAACATGGAAAATGATTACTTGCTGATTCAGGTGATTATTAACGCCTCATTCACAGCTTCAAAAATTATAATAAAATTATACAGAAAAATAAAAATCTGTTGTGGCCAGCACAAGACCTTCCGTCAATTCGATGTATTTTGTACAAATCCCATACCAAAAGGTCCTTGGAACAGATTCTATATAATATCATATAAAATCGAACACGAACACATTCTCTACATTCTACAAATTCGATACCAAAAGTTCATTTGAAAAGGTTCTATAAATCCAATAAAATTATAACATAAACTACACTAAGTAATGTCCTTCCATCTTCTCTTTGGCCTTTCTCTGCATGTCACTTGCGAGTAACAATATGACATACCAATTTTAGATCCTATACTTTCTATATTTGGTTTTGCACATGCAACTGACATCTGTTAATTAAATTTTTTTGAATAATTATGTCAGCTGTTTCCATGATAAATAGCAAAGCTGACTAATTTTTGAAAATTAATTTCTTTATAATGCTTTAAATTTACATCTATTGAATATGAAGGAAAATGTAGAATCAAACCGTATAGAGAAGAGCATTTTCTTTAATATATATAATAACAAAATGTCAAAAAATAATATTTAACTGCACTCTTCATATGGATGTACAGAAGAGGAATACGAAAGAATTATAATTTTTAGAATTGTAGTATTGGAGTTATCGTAAAAATAGTAAATTTGTATTGTAGGGACCCTAAAACGTGCTTATTCATTAAAAACTCACCACCGAATTTTTTGACCAAAGACAATACATTCCTTACCTAAAGGTGACGGAAGCTAAAAAAACGGTATAAACAACCGATTTTTATGAAAGCCTTCACTGCTCTCGAAAATAAAATTAAACTTAAGATATAAACACAAGGATTTGCAAATGACCAATATTTTGCATAAACAGCCTTTAGTCTTATAGAATTTGAGAAACCGTCCGTCCAACACCACACACAGACATCATTGTAAAAATGTTAAAAGCGGATTCGAGGGTCCTTGAAACGTGCTTATTCGCTAAAATCTGGATATGTGATTTTTAGCATGAATCAAATACCTCTCTCAGCGACAGATATAAATGGAAACAAAGCTAGCTTACTGAAATTTATGGAATCCTACAAAACTAGGAAAGCCATAAAAGGATTGGAATTGATGAACGAGTAATTTGATCTAGTTTCCCAGAATGTGTAGTTGCCAACCTTTTTTGATCCCTTTACTTTTATTCAAATATGATGAAAGAAATATATCCACTAATTTTTCCTCGAATTTTCACTTGCTAATTTCCTGTGAACATCTCGAAAAATAACACCCGATATAATATATGTATATGCGTAACCAGATCTTCCACCAAAATGGAATGATTCGGGGGGAACTGAAATTCCTGTTTTATGGACGAATTGGGCGGATTCCGCATTATAAACTTTATGCAGGTGAATTTTTTTTTATCAGCCAATGGCACAAGAAGATACGAGTCAGTTGAAACAACGAAATGGGAGCTACCTGCAAAGTTGCAGTGTTAAAAACAGAATATTATGACTCAAATCGAATAGTTTCATAACTATGAAAGTTTTAAAATTGTCCGTTTTATTGACATTCTTTCTATGCTAGGAATTTCAAATAGATCTCTAGGATGATATTTAATTTTATAGGTGGAAATACTGACAGCTGAAGTCACGTAATAGAGAATGCACCACTGGGGAATTTCAGGAACACTTAATACGAAGTGACTGGATCGAATTCAACCAGAATTCCTTTTATAACTGAATGCCCAATATCCATAAATTGCTCTACCGCTTATTATAATTTAACATAGGGCTGGTTTATTATCAGCTATAATATCCCGAGGACATTGATAATTACAAAATAATTTTATGACAGTTACCGAAAGCGCGTTGCTTGGTAACAGTCCGACGTCGAAGGCGGAGTTACTTAAAAGCCAGTGCCCCAGGTCAGCTGACTCTGCTGCGACCTAAAGGGCGCACAATTTTCTCATTTCATTATATTTTCTGGGGCGCTTTGATTTGGTCAGAGCCTACTGTCTGGTGACAAATCTTAATCTGCTGATGGCCAGACCATCTACGTTTTTTACGTTTGTTTCATTATATAAACCAACAATAGTGAAAAATGTTTCCGATGTAATTAAATAAATCATCATGTTCATTAGTATTTAACAAATCCATGATTATGAAAAATATACCGTAAACCAAATATTGAACCAATGAAACGTTAAAATATAATAAGCAATTACAAATCATGTGTTACATAATCATTGGTCAAATTCGGAATATCAAAATAATATATGAACCAATGTAGGTAATTTAAATTTATCATAACCCGCCCTTAGTTGAAATTATTTGAAATAAATACTTGCTCAAATTGTGGCATCCGTTTCTCGGTTCTTTCTCTCTGTAATGAACTAAGGGCCGGTACCTGTCTGGTAAGATCTGTCAAGTAAATAATTCCGCCTTTCAAGTATTACTAGCTGTACCCGTTGCAAATATTTGCAACAAACAATATGGGGTAACGTTATTAAATTATAAATTAGAAAAATAATAATAATAATAACAATAATAATAATAATTATATAGGAACAACAGTAGGTTTTCATTTAGTTGCCAGTAATGATTTGAAGATTTGATGCTAGTAGTAAATTCGACATTTCTATGTTTCTATTTTTCAAATTAACATCTTTATTCGGTTTAAAACAATATGCATAATCTTTGCATATGCATATCTACACCTTCTACAGTATGACTTCACATTAACGAAACTCGACTTGACACAAAGAAAACGTGAATTCACAGTAACGAAAACTAATTTATCACTCCTGAATACCGATTTTGCAATAATGAAAACAGAATTCACAATTTTAAAAGCCAGTTTCAACTAAATAGAAACAGATTTTACATAGGAATCTGAAATGGGCACCGTCAAGAAACGGCAAGAAGGGGCAGTAGCCACCTTTGAAGAAGCAAAAAATAAAGCAAATGTATTGTCTCTTAAGAAACTTAACTAAAGATTAAATTTGATTACAACACAGCAATGAAAGAATTTAATTATAACAATAGAATTTAATTATAACAATGAGAGAGCTTGATTAAAACAATGATGAAACTTGATTACAACAATGATAAAAGTTGATTACAACAATGTTAGCTGCGCTAGAAGCGACAATGAGTAACCCGACGGTTTGAAATATGTTTTCGCTTAGTTGAAATTAGTTTTCATTGGTGTGAATTCTGTTTTCTTTTACGTGAATTTAGTTTTCATTAATGTGAAATTATATTCAGTTACTGGGAATTCACTTTTCATTTGTGTGAAATCAGTTTTCGATAATGTGAATTCATATTTTGTCAATGTGAAATCATGTTTCAAAAATGTGAAAACATATTGTAAAAGGTAGCATTAACGGGTAGCGTTTAAGAGCGGGAAAATACTGACATTCAACTGGTTGATTATAATATATTCTTTTGTATAATGATTTCGTAATTTAAAAAAAGGAAATGTACACCTGTCTTTTGCCCATTTCTAAATAGGTAATAATGCTGTATTTTAGATAAGGAGTATATAATCCAATGAATTTTTAAACTTTTCGTTAAAAAAATGATTAAGTTATAATACAAAATATGTATCTCTATTAATTTTGCTCAATATTATTAAATTACTTACCATATTTGAATTAATGAAATAATTATTATATTTATTAATTTTTGAGGGCAAAAATACCTTCTTATATTTTCATTGTAAGTTGACATGTTGACATATTTATATGTCATTTAAGGTTAACTTTTGCTCTCTTCATCTTCATGTTGTTCAGTGCAGCCATCTATCGCTTGACAGCGGTACTTAATAAAAAATCTTTGAGGCCTTATAAAAAATAGACGGAATCAAAACTGTAACATTTTAGATTTTTGTGCACATCTACATGCTAACAGCTTTCATTTAAAAAAAGATTCATTAAAATCGGTTCGGTAGAAGTCCATAACTAAGGCCCCAAAGAAAAACCTTATTTTTTTTTTATCTGTTTGGTAGTTACTTGACACATCAATAAAGTAAATTTAATGTAGTTGAGTCAAGAAGGATCAACTGGAATATCGTGAATAAAGCGAAAAAGTCCTTGGTGATCCAGAATTTATTTATTTTTAACATTTTTGACGTTTCGAAACTTTAGTTGTTCATCCTCAACACATTTACAATTTTTTTTTATTTATTTATTTTACCAAAACGTAAGTGACAGCTCAAATGATAGTTATTGTGTGTGTGCTTCTGAATTTAACTACGTATTTCTAAATCTGACATTAATGAGAAGAGCTGAAAAGGTTTTGGGGACAATTTGACAACCGGAAATAGTTTCTTAAAAAAATCTTCTAAACATTATTTTTTGGAAATTTTTGTTATTACAAATATTAAATAATATAAAATTCTCTATCAATACATTAAACATTTTTATTATATCTTCTATAGATTTACAGATAGAGAATTATAAATATTTAAAATAACAAATTGTATAATGAATCAAACAGCCCATGGAAACCATTTGAAAAATGAAAATGTTTATAATTGACATAATTGTCAGTGTCAAAAATCCAGAGTCATTACTGAAGACTTTTTCTGGGAAGTACATTTAATATTTCTTATTTTATCATGAACTAAACACACTCTCGCTATACATATATTTCATCATATACCCTTCAGAAATACCGCCAATTTCGTCAATGAATTTGAAGAATCGCGAACCTTTAGAAGAGTAGGAGGACACTTGTTCATAGAATGAATTGAAAAATAAAGAATATACAAATACAATACTTATATAGCCTAATATGAAAATGGCGAGAGGCATTGTGCTGGCCACAACAGATTTTTATCTACTAAAAAATAAAACCAGACTTTGCAATTTTTCGCACTAATCTTTAAGACTACGTAATTGCGAAAAGTAAAATCTAGAGTAGAGAAACATGGATCCGACCAAAAATAAACCGATTTTAACGAAAATAGTCGACGATCAGGAATTCCGGAATTCGATTATACGGCCTACTGATACGATCCCGAGGACGATCCTTTCCGTCACTCAAACAGTTGCAAACGAACGGAAGGTGTGCAATATATGTCATTATTTATTATTATTTTTTTACCCCTATTCAATTCTATTTTCGGGCCAGATTGGGTGATCTCCATGCGTCCACTCCACGTCGCTCGTTATTGCTTCGATACAGCGGGCCTAGCGTTGCCTCCGGCTCCGAGGTTATCTAAACATCGTTTCCAATCTGCCGCGTACTCGGCGCAGAGCAAACCCAGGACTTATTCTTATCCAAACGCCCGCCAAATACTCCATTTATTGAAAACCCCGCTCTCCACTCGCGTTCCTACCAAATGAGCTAGGGATGCGAGATTTTAAATGGGAAATCTAACACTGATAGGATAGATAAATATTTGTAAGCAATCTTATTCAAAACATTATGGTTTGTGCAGCGATGTAAAGTTATCGTCATTTATTTGTTTGGTAAATTACTGCAGTAATTTACTGATTTATTAACTTTCCGTGTAATTTACAAATTAGGAACCGTAACTTACCAACAAATTACCAAGAAATTATAAATTTTTCAGCATGATTCCAATACCTCTCTTAGCGAGAGGTAAAATTGAAATGGTATAATGGAGATATTTCGGAAATAAGGGGTTTTTTGTTATAGCGCTTCGACACGAATATGAAATCTATATATAATATTTTTATTGGCGACCGAAAGAACGCCTATACATGCATAACAAATAGCGAGTTAGGAGGTGGGGGCTTCTACCAATGGAAGTTAAGAAATTCAAATTCGAAAGGAGGGGCTAACATTCCTGCACGGCAGTTTTCAAACAGTTTTTATTTTTACATAAATTTCTTGCATTAAATTTAATAATGGGCTACTTGCGTACCTTTTTTTATTTAATATTTTTGATGAGAAAGTAAAAACTTGCTACTCATATTTTTTCTTTTGACAAAATTTTTATTAATTAGCCAGAAAAAAAATAATGAAATTTGATTATTTGAATTCCCGCCATGTACGACGAAGAATTACGCCGCACCAATGAATAGTCGTAAAGTCACAGCGTGGTGTCGTCCCATAGTAATGGTATGTTTGTGCGGGTAATGTAGATCACCTGTTTGACGTTTCAATAATAGTTTGGAGGTTAGTATTTTAGTTTATCTTTTTGGTATCGATATTTTAAATTACAAGTAACTACCTATGTGTTTATTTATTAAGTAATTAATGTATTTGAGAGACCAGAGAGAGAGAGAAAAATGAACTAATGTCAAATTCAAATTAAAACTTTCTCGCACGCCATGCCATCTATTGATAACATTCTTAAACATGCTTCCCCTCCCCCACTTCAATATAAAGACGTCACACAAAATTTTCTTTCTTAATTTAGTAAAAAACAAATAATTATTTTAAAATATAATTTATATTTTTATATATGTTTCCAATATAACATTACGTATATAGTGACAGAAATCGGATTTTCAGTACCACGCAAGTATCCCATTTAAATACACCTGTAATTATAAAGTATGTAGACTTGTACAGTGTTATAATATTCATTTATTTTATGTAAATATAACTTAAAATAGCATATATTTCAAGAACATTTAGGTCCATGATGAAAACAGTTTGATACAAAAACACATAAATGTGACGTCACGTCAATCTTTTCAAAATTCGGGAGACCATAACTCGCTTATTAATAGGATTTTTTTCACCGGATTTTCATCAATAGTCTTAGTTTTCCTAATATTTTCAGTTATAAAAAAAAAAATTGTGGAATCCCCCATTATTCAAAGATTTTTTGTAAATTCATGGCATATAACGATAATTTATTTCGTAATTTACGCTTTTACATCCCTGGCTTTGAGTTCAAAAGTACATTTCCTTTTTATTATTTATGACCTTCCCCATTCCGTCATTAATTGTGAATTTCTTTGGCATTCTCCATTTAGAAATTAACTTAAAACACCTCTTGCATCGTCGTCCATTTATCTTTACTTTGAGTTGGCACCAAACATTAAAATTCAAATCAGCACTTGGCGCTCGCTTCAGGTCAAAAGGGCCTGTGGCACCGCAGCACATTCAGACACCGTGAAATTCGCGCGGCAATATCGCGATTTCCCTGAGGGCCAGTCCGTCACTGACTGCGTAACGGTGCACGGAGGAAAATGCGTGCATGTATAAAAAGAAAACCGTAAGTACGCGGACGATGCCTTTCCACGAGATTCAAAGATAGTGGCCTCGGTTTCAGTTCTGATTTGCTAACGAGCGTAGAATAGCGTTACGAAATGTGAGCAAGATGGTAATATGAGAACAAAAGATTGGGAAATGCACGGATAATTAATAATGAAGAAAATGTGGTACATGGAAAATGCATTTCTTTATGTTTAAAGTTATACAGTTTGTATCGTTTATTACAGCCATGTTTGAAATTATACTTTTTTGGCGAAATTCTATGCTAGTACAAAATTTTATTAAAAAAAAAATGTTTTGTTAATTGGAAAAATACTACCTTTTTTTAGTTTAAGTTCTGTATTTTTTATTTTAACCCAACGTTTCGGCACCATAAACTGGGGCCTTCTTCAGGGGATACAATGACATAAATATAAGAAATTACATAAACAACAAGTAACCATGGTAACAAGAAATGTTCATAAATGTTACCTTTTTTATGTATACAATTTTCTAGACAAAATATGCATGTCCGGCAATAACATGGACGGCGAACATGCATCTTCTCAAGAAAAAATCTCCTTTTGCCAGAGGAAAAACCGTCCCAAAAAATGGCAGAGAAGTGATCTGTAAAACTCAGAGACGCTTTATCGGTAGCGAAATACCGCAGCCGTACTCTTTATTAACAGATGTTAGAAAAAGTTTAGAAAAAATTGTATACATATTACAAATTACAACATATTTAATATTGGAAGCCATGCGCGACTAAGTTCTAATCCGTCACAATGATTGAGATTGATATTTCTTGTTTTATAAATCTCAATGGCTTCTCTAATTAATCTGTTGTTAAGTCGAGTAAATTAAGAAAGAAATTTTCTGTGACGTCAATATACTGAACTGGATTAGGGAACCATGTTAAAGAATGTAATCTATAGATGGCATGACGTGCGTGAAAGTTTTAATTTGAATTTGACTTTAGTTCATTTATCTCTCTCTCTGGTTTCTCAAATACATTAACAAATACTGACCTCTAAACTATTGTTGACACGTCAAACAGGAAATCTACATTACCCGCACAAAAATGGCGTTGTTTTAAGGCGGTACCACGCTATGGCTTTACGGCCATTCATTGGTGCGGCGTAATTCTACGTCATACATGGCGGTAATTCAAATAATCGCAAATTTCATTATTTTTCTGGCTAATTAATAAAAATTTTGCCAAAAGAAGAAATATGGGTAGCAAGTTTTTACCTTCTCTTCGAAAATATTAAATAAAAAAAAAGTACGCAAGTAGCCTAATCTCAAAATGATTGCTTGGGTTTTTAATTTAGAAATGTAGTTGTCACTTTAAATTAAACATCGTATATTGGTAATTATTTCTATCATGTCCGCGAAGAAAACAATTGATTATAATAAGATATTTAAAAAATAACACTCGACATGTTTCACAGGATTTCTCTGAATGAACCTCTCGGTCATTTTGGAGCAAACTAAAAAATATTTTTTTTTCAAATTAATCTCTAAAAAGAGAATATAATAATAAATAATTATTAAAAGTGATATTCTCGGAATGCAGTAGATTTTTACAAAACAGTAAGTGTACCCTTACTCATATAAAAATACAAAACTTAACTACGCATACCAGTATCCTAATACTAGTGAGGTAGAGAATTTTTGACAATCTGAATCATTAGTAATGATAGAGCGACCTTGTAACTATCAAATATTACAGTCACAATCATATGGTTACAAACACAATGACTTAATTGTTATAGACTTGAGAATTATACGAAATTATATGGAATTTTATTTCATCGATAGTGCTGCATGTTTCAATTTCATTAAGAGTGATAACTCGTTTTTAATATTCAACGATTCAGGACATTAAATTGTTCTCAGAAGTTATATAATTTATTGCAATGGTTTTTCCACATATTAAGAATAGACTGTTTTGATTCTTTAAGATAAATAAAAAGTATTTACAAATTGGCATTTCTTCAACAATATTATTTTAAATAATATTTCTTTATTTGTGAGACAAGTGTTATACCTTATTAAATCCCTTTACTTTAAATCGCGTACAGTCCAAAACAACTCGCGATCATTTCGTGAGCTCAACGTCCACCAACATAATTATGAACTCATGTTCGCCGTGCAGTTCGCAAAAAGTTCGCGTTTTATATTAGCTTCGCTCCATTCCATTGTACTAACTATAATTAACACAAAACTAAACATAAACATCCACACTGGAAATGCTGTTCGCTGCGTGCTCGCGAACAGTTTCTTTGATCTTACCGAACTTCATTTGAACTCACGAACCGAACCCAAGCTGTTCGCGAACTCTAGTACACACCGAGCAGCTCTTCGCTTGTTCGCAAACAGTTTGGGAACACACACACCATTGTGAAAAAAAAATTAATAATTATAAAATAGATTGACAGTTCAGGTTAGAAGTTTGCAATATTTTGTTCTTACGCATTGCTCTTAATTAATTAATTATAGCTCTTACGCATTAGGACAATTGGTGGAAATGAAGGTTTACGTCATAGTTTGATGTTCGAATGTTAGATATACGTATCGAAGACAGAATGTAGGAAACCATAGGTAAGACAGAGATAAACATACGATACGTATATCTAATATACGAACATCAAACTATGACGTAACGATCAAGTGTGAAAAATTGGTGTGTAGAACATTGTTTCTTTGATTATGTCATATTCAAAAAAAAAAAAAGGAGTGAGATTTTGAGAACAAAACAGTTTTTCTGCCAGTTTGTTTCGAAACATTTAGCAACTAACGACATGAATAAAATTACATGTGTAATTTGTTTTTCTCTAATTTGTAGTACTCATATAATGTATGCTCGTGTTTTTAGTTTTGAAAAATCGCTTGTACTTAACAGAGTCAAGTATAATTGAAACAGATAATAGCTACAGAAATATTTTATGTTGTATTCATGAGATTTAAAATATTATTCTGCATTAGTTTTATTTTTAAAATAATGTTTCTTTTTTACAGAAGTGTGTTTTGTGCAACTATCCTACTACTAATACGGATATCCTCGAAAGACAGTAGGACATCCAGTAAAAACGTAAGTTTTCTCGAAATTTAAAATTTTGTCTGAATAGTCTTAATACTAAAACCACGAAGGCCGTAATTCGCGCCTTAGTTCCAATGTTACCACAATATACATTACTAATAGTTATTTACATTCGAGTGCGTGTAAGTTGTATTTTACAGCGCAACAGCTTTGTTTAAGGCACGAGGCCTTAAGGCGCACGAGAATTGTATTAAATTTTTTGGGCGACGATAATGAAAATCACTTTTTTTAATGAGATAGGTTGTACTTCTGAAAAGGGTTAGTTTAAAATACTGGGGTTAAGTCAATTTCCAAATTTGATTTTACTTACCATCATTAGATTAGGTACTTCTAGCAAAAATTTATTTGTAATAATAGATGTTGTTTATGACTGATAATATATTTATTTGCTCATGTTTTCTTCGTAATAAATAATAAGTAGGTGTCGATATTTGACATTTCAGCAATTTTCGCCTCGCGTATTTGACAGATATATCGATTGGTGACTATGTCGGTAACGGCAGATTTTTACAATATGACAGATATCGCTGCCGTGATTTTGGTTTATATAAATTAATTTTAAATATAGGAAATGTTAAAGTAAAAAAATAACTTATGTAGGTAGTACTTTTTTACATGAACTTTATTATAGTAAAGATGATTTCTTTTCTAAATGCCCATAAACGTCCAGTGTATTTTGATTATTTTACCGCATAGTTAGACAAGTTACAACGCAGTAAGCGTAAAATGTATGTTACACTTGCTGTGTATACAATTGTAAAGTTCCCATTACACTTCAGGAGGGCAAAAATAACATTCTAAAACTAACATGACAAGTTAAATGTAACTGTTTAATCCTACAATTAATTTAGTGAATATTATGTATATCCCTCTGATTAAAAGGCGGTTTTATAAAGAATTTAATCTACGATTAAAATTTGGTTAAACCATATTAGTTGGCATGTTTGTTAAATCCATTTATCGTGACTTAAATAGTATTATTTTTAATAATAATGGAGGAAGTTTTTATTTTTTTTATTTAAAGTAAAGATATTTCCATATTATAACGTAACTTTAAATTATATTTCTAGTTACACATAAATATTTAATAGTATAATAACTCACAGTTACTCGTAAATTTCTATTTTTTATCAAGATTAAATAATACGCCGATTATTCTTAAAAATTGCCTTAAGTTTTTATGGATTCCTATTTCTAAACTCTGACGTCAATTCTTTTCCAACTTTATTTGTTTTTCTTGTATTGCTAGAAAAGCTATGAATTATTTCGTTTGTCATTAAAATGCCATTTAAAATTCGAAATATGTGGTGTCGGTCGGGATCAAACCCAGTATCCCCAGGTTCACGACCAGACACTCAGGCACGAAGCCACGGGACCCGCTAATGATAATGCGATATATCAGTTCAAATCAGGAACATTACTTATCACCATACACGCTGAGACATCTGCGGATGCCAATTTCGTAAACATGATAAAATATTATAAATTGTCACATCTATAGTATATATATATATATATATATATATATACCATGATTAAAACTTGAGAAGAAAAAGAGAAAAAGAAGTTAGGTTTTAGTAATAGTGAAAGTTAAAAAAAAAATCAAAATTCCTATTCTGTTTTCCTCAGTATTTGAAGTACCTCATTCGGTGGATATTTATTCGCACTAACAATTTGACATAAAAGTCAAGAAAACTCATAAAAAAAACTTCTTCGCCACCAATGGCCTCCAACCTATATCGCAAACCCTTTTCAAACTTCCCGCTCTAAACAGCTGAATTCTGTCTTCCGTTGCCGTCTTTCACACGAGCGTAAAAATTCACGGTTATTGCTGTTTTCCGGGTCTTGTCGAGTTGGGCGGAGAGCTAGGTTGTGGGTGCCTCTAGAACTCACTGTGGGCGCCACTCCTGTAGAGGGAATGGATATTTATAGCTGCAAAGTCTGTATTCGGATGGCGGTTCGCTGCAGTAAGTGGGTAACTAATATACGACACAGGGTAGATTGTATGTGCTGCATAATATTAGGAAGAATGGACATAATTTCATATCTTTCAGCATGGCAAGTAAATATGGGTTGAATAGCACTTTTCCAGTATGAGACAAATTGCTGATTCAAATTTTTCTATGTATATATATATATATATATATATATATATATATATATATATATATATATATATATATCACTAGTTTAGAAACTATAATTTTGCGAAAGTGAATACGAACACCCGCAAAGACACCCTAGTAAGTTCTATAATAAGAGAAAAATATATAATTTTTACCTCTCGCTAAGAGAGGTATTGGATTCATGCTAAAATTCGATGTTGTTGGATGTTGTAGACACGATTCCTCAAAAACTATAAGACTTAAAAAATATTTAACTGCATTTTCCTCAATCTGACATTCCTGGGAAGAGATGAAAAGGTTTTGGTAACAATTGAACAACCGGAAGTAGTAGTTTCTTAGAAAAATTCTTCTAAATATAATTTTTTGGGAGTTTTTTTTTTATTAAATATTGAAGAACATAAAATTCTCCATTTAATACATTTAAAATTTTTATTATATCTTGCATAGATTTAGAGATAAAGACACTATAATTTATAGAGTACACTAATCGCAGAGGCTAAGGCACTAAGGAAACCAGTTGACAAATTCCAATGTTTATAACACACATGTCATTGTCAAATATCAACAGTTTTAGTGACATTCTGATAGCTTTTTCTGGAAAGTATATTTAATTTTTCTTATTGTTTTATTAATTAAATATTTGAAATTATAAGTAAAATTGTGGTAAAATGCATATATCCATCAGAAATACCGCTAATCTGGTTAATGAATTGGAACAATCTCTGACATTTAGAAACTTCCTCATACAATGAAAAATATATATAATTAGAATTATATGTGTGCAAAAGACATGTTAAATACAATAAAAAACAATATTTGGGTAAAGTTCTGTAATATTTTGTTATAAAACGACGGTTCGAAACCGAAGTGCAGTACAATACTTATATAGCCTAAAATGGAAATGACGAGAGGTCTTGTGCTGGCCACAACAGATTTTTTAATAAATTTTTATTACTCAAAAGATAGCCATAAACGTTTGTACAGCAAATCACAATGCTGTTGTCCACTTCATTTTTCATTTGTTTTCAAACTGTCAGATATAGTTCGTTATCAGTTGACGCGGAAGTTTGTTAAAAGTTTGACATTTCTGTGTGAAACGTGAAAAAGTTTATATGAAATTCGACAAAAAGGCCATGGCCTTGCAAAATATCCTAGCGTATGAGTACGCAGAACAAGTCATAAAATATTATACAAAACCATGGGACAACTTTCTGCTGTCAAAAATTTAACAATAGATTTTATTTTCTTTTCATTGAGTTGAAGAACATTTCAACCATAAACATGTATTTTAATTTTCACATACTTATCAGTTTAAATGTTAACTAGAAGAATGGATTGAATATTGGAAGTTATTATACAGATTCAGATCTTGGTAATTTTAGCGTCGACTTGGTATAAAATGGTCTTAATCGTGTATAATACCATAAGTTAATTCATTTTAAATACTATGATGCCAAGTTGCGTCGCCTATTAATTCCTAATCTTAATTTAAGAATATTAAGCAACAACAAAATCACTAAATTGCTGCTAACTTCGTTGGCTAACAAAAACGAACGTAAAAAATAAAATATAAAAGTAATTGAGCAGCACAACAAAATTTATTATTATTAACATATGTACAATTTTATTTATTGCTTTATAATGTAGCATGCATTATCACTTCTTTAAAATAGTTTTCGATTTATACATACAAATGTAATAAAATTCAAATTATATTACGTATGCATGAGTTCCTATACATTTCAATGACAGTGACACAATAATTTGTTTACATTTACTTTACAAATGTTCCCACTTGCATAACAAATGTCGCGTAAAATTACATGCACTCTAAGTGCCCTAAATAATAAGCTATGACTGCAATTTTATGGATGCCAATTTTTCTGAATTTTAACTTTCAAAATTAAGTACATTTAACTTCGAATTTATCATTTTCATATGTACGAGTACAACAATGCCAAAAATATGAATACATCTGACAACAAAGAACATTGTTATAAATTTATAAATAGCCAGAGTTGTTATAAAAACTACTTTTCTAATAAAACCAGACCAGTGGTTTAAAATGGTTTAAACGATTTAAAGTAATTTAATCTGTTTAGTGATTTAGGTGCATAATTTAATTTTTCTACAGTCACTATAGAAAGTAGCCATTTGCGCTCTCTTTTGTGAACGCAAAATGTCACTTTGCCGCTCATGCGCGACAAATTGGAAAATCGCTCGCTGTCCAAATTTCTAAGTATACAATGTTGAGAAATGTCACTTGTCTACATTCTTAATGAAAATGTTTAGTTAGGAACTAATGGCACTGTAATTACACATTTATCACATTCACAAGTCAATTTGACATATGTTCTGTCGGTATTTAACATAACCTAACAAAATGCCACACTGCTGTGAAAATGAAATAGGGCATTCATTTACAAAAACGAAAGTATAAAATGCTTAGATTAGATTGAATAAAAACTCAAGAAGAATGGAAAATAACGATAAAATAAAATTAAATATAAAATAAATTGTGTGAACAGTTATGTTTAGTAATAGGAATAGGGTAGGATAGTTGCGAGTCGTACTGACATCTGATCTCTAGTTAACTATTTATTTTGATTACAATAAAGTTATTAGTTATTTCGTTACTTAAATAATTGCGAGAAGTCGGTCAATGCACATACATGTCTATATAATTACAAATTCCTTGAAATATTTGTTAATTTTTTCAGTGTGACAGGCGTGACAACTAACCACACATTTTGCTACAAATACTCATCAAATCATCACAAATCCTTGCTTCCACGCTCTAATTTTTTTTTTTTTTTTTATGGAATAGATGTCTAATGTAACGATATAATCATTTAAAAGCCTTTTTAAGTTTAAACCGTATCTTTTGTATTAGCCAATCGTTATTTATTGAGCAGTACTGTAAGTATAAAGTGTACATTTTATTATTTTTTATGGTGGAGGACCCCATTGTGGCGACTGTAGAAAAAATCTTGTGTGTGTTTCGAGCGCAAATGGACATTGTCGATTTCGAGAGAATGCCGCGCGACGACAATGTCGCATTTTGCGCTCTTAATACAAAAATAGCTATTAAGTTGACCGAGACTTTTTGTAACTTTTTCTAATTCATTTAAAACCTTTTCTTGTGTTTGGTACCTTCAGATGACACGAGTTAATATGAATATATTTCTGCATGTTTTTGTTGCTTTGCTGGTGTTGTGTTGCAATTCAACTGTCGGTGTTTGGGAGTTTATTCTTGCCTCTGTGCTCCAGTTTTAATTGCCTCCCTGCATGTTTCCCGTGGGGAGAACAACATGCGATTTCGCGATTTGCGGCGTGATGGATAATTCGTACTTGTTAATTGTATTTTACGCTGTACTGTGATGACCTTTACCGGCTTTAAAATATCTCAGGCAGAATAATTGCAGAGGGTTATAATTATATGCTAGCCTATACGCTAATTTACATTAGGTTAGAATTTTCATAAAAGTTAGAAAACGGGCTTTACCTTTGGCTTTCATTTTAAATTTACTTCTGCTTCATTTATTAGGATGTCCATAGTTAATCAAATAAATCAGCGAGTTTTATTGTTGTAATCAACGTTTTTATTGTAGTAATCAATACTGCTATCTCTTCCCCATTTAACCGAGAGGTGCTGTCTGTCAAAAAATTCACTGTAGGTATTAAAATAGATGATCAATTTTTGACCAAGTTTTAGGGAATAATAGACTTTTTTGCCGTTTGGGAGTTTTATGTTTTTACTGGATATAGTTTTAGTGGTAAATTGAAAATTAATGAAAATTGGTACTTAGAAACAGTGGCTGGTAGTGCGAGCTCGGTTTTAACTAAAACACTGTTTTACAAAATGTCAAATTTCATTATTTAATAACAAAAATAAATAATATCGAATTTATCAAAAGATTTTTTTTAAGCAGAAAAGAGTTTGTATTTGTATTCAAACAAATATTTTTTTAAAAATTATTCTTTAAACATATAAGGATGAAATTAATCATGTAGGTACACAACTTACAAATGTCATAAATTTTAATCCAAAATTTCAAGATTTTCTTTACTTAGCGATTTAAATAAAACACATGAAATTGGAAAATTATGAAAATTGTAATGAAAAATGATGACATTTGACATTTGTATATAATCACTAGCTGCCATTCAAACATGGGCCCTTTTATGTGCTTGTCAAGAAAGACCAACAAAGTCACATGACTGCTCGCACCTATAAATGAATATCCTATGTAAATGTAGTAGTATATGATGTCATTACTTAAGGGTTATTTTTGATGACGTAAATCTTCTACCATTTCATTTCTACCATAATAGTATACGATGTTCACTGTTAAACAAAACTCTTGGTATAATATTTATAGCAAATTTTAAATGTAACTAGACGAACAAAAACGTGATATTATATAAATCAAAATATATATCGCACCCCGGCGAGAAGAGTGACACAAGTCCAAAATATAGTTTTGCGTAAAACTTAAATTAAAGGAGACAGTTCTCGAATGTAAAGTTACTTACACTAGCTCGAAACGAAACGACATTAGCTCCATCTCTCGAAAAATATAATCTTGATTTGTGACTATTCCTGATTAGGTATTAGAAGCATATTTTTGACCAATTTTATCTGATAAACTTAGAATTTCTAAATTTTGACTTGTGTCACTATTCTCGCTGGGGTGCGATATGGCTTAAAGCACTCGTTAAAAAGCACAAACTAAATCATTTACTTGTAGGTAATCTTTTAATAATTTTAATACTGGAGCAATATTTTGAGCACGACGGACATGCACCAAAATTATTATTTCCGACATTTCTGGCTTTATTTCTCATTGTAGGACATTACAACTACGCACAATTGAAAGGGCTGGTTCTAAATTGTTTAACATAGTTAAGCCATCGATACATGGACTGGACTTGTTTGCTAGTAAAATTTTCTTCTAAATTTGATTCCAATTTTCTCTTCCCATCTTCGAAATCTTAATCGACAGCACAATTAAGCACACTACAACATCCAAAGAGTAGAAGGGCTGTTATCCTTCCTTCTGTCATCTACCTTCCGGCAATGCTGTACTTATCATCGGTTGATCACACGAACGGAGCACAAGACTGGAGCTTGAAGTTCCAAGCCGCAAAAACACTGTATTGAATCTGCATACTGGAATACGTCCCACGGGGCAAGATTCTCACAGGTATAATATGGAAATTGAACTTGAAGTGGAATTTTATTTTGTTCGTATAAACTGAAAAGTACATGTAGAGAGTATGTTTGTTATTTGCTTGTAGTGTGTACAAAATATAAAAATTGCTAGAGTTATAATTTGATTCCTAACTGGGTCACTAAACTTTTCAACAAAAAGAAAACTTTTGAGAATGTTATAAGCCCTCAAAACCCAAATACATCCATTTCAATCGTATTTTCTTATTATGCTGCACCCGACAGAGTCAATTTTTCGGACTATAGAGATGTAGATTTGTGGATAGTCAGAAAAATTAACTCTGACGGATCCAGAACTACAAATATCGTAATTATGATAAAGCGGCATATTGCTCACTATTTGCTTTATAATATTGAATACCAAGAGGCCATTATTTGCGCCGCTCTATTGGAATGAAGACACGTATCGCCTAAAAATGCGTACACTTGCGTAACTTTATCTTTACAATCAAATAATATTACTATCAAGTTTATATCTCTACCCATTTTTGAATTATTGCCCCAAAAGTCAATATACTCCACATTCAGATAAAAACTTCAAAATTTTCAAAAATATATTTTTTATGTATCTAGATACTTCTCAATGCGCTGATTCCAAATTTTGAAACCGCAGGTCGATATCTCTTTTCGTTCTCGAGATATTTAGATTCAAAGTTTTGCTCAAAACTGCCCATTTTTGGGTAATGACCCAAAAATGGGTTGAGATATGAATTTGGTGACATCACCATTCGATTCTACGGACAAAAATACATAAGTATAGCAATTTTCATAATTTTTATCCAACCGGTTCATTTTTTATGAATAAAAGCTTGAAAACCCCTGAAAATGGCTAAAATCTGAAAAAATCGTAAGGGGTACCCCTTACGATTTTTGCGATTTTTGGCCATTTTCAGTTATTTTGCTTTAGAGATTGTATGCGGTGTTCAAAAATTCTGAAAATTGGTGTACTTATGTAATTTTGACCGTAGAATCGAATGGTGTTGTCGCCAAATTCATATCTCGACCCATTTTTGGGTTATTGCCCAAAAATGGGCAGTTTTGAGCAAAACTTTAAATCTAAATATCTCGAGAACGAAACGAGATATCGACCTGCGGTTTCAAAATTTGGAATCAGCGCATTGAGAAGTATCTAGATACATAAAAACGAGATTTTTGAAAATTTTGAAATTTTCATCTAAATGTGGGGTATATTGACTTTTGGGGCAATAATTCAAAAATTGGTAGAGCTATAAACTTGATAGTAATATTATTTTATTATAAAGAGAATGTTACATAAGTGTACGCATTTTTAGAGTATTTGAACAACAATACCTTCCTTACCTAAAGGTGACGGAAGGTAAAAAACCTATTAGAATTTAAAGCTAACGAGAATCCAAGAATGATTAAATTATCACAAATTTATGTATCTTTTCTTCCTGACTTGATTATTTCGCAATGGCATGTTCAATAAATTACACAATTTATTTACACAAAACTAACTTTGAGGGGCTCCAAAATTTAATAATACAGGACAGGTATATATTCCATACATTGATTTATTTGTTTATTTATATATTTGTCTTTAGTTTTTATATTTTTTGGGCGCCCTAAGCCAGTGCCTAAGTGGCTCAGACCCCACCAACGTACTTGATTGGTCAAAATTTTTAAAAATTAACCACTGAGTTCCAGAATGGATACATTTGTATTAGGTTTTGTTTTGTGAAACTGATTCCCAAATGTTTTGCAAATTCCCCTGCAACTGTATGTCATTAGTTGATTTAGTTTTGACTTTTCACTTAATTTTATCCCACAGAAGTTCGACAGGATTCAAAGAATGTGTACTTACTGTGTATTTTAATTTTCATTAATTATAAATTTTCCCACGCCCAACCGTCCCCTTACCTACTGATATAATATTACAAAGATTTTATAATGTACCCACATTTTTACAATATATAGCTTGAGAAATTTATCTTCCTCCGCATCTTAAAAATGTCGAGGCGTGTTCAGCTACAAATAAAGCAATTGGAATGTAACATTTTTGGTCTCGTTCTTTTTGGGGTAATAATTTAAAATTATCGAAATCCGCTCGCACGTAATCATCGCGATCATACATTGAGAATTTCGATTCACGAGACCTGAAACCACATCACGATTGCTCACACAGTCATACCAGAGTAACATTGAGGGAATCCCTACATGAATAATTCATCTACCCTGCCGATATGATCTAGAATCTAGCGGGCGAGGCGAGACGAGCTTTGCTTCTTGTGTAAGATGCAGTTGTTGTAAAAATTTGTTTTGCTAATTTCGTGGGACGTTCTTTTCGAACGAAGATATATTTTATTTTATTTTTAGAATTCTGTTAAGAGACGTTTTTTGGTGTACATTAAAACATGTGTTTTTTGCGAATTTTTATACGAAGTTTGTTAAACTGAATGTATAAACGTATGTATTTGTGCGTAGTCTGCATAAGACCGTTTTTCGAACCATGGTGTATAAATATTGTAGGTGTGTCAACTTATCATATTTTATCATGTTTATGATTATGAAGGTGGCATTTGCCAGAAGTCTCAGTGTATAAATTGAGAAATGTTCCCGGCACTGTCATTTTAATTTTAATATTGAATCATCGTATTCTGCTTATTTTGCTCTTTACTGGTTAATTTTTATTATTGTAATCAAATTTTCTTCACTGTTATTAAGCATTGTTTTTGTTATATTTTTTAATTCAACTAAAGGAATATAGGTATTAATAGATGATTATTCACTAAATTTTCTACTGCCTGGATTCATATACGAGCCCTAATCCATATTCGTTGGCCTATTTGTTAACTTCAGTTATCGTTACTTAAATACTATTATTTTTAATAATAATCGAGGAAGTTTTTATTTTTTATTTAAAGTAAATATATTTCTACATTATAACCCCGTGGCCGCGTGCCTGAGTGTCTGGTCGCGAACGTGGGGAACCGGGTTCGATCCCGACCGACGCCAAATATTTACAATTTTAAATGGCACAAAAATGACCCCCGTGGTGCACTCTACACACCAGCTATGAGTGCCCGTAAGGTAACGCCTGGTAAGCGCCCACACGGTAAAATATATCGTCATCATTACCGATGTCTATATATGTTGTAGATAATGGCACACCCAGTAATGGGTAATATGCCGCGATGATATATTTATTTATTTATATAACCTAACTTTAAATTATATTTCTAGCTAAACATACATATTTGACAGTGTAATAATAACTCAATTTTATTAGTAAATTTCTATTATTTATCAAGATTGCATAATTCGCAGATTATTCTTAAAAAGTGCTGATAAACAAATGACGTCAATTCTTTTCAAACTTTATTTGTATTTCTTGTATTGTTAGTAAAATATAAAAATATTTCAGAAAATATATATTGCTGTGTTGCATAAGAACCACAAAATATCTATAATACTAAAAAAAAAAATACGGATAACTACTTTAGTTATTATTTGTATTATACAGGGTGTTAAAAAATAAGTGTCACAAATTATGATGGCATATAGTACTGACCAAAATGAGTAAAAAAAGTATTTTATGTTATTATAAATATGGAAGAACATTTGATTGTCTATACAGTTTTATTACACATTTTCCTTCATATTCAATAGATATAGCGTTAAAGAATTTTAAAGAGATTAACTTTCTTAAATCAGCCAGTTATGTTTTAACCATGGAAACTGGTGATATATTCAAATATTCTAATTAACAGATGTCAGTGCCAAGTGTAATTTACATTGTATATGTTCGTCTTATAATTTTATTGGATATATAGAATCTTTTTCTAGGAATTTTCAATATGGAATTTGTAGAAAATAGTTACGTTCGTGTTACAATTTTACTGGATATCTTTTCCAAGGAACTTTCGGTAAGAGATTTGTGCAAAATACATAGAATTGGCGGAAGGTAATGTGCTGGCTGGATTCCAATACCTCTATAACCTAAAAATTTGAAAAAAAGTTTTGTTTCCTGCTTCGTAAAATAGTTGAAGGATCTCGTCATGCTTTGCAACCAACTTTTGAGTTGTATATTTTAAAACGAAATGACGCAAATCCCGCGTTCCTTAAAAATAAAAGCGGAAAGTGTCTTTCCAGTGTCGCATGTTTAACGCTCCGTCTGATTTAATTGGCGAACGTCTTAGAAAAATGGGCACGTTCTAGAAATTGGCACGATCCCTATCTTTTAATCAAACGGTTACCAGTAACGAGCACGATTTTTTACTCCGTTGCTCGTCTACTTTATTTGGTTTGGAGGAAGGCTGAAGATTGCAGAGATCCATGTGATCTACTTAGGTGCTTACTTTCGCTCGGGAACCCACCTACAAATGAAAATGTCGACGCACTTTGTTAAAACACAAGATGGGCTACCATATATTTTATCACCCACAAAGTTGTAGAGGTTGAAAGCTTAAGGGTTTTTCTTTTGTTCATTTATTTTATTATTTTGCCAGCATTTATAAATAAACCTACAATGGGGTCATACCACAATTTCCAATTTTTTTTTTTTTTTTTTTTCTGGAAGTATACTTAAAACCACTCACAGAAATATATATTTTATGTCACATAAGTTTCTAGTTTTACAGAAATAATTTTTTAAAGTTTATATTAAATTTCACATGACGTCATGGGTTTGCGACCGTGACCGTAGTCCCTCCTGCCGAATAAAAATGGAACTACATTTGACGTTTAAGTTATTTGACTTGAAAGCAAACGTGACAGCAAGTTATTTTGTATTCGTGCTTTTGTTTTTATTGTATATTGAATAATTTGATTATGGAAATTAATCTTGAGGTTTAGGAATACGAACAAAAACTTTATTTTTGCTTCTCAACGAGATGTTCTCGCAAAGACGGCACAGAACAATATTATACAACCATGGTAATATCTAAATCACACATAATTTGTATTTATTATAACATTTCGTTATTTGGGCTTATATTTAAACAAAAACAACTTGTTGCAAAGATATTTACTTTGAAAATGTTGGTTATGTTCGAAAAATGTGACATCTCTGCGCTGCGCCGACATTCATGCACAGTACGTGCACGAGTACATGTGTGCGTGACTATCATTGTATGTGTGTACAAACCCATGACGTCACAAAATAAGACTTAAAATGTTTAGAAAGAAAATCATGAATGAAAAGTATAAGAATATTACATATTTTTCATGTATATTTGTATAAAATTATGTAATTTTTTGAATTATATAAAAAAAATCAATATATATATATATATATATATATATATATATATATATATATATATATATATATAAATATATATTTTGTATGACCCCATAATTATTATATTTTCCAATAGCTCCACAGTGGTCCCTTTTGGCATAAAGTGATGCCTCAACGTTACAGATATGTCGTCATTTAAATTTGGTTTATTTACACGGAGGTGACAGGTGACACAGAATATTCGAAAATGGATGAAGGTCAGATGACCTCTTTTGTTCCAAAATAATATCAAAATTATATTTCATTTTTCCATAATTCATCAAAACCATATATGACAGATGAGGATAGGTACATGACAACTGATTAATATCTGTGCCGTACGTTGAATAATTTGATATTTGTTTCGCTTACCTTCATGAAAAATCTTTCATTTCATTTCATTATGGCTTTTAACAAAGAGTGTAACAATTTTTTTTCTTGAAGCATATTTTCGTTTGGTGAACATAAAGAAGACGGAACTTGGGATTATTCTTATGACAGCTAGCAAAATTCAAAAGATGCGTCCATGGAAATAGTAGTGCTGTCATACTACGTTAGCGGCAAATGTCAAAATAGTACGGAGAGGCACGCTGCAATCATTTTCGATCACTCTGCCCAATAAACTAACATGGATCATTTATATTAAAACTATTCCTTAAAACTACATGATAGAGATTATCAAAGTTTAAAAAAGATGGATTTAAAATAGTCGAGTTTGTCATGCTCGTAACATCTACGTCACATATCTACTTTATATCAAATTTTACTTCTTTCAAGTCCTCTGAAATAGTCAGAAAAATGACTGTCGGATTCAGCAATAAAACTACAATTATCGTAATTATGACAAAGCGGAATATCGCTCACTATTCGCTTTATAATATTGAATACCAACAGGCCATTATTTGTGCCGCTCTATTGGAATGAAGACATGCATCGCCTGTTACTTCTACCTGCTCTAAGTTGCTTTTCTTTGAAATAATTTTTGAAATTACAATTTTTATTTAAATTATTTCAAATAAAAATAGTATTTGTTATTTTACTGTATAGGCAGATCATGTGGTAATTTATACATATATTGATGAAAATCCGGTGAAAAAATTCCTATTAATAAGCGAGTTATGGTCTCCCGAATTTTGAAAAGATTGACGTGATGTCACGCTTATGTGTTTTTTTATCAAACTGTTTTCATCATGGATCTAAATGTTCTTGAAATATATGCTATTTTAAGTTATATTTACATAAAATAAATAAATAAATAAAATAAATATATCATCACGGCATATTACCCATATGTGTGCCAGTATCTATAACACATGTAGATACTGTAGGTGACGCCTGGTAAGCGCCCACACGGTACAATATATCGTCATCATTACCGATGTCTACATGTCTACATAAAATAAATGAATATTGTAACACTGTATAAGTCTACATACTTTATAATTACAGGTGTATTTAAATTATTAAGTTTAATGCAAGAAATTTATGTTAAAATAAAAACTGTTTGAAGACTACAGTACAGGAATGTTAGCCCCTCCTTTCGAATTTGAATTTCTTAACTTCCATTGGTAGTAACTCCTACCTCCTAACATGCTATTTGTTATGCATGTACTTACAGGCGGTCTTTCGGTCACCAATCAAAATACAACATATAGATTTCGTATTGGGGTCGAATTATTATATTAAATTGCTTATTATTAACGCATATTTCCAATTATTGTCCACAAAAGTTTCATCAATTCATGTGACTTCAATTATATTATTTAGTGAACTCCACTGTTTTAAAATAGAATATACATCAGGAAATACTAAAAAAAATATGGTTTAACGAACAATAATTGACCTTGTAACTACAGATCGCTTTCAATTTAAAAGAAGTTCCATTAAAAAAAATCTTTAAATAGTGGAATATCCCATTCTATGGTATGAATATGAAATCTAATATTAACAACGAATTGTTAAAAGTTTTTCGATCATAAATGCACATCGGGAGTTCGTAAATGCTGTTGATAATTTAAAAGCCTTCGTCTTCGTCCATTTAATAACTTTCGCCGATAATCTTTGTTCAACGGACAAATCGAACGGTCATCGATGTAAACGGACCGACAGCCTTGACAAGGACAGCAAGTCTTTTATCTCTCTCTTGGCCGTTACGGTAGACCGCCTCACATATCCACTGGACTTGGACTGGCACTGGTCAGCCACTCATCTACAATACTACTATCCGCTTCATTTCCAGTGTTGTCAATGCAGATACAGATGTTTGCCAATGGACATAATCCAGTAATTTGGCAACATCGCCAAACCGGAATAATGTGGATATTATTGCCTTATTTGAATGAAATGGCAATAATTTTTAAACTGTTGTGGAATGTCACACACTCACAATTCCCAGGAAGAGATGTTTTTTGGGAATTTGATTGTTGGGAAGTGTATTACTGTGATTAATGACTAGAAAATTATAACAAATGCAAACAGGAAATTATAAATCAGCCAATGGACCTATTAAATTAAAAGAGAGAGATATTAATAAAAGTGAGATGTGCATAGTGCGCAGTTGAATTTTAGCGCAGGTGGGTGACAAAGTGTAAAACATTTGAATTTAAAAAATGGCAGCAAATACATGTACAATAAATTTAATAAAACTGACTCAATTTAGGTATAGTACTTGCGATGAATACTTCAAAAAGAGAGGAAGAACAAATGGAAATCAGAAAAGAAGATATAAGCTAAAGAAGGTTATATACACGATATCAAAATATTAGAAGAAAGCGATACAGTTGTGTGCGTTAAAGCCAACTGTTATCGTAGTCAAAAGAAATGTGCAAAACCACATAAGATATTTATAAAGTTTTTTTCAATAATTCTGTATCAATTTTCAATTCGTTACCCCAATGCTTTGTCTTATTCAGATCCTTAGGGAATATGTGGTACGCCAACAATTGTGATGATGTATGTATTACATACTGTACAATATTTACGAAATTATTTTCTTGTTCTTATATGTTCCTGCATATCTGTACTTCAAATTTGAGAACTTGTTATGCTTTGCTTTTTATGATAAAAATTGTTTTGTTCCGTATACCAGAACAATCGAAAAGTGACAGTAAATAGCATAGTTGTCAAATGATTTTTTTTAAAGAACTGATATTATAATCTCTAATTAAACATACATTTTACATAACATATATATTTTTTTTATTAGATATATTTCTGTTTGTAACACATATATTTTTTGTCATTTTCTTCATAATTTTTAACAAGTATAAATTTATTTGATTTATCTTTCGTTATTTGGCAACATGGTGTCACCTACCTAGCGATTCAGGAAAAAATCGCTAGATGGCACATCTAAAATGACGTCACAGAGTCATAAAAATTTAATAGGTCCATTGTTAAGCAAATCATTTATACGTTACATTTCATACACAAACAATGTAGTTGATATTTGGTTAAATAAATAAATAACTAAATCAGCACAACTTATTACCCATTTTTAAGTGCGCTTCTATTCGTCGATTTGGGAAATAAGTACTTGTCAAAACAGTTGAAAGCATTTACCAGGTGGAGAAAGCACCACATGGGTCACTTTTGTGTTGTTTAAATCATACGTATTATGATTCATTATGTTATGAAGAATAAATCTATTATTTTCTGTGAAGAACGTGCGCATATGAACTAGAATAGATAAAATAAGAAATATTCATTCACATACCCTAGTTACACTCCGTCATGAGTAATTTTTACTTCCGTCCCTCCATCACCAATAGGATGTCAGAACTGTTAATAAGGACATAAGGAATGTATTTAATAAAATTTTATTCATTTCCGAATTATACTGTCTATAATTAAAAATCATTTTCTATTTACTTTTGTTTTAATCATAATATTTATTAAAGTTCAAGTAGTTTTATATGTATACAGTGTGTTCAGAAAAAACCTAATTCGGAGTAGGCTATGAAGACAGAAACGTATGTCTGATTATTATTCAAATCAAAAGTCAAGTCAAAATTGATCTTGAATTTTAAGAAGAAAAAATAATAAAGAAGAATACAGAATATTGCCATTTACCGTTTTCTTATATATTTCTATTTATAAAATAAGATTCAAGAAGAAAAGCTTTAATTTCCTTAGATAACATTTTTAACAATATCTTATGGGGTCCCATGGCCGCGTGCCTGAGTGTCTGGTCACGAATCTGGGGAACCGGGTTCGATCCCGATCGACGCCAAATATTTCCAATTTTAAATGGCACAAAAGTGACCCCTGTGATGCACTCTACACGCCAGAAATGAGTGCCCGTCAGATGACGCCAGGTACATTAAAATTTTTGAAAGAAGTCCGATCAAGGCCATCTACGAATTGTATCTATGAATGAAGATTTTGTGCTGTCAAATTTAGTAGTGTCTTTTACTTAGTTTTTATGAGGGTACATAAAATCTTGTGTACCTCATAAAAACTATATAAACGGCACTACTAAATTTGACAGCATAAAATCTTAATTCATAGATGCAATTCGTAGATGGCCTTGATGGGACTTCTTTCAAAAATTTTACTGTAAACGCCCGCACGGTACAAATATGTCATCAACATTACTGAAATATATGTACAACGCAGATTGGCACTCTCAGAAATGGGTAATATGCCGTGATGATATATTTATTTATTTTAAATATATTTATATAAGAAGCAATTTAATAAAAAAAAATATAAACAACTACGTATATTTACACCTACTATAATAATTTACTTGAAAATTTATTGCGGTTTTCTGAAAAGCGATAGCAAAAGACTTTTGGAATAGGATATATGTGTGCCGCAGATGTTAAGGGCACTAAAAAATTCGAACTTTATAGTGGTTTAAGTATTTAACGGTTGATTTTACAGTTTGTAGTTCTCTTAAACCCACCCTGTGGGTTTTTCGATTTGTACCGGAAGTAAAAGTTGTTTATGTTCCGTTTTCGAATAGTATGTACGCGCGTTAACTTTTATAGGTGCCTTGTGTTCCCTCCCGCCCAAATTTGATTACATCTTTGAGGAGTTTGTTAAGTGAACGCAAACTTGTTCTCATCATCTCCGGGAAAAACTGGATTATGAAAAATCTCGGCGTGCATCGAAGTAATGCATAAAATTTTATGTTCCTTTTAAAAGATAAATTTCCCACATTAACGCAGAATGGATTTTTATAACACTGTTTCATCGGTTCGCCATTAACGCTGAAAGTTACCCAAGGTGAGACAGATTTTTTAAATTAAATTTTTATGGCAAGATTACTGTTAAATGTTTTCATTATAAATTAAATATTAAATATAAAACCAGAAATATTGTGATTACATAATAAATATTAAGAATTTCTTTTTTTAAGAAAAACAAAAATTTTTTAAAATAATCAATTTAACTTAAAGTATGGCTTAATAAATAATAGTTAAAACAATGAAAACATTTTTTAAATAATTACTTTACGAGATATTTCACATTTGTAGGGTGTGTTTATCAGGCGTCACCTCACGGGCCCTCATTGCTGGCGTGGAGAGTGCACCACAGGGGACAATTTTGTACCATTTAAAATTCGAAATATTTGGCGTCGGTCGGGATCGAATCCGGTTCCCCAGATTCGCGACCAGACACTCAGGCACGCGACCACGGGACCCCTTTAACAGAGACTTACGGCTTGTCTTTCTACATGCAATATCTGGCTCACTGGCCGGAATATTTTCAAGTTGCTGAATCTCCTATTGGAAAAATTATGGGATATACTCGTATTATAGGAAAATCAGAGGGCCATGGCGAAAACTGGCATGGACATGTTACAACTTTGACAGTTTCTCCGAATTATAGGGGTCACTTTTATACCATTTAAAATTCGAAATATTTGGCGTCGGTCGGGATCGAACCTGATTCCCCAGATTCGCGACCAGACACTGAGGCACGCGACCTCGGGAACTCTTACATATATTTAAAAAATATATATATCATCACGGCATATTATCCATTTCTGGGTGTGCCAGTATCTACAACACATGTAGACATCGGTAATGATGACGATATATTTTACCGTGTGGGTACTTACCAGGCGTCACCTCACGGGCACTCATAGCTGGTGTGGAGAGTGCACCACATATATTTCCAATTATTAAACACAAAAGTTAAACAATTAAAATTTTCTAGACGTTTTTTTAAATTTGTTTTGCTTTTTGTAGTTAATGATTTATTGTTAACTTTTTATTTGACTGCTATTATAATAATTATAAATTAATGTTCTTCTCCAATGATTTTATGAATGCATAAAAAATTTATCTGTATCTGGACAGCAATCACAAATATGAATTATCAAATAATATTATTCTCTTTAATATCGGTACAAATTCCAAAGCCAGTAGCTTTAAACTTTTATTAATTAATTTGAAATAAAATTTAAAAAATTTAATATTTATGGCCTTGTTCGCAAACAGCAAACAGTTGAACAAGTTTTTTTATAAAGACCAGTGTTTAATATTCGTTAAAATGTTTCATTTCTGGTGTATTTTTCAAATTTTCCAACCGGTTTAATATGAAAGGACACATCGGCAAATCAAATACCGACATAAATTTACGTCGATAAAATGTTGTTCGTTCGGAGTAATTCAGTTGCGAAGTTCGCGGTTCTACATTCTAGCCAATTACAGAACTCCGGAGATATTCTATGACTTCTGATAAATTTACCCGGTATCAGATGCTTATTTGCGCCAATAAGTTACCATGACGACGCCAGCAAATGTTGCTAATTATATATATCAACGTGACAATAATTATGTTTAGTATTTTGCAAATTTATGCTAATTTAATTACTGGTACAATTGTAGTTATCATCAGTCTACTGCAATTTCAAGTTGTTGGTTTTAATTGTTATAATTTACGGTAAATTTTAGGTTAAGTTCTTAGGCTGTTATTATCTCAATAGAAACTTTTATTCATAACAGTCTATGAGCCCTGTCTCACTCCAACTGGCCCACTTAAAATTCGTTTATCTTGGTTTACACAATAGGACTCGTAATAATATTCAAAATTTTACTTTTTTATCATTTTTATAATTTATTGGTTTTTTATATATTTGTACAAAATATATACATATTAAATTCAAGGCAAAATACAATTTATTACTGTTTAAATGTCAAATTTACACAGTTAATTATTTCGTATATTGAACAAATATTACAAAAAAAATAAGCAATTTTAACCATACAAATAATTTAACAACACAAATATTTTTTTCAACTAAATTATGAAATATGTTTTTAATGATTATACTGATATAGAATACCCAATTATTGTTGACTTTGATATCAAAAACAATCAAAAATGTAAATATTAATCGAAATAAATAACGAATATATGAAATGCTATTGTTGTGGCCAGCACGAGACCTCTCGCCATTTCCATATTAGGCTATATAAGTATATATTGTATTTAACATTTCTGGTACAAACAAAAAATTCTAATTACATCTATTATACATATATTTTTATATTTTTTATTCAATTTTGACGTTTTAAACTGTCATTATTAACTCCATAGCAACAACTATAAGTAACACTTTTTTCACATGTGAATTAAAAAAATTTTAAATCACTCTCACAAAATTTTAAGTCAATCTGCAACAAATAATGCATTTAAAATAACATCAGGCACGAAAATAACACTTACCACGGTATTTATTAGATATTATCAGCCATTTTTATTATTTTACACGACACAAATGACAGACAATAATGATTTTTATTCAATTTTGACGTTTTAAACTGTAATTATTAACTCCAT
Organism: Ophonus ardosiacus; assembly: GCA_943142095.1. Lineage (NCBI taxonomy): Eukaryota > Metazoa > Arthropoda > Insecta > Coleoptera > Carabidae > Ophonus > Ophonus ardosiacus. The sequence continues at coordinate 45,530,527 of OW964829.1, read as the reverse complement.
AGCAACAATTATAAGTAACACTTTTTTCACAAGTGAATTAATTTTTTTTTAATCACTCACAAAATTTTAACTCACTCTGCAACAAATAATGCATTTAAAATAACATCAAGTACGAAAATAACACTCACCATAATATTTATTAGACATTATCAGCCATTTTCATTATTTTTCAGGGCACAAATGACAGACAATAAAGCATTTTAAATACATGACTTGACGTCTATCAGCGACAATTGTCATTCTCAGCCTACTAACTGATCAGTTTTTTTATTTTATTATAATGGTTTTTATTAGTATTTCGTCAAAATTGAATAAAATATTGTACAAACCACGTGAGCTAAGAATGTTTATTCACTCGAAGACATTAACTCACTCGCCCTTATGAGCTCGTGTGTAAATATCTATTAATTCATTTTATAAATAAGTTTCCTCGTAGTCTTCTAAATGTTCGAGATTCTTCAAATTCATTGACGAAATTAGCAGTATTTCTGATACGTATAAGTAATATATGTATCTATAATTTTAAATATTTAATTAATAATAAAATAAGAAATATTGAAAGTACATGCTTCCCAGAAAAAGCCTTCAATAATGTCTCTGGATTTTTGGCACTGACAATTTTCTGTCAATTACAAATATTTTAATTTATAAACTGCTTTAATTTCCAAAAAATAGGTTCTAGAGTTTCAGGGTAAAAACTAACATAATATATTATCTGAAGAATTTAATGGCTGTAGTCTCAATTTCCGGAATTAAGCGGAAGTAGGTGTAACTATACTCAGGTACAGAATTTCTAATGGGAACCGAAGTTATGTGTGGTGGTTGGATTCGTATTCTAAAAACAAACAACCAGGCCCGGGAAACGCAAATGGCGGATACTGAGATAGCGTTTTTAGTTTTGCTTCCATACACTTGATGGCGACACCAGTATCAGTGTGTCAATTTTTTTTGAAATTTTTTGCGCGAATTTTGACATTTGTCATTTTCAATTGAAACAATTCACACACCCGACGTCTCCATGTTCTTTCATGTTCATCCCTGAATTTACCTGGTGAGTGTAATTGATTTATGAACTGACTTTTACAATTTACATTTCTTTATTTAATTTGTCTATCTTTGAAGTTTTTTTTTAAGTTATTAGAGTATCTAGATATTTTATTGCAGTTCTATATTCATAAAGTATAACAATACCAAGAATGCGTTTAAATTTTACTTTGTATTTAGCTTCTAATTTTTTCATTATTTTAATATTTAGAAGAATAGTTCACTCAATAGTTACTCTTAATTCAGGTAATGCAAATGTACCTACTATAGAACTAACCATGGAGGATCCAGTTCCATCCACATTAGTTGCCACACTCTTTGTAAATATGCAAAATACAACTGCAGATGATCCACAAAGACCTGTTACTCCAGAAATAATCGACACGCGAATAATAATAATTCTCCTCATAGACAAAATTTTATTGTCTTGTAAAAAAGCTATTAGTACTGTATCTTTCTTAAATGAAATTATAGTTTTTATAATTTAAAAATGCATTATTTATTATTCATTTGATATAATCTTTGTAAGACTGATTTGTAGTTGAAATAGACTTTCCTTCAACTACAAATTAGGGTAATTAATAAATGTATATACCAATATTAATTGTAGATAATGATTATACCGACTGAGTTTTATATTTACTTTTGCTTCCATACACCAGATGGCGATATTAATGTGGTATCGATGCTTAACATGTACGTTTCCAATCTAAAATAGTGTATATGGTCTGTGCAAACAACTTTTGTTGGAAACATTTTTTAATATTAGGTATTATTTGCGAAATAAATACTAAAAATTGTTTAAATATTTGATGTGCCTTCCGCCTTGTTCGATGCTTTTTGCAGGCGAAGTCGATTGTTGACTGCGCTTAACACTTCATTTTCACTCAGCGGGCGCAGGCGTCCTGAATCCTGTCCTTAATATTATCCCTCGCGGTTGGACCCAACGTTGGTCCTAACCTATCGCCATTAGCATGTCGAATTTTCGCGGTTTGAAAACACTATGTTATAACATTCAAAAGCTAGATGCAATTGTGATTTAAATAAATTTTATTATTTATTTCGAACTTCAATAACTCAAACCATGACTTGCCACAAAAAAAGTTCGATTTATCAAGACTTCGGGTTATTAAATAAAATGCATATGTATTATTTATGTATTTATTCGAGTAAAAATCACTTACCTTATGGTATACATATACAGATCAAAGTTATAAACATTATTTTAGTGTAAAAAAGCCAGTTATTTGTGACTGACGAAAGAATTTTTTATTTTGATTTTCAATAAAAAAAAGCTTCAATGTTCATCAATAGATAAAGTTTTTAAAGTACGTTTCAATGACATATCATCAGGAATAAAAATGTCTTAAACGTGATAAATCGAGTAGGCACAGTATTTTTTTTTTTACTTAATAATAATTAACAAAGCATATGTTTGAACTTCAGTAGTGCAGAAACCAAACTGCCTCCGTCATCATGTTATAAAAACACCTGTTACAAAATCACGTAATTAGAATTCGACTTATTGATGCTAGCGCCAAATATTCTGTTCGAATTATAAAGATATTCGAGTAATCGAAGTTCGAGTTATCAAGTAAAAATTACCCATAATTCTCACTCTTGGCGCTATTGCCAACCAGTTTGATTCGAGTTATCAAAAATACGAGTTATCGAAGTTCGACTTACTGAAGTTGGACTGTAATACCTAACATAAAAAAATGTTTCCAACAAAAATTGTTTGCTTTTAGAATACTACAATCATTGTACAAATCGCTTACAATCAAATATACATTCTTTACAATCGCAGTCTACATTCACTACAGTCATTTACAATCCTTATAATCATATACAATCACTCTATAATCAGCTATAGTCATCATTACAATCATGTATAGGATAATGTTTGTCTTATCGAGGTGAACACATTCACTATTTTCTCTAGTATTTTTGTTTTAACTCAGGTTTAACTGTACAAAAGGTAAGAAATTACTATTTTACAACTTGTGTTTTATAAGTGCAGCATTAAATTATTTCGTTGAAGATCAGGTCACTGTTAATATAAATTTAAATACAGTATACAGGATGTCCAGGATAACTTGTCCAACATGGGGATCTCGAAAACTGTACATAAGAAATACGAAGTCGATTAAATTAAACAAAAGTTTAGTTATTTAATTTAATTAATTTTAGTGAAGAAACATCGTTATAAGAACCCTAGAATTTTTGCGATAATTTTTAAAATTACATAACATGTCACACAAATTTTCAATTGCTTGTAGTTTTCGAACGATTTAATATTTACACATCTTTTTTTCATTAATACTAATACAAGAATAACGCGATAACAATTTTCTTTTAAGACTTTAATTTTTAAAAATTCACTCAGTTGTTCAAATGCTCTAAATATGCGTGCACTTATGTAACATTGTCTTTACAATCAAATAATATTACTAGAAAGTTTATATGTCTATCTGTTTTTGAATTACTGTCCCAAAAGTCAACATACCCCCCATATTCAGATAAAAACTTTAAAATTTTCAAAAATCTAATTTTTATGTATCTATATACTTCTCAGTGCGCTGATTCCAAATTTTGAATCCGCAGGTCGATATCTCTGTTCATTCTCGAGATATTTAGATTCAAAGTTTTGCATAAAACTGCCCATTTTTGGGTAATAACCCAAAAATGGGTCGAGATATGAATTTGGAGATGTCATCATTCGATTCTACGGACAAAATTACATAAGTATACCAATTTTCATAATGTTTGGACACCGCATACAGACTCTAAAACAAAATAACTGAAAATGGCCAAAAATTAAAAAAATCGCAAGGGGTACCCCTTACGATTTTTTCAGATTTTGACCGTTTTCAGGGGTTTTTAAACTTTTATTCATAAATAATGAACCGGTTAGTCAAAAATTATGAAAATTGGTATACTTATATATTTTTATCCGTAGAATCGAATGGTGGTGTCGCCAAATTCGTATCTTGCCCCATTTTTGGGATATTACCCAAAAATGGGTAGTTTTATGCAAAACTTTAAAACAAAATATTTCGAGAACGAAAAGAGATATCGACCTGCGGTTTCAAAATTTAGAATCAGCGCATTGAGAAGTATCTGGATACATAAAAATTAGATTTTTGAAAATTTTGAAGTTTTTATCTGAATATGGGGGGTATATTGTCTTTTGTGACATAAATTCAAAAATAGATAGAGATATAAACTTTCTAGTAATATTATTTGATTGTAAAGACAATGTTACGTAAGTGTACGCATATTTAGAGCATTTGAACAACTGCAATTTTTAATTTCCTATATATCATTTTATTCGCTTCCATAAATAACAAAGACTAGGTTTTATCATTCCCGGTCATCGAAAAATTGACACATGCGTAATTTTAACAAATTAGCTCTAATATTGATGCTACATTTTTCTTTTAACTTACATTCAAGTTAACAGACTGTTTAACCAGATATGTCCTAACGATATGCAATTTAAATGTATTGTAAGACATTTTATTTGTTTGTAAAGCCACTCCCAATGTTAATTTGGAATACTTCACTAACATACATTTCAAATTCGAAATAACATTGACCCGAATAATTAAAGAAGAGATGTAAATATTTTATTTATTCATACAATCCATATAAAGAACAGAAAATGACATTAATTTACAGTTATTATAATTACAGAATAACTGTCATATAAAAACTTAACAATAAACCATTAACAATATAGCTTTAATTTTTATAATTTAACTGTGAAAAGTTGTAGTAAAAACATGTAAATAAAAATATGTTCTTTTATATTTATGATAATTTTGCCATAAAATTGAAGTTCAGAGAAAACAGCGAAAACAGGTTAACATACTTTTCATTGTTTCGTAGTAAATTACATTAGTTCTGAAAACAAAACCTACCATAGCACACTAGAAAACTAGGAAATATACCTTTCAGAAACAATTTCTTCGTAAGAATATTAAAAACATTTTAATGTTCATATGCGTAACATTTTATTCCATTGTTTTCTTTTCCATCCAGTAAGCCACTTTCGTTCTTCATTTATTCTCATAACAGACTTGACCGCAAAACGAGAACAATGTCAATTTTGTCATTATTTTCGACGAAAACGATGTGAAGACTGAAATTGAATTTTAGGGTGGCCAAATTCAATCAGGCACAAAATAATATTTTATTTTTTTTATTACTAATAAAAATAAAATAAAAGATTTTAGATACAGCATGAATTGTTGTAAACGATTTTACTCCTACATTATTATTAATATTCTGATCAAGATTCAGTTTGTAATTAACGTCAGAATTTATCAGTAAGATACATCTTATTGTTCTATGAACATACAGAGGTATCCAGTTATCGATAAACGAACAGAATGAAAACGCGGTAGGAATATATTTAAACAGTAAACATCATTAATTTACTACTTGGTAAATGTAATATAAATTTACTTTACCTTTACATGGAGAATAATATTTTGTAAATAAATATTTTTATTCTAGAAATAGCGTTTTCTTTTATTAATCGATAACAAATAAACCAATACGAGATCTAATAAAAGAAAAACTATTAATAAATCATAGTTTACTTTTCTTAAAATCAATATAAATATTCTTTCGCCTGAAAACAAAATCATAAAATTAATAATAAACAAACTTAAAATAAAACAAAACAAAACAAGTTAATAAGTTACTTTCAACAGAAATCAAAGTATAAGACTCTTCTCCTTGCAGATTTAAAATTCAAGTTTTTGAATACCTATGTAATATCCGAGGTAATATCCTTTGCTCTCACATAGTCACCCAAATGCATACAGGGTTAAGTGTCATTCTGCAAAATTAGAGGATGAAAATATTGGTGGACATGAACAGAATACCTTTATTAATCTTCCTAATTTCTAATTTGGCTGAAATCCAGTTTAAATATCTAGCCAAATTGAAGATTGGATTTGGTACAATTTTTTTCTTTTCCTTGTCCAACAAAAAATGATATTTTTAATTTATAAAAATACGATTTGCAAATAACAACAATGTGATCTAACCAAAAAATTAGTATAAAATCTAATTATATGTCTCTTACCTTATTATAAGAATAGTTACAGATGCTGTCGGATGTTAAGACACCAGTACAGATGGAAAAAAATAATAAACAACACTAGTAGAACAATCGAAACAGAAATTAAACTGTGCGTTTATACCGTGTATGTTAAAATGCGCCTACACCGACCGCCATCTCAAATCAAACTGGTTTGTTTGCAGTGTGCCATACAAGACGACAGATACCCAAACCCCCTCTAGACAGAGTTGAATCGATACCCGTGCGCGCCAAATCCAAACTTTTGCTTCGTTTTTATATAATTTTTATTAAATCCATGTCAGATACATTTGTAAAATACTCAAAATAAAGTCTACCATATTTAATGTGTCATTTAGTAATATATTTAAAAGTTACATAGACAGTGAATCCAGCAACAAGGTTCGACATAACCTCAAAATTAAAGAGTATAACTTCTACAATCAATAACTGTTTTGATGTACACATATTCGTCTAATTTATTTAACTTTTATTATTAATTTACAAGAAATGTAATGTAATAAATAAAACAAGTCAATATCAACAAATTTATAATAACTATATTAGTAAACAACTTGCAACACATTTGTGTTTTATATACATAACATAAAATTCTATTTCAGATTATTAAGAAAGTTATCGTTGTTAATATTTTTAAACTTTTATTGCAGTTGGAACTGGTTTTACAAAAAACAAATACTTCCAGAAAACAGCTGCAAGTATAGAGCCTAGGAAAGGACCCACCCAGTAAACCTAAACAGATTTAGAATAAGTTTCTTTATGAAACGTATTTAAAATTGTAATACCCAATGATCTTTCCAGTAATTGTGAATCAATGCAGGTCCAAAACTTCTAGCTGGATTCATACTTGCTCCAGTATAAGTACCCTGAGAAAGGACAAAATAATATCAGCAGTAACTTCACTTATCGTAAGTTATTTGATGAACTAATAGTAGAGACGGTACTATCATCATTGGTAAAGAGATATGCACACAGAAAATCAAAGAAATTACAGCAGTTGAAGTCTACAGCGGACTCTTTTGCTGATTTGAACTACATAATCACAGACCGACCACAGATGTTACTGATTTAAAAAAAGGCACAATAAAACGAATCACATGAAATTTATCCCTTCTTACCGTATTCTGTAAAAAAAATATTATACTTACGAAAGACATTGATAAACACGCAATAGTAATAGCAAACTTCGCTGGAATAGATTCACTGTAGTCTTTATTTCTGCTATCCAAAATGCTGCAGAAGAGTAGACAAAGTAGGAAAGATATTATTATTTCTACTCCAACAGCCTATAAATTTCTATAAATTACATTCTTACTTCTAAGTTCGTTATAATTCTATGGCTTAATGCAAGAACAACCAATGTCAACATGAGTTGTACTTTCCGAGAATACATTTCTAGGAAACTTGACATACTGCAATAACAATGTTGATTATAATATGGGCCGAATTCAGCACCTAGTACAGTGATCATCTCTAGTAACTATGGACACATCTTGCATCTTTTTCTTATTAATGCATCAATGCATATGTCTCACTTTATTTTGTTATCTTTAGATAAGCTTATATATTTAAAGAAGAGTGGTTAATTTGGCCGAATGTCACCAATTCTGTGATTTTAGGCGTTTTTTTAATCATGTAAAAACAAATCTATAGTTATCCGTAGTTAATGCAGTAGTTTGTAATAATAATTATTTATTGTATTTAAACTTTACAAAGTTTACTTCAATATTTGCAACCTTCTACTTTATTCTTTTTCCTCGATTATAAAAGACGCTCGCACAAACATCCATATCTTACCTGGGATTCGAACCCGGAACCCTTGTCGTGAATCGGCTGTATTGCCTACATCACCGGGATCGCTTTAATGCATTAGTAAAACGTCATAGTTGTGACACAGTGAAACTCTGATCAAATTAATGATAGTATATAGGGTATATTTTGAAACTAAGTATATATCGTCGGATTTCTGGTAAAAAGACTTAACCGCCAAAAAATGATAAAATGAGTTATGCACATAAATGGATACGTCTCTTCACGACGCATGCTCTAAACACAATATCTGAGCGCCAAAAAATTTATGTTAGAAGGTAATTCATTCTAAAGTTTCGTAAACGCCATCTGACACTATTTGATGCGCACAGAAATTTTATACGAAATGTCTTAAACGCCATTCTGTGTTAATGTAATGGGAGATGTTAACGAGTTGTGTTCCACAAAAGTTAATTTATTTTGATATTATTTATTAATCTGGTGTTCACAACTATATAAATATTAAAAATTTAGGTATTAAGCTATATTGAACAAAAAAAAAAAACATTTTTATTAAATATTTCATGATATATGCTTCAAAATGTTGCGAAAGTATGTTGAAAAATGTATAAAATATTAATCTCATCGATATAACACAATATCTTGTTAAATAAATCAATATTGTAAATAAAAACAAGTTTTTCCTGTTTATCTCAAAACTAGTCAAAAGGCGGTTAAGTCTTTTTACCAGAAATCCGACGATATATTTAATAAATATAGGGTGTTCTTTTCATTTTGTCTACTATTGCTATTAGCAAACAATTTGTATTTGATATAACTATTTTAATGAGCTTTTTTTTAACCAGTGGTTCAAAAACTGTGGAGACTAACTTATTTTAAATAAAACCATGTACTTTTATTTGCTTATTCGGTAAAGTATTTTATTCTAAATATTTTGATATTGATTTGATAATTTAGATTACGAATCACAGCCCAAAGGAACGATGCTTTACCATGCAGTTATAAAACGCCTTTAAACTGTCTATAACACTAAAAAAAAAAACTGTTCAATGGTGCTAATATCATTTCCTATAAGTTCCTTTACAGATATTCTTTGGGGTTCATCATTTTCATTGGTTGTTCTTGCATTAAGACGCAGAATTCACCACCTTACTTGCATCGTACTAATTTCTGGATGAGGAATCGTACAACACAACGGATTCATCGGGAAAGTTTGATTTAATGCTTCATCAATCCTTTCTTTTAAATTGAATACATCCCCTGGTGTTATTAGCTACATTCAATATGCATTAAATATTTGTTGAAGTGAAAAAATAAATACTAACCCTTAATAATGCTACTCCGAAAATTCCTCCAAGAAATTGAGCTACCAAGTATACGGGAAAATAGTTCAGGGGTATAAATCCTAATATTACTGCAGAAACTGTAATTATTGGGTTGATGTGTGATTGTGATATACTACCAAATATCTAAAAGAAAATGTAATATTTCTACTGCTTTGTTTATTATAGGTACTATTTTCAATTTTCAAGTGGTACAAAAATTATTCCTGTACAGGCTGTCTCATTTTCGATGTTTTTTTAGGATATCTCAGAAAATATTACTGATAGGCGATAGGGCAAAATCGTTTGCACATTGCAGGGTCAACTTTTTGAGAAAAGTTTAATAGTCACCACAGGAATTTCCGATCTTCTTTTGTTTCTGAGCTACAGGCAAAAACTTGTTTTTCGCTCATTTCGAAAATGTCTCATAACTTATTTATAAAAGATGAGACTATTTTCAGTATAGGTTGCCATTTAAAAAATTATAAGTTTGTGTTATGAAGTTTTCAAAAAATCTAATTACGCCATTTTATTGGCTGAGCTGTTGCCAATCAACGTACAGATGGTAGTAGGGAAAGTTTGAATTTACTCCTCTTAGTTTAAAAACAGAAGGCATTTACGAAAATTCTGCCGGTGAACTGTTTCCGGTATATATCGGTAAACAGCTGTTCATTAGGTTACAGCTACCGGAATAGATACTTTAAGAACGTAAGTGATAAACAGGGTAGATTCATAACCTATGAAATGCAATTGAAAGATAAAACAGATTTGAAATTTGACGTAGTTAAACGTTATTTCGTCTCGTCTTCTGTATTAACATAATTAACTTCTGAAATCTACTTCTGATTCCAACTTCGCTTGGCATCTCTACTTTTTTTGAGGTTAGATTCTTCATTACTCGATCCACAATTCATGGATCCGATAGATGGATCTGGTAGATGGTACAATTTTTGAAGACAGTAACTATTAACCACTTGTGTTTTCGAACGCATTCGTTAGGTTCGGTATCTACCGGTAGAATTTTCGTAAATGCCTAGAGTATAGTTATCCGCAACCAACTTCATTTTAATGTATAGTGAAATGCCGCTTAACGCTACGCTAATATGGTAGAATGTGGATTTTCTAAACCCTGAAAAGTTCTTGGTCAAATCACTACCTCAAGTTATTTTGTTTTTAATCATTAACATTTGTAATATTGTAATCGATCTATGGCTATACGAGTAATGGTGTAGACCAGGAATTCATTCAAATTAGCATTACATCTCTGTAAATCCCTTATGTTTCTATGCATTCCACTCCTTTTTCTTCGCTTTTATTCCTGCGTCGCCATATATTAGCAAATATGTCTTCACTTAGCCCAAATTAAGGTGTCACCCTAGGACAGCGGAAATTCTTCTTTGACGTCATTAAGATGCACTAGAAAAGTAGCCTAATTAAGATGCACTAGAAAATTAGCCCAATTACTAATCTATCGTTGACTACTAATTGCGAAGTTTCCCTTATTCCTATAGACGTCTTTTTCATTTTGGTTTTACGGGCTTTGGCTTTCGTCAAGATAAAGGTAAAACCACCGGGAGGGGACACTTTTATGTACAATAAAATATCCTTTTATCATTGGATGTGTAGGGTTTTGCACTTTGTCATTTTTCCATCAACATCATCTTCAATACCCAATCATAATATTTTTTTGGCCTTTCTAGCCCTCCTGTTCTTATTTTGGATCTACATATCGTTTGCGGTTTTCTTAGCTTCCTTCCCATCATGACAGAGAGGTGACCTAATTTTCATCAATAGTCTTAGTTTTCCTAATATTTTCAGATGAAATTATAAAAAAATAATGATGGAATCCCCCCCATTATATCTACTGACACCCGTCGAAATGAATGTAAAAACAGTCTTGTATGCTACCTACTTTTATTCTGAACAACTTACACTCTACAGTTTTAGCCATAAAATCAAAAGAAGAGCATGAAATTGAATAAAACTAAATCACTTGTTAAATCCTTATGTTCAGTTATATGATGCGTGCATAGGTATTTTTTTTTTTTTTAAGTTTCTTACCTACCGCAACGATAAACCCAACTGCAAGTCCAAAATTGATAGCTGATAACAGTAAAGGAATAAGCTCAGCTGACAATCCATGAACCGCTCCTGAACATCCTATTATTAGTAATATTGATGTTCCAAGAAATTCAGCCACAAATATTTCAAAAGCTCGTCTCCAGTTAAACTTTGCCATGTCGTATTATTTTAACAAAACTTATGTCAGTCAAATAAATATGACAGTTGTGCTATTTGCAGTGTTCCGTGATTTGCACAAAACAAAAACGTGTATATAACTTTGACATAGTTGGCTACTTTGTGATTAATAGATTTTAATAGAAATTTGCACAAATAAAGGTCGAAGCAGACACGTCGATTAATTTCATTTGGTTTAATATGATACTCATTTTACGCAGAAAAAAACTAAAGAAAAGTGAGATATGTTAGTTTAAAGTTTAAAATAGTTTTTACTAGTATCGATACTTTTGTACAATAATAAATTTTTCGACAAAATTATCGTATCAGTTTTAATTTTTTGTTTATGTTACAAAGTTGTCTTATTTTCAGCATGTTTTATGGTTTTTTTTTAAGGTAGTAAGATCATTAGAGCAATCTATAGATAAGAAGCTGAAATGTTAATATGTAATAACCAATAGTATTTACATAAAAATTATTTTTTTGAGAGAGATCTGACGTGTAGTTTTTGAGTAATTAATTTTTGAAAATTGGATATTTAACATGTAGTCAATAGAGAATCTCATATCAGACGCACATTTTGTATATATTTTAATTACAACTGCTATAGATAAAGATACAAAAAACTGCAATTTGTATTAATCAATTGTGATAGATTATGTAAAACTTACAACAAAGTATTCTGACGTGCAGTTCTGAAGATATTTGAATATAAGTAACTGAAAATTCATTAAAATATCTGTCAGCGATACTGACAAATAAATGACATATCTGACTAGTGAACGTTTGGCAACGTCGGATGAAAGAAAAAAAAGAAAAATACAAAAAAAACATAAGCACAATAACTATCTGAGAGGTTTTTAACACATACAAGAACTATAAAAGACGATAAACACAGAAAATATAAACTCAATAATTGTCTGAATGGTCTAAATCGTTCCAATTCAAAATGACAAATAATGTCAAAATTCGCGCCAACTGCGCTAACAAGTGCTGGTATCCGCCATTTGCGATGCGCTGTTGCCAGATTCACGCTAGATTTATTTACGCAAAAAAATACTCTAGTCAAAGACATTATTTTTTATTGTTAATAAATAAATAATTAAGTAAATCCGATTATAAATGGTCTTAAGTAACATCTAAATTTAAGTTATTAATTTACATGTTAACATTATTTTATTTTTGTCGTCAAAACAATCGCGAACCGAACATTGAAAATCATTCGTACGAAAATCAAACGCAGGTAATTTAAGAAAATGAGAAAACAGAAAATATTCTAGTAACGAATTTGACACTGATGACAGTTCTCAAAATAGACGTAAACCTTACACAAGAAAAGAAACAAATAATAGTTACACAAAAAAAGAAACAAATTTAAGTGACAGGAGATTCAACATGGCACGAGAGAATAACAAAAGAAAGCACACCAAAGCACATTTCGAAGATGAAATGGATGAAATAATAAATCGAGAGAAAAAAGAAAAGAGACGGAGAATTTCATCAGAAGATAGAAAAAATAAAAAATATGAAGAAAATCCGAACCCAAGAAAAAGTCACCACCATGAAAAACATGAGCCAAAAAATGAACATGAAGATGAACATATTAGAAAAAGTTCTACAAAACCCGTGGAAAGTGTAAGAAAAAGTAGAACACCAGAAGATGAAAAAAATCCTCATAGGCGAAGGAGGGAATCGAAAGAACCACGAAAATCTACAGAAAAACATGCTGAAGATCGTAAAGAAAGTACAAGTAAATATCGAGAAGATGATAAAAGAAGAGGAAGCAAAAATTCGAGAAGAGGATCCAAATCTAGAAGAAAAGAAAAAGAAACTAAATAAACACCTTTTAAAAGTGAACAAATAATTAACTATATACAATATTGACAATACATGAAAAACATTTGACGAGACCAAAAACATTAAATAAAATCAAGAAATCAACGCCCTCTTTTTTTATTTTTTTCTTCATTTTCTTCTAGTCGCCTTTTCCAAGTATATTAAATCTTTCTTATTGTTTAGTAATTAAATATTTAAAATTATAGGTAAAATACATACACCCATCAGAAATACCGCCAATCTTGTTAATGAATTGGAAGAATTTCTGACATTTAGGAACTTCCTCATACAATGAAAAATAGATATAATTAGAAATATATGTGTGCAGAAAATATAATTTTACTTCCAAGTTTATTTCTCTAACCATTTTTGAATTATTGCCCCAAAAGTCAATATGCCCCACATTTAAATAAAAACTTCAAAATTTTCAAAAATCTAATTTTTATGTATCTAGATACTTCTCAATGCGCTGATTCCAAATTTTGAAACCATAGGCCGATATCTCGTTTCGATCGCGAGATATTTAGATTTAAAAGTTTGCTCCAAACTGCCCATTTTTGGGTATTAACCCAAAAATGGGTCGAGATGTAAATTTGGTAATATCACCATTCGATTCTACGGACAAAAATACATATGTATAGCAATTTTCATAATTTTTGTCCAACCAGTTCATTTTTTATGAATAAAAACTTGAAAACCCCTGAAAATGGCCAAAATCTGAAAAAATCGTAAGGGGTACCCCTTACGATTTTTGTGATTTTTGGCCATTTTCAGTTATTTTGCTTTAGATTGTATGCGGTGTTTAACAATTCTGAAAATTGGTGTACTTATGTAATTTTGCCCGTAGAATCGAATGGTGTTGTCACCAAATTCATATCTCGACCCATTTTTGGGTTAATACCCAAAAATGGGCAGTTTTGAGCAAAATTTTAAATCTATATATCTCGAGAACGAAAAGAGATATCGACCTGCGGTTTCAAAATTTGGAATCAGCGCATTGAAAAGAATCTAGATACATAAAAATTAGATTTTTGAAAATTTTGAAGTTCTTATCTAAATGTGGGGTATATTGACTTTTGGGGCAATAATTCAAAAATGGGTAGAGATACCTATAGATCTGGTATTAATATTATTTATATATAAGTATACGTAATGTATATTCATGTTATAATTTTATTGGATTTATAAAACCTTTTTCAATGAACTCTCTGTATGGAATTTGTAAAAAATTATATTATGTTCGTGTTACAATTTTACTGGGTACATAGAATCTTTTCTAATGAACTTTTGGTATGGGATTTGTACAAAATACATCAAATTAACAGAAGGTCTTGTGCTGGCCACAACAGATTTTTTTCTTTATTTTACACAAATTTTCTCATTTGTTATGGGAAGAACAATGGTTTTTTAGGATACGGAAAAGAAAATCAAATCGAATACATATATAACAGACGATATAATTACAATATTTTGTACATTCGTGCAAAATCACAAATACAATTTTATAAAGAAATATAATTTATCTTATAAAGATATGCAAGACACATTCCTCAATTTTATTCAGTATATAAGAAAATTATGAATATAAATCTACGCAGCTATATTCGCTAAAATACAACAATATCCTACATTGTTGTGACATATATACATTTAATTATATTTAATAAAATCATTAGGAAGAATATTTACATCTACGTGAGTGACGAAGAAAAAGGACAATTTTTGGCACTTATCTAATGGTCGATAGCGCTCAAGGGTTCGATTTGTCATGGTTGGTGATGTTCAGAGGAATGTCTTCGTGTTCGTTGCCCTCTGGTTCGGGCTCAGGGCGACTGAAAAGGGCACGGTACCCTCCAGCTCCCACAGCTGCAGCCAGAAGAGGACCGATCCAGTAAACCTAACGAAAAAAATAATAAACATTAAACAAGCAGTTCACCACGAGAGCTAAAACAATTGTTTCCTATTTTGCATTCACAAAGTGAACTGTGTGATGTGTGACACTGTTTTTCTCAAGAACGGTGCTACAATGAACAATTTTGTATAAATGTTTTTGGTTTTTTTTAAAATTTGTACAGTTTTACGTATATGGTTAGTTTATATATCAAGCCCGGGACACGAAAGATGAACTATGGAAAGCATGTTAGCACAAATCATTATCAAATATATACGCTTCGCTTAAATCCACACGAAATACGATTATATAATATACTTTCCGCGTACCTAAATATCACTGGATATAAATCAGGGATTTGTTAACTACTGGATGGAGCAAGTGTATATCGATATATGTATTTCTTGTGTACCCGGCTAGATTAAGAGAGAACACAGGAAGTGTGAGTGAGAAAGATATAGATAATTCTATAGTGACTAGTGCTGTGAGGATCCGACAAAACATGGATCCGAGGACCCGGGTTTCAAAATATCCGGTTCCTTGGATATCCGATGTTCGGATATTGAAGCAGATATCCGTAAATTTAACTCGGATTTGGATCCGGATCCTGATTTGGATCCGGATTCTGATTTGGATCCGGATCCTAGTTTGAGTCCGGATCCTATTCGGATCCGGATTCGATGTGTTGTTTACGGATCCGGATCCGTATATCCGAATTTTAATTCTGGATCCGATTCATCATTTTGAATGTAAAGGCAAACATCTGGAAGTGAGTTCAAATTGAAACCGTTACAGTGGGTCTGTTTATCTCTACAGCGGTCTGTAATCAGCAATAAATTTTATAATACCCCTCTAAAATAGACAGGTAGCTGGTGCAAATACGAGAAGGATATTTCTTAGAATATTGAATTCTGTAGTTCTAAAATTTTAACATTCATTACAACAAATACTTCAAAGAAAACGAGATTAAGTTTAAATTTGGGAAACAACGGTTACAGGTTCATTGCAAGTGTAGAAATACCTATTTATTTATATCGTGCACATGTTTCACATAAAAGGGATTGTTTTTCTATGTCTAAAATCCGATACTCATACTCATATTCGGATCCGGATCCAAAATCCAATACTCAGATTCGGATCCAAAATCCGATACTCAGATCCGGATCCAAAATCCAATACTCAGATCTGGATCCAAAATCCGATACTGAGATTTGGATCCGAGATCCGGATAGTTCAACATTCAATTTTCCGGATATCCGGATATTTTTGGATCCGAAACCAAAACTATCCGGATCCGGATCCCACCACTAATAGTGACTGTATATGTGGCCAACCGCCTCCATATTTAGGCAAAATGCGCGGGAAATTTGAATTCATATGATGTGATAACTAAACAAAATTCGATAAACAATATTTTAAAACTACATTTTATATAATTTTGTTAATTGGTCTAGATAGGCAAATGAACAAATATAAAACTAACACAATATTTGTGTTAAGAGCTGTAAATGGTCCAATACTACTCGACAAAGACAAAAACAAAAACAGTCACTATTTTTATTAACTGCGAATGAGGCTTAACAGAACACAAAAAAAAACTATGTATATTGAATGCAATCTCAATGAAATAGTATATTGTGCAACAAGTGCGGAAAAACACTTATTGCCCACGAAATATGAGAGTTTCAGCACGAGACGAAGTCGAAAGCTGGAATCACACAAGTGGGCAATAGGTGACACGCTATACTTTTTCTACGACCACACTTTTTGGTAAAATATAAATAATTCGTTTTTAATCAGAAACATACTTTTTTCTCAATAATTAATAGAACTGAAATAATTACAATAGTTACTTTAACTATAAATAGAAATATATACATGGATAAGTAATTTTTAAATATATCATAATTTATAAATAAAAAAATACATATCTGAATATTAACATTATGTATATTACAGTTGGCAACTTGTGTGAGAAATAATTTTACACGACTGTGGGAAATGAATAATTTTCGAATGGAAATACGTGAGAAATAATTTCTCACACTTGAACCCACGACTGTGGGAAATGAATAACTTTCGGGCTTTATAAAGCATGAGAAAAGTGCTATTTTCTGTAGTGGTCGTAGAAAAAATAATTTAATTTTCTTACCCAATGTCCACTCCAGTCATTGTTGATCAAAGCTGGTCCAAAACTTCTGGCTGGGTTCATACTAGCTCCAGTATATGGACCCTAGTGAAATAATACCATGTGAATATCTATCTATTATTTTGATATTATAAACTTACGCCAGCCATAGCTAAACCGGCGATAGTAAGACCGAATTTGATCGGCACCGAATCATGTTTGGTTGCATTTCTGTAATCCCATACTGAAGTACACACAAGGATAAGAACCAATGAAAGTATTATTTCTACAGTAAGAGCCTGAAAAGAAGAAGGAAATTATTATTACAATGAATACTTTAATAAACAAATTACACATTATTTTTTACGAATATGCGTCATATTCAACGTATTTTCCAATAAATGGAAGGTATCACACCACTCGTCTTCGGAAGCGAAGTTCTCTTAATTTTAATGTAAATCAAAATGGCGACAACATACATTTTTTTAAGATTAAAGAATAACAAAAGACACACATTGCAAGATTAGAAGAGCTGAGTCTGGTGGATGATCATTCGCCTTGATGATTCATGTTGCATTTATAGGCGAGACAGACGACAAAAATTAATGATCATTAAGGGTTAGACATAGTATGCGTACCTTAAGGTGATACTGACGACAGATGTCAAAATTGCATCTATTAACAAATCAAAAAATATTGAAAGTAGTAAGCGCGTACTACTTATTGTATTGAACTCGTACAGTGCAAAATGATAAGTAAAACGTGCTTACTACAGTCAATAATTTCTGGTTTGTTAATAGACGCAATTTTGACATCTGTCACCTGAAGTAGACTGATGACAGGTGTCAAAATTTCGTCTATTAAATAAAAATAAAATAAATATATCATCACAGCATATTACCCATTTCTGGGTGTGCCAGTATCTACAACACATGTAGACATCGGTAATGATGACGATATATTTTACCGTTTGGGCGCTTACCAGGTGTCACCTCACGAGCACTCATAGCTGGTGTGGAGTGTGCACCACAGAAGTCAATTTTGTGCCATTTAAAATTGGAAATATTTGGCGTCCGTCGGGATCGAACCCGGTTCCTCCAGGTTCGAGACCAGACATTCAGGCACGCGGCCACGGGACTCCATAACAAACCAAAAAATATTGAAAGTAATAAAGCACATGCTACTTATTGTTTTGTATTGTACAATATTTTCTGGTTTGTTAATAGACGCAATTTTCACATCTGTCAACAAACAGTCTCAACTTCAGGTACGCATACTATAACTAACCGTTAGTGATCATTAATTTTTGTCGTCTGTGTCGGCTGTAATTTAGATTTACAAATCACACCAATCAAAATACTGTTTTATTTCAAATACATAGCAATAAATAACTAAATAAACAAAATGATGTGACAGTTGTTGACTGTATCAAAAATACGTCAAAAAATAGGTTATTTATATAATAAATGTAATTCATAATGGATATTCAATATAAATTAGTTATAGAATTGATTTTTGAATATATAATTGCACAGTAATTTGTATGCCAAGAAAACCAAATATATATATATAGGTGATAGGTAATTACGACTGTAATTAGTTAAGGAAACTGGATAGTGGGTTTGACAGTCAATTTGTAGGCTTCAGTGTAATACACTCTTTTTAATTTGTCAAGCTTTCGGTTATATACAACACCATTTTGTGAAAATTAACTGTCAATAAAATCCACTAAAACATAGAAATAGTTGTTCCTAAAAAGTGTGCGTTCAGTCGTTACATGTTATTTAATAGTAAATAAAAGAAAATGTTTTTTATATTTTGTGACGTACACGTGTTTACGTCGACAACTTGTGCACAATTTTAAAAATTTAACATTATTTTAACAAAATTGCTTGCTTTATTAGTTTGTAATTTATCAATTTTACTGTGATAACTACTTTGGCCAAAAATTTTAATATGTAATTCAGTTATTTCGACGCATTATTTTACTAAACCATGCGCGTGTGCATGTTTCAAAATTACATGTCTGTAAATGCTGTTATTCTACAAAAAAAATCTCAACTAATGTGAGTACTTAATAACCAAATTTAATTCTTAAACAAATTGTACGTATTTCATTATTGTATTACAGTGTCCTGAAGATGGTTAAAAATATAACCGAAAGCTTGACAAATTAAAAAGAGTGTATTACACTGAAGCCTACAAATTGACTGTCAAACCCACTATCCAGTTTCCTTATATATATATATATATATATATATATATATATATATATATATATATATATATATATATATATATATATAATTTATAAATCTAAAGTCATCATGTACCAGTTCACTAAATGTAAATTATAAATCTAAATTTATAAATTAAATCCATCATAAACAAGCCTTAAGAAACAACAAGTTTCAATAGCAGGATTTAACTATTTTTAGTACAAGTGAGCAAAGTATGTCTTTTTCTCACGCATCCAAAAATAAAGCACGTGCTATACAAGTGAGAAAAAGACATACGTGTGCTAAACATGATTTTTTCCTCAATCTTCAAATATAATTTTTCTAAAAAACGAAACATTGTACTTTTTTATTAATGAAAAACTCAATAGTACATATAGTTATAACTGAATTTAATGTAAAGTTAACTACAAAAAAATATTGTTCCTTCATGTAGAATGGTACATATTTATTGTACAATATGTACGACTTTACTTACAGTAAAATTTTTGAAAGAAGTCCGATCAAGGCCATCTACGAATTGTATCTATGAATTAAGATTCTATGCTGTCAAATTTAGTAGTGTCTTTTACTTAGTTTTTATGAGGGTACATAAAATCTTGTGTACCTCATAAAAACTATATAAACGGCACTACTAAATTTGACAGCATAGAATCTTAATTCATAGATACAATTCGTAGATGGCCTTGATCGGACTTCTTTCAAAAATTTTACTGTATTTACTTTGTTCCCTTGTGATTCAACACGCTACTTTGCTCACTATTTTAAGTTGAGTAATAATGAATTTTTCTAACGATTGTGGAAAAGATAATTTTTTCTCACCTGTAACGCAGATATATCTGGGTTGGGAATAGTGCTGCAGACTCCATTTGCCCTGACAGTTGTGTTCAAAGCTTCATTCACTATTTCCACGGGATCAAAGAATCTTCCCGGTGTTGCTGCCTGCAAGCACGTTAAAATTATGCCTTTGTCCTCTCGAGGAACAAGAAAATATTTACTTTTAATAAAGCGAAGCCTAGAACTGCCCCCACAACTTGCCCCACAACGTAGATTGGTGCGAGGACGTACGGTACGTAGCCTAAAATAACAGCAGCAAGGGTTACAGCGGGATTGAAATGGCCTCCAGATATGTGTCCAAACATCTAGAAGGCAATGATAATTTAATTGTTTTTCAAACAGGCGAAACTCCCAAATCAACTATCAAAATACTTTGATGAACTAATTTCTGACTTGGTGCCTTATAACGACAATATATAACTACAATTAACAAATTCATAATTCAATGATTCTGTTAGTTTTTATTTAAACATTGCAGTGTTCAAATGACTAGAGAGTGAGTGATTGCAATGACGGACCTATTGGGAGGGTACCCTACGACCGAAATAAGTAAGGATTAATGGTTAACCGATATCGAAAAATTTTAAAACGGTTTTTGTTTAAAAACAGGTTTACTCTTGGTAAACTGGTTATTAATTCGATTAGATTAACTGCTCTTTAATTCTGTTAGATAAACTGGGGTCTTTTTTAATCGTTTACATTAATTGGTTAATAAAATCTGTTCAGAAACAAAAAACCCTTATTATGAGGTATGTGACTATAATGGCATTTCAATACATGTGTCATAAAGATATACCAGGTGTCCTCAGGGAGCAGGGACCCCTTTTAATTAATTTATTTATAAATGTATCTAATTGAGAATATATTTCATTAGTCACGTGACATGTTTTCTGCCAATCAGCATTCAGAATCTTCCTATAGTTACATGTCTACCACAGCGATGATAAAGAAACAAAATAATAATCACCTTATTTATATTCGTTAATAAGGGATTTTTACGACATTGACGGTTTTATACAAAAAGAAGTTAATAGGGGTGCCCCGATTTCTGTAGTTTCTCATTAATAATAATAATAATAATAATAATAATAATAATAATAATAATAATAAAATAAATAAATAAAATAAATATATCATCACGGCATATTACCCATTTCTGGGTGTGCCATTATCTACAACATATGTAGACATCGGTAATGATGACGATATATTTTACCGTGTGGGCGCTTACCAGGCGTCACCTCACGGGCACTCATAGCTGGTGTGGAGAGTGCACCACAGATGTCACTTTTGTGCCATTTAAAATTGGAAATATTTGGCGTCTGTCGGGATCGAACCCGGTTCCCCCAGGTTCGCGACTAGACACTCAGGCACGCGGCCACGAGACCCCATAATAACAATAATAATAATAATAATAATAATAATAATAATAATAATAATAATAATAAGAATTCAGCAGTTGTCAAATAAAATCGACGGAAATAAATGACATTTAACCATGTTTTTTATTTCAACTTTATTTCAATTATTTATGCAACACAGTCAGCACTCAAGTCCACCTGCTATTTTCTTGCCTGAAACGCACTATAAAATTAAGAATCAGATTTAAAAAAGTACCGTACTAAATTGGTAAAAGCTATTTTTCATCATTTATTAAAACTGCATTAGATAAATTGCATTGACTAATTACAGAATTAATACGCAGTAGCAATTTTGTTTTTGTTATTCACATTGTTGTAATCTCTAAAGAATAAATTATTTTTCTGAAAGGATGAGATAAATATCATTGTCAGTGTTTTCAGCTACAAATATGCCGTTGAACTACAACAAAATAAAAGTAACATTAATGAACATTAATGATGTTTAATGATCTTTGTACATCATCCGAACAAATAATTTCGTTAGATAAATGTTTTACATTTACGCCAGAGTTCACAATATCTGTTGACTTTTGACATAGAGCCCCCAACATAAAATCTAATTTTAAACCTTCTAATCGCTAATTTAATTTAGATATATAATAAGCTGTAACACAAATTTGTATTTATATTAAAACTAAAATTTGTAGTAGGTATTTATTTTGTAGTAAATATTGTAAACAAGAGTACAGGGCCAGTTTACTATGAAGCTTCGTTTTGGGCTCCAAATTTTGGGAACCCTTAATAATTTAGAAAATGAGGTAAAGGCTTTATGCTCTACTGAAGAATAACAATATGAAGATGTTAATTTATGTTAGAAAAATATCCACATACTGACGCAAACTGATAATCAAAATTAATATTCTCAACATTTTGGCTAATACGTCAGGGAATTTTCTATATACATATAGCACAAATTATTTTTTTTTTATAGGAAACAGCAAATTTAATTATTTCATATTCAGAATTGTCGAAAACGACTGAAGTTCACGTGATCACGTTTGTTCCAAAAATATAAAATATTTTCAGAAAATTTTCATTCGTAAGAATTCAAATTTAAGTAGTATGTAATTTACTTAAGTAGTAATTTGCATTTAACAAAATTCTTTAATTATTCATACACTTTTCCGCTAACATATTACATGGACAATTCTGTTTATCTACTAATAGCAGAGGATAAATATTTGTTTAACCATTGAGCTATAAAATTTTATTTTTAACATTTTAACAAAAAAAGAATATAAAAAAGTGTATATTGATAAGTAAATAAAATATATATTTTCAATTTTATGTGACTTAAATTTTAATTAATATACACGTATAAAGTCAATAATAATAATTTTATTATTCAGAGAATCATTTGGCGCTTTATACAACGTAGTAATGCTGTCAAAAACTATAAAAAATAGTAGTCGATTATCCTTTATTACTAATTGTGGTGAACCGGTTAACCGCGATTTGCCGGTTTAACTGCGACAACTGGTTAGTGGTTAACCGGTTCAGGCCCGATATTTTCATATCTGGTTACATTGCCGGTTAAGTTAACTGTCGATTATAAGAATAATGTGGCATCGAAATATTGACATATGTGTAATTTTTACATTTAGGCTATGATATCGATGCTGCGTTTCTTTTAACTGACAGTTAAATTAGTAGGCTTTTTAACCGGAAATGAAAATATCACACTTTAATGGTTAATCGACTAACCAGAAAAATCGCCTATTCAAATACCAATAATCAGTTCACCGGTTAACCAGCAAAGGAAAAAAATACTTTATTAAAACAAAAACAAGTTATTTAATCTATTGAATGAATATTTTCGTCAATTTCATTAAAATTTGGTAAAATTATTATGAAAATATAAACAGTGTACTTGCAGCTTACCCAACTAATCACAATTACCAACATTCAGATTATTCGTAATAATCGGATCATTGATTAATCGAAAAACTATTTTACCGAATAACCGTTCATCCAATTTTCTATTTTTTATAAACCTCAGTAACAAGATAACGGTTAACCAGATAAAGACAGTCCGGTCCGAGAATATGGACACATCTGATAGTTTATTAATTCTAAATGGATAAGTTCATTTTAACAAAATAGAATATTGTTATAAACAATTAATTCGCAAAAATTACTTTAGATTCTTCGAAAAAACTTCCCCTGGTTTTAATAACGACAAACTCGAGATATTCTTTGCATTAGTTTTTGTTTTATTAGAAGCTGATTAATATTGTTTAATCCAGTTTTTGTAAGATATTACCAGAAACTGGTTCAAATATTTTCTCCTATAGCTGATAACAATGGTTCACTAAATTTTGTTGACCTGTCTCTTAATTTCAACTGGCAAAAGTTTAGCAGGATTCAAAAAAATCCATGGAAAAGAAATAGTGGTGAAAATAAGACAAATTTTAAAAATCAATAGATGGACTTCTATTTTTGGAAAAAATCCCTGAGCTACATTCATGTGCAAAAAAAAAACAGGCGACTTTTTATTTTCATTTTTGTTAATAGCTTTGTTCCTGAAACATTTTAAATAGTATATTTAACATTGTCCAATGAAAGATAGATTATTAAAGTATTCAAAAAAGTAACAGATGGTACTTAGTACTTATCAGTTTATTTATTGAAAAATGATAATAATCAAACATGATATTGTAAGGTAACTTTAGTATTGTAACTTGAAATCCAGTAGTGATGAAAAATATAAGTATCGCCATTCGAAAGAGCTTAAAAAAGTGCCATAAAGAAGTGCAAATCAAAATATGGAATAATTTTATACTTAGAAGTTTTAATTTACATGTTTGTCTGTTAGTTGTCGAAATAATTAACAAAAATAAAATAATGGTCCGTCTTTTTGCACGTGAGTGTATTTATTTATTTATTTATTTTTGAAAGTAGGTACCTTTATAGGAAACTTCATTTTGGAAAGTATTTTATAAGTCCATTTCTTACCTGTATGCAAAACATGACAGCAAAACCAAATGTGAAAGAAATCTGTGCGTGTGGAATAGATCCTCCTGCAATAGAGGCCACGCAGCCCATACATCCAATGAACACTAGGATGCCCGTTCCGATGAGCTCAGCTGCCCCTATGCACACTTTGTCCATCGTGGACATTTTTGGTTCTTCCTTTTTGCCTGAAACAAACAAATAATAACTTTAGTCATATTGTTTGAGAATGAGATGCATCTAAATATGGTCTATTTTCGAGGAAGTGATTCAAATTACATATTGCTGTTCTTATGAAATTAAGATTAACCAAGGTACGTTCCAAATGAACCGCAAATGAAAAAGTCCATGTTTCTTTGAATATAAATATATTGAAAACGAAAAGAAATATCGACCTGAACTGCAGTTTAAAATTTTTCAATAGGGTACCTTACATCTTTTGCGATTTTGGGCCATTTTCCAGGATTTTCAGATTTTTCTTTATAAAACAGAAATTAGTTCGCCAAAAAAAAAAAAAGAAATCTGTTGTGGGCAGCAGAAAACCTTCCGTCAATGTATTTGTACAAATCAGATACCAAAAGTTCCTTGGAAAAGATTTTATATATCCTGTAAAATTGTAACACGAATACACTATTTTTTACAAATTCCATATTGCAAGTTCCTTTGAAACGATTCTATAAATCCAATATAATTATTACACGAATGTACATTCTGTAAATTGCACTTCACACTTCCTCATTCCTATCCAACGCATATTTTTCACACAGTTCTTCCTCTCTCAAATATTCTGCTACACAGTCCTTCCATCTTCTCTTTGGCCTTCCTCGTACTCCCGGCATTGAAACTGCAAGTCACTTGCGAAGGACATTCTGTCACTGATGTTACTTTCTAATCCTATACTTTCCGCTTTGGTTTTGCACTTGACACTGACATCTGTCAATTAGAATTTTTTGAATATATCTGCTGTTTCCATGATTTTTGAAAGTTAATCTCTTAACCCACTTATAACTCTATATTTATTGAATATGAAGGAAAATGTATAATCAAATCGTACAGAGAATAAGATTTTCTTTCATATTAATGATCATAAAATGTCGAAAAATGATATTTAACTGCGTTTTTTCCAGAAAAACTGTTAAGATCAACAAATAAGAGTACTTCCGGTTGACCAATTATAACCAAATAATCAGCTCTTTATATGGTTGTAAAGAAGAGGAATACGAAAGGATCATAATTTTTATAATTGTAGTTTTGGAGTTATCGTCGGAGAAAAATTTGTCACACACACACACGGACACACATACACACATACAGACATCAATGTAAAATTAGTAAAATCGTATTCTAGGGATCTTAAAACGTGCTTATTCATTAAAAACTCACCACCGAATTTTTTGACCAAAGACAATACCTTCCTTTTGACGGAAGGTAAAAATGGGAAATATGGAATACTTTCTTGCATTGGTAAAACTAAGTATTATTTCATTTTACAAGAAAAAAAATAAAAAAACATTTCTTGCTATGTATCGTTAGAACGACAAAATGTCTGTAATAGGTATTAATAAAAATTGGCTTATACCGAAACATTGGTGTCAGTGTTGTAAGAATAAATGTTGTATATGACTGAAATTTGGAGTACATATATACATATGTTAACACTTTATATAAAACATGGTACAAGAGAATTGGTAGAGTTAAAAAACTTTTTTGCAATAAATTTCGAAGTATTTTTCTATGTTCCGAACATCATTTCCCTTATTCTCTCATGGTTGTAAGTAATAGTAATGCACATGCACATAGAGTTATTTAACACTTTAACACGACCAAAACCACTCTATTTGCATATCTCAAATATTTGCTCACACTCCAAACCTGTTCGGAGCGAAGCTGATTGATATTATTTATCTTTTAATATATTCTCCAAAAAGTAAACATTCCTTCTGGGTTTCATTACATTATCGGCATGTCAAACAAAGTCATCGTCTGTAATAATTATTCATATTTGAAGTAGTAGATAACCTTTTCACATATACAGATGTATTTATTGTTTATCAAATAATGTTTCGACATTAGCTTGTTTTCATCTTGCTCTATTTATTAATAAAACTCGAAAGTTTGACAAGAAATTTATCGATATTCTAGAATGTATTTGATATTGATTTGGTTCATTCATATGAGATGTTTCAATAAAAACATTAACAATCACTAAACTATAAATAAAATAAATATATGCATTACAAGTAATCAGAAAACATGTTTGTTTAACCCTATATCAGAAGTACGACAGAAATACGTCATCAAGTATTTTGTTTTTGTTTTTTAAAAATTATCACATGAAAGAACTCAATTCACATAAAACTTGTAGACGTATTAACCAATGAGACAGGACGTATGCTAATAGGATGCTTCAAACCAACCCCCTTATGGAAAGCTTTAAAAAGTAACAGCTCGATACGCAAAATTAAAATGAAGCTAATCCTCATTTTTGGATTAGTGAATTCTATTCTATTCCGGTATTTAAAATTAAATTTTCATGATATTATCAATAAAGGTAGATACTAGGAATAGATTAGACTATATGTTAAGATATAAACTGTCAAAATTAGAGTAGAATTCGCTAATCCAAATTTGAGGATTAGCTTAAACTTTTTTGTGGTTTTTAGCTATTTTCTCGAAAACAATTGTCTGTATCAAAATTTTACAAGAATACAAAATTAAAGCTCAACATTTTTTATACATATTTAACCAAAATAAGTTATGAAAGAAATTTATCCCTCTATTCTGTACTCTTCTATAAGCTTTGTAAGCACTGTAACCTTGTTAATTGTAAGACCAATAAAAATGTTATTTTGTAAATTCTTAAATACGCTGTAGTTGATACAGTACTGTAAAAAATTTCTGTAACTTTACAGAGCCATAACTCCCAACAGTCTCATGTACGCGTGTTAATCCTAAACAACAAGTAACCAAGGTAACAAGAAATGTACGTAAATGTTACCTTTTTTATGTATTCAATTTTCTAGACATTATATGCAATCCCGGCAATAACTTGGACGGCGAACATGCCGCAGCCGTACTCTTTATTAACAGAAGTTATAAAAAGTCTAGAAAAAATTGTATACATATTACAAATTACAACATATTTAATATTGGAAGCCAAGCGCGACTAAGTTCTAATCCGTCACAATGATTGAGATTGATATTTCTGGTTTTATAAATCTCAATGGCTTCACTAATTAATCTGTTGTTAAGTCGAGTAGGTCTAGTTTTTTGGGACGGTTTTTCCTCTGGCAAAAGGAGAGTTTTTCCTGAGAAGATGCATGTTCGCCGTCCAAGTTATTGCCGGGCATGCATATATTGTCTAGAAAATTGTATACATAAAAAAGGTAACATTTAAGTACTTTTCTTGTTACCTTGATTAGTTGTTGTTTTGTTTTATCACATTTTTATGTCAATTTCCCTTGAAGAAGGCACCAGTATTATTCCAATTATTAATATGAGTTCTGAAAGATATTTTAATAATAAACAATATTACTTATTAAATACTTGGTATAATAGGCTTTACTATTTATAACAGTTTACATTCATCGTGTCATCGAAAAAAGTAAATTATCGATAATTTTTAAATAATTTTTGTTAACGCTTTCCTACAAATTTTAAGTTTTACTTTTCTGGTTGAATATTTCCTTTTCGTTAAATCTATGCGAAATAAATAAAACAAGTAAGAAAACATGACATATGCCAAATATATTTTTGGAATAACAAACAAAAATTGAACTTAAAAGTTAAAAGGTAGAATTTCTGTAATTAGTCAACATAAAAATCATAAATATGAATTATTACTTCAGGGAAACTTTGAAAGATAAATTTACACAATAATGTCACAGATCTGCTTCTGCTTTTAAACCTGGCCTCATTTAATAAAAATAGATTTCTAGTTGTAAAAGTAAAACTTAGGTTACAATGCATCTATTAAATAATGTAATATATGTACATGTATTCGTACAGAGTACCAGCGGTGACTCGTAAATCGTCAACAGTTACGGTAAGCAAAAATGGAGTATTGTCCGCGAAGCAAAACCAACAGAAATATGCAGAAAAATATGAGAAACATTCCTTTGACAAACAACATTCTCTGGACAACCACGTTTTGACATTTTCTGTAGCCCAAGACCCAAGGCAGTGCATTTTAAAATAGGATGTCGCCAAATATATTTAACTTTGTTTTATATAATACTTTTACCTAAATTGAAAAAGGGAGAACTATTTTGTAAAACAGAAATTAACTTTGGTTGGTCTTGCTTTAAGCCAAGAAGATATTTTCTCGTTTTAATAATGTCGTCTAAAAATTTACGTACTTGCCTCCAAAATCATTCTTTTTTCAATACGAGTGAAATTTTTATCTTAAAGTGAAAATATTGTGTGTTTCACATAAATCAAATTTTACAATTTTAGTTAGGTATATTAATTGCAATGTGGCTGAGTCCAAAATCTCAATTTCGGCAATTATGCCTAGTTGCATCGCTAACACTTACAGCCCGATTCACAAAAAAGTTTAAGCTAATCCTCATTTTTGGATTAGCGAATTCTACTCTAATTATGACAGTTTATATCTTAAAATATAGTCTAACCTATTCCTAGTATACCTCGTCCAGATTTCATTTGAACAAATGACTTTTAAATCCTCTGTGTTAATACTAATCTTTACTACTGTGAATATTTTTATGCAACATTTTACGTTTAGTATAATATAAAACACACAATTCTCTAGATAAGAAAAAATTATCAAAATCCACAATTTTCTATATCTGAGATTTTGTTAAATAGAAAGATAAATGACTGATTTGGGTGCAAGAAATTATGTCGCTATTTTGTTGTTCTTATCAGTAGATATTCATTTATCATTTTCGTCGTAAACAGATATAGAAAAAATTGCGATGGAAATATTTTAAAACTAAAGAGTTTCGCCTTGAAATAATATTTCTTGAATACAAAGATTGATTTCCATATATAATTCATATTTATAAAGAGAAAGTGTTATTGTAAATAGATCAATTTATTCCAAGGAAACACTTGGGCGAAAAGATTTATTAACCATATATTATTTCCACAATCTTGGCAAAACTAATAGAATCTTTACCTACACTCATATCAGGTTACACAATTTAATAATTTTATCCATTTGAGATTAGATTATTTAGTATATAGGAATGCATACGCCACTGTATTACGATGTAAGAAATATAATTGTAGTGTATTGTACAATTAAAATAATTACAGTTTTTACTTAAACGCAAGTACTAATGTCGTCGTATTAGATAAAAAAATACCACTTTTCATGTAATATAGAATTTTCCAACGTATGTTTACAAAGGCTATTATAAAGAAAATGAATAACATTGATAAAACATCAAAACAGATTTCTTCCTCGAAGTGTAATTTAAATAAAACTAAGGCCCGTAATTTCCACCTCCTAATAAAGTTCATAATAAATTTATTTTCCTAATAATAGTTATTTATGTATTAAGAACGTAAGGAGGCTTTTATGGCCTGCGGCGGGATTTTGAGCCCGAGGCGTAAGCCGAGGGATAAAAACACGTCAAAGGCCATAAAAGCAAGTTACGCTCGTGGTACATACAAAACGACGAAAATTTTAAATTATGAGTGTTAAGAAAAATTGTATCGAAAAGAATTTATCCTCGTACATTCAGTATCTAGTGTTGCTATGAAAGCAGAGGAAAACAGTTTATTGTTTGTTTATTAGTTATGTCATTTGAGTTTTATTTTGTGTATCTCCGTGCTTTCCATATAAATATCACAAAATTAATTATCATTTTTCATAAAAGAATATAAAAATTTTCAATTTGTAATAAAAACTTTTCAAGTTGCCTGTTTAAATTGTTTATATTGTAGGTTATAATTTGGTTTGAAGTTTCATTATAGCCCGGCGGGCTATAATGAGGCCCGCGGGCTATAAAATGACGTTTATGTCAAAGAAATTCGTCTATAATTGTCAAATTATGATACGTCCGTGCATAAATAATATTTACATACATAGATTCACCTCGTAATTTTTATCAGACACCTTACAAATATGTTTTTCGACAAGTAGGTTTTTCAAAATTAAACAACAAAAATTAAAATTTAAATAAAGGACTTAAATATAAATGGACAAGTTTATGAAAGCAAATTCTCACATTTGAGTGATGGACATTACTGTATTCTTACAAGGATTTCTAGTTTTAACAATAAAATATCAGAAAAGTTTATTTTAAAAAATCTGTTGTGGCCAGCACTATACCTCCCGCCAATACTTCCGATGATGCCGCAACTGGCGAAATTAAGTAAATAAAGTAAAAATATACTTATAAAACTACACTACTAAAGTGTTATATTTTTTTTCTTTTATTAATTGATATACATACCTACATACATATTTATTGATGCCGGAAACTATATTCGTATAATATAGCTATTGTTTTATTTACTATTACAATTATTTTTTTAAACGTTACCATTAATAATTTGTAATGATAGGTTTTTTTGACATGACATTTATCTGTCAAGTACATACATTTGAAATCTGAACTGTGTAACTAAGGATTTGTGTTTATCTTTAAAACATTGTTTCCGGGATTTATAAAATAGATTATTTTATATAATTATCTGTGAAATATATAGAAAAAGTATGAATGCATGCCTGGAGAAAATTTAATAATCTGTAATTCTTATGATAACATAAATCGCGATAAAATTACATTTAAAGATATTTTTCGAAGAAAAATTATTTTAAGCTTCTAGTAAATTGCCATTTCGGTTACCTGATATTTACACTAAAATGTAATGACTTCTTTTCATATTAGAATAAGGTAGAAATACGAGATTTTAAAATTTTCTGAATAATAGTATTTAGTAATATACCTACTAAACTATATACCGCTGAACCCCATCTCTCGTATAAGCGGAAAGTGTCCGGGACATTAATATCTGTATCCCTTTGTAGCGTTTGGACACACGTCTACAAGCGCATGCGCGCACAGGCGGTAGGCGTGATGGTAAGCGTCTTCGCGCTGCTTGAAAATCTGACATTATGATTCATATGACATTTCAAAAATATTGGTTCTAACTATAAATTTTTATATTAGATTATTTAATAAACTAAATTAATATAGGACATTCTGATTTTTCTCAAAAGAAAGAGAACACCTGCAGAAGATTAAGAAAACGAATTTCTGTATAAAAGGTTAAAATTCCATTTGCAAAATTTGGAGAAAGATAATAGGGAACAACTGTAAAAGATTAGAAAGATATTTTATTTGAATATCTGTAGGGTTCAAATTTTATAATTGGAGAAAAAGATTACGGGATACCTTCATAAAATTAGAAAATGAATTTCTGTATAAAAGATTAAAATTCCATTTGGAGAAAGAGAATAGGGAACACCAGTAAAAGATTAGGAAAATACTTTATTTGAAAAGCTGTAGAATTTAAATTCTATAATTGGAGAAAGAGATTAGGGAACACCTGCATTAAATTAGGAAAATCCGTTATTTGAATATCTGTATGGTTAAAATTCTGTTTTTGGGGAAGAAAGTGGAATACCGTAATTGATATTTTTCATACTTAGTCGCGTATAAAAAAATATTTATTCATAATATTTAACAATTTATTTGAAATGTTTAATATTATGGTTTTATTCCTTTATATGCCTTCATATTAATATTCAAGTGATTTAAACATACACAAAATTCATAAACACCTAAACTTTTGTATTGTGGAAGAAGCATTCCCTCCATTCCATTTCCCTTTCTCTAAAACTTCAAGCTTCCTGACCAATAGAATCACTGAATCAAATGCAGTTGGCGCATGCGCGCAAGGAATGGTGTCCCAACCAGAAGAGTGCAGATATACATAATGTTCCGGACATTTCCTGTGTGCTTTTCAGCGGTATATAGTTTAATAGGTATATTTATTTAGGTTAGAGCGTTGACAAAACACATACAGACATCATTATGAATTTTTTTACCAAAATCTCGACATGCAATTTTTAACACGATCCCTATACCTCTCTTATCAAGGGTAGCGGGAAGTAAAAATGATAAATTACTTATCATCTTACAAAATTTGTTCAAAATGGTGACCTTGAACACGTAAACATCAATTCGTTAATGATGTAGATGCGCGTGACATTGATACTGTATTATTGATGCACATGCGTCAATAATTTTTTGCGCAATGCACATACATTTATTCATCTAATAAATCATTTATTTATCCAACAGGTATTAGGTAGTTTATTAGGTGATTGAAATCATTGGCCTTAAACCTGGTTTATATGGCACAAACTGGATGAATGTTATTGCAAATTGCAAACGGCTAATCAATGAATGAGCCAAGCGTATTTATTTTAGAAATATTAATAAAGAAATGTTGCAGCTATCGTTATTGTTCCATGAAAATAATTTTTGTTAAATAGATAAACATGAATTGTACTTAGATTCCTTTGAATTTAAATGGTTCAATTGTTTAAAAGAAAATATCGTTGTTAGCCGACAGCAAAAATTATTTACTCATGTATATTTACTACTTGTGGAAACCATTGTTATTACTGGAATTAATTAATAAAATTTACATCGATAATTATTGCATTTATAAAATGGGTTCAAAGAAAATTATTTTAATTAACTTCTTATACAAAAGAAATAAAAACTATAACAGACTCAATTGTTTCTGATGTAACATTTCCATATTCATTTATTTCATGTTTGAAGTTCCCGCAGAATATCGTTTCCTAGCTTAAAAACTCTATAAAAATATTCTCCAGGTGAAATAAAACAAATTTACTTTAATTTGAAAACCACAAACAACAATCTAAATGTAGAATTTGGGTTCATACAAGTCTACTAGACCCAGGGTCCAACCGATGCATTGTGGCGCCTGAGGCAAGTTTATCTTTTTTTAAATTGATAATAAAAACATGATTGAAAAAAAAAGAAGGAATCTACGTCATCTACTTGTTATTTTCACATGACCCATCCCAAAATCATAGAACATCAAATACAGGAAAAGTAATGAAACATATTTTTTCTACTCCCGTGCGTGAAGTGAGTACTTCACGTATCAATTTTTATGTGTGAAGTTTGATTTTTTGCACCAGTGCGTGAAGTGTTACTTCATATTTCACGCACCGTTCATTATTTTAAATATTACAAACTGAATTGTATTTTAATAAAACAAAGCTGTTAAACACACGTAACGTTGGTAACCATGGTTACACAAGTCGATAATACAGAGGCTTTACGTTAAAAGAATGATAATTTGAAGAAAAAATATATTTTATTGCAAGGTCGTAGAAAAAGTATAGTATGTAACACGTGTGTGAAGCCTATTTTACATTCGGGTGGTTAGCAACACTCGCCTTTGGCTCGTGTCGCAATCTCCACCCTCATGTAAAAATTTCAACTTCACTCACTTGCCACATAATATACTATTTTTCGCGATCGCCCAGAAAATGAGCTCTTTCTGATCACTATTTAGACCGGAAAGTCCTTCTTTGCTGAGCTAGCTCGGAAAGTTGTCTATAAGGGATCGGAAAGTACTTTACCGATCCTGGGACCGGTAAAGCTAAATGTTTCCATGGAGATCAGTTGTTTATTTATTTCTTCTTTGCTCGCAGTAAAGAATAAAATAATACTTTTTTATTCTTTTTTCAGGATCGCAAAAAAAATATTGTACCCAACATGACCTGAAAATGTCTATACTGGGCTTACAAGCTTCCAAAGCTCGCCTACGGCTCGCTCTGGAATATGCTTGCTCAACTAGTAAAGTATCACTTTCAGGTCTTGTTACGTAAATTACTATAAAAATAGTACTGCATAGTAAGAAACATTTATTAAATAATTCTTCGACATGTGTTTGCCACAAATAGCTTGAAAGCATATTTTCTTTATAGTCTTGTTACACATCAGGGTGATTTAGGACTAATGTTACAAACTTTAACAGCTTATTCCTGAGATCATTTTAAGCAAAAAATCCTATATGAACATAGATCCTATCTCTTCTAGTTACCAAAATACAAGAGATTAAAGTTTTATAAAAAAGCTCAAAATTTTCAAATTTTTGTAATCAAGATACTTCTAAAAAAGAAGAGTATTTATTACTGAAAAGTCGAACCTTATTATTTAAAAGTTGT
This sequence comes from Ophonus ardosiacus, assembly GCA_943142095.1. Lineage (NCBI taxonomy): Eukaryota > Metazoa > Arthropoda > Insecta > Coleoptera > Carabidae > Ophonus > Ophonus ardosiacus. The sequence goes on along the minus strand of OW964829.1, from coordinate 45,495,546 downwards.
TCCGTATTTAGAATTTGTTTATCTACCTGTTTATTTTTTTGTCAAAATCACAGTTTGCTATCGATAAAATAGGAAGGAAGACAAAATGCAAGTGGATAAATTGGATATTTTTTTATTTACCTTCTCCATGGTGACGCATTGTTTTCAACATTTTTTATATGTCAAATAAATAAATTTATTTTCTTTTCTGTTTATTACGTGAAGAAGAAATGAATTCTCGATTTACTCGTGGAATTATCTTGACAAATACCACTCGAGGTTTGATTTTTAGCACGGAATATTTTTTTATTTATAAATATTCACACTTGATTTCTTGATGGCAATTTGTTTCAAAGGTTTGTCCTGTCAAAATCTTTTCAACAAATTGCCAAGCAACCAAGTGTTCATACAAATAAAAAAATATCCGGCCAAATCAAACCTCTAGTGGTATTACTATCGACAATATCTCATGCCAAATTGACATTTAATTAAATACTTTCAAATTGACATACGCTTTTTTGTTCAGAGCCTACTCAGAATTAGATTTTCTTAACACACTGTACCTGCCGATTTGTAAAATCAATGTACAGTAAAATTTTTGAAAGAAGTCCGATCAAGGCCATCTATGAATTGTATCTATGAATATAGTAGTGTCTTTTACTTAGTTTTTATGAGGGTACATAATATCTTGTGTACCTCATAAAAACTATGTAAACGACACTACTAAATTTGACAGCATAAAATCTTAATTCAAAGATGCAATTCGTAGATGGCCTTGATCGGACTTCTTTCAAAAATTTTACTGTACTCAATTTACCAATGTTATGGGTGAATTCTAAACGCAATCCGTTACATAAAACCGCACCGTTAAAAAATTCAGCGAATCAAGCAGATTGACATATGACGAAAATTTGAATTTTGGTATATTATGTCAGTCTACTTGATTCGCTATTTTTTTTAACGGTCTGTTTTCATATAACGGATTGTGATTAGAATGCACTCATTAATCAGCTATACGAAAGAATTTTTAAATCAGATTTGTAAATCAGATTCTATATAGTAATGTATTACAAAATAAGCCTAGAGTTTATTAGTGAAATGTTTACAACAATGTTCAATTTTCTTAAAATAAATATATATTTTATATCTTTTATATTATAACCTAAAAGTAACTACGCACATTTTTTGTTAAAGATTAAAGCGAAATAAATAAAGCTGACGGAAACATATTTTGTGTTTGTAAGAATAACATTTGTTTAGTATATTCCAAAATTAAAATAACAATTCTAAAACGATCGCAAAGTACTTAGTTACAGATTCGTTTTGGCAACATCTTTACAATAAGATTTTTGCGATTCTTAAACCATGAAACTTGGATCTTTATAAGATGACTCAAAGGTGCACTTTATCTTTTTAGACTTTGGCAATCAATAGATCTACTTTTTTAAATTAATAATTACTGTAGCTTTCTATTTGTTATTTAATAGTATTATTTAGTTTAGATAACGCATTGATATAGATAACGTTTCGAGTAGGTATCAATCGTAACTGGATTTTTTTAAAAGTCTGATTTATTTTTCGAATAATAATAAGGTAATACGCAATTTAAATATAACCTTAAGCATAATTATCTAGGTACGTCATGTACTCACAAAAGATGTAGGTATATTCAAATATGCAATTCAACTTTGCAGTCATTTCAATATGTAAATGTCAGTCAATATTTTTTTTAATTAAGTGAAGTGACTAATATCTGATAATGCAAGTGTTAGCGAAATAATAGATCGATGAAATTTCATTAATTCGCATATGGTGAAACAATGTACTTATTATTATTATTTTTTTATGAAGTTTTTTATTTTCCGATGAAAGGTAATAGATAAAGCGACATTTCGCACAAACATCACTGTCTATTTATGGGTTAGATATAGTAGTCATTATAATTTTATTACTTCTAGCAAACTATAAAGCGGTTTTTTCATTTACCATTACCTGTTTTAATGAAAATGGAAAATGATTATAACCACAGATCAATTTAAAAATTGCATTTGCAAATATTAATATATCATCATGGCTTATTGCTCATTTCTAGGTGTGCTAATCTGCTTCTATTTTTCTGATGTGGGTAATACGGGCTATTTGGGACAGTGCTTTTTGCTTTTTATTCGTGAATAAGAAAAGTTACACAAAAGTGGTTAAGATATTTTTCAAGGCATAGAAAGGGCACATTTTGGCATAAACATTATTATTTTAAAGCCAGTGGTATCCAACTTATAGATCAAAGTTATGTATATATATAACTAAACTTGTTTCTAACGGAAAGTGTACCATTTAGCCAGAATTCTGCTTGAAAGTTCTTCAAAAAAAAATTAATTTTGCTTGTAATAACAGAACGCTTCATACGATTTGGATGAAATTTGGTATAACAGTTCATATGGTTATAAGTCATCTTTTAAGGTGATACTTCTTATTATTAGTGAACCACTAGTGTCTGAAACTTAGGTGTCCCAACATTGATTAGACCGTAACTTTTTAATGACCACGCCGATAACATAAAATTATTTTTTTCAGAGAGATACATTCAATAGTAAACTTTTCTCTCTTTGTTTCTCTTTTATAAATAAAAAGTTACGATCTAATCAATGTTGGGACACCTAAGTTTCATACGTCAGTGGTTCACTAATAATAACAAGTAGGTATCACCTGAAAAGATGACATAACCAATATGAACTGTCATACCAAATTGAAGTATTTCATATCTGTTTAAAAGTAGGCTAAGCAAACACACAATTATTAAAACAAAAGAAAATTATCACTCATTTTTATATGTCATTGATATACATATTAGTTATTTATATATTAAGAGCGTAAGGAGGCTTTTATGGCCTGCGGCGGGTTTTTGAGCCCGAGGCGTAAGCCGAGGGATAAAAACACCTCGAAGGCCATGAAAGCAAGTTAAGCTCGTGGTACATACAAAACTTTATGCACGGACGAAAATTTTCAAATTATGAGTGTTAGAAAAATTGTATCGAAAAGAATTTTTCCTCGTACATCCAGTATCTAGTGTTGCTATGAAAGCGGAGAACAACAGTTCATTGTTTGTTTATTAGTTATGTCATTTGAGTTTTATTTTGTGTATCTCCGTGCTTTCCATATAAATATCACAAAATTAATTTTCATTAAAGAATATAAAAATTTTCGATTTGTAATAAAAACTTTTCATGTTGCCTGTTTAAATTGTTTATATTGTAGGTTATAATTTGGTTTGACGTTTCATTATAGCCCGCCGGGCTATAATGAGGCCCGCGGGGTATAAAAAGACGTTTATGTCAAAGAAATTCGTGTATAATTGTCAAATTATGATACGTCCGTGCATAAACATTATTATATTATTTGTTCGAAATGTTCAAAAATTCGTTACTTTTGATTTCGCGTGATTACTTTACATTTTAGTCTTCCGTTATTAGGATAACTCTCTGAAAATAAATTGCATGCTGGAAATGCATTTTGATGGATCCCACATCAATAATGAATAGTATGTTCCATAACTCAACCGGTTCGATCAGCTTTGCGGATTAATGTTTCGTAAATCCTGAAATTATTTACCGGTATTTATTCGGAACGCAGTTCCTGAAAAAGGTTGGTAAAAAATCGGACCACGGCAACCGCGAAATATTCCTAGTTTCTCTTGTATTTTTATCCCACTACCGCAGTTTCAAACATCATTCATCATAATAAAATCAAACGACAAACGTGAGTGTCACATTTCTAAACCGCATTAGTGGTATTATAATAATAAAGATGTAAGCATAAAACATTACTTATATTTAATATTGTTGGTTATTTTATTATTATTATTATTATTATTATTATTATTATTATTATTATTATTGGCAATAAATTAATAACATGTGCAATTTCGTTGTCAATTTTTTATTTTTGTTAGGTTAGGTTATTGTAAATATCATAAGATTTAATGTCAGTGTGTCCCGAATTGGGTGAAAACTTTCAGGAACCATGATTATACCAGATTGGAGATAATGGTTGAGTTATGGAACATAACTACTAAGGGCTGGTTTTTCAATCCGTGGTTAAAATTTTAACTTCTAGTTAAGTAAACAATATTGCATCGTTTTGTTGACAGCACTGATAAATCTGTCATTCGACAGTTCATTTAGTTTCAATTTTGTTTCTTTAACTCTTAGTTAAAATTTTAACTAGAAATTGAAAAACCAGCCCTAGAAATAGTAACAGATAATTATCTTTTGTTTCAATGATTGAATGCTTGTTCAACTTACTTAAAAATTAAAATGTAAATAAAATAATAATTTAACAAAAATTTTAATCACTTTTTTGCATATCTTTTCATATACTGGAATAAAAGGAATTGTCCCATTATATTAATACACCCTGTATGTACCGTTGAGAGTGCTTACCAGTCCAGTAAAAGATCACCACTGAGATGCACTTTTTTAAATGCAGAGTACAGGGAAAAATCAGACATGTCACTTTGTTTTCAAATAAATGTGTGTTTAATTTTATAAATAAATATATCATCACGGCATATTACCCATTTCTGGGTGTGCCAGTATCTACAACACATGTAGACATCGGTAATGATGACGATATATTTTACCGTGTGGGCGCCTACCAGGCGTCACCTCCCGGGCACTCATAGCTGGTGTGGAGAGTGCACCACAGGGATCAATTTGTGCCATTTAAAATTGGAAATATTTGGCGTCTGTCGGGATCGAACCCGGTTCCCCCAGGCTCGCGGCCACGGGACCCCATTAATTTTGAAACCCAATTGCATTCTTCCAAAAAATGCAAAAGAAGTTCATTTACAATATTGTATAAGAACATATATCAAAAACAATATAAACAAGTACTGAACTCAAAAAACCGCTAACTTTTTTCAGCAAAATTTGCTTAAACTTTAACGATGTTTAAACGAGAACAACATTTTTTCCTCAGTTTTAAGATTATAAAAGATGGGGCTCCAAGTTTAGAAATGAATGAGAAGAAAACCAAATTTTTAAAATAAAGTGCCGTCTTTTTTCTGAACCCTACAAATGAAACTAATATTATTTTAAGTTAGTTCTCGCAGTACTTTTTAGTAAAATAAAAACAGTCTTTAATTTTTTGAAACAGTAATTAAATTATTAGTTTTTAAATTAAAAAGGGCACTACGACATGATTGTCCATAATAGAATGTACAACGAAATTAAAATATGTATTAATATGTAAAAAAAAATAATAAAAGTATAATAGATCACTCAAAATAAGCAATACTTTGAGCCATTTATAGTTTTAAAAATATTTATATGTAAAAAAAATTATCGTGAGTTACATTATCATTTTCCTTTAAAATAATTTATAAAATATGATAGGTTTATAAAGTTTTTCTCTGTTTAAAAATACACTCAAAAGATAGTATCAACATAATATATTGCATGTGATAAATTTTATACTTGATTTACGTAAAAAAATTTACGTTTTTTAATATGTTCAGTGAATGACAACATATTTAAACGTAAATTAAATGAAAAATTTTCAAAAATAATCTACAACAAACTACAACTTTATTTTTATTTCAAAACATAATTTTAAATTATAGATAACGGTAATAAAATAGACACACTGTGGACAGTTTTGATAATATTTTTATAAAATTATTATACTTTTAAAATTGCACATAGCACATATTATTGTTTTATTTTAAACCACAAATTATATCATTATATGTATTTATGTAAAAAAGTAATACAGTAGTCTTAGTTAATCGACTTGCCTAAAAGTTTTATTGAGAAAATAAAAATAATAGTAATTTTTTTATACAAGACGAGCGGCACATTTTATATATTTACAATATATTTTGACACGAATTTCTGTAACTCAAAAATCTCCAAAATTCGAAACCACTCAGATGCGCCAGTAACATTATAGCTTCTATAACTCGAATTTTCAGGCACAAAGTAATTTTTTGGCATTATATTATGCACGTTAAAAAATACGGAATACGGATGAAGAAATTATCGCTACTATTGTTAAACAAGATGAGCTTCAAGACAAATCGGATGAAAGGGAGAAGCCTTCTCAACAGGAAATGATAAAAGCATTTGGAACAATACAACTTTTTTTACTATGAATGAAAATACAACAGATGAAATATTTAGTTTGCTCAATAAAAAACATCAATAGTTAATAATTGATTATTATAAAAAATAACACTTTTGTTCAACAACCCATTTTTTGTTTTAAAGAATAATAAATAAAACTTGTTTGCAATAAGTATGCTTTTTCTCAAACTCGAAATCTCTATAACTGGAAGCAATTTCGCGGTCCTTTAAGTTTCGGGATATCGAGGTTCGACTGTAATTTAATTTTATAGTCGTGTATAAAATTCTATTTTTTCTATAGCAGATTTTAAAAAGCGACAATAAGAAAATACAATTATAAATAAAATTATTTTTCTATAGCAGATTTTAAAGTGTGCTTTGCTCAACTCGAAATAGTTGACTAAGTGACATTTTAACCGCAAGAGTAGATAAAATAATACTTTGACAGCAAGGGTAGATAAAGAACTTTAATTTTTATTTAAATAAAAACACATTATACATTTTGGCGATTCATAATATATATAACTTCAATTGTATAAACATGAATAAAATGAAATTGTTTTCAAACAAATTCTACAACTACCACGCTACTAAGATTTTTAAATTGTTCTTAAATAATTTAATTTATAATTGGTTTTTCTAATTTTTGCTATTTAAAATCTGCTATAGAAAAAATAGAATTTTACACACGACGATAAAATTAAATTATCGACTTGCGAAAAATAATTCACGAGCGAAATCGCTCGTGAATTAAACTTTCCGCTCGTCTTGTATAAAAAATAACTATTTTTAAACATACTTTCAAAATCTCTGTATGTGGGTTGATATGTTGTTATAAAAATTGATGTACTTTATCTACCCTTGCTGCCAAGGTATTATATATCTACTTTAGCCACTATTTCGAGTAGAACAAAGTAGGTACACTTTAACATCTGCTATAGAAAAAAAAAATGAAACTGAATTCAGCTGAAGATTCGTTATATCAATATTATAATTCATAATTCATTTCAGAATGCTTTGGAAATTTAAAAAAAAGAATGTCTCGAATTTATGTACAGTGTTTTTCAAAAAAAAATCTAACTTGGAGTAGGCTATGAACACAGAAACGTATGTCTGGTCATTATTCAATTCAAAAGTCAAATCAAAATTTATCGTGAAATGTAATTTTAAGGAGAAAGGATAATAAAGAAGGATACATTCATCGTTTTCTAATTTATTTCTATTTCTAAACTAATAGGCCAATTCTGAACAAATCTGTAAGTCTTACTGATCTCTTACGGTGCGATTCTGTAATTTTCTATACCACTATAGAACTGTAACTCTCAACAAAAGCGCATCATTTTTTAATATTAAACGATAATAAATGTATTAGTAAACAAAAATTGTTGCGATTTTGTTCACTTTTACATTTCTATAGCGTTATAGAAAATTACAGAATCGCACTATAATGGCCGATAGTATAAGGGTCAGTTAAAAATGTGTTGAACTGCAGTTAAGCAAACGGAGTTTATTTAGTGAACTTAAGTTAATTATATTTCGATGGTATAACATTAAAATGAACTGGGGTCAACTGAACGTAGTTTATCCCTTCATGTCATTGTATTTGTCAATTTTTTTGAATGAATGTTCTCGGACTTGTTGACCTACGAATATAAAATGAACAAAAAGCAGAGATCTAAGAATTTCGATGAAGAAAGAAACAGTCATTCGTCATTTTTCTAATCACCAGCTAAATATGAAAAAAAAAAAACAGTTCCTACAATTCTTAAGTTTATTAAAATTTGATTTGTTCCTATTCGTGGCAGGTTCTAGCAGAGGTCCCAAAATATATAGAAATTCTAAAACCGTTCGTTTTTCGAAAGGAAACCGCAATTTAAATTCAATATCGTTTCGAAAGGATTTCTCCTTTCCCGAAATATTCGATGGCGTCTATTCATTATATATGCATTCATTATATTCTCGTCGTCACTATAAGAACTTGAATCGAACAACACAATTTTTAATCTAGAATTTAAAACAGCATATAATTTAAATAAAATATTTGCTAAAGCAGTAAACTTACCAAAATATTAATTATAATCAATAAACTTTCGTACATACTTATTTACAACGTAGACACTTATAATTCTGAATGTTATTTATAATATAAAAACGTCAATTATTATTTAAACTCAATTTGAACGGATGAAATCGGCCTCTCAAGTTAAGCGTAGTTTAAACTCAAGTCAAAAGCTGATTTTGCTTTCTACTACAGAAATTTTATTTCAACCTAGTTCAATATTAATTAAACTAAGTTAAAAAACTGAACTATGTTTATACTATCGGGCATTAATCTGTAAAAACCTGACAAAAACGCATCTCTTTTTGTTGATTAATATAAAATTATACATTAGGGTGGCAACTTTCGTTGCGATTTTGTTCGTTTATTTACAGATTTACAGATATGTAAGACTTACATATTTGTTCAGAATAGACCCATAAGCATGTATTCAAGCAAAGTTTTGATTTTTTAGATAATATTTTTGACAATATGTCGTATAAAATTAACATTTAATTAAATACTTTCAAATTTTTTGTTAATGGTCTGCTCCGAGTTAGGATTTTTTTGAACACACTGTACTTCAAATTGTAGACGAAAAAAAAAATATTAAATATTCTTAAATAATAATTTTTGAAATATGAAAATCTATTCCACCACCAATCGTTGTGTAACCCCAAAAACTCTATAGCTTCCCTACCTCTAGCCATACCCACGACCCGGTCCACCACGTCCTATTGCTATCACCCACAACCACCGACTAACCGGCCGCTAGTCGCTCGCGCGGTATTAGCAAGTCACTGGTTTAGTGGATCAGAGTTCAGCCGCAATCGCAATCTCTAGTGTCTAGTGCATGTTGCTATCTATATCACGAGGTGACAATGACCGCCAGAAGGACCGATTCGCCAATCGGCAATGAAAATAACGTGGAGGGATAATTTCAAGATGCAGAAAGACATTTCGCAATAAGAAAAAAATAGGATAATCGTTTGAGAAGGAAACAGTATATTGTGAAACAAATTGGAAAATGAATGGTTGCGAATTTTGTGGGTGTAAGATGCTCTATTTTATGTTATTATGTGCAATACGGAAATTGGCAAGGGCCACGCTAAGATTATTGAGAATAAGACACATGGTTCATTTTTTACCTCCCGCTACCATAGGTAAGGGAGGTATAGGGATCGTGCTAAAAATCGCATATAGAGATTTTAGTGAACAAGCACGTTTTGATGTCCCCAGAATCCGATTTTAACATTTTTACAATGATATCTGTGGGTATGTATTTGTGTGTGGATGTGTGGATCCTGTGGACACGATTACTCAAATACTATCAATCAGATAACCGGAAGTATCATTTACACAAGCTTTTATCAGTTTTTCTTGAAAAAATTGCATTAAATATAATTTTTCAGCAACTTTTACTATTAATAATATAATATAATGGTACAATCTTCAATCCTACGATAATATAACTTTAAAAAACTTTAAATAACTTTAAATATAAATTTATAAAATAATTTATTTTTGTACATCATCTGATCCATGCGTCAAACAAAAACATAATACTTTAATAAAATTTTGACGTATTTAAACAAATGTCACTGTCACATTTACATTAATAATGAAACCGTGTTTTCAAAATCTCAAATATTGGTTTACACTACACATTTACGACATGGATCATGTACAGCAAAGAATTTACACAGATTGCGTTTTTAGAGCATTTGGAAGTTGATGATGATTTTTCGAGGATTATCTTTTTCTTTGGTGAGGCACATTTTCTCCTCTCTGGGTATGTTAATAAGCAAAATTGCCAGATATGGGCAGAGGAAAATCTTCATGTGATTTACGAGGTACCATTACATGTTCAAATGAGACTATTTGGTGCGCACTATGGTCAGGTGGCGTCATTGGAACTTATTTATTAAAACAACAAATTAGATTTTGTTTATGAACGATCAACCGGAACAGAAAAAGATACTTTACTTAAAGCTCATTACTATTTTAAACATGGAATTTGCGGGAGGTCATGTGCTGTCCATATCAGATTTTTTTTTTAGAATCAAAGTAGTTCTTTTCTACAATAATACACTTCACCATTAATTACTTCGTATTCTTTATTATTTATTACCTTCCGTTCCGTTACCTTCCGGTAAGGAAGGTATTGTCTTTGGTGAATTTTTAATGATTAAGAATACGATTTTACTAGTTTTACGATGATGTCTGGATGTGTGTCTGTGAGTCCGTGTGGTGACAAAAATTTCTCCGACGATAACTCCATTACTTCTAAAAATTATAATTTTTTCGCATTCCTCTTCTTTACATCCATATGAAGGGCTGATTAGATTTTGGTTATAGAATAATTGTCGCTACGTCATTACTTTGAGTCACTAGGGAAAAAAAGACTCGTTAAGCTGAAAATGGCCACTTTCGTCCCTCAAATCAGGCACGAAAGGTGGCACATTCGGCGCAGGTATTGAAAAAATTTTGTTTCCCACCTGAATCACGAACATGACCTTTGCACTGTTGTGTTAAACAATAAACTTCAAATTTTTTGCTATTTTCAAATAGCATAAAAGTGACAGAAGAACAACCAAAGTAAATGTAATAAACATTAATAGTGCTGAATGTTATACGAGTATAAGTACTCTAGATGTTATTAACAATGAAAGTTTCTTGTTGATTTTTCAAACCCTCATCCCCCAGTATCACGAAATATTGACATTAGTTGTTCTTGCATTAAAGCACAGATATATTTATATATTTACGATGAGATTTTAATGATATTTATAAGATACAAAGAAAAATTATGCAGTTGCTAAACAAAAATGCATTTTAAATGCAAAATAATTGCTATTACGGATGTTGTGGTTAAATTTACTTGTAATGTACTATAAGAGGAATTTTTGAATCATCGTTTTTTTTTCTGTTAATTCACGGAATGTTTCGGAAAAAAATAATGAATCCTTAGGGCAATGGATGCACTTAAAATGGAACTTTGTATATCTTCAGCTGTGTAATGTTTCTGGTGGTGAACTCCACTAACCTAATTAACAAATATTGAATGGGGTCATTTCAAAAAATATAATTGTCGTTTTTTTTATAAAATCATGAAATCCATATCATTTAATAAATATAGTAATAGAAAATAATTTGAAATATGCGACTTTTCATTCATAAATTTGCTAATAAACTTTCGCGCTTTTAAACACGGACTAAATTTGTGACGACACAAATACATACTCACACAAAGACAATTCTCTCTCACACACACGGGCTTCACAACATGAAACAATAACCTAACCTAAAAATGTGACAGCTGACAGCAAACTATACAAGAGAGAAGATTATTATTACTTTCTATTTCTTTAAAAGTACTAGTGCAGTATAAGATATGTAAATAAACCATTTATTTAAATAAATACCAAACCAAATAATCATAGTTCTAAATTAAACCGGTAGAGCTCGAATGTCGTATCCGTGAATATGTGTCGTCAGCCGTTGAAATATTTTAAATTAAACGCAACTTTTAAAAAATCATATCTCTGATTCTAAAGACTTGTAAGATGTAAAACATACACATACATGTTTAATTTGACCTATTTTTTCAAGAAAAAAATAAATCAGAAAATGTGAAATTACCCCTTTATTTATTATTTTGTTATTTCTTGTTGATTTTTATAAATTAATAAAAATTGTTGTATTAAGTTAGGTTAATTTATACCAAAATTAAAAAATATTGTTCTTTATTTTTTTGCAGCAAAATTTGATTTATGGCACATCATTGTAGTCAGAATTTAACGTAGAATTTAAAAATGTAAAAATATGTAGGTTGTTAAATTTAAAATAAGAAATTCAATGTCATTTTCGATTAAACTGGAAATGATATGTATATCATTTATACATAAGACTGATGTCACATATGATAAGTTTACGCATATAAATTTTCAGTTAGATATCTTTATAAATAAGGAAGCTGATAGGGGTGTCCCGATTTCTGTGGATACCTATAGTGTGTGACGTAATTCGCTATTTTACTATCTATAAAAATTTCCCTAAACCTAGACTATAACGTAACTTGTCCGATACGTATACTTAGTTTGAACGTATGTTGAAAACAATAATGTAAATCATTTCCATAATTCCTACTCAATTGTATTATGTACAATAATCGGATAATACTAGCCTTTGTACAGTCATGTAATGTTAAAAGAATATGTTTAAAACATTTTTAGGAATTAGATTTTGCAAATAATTTTATATATCTATATGTAATTTTATATGTTCTTGAAGGATGACTGAGTTTGTTAAATTATAACGTAATGCAATAAAAATGCACATAATAATAATTGTTGTTTATAACTCACACATTTCCTGCAATTAAGTTGCATCTAAGAAATTCCATCTTATAATTTTCCAATCCAAAATTTGCATCAGTAATTAACACCATAATTTGTTTTCTTCCGTCTTGACTTTTTTTAAAATTTATTGCCATGATTAAGAAAACTGATTACAATGAGATATAAATGACAGAGTACTAAGTAGGTGACTAATTATACAGCCGCATTCTTCAAAGAATTTTCCATCTTATTGTGAAACGATATAAATTGTGATAGGTTTTATTATCTAAGATAATGGCAATGTTTTTTTTATATTATTTGTTTGCTATCTGAAAAATTTACAGTAATAATAATAATAATAAACTCTGACATATAATCAGTGGCGAGGTTCAGCCTAAGGCTACTCTTCCACCTAAACAAACAAATAATACACAAATGTATATAAAACTAATAAGACACGTTACAAAAATTAATCAATTACAGATAATGAAAAGTAATAAAAACATTTAAGACAAATATGTAGCACAATATAGTGAACGATGAAATAAAAATTATGTAAATAATAATAATGCTCGTACATTTCTTTTGAAATTATTTAAAGAAAGGATCTTCAGATAGTCAGGAACACTGTTATATCAACTGGGGGCCATAATATGAAAACGCGCCTTTAAATTTTGACTTTCTGGAGGTTGGTAACAATTGAACAACCGGAAGTAATAGTTTCTTTAAAAAATTCTTCTAAATATTATTTTTTTGAAAATTTCGTTTATTACTATTATTGAAAAACATAAAATTCCACATCTGATACATTTAAAAATTTTATTATATCTTGTATAGATTTAAAGATAAAGGCACTGTAATATACCGTGAGTATTTTTTAACGTGAAACATTGGGTTTGTCATATCCATAGTTACGACTTGATATTTGATTGACGACAGTGTATTTGCCCGTTCCATTTAAAATGAAACATAGGGAACGAATCTGACAGAAGTATTATATTTAAATATTGTAAGAAATTTAGCGGAGTCAGAAAACCACTAGAGAGAACTAAACATATTTCGGGCACAAGGTGCACACAGTATTTTTTCTACATCTAAATTTAATTTTTAGAAAACAGTTATAATTATTTAAACAAAATTAACCTCTAATGACATCTTGTCAATATGACAGATAACCGTTGAATTTTCCTATAAGTTATGATTTGACATTTGATAGACAGCAATGTATTTGTCTGTCTCATTTAAAATGACACATGGGGAATGAATTTGACAGAAGTATTATATTTAAATATTATAAGAAATTTAGCCTAGTCAGAAAACCACTCGGACACAAGGTGCACACTATATTTTTTCTACAACAAATTTTAATTTAGAATGCAGGTATAATTATTAACCTCTATTGACGTCTTATCAAATGTCAAATTTGTTCCCTATGTTTCATTTTAAATGGAACGGGCAAATACATTGCTGTCAATCAAATGTCAAGTCGTAACCATGGATATGACAAACCCAATGTTTCACGTTAAAAAATACTCCCGGTATAGAATAATCTCATCGCAGAGGCTAAGGCAGTAAGGAAACCAGTTGACAAATTCAAATGTTTATAACTTAGTTTGTAAGTAACAGATGTCAGTGTCAAAAATCAACAGTTTTAGTTACATTCTGAAAGCTTTTTCTGGGAAGTACATTTAATCTTTCTTATTGATTTATTAATTAAATATTTAAAATTGTACGTAACATGCATATACCCCCAATCTTGTTAATGAATTGGAAGAATCTCTGACATTTAGTAACTTCCTCATACAATGAAAAATAGATATAATCAGAATTATATGTGTGCAGAAGACATGTTAAATACAATAAAAACAATATTTGGGTAAAGTCCTGTATTTTTTTGTTATAAAACGACGGTTCGATAGCGAAGTGCAATACAATACTTATATAACATAAAATGGAAATGGCGAGAGGTCTTGTGCTGGCTACAACAGATTTTTTTTAATAACCGTTTCCTGATGTTCCGTAAAACCTCCATCCAGCTCTGATTTTATCCATATTTTTACACAGTACATCACCAGAATGACTGCAAAGTGTATTGAAGTAAAATACCGATAAGCGTAAAATATGTTCAATAATTCCGGGTCATTTAATTCTGAGCACGTGATTTGTGATATTGATATCTAATTCGTTTACGTTTGACTTGACATTAAGACAGTCTTTCTCTTCAAATTACATATATGTTTATCAGAAAATGAAATTTTCATTACAAATGCAAGAAGAACTTGAATACAAAAATTAAATATGACATTCTTTTTCGTATAAGTGTATTTTTCTATCACTTTTTCGCACTAATGCAAAAAGTGACAGCTAACCTCTAATTTATGATAATAGGGTTGTTGCAATGTTGTTTAATGACTTCTAAGTACTAAAGTATATTGTTCTTTAATGAGCTTCAGTTTTGAAAATATCACGAAATATCCATTATATATTTTACAATTAAATATTAAAATTTGCGTAAAATTTTGAAAAGTCACATGATCTTAAACAGAATGTGATGTCAACGCACATATAATTTAACAAATGAAACTATCGCATCGCCTACTTTTATTTATATAAATAATATAAACTGTATTGCTATTGTTATTGTTATTTCTGGCTCCATTCTTTTTATTTAATTATTTACGAAAATACCAATAAATTATTATTATTATTTTTGTTATTACTGTGGTAGATATTGCCTAAATTTTCATTTAAAATACTTTTTAAACAAATGTGAAACCGGCTTCATTATTTACTTCTTGTTGAACTTAAACGGAATTGTTAGAAAAAGCTAGTATGCATGTGATTCGTGTTTTTCGCACATGGCATTTTCACATCTAGTGCGAAAAATAGTATCATTTTGCATCCTAAATACATAAATAGTTAATCTTGGTTTTATTGGGTTTTTATGTGTATTTCAAAGTGGGTATATTTGGGTTGGAGAAAATAAAACCAGCCCTACTTTCAAGTTTACATTTTTAATATTTTCATGGTTGAAGAGTTTGTTGAACATAAATTGATGCGTCAAACTTTTACAACCTGTTTTACGATTTTCACATTTCCACTGTCTCCAAAATTGATTTCAACGTTATTATTGTACGAAAATAGCTTCGTAATAGAGCATCTAAAAATATTCTCGCATTTAATCTGATGAGACACGCAATTATTGTCTCCTTTCTGTATTTGCGTTGAGATGAGACTTTATATTTTTTTCTTCTAGATTGATTTATAATAGCGAGACTGCGGTGAAATATTACAGGCATTGCTAAACAATCTGGAATTATGCAAGAAAATTTTATCACTTGTCACAAAGTGTGATAAACAATTCTTATATAAATACGAAAGAGTTATTAAAGGTACACTGATGAGGTCAAACTAACATGTAATAGTAATTATTATTTTATTTTTTCCAGAACAAATAATATCACAGTTTGATGTTCATTCTCCTTAAAAAAAAAAATCTGTTGTGGCCAGCACACTACCTCTCGCCATTTCCATTTTATGTTATATAAGTATTGTATTGCACTTCGCTATCGAACCGTCATTTTACCCAAATATTCTGTACACAACAATTCTAATTATATCTATTTTTCATTGTATGAGGAAGTTCCTAAATGTCAGAGATTCTTCCAATTCATTAGCAAGATTGGCGGTATTTCTTATGAATATATGCATTTTACCTACAACTTTAAATATTCAATTAATAAAACAATAAGGAAGATTAAATGTACTTCCCAGAAAAAGCTTTCAGAATGTCTCTAAAACTGTTGATTTTTGCCACTGACATCTATCATTTACAAACTAAGTTATAAACATTTGAATTTGTCAACTGGTTTCCTTAGTGCCTTGGCCTCTGCAATTAGACTATTCTATATATTACAGTGCCTTTATCTCTAAATTTATACAAGATATAATAAAAATTTTAAATGTATTAGATGTAGAATTTTATGTTCTTCAATAATAGTAATAACAGAAATTTTCAAAAAATAATATTTAGAAGATTTTTTTAAAGAAAATATTACTTCCGGATGTTCAATTGTTATGCCAAAAACTAATCAGCTCTTCCCAGGATTGTCAGATTCAGAAAACCGCAGTTAAATATTTTTTAAGTCTTACAGTATTTGAGAAACCGTGGTTCCAACATCCACACATCCACAGATACACACACACACACACACACACACACACACATACACACACGGACATCATCGTAAAAATGTTATAATCAGATTATAGGGACCTTAAAACGTGCTTATCCACTAAAATATGGATATGCGAATTTTAGCATGATTCCAATACCTCTCTTAGCAAGAGGTAAAAAACTATAACCCACAACCCAGAAATGGGTGAAAACAAGCCTGGTAATTTCGCCATTAAAATACACTGAAAATATTACATAATGAATAATAAGTTTTAATTATTTTTTCAACTAGTTACATTTTATAAACATATATCTGAAAATCCCGGGTATTCGAAGAAAAATTCGAATTTTTGAATATTTTAAAAATGTGGACATAGGTATTTCATAAAAATTGGTATACGCATAGGTTTTTCAACGCAAGCAATTCATTAGTGTTAAAGCCGTATCGTATTTTTCGGTATGAGAGGTGGTTGAAATTAAAGGACTCAAAAATGAGATGAAATAAATTCCAAAAATTCATGAAATAGGTAGGTAGTTTTCTATGCTAAATTCCAAATTTTCAAACTGCATCTCGTCTCGATATATCTTTTCATTTTTGAGATATTTACCCTCAAACGTTTGTCCTAATTTCTCCCTAAAAACACTCATATCCTAAAAACGGGATCATCAGAACTGTAATTGTTGAAGTTCATTTTTACTTAAGAAAATAGAGTTGGTTTAGTTAGGGAAACAAATTCTGTCCTAATTTTTAATCTTGTTTTGATTTCGATTCTAATTTTTAATATTCAGGTATAGAAATATTTAGTTCCTAATGAATGACAAAATTTGGTTTCACGAATTTAAGATATTTATTTAATGCACCTAAAGACGATCAACTCTCAAGCGCCATCTATTTTCCTACGTGAAACAAAGTATAATTACGAGACATGGAAAAGGAAATGTAAATATAAATTTTAACTATGTTTCTATTTAAGACTATAAATTTTATATTTATGTGAAATTATTATTTTTATAGGAGTACATTGTATACTATGTATTTTTTTATAAATAACGTGTATACTTTTTAAATTTTTGTCCCCTCGTGATTCTAAAAAGTAGGCACCTCTGATTCACCATTCGAATCTACAGAAAATTTACATAAAAATATCAATTTTTGAACGTAATTTCAAAATAAATAAATTCAGTTTCAGAAAATGTATATTCAATTTTAGAAAAAATATCAAATTTAGAAATAATAAAATCCTTTTTCGAAAAAGTAACATACCATGTTCACAAAGAGTAAATTCAATTTTAGCTTCCATTTTTTACAAAAAATCCCAGTTAATGTCTATACCCAAATCATTCAAGCAGCCAATGCACGTCATCACTTATTGTAAAAACCTTAATGCATTAAAATCACTAATAGTGAAAAATGAAATAAAATTTCAATCATTTTTAACCGTCAAAAAGTGTATAGCCTTATATAATTATTATTAAGATGAATATTAAAGTTCATTACTTATCGTATATGACATGAATAATATATAAATAATGTACATCAACTTTATATTATTCGTTTAATTGTTACTATAGTTGGCAACATTGGTAATTTGTATGTTCATACTGTCAAAGTTATTATTTGAAAAATATTTGTATCGTGTTTGAAACATTTTAGTGCGTTGTAAAGGCCTATTTATAATAAAGTAATGTTAAACGCAACGCAACAATGCAACGTGACCGTTAACACAAAAACACAAAATCTGTGAATCTGTCAAAAGTAGCACTTCTAATCAATCAGAAGAATTCGGTATATTTCTTTGAAATTCGGCTCACTTTTATTTATTGTCTTTATATGGCATACATAACTATACATAAGGTTAGTATTATAAAATAATTTAAATAGAAATGGAAAGTGACGAAAATATAGTATTTATTTTGTAGATGTGGCAGTTCATGACCATGTCGATAATACAGATTGCAATCTGTATAACTCTTTTCATAAAGATTCTAAAACCTCTGCAAACCTACCAGTACATGACGTCACACATTTAGTTACTTTTATTCAATTTTTATTAATGAAGTGCATTGACTGCTTGAATGATTTGGGTATAATATATTTTTTTATAAATTGCTGTAAGTAAATAAGTAAGTTTTTCAGCGGGTCTATATCTCTTTTCGTTTTCGAGATATTTGCATTCAAATTAGGAATATATACCTCTTAAATTTCACCTATTTAATTATTATTATTATTATTATTATTATTATTATTATTATTATTATTATTCATAAAGAAAAACAATGTACAGTTGTAAATCGATTACACGATAATATGTATACCATTTTTAGATGCATCAAAAAAATGAACGTCTAAAATATCACTCGAAGAAAGAATCTTACATAAATTTAAAAAAAAAAATTTGGTTTATCATTTTATTTGAAAACCAATCCACGCATTTAACATATCATCCTAATCTATCAAACGGGTAGACATCACTAGTAGTCTTGTCATATAATATTGTCCTATTGTCAACAAACTTTTAAAACGAAGGTATGTAATTTTCTAATTACCGTCTAATACCAAACTTCTTAATTGGGCTAATGAACAAAACGTAAACTGAGTTATCAGAGCTACATCCCGTGCATAAGGACTAGTTTCCTAATCCAACTTTATCAAACCTATTTGTAATTTAAAAATAGAAAAAATGATCTGGCTTTGCACTGATAGTTTAATCATGGCTTGTAAGATTTATAAATAGGAGAAAATAAACAGACGAAAACTGCGTTCCATCTAAACAAGAAAAGAAAAAATGAATGTCAAAATTCAAGGGTGTGTTGATGACGCTTTACACGTATGAGTTCGTGTAATGTTTTTAATTATTTGGCACGTAGAACACATACAAACATCCCACGCATCTAAAAGTTTTGGCTAGTGGCTCTACAGTGTTATCTTCATTGAAATTTATTTTAGATCAGAATTAATTCATTGCTGTTATTTTTGTGTTGATTCTTAAATAAATAAATAAAGCATTTTATGTTTTACAGTATAATCCAAAACTATGTGTTCACGTACACCTACTGATTTTTATAAATCAATGTACTCAAACTGTTTCACAAATATAATTCTTAGTTACAAAACACAAAAAAACATTTGATACGAAAAAATAATTTATTTAATAATTGTATCGTTTATTGTACTGAATGTTCCAAATAATTTTTATACTCCGGTGTGTAAAGTTGATACATTATACACTGCAAACAGTGTGTAAAGTAAACGATTTTCATAGTTTATTTACTTTACACATTTCAGAGCTGCTACCATCAATACACGTGTGGCATTTAAGTTGTCGTGACTGTCAGACCTAAATTTAGTTTTTTCTGCACATTCATGTTGGTGACACTGACAAAACTGTACTTTTCAACTTCAAGAGGTCTATCTTAAATTCATAGCCACATGTGTTATCCGCTATCCGCTATATAAGTTCCACTACTAGCCAATAGATGTATTTAAGTCGAATAGCCATATGTGCTATTTGTTAGAATTATAAATAATTATTATAATTTAAATAGGTACTTACAATATACAGATATTAATAAAATATTATTGATTTAACACACGAACACAAGGATTTGATCATAAAATTGAAAAGCCGAACTACTTGTCAACTTGACGTATGGCAATATTAATAAGTTCCACTACTAGCCAACAGATGGATTCAAGTCAGATAGCGTAAAGTCACTAGATATATAAAGTACCGCAATTCATTGTACCAATATGTTAGAGAGAGAAGAACGTTTCTTAGACACAATATGGCGGAATCAGACCAATCAGGGTCTAGTTGTAGTTGGCTGTACCTATAAAAGTCACTATATCTGGGGACTTTAACGTCAATGCTGTCATCATGTCAAACGACCTGAAGAAAATTAACCTTAATTGTACTTGCTTTTTATTTTTTATAAATTTGATCAGTTATGTTTTGTATTTATATGTATGCATATTATAAAAATTATGAACATAAAATCAACATTAATTAAATTACCTTCATAGATTTATTTCACTGCCGATTATTTTTCTTTGTAATAAAGCACTCGTTTCAAGATAATCCATTTTAAATTTGGCGCCGAAGCTCGACACAATATGGTGGCCAATTGCGGTACTTTATATATCTAGTAACTTTAAGATAGCGGGATGAGGACCCCCATCTGTTGGCTAGTAGTGGAACTTATATAGCGGATAGCTGATAGCACATGTAGCTATGAATTAGAATAGAGCCCCAGATTTGTTATCTGTCCAATGTGAACTCGATATTTGGTTCAGATTGTTGTCTGTTAAATTTCTAATTTGTTTCAGGAATGTTATATAAGGTCGTATAATAGTATATTATGTTACTAGGAGTTGAAACAGGTCTTTTTGTGTTGAGCTTATAATTTGCGGCCGAGGCGTAAGCCGAGGCTATGCAAAGTATCACCACGGCATACTACCCATTTCTGAGTGTGCCAATCTGATTTATCACAGATATCGGTAATGATGATGACATATTTGTACCGTGCAGGCGTTTACCAGGCGTCACCTCACGGGCACTCATTGCTGGCGTGGAGAGTGCACCACAGAGGTCATTTTTGTGCAATTTAAAACTCGAAATATTTGGCGTCGGTCTGAATAATCGAATCGGGTTTCCCAGATTCACGACCACACTCAGGCACGCAGTGGCGGGACCCCATTTTTTAAAATATTCGAGTTTTTAATACCCTCAACACCTAGGTTACACATAAACTTCGAAATCCTTACTACTTTCAAGTCTTCTGCTATCTTTTTGAAATCCGAAATCCATTTTCAAATAAATGAATGTAGAAAATAATGAAACACCAAAGTAACCAAATACCTAACACTTGTTTCAATATAATACCACGCTAAATGTGGGGAAGGATGATTGTTGCGTAACTATTATTGTGGTCCGGATGCGGTTATTCGCTACCGAAAATCGGTCACATTAATATGTTCTTTGTATGAATGTTATGATGATTTTGGACAAGGCGAAAGAAGAATGTTTTTAAGAGTTAAGTGATTCAGTGGAGCTCTTACTTTCATCCCTTTTCTTATTGTTTTCGGGTTTTTGCTAACCCACTAAGTGGGAAACGCGTGATTTTATGTATGTATGTATGTATGTATGTATGCTAAATAGAAATTACTTACTTTTGTATGAAAAGAAATGACAGACAGCCAGTGACAATCAAAAATTAGACTACATATATGTGTATTATACACGTGGTTTTATATTAATTATTTTATCAAATTGATAACTTCCCACTTAAGTTTCCAATTATTGACCACAAAAGTTATGTTAAACATATTTATATATTTCTTTAGGTGTTGGAAAAGATCAATTAATATGACTCTAATTATTATAGCGAACCAAAGACCGTTTTCATAATCCGGCTCACTTTAAGACTTTAATTAAATATATACTTTAAAACTTTATCTTTCATTATTAATGCTAAATTGCTCGGTAAAGAGCTAAATTGCTCAGTAAAGAGCTACAGTTGTATAATGAAAACGAACACAATTTTAATTTTAATTTAAAGTGAAGATAAAGTTTATTATGAAAACGACTAAGAACAAAATGGGCCTAACATCTACGTCATAAAATATACAAAAGATTATTATAGCAAATCCTAATTAAGATAAGACTTCCTAGAACTAACGACCGCTTTCACTTTAGAGTAAGTTTATTAAAAAAAATAATGGAGGATGCAAATAGCAAAGTCTGCCCAAAGTTGGTCAAGGTCAAGACGTTACCAAAGACAGGGGAGGTTGTTTCGAGAAATCAAAAATATAAATTCACTAAGAAATTTTTCTCGGTTAAATATTAACAGCCCGATTCACAAAAAAGTTTAAGCTAATCCTCATTTTTGGATTAGCGAATTCTACTCTAATTTTGACAGTTTATATCTTAAAATATAATATAATCTATTCCTAGTATCTACCTTTATTGATAATATCATGAAAATTAAAATTTAAATACCGGAATAGAATAGAATTCACTAATCCAAAAATGAGGATTAGCTTAAACTTTTTTGTGAATCGGGCTGTAAATGTTTATAACTATATTCTATTTTTTTAAACTAAATATTCATTTCGAATTCTTAAAAAAATATCTATTTTTTTTATTCTTTTCATGTGCTTTATCTGGTGTCCCCATATTTTTGGACAGTACTGTACATTATTGCGAAAGATGAAATAAAAGTTATAATAATGTTGTTCTATTTTATATTGATTTTTATTACAAAATTAATTTGTTGTACAAGTATAAATTTAAACAACACATTAGAAATTTTGAAAACTTTGTTCTTTAAGAATGGCAAAGTTCCAGCAGTTACCTACATTCAAAAATAATAAAACTCTACAAATACCAGTTTGTTGCTTTAATATCTGTTCTTCAAATATTTGTTTATTGTGTAGTACTAGTTAAGTTTATGTAATTTTACACATATTCTGAAACATGTTATGTAGTCACAATACATTTATGTGCTGCTGGTCACCATAAATAGGTACATCGAGTAGATACTAAAGTACACCAAAAAACATCTTTAAATATCAAACAAGTGGTGAAAACTTTGTCGCGTGTTATACGAGGGTGATTTATGTTACCTAGGGAAGCCATGAAACAAAAGACTGTGACATTTACTTGCTTTACGTACGCACGTTTGACGTTTGCTTCAAACTGAAAAAGCTTTACGGTTTCGGTAAAATAAAAAAACTTCGAATAAAAGCTTTGAGGGCAAGATATGGAGTTATTTTTTAGCGCATGTGTTTCTGTTAGAAACGAGCAGCTTGCCGCGAGTTTTCTGAGGGACCAGTGCGTTAAAATGTCTTATGAAACGGGTATTTTATAGCATTTTTTCTATTTTGGTACTTTTGTCAAAAAAAAAAATTAAAAATATTTGTTATTCCACTTTCTAATTTATGAACATTGATTAGGAATATTTAAATTTTAACAGTGATTGATATTTACTTTTATTATTACTTCATTTCAATAGTAGACCTTTTAGAAATAAAATTTACTTTAAAATGACAATTGTGTCTAGAAAAGTAGTTACCTAACAGAAATGGGTAATATGTCGTGATGATATATTTATATTTATTTACGAAAGTGTGATTTTACCAGTGTTGTGTAGTATTTGAAATATATGTAATTGAAATAAGTATTTGAATTAAATAAAGTATTTTAAGTAATTATTTGAAATACTTAAAAATAAAAGTATTTTGTATTTTTAGTTTAAATACTTTTCACAGGTATTTTATATTTTAATACATTAAAATACTATTATTTGTATGAAATTCTACTTTTCAATATTTGAAATACATTTCTTATTTGAAATACTTTTTTGTATTTAAAATACGCAAGTATTTGAAATAGATTTATGTATTTGAAATAGAAACCCTCCGTCGTGTGTAGCCTGTTAGTAATATAACATGGAATAATTTTCTAATTTTTTTCTTAAATAAACACTTGCCTATGTTAATGTAGGAGTTTCTTTTTAATATTAATAAAATTACACGATTAAGTTGAATATAAAAAAAACATTTTTACAATATCCTAACTTATCTTATATGTTTTTAAATAATTCAAAGTAAAATATTTGAAATACTTGAAAGTATTTGAAATATTGGTATATTTGAAATACTAAAAAAATAATTGTATTTTACCAAACATATGAAATATTTTTATTTAGCATTTTGTATTTTCTATTTGAAATACGTTTTTCAAAGTATTTTATACAACACTGGATTTTACAATATGTTAAAGTCCTATGTTCTAGAGTTCCAGCCACCACCCTGTAGATAAATTAGAAGTCAGAAATAAGAATTATTAAATATTTTAAGGAAAAATTTCAACAAACAATATAAAATTAAAATAGTATTTTTGTATTGTATGTACATAGTTCTTTAAGTGGCCTGGTTTAATAATCTTTAAATACAGCAACAATTACAAAGGTACTTAATCATGTAAATTCCAGTTATTGCATGATAAGTTTTAAAATCGTTTCAAAGTTCTATTATATACTTACCGTAATAAATTAAAACCAAATTCCATTTAAATTATCAGGTATTACCCACACATATATAAGTAGATACGTAATTCCCATACAACTGATACTATTTTAACTATAAATTATTCTGATCCCTTAATACTAGAATTAGTAGAATATATAATACATGATTATTTTATTGTTTGTTCGTTAAGTATTTACTATACTCTACATAAAATAAATATGGACTGATGCTCCACATTTTTCCATATCCCCACGCCGTCCTTTGCCTGCGGTATTGCCGCTTCTTCATAACTTAGCATTTTCAACATAACTAGTGGAATTGGCAACAGTGTAGAAATCTCCACTTCATATTTATTTAATGGCAAGTATAATTAAATTTGAAAGTTAAAAAATAATATATGCTTTCAAAACAAAACAAAAAACTGAACATTGTCATCATATATGACAGTCATTTGAGAACAATAGAAGGTAGTAAAAACATAACATAAAAACAGGTAGTTGTTAGAGAATAATAAATGCAGCAAATTATTCTACGATTTAAATGAAAAAAATGCGTAAAATGTTTTTGTTAATTTAAAATTTAGAACAAGAAAATGGGATGTAATTTGGAAAATGTTATTATTTTTTTATTACATAATTAGCAAATTATTTTAATCTTATTATAGGTACTGGTACAACTGCGCAAAAATGATTACCTAAGTTAAATTCTTTGCTGACATGATAGACATGAAAGTTTTTTTTACCTCCCGCTACCATAGGTAAGGGAAGTATAGGGATCGTGCTAAAAATCGCATATAAACATTTTAGTGAATAAGCACGTTTTGATGACCCCAGAATCCGATTTTAACATTTTTAAAATGATGTGTGTGGGTGTGTATGTGTGTAACTCAACAAGACATAATAATGTTAAAATACTCCCCAACGTATATGAACTATGTTTTCTGAGCAAAGTTTACGACATACGTCGCCTTATAAACCGATTTTGTAACATGTATGGCAAAAAAAAATTACTTCAATTACGTATGTCGTTAAAAATCATACACTTATTGCGCAATGCCATTCTTACGTGAAGAATAATATAGTAGTAAAAGTGCCGGTCTAATTTTTCACTCAAATCTTTACATATGTTATTTTATCGTCCAGTTGATCTTCGCCCAGTCGCCCACGCATCGTTGACCGAGTCCTATGTAAATATGTAGCTTTTGCGACCAAATTTTTGTATACAGGGTGTCAATAGGGCTCTTGCATCGTGTAAGAAATTTTATATAACTTCTAAATAATAAAATTTTAAAAGATATTATTGTTCTTTAAAGATCGTCAAATTTGAAAATAGGTATCACAAAATATTCATTAGATACTTTACAATTAAATATTGAAATTAAATAAATAAATAAATAAATATATCATCACGGCATATTACCCATTTCTGGGTGTGCCAATCTGCTTTATCGCAGATATCGGTAATGATGATGACATATTTGTACCGTGCGTGCGCTTACCAGGCGCCACCTCATGGGCACTCATTGCTGGCGTGGAGAGCGCACCACAGGGGTCACTTTTGCGCCATTTAAAATTTGAAATATTTGGCGTCGAGGCCACGGGACCCCATATTGAAATTTGTGTAATATTTTGAAAAAGTCACGTGATCTGAAAAAGAATGTGACGTCACATTTATATATAGTTTAACAAGTGACAAACTATTATCTACTTTTATTTAAAATAAAGTAAAATGTTTTCCTATAGGCTATGAATGACGTGATGTATGTACTCCGACGTCACAAGAATAGGAGGTTGTTTTTCATGACTATTCCTGGCGCCATTCTTTTTATTTAATTATTTACGGAAATAACAATAAATTATTATTTTTTTTATTCCTATGAAAAATATTACATATTTATGAATGTGGCTGAGGTGAAAGAAGTGTGCATGGATAGGAATGTGTGGCGAAGGATGATTGTTGCGTAACTATTATTGTGGTCCGGATGCGGTTATTCGCTACCGAAAATCAGTCACATTAATATGTTCTTTGTATGAATGTTATGATGATTTTGGGCAAGGCGAAAGATGAATGTTTTTAAAGAGTTAAGTGATTCAGTGGAGCTCTTACTTTCATCCCTTTTCTTATTATTTTCCGGTTTTTGCTAAGCCACTAAGTGGGAAACGCGTGATTTTCTGTATGTATGTATGTATGTATGTATGTGAAACCGGCTCATTTTACTTTTCGTAAGTGACTTGAATTTTAAATATTTTTTGCTCTTATCTACTGTGATTTTGAAATTTAAATACTAATAATTTTCACGAAGTGGGTTGTGAAATACATGATTTTACTCGTACAGTGCAAAAATCTAGCATCTCGATTCTTCAAGTCTACAACTCGAGTTACGTATGTTACCATTTTTTTTTTTTTGTGTGTAAATATTAAATCCACATTTTCAAACCATTATCTCCGTAAGGATTCATACCCGTCACCTCGATTTTGCGCATGAAAGCGACTGAAAACTGCAATTAAAATATAAATACCTATTAAACCATAAAATTAATACATCTAAATTACATGTTTAGCCTTTAAGGCATCTTAAATTAATTATCTCGTTAATAACTTTCTTATTACACAAAAACCAAGAATTTTTCTAAATTCTTATAAATATCAGAGTAACCTATGAAAGTAGGAGCGTCAATTTTTATTCCCCCAAGGTACTAAAATATCAAACACTCTATTAATATATTAAACTAATTAATATTTACGCTGCAGGCAATAATACGAAATGTGAACATAAAAAGACAATAACTTCACATTTCCTGTACTTATTTGTATTCACATCAGACCATCAGAGGTAATGGTAACATCAAAATAAAAACATGAACTGTGCATTAAATTAATATATCATTTGTCGTTGTCTGAAGGTTAAAAAATAGATTATTTAATAAAAAAATTAGGTTCATAACAAGATTTTTCAAATAATTTAAAAAATTGCTGCAATTTTCTTTAAAATAGATTTAAATTATTTTAAGTACATCTTCGTTATTCTTTTGTAGAAAAGTAAACAAGAAAATATATCACTAATGATCAATTGTATTGCTGCAACATACATTAATACATATTTAATTAAATTAGAATATAAAAAATAATATAGGGAAGTAAAATTTCAAGGTGTTTTATTCTAACTGTTAAAATTGGAATTAACTTTTTTCAAGATATGCTTAGAATGGAGTGAATGTTATTTATGTTTTAAAAATACTTCTTATTTTTATTTTACTTATATTAATTATTCAATCCATTTGAATTTACCATTCATACCTGAAACCCTGAAAGTAATATATATATATATATATATATATATATAGGTTCTGGAGTAGTCTCATGATTTATAGTCAAAACTGTAAAGTCTTGCACATAAAGAGTGACAGTTTTCGTTCGTTACAGGTTTGAGACTTACTGTTTTGTTCATAATACGGCCATTAGTCTTTAAGCTTTTTGACGGGTAGAGAACCATATATTACTAATGTAGAAAAATATATAGCGTCCACTTGTTGAAATTTAGAAGTTGATAGTCGGATATTAATAAAACAAAAACAATTTTTCAATTCCTCAACGTCTCGATTAAAATTTAATCATTATCAAGAACGTTGGGTTGAGATTATGTTCGTTTCTTCTTGAATCTTAGTTTAGAAATGTAAATAAATTAGAAAAAGGCGAATGGCAATATTCTTTTGATGCATGTCACAATAAATTTCCCGGAAAATTACAATTCAGATCAATTTTGACAACTTGATTTTTGAATTGAATAAAGATCAGACAAACGTTTCTCTGTTACTCTACTCCCAGTTATTTATTTATTTATTTTTAACACTGTATTTTGTTTCAATTCCATGGCTAACACTATAAAGAAGTACGTAATTTTTACAAAATTTTAATTTCAATCAAAACCTGCAAAATAAAAATGAGATTATTGAATTAGATGCAGAATTTAATCCCTACAATATTTTATACCGGGTATCTACTTGAAATCCGTAATAAAGGGAACACAATGTTATTTTTTCATTTTGCTATAGTTACTGACCTATTAAATTTAGAGAAAAGTTGTAAATAAAAAAGTTGTTCAGAATTAAAAACTACACGACACCCGGTGTACCTACTTATTATTTATTTATCAATAATTACGTACACATGCTGTAAAGATATAAATAAGTACTTGTATATAAATACCTTATTTTTAGAACAAAAGTGTAAATACAAAACATGTTCAGAATTAAAAACTGCATTTAATAAGTCTAAAAATATTGTTTTCATGCGTTTCGTTCGCGAAAGAGAGGTAAAATAAAAGATATAATTTTTAGCTATTTATAAAGAGCCATGAGCAATAATACAAAATGTTAAACAGTTTTATTGCTTGAATTTGGCAGATGACATCTATCATAAAGTTTTAATAATTATTGATTTTTATTAAATTATTTATCAGTAATCATGGATTCAGTCACCATCGCAGAACATGTCCAGTGGAATAATATTAAAAATTAAACACCAATCAATAAACTTTTATCTGTCAAACTTGAACAATACGACTATTTGCCTTGTATGGCACTCTGAAAAAACTTAAATATTTTATTTTACGTTTATATCATGACAAGAACATATATCAATAAATTTAGGTTTGATGTCGTTTTTAATTCTGAACATTTTATGTATTTGCTCCGTTGTTCTAAAATTAATAGAGCAGAAATTACAGCCGAAAATTTTACCATTGCATTTGCTATTGTCCATAAAAAAGTAAACACCCGGTTTAATTTTGTATACCCATTCTATACTAATGTGGGAAGAGCTCATTAGTTTTCATTTTCAGTGTATATCGGATAACCGGAAATGTCATTTATAGAAGCTTGTAACAGTTTTTCTTGTAAAAAATTCATTGAATATAATTTTTAGCAACTTTTACTAATTAAAATTGAATATAATGGTACAATCTTCAATTCTACGATAATAGCATTTACGGTGCGATTCTGTAATTTTCTATACCACTATAGAACTGTAACTCTCAACAAAAGCGTATCATTTTTTAATGTCAAACGATAATAAATGTATTAGTAAACAAAAATTGTTGCGATTTTGTTCACTTTTACATTTCTATAGCGTTATAGAAAATTACAGAATTGCACTTTTAGTAAATAACTCTAAATAACTTTAAATATAAATATATAATATAATTTATTTTCATGTATCATCTTGCCTATACGTCAAACAAAAACATATTAGATTTTAACCATATATGATAAATTGGATGTAGTACTTAATTTGGAGCTCTAACAGATTTTTGAGGAAAAACAATAAAACATAATCCAAAACTTCGTATTACAGACTTTTCTATTTATTGGACAACAAATAAGATTTTATTTACAAACGATCAACCGGAAGTGATACTTTACTTAAAGCTCACTGCTATTTTAAACATGTTATTGGCGGGAAGTCATGTGCTGGCCACATCAGATTTTTTTCTTATTAAAATGCATAAGAATTAGCATGAGGACTGTGTAATGAACGCAAGATCCCCTTTTATTCAGGTCATTTCTCTGATACCCTCAAAAAATAGGTGATTATGATTATGAACGTTATATATTGAAAAATCACGTGATCTATAACTTTAATAATTCTAATACAAATTTAAATAAAAAAAAAATTGAAATGTCCAATAATGTTTCGTTTTCTTTCGGTTATATTACCTCTCGCTAAGAGAGGTATTGGATTCATGCTAAAATTCGCATATCCAGATTTTATTGAATAAGCACGATTTAAGGTCCCTAGAATCCGATTATAACATTTTTAAAATGATGTCTGTGTGTGTGTGTGTGTGGATGTGTGTATGTGTGTGTATGTATGTATGTATGTCTGGATGTTGTAGTCACGATTCCTCAAAAACTATAAGACTTAAAAAATATTTAACTGCAGTTTCCTCAATCTGACATTCCTGGGAAGAGCTGAAAAGGTTTTGGTAACAATTGAATAACCGGAAGTAGTAGTTTCTTAGAAAAAATTTTCTAAATACAATTTTTTGGGAGGTTTTTTTATTACATATTGAAGAACATAAAATTCTCCATCTAATACACTTAAAAATTTTATTATATCTTGTATAGATTTAGAGATAAAGACACTATAATTTATAAAGTGAACTAATCGCAGAGGCCAAGGCACTGAGGAAACCACTTGACAAATTCCAATGTTTATAACATGACACATGTCATTGTCAAATATCAACATTTTTAGTGACATTGTGAAAGCTTTTTCTGGGAAGTATATTTAATTTTTCTTATTGTTTTATTAATTAAATATTTGAAATTATAGGTAAAATTGTGGTAAAATGCATATATCCATCAGAAATACCGCCAATCTGGTTAATAAATCTCTGACATGAAAATGATATAAAATAGATATAATTAGAATTATATGTGTGCAGAAGACATGTTAAATATAATAAAAAACAATATTTGGGTAAAGTTCTGTAATATTTTGTTATAAAACGACGGTTCGAAAGCGAATTGCAATACAATACATTATAGCCTAATATGGAAATAGCGAGAGGTCTTGTGCTGGCCACAACAGATTTTTTTTATGTTAAATTTACGAAATTTATGGGGTCCCGTGGCCGCGTGCCTGAGTGTCTAGTCGCGAACCTGGGGGAACCGGGTTCGATCCCGACAGACGCCAAACATTTCCAATTTTAAATGGCACAAAAGTGACCCCTGTGGTGCACTCTCCACACCAGCTATGAGTGCCCGTGAGGTGACGCCTGGTAAGCGCCCACACGGTAAAATATATCGTCATCATTACCGATGTCTACATGTGTTGTAGATACTGGCACACCCAGAAATGGGTAATATGCCGTGATGATATATTTATTTATTTATTTATTTACGAAATTTATGTAAAATGTGTAGATTCGTTCTATTAGATTGTCTAAATAACACACGTGTGAGGTGAAACGTGTTGCAAATTATAAAAACATTAGTTTTTTATAGAACAAAATGTGTCCTCCGTTCCGGTCAATGATAAACAATTAAATTATCTAATTAAATCTTGAATGATACTTGATACGTATTTGTTGTAACCGACTCATCAAATAAACTAAATTAATCAATTAGTTATTGCATAATTGAACAAATGAATTTAGATGTTTATTTCAAGAACAAAAACAAAATAACTGTCAAAATAAACTGGAAAACCAGGAGATTGAAATCATTGTTCTCCTTTCATGTTATGATTTCCTTTCATTGATATTTTAAAATTCCTTACTCTCTTATTTATCTATTTTTATCAATATATAAACCAGGTCATCTTCATGTAAAAGAACGCATATTTCTTGCGTTTGTCCGTTCGAAATGTTCTACTTAATATTAAAATGAAAGTTGAGGTAAAATGCGATTTTCATTTTACTTTTCTTGCATTGTTAATTCTATTATACACCGGATATCAAACAAATAACAAATGACAAATGATGTTTCGTCCCGTTTAACATGTTTCCGGTTTATTATTGCTTAGAGCCAGTACCTGAAACTATAGGACCATATTTGAAGGTTAAAGATAACATTTCGATCTGCAATTTTACGATAAATAATAATGCACGTCTTATTATTCATTTGGTCAATGACCGACCGCAAAAAAGTTGCAAAAAACAATGCTTCCGCATACTAACCGTGCGTCGTCTTCAGAGTAACAGTAACCTAGAAAATTACATTTTCGCCAATCATACGAATACCGTGCTATTACAGAGAATTTATTTTAAAATGCAACATTATAGTTCATCACTTCCATGGTTACTCACTATTGTCAAAAATGACAGCAATGTAATATTTGTCCATTTTAAAATGCAACATTATAAATACCGTGAGTATTTTTTAACGTGAAACATTGGGTTTGTTATATCCATGGTTACGACTTGACATTTGATAAGACGTCAATAGAGGTTAATTTTGTTTAAATAATTATACCTGCATTCTAAATTAAAATTAGCTGTAGAAAAATATAGTGTGCACCTTGTGCCCGAGTGGTTTTCTGACTCGGCTTTTCTTACAATATTTAAATATAATACTTCTGTCAAATTCATTCCCCATATGTCATTTTAAATGAGACAGACAAATACATTGCTGTCAATCAAATGTCAAATCATAACTTATAGGAAAATTCAACGATTATCTGTCATATTGACAAGATGTCATTAGAGGTTAATTTTGTTTAAATAATTATACCTGTTTTCTAAAAATTAAATTTAGATGTAGAAAAAATACTGTGTGCACCTTAGGCCCGAAATATGTTTAGTTCTCTCGAGTGGTTTTCTGACTCCGCTAAATTTCTTACAATATTTAAATATAATACTTCTGTCAGATTCGTTCCCCATGTTTCATTTTAAATGGAACGGGCAAATACATTGCTGTCAATCAAATATCAAGTCGTAACCATGGATATGACAAGCACAATGTTTCATGTTAAAAAATACTCACGGTAGTATTGCAGCACAGGAGATACCTCCAAAACACATCACAAATGGTGTTAATTCTTATTACGACCAACTAGAATATTGCCTCAGAGTGATTGGGGGTATTTTTTTTTAACATTTATTACATGAAAGTTATGAATTTTAGTAAGCTAATGTTTTATAAGATGTACAACATTCATGTTTTGATTATTTGTTCATCGTATGTAGGCTAATTTATAGGAAATTAGTTTTGATAATACAAAACTAGAAATTTTGTATGTTGCATTTTAAAATGGACAAATATTACATTGCTGTCATTTTTTGACAATAGTGAAGTGAGTAACCATGGAAGTGATTCGCCATATGTTGCATGTTAAAATAAATTCCCTATATAAGCCAACATCATAGCAACTTTACAAAAAGAAAACCATAGTTTGGGCTAGTACAAAAAATAGATTTGGCATTTGTACAAATAGCTATTTTTTATGTTTGCAAAATATGAATCATACATATGTAATTGTCATGATAAAAACTAATTGGTAACTTTACAATTTAATTGTTGCAGAATATGAGAACATGTCAATTGAACAGTTAAGGGGTGATTAACGAGTAGTTGACTAGCACTGTTTTATCTCTGACAATTATTTATGGATTATTTTGGAGAAAAACACTTCAAATAAAAAATTCGTTCAATTAATTTTCCTGCAACTGTTATTTAAAGTATATTGCTCTAAAATAATCCATAAATGATTGACAAAGACTAATAGTTAACTGGTCGTTAGTCACCCTTAGGCCCGATATTTTCATCTCTGGTTAAACTGCCGGTTAAGTTAACTGTCGGTTATAAGAACAATGTGGCATCGAAAAATTGACACATCGCACACCGGCGAGAAGAGTGACACAAGTCCAAAAAATAGTTTTGCGTAAAAAATAATTAAAGGAGACAGTTCTCGAATGTAAAGTTACTTACATTAGTATAATTAAACAGTAAAAAGACGTCTAAGGTTAAAACTATAACTAAACTAAAAATTATGTACCCCTGTTAGTTCATAATTTCTTTTTTGGTTGATTAATTTCTTAATGATTTAATCTTTGTTCATCATTTAGGTACCTACTGACCCTTGACTCCCATCCCTATATAATCCCAGATCCTTCCCGTTTTTCCTCGGAATTAAATTGACCTCTGGCATGGTTCACATGTTGAGTAATCTCTACTTCTCTCTTGCCTAATTTTTACATTTTGTAGTTTCTACTGATGATGAGAACTTAGTTCTCGAAGTACATATATAGAGTTTAAGAATATTTTTGAGGTTAGGGGTACATAATTTTTAGTATAGTTACTTACATTAGCTCGAAATGAAACGACATTAGCTCCATCTCTCTAAAAATATAATATTGATTTATGTAACTATTCCTAATTATTAGAAGCATTTTTCTGACCAATTTTATCTGATGAACTAAGAATTTTTAAATTTTGACTTGTGTCACTATTCTCGCCGGGGTGCGACATATGTAATTTTTACTATTTAGGCTATAATATCAATGATGTGTTTTTCTTTTAACTGACAGTTAAATTAACAGGCTGTTTAACCGGATATGAAAATACCGGCCCTTAATCAGATCTCCATGCTACCAGCTATATGTTTAATTCATAATTTTATTAATTAAACAAATAATTATATTTTCACTAGAACTTTAAAGGCATACTAATCAATTAGGTATATTAGGAGTGACATCGACGAATTTCTTTTAAATAAATGTGAAACTTGCTGGATAAAAACATTTTTAATCAAGCAAAATGAAGAAAGAAGAAATTAAACTATCGAACTATCCTCTCTCTTAATCAAGTTCATTGCTACAGTCTAATCAATCGAACACGCCTTGTGGTACCTTGGAGATTGTTATGTTGTTGATAAAGAGCATGCAACACAGTTGGATCTTTCCTTCAGATCAAGAACGTGGACTTTCTATTAAATGGTACTCACTTTTTTCCTTAGTGTTTCCATTTCCAATTTGTTTGACTTCTTCTTTAGGGAATTTCGTGGCAGTAAGATCGGGTATTTCAATAGTAGCGATGTTGGCAATTCCGTTGGTTCTTGTTTCTGCCATTTTTATCTGTAAAAATTATTTTTTTAATAAAAGCGATAAATAGAAATTCATGTACAGTTATTAGAAATGAATATGTTTATTGTAATAACAGAAAATAATTTTTAGCGAATTTAAATTTTAGTTATTTTGTAAAAACCTCTGGTTTATATTTAATAACAGCTTGATACACTCTAGACGTTCTTGGAATTAGTTTTTGTATTTGTAGAAACTGATTTTCAAATGTTTTGTAAATTCTCCCACACCTGATTAAAATTAGTTGATTTTGTTTTGAAGACTTGTCTCTTCATTTCATCCTACAGCAGTTCGAGATAGTTCAAAGGAATCAAAGATAAACATTGCTAAAAATAAAATACAATGTTCAGATTTATTTATTAAGAATTTACTATGTGAGGGAATCAATCATCAGGTGTACCTATATTTTTTAACGGTACTACTACATCATAATAATAAATTAGAACAATATATTAAAACTGGACCTTAAAACTGAATGAAAGAGACTATCAAATTTTAAAAAAGTAAACCATAACATTTACGTCCCACATATAACTCTATTCCTAGTTCTTATTCCTTTCAAGACTTCTGCTTTCGCCTTTTTAAAATCCATTTTTCTACTAAATTAATGCAGAAATAGTACATTAAAAAACAAGTATCATAAGGTAATCTGTTAACGTACGAGTCCAAGTTTGTAAAACTCGCCTCGCAGCTCGTTTTCCAAACATGTTTTTTATACTATTTTTTCTATTGAGGTAATTACACAATGAGATTTTTTAAAAAATGTGACTTGTCAAAAATAAGGTTTGATTTCTTTTGACAGTTATGTTGGTAGCGCTTCCCGCAACAAAGGGGTATTCCACCATAACAAGAAAATTAAAAAAAATTCAATTTAACATAAAGTATGGCTCAATAAATAATAGTTAAAACAATGAAAACATTTTTTAAATAATTACTTTACGAGATATTTCACATTTGCTAAAAGAGAAAATTGACGTCATACAGTTGTTCTCTTTCTCTCGCATCGTACTCAGAGCAGTGTGTGTGTGAAAGACAAGTATAGGGAAAATGTGACGTTACACTGATTTCTCGAAAATAAAATACTGTTAAACTAGGAACAATTAAGATTTTTTAATACTATGAATTGCTTCAAAACTGAATGAAGTTTTATTTAAAATAATAAAAAAAATTGAGTGGAATACCCCGTTGAAATTTCATATTTCAAGAGTTTGTGTATTGTATGTTGTGAATTTTGTCTGATTGTATACGTATATACATATTGTATCAAACAGTCTGCTTATAGATCTCAACGACGTGTTACCAGTGCTTTTTATGCTTATAATTATACCGAAATAGAAAAAGAAAATAATGAAACAAGTAAAACCAAATAATGCTTGTTTAAATTCATTGTGGTAAATACAGATCACATGTGTTTGTATGAAAACGAAGGAAATGTTATGGCATAGGACACCTGTGGTAATCAAAATATGAACTATAATGTACATAGTTTTTTATTATATTATTAAATTTCTTATTATTCATACAATGCATAATTTCAGCTATTGACCACGAAAGTTATTTTAAACATACATATTTATGTAAATAGATCAATTTATGTGACGTCAATTATTAGCAAACTGCACTGTTTGAGAATAAATGAACTTATTATCTGCGTATTTGGACAACCAAAATAAAAGAAAATAGAGGACGAGTAACGCCAAGAAAAAATTAGGATACAAAATGAAGAACTATTGAACAGTTGTGATTGTTTTGAAAAAGATGTGTGGCTAGATTAGAAACTGATTTTTTATTTTTCCAAAATCTCTATGTTCATTAAACCTAATGAGGAAACTTCTACCCGTTTGACCAATATATTTATATTCACACTTGTCACACTGGATTTCATATAGGTACACCTAATTTGTCTAGAACATTTTTTGTATAAATTTTGTTGTTGATTAGCTTACTTAGTGTATTGTTATTGTAATAGGCCGGTTTAATATTGGTGTCTCTAAATTTATTTTTAATATCTCTATTGATTTTGCCTACAAAGTTGAACCGAGTGAAATATTTATTGTTAGGACTAGGTTGTACGGCATAAAAGTTTATTCAAACCGAGGTTTTCTTTTGGACAACTATATTTACATTGTAATTGGTAAGGTTTGTAGTTACGATGTTCTGAACTTCTTTGACTGGAATAGACGTAAATAAGTTTTTGACTTCGAAAGAGATTAATTTGGCTGAATTAGGAACCTTGATATCTTTAATTTTATCTATAAGGTCTAAAGTATTTTTAATACTCAACTTCGGTTTGAAATCCAATGTGTCAATTAATCTGTGTCAGTTAATCTGATTATAGGTAAGTATAATTTTATAAACGTATAAAATATAAAAGAAAAAAATGAAAATTTGCACATCAAACAATGAATAATAGGCCGTGGTGATATATTACTATTATTATAAAAATGATGTTTATTTATAAACTGTATTTTTTGTCATTATACAAGAATTTTAATTACATAAATTTAAAATACATAATTATCACTTATGTCGTTATGTCAAACTTGCGTTATCTTAAAATCTTACTTATTTTAACTACAAATGTAAATAAATTTTTAATTCCTTCTTAAATAAATAAAATCATTTGTTCTTTTCATGAAGTTTATCTCAAAAATTTCACCATTTCTAATCAAGTATGCCTTGTAAACAACAATTGATAGCTCTCAAAAATATGTCATTGTTGATGTTACAATCGAGAGTAATAAAAATATTTAGATTGAGCAATGAAGTAAACACGTATTTTTGTTTTGAAATGTAGGTACATAAATCATTGCACCTGCACCAATGTTTCATTAGTTATTTTATTTTAATTCTTTATCATGAACATGCGAAAACACTGTAAATGTAATTATTATTAACTTTTAATATTCCATATCCTATCTTTTTATGTCTTAAATGAAATATAATGTGAGATTGTTGATAAAAAATTCAATATTACCATGACTACGTCAAACAAATTTTTAATTCGACAAATAACGTATATAAAGCATATTAACGCGTACATATGAACAACGATACAACATTAGATATTTAGATAAAATTTATATAAAAAACCGAAAAAACCGCAAAATATTTCACTGGAGAATCCAACCTACCTTAAAAAAAATATCACAGTTGTACACAAATATCACAATAAAATTACGCCGGGTATGTATTAATTAGTGGTCATAAGGAAAAAACAATAATGCACTCTTGTGAAATGTCCCGTATTTTGAAAATATGTTAACTTGGCAAACTGCCGCGGATCTTATAACATTTCCACTTTCCCCCACTCTTAACCAGGCGGTATTACACGCCTGGTGAACTTGAAAACAAAACTATCGTCGGATTAGAAAACTGCAGCTATACTTCGACAAGCCAAACAAACAGGGAAAATACACTAATTTTCAAAATATGTTCACATAGCCGTCGTATCACAGTGCGATCACTTAAATCTACATCAAATTGTTCCCGAAATTTTGAACAAAGTTCTGTTAATTCTAGCACTAGTTTTCTTGGACGACCGACCTTTATATAGTTTTAACACTTCCATATTGAATTTTTTTCTCAAATCTTTGATTTGCCACTTTTACGGATTTTTAAATTTTTTAAAATATTACGCTGTTTCACACCAACTTTATTGAACTGTACTACCTTTTCTTGTAAGTCGTCCAAAAAATATTTATTTTTACCCATCTTAACATCAGCTCAATAAATGACAAAATACTACTGAAAGAAAAAGACGATTAGAATGGGGGATTCCAGCTCAATCGAATTAAAGGAAAATAGTAAAAAATACGAATGTATATGCTGAATAACGAATATTAATAAAAAAAAAAATGAAATGGTATAATTGAGATATTTCGGAAATAAGGGGTTTTTTGTTATAGCGCTTCGACACTAATATGAAATCTATATATATAATATTTTGATTGGCGACCGAAAGACCGCCTATACATGCATTACAAATAGCGTGCTAGGAGATGGGGATTACTACCAATGGAAATTAAGAAATTCAAATTCGAAAGGAGGAGCTAACATTCCTGTACTGCAGTTTCCAAACAGTTTTTATTTTAACATAAATTTCTTGCATTAAACTTAATAATTTAAATACACCTGTAATTATAAAGTATGTAGACTCATACAGTGTTATAATATTCATTTATTTTATGTAAATATAATTTAAAATAGCATATATTTCAATAACATTTAGGTCCATGATGAAAACAGTTTGATATAAAAACACATAAATGTGACTTCATGCACGTGAATCTTTTCAAAATTCGGGAGACCATAACTCGCTTATTAATAGGAATTTTTTCACCGGATTTTCATCAATTATCTTAGTAGTTTTCCTAATATTTTCAGATGAAATTATAAAAAAAAATGGTGGATTCCCTCATTATATTATTAATATGTTTCCATAGTTTTGTCCACTGAAAAAACAAGTATATGCTATTTCACTTAAATCGTACAGCCAATATCAAAAGATGTCTTGTGAATTTATTTTATACTGACTTTAGAAAATAAGATTCAAATTTGCGAAAACTATAAACATATTTTAAAAATCTGTTGTGGCCAGCACAATACCTCTAGCCAATTTCATATTAAGCTATAAATATTGTATTTAAATAAAAAAAATATAAATATATGTTTTCATACTTTTGTCCGCCACTGTATATTTGAAATACGAAGGTTACTGAGAATAAAACATATGATTCTTATTTTTTTGAATTTATTTTAAATTATATCATCAAAATAGTTCCCTTTTCACTATTCTTTCTTTCTATTTCTGTAAAGTTTCCAACTTTCAACAAATCTTTTTGAAATAATTTGTGAGAGGCAAAATGTGATGCTGTCAATTTACATAATTTTAGTATAAAAACTGCCAAAGCTGTCAAACTAATAACCTGCAGCGTTGATGGCGTTTAGTAGGCGTTACATACAGCCCTCCAAACTGCCGTGGAAAGAGCATCATAGGAATGGCCCCGTAAACCAAAACAAAAAATAATAAAATGTACTACTCAATAAATAACGATTAAGATAAAAAAAAACATTTTTTTAATAATTACTTTGCGA
The DNA here is from genome assembly GCA_943142095.1 of Ophonus ardosiacus. Taxonomy (NCBI): domain Eukaryota; kingdom Metazoa; phylum Arthropoda; class Insecta; order Coleoptera; family Carabidae; genus Ophonus; species Ophonus ardosiacus. The sequence continues at coordinate 45,455,182 of OW964829.1, read as the reverse complement.
GATATTTGAATTTATTTCCAGGGCCACAGATGACGACACACTATTGGTATCTTTCTCGCGCAGCCTACTACAGAAACTAGTGTCAGAAAGATAGCTATAGGTTTCTTTAAAAATCAAATGCAGTTATACAAAAAACAATTATGACTTTTTGATAACACGAATTGCTTCAAAATTAAACGAACTTTCATTTAAAAATATTTTAAAAATTGGTTTATTTCTCTGTCAATCTTTTATGGATTATTTTGGAGAAAAATATTTCAAGTGAAAGATGCATATAATTAATTTTTCTACAATTATTATTTAAAGTAATATTCATTTACTGCATAATCGGTGTCGAAGGAAAAACAATGCTGGTCAACTGCTCGCTATCCTCTTTGATCAGTTGTTCACACTAAATGGTCAATATTTTTCACTTCACCCATGACTGTGGGAAATAGATAACTTTCTGGCTTTATAAAGTATTAGAGAAAGTTTGAATTTCCATAATAGTTGTAAAAGAAGTAAAGTTTTGTGAAATCTTTCGCTTTGTCAAGCTGTACCATTACCATCATTCTTGGCATTATCAGTGCATCAGTGGACAGACCAACCGTTATTGCAGAGAAAACAGTGCACCATTGTTGGAAAACGAGAATTTCCTTTTGTTGAAATAATAGCAGCATCTATGCAGATATGCAGGTGATCTTTATCTTTATAAGTTTTAAAAGACTCAAAGTAGAAGGTTTTGATTTTGTTTATAAACAAAATAATTTAATTTTATGAGCTTTCAATATCAATTATAAAATCTTGTTAATCTCGGCTAATTAAAATTATTTTTACGCTTGTGCGCCCAGAGATTACGTCATTTTATTAATATTTCAGCATGTCTACACAAATAAACTGCAGAAATTCAAAATGATTCGTACCATTAAATTCATAGCATGTTCTATGAGAGCGATCGTTTTAAAAAAAAATCTGATGTGGTCAACACAATACCTCCCGCTTTTTAATTTTTATTAATTTAAATACATATCTACATATTTACTATTCCTGCAAACTATATATTAAGTTCCTTTGCATATATCTATTGCTTTACATCAAAGGTTCCCAACCTATGGGTCACAACCCAACATTGGGTTGCGAGTAATTTTTGGTGGGTCGCAAAGTAATTTGATTTTTAGATGTCAAAAAAATTTTTAAAAATCTGTTGTGGACGTCACAACACCTTCCGTTAATTTGATGTATTTTGTACAAATCCCATACCAAAAGTTCATTGGAAAAGATTCTATATATCCAGTAAAATTGTAACACGAGCATAATACAATTTTTTACAAATTCCATACAGAAAGTTCCTTGGAAAATAATCTATAAATTCAATAAAATTGTAATAATATGTATACTCATATATAAATACTCTAAAAATGCGTACACTTATACGTAACATTCTCTTTACAATCAAATAATATTACAACCAAGTTTATATCTCTACCCATTTTTGAATTGTTACCCCGAAAGTCTATATACCCCACATTTAGATAAAAACTTCAAAATTTTTAAAAATCTAATTTTTATGTATCTAGATACTTCTTAATGCGCTGATTCCAAATTTTGAAACCGCAGGTCGATATCTCGTTTCGTTCTCGAGATATTTAGATTTAAAATTTTGCTCAAAACTGTCCATTTTTGGGTATTAACCCAAAAATGGGTCGAGATATGAATTTGGCGACAGCACCATTCGATTCTACGGGCAAAATTACATAAGTACACGAATTTTCAGAATTTTTGAACACGGCATACAATATCTAAAGCAAAATAACTGAAAATGACTAAAAATCGCAAAAATCGTAAGGGGTACCCCTTACGATTTTTTCAGATTTTGGTCATTTTCAGGGGTTTTCAAGCTTTTATTCATAAAAAATGAATCGGTTGGATAAAAATTATGAAAATTGTTATACTTATGTATTTTTGTCCGTAGAATCGAATGGTGATGTCGCCAAATTCATATCTCGACCCATTTTTGGGTTAATACCCAAAAGTGGGCAGTTTTGAGAAAAACTTTAAATCTAAATATCTCGAGAGCGAAACGAGATATCGACCTGCGGTTTCAAAATTTGGAATCAGCGCATTGAGAAGTATTAGATTTTTGAATTTTGAAGTTTTTATCTAAATGTGGGGTATATTGACTTTTGGGGCAATAATTCAAAAATGGATAGAGATATAAACTTAGTTGTAATATTATTTGATTGTTAAGAGAATGTTACGTAAGTGTACGCATTTTATGAGTATACATAATGTATATTCATGTGATAATTTTATGCGATTTTTAGCATGATCCCTATACCTCCCTTACCTAGGGTAGCGGTAGGTAGAAAGTTTCATATTTTTTTGGTAAGTTATCAAAATATGTTAGGGATGATGAGAAAATAATTGGAAATGCAGTATTTATTAAATAGTCATTTAATTAATTTTCCTACGTTTCGATTCCAAATGAATCTTCATCAGGGATCTGGAATACATTTTTTTATGCATAATACAAAAATCAAGAATAAATATTTTATCAGAGTCAATGTAACAAATAATATTTTAAACCATCAACATAAAACAAATAATCAAACAATGAATAACAATATAATTAATAATTATAAACAAACAAAACTTTTTATAAACGAACATAAAAATGAATTATTTATAACAAAAGCCGACAAAGGTAATAAAACTGTTGCCATACATAAAAATGATTATAATAATAAAATGAAAACATTGTTAGACCAATATAATTCAGAATAAAAACAATAAAATAGTTAAAAAATTATTTGAACAAAATTACACTGATAAAAATCTTAAAAATAGATTAACTATACAATGCAGTAGCTCCAACCAGGGCAACGAACCCGAACCTGAATCGAACCAAAACCGGAACCAAACCGTAACATTTTAGCGAACCCAAACCCAGAACCGAACCTCTGATATATTTTTCAATAGAACCAGCGTCGGAACCGGACCGGGTATTAAAATTCGGGTTCAATGTTTAGCTCCGGTTCAGATTCATTTTCAGTTTTCATCTCTCGAAAAACAAATTAACCCGAACCTGAACCGAACCCAGTTTTTGGCGGGTTCGTTGCCTTAGCTCCAAGAATCTATCAATGTTGGGACACCTAAGATTCATACTCTAGTGGTTCACTAAAACAAGTATCATCATAAAAGATGACATAACCATATGAACTGTCATACCAAATTTCATCCAAATCGAATAGTGTTCTGTTATTATAAGCAAAATTATTTTTTTTCGAAGAACTTTGAAGCAGAATTCTGGCTAAATGGTACACTTTCCTTCTACCGGAAAGTGTACCATTTAGCCAGTACTCTGCTTCAAAGTTCTTCGAAAAAAAATTAATTTTGCTTATAATAATCGGACGCTTTATTCGATTTGGATGAAATTTGGTATGACAGTTTATATGGTTATAAGTCATCTTTTAAAGTGATACTTGTTATTATTAGTGAACCACTATTGTATGAAACTTAGGTCTCCCAACATTAATTAGACCGTAACTTTTTAATGGCAATGCCGAAAACGTGAAATTATTTTTCTTCAGAAAGATACATTCAATAGTAAACTTTTCTCTCTCTGTGTAATTTGTGATATCTGTTACGGTTCACACAGAAAAAATAAAATCTGAGTGTCTGCATTGCTAAATTTTTAAAATAAATTTAATCTAGCAGTCTATCTAAATGCCAAACAAGTAATTTTTAATGACAGTAACGAGTTGTCAATCTTCACAACTTGTTTAGGAGTAAGCTGAGATATGTAATCGTCTTATTTATAATAATTTAAAAAATTATTTATTTTTTTCGAAGAACTTTGAAGCAGATTTCTGGCTAAGTGGTATACTTTCCGGTAGAAGCAAGTTTGGTTAAATCGTCTTATTTTAGCCTCAGGAATCTGTGGTTAAGCCATGTCCCCCTATTTGAGAGACAACCTGTATATATGTAATGTAATTACTATTATATTTTTCAACATACAGACACAATATCAATTGTTATTAATATTTAGAATGATTATACTTGCGCCGTCAAATAATTATAGACTGGAGATTTTTAAAACATTGATGCCAAATTTTTTAAGTGTCTACCTGGACAAATATCTGTAATCTGTCAATGTCATTTTATATTCTGACATTTTCGTTAGTACTTGTGTGCGCTTATAAATTGCATTATACAGGTTGTCTCTTAAATAGAGGGACATGGCTTAACCACAGATTCCTGAGGCTAAAATAAGACGATTTAACTAAACTTGCTTCTACCGGAAAGTATACCATTTAGCCAGTACTCTGCTTCAAAGTTCTTCGAAAAAAAAAAAATTTTGCTTATAATAACAGAACGCTTTATTCGATTTGGATTTGGTATGACAGTTCGTATCGTTAGAAGTCATCTTTTAAGATGATACTTGTTATTATTAGTGAACCACTAATATATGAAACTTAGGTGTCCCAACATTGATTAGACCGTAACTTTCTAATGGTCACGCCGATAACGTAAAATTATTTTTTTTTTTCAAAAAGATATATTCAACTGTAAAATTTTCTCTCCTGTTTAAATTTAAAATAAAATAAAATAAATAAATATATCATCACGGCATATTACCCATTTCTGGGTGTGCCAGTATCTACAACACATGTAGACATCGGTAATGATGACGATATATTTTACCGTGTGGGCGCTTACCAGGCGTCACCTCACAGGCACTCATAGCTGGTGTGGAGAGTGCACCACAGGGGTCACTTTTGTGCCATTTAAAATTGGAAATATTTGGCGTCTGTCGGGATCGAACCCGGTTTAAATTTGTGATATCTGTTACGGTTCAGACAGAAAAAAATAAAACCTGAGTGACTGCATCGTGAATTTTTAAAAATAAATTTAATCTAGGAGGCTTTCATAAGGGGACACGTGCGTCGCTGATTTTTGTCTTTACCTTTTATCGTCCTGTAAGGATAAAATGCAGTGCGCTCTATATCTTACTACTCGCATACAATATATTCTTGGATAATCTGTTAATCTTAACATACACTTTAATATAACACAATTAATCTTTGTCAATGATGTTGAAGATAAAATTTAAAACGGATTAACTTCCAAGTACAATTAATATGTATATTATATTAGATTTCGAAACTCGTTTTATTATTTATTGAAACACGTTATTACTATGTTTCAACAGCAAATGCCAAACACAATCAAATGATCAAGGTATGAGTCAAAACAATACTGCAAAATCAGACACATCAATTGAATTTTAAAAAGGCAAGGATATTTTACACAGCGTCGAAAGGTTTATGAAGAGGTCGAAAGATCATCTTCGACACAGCCATAATTGAATCCAAACCCCAAGGTTCCGACCAGATCCTTCCGGACTATGTCATTTAGTTTGTAGTAATAGAATAAATTAACTTGTTATCTACACCTCAAAAATAACTCTTTTAGACACATTTATGACCATCATCTTTTTAATGATTTAATATTTGTCAAAATAATGAAAACATAGCAACGAAATGTAGAACTTTCAACAATTTGTAGGTAAGAGTTCTTCTTCAAGGACTGTGAATAATTATTGAAGCTATTGTTAATATTCAAATGGCGTTGACACCATGAAATTTATAGCTTGAACGTTAAAATAAAATTATTAATGTGTAAATATTCAAATGAATACTTGTAATTAACATAATTATTAAACATTCTAACGTCATCCAGAAATCTAGTGTTCGTAATATGAAAATGACTAAATTGTAGCAGCAATTTTAAGTAATAATTCAAATTGACATCAAATGAATAAAATTGTTTTTTTTTTTCAGATACAGTTCATGGGACAGGACCGAAACAAGGAGTATTACACGTGGTAAGTTAATTTTCCTAATTTTTCATTTCCGGAAAACTTGCGTGCTGCTCACAGTAAACTTCCGGGACGATTACATAATACAATGAGGCTAACCATGAATTTTATCCAAATGTTGCTATTACACTTTTAATATCTTAATTAACTAACCTATCATATAGTACTCTGAAATTAGGGAAAAACAGTAAAGGTCCCATATTGACTATTGACTAGTTTTGCAGCAGAGTAAAATGAAAGTTTGAAGTCTGTTAAAATATATCTTTTAACATTCCATTAAAAATTAGTTCTGAGAGTACTATACTTTTTGTTTTCAATAAAATTATGTCACGAACTTAATATATAAACTGCTCTTGATTTTTAAACTGATGTTTGATTGCCTTTTCCTGGTATGCCATACCTTTTACTTTACGCGGTACTTTCAATGTTTTTTGGTTTATTGAATGCGACAACTGAAATTTCTCTTCACAGAGTACTAGATGGTAAGATGGTACCTCAAGCTCAAAATTAAAAAACCTGATAGCGCCAGCACATTCTATGTGTTTTGCACAAATCCCTTACCGAAAGTTCATTGGAAAAGATTCTATATATCTAGTAAAATTATAACACAAACATATACTATGCAAATTGCACTTAACACTGACTTCTGGCAATTAGAATATTTGAATATGTCACCAGTTTCTATGCTTGTAGCATAGCTGGCTGATTTATACAAGTTACTGCCGGTTTCATAATAAATATAAAGTCACTATACTTTTACAGCCCGATTAACAAAAAAGTTTAAGCTAATCCTCATTTTTTGATTAGTGAATTCTATTCTATTCCGGTATTTAAAATTTAATTTTCATGATATTATCAATAAAGATAGATACACGGAATAGATTATACTATATTTTAAGTTACAAACTGTCAAAATTAGAGTAGAATTCGCTAATCCAAAAATGAGGATTAGCTTAAACTTTTTTGTGAATCGGGCTGATAAAGTTTTATCTAAAAGTGAAGAAAGTCAAAGGTGTCGGTTTAAAAACTTTTTTATAAGATAATTACATTGACAACTTTAACTTAAAGTGAAATTATAAAACGCTTTTTCCACTTTTAGATCAAACTTTAAAACTAAAGTAAGTTTATATTTATTATGAAACCGGCCGTTAGTCTCTTTCTTTAATTCTGAATCTATTGAATATGAAGGAACCGTATACACGATCAATAAAAAGGAATTAAATTATGTTATGTAAAATATACACAAATAATAATTAAAGTTGCAATGGGGAAGTTTAGCGATTTTTTTTTATTCTTTTATTCCATGGAAAATGACTTGAAAAATGATGTAACATGTTTTATTTTTTTCAAAAATGCCCAGATTTTCCGGAATAGCCGATTTTAAGCTGTGATGACGTCGGTAGAGGCTTGGCGCAACGTATGTCGATTTATACACTGACGCACGCGGTTGCGGTTACCAGTGAAGCGCTTTTACGTTTTGTTACGACCTACGTTCAAGTGGTTCGATTTCACCGTTCTGTCTGAGTTTGCGCATAACTGACTTGTGACTTAGACTTTACCCAAAAAATATTAATTATAAATAAATGGAGCAATAATTTAAATATTTAATTTCAATTTCAGCAGTCATTTGTGTTATATTTGTGAGAAAATAGTATGTTATGTAGAATTTTTACCATGCTAAACTTCCCCAAACAATAAATTCATTAGAAAACAAAAGATGTTAGCAGAACAGTAAAATATGATTTAGACAAAATATAATCTGACCAATAAAAACGTTACATTTAAAGATAACTTACATATTTATACACTATTTACACTTTTAACGCTACCTGTCTCTTATCTCTACATCTTAAACTTAACTTCCTGAACTTGAACTTGAACTCACTAATTTTTGATTAACACCTGTTTTTAAATGAATTCCCCTACCTCTACTGCCACCCCCCGCAGTTCATGTTCAATCCTCTGTATTTGTAACTTCTTATTCTGGGGTTGTCTTTTCCACCCTGTGGTCGTTTACCTTATACGACACCTCCTAACCTCGAACTCAGGTCTCATTCGACCTAACAGAAAATCTCCAACAAAGAGAACACGTCCCGCGGTGACAGTCTGTAAAATATCACTGTTGCTCCATATTACGTAGCAAAAGCTATACAAACGCATAGTAACCGTTCTTCAAACGCACAGTAACAAAATTTTATGGCGATAACTTGCAAAATAATGTGTTCAATACGGCAGTAAATACAGATTTACAGCTTCGACAGCATTCATTGCGTCGGCAATGAGACGGCAGCCTCTGTTGTAAATCTGGTTGGTATTATTTTTATCTAATACCGAAAGATTAGTTTTTGTATTTACAGAGAATTTTAACATTGAATAATTTATACAAAAAAAAAATCTGTTGTGGCCAGCACAAAATCTCTCGCCATTTCCATATTAGGCATTATAAGTATTGTATTGCACTTATTCGCTTTCGAACCGTCGTTTTATAACAAAATATTATAGAACATTACCCAAATATTGTTTTTTATTATATTTAACATGTGTTCTGCACACATATAATTCTAATTATATCTATTTTTCATTGTATGAGGAAGTTTCTAAATGTCAGAGATTGTTCCAATTCATTAACCAGATTGGCGGTATTTCTGATGGATATATGCATTTTACTACAATTTTACCTATAATTTCAAATATTTAATTAATAAAACAATAAGAAAAATTAAATATACTTTCCAGTAAAAGCTATCAGAATGTCACTAAAACTGTTGATTTTTGACAATGACATGTGTCATTTACAAACTATGTTATAAACATTGGAATTTGTCAACTGGTTACTGGAATACTCTAGTGTCTTTATCTCTAAATCTATACAAGATATAACAAAATTTAAGTGTATTAGATGGAGAATTTTATGTTCTTCAATATTTAATAAAAAAAAAATCTGATGTGGCCAACACAAAACCTCCCGCTATTTAATTTTTATTAATTTAAATACATACTTACGGATTTACTAACGCTGCAAACGGTTCCATTGCATAAAACTATTGCTTTATTTACTATTTTCTTTTTAAAATGTCACTATTATTAATTTGAAGTGATTAGTTTTTTGACAGTGACATTTAATGTCAGTTACATTCATTTGAAATATGAACTGTGGAACAAAGGAATTGTGTTTTTCTTAGGCTTCGGGACTTGTAAAAAAAATCTGATGTGGCCAACACAAAACCTCCCGCTATTTAATTTTTACATACATACATAAAATCACGCGTTTCCCACTTAGTGGGTTAGCAAAAACCCGGAAACAATAGTAACAATAAGAAAAGGGATAAGAGTAAGAGCTCAGCTAACTCACTTCACTCTTTAACAACATTCTTCTTTCGCCTTGTCCACAATCATCATAGCATTCATACATAAGAACATATTAAAGTGACTGATTTTCGGTAGCGAATAACCGCATCTGGACCACAATAATAGTTACGCAACAATCATCCTTCCACACATATCCCTATCCATTTTTATTAATTTAAATACATACTTACGTATTTACTAACGCTGCAAACTGTTCCACTGCATAAAACTATTGATTTATTTACTATTTTCTTTTTAAAATGTCACTATTATTAATTTGAAGTAATTAGTTTTTTGACAGTGACATTTACTGTCAGTTACATTCATTTGAAATATGAACTGTGTAACAAACGAATTATTGTGTTTGTCTTAGGCTTCGCGACTAATAAAAAAAATTATTTTTAAATTTATCTGTAAAACATATAGAAAAAGTATTAATGCATTCCTGTACAAAATTCAATAATCTTTAATTTTCATAAGACATAAAATGCGAAAAAATGACATTTAATGGTATTTTTTGAAGAAAAACCATTATGAGCTTCAGGTAAAGTGCCATTTCCGGTTATCCGATTTCCACCAAAATCTAATGGCTTCTTTTCATATTAGAATAGGGTATAAATACAAGGTTTCATAATTTTTTGAATGATAGTATTTGAGTTAGAGCGAAGACAAAATCCCTACACATACACACACACACACATACATACATACACACACACATACACACACACACACATACACACATACAGACATCATCGTGAAAATGTTAAATTTGGATTCTAGGGACCTTAAAACGTGGTCATTTACTAAAATCTCGATAAGTGATTTTTAGCACGATCCCTATACCTCCCTTACCAAGGGTAGCGGGAGGTAAAAATTATTTTTAAATTTATCTGTAAAATATATAGAAAAAGTATTAATGTATTCCTGTAGAAAATTCAATAATCTTTAATTTTCATAACGACAAAATGCGAAAAAATGGCATTTAATGGTATTTTTTGAAGAAAAACCATTATGAGCTTCAGGTAAAGTGCCATTTCCGGTTATCCGATTTACACCAAAATCTAATGGCTTCTTTTCTTATTAGAATATGATAGAAATACAAGAATTCAGAATTTTCTGAATGATAGTATTTGAGTTAGAGTGAAGACAAAATCCCTACACATACACACACACACACATACATACATACATACATACACACACACACACACACACACACACACACATACACACATACAGACATCATCGTGAAAATGTTAAATTTGGATTCTAGGGACCTTAAAACGTGGTCATTTACTAAAATCTCGATAAGTGATTTTTAGCACGATCCCTATACCTCCCTTACCAAGGGTAGCGGGAGGTAAAAAACTCCCAAAAAATTATATTTAGAAGAATTTTTCTAAGAAACGACTACCTTCGGTTGTTCAATTGTTACCAAAACCTTTTCAGCTCTCCCCAGGAATGTCAGATTGAGGAAACTGCAGTTAAATATTTTTTTAAGTCTTATAGTTTTTGAGGAATCGTCCCTCCAACACACACACACACAGACATCATTTTAAAAATGTTAAAATAAAAAATATGCGAATTTTAGCATGAATCCAATACCTCTCTTAGCGAGAGGTAAAAAAAATCATGTCAATTTGACTTTATTTTAGTGCCTAGTTAAACAAATAACTATTACCACTTCCATTACCGTCCGAAAATATGAGCCGATTTGTAAAAATCAATTTGCGTAATTTTTTCCTCTCATTATTTTATTCTTATTTAAACAAAACACAATATAACTGAATATATTTTCTTATTTTGCTTGTGCTATCCTTTGAACCGTATTGAACTGAGGAAACAAGTAATTAAAATCAGATCAACCAATGATAATCAGCTTTGCGAGAATTTGCAATAGGAAATCAGTTTTTGTACCTATATTTTTGGAGAGAAATGTATTACACAAAATAATGAGGATAACCATGAATTTTATTCAAATGTAGGTATGTACATACTACACTTTTAATTAACTAATTTAATGTAATTTCACAACATAAAACATGTTCTTGAAATGACTGAAACTTGAGAATAACGAAGTCTAATTGTTCATTTAAATAAATATACCTACAGTCCTTCGTTTCGACACTATTTTTGCTTTGTAATTCTCATTATATTTTACACGGTCTCACCATCTGATCATCACAATCAAATGTACTATATTATTAAACAAAATTAATATTATTTAAATGAGGATAATTTGGTTGAAGTTACATCAGAAGTCTGGACTAATCTTCAAATTAACTTAAGTCAGAAATTGTGAGAAAATGATCTCTCCTGTCGCAATAATAGAAATTATGAGGGATTAATGATGAGCATTTCTTCATTTGCTTTTTATGGTAAAACAATTTGCTATTAGTATGGAATCCTATGTAGCTATCGGCAACGGTAAAACGCTGTAAAATAAAGTTAATAATTAAATACTTGGTGTAGTTTCACATAATAACAATATTTCCTTTATTGTACAATTTCGGCCGTTAGACCATCATCAGAAAATATATAATTAACTTATTTAAATACATACCAAAATGATAAATTCCAAGAAAATAAGGAGTTAGTTAAGTAATCCAACAATGGAAAACTAATAACAGTCATTTTTTTGCAACTCGCCCTCGTACTCATTGAAGGTAAAAGAAAATTATGCTAAAAATCGCTTATCCAAATTTTAATGAATAATTTCTTTAATTATTTCAGCTCTTACATGGTGAAACTTATTATTCATTATTATATATTGAAATACTTGGTTTTTAGTTTCACAGAATTTATTTATTGAGACTAGTTTCGCTACTACAATAGCATCTTCAGATCCAATGTATATAAACTTAAAAATTGTATAAATATGTATATTTATATTTGTCATTATATATATACATACATATTTATATAAACCAAAATCACGGTAGCGACATCTGTCATTATTGTAAAAATCCGCCGTTACCGACATAGTCACCGATCGATATACCTGTCAAATACGCGAGGCGAACATTGCTGAAATGTCAAATATCGACACCTACCTATTATTTATTACGAAGAAAACATGAGCAAATAAATATATTATCAATCATAAACAACGTCTATTATTATAAATAAATTTTCGCTAGAAGAAGTACTCTAATGAAGGTAAGTAAAATCAAATTTGGAAATTGACTTAACCCCAGTATTTTAAACTAACCCTTTTCAGAAGTACAACCTATCTCATAAAAAAAGTGATTTTCATTATCGTCGGCCAAAAAATTTGATACAATTCTCGTGCGTGAAGTATTTTACAGCGCTCCAGCTAATAAACCTGTCGCGCTGTAAATACAACTTACACGCACTCGAATGTAAATAACTATTATAATTAGTAAAATAACGACAACAATAAGTTTCTTTGATTACAACAATTAATACTTAAATACAAAATAAATATTGTGAAGTACTTTTCTAATTTCTTTAAAATTAACAGAAAGAATATAAAAGAGCATAATAGAAATGAGTACATTTTTCCGTAATTTGGCTTATTTGTTTCAAAAAACTTTCTAAAGTGATTAGGCATTGTATGCACCTAACAGTGAATTCATTATACTGTAACTGCATCAGTATACTCATCTCGTAATAGTTGGCATTAACTTTTACTCAATTATTGCAATTAGATTACAATAATGCACGCCTACCTTCACCGTAGTTCACGAACAATGCCGGTCGTATTTAGGAAGTGCTGCTCGTTTCGAACTAACTATTCTGTGCTGTACGAGTACAAGGCTGCATGTTAACTTAACATTTCGCAGTTATAAGGTTGAGGAACGAAATGTGAAACAAGCCCTTGTAATAATTTAAATATGTCATCGTTCTTCGATGGATAATCGTGCACGATTTATACATAGTTATGTTTCCATGACGCAGCCATTTATTCTTTTTATTTCCTTCCGAACGCTTTATGGGAAATGGTACTTGTTGTTTATACTCCAATGTTCAAGTATGTATGTATGTGATTTATGGATACTTGAATTTAAATGTATACAGCTAATGTTTAAAATTAAATTTTATGAACATATAATTGCGATACAGATATTTAAAATGTTTACGTTTACCGTAATTCATGGCACTGATAAAAAATATTCAAAATAGTAATTAAATAAGTAAGAAAATGATATGCATAATATATTTGATTCTTGACATCAAGCTCAATCTATGTTCCTTACTTAATATGGGGCTCAATACTCAATTTTCACCATTGTGATATGCAGTGGCGGCTTAAGGCGTGAGCCACTTAGGCACTGGCTTAGGGCGCCCAAAAAATATAAAAACTAAAGACAAATATATAAATAAACAAAAAAAATCAATGTATGGAACCTGTCCTGTATTATTAAATTTTGGAGCCCCTCATAGTTAGTTTTGTGTATATAAATATAACAACCAAGTTTATATCTCTACCCACTTTTGAATTATTGCCCCAAAAATCAATATACCCCACATTTAGATAAAAACTTCAAAATTTTCAAAAATCTAATTTTTATGTATCTAGATACTTCTCAATGCGCTGATTCCAAATTTTGAAACCGCAGGTCGATATCTTGTTTCGTTCTCGAGATATTTAGATTCAAAGTTTTGCTCAAAACTGCCCATTTTTTGGTAATAACCCAAAAATGGGTCGAGATATGAATTTGGCGACAACACCATTCGATTCTACGGACAAAAATACATAAGTATAGCAATTTTCATAATTTTTGTCCGACCAGTTCATTTTTTATTGATAAAAGCTTGAAAACCCCTGAAAATGGCTAAAATCTGAAAAAATCGTAAGGGGTACCCCTTACGATTTTTGCGATTTTTAGTCATTTTCAGTTATTTTGCTTTAGAGATTGTATGCGGTGTTCAAAAATTCTGAAAATTGGTGTACTTATGTAATTTTGCCCGTAGAATCGAATGGTGTTGTCGCCAAATTCATATCTCGACCCATTTTTGGGTTATTACCCAAAAATGGGCATTTTTGAGCAAAACTTTGAATCTAAATATCTCGAGAACGAAAAGAGATATCGACCTGCGGTTTCAAAATTTGGAATCAGCGCATTGAGAAGTATCTAGATACATAAAAATTAGATTTTTGAAAATTTTGAATTTTTTATCTAAATGTGGGGTATATTGACTTTTGGGGCAATAATTCAAAAATGGATAGAGATATAAACTTGGTAGTAATATTATTTGATTGTGAAGGAAATGTTACGTAAGTGTACTCATTTTTAGAGTATTTATATATGAGAATACGTAATGAATATGCATGTGATAATTTTATTGGATTTATAGAATATTTTCCAAGGAACTTTCTGTTCCAAAAAAATCAGAAATAATATTTTTTTTAATCTAATTTGGCTCAGGGCGTCTTTATATCTTGAGCCGGCCCTGATCAGATCACTTTGCAATTGAGAATAGCTCCATGTGATAAAGTGAAAAAAATTCACTGCATATCACTTCAGTGAAAATTGAATTGGGCTCATAGTTATTAACGTCGTTAGACTGATGTTAGGCAAATAACAGCCGCGGCTGAGATTTACGAGTATAATCAGCCGAGTGATTAGCTAGAAGATGACTAGCAGTGTTTTAGCGCTGTCAATCGTTCATGGATTTTAGAGAAAAATTCTTCAAAAAGCAGTTATAGAAAAATTAATTGTACACAACTTTTATTGGCACTTTTGTGCCATCTAAAATTCGAAATATTTGGCGTCGGTCGGGACCGAATCCGGTTCCCCAGATTCGTGCCCTGACATTCATATTTTAAGCTAGCCGAAAGAAATTTTTAGAAATTTCTCGCCATTCGGGCTCGTATACTCGGGATTTCAGATATTTCTTTTAATTTTTAATGAGAACGGAATAATTGCTAACTGAACAAAACATTTTGAAACTTGGAGTTGTTAACACCTTCGCTGCCATGGCGGACATCGTTGGGCGCCAAGGAAGACACCGGTGTCCGCCAGCGTTTTTTTCGCTTTACGCCAAGAAGACAAAATGTATTGGAAGAAGCATTGAATATGTGTCTGCTGTGGCGCCCTAGGATACTTTGACTATCTTGGTTTTTCGATATGTCTTATAGTAACAGTTTTAGAGATGTGTCCGCTCTGGCGTACAAAAGATAAATTAATATTTTTATTTTAAGAGGCCAAGCGGACACGGTAAAAAAAATCAGGTATACACATGTGAATAAATCAGTATTATAAAAAGCAGTTTGTGAAAAATAAATATAAATTCTTTATTAATAACGTTACTATATTATACAAAAAAAGTTAAATTAAAAGGAGAGAAGGCATCTCCATAGCTATATTAACATTTATTTCGCACGTTCTGACATGATTTAGATATAACCCTAATGACAGATTATACTACTCTGATGAAATGAAACTTACAAAATACAACAATTCAATATTATTGCGCATATTGTCCATACAAGTTTATTCGTGTCCGCCGATCCCATTGTGTCCGCTAAAGGTGTCTGCTGTGGCGCCGGAAAAAAGAATGTGTCCGCTATGGCGTCTTGAGATCTAAAAGCCAGTATGTAATAATACTGCGCCAACGGCAGACACCGGTGTCCGCTCGTATTTTTATTAATAACTAATTACTGAATAAAGATAAAATAAAACTACCAAACTACATAGAATTAACCCTCTGTTATAAGGTACCAGTTCTGGTCTTCAGGGACAATTTTAAATGACCGCTTGGCAGCGAAGGTTAAGTAAAACTTTCCGTAAAATCGAATGGCAATGTTATTAGGTTTTGTATTATTGTATTTCCATCCATTTTAGGGTTATGAGTGTGTCCTATAAGAGGTAATGTAAGTAATGTCAGATATATTTTTAAAAAATACACAAGATATATTTTGCACATATTTTTTTTATTATTATATGTGTATGTTCTATTACATGATTGCGGTATAAAGGTAAAAAATAGACAGTATTCGTGACAAGACATTTAAAATAATTTTATTTGGTAGGTATAGAATCAAAATTCTATGTACAAAGCCTGCGGGTTTATGCTTAAAATATGGGGGAGTAAAATAGGGAAATAAATTTGACCAGGCGACACTATAGTCTTACGAACTAATGTATAGGATGTGTGCGATAAATAAAGTAGTTACATCCAAACAAAGTATTAAGAAATACTTATTAAAGTGTAGACTACTCTTAATAATAAAGTAAAATTACGTGTACAAACTATAGACTATAAAATAAAATTTAATGAAAATTATATCATGATCTAAACAAAAAATTCATTGTTGCAATTGATATGTCAATGTATAAATAATATTTATGGTACAAATAAAAAGGCATATTTTATCCACAAAAGATTGGATAAAATGCGTATACAATCGAGTGGCACAAAGAATTTTTCCAAAACATACCTTTAAGGTCCTTTTTAAAGAAAATTAAAGATGACATTTGACATTGTTGAGTTCAACACAAATTTTGTTGGTTGCCATGGATATATACATATAATTGATGATTAATAGATATTTCACTTGTATTAATACTAGCGATTAATAATCGACACAGTACTGAAGTTATTAATCGCCTATTAACACTCTCGTTAGTTGCATTTTTTAATCATCTTATTAAATCTAATTTTCTTGCATGGCAATTTTTTTTTAACATAGCATTCATTAAAAATGATTTTTCATACATTAATAAAACCCATTAATAAACGATCAACGAATATTTTTTCAGTCATCAGTAAAGTGTCACTTTAAAAGTAGGTGTCGGAAAAAGTAAATGACGTACATACATATTTTAGATCATGACATATATCCACATAACAATTAAAATTGTTGAAGACAAAATTTATTTATTTTTATCTTCGTTGATATTAAAATTGAATTAAAGTTTTAAAATAGGATAAAATACATATTTTATATGTAAAATCTGAAATAAAATCACATCTGTACCTTACAAGATATTTATCTTGTTCAAATTTATGTTAAATATTAATAGCTTTGCAGTACATCACAATAATAATAAAGACAAAATATTATTAGTACTTATTAAATATTGGGTAACAATATATGAATAGGTTAATCTATTTTTAATATCAAACTTCTTTGATACAAAAAAATCTGCCATCCAAATTAGTTAACTGAATTGATAAAATTATTTCAAGCTACATAACAAATAACACAGCAAATGAAAATATGTATCAAAGAAATCGATACGATTACGAAATGTAGTACTACATTTAAGATTCGGGCACAAGCGACACCTGAATCATTGAGAGATCGACAATTTTTCGCTGGTATTTCTTAAAAAATTTATGTGCTGATATAATTGTTTTGAATCGAATTGTTGCTTGTCGTTGATTGGAATTCATTTGAATATTCTGAAAAATTATAACAGAGTATACCTAATTGCAATAAAGCGATATAAACACTTATATTAAAAGTATTTGACCAATCAATTTTCAAATACGTTTTTCTTTTATTGTTGCAGACTCATTTCACTTGCATATAACTTTAGAAAATATATATGTATTATTGATATTTTTCTACGACCCCGAAGGAAAAATTACACTAATAGACCATTCCAGAATGACGTCACCTGCCCTCCACAGGAGAGATTTTAACCTCACTTTTGAATATTTTTAAAAATTTGATACAATTTATTCATAAAATTAAACCATAATTTTTTCCATGGTTCCATCATTGAGTAAATTATGTACGAAATTTATTTCTGACATCTGCCCCTCACGAAATTCATTTGTTCTGGATTGATCTATAACGTTTTTAAATGTCAAAATTGACAGTTAATTCAAACATATTTTGTTTCATTGGTAACTATGACATATACACTCAAATACAACTGAGAATTTTTTCGGTCAAAATTAACTTTTACAAATATTTAATTAAATTGTAGACAAAAAAGTTTAAGCTAATCCTCATTTTTGAATTAGTGAATTCTATTCTATTCCGGTATTTAAAATTTAATTTTCATGATATTGTCAATAAAGGTAGATACTAGGAATAGATTAGACTATATTTTAAGTTATAAACTGTCAAAATTAGAGTAGAATTCGCTAATCCAAAACTGAGGATTAGCTTAAACTTTTTTGTGAATCGGGCTGTAAAAGTTTATATAAAGTTAAAATGTTTAAAGCTGGACTTGTACAGATAAACTGCCTCATCGACCAGAAAAGTTTCCTTACGCAACTTGTAATGTAATTATTATTGATACATATTTAAAATAATGTATGAAAATACAAAGTTTATTTTAAACGTAGTTGAAAATGAGTGTTCAAATAGACTTTAGACAATAAGATCACTAAATTTCTAAATACAAACGGTGATTCAGATTGTTTCAAAATATTTTCTTACAACAGTTATAAATTATTTGAACAAACAAAACTATATATTTCAAAACAGTCTTAATCAATATCACAACATGCTTTTTGCATAGAATAATTTTCATTGTCGAAATAAAGAATAAAATAAATAAAAAACAATAAAAAATTTCGACAATAAAAATAAATATTTATTGTGTTTAAAGTTTCAGACTATTTGTTAGTTTAATACTTTAAACAAGTGTAATCTCAGATTTGTTCGTTTCACTACTTTGTGTTTACATACGACTTATCGCCGTGTCGTAGTTTAATGTTCGCTAGCGGTGTCAAAAATTCTGCTGCTGCTCCGTGAGTGGATTTTATGGCAGTAGTTTTGACGCAGGCACACATAAGAATCACATATCAAATGTTGACTGCTGAACATCTTTTAAACTTCGTTTTGCAGATAAACGAACAAATCTATCGCCGGTTGCACCAACTTAAATATTAATCGGCTTAAATTGACAATATTGCATCGAAATGAATGCTGTCAAAATTTCGATTTGCATTTTTTTGGTTAAGCCTAGCTTAAAATTTAAGCCTTGTTGGTGCAGTTGGGCATTAGTATGTTTTAACATTCATCCATTCGATTCTATATTCTATCTAAATTAACTTTTAAAAAGTATGCATTTGGCATGAATGTTGGAAAAACTGTAGGATTCAGAAGCACCATGACAATTTGATTTGTACACTAACAAGTTTTAAAATAATAGAAAATGTGCATGCTTCTTCAAAACGATATTATGTATTTCCAATTTAGCTTTATTACATAAATAATAGGCTCTTCAACCACATTAAAATTTAGCATATTTGGTACTAGTTTTCAATAATACGCTTAAAAACAATGTCGAAAAATATAACACTTTATTTAAAAAATATGTATTACGCCTGTAATTAATTATTAAAAGTAGATTTTTTTACCTCCAATTCGACTGTGACGTCATACCGACTTGTGACAGAGAGAGATTGCGCGTTTGCATTTAGTCATCTGTTCTGACACTATTTCTTAATATTATACTAGAATATTTAAATACAACTTTACACATAAATACAAATGTCAAACAATCCACAACGTAAAAACATCAGCTTTCATGTGTCAACTTGTTTAAATGTTTAAAAGTTTGACTGAATAGTTCCGCAATTCTACACGGGCGGCGTTGTTCTGTCATCAGGCGGTATGACGTCACATCGGAAATTTCAATTTTGTATAGAATCTTTTCCAATTAATTACAGGCTTAATTATATCACAATACAGATGAAAATATGAAAAATATTCATATATTAACGTCTATTTTCTAAAAATAAATTTTAAAAAAATTGGTTGAAGAGCCTATTATATAAACATAAATATCGTTTAGAAAACTACGTCACTAATAAAGTGCATAACATTTTTAGTACTAAATAAATTTATTATGAAAATTAAAGAATTCGTTAATAAATTCATTTAACACTATTGTAAATATATGCTGCTTAATGCAAGAACAACCAATGTAAGTTTTTGAGCAAAATGAGATTGATTTATAATCGGCTAAAGAACGCTATTTTATATACAAGAACAACCAAAGTGTAACTGTAAATGAACCAATTATAGGAAGCAAATGTTTATTGAAATAATCTCAGTAAAATCTCATAGAGCTTTAGTGCTACAGCCAATTTAAATCTTAGAATTACTGACATTTGTAATAATCAATATTACAGAGTTTAGTTTCATGTTTCCGTCAAAAATTGTAGAAAATAGTAACCGGTTAACAATTATAATTACTAACCGTGGTAGTTAATTAATTATTCATTTAACTACAAGTAATCGCTCCATCAGTTAACAGTAGAAAATATACCTTATTAAGGTGAAAAAACAATTTACTTTGACTAACAAATGAATATCTTCGTCAACTTCATTAAAAATTATAATTTCAATAATCAGAAAATCGACTACTTGTATCTTATCCAAGTAAACATAACAGTCAACTATCCGGTTATTTGGGATATGGACTACCCGATTAATCGAAATAATCAGTTTAACCGATTAACCGTTCATCAACACTGAATATTTCTTGTTATCATCATTCTCAAAATTATAAATGTTGACTTGCATTAAGTCACAAATATATTTTCTAATGTATATAAAGCACGATTTAAAATATACTGGTTGTGCCACTCTACACAAAACGAGGGTCCAAAGCGATACGTGTTTCCTCGTTTTTTCCGCTAGAGGCGCAACGTGAGAACAACCCAACTGACGCCTGTCATTTGCATGTCATTTTGAAAATATTACATGTTATATCTTATAGAAAGGTAAATAAAACAGGTTTTGAAGTACATATTCGTATTAAATGTAATGTAATATAAATATTTTATTGAAAGATATTGCAATTAATGCAAAATGAAAAGAAAATTAAATAGAAAATGTTTCATTCCTGGATGTGAAACGGGTTACAAGAAATCCACTGAAAAAGAATCTCCACTCGAATATCACTTTTTAAAAAATGGCAATGTGCAATTAGTAGAGATGATCGCGAATTAAGATTGAATGATGTTTGTCGAAAGCATTTTCGGGATGAAGATATTATTATCGAATGGAAATCTGGAAGCGTACGGTTGTATCAATTTATATTAAAAATAAATTCATTATGCATTTCATTTTTTTATATTTTATGTAAAAATAGTTTGCTGTGGTAGGGTCGTTCTCACGTAGCGCATCTAGCGGATTATTCTAGGAAACACGTATCAAGCGGATCATCAGAAACAATGAAAAACATGACAAGTGGCATAACCTGTATATATTAAATCGTGATATAAAGTGTAACAACTTATGTCAACTTTACGTACTTCATTGCCACCTAAAAAAAAATATGCAATTTCTGCTGCAAATGGGGAAAAAATAATCAAGTATATGGAAAGTTCGATATCAGATATTCGAAAACCATTACTTGATTAAATTTTCCCGTGTTTTCATTCTATTACTAAAACATTTCATAGAAAATATTTATAAAGAATTCTTTATTTGCTTGGAATCTTCCATTTAACAAAATGAGCACCCGACGCTCAATACAAATTTTGTATGGATCAAAAAAATACATATTGTATTGTAACGAAAACAAAATATGTTATACAAAACTTAAACTATAAAATAATAAGTTCCAATTTAGACAGCATGGCACTTATTGAGTTATTTCCTTTTAAAAACTAGATGTATTTTTCTGTCTTGGTTTCCGCCTACGTATACGTCGATATTTGTTCTTGAAATACAAAAAAGAAAACTAAATTATAGAACACATAAAGCATTTGTACCTCACATATTCTAAATTTGTCGTGGGAGTACAAAATCTACGAGATTCCATAGTTAAACTGTCGGACACATTCATACAACAACAAAAAAAATGTTAAAGTAATACGTGAAGTACAAACTAAATACAATAATAATCACAAATTATACATTTTTGTTGGTTGCGTACTTATTATAAGCACTTTAATATTTAATTATTTCACTGAAACAAAATCACCTTGCACTGGCAATGGAGTATTCTCCTATAAAATTTATAAAATTCTAAAACTATTGATATTTTACAAATTTTGAAACAAATTACTTTGCATCTGACAGTTTTTATCACAAAAGAGTTGTGAAATCATAAAAACTATGAAATTGTAAAACTTCAAATCCATAAAAACTGTCAATCGTAAAGCGGTCAAATTATAAAAGCAGTCAAATCATTAAAACTGTCAAATCGTACAGTAGTCAAATCATAAAAGTTGTTAAATTGTAATATGGTCAAATCATAAAATCTATTATTGAACCTTTTAAATGGGGTAGACTACTCTTCTCATTCCTACTCCCGCAAAGTACCAATAAATTTTTCGAGTGAACTGATCACGCCTGCATATCTTACACGTGTTTCTTTCTGTTATCTGGTTTTAACTATAGTGACTGTATATACATAGTGTGGCCAATGGGGGGATCGATTTTGATTGGTCGGCGCGAATTTTCCCAAATATGGCGGATATTATGCCGACAAAGTGACATTTTCAGATTTTTTACGTGAATTATACGTGAATTGAAGGTAATTATATTATATTTATATTTTAGATAGTGCAAATAATTAAATTACACGTGTATTTGTATATTTATAACAAAGTAATATATACATATTTTTTAACATCACATCTTTTTTAGGTTAACTGTCAAAATTACTAAAAATGTCTAATATTAAGGTATATATTTTAGATGCCTGGTTGCGTAGCGGTTGGTTGTGAAAACAGTTCTTCGAAAGGATTTAAAATGAAAATAAATATTGTTTCCATTTAATATGCTTTTTCATTAATGTTTATCGAATTTTGTTTAGTTACCAAATCATATGAATTCAAATTTCCCGCGCATTTTGCCTAAATATGGCGGCGTTTGGCCACACTATGTATATACAGTCACTATAGTTTTAACGTTTTTTTTTTATATAAGATACGAATAAAATAAAAATAACTTGTTAAAATCATTTGCTGACAGGCTTGTTCCTTTTATTGAATCCAGGGGGAGTTCCGGATCAGAGGTGGGATCCCAAGACTCTAAGATAGCGTAGCGAAAAATACCCCGTACCTTTTACCTTCCTATCCCTATCAACTTCCACTGTTATTAGGAAAACGAAGTGTTATTTGTCGCTACGCTATTACAGCGAAGTCTTAGGATCCCTACCCTGTTCAGTTCAGTGCTCACCCTTTTTTGTGGATGCAAAATAG
The DNA here is from genome assembly GCA_943142095.1 of Ophonus ardosiacus. Classification (NCBI taxonomy): domain Eukaryota; kingdom Metazoa; phylum Arthropoda; class Insecta; order Coleoptera; family Carabidae; genus Ophonus; species Ophonus ardosiacus. The sequence continues at coordinate 45,431,874 of OW964829.1, read as the reverse complement.
TGGTAGCCAAAATTTTTGAAAGCTCATTCAAGATAGCGAGAGCATTTTGAACTAACAAGACACAAGTTGTTTATAATGGCCGCGTTGAGCACGACACAGGGCTGAGCACCGAATTTTACCGAATACTATTGCTGGAGCAATCACATTCGTCCATTCATTGCATTCGGTAAACGTGCTGAACGCGGCCATTAGTTTGTCTCGAAAATTATCCGGCCAATAGAATTCGTGCACGCCACATGCCAAAATCAGCTGAGTGGAAGTAAATATATATTTGTATAGCATGTGATTGACCGATGAAATGTTTCTAACTTTTTAATATTTAATGTAATTTATTATATTGAGGACATTTTAAAATATATGTATAAGGTACTATATGATTTTAATGTAGTAGATATATTTTTTAAGCCCGGTATTTTCATCTCCGGTTAAACAGCTTGTTAAGTTCAACAGTCAGTTAAAAGAAAAACACAGCATCGATATTAAAGCCTAAATTGTAAACATTACACATTTGTCAATTTTTCGATACCACATTGTTCATATAACCGACAGTTAACTTAACAGGCCGTTTAACCAGAGATGAAAATATCGGGCCATAGTGATTGAAATTATTACTTCAGGCCGATTTTTCAATATTTGGTTAAAATTTTAACTAAGAGGTAAATAAACAAAATCGAAACGATATGAACTGTCAAATGACAGATCTATCATTGCAGTCAACAAATCGATGCAATATTGTTTACTTGATTAGAAATTAAAATTTTAACCACAGATTGAAAAGCCGGGCCTTACCGACAGATGTTTACTTCCATTCCACTAAGGCGAATGGCATTTATAAATTGTAATATGATTCTCCTTTATAATGCATATTATGTCCCAGACTATGATGATGGAACTAGTACCTATATCTTGTGTCAGTATATTTCAATTTTACGCATATGGTCATAGGCCCGTACTACGATACGTTTTTTTTTTATTATTATTATATATGGAATGTATCCATAAAAGCGCTTTGATTATAAAAGTGCGCTAGAAGTACGGGCTATTGACTTTTGCAATAAATTTTCCGTCTTTTATACAAAAATATGTTGAGGGTACGTTTCACTGTTTAACACCCAGATAGCGCTATGGCTTGCGGACACTCACGTGACGAAGCGAATTAGCCAATCAGAACTTGGGGAGAAACTGTCAGATTGAAGGACGGAGATTTGAAGTTTGTTTTGGTTTATAGCGTATTATGCGTTTTGTTTTCAAAGTTTGGCAAAAAAATATAAAATAACTCAATACGCACTAAAAACTTCAATATGAAAACTGCCAAACTATGAAAACAAAACTCTTAAACCTCTGAACACGGTACCAAAACAAACTTCAGGGTTGCGTTCCAAAACTCTACTACAGAGTACGAAATTACTCAAAATCGTTTCAAAACTAATAACCTTAGTCTCAGAGGGGGCTTGACATTAATGTTGTAATTATAAGTAGTTTTGTTAATTTTTAAAATTTAATTTCAATTTTTTACTCCAACAAAACTCATTCTTCCAAAACATACTACACTCTTAAATTACGGTACTCTTGAATTTGGAAAGCTGTCCAGCTCTCTGACCTTCGATGTTTCTCCCCAGCTTCTGATTGGCTAATTCGCTTCGTCACATGAGTGTCCGCAAGCTTTTGTAATTTTCTTACATGAAATTATCTATAGTAATTTTTCTTTTCACATATTTCGACAATATATATCTGGTACCGTTATTGGCGTTTATGACATGTTTTGTTACCTTACGGGCTCCCAAAGCTGTGATAGAGAGAACACCGCAAGAGTCATTTTGTACTATTTGATAATTCATAATAATTTTTGACATCGGTCGGAATTGAATAAAAAAGTAGTAGAATACCCCATTTTAAAATAAATGAAACGAGAAAATAAGTACTCATCCAAATGTTGCTTCCTCATAATATACAAACTCTTATGAAACAAGATGGACATATACTGAACACTTACCTTCGAGACGCTATCTAATATTGTGGATCATTATCAAATCTTACCTGAATGGGGCCCAGACCTTGGCATAATTTCCTAATCTTTACGTCTGTCGTCCCTGCCGCGAGATTACTAACAACAACAACTGGAGTATCCACTAAAGTTGGATTTAATCCCACTGCTGTCGTTTCAGTAGAATTTGAAATAACTTTCCTATTGCTCAAAAACGAGCTCAGATTCTCCCGATTTTCTTGACTGCTTTTTTCAGCTGTGCTAGTCTCAGTTACTGTGTTCATCCCTTTCAGAACAACACGACGAATTGCATTGGCTTTCTGTTGTTGTTGTTGTTGCTGCTGTTGTTGTTGGTTCAGGACAACAATTCGTTGTGGATGTTGTAATTGTTGAGGTTGGTTAGTTTTTTGTGTAATAACGATGTTGGCTTGATTTGGTTTTTGTTGGATTCTTCTCTGTTGAAGGCCGCGTCCCTGATTGGTTTGCACTTGGATGTTGTGCGGATGTTGTTGGTTTTGGGTTTTTCGTTGTTGCATAAGTTGTTTTTGTCTTTGTAACTGCAGATTTTTTTGTTGTAGATTTTGATTTTGTTGAGGTGGGCGAAACTGTGGATTTGGTTGTTTAACAGCCTGAATTTGTTGCGGTTGTTGTTGACATTGTTGTACCGGCTGGTTGATTGTTTTAATTGTTGTTATTAAATTTCCTGCCGGAACAGGAACCGAAGTGTTTTCAGATGCAGCTTTTAGAGCGGCTGCAGCCTTACGGCGTTCTTCTTTTTGTCGTAGTACTTTTTCCCGTAACTTTTTCTGTTCTTCAATTTGCAGTCGTAATATTTTCGTATCTTCATCTTCCTCTTCTTTTTCCTGTAACAAAAAAAAAACATTCGATGTGCTATCGTAAAGATCCCTAACGGAAATTATTGTGACTGACTCGCTTCAAGAACAGATTACGATGATGCCATGCCTGACAAAATTTCCACATTTTAGAAGACTATTAGTCAAATTGGATTCCAGTAAGATCTGACAAACGTAAAACATGCCAAATCGCAAAACTGTCAAATCACAAATACTGTCAAATCGTAATCGTAAATGTTTTACGTGTTCTTCTCAATCACAAATACTATTAAACCGAGAAAAACTGTCAAATTGTAAAAGTTGTCAAATCGTTAAAGATGTCAAAACAATATTATCAGAATACTATTAAATCGTAAAACGTCAAATCGCAACATCTGTCAAATCGTAAATGTCAAATCATAAAAACTATGTCTTTCTGGAACGAATCAGCCACAATAATTAGTCTTTCGTTTTATATTGTCCTATCCATGTCCAACATCATTCCCGAACATTTATATCATTCATGCCCATATTAATAAACACGCGTAGTTTTACAACAGCTCGTTATATTTTTTCACAATTAGAATTTGGTGTCGTTTGTTGGTCTCCTCATTACCAAATATACAGGGTGTTTCATAATATATGCGCAGGACTTCAGGATGTGATAGCTCGTCCAAAAATATGAAAAAATTACTCTTGGTCATTAGCTCTAAAGTTGACCGTTTTCGAGAAAAATCAACTTTTATGTTGAAAAACATGGTAAATTTTTTGAAATAATTTTTTTTTTTTACTAATTAAACAAAATTTATTCAAACGTTAGAACAAGTAATAAAACCAAACGTTAACTTCATAATTGCAAAATAAAAAAAAACAATAACAAATCATACTCAGTTAAATAAATTGTTGGGAATGTCCGCCGTTAGTTTTCTTTTTATCAAGTAGGCTTTAAATTTTAAAACAAAAGCTACCTCCTGTCAAAATAACAATTTGTACCTACAAAAGTAAATTTGTGTTACAAAATTAAAAATGAATTACACAAACGCTGAAATGTGCGAAATGCATTACCTTTACGGAAAGGCGAGCGGTAATTCGGCAGAAGCAAGGCGGTTGTATCAAAAAAGACATCCTGATCGCCGAGTACCACACCATAACTTGTTTCAACGCATTCAAATTTTGCAATTATGAAGTTAACGTTTGGTTTTGTTACTTTTTCTAACGTTTATAAATTTTATTTAATTAGTAAAAAAAAAAAAATTATTTCAAAAAATTGACCATGTTTTCAACATAAAAGTTGTTTTTTTCGAAAACGGTCAACTTTAGAGCTTATGACCAAGAGTACTTTTTTCATATTTTTGGACGAGCTATCACATCCTGAAGTCCTGCGCATATATTATGAAACACCCTGTATATTAAGAGAATTGAAGGTATCCAACGGAAATTTATTTCAGCTTTAAATTGGAAATCCCCTTATAATTCTGTCAGTTTCGTCACTTTACAAAAACGTAGAGAAGTGTTGGATTTGACATTTTTATACAAAATCATAAATAATTATATAGATAGTCCCGTCCTTTTAAGTAAAATATCTCTGCGTGTGCCTTCCTATTCTACTCGTTCTCTTCTAAAAAATATAAAACTAATGCTGCTATGTTTTCTACAGTAAATCGATTAATGTGTTCTTTCAATAACTTGATTCTTAGCTATAATGCTCCAGATATTTTTAATTGTTCACTAATTAAGTTTAAATCATTTCTAAAATATGTTTTCTCGCATTCTTTGTCTGATCCTTAGTTTGTACTTCTCATTATCTATTATTATACTGTCTAGCTAGAAACTTTTATTCTTTATGTATATTGTTAACTGTGCTGTACTTTTATTGGACCTTGGCCTGTTGTACGGCCTTTCTTTCTAAATAAATAAATGAATAAATAAAACAAATAGAATCAAACTTGACAAATGACATTTCAATTTTTCTTTCAATGTCGACTGTTTTTATTGGATAAAAGTTATAACGAATCGTTTAAAAATTTTAAGAGTGTTTATAAATATGGGTATCACTCTCTCAATTTTCTGCAAAAATACCAAATGTATTTCATAAAAAAAAATCCCATACTTCTGTTGTTGTGTCTGGTATTTCAACGGTAGGAACCTCGTGCAGATTGCTGAACTCCATCGACCGTTTCTTCTTCTTGTGAATATCTCCAGAACCCGACGAGTTTTCAAAGGACCTGCGTTTTGGTGGCGATCTATTATACTGATTCATCGGATGCCGAACATAATTATTCTGCTTATTTTGATTATACGGATGGTTATATTGCTTTGGAGGAAAAGATTCTTGAGCTGGTTGATTAGGAATAAAGTTAGGATCATAACTGGCGGGTGGTTGGAAATTTCCTCCCTGAAAATTTTGATTATTTTGCATAGAAGGAAACTGAGTGATAGGTTGGAATTGATTTGGATCATTGTATTGATCGTAAACGGGTTGTACGTGTCTGTTTTGGCTAAAATGAGTTTGTTGGGCAAAAGGAGGAGGCTGTTCGAAGTTTTGCGGTGGGGGTTGGGGGTAATTCTGTTGCATTTGAATTAAAGGAGGAACGTTAGGATGATTTGGATTTATATATGGCCTGTTTTGATTTGGAATATTCTGATTTTCAGTAAAACTGAAATTGTTTCTACCCGGGAAGTTGTTTTGTTGATTGAAATTTGGTGGATTGTTCATTATTAAGGGCTGATGTCCTTGTTGATTGAGATACCTTGTGTTTTGTCCGCGGAAATTGCCCTAGAAAATACGATCCACTCAGAAAATGATCTAATATGTTTTCATCAGGGCAAGAAATCAATTTTTTAACCAGCTATAAAAAATTTTGACGCACATTTATTAAAAACGAGCGACTTGTCGCGAGATTTTGACGGACAAGTGCGCCAAAATGTCTTATGAAACGTGTATTTTATACTATGTTTTCTATTTTGGTCCTTCTGCCAAAAAAAGAAAAAATATTTAAAAATATTCGTTATTTCATTTTATAATTTATGAACAAACATTTACTTATATTATAGTTCATTTCAGTTGTAGGTCTTCTAGTTACCAACCTAACAGAAATTAAAGAAGTACTTTATGACATCCAAATGAGTTTCATAAAATACATATTAAACAACCAAAATAGAAAAACAATATTTTCAGTCTAAAAACTTAATTTTTAACTGAAACAAATTATAACCGATTTTTAAACCGTTTTTAACTGTAATAACATCCAGGGCAAGAAACCGGTTTTTATAATTCATTGGAAATAAGACCGCAAGCTATACTTTTTCAACTGCAATTTCAGAAAAAGTAAATTCCCTTTCACAAAAGTAATATCATACTATCAAATTACCTTTTCCGAAATTGAATTTACTTTTTCCGAAATTGAATTTACTTTTTTCGAAATTGAATTTACTTTTTCTGAAATTGGAAGTTGAAAAGGTAGGTATAGTTTTCGGACTTATTTCGAATGAACCGTAAAAATCGATTTCTTGTCATGGAAAATTAAATGGGCAAATAATTTAAGACAAATTCCGACTAGTTCTCAAAATACGATATCAACCTTTTTTATTTTAAATGGGAATATATATACAGGGTGTAAATATAACATAGAAAAAAAGTTTTTTAGATTCCAAAAGTTTCGATATTAATTTATTGAAAAAATAATTAGTGCATATTATAAAGAAAAAAAATCGATTTTTTGATACTAAACACATTACATTTCTGTTTGATATAAAGCCAGAAAATAAATTTAAAAATTTGCACAAATAAGAAAAATATCAATAGCCGTGAAACTGACAGAAACAAAACAAAACAACTGTTGACTTGAGACGCTCATTAAGAAACGTTTTATACACATTATTTGATAAATTATTATTATTTTTGTTTTATTAAGAAGAAATCATGGATAATTTGTCTCATGAAGAAAAATTACAAATTATTAAATGGTTTTAATTGTTCCCTCGTGGTTTGCAGTTTTTCTCGTTTCTTATAACTTATTATTACATTACATGTAGATCATCCTTAATTTGTAAATACCTATTACAATAAATAATAATTGTTTCTTAAATAAATATCATAATGATTACTTTATTTTGTGTTATTTTGTATTAGTTCATAAATTAATAACTTTAATCTTTAATTGTCCCCTATCATGTTAGTAAAAAATGACAATGTTTTGTTACTGTCAGTTTCATGGCTAATGATATTTTTTCTTAATTGTACAAATTTTTAAATTTATTTTCTGGCTTTATATGAAACAGATATGTAAGGTGTTTGGTATTAAAAAATTTGTAATTTTTTTCTTTATAATAGGCACAAATTATTTCTTCAATAAATTAATAAAGAAACTTTTGGCATATACATAATATTATTGTACCCTTTTTTTGAGAAAAATGTACATCTCGTTTTATATTATGTATTTGTCAACACAACCTAAATACATACATAACTTTTTATGCATTTTTTTCAAAATTTTGTGAGGGTATAATAATATTATATCCTTAATTCAGAATTAAATTAACCAACGAATGAACAAATAAAAAATGTTAATTTAAAATAAAAAAATTTGACCCCGTATTTTGGGAACCAATGGCTGAAAATATTTTTTTTCTGTTCTTTAAATTTGCCGTGTAAAATAGAAATTGTTTGCCCATTTAACCTTTTTTGTAGCCCGTATTTCTCGAGATAGCATTGTTTATTCGGATACTCAGTATATAAGACAACTAAGTTTATTTTGGTAAAAAAATTCAGTAATCAGAACGATTTAAAAACTGGGTAAATAAACCGTAAACCGCTTTCTGTTAACCATTAACCGACATATTTTTCGAATTCATGCCCTGATTTTAATGTCAACAAAACCTCAAAAAATGAGCAACAAAAAAACAGTAACTAATTAAAAAATGCTACAACACACAACATTCAAAATACCTGTGGAAACATCTCACAGTAGCTTTGATCATCGGACCAATTTCCCATCTACGCGACAATGAACACATTAAAAAATGCCCCATAATATAACAATAATTTCTTCCTTACCGGTTGCTGTGGCGGAGCCTGCTGTGGAATAAATGGAGGCGGTTGCGTGCTAACTTGCATCAGAGGCCGAATTCCCGGATTTATCATTTCTGGAGGCTGATTATACTGAATTGGAGGCGGTGGTTCCTGATAATTCGGCTGAGCGGGATGTTGGTTGAAACTGACGTTCGGTTCGGAGTATGGATTAGCCCATTGGGGCGGCTGGCTCTGGAATGGGGCCACTTGGGCCATTTGCGGACCTGGATATCTTTGTTGGGGGAAGTTTTGGAAGTTCGAGTCCCAAACTAAACGAGCTAAAAAATATTATAAGTATTTTTAATACAATATAATAATTATTTTATTACCATTTTCTGAGGCTTGGACATTTCCTCTAAAATGCGGATTTATTAAAACAGTTTTACCTTCCGTGGGTGGATTACCAACTCGGCCGAAAACTGAACCACGATTATGGTTTTGACGACCTCGACCTCTGCTTCGGTTTCCACGCTGAAATTTGCCATTCCTGTTATTGTTGTGAGATTGGGGCACGGGTGGCACGGCTACTTTTTCTAAAACGGGAATATGTATACGATAATAATGACAAATTTTAGCTTTATACCTAAAGTATCGGGAATATTGTTAGAAGTTGACCGCTGAACAGTTATATTTCGTTCAGTAGTAAATCTATTGCGCTCTTTCTGCTCTTCAATTTCTTCTTCTTCTTCAGGTTCATTTTTCGTACTCAATTTTGTATCTTTTATATTTTCTTTTATGCTTTGATCTCCTATAAATTAAAAATTAAAATGTATACAAATTTGTTTTATAAAAAAAAAAATACCAAAGTCTTCTTCCGTTTCATCTAAACGGACATTCGAATCTATATCTAATATATCTTCTTCAATTTGTGAAGGTTCTTCTTCTCGATTTTCGTCCCCTTGTGTTTCATCATATGTATCTTCGTAATTATCGTCAGCTAACAGAGCATCCTCTTCGTCTTTTTCCAAATCATAATCAAGTTCGTCGTCATCAGCGCCCAATAAAGCATCATCCCTATGTAACCATGTAAATATGTATTATTATAAACAATAACTACATCAGTTCTATGTATTATGTGCTACAATCGTTACAATGTAATATTTTACAAAATGTGACACTTGATCATTACATGTTCTCATTTTATTTAAGGTACTACATACAACTTACATAGCATCCATTATAGACATTTTATTTAAATATCCTTGTACATATTTAAATGTTATTTCGGAACAAATAGTGAAAATCACAATATCAAGAAAACACGCACAAAACGTAGCATAGCATAGCAAGCATAGATCGTAGTAGTAATTTAATATTTTAACACAAAAATCCCTATGCTGCCAACTTCAAAACTAGAATTTTGCCACACAGATAACACGAAGGCAGTTCACCACAACAACGGAATATTATATTTCGCCACAAGAGTAGGGCGTAGCGCAATTCAGTGAAGTTGGCCATGAGTTTATATACGTAACGGGCAGAGCCATCTCTGTTCTGTATGGGAAGATGTTCAAATGCAGACGTTAAAACACATTCATAAAAGCAAATTCTCTGACGCCGAGCTCCGAGCCCGAGTATCAGTTTTTATAACGTTCAAAAACTATAACAAAGAATAAAATATACATTCTGTTTTTAGTAAGTGTAGAAAAAATGTAGATGGCACAAAACTTCTAGGGCAAGTAATGGTCGCGCACTGTACTGTCCTATCTCATTTCGGAATTTAGTCAGTGGTCATACCATCCATGCATCCATCAACATATTTTTTTTTTTTTTTTCATTGACTACCGACTTTGCCTCTCACCCCCTTTTATCTTTCTGGGTTATGGTACCATGTGTTTATAACCAAGATGTCAAGTACGAAATACTTATCATTTTTCAAGAATAATTTTAAAAATACAAATATAGTTAGAAATTTTTGTACTTCCGGAAAACAACTTATACTTGGAATTGAAACTTCTTGCGATGATACTGGCTGTGCAGTAGTAGATTCCTGTGGAAACGTTTTAGGGGATGCTCTTTATTCACAACAAACCATACATTTAAAGTAGCTTTAAATTAAAATATTGTTATTTAAACGTGAAATATATTTTATATTTTTAGCAATGGTGGTATTATTCCCCCAATTGCACAAGATTTGCATAGGGAACATATAGAAGAAACCGTCGATACTGCAATTAAAAATGCGTGTATTAGTTTACATGATGTTACTGCTATAGCTACAACAGTAAAACCTGGTTTACCGCTTAGTTTAGTAATCGGTATGAAATATGGAAAATATTTAAGTCGCGTTTACCGAAAACCATTCATTCCTATTCATCATATGGAAGCTCATGCATTAACTGCTAGAATGGTGGATCATTCAATAGAATTCCCATTTTTATGTTTACTAATAAGTGGGGGTCATTCTTTACTAGTAGTAGTTAAATCAGTGGATGATTTTTTGTTGTTGGGCGAAAGTTTAGATGATGCACCAGGGGAAGCTTTTGATAAAGTAAGTAATTTGAAATCCCTTGTCCTTTGCTGATTTTTTTTAAATTTAAGATAAGTAGAAGATTGAAATTAAGAAACATACCCGAATTCAGAAATCTGTCTGGAGGGCAGGCAATAGAACTTGCTGCTTCTAGAGCGGATGATCCTCTAGAATTCAGTTTTAAACTCCCCATGACAAAATATCGGAATTGTATGTTTAGTATGGCTGGTTTAAAAAATAAAGCTTTAAAACATATAATTAAACAAGAAGTAACATATAATATAGAGGGAGACAAAATAATTCCAGGGTTGTATAATTTATGCGCTGGTTTTCAATTAGCTATTACAAGACATCTTTGCCATAGAACGCAACGCGCAATGGAATATGTTTCAAGAACTGGTTTAATAAAATCGAATGAAAGAACTTTAGTAAGTTTTCATATTAATATATTATTATTTAAATTAAAGTAGATGTTGTAGGTAGTTTCAGGCGGTGCAGCTTGTAATAATTTTATTTTCGAAGGTTTAACATTAGTTAGTAATGCATTGAAATATAGAATAATTCGTGCGCCTCCAAAATTATGTACAGATAATGGTATTATGATAGCTTGGAATGGAGTGGAAAGGTAATATTTATTTAAATGTATATATATATTTTTTATTGAAGTATATAAGGTACTGTAACCTAATACAATCACCTTCACAACATTTAGGAGTGATTTTGTCCCTTCCCTTTTTATACAATCCCATAATGCGGTATAATTTAATTCCTATTTTAAAACTCTAATTAATAGTAAAGGTAGCATTTTAAAGCTTATTAAAGGAAGATACAAGTTCACTTTGTTTGAAACTTTAGTCTATTTGTGCATATTATAGTACCAATTTAAGGCATAATTTGCTCTTATCATCATTTACTTGTTGGTTTGTGTAATTATAAAAAAAAAATATTAAAACAAAATATTTAAAATAAAAATTTAAGAACATATTCCTCGCCGCAAAATTGGGCTTCGTACATTAGAGATTAGAGCCTCCAATGTTATATAAAGGAGGCAGTACGAAAAACATTTTAAAATCTCCGTAGTGGACGTATAAGCTTCTGAAGAAACCCCGACATCCTATGTTTATTTACAACTTTCAGCCTCAACTTACTGTCCCTTCTCAGCAGAACAGGCGTATCAATTGCAAATGGTACATTATTTATTCAATAAAAGTATTTGTAATTCTTATATAATTTTTTTTTCTATAGTTTTCCTCAGGGACCTGAACCGAAACGTATTTATGGTTCAGGAAATAAATATCGGTTCAGGTTCGGTTCAAGAAAAATAAAAGTATTACGATTCATTGGTTTTGGGTTCTTTTCTCGGTTCAAAGCACAAGCACAAAATGATGTTAAATATTTATTATTTTTAAAATAATATTAATAATTTAATTTGAATTTACGATTTTATATATTTAAAGATTTGTATCGAATCTGAATTTAAAACGGTTTAAATTAGGTTCAGGTTTATTGACGTTGACAAATAAAGGTTTGGTTCTGGTTTAGGTTCATCAAAAAATCCGGGATTTCGGTTGTTTCAGGCAGTTTTGTTGAACATTTACACGCAAATACTTCTACCTGCTTGTTATTATCGAATCGTTGCCCTCTGTCTCTTTAAGTGGTTCGAACATAATATAGTAAACGCTCGGGGTCACGGGTGTCCAATTCAAATTATTCGAAACTTTAACTTATTCCCAATGATCAAGGACACAAAGCCATGACATCCCAATTTTTTCACTGATTTCATCGCAAATTTCTTCAATTTTGTTTGATAGTACACTGGTTAGAGCGACGTGAATGGGTTAAATTTTGCAGGTCATTACATAAAATGCTATAACGTCTTCACGGAATTAGGTAACTGATCTGGCATTATTGGGTTACAGTACCTTACTTTCAAATTAAAAAATATCTGAATATCAAACATTTAAAACTTTTTTGGCATTTAGATTATTTTAATTTAAAATAAATAAATATGTTTAGATGGAGAGAACAAAAAGGTATAGCAACCAATTTAGATACAGTAGATATTCAACCAAAGGCACCATTAGGAATTAATATCTGTGAAGAAGTTGCCAAAGCTGATATAAAGTGCGAATGGGTAAAATTAACTAGTTTAGTAAATAAAAAAATATGTAATGAACAATAAAAAATATTTATTAATTTACACTAGTTTTGGCCCTCTTTCTCTTAAAATATTTTGTGTATTTTTCACTATTTCAGCGTTTTTTTGTTCCTGATTTTCATTTTCTAACTCTGCATGCAGATCTAACAAAGATCGTAATCTATCTTTTAAATAATTTATTCCTTGTCCTCCAGCATTGGCAGATATTACAGTTACTTCATCAAACCGCAGCGCTTTTTCTGGTCGTATTTCCGCAGGAAATTCTGGTAGTATTTCTGTAAAATTTATAATGTTTATAAGTTTACACAAGAAAATTCTGAGGCTAAACGCAAGAACAGCTAATGTCAACATTCCCTAATTCTGGAGATGAGTGAGATAAACACTAAAACAGTCTATAGCTCTAAAGCCCTTTAAGATTTTATATGACTTCATAGATTATTACTTATTATTGCCATAAGAATATTTTTCTACAGACATTTTTTTTTTGTTTTTGCATTAAGCCACATATTTCTTACCATTTAAATGTTTTATTTTGTCTTTAATTTGATCATATTTCTCAACGGCTCCATCCAAATCCATTTTGTTGACGACAAGCATCGCTGGTTTAGTTAGTAATTCTTTTTTATACAATTCTAATTCCTTATTTAACAAAACTATTGTCTCTAAACACGAGCGATGCTCATGCCTGGGACTTAATTGGAAACCGTTTATATCGACCACTAACAGCAATAATTTTGTACGTTCTACATGCTTTAAAAATTTGTGCCCCATTCCTATATTAGCATGCGCGCCTTCTATTAAACCGGGCAAATCTGCCATTGATATTTGTCGTAAATCTTTATATTCAATTATACCAACATTTGGTCGAATTGTTGTAACTAGAATAGCAAAAAATTAAATAAAGTTTATTAATTATTATAAATCATACATGGGTAACTTGCAATTTTTGGTTTTGCTTTTGAAACAGCTTTCAATAAAGTGCTCTTTCCCGCGTTTGGAAAACCAACTAATCCTATATCGGCTATTAATTTTAAATCTAACATTATCATATGTGACTGTCCTTTCGTTCCTAAAAAACCGTTTTTAGGAGAGCCTCCATTCCCTCCCCTAGCTACTAATAATTCTTCTCCGGGTTCATTTAATTCACCAACAATTCTTCCATCTTCTCTTAAGACTGTTATTCCTATGGGAACCTCGATTTTGGCGGGGTCTCCGGGTGGCCCTAAAATATATCGCTGATGGCTGTGATTACCATTGCCCGCTGCAATTCTTTTTTTCGGCCATTTGGTTACAACGCTTGATAATGTTTCTTCTTCAGTAGCAACCACAATTACGTCACCCCCTTGGCCGCCAACACCACCATATCTAAGAGAAAATTACAACATTGCAATAAGTGTGTATTATATTGGACTACCATCTACATCTACAATTTCATTAAAATTTTGGTGTAAATTAATTTATTACCTGTTCCCCACCGGAAATAGTTATTGCGATAATAATTCATATACCAGGTGTCTACTTTTTTTTTTAACAATGTTACATTTTAAAGCAAAAAATGTAAGGACAAAAGTTGTTCAGAATTAAAAACTGCCACTAGTGAACTCAAAATGATTAGTCAAATATCTATAATTTTAACAATTTTTAAGTTAATTGCAGTATGCCATGGAAAGCAAAATAAATTACGATTTTCAAGTTTTTCAATTTGATAGTTGCAAATCATGAAAAGATATCTTCCCATGATATGTAAATTGTCCCAATCATTGTTTCTATTCTATAAATTTAATAATAATTGATTTTTTGCTGTTTAAAACAAATGAACATAGATAATTGCTGTAGCTCGATATCCAATAGTGATAGAAAAATTTGAGCATCGCCATTCGAAAGACCATAAAAAAGTGTATGTATTTTTCCATTGTATTTAAGCCTTTTATACCAAGGGGAACAACGATAAACCGGAAGTGATAATTTACTTGAAGTTCTGAACAAATTTTCGTGAAAAATATATTATGATAAACCTAAACTTTCTAATTTGGTATTTAATAATTTTGCATTAATGAGAACAACAAATTAGATTTTTCCTAAAATTGATAAATCGGAAGTGGTATTTTACTGGAAGCTCTAAATAAATTTTCATGAAAAAATATATTAAAATATGATCCATAACTTTTGTATTACAGACTTTTCTATTTATTGGAACAACAAATTAGATTTTGTTTACAAACGATCAACCGGAAATTATACTTTACTTAAAGCTCATTGCAATTTTAAAAATGAAATTGGCGGGAGGTTATGTGCTGGCCACATCAGATTTTTTGTTCTGACCACGTATGTTGTTTTTTTACATATTGTAGCAACACCAAGTAAAAAGCCCCAAGTTGGGCGCCATAATTTACGAAATCGGTAGCAGAAAAGTATAAATTTGAATTGTTACATATTAATTACTCACTTTGGAAAACCATTTCCCCCATTACCGCCCTTAACAAGTAAACGTAGAGAATCTATAAAAGCATGACGAATGTGCTTCCGAGGTGGCTTTTTCTCTTGCGCAAAACGTAGAACTTTCGTAAGAAAAACCATGCCGTTATTATGAAAATATTAGGGTTACACTTTGGTTAGGCGTAGAACATGCTGTTGTTGGGAAAATAGTAGGGTTATAAAACTTGTGATGTTAGTTGACAGTTTATGCAATACGTTTTTTAAAATCAAAGTCGTTATTAAAAGTAGAGATTATTCCATATATCAAGTAATATAAAATATTGTAGGTGAATAGCAAGACTTATAGTAAATCAATTTTAAAAGTGTGTGGGATATTAATGTGTAAAGTGCATTTGTGACGTGAAAATGATAAAAATAACACAAGAAATTTGTTTCATCAAATGACAAGCAAAGACAGAAGTTTAAAAAATATTTATATGTGATTAAAATTGACTGTTTAGCAATTTAGTGAAAGCAATACAAAAAGTAAGATTATTAGATTTGATTTGAAAAATATTAATATCAATATTGACTTGTATTAATTTTAGCAATAATATTTTTCTTCATACTCGTTCTATTTTGATAATTTGCGTCGCTTTACTGTAAATTATAAAAATAAATCAAGATGGATTTACTGGGTTCAATTATGAATTCAATGGACAAACCACCTTCACTTAGCGAGAAAGAAAAATTATTACGGAAGAGTATGTATGCACTTATAACTCTTCGATTAATTGTTAAACAAAAATTGTTGTATAGAACGGAAAGAAGAGTTAGAAAAGAGACAAAAACAAGAAAAAGAAAATTATAAACGATTTAAAGAAAAAGTAGAAATAAAGCTTGGCACCTACTTTAAAGATGAGGCAAACTCGAACCTTAAGTTCAGTCCTATGGATCAAATTTATCGCAGTCTAGTGTAAGTAGTTAAAATATTACAGATTCAAGATAAGTTACAAATAATTTTAGGCATGAAGCTGCAGAAGCAGCCGGGTTAATATCGTATGCTTTTGGAGAAGATGGAGTAAATAGACATGTTAGAGTTTACAAAAAAGAAAGTGCTCCTTGTGAATTGGAATTAGCAGTAAGACGCCGAGGAGAACCATGGAATGAAGAAATAAAACAAAAATTACTAGACGAAAAAGAAAAACACCGTAAATTACTTCGCGAAGAAGAAGTTAGAAAACCACAAAAATTCAAACCAAATACTAACTACAAAGATAAGTATGCTCATTTAATTGGACACGAAGCCGCATTGGAAGCAGCTAGAAAGACAGAGACAAATAAAAGCTACGGTTTTGGTAAGAAGAAAATTTGTGTTAAATTCAATTTCTTGCAAATGTGATTTCAGTTCCAAGTGAGAATAAAAAAGATGTTCGTTCAATTGAGCAAACTATGGCAGACATTCAAGCCAAGAAACGCCTTAAAACTTATCATGAGAGCACCAATGAAACTAATAATGAATGATACTGTAATTTATTTTTAAATGAAACGGGTAAAATATTGACTTAGTATTATTTAGACTTTTGTTAGTAAAATATCATTTAGTAATTTATAAGCTTTATTTAGAGTAAATAAATTTTGTTGTACAAAATTAAATGGATAAGCAATTTGTACTATTACAAATTAGTACATAAATCAGTTGGCATGATTTCATAAATAAATAACAATTCATAATAATTTTATTATAATCTACAAATATTCTGTTGTAGAATATTTTGTAACCGATCTTCCTGACGGAACTAATCCTTTTTCTAATGCAGCATGTTCATTGTGCAATCGAGACAACATCGCACATTTAAAGCCGATTTGCTTCTCATATTTTTCTTCTACTAACGGAAGCAAAGTTCCCATTAAAAATACCCCATTTTTAACCATAAGTTGTCGAGGCTAAAAAATAAATACATTATTAAAGCGACCCTTGGTTGTACAACACTTTTGATATTCAATCAACTGTTAAATTTTGAATTTACCGCCAAAAGTTTTGATTAACGACGTATCGATCTCTTTTTTTTACATCAAACTATTTAAATATAAGGTGGCTTATCGGTACGGGAGGGTTTAAGGAAATATCATCGTAAAAAAATTAACCTAACGTAATTTTCAATAAAATTTCCTCGTGATGAATCTTCTTTCACAGTAAGGAAAGTATGGACTTCGGTCAAAAATTTCGATGGTCTCACTCACATCGTTTTGTTGTTCGTTGTGCAGCGAGACTTCAACATGTCTCAATTGTTGTTTAAACACTTCGTATAACGTTTCGTCTATAGCGTACAATAATGCAGGGGTTTGCAGTTTCAAACAATCGTCAGTAAGTGATAAATATAGTTTGATAAATGCAAGAGTATTTGAAGTCAAATGTAGCCAACAATCACCTGAAATTTAATAATTGAAACATTTGATTTTCTGAGAAAATAAAACTGGTACCTGTAACATAACTATCTAATTTTATTCCAAGTTCAGCATGTTCCTGTAAACATCTAGATAATTTTTGTTTTGAATTTAAATTTGTTGGTATCCATTTATCGTCAGCAGCTCGAAGTTTAACAGCATCCGTTAATTTGTCTTTCGTATCTCGTAATGCTCTAGTTAATGGATTTCGCAAAGCTCCGTCTAATTGGTAACACAAGTCTATTCCATAATGACACAACTACGAAAATAATATATTAGTAATACGAATTATAATTTAAAATGTATTGATTGTACCCGGTCGCACTGAATTCGGACCAAAACAACGCATTCGGTTAATAATGTTAAAGATATCTGCGGAATGAATACTTGTTTTATTAAATGGGATGTTAAGATGTTTAATTCGCTGCCGGCCCATACAACAAACGCTGAAAAATAATAAATTTAACATGTTATTTCGCCTAAATTTGATGGAAAACGGAAGTAAATGAGCAGAGGTACGGGAAATAACCATTTTGTTATACCATTTGCAACCAATAGTTTTATGCATCCTTCTATTTACTTGTGTTTTCACTTTTTTAGAGTTGTTTTTATGTTTAAAAAAAGTTATACTTTATATTTTCCCGCTTTTTACAATCAGTTGCAAGTGTTTTCTGATTCGATTCATAGATAGCGCTATAATACATTGTCGTTTATTTAAAATAACCGAATGCTATTACAAAAAATTTAGAAGCAAATTACAAGGGTGGAATTCAGCACTCTTCTTTAACTGAAGAAGCTTATCTAAAAAACAAAATAGAGACATCTGTATTGATTAATTAAGAAAAAGATACAAGCTATTTCCATAGTTATTAGAGACGGGCACTAGCGAAGAGTGCTGAATTCGGCCCATTAAATTTAACACTTTTTATTGCAAAATAAGTTCGGGCAGAAATATTTTTAAACATTTTCCAACGTAATTTTCGGCAATCATGTTTCCCGGTTCAATGGATGCATTGCACAAAGTGAGAGAGATAGTAAAAAATGAGATGTTTTCAAAGCGCAGTTGTTTTTCTGCGCATAGAGATGATAAAATAAAATAGTTGTCAGTTTTAAATTCAAAAAGCTTGGTATGAAATCAGATTCCTTAACATGTTTACAACAGACAAATGCGAATTACTTTACTTCTGTATTAATTTTTAATGAAATTAACAACTTTTTTCTCATTTCTGGGTTCTTCGGAAATCTACGATACGATAATAATTGGGATGACGCATTACAAGAAGCTACGGAACAATATTTTCGAAATAATTTGTGTTTAACACATTTTTCTTCTATTTGTTCCATAGTTTTGAGATATTTTTTGAACTTATAATATTTCAACAACGCTTCCAAACTAAGCACAAGCAAGCACATTCATTACATGACAGATAATCCATTGTTGCCAGTTGCGTTTATTATTAAATTTTACTATTGTTTAAAACCTAATTTTGACACAAAATTCATTTTTCTTTATTGGATATATCATATTTAAATTCAAAATTGCAATAATTTATTTGTTTTGGTATTATTAGAATAATTTTTAATTAATACAATCTGATTTAATTATATATCAATTATGTGGCAACAGAGCATTATCTCTACAAAGCTTTACAAAAATATCGCTAGATGACAGACTTAATATGACGTCAGAGGGCAATTACTGTGCAATGCATCCATTCAGCGATAGCGCTGTATGATGTCATCTCCCAAATTTAAAATAACCTAAATAAAGCTTTTATTGAGTGGAATTTTACAAATTTGGAAGTAAATTACTTGATATCTCATATTTTTATAGCAAAATAGAATCGGACAATGTTTATAAACATTATTTCAATATAATTTTCTTTCCACTCAACTGTGTCGTGTTTCTATATTCAATTCATAGATAGCGCTGTAAGACGCAATACCCGCCAAATTTAAAATACATAGTGATTTTTGAAAATTGTCACTTAAAATAAGAAACATCTTCAAATTTATTATTTGATTCAATGTCTTTATAGAAAAAAAATCTCTTTTCCCGCTGTTTGCGCTATCAGTTGCAAATAT
Organism: Ophonus ardosiacus; assembly: GCA_943142095.1. Classification (NCBI taxonomy): domain Eukaryota; kingdom Metazoa; phylum Arthropoda; class Insecta; order Coleoptera; family Carabidae; genus Ophonus; species Ophonus ardosiacus. Next base: position 45,412,410 of record OW964829.1, on the reverse strand, counting down.
ATTTTCCCAGATAGCTCTTTAAGACATTCATCCCTCTTCTAGGATATTGCCATACCCGGCAAATTTAAAATTTATAGCTTTTTGATATAAATAAAATACACTTCCAAATTCAATAAGTAGTCAATAATAATAAAAAAAAATTAAATGAAATAGAAGTAGAATATCCTACCAGCGGCACAACTTGACGAATTAGGAAACGCTCTTAAAAATTCTTCTGTCATGTGACACATGTTAGTAAAAACAACACTACTTAATTGTTTTACGTATAAGCTGGTAGCACCTTCCCGTTTTACTCGTTTGCATTGCGTTTTCAAAATGCTGCTACATAATTGCAAAAATAGTTCACATGACTAAAAAAAAATAATTGTAGTATTATATATTTTAGTTTATAAAAAATAAATACTTGTGTAGATCTTCCCAATTGATTCAGTAATCTTACAGCTCTTCTTGCTGCTCTTAGTCCACCTTGTAACGATTTGTCAGGGTTGACTTCTAATTCTCGCATTAATGTTTCAGTTAATATGGTATTGCGCAGTTCTACTTTTCGTTGAACTTCATTTAAAACAGGATCTTGGATCTCTCTTTTATTCACATTATGCTGTGAAATATATTCTTTGGCTCTGTTTAATAAATTTAATGCATCTTCAAAATGTCTTTGAGCTACAAGGACGTCTAGATCTTCAGGTACTTCTAAGAACCATTCTGGATGTTGGGTTAGTTCTTCTTCGGACTGTTCGTCGAAAGCTTAACATAAAAATTAATATTTTTCAAACAAATTAATAATATACCAGAAAAAGCACATTATATTAACATTTGGTAAAACTTTCATTTGTTATCGCGCGAATATTGTATGAATGGGGGCATTTTAAACTAACCAGTATGATAAGAGCGTATATAAAGTTGTCGAATGTTCGACCTATGACGTCACAAAACTACACTTTTAAAATTTATTTTATAAAAATTGATAAATTACTCATATCAATCTGTCACTATTTATAAATAAATTTGTGATTAGAAACATTACAACTTACGATTATAACTTGGAGAATCAATTGACACAGCTCTTGAAGGTGAACGTTCAGAAACTGATTCTCTTTTTAAAGTTTCTTGGGTTAAACGTGCTTTTTTAGCAATATCAAAATGGTTTAACCATTCTTTTTTACTTGATCCTGAACTACATTGAAATACTCTCGTATCAGGAAATGCAAGTATTTTAAAAGCATGCTTGATTGGACCAAGATCTCTTACGTTTACAACAGCTAGACTTCCAAGTTCATACAGTATTTCAAATTTATACCGCACTGGGCCACGTCTAAATATTATAAAACGATAGGTTAATCTATTAAAGTAATAAAAATAAATTACCTTTCTCCTTTTATCCAGGGAGCTAACATAAAACTATCAGATAATAAATACCCATGAATATGTTGAATTTTAGTGTTATCAACAGGATCTAACTCAATTAGATCATCATGATGTATTAATGTTCTTCCTGGTACATCTAATATGTCCTGGAATACAAATAAAAACATCTGACTATCGATAAACAGTTGCTAGTTACCGAGCATCCTTCAATTTTTTCCAGAATCGCAGCTAACTTTCGTTTTTTAGCTTCCTTTTCCTGTTCTTCAGATTTTTCTTTAGTATCGTTTTCTTCAATTTCTTTTGTCGGTGTTTCGTCCGCTAATAATGCAGTGTCCGCTAAACCGGTTAAAAGTAATCGTTGTTCTGATAATAAGTGGGAAAGTTGGTACATTTCACTTTCTAGATCTGTTTAAATTTTTATAAGGATATTAAAAATAGTAGGCGGATGAAGATTTTGTAACATACGTGATATTTCTTTAGCTGTGTCAATGAACTGCATATAGTTTTGGTAAACATTTCTCTTGAGTGTTGCGCTGGTTCTTTCGGCTTGAAATTGTATTTGTTTTCGTAGTTGTTGCAGCTCTTGACCACCAACACATCTTTGCGATAATTCTCGTACATCTATAGTTTTATTTTCGCCCATTGTTCATAAATTCTTAAATGTTTATATCAATACTTACATTTTTCAGGATTAAAATCTTTTTCGCTTAGTTGTTTCATAGTAAGCTCTGACATTTTTGCGCTGTCAAACGCAGATGGGCGGGACCTAAGGGAGGGACGGGGAGGAAGGCGTTTGATTGAAAAATGGAAAGGATTTTCACCCTAAACAACAACGGTGACGTTGTGGTGTTGGTAGAAACTAACCTACTTTTGAAGCGATATGTAGTAGTTTTTTTAATATGGAAAATTGATTGCGCTTATCACAATAATATTAGTTTAAAACCACGTGGTATAATAATTGCGAGGCATATGTATTTAAATTTAAGTGTGTTTGGTAATGTTTAAATTACCAAGAAGTCCCGTTATGAAAACTACTTAAGTTTTGCTGATGTGTCTAAAAAAATACTGAAATAAGTTGAATAATTATAAATGAAAATGGAAAATATACGCAATAGAAAAATTAAACTAAAATCTAAAAAAGTTATTCAAGAAGATAACAGAAAATTATCGGAAAGTGTTGAAAATTTATATAAAAGTGAAGATGAAAACCAGATGGAAGATGCTGCGTGCAACAATGAAGAAAAACAAATTATTAATGATGAAAATAACTTGAATAATGAATTACCGAATAAGAGATTATTTAGAATTAATTTTGAAATTGATATGGTTTCTGTTATTTTATTCTTATTGGGAGTATTAACCCGAATGTACAAACTAGAAGAACCTCGACATGTAGTGTAAGTTAACTACAAATGAAATATTAATATAACATTAATAATATATTATTTAACAGTTTCGATGAATTACATTATGGAAAATACGTATCATTATATATGAAACGTACATTTTTCTTCGATTCCCATCCTCCGCTGGGAAAACAGTTAATAGCCGGTGCTGCATATTTAGCTGGATTCGATGGGAATTTTAAATTCGAACGAATCGGAAGTCCATATTCCCCTTCAGTTCCATTATTTGCTCTGCGATTTATTCCAGCATTTTGTGGTAGTTTGTTGATGCCAACCGCTTATCATTTGATGCTGGAAATGGGATTGTCGCAATGGACCTCTCTTTTAGCGGGTTTGCTGTTACTCTGTGATAACGCAATTTTATCTCAATCGCGATTTATTTTAATGGAGTCGATGTTGTTGTTGTTTTCTTTATTTGGTATTTTGTGTATATTGAAATTCAGACATTACCATACGAAAGTTTATAGTTTCTTTTGGTGGTTTTGGTTAATAACGGCATTCATTTCATTGACTTGTGCTTTATGCGTAAAATACGCCGGATTTTATTCTTGTTGTTTGGGTTTAGCCATTTTGGGAAGAGATTACTGGAAACTTTTATCCGATAAGAAAATTTCAGATCGCACGTTATTTTTTCAGTTTATGGGTAAAGCTGTTGTTATTGTATCAGTTCCGGTTGCCGTATATTTAGGAATATTTTATGCACATTTACATGTGCTAATAAATGCGGGACCTCATGACAGTATTATGACAAGCGCTTTTCAAGCATCTCTTGAAGGTGGTTTGGCTTCCATTACTAAAGGACAACCCTTATTGGTTTCACATGGATCGCAGATTACTTTACGGTATGTTAGAGGGCTCGAAGACACATGATTCGAGTGATCTTGAAATGGATAAAATCATTTAAGAGTCACTAAAAAATATGAGTCACTCAAAATAACGTTTTTATCTATAATTATTTTTTAATTTTCTTGATATACTTGTAAACTAGGGCTAGGAGCTCACAAATCTTGGTACTTGGCAATATGGTAACGCTTCCGGTTTAATCGAAAGTAACATTAACTTTTATATTTCAAATGGGGCACTATATTTTTTAATATAATTGGAATCTACGTAAAATTGCGAATTCAACGATATGCTTGAAGTGCATTTTTATTGAAGAAATAAATTACGAAAACTTAAAAGAAAATGTTACTGGCGGATCAAGAAATAATATTTTTTGCTCAACAAAAATTTGAAATTTAAATATATTTAAACATGATACCTGTATCTATTTTTCATTGTATGAGGAAGTTCCTAAATGTCAGAGATTCTTCCAATTCATTCCCTAGACTGGCGGTATTTCTGATGGATATATGCATTTCACCTACAATTTTAAATATTTAATTAATAAAACAATAAGAAAGATTAATGCCCATATTCATAAACACTTGTAAAGTTTCAAAACGGTTCGTTATAATTTTTGACAAATAGAATCAAACTTGACAAATAAAATTTCGATTTTTCTTTCAATGTCGACTGTTTTTATTGGATAAAAATTATAACGAACCGTTTAAAATTTTTACGAATGTTTATGAATACGGGCATAGATGTACTTCCCAGAAAAAGCCTTCAGAATGTCACCAAAATTGTTGATTTTTGACACTGACATCTGTCATTTACTTACTAAGTTATAAACATTACTGTGTTAATACATTCGAATTGGTCAATTAGTTTCCTTAGTGCCTTAGCCTCTGCGATAAATTACATTAGATTATTCTATATATTACAGTGCCTTTATCTCTAACAGCCCGATTCACAAAAAAGTTTAAGCTTATCCTCATTTTTGGATTAGTGAATTCTATTATATTTCGGTATTTAAAATTTAATTCTCATGATATTATCAATAAAGGTAGATACTAGGAATAGATTAGACTATATTTTAAGATATAAACTGTCAAAATTAGAGAAATATTCGCTAATCTAAAAATGAGGATTAGCTAAAACTTTTTTGTGAATCGGGCTGTAAATCTATACAAGATATAATAAAAATTTTAAATGTATTAGATGGAGAATTTTATGTTCTTCAATAATAAGAAAAAATAAGAAACTATTACTTCCGGTTGTCCAATTGTTGCCAAAATCTAATCAGCTCTTCCCAGGAATGTCAGATTGAGGAAACTGCAATTAAATATATTTTAAATCTTATAGTATTTGAGAAACCGTAGTTCCAACATCCACACACACGGACATCATCGTAAAAAATGTTATAATCGGATTATAGGGACTTTAAAACGTGCTTATCCACTAAAATCTGGATATGCGAATTTTAGCATGATTCCAATACCTCTCTTAGCGAGAGGTAATAATAAATTTTAAATCACAGTAGGTAACAATGGAAATATTTGGAATTTATAAACCATTCGGGGGGTGAAAGTTAATGTCAATACAATTATTTTTGAGCACCTTCGCCTAGTTTACAAATATTCAGAGAAAATTGAGATAATGGGGTATTCCACTCAATTTTTGTTATTATTTTAAATAAAACTTCATTCAGTTTTGAAACAATTCATAGTATTAAAAAATCTAAATTGTTCCTAGTTTAAGAGTATTTTATTTTCGAGAAATTAGTGTAACGTCTTATTTCCTCTATACTTGTCTTTCTCACACACACTGCTCTGAGTACGCTGCGAGAGAAAGATAACAATTGTATGACGTCAATTTTCCCTTTTAGCAAATATGAAATATCTCGTAAAGTAATTATTTAAAAAATGTTTTCATTGTTTTAACTATTATTTATTGAGCCATACTTTATGTTAAATTGAATTTTTTTTATTTTGTTGTTATGGTGGAATACCCCATTATAAATAAAAAAAAGTTATTTTGAGTGGCCCGTTTTTCAGTGCCACCTGTATTAATTTCGTTATATAATTTTGCTGAAATTAAAACCGAGGACAAGGTTGCTCGATTACTTGTCTGTTTGGGTTCTATTAACATATTACAGTTAAACACTTTGATAAAAATAATTACGGTTTTAGTCATACTCATGGCCGCACCTGCTGGCTGCATTCTCATCCACACGTATACCCAATACGCTACCCAGATAAAAGAGGATCCAGCCATCAACAACAAGTAACATGTTACAGCTTTAAAGACGTTAACAATTGGTGGATTGTTAAACGCCCTCAAAAGAACGATTTAGTCGTCGAACAGCCAGTAGACGCCATAAAACATGGCGACGTCATCCAACTAGTACACGGCATAACTAGCCGGGCTTTAAATTCCCATGATGTGGCAGCCCCTATGTCACCTCAAAGCCAAGAAGTCACGTGCTATATCGACTATAATGTATCCATGCCTGCGCAGAATTTATGGCGGGTTGAGATTGTAAATAGAGATCAAAATGGCGATACTTGGCACACAATTCAATCCCACATTAGATTAATTCATATGAACACAAGCCAAGCTTTAAAATTCAGCGGACGACAACTCCCTGATTGGGGTTTCAATCAACATGAAGTCGTAACTGATAGAATCGTTCATCAGGATGATACGGTGTGGAATGTTGAGGAACATAGATACACAAAAAGCGATGATCAGAAAGAAAGGGAAAGAGAGTTGGTTAACGCAGAAATGATTCCTACTGCGGCTACTAGTTTATCATTTGGGGAGAAATTGTTGGAATTACAATATAAAATGCTGATAACTGCTACAGAAAATGTACAAAATCATATGTACAGTTCGGAGCCGCTAGAATGGCCGTTTTTAACCAGGGGTATTGCTTATTGGGTTTCCAGCAAGAGTAATGTACGTTATATATAATATACAGTGTGTCCCATTTAGAGGTGCCACCATTGGGATCTCGAGAACTATAAGAGATACGATGTCGGTTAAATGGAACATTTTCTGCGCCTTTGGGAGGCCATCTCAGATGTGCTTTTGTTTTTCCAAAAATTCTCATAGGGCACTAGATAATGACGAAAAACTGAATATTGTTGATTTTTTCTTTTTCAAATAACTTCTAAACTATTAGTAATTGAGAAAAACGTTTCAAATATAAAAGATATATATTTTTATTAGCTAACCAGTGGCGTATGAAATAAATTTTTATATCCGTAAATTTTCGAGATATAACACAAACTTATATTTTTTTAAATGGAACCCATATCTGATTTCAGTCTCAAAAAAATCATTATTTTTTTCTCTTTTCAATAATGTAAGGGTTATTATGTTTTATATTTGTTTTGCTCCTAAAATTTCATTTTTCTCTTTATTTTCCTGAACTTTCTTATTATTTCCCAAAAAAACATTATTATTTTTATTAATTATATTGTATTTGATCGAAATAATTTGATTTATGCCTTTATTACTTAATATTGTCATTCTAAACTCATAATTACAAATTACACTATAATGTGCCAAGGGCGACCAGATACAAAATATAAAAATTAGTTTGATACGAGTTTTGAGCAAAATTTTCTAATGAAACAAATTATTTAAATACAAGGAGTATTTCTAAATAGAAATCTACCAATATTATCAAAATAATTATAAATTTAATATAAAATAAAGAAAAAATAATAATTTTGAAGGCAAAACAAATATAAAACATAATAACCCTTATATCGTTAAAAAGAGAAAAAAATAGTGATTTTTTTAAAACTAAAATCAGATAGGGGTTCCATTTAAAAAAATATAAGTTTGTGTTATATCTCGAAAATTTACGGATATAAAAATTTATTTCGTACGCCACTGGTTAGTTAATAAAAATATCTATCTTTTATATTTGAAACCTTTTTCTCAATTACTAATAGTTTAGAAGTTATTTGAAAAAGAAAAAATCAGCAATATTCAATTTTTCGTCATTATCTAGTGCCCTATGAGAATTTTTGGAAAAACAAAAGCACATCTGAGATGGCCTCCCAAACGTGCACAAAAAGTTCCATTTAACCGACATCGTATCTCTTATAGTTCTCGAGATCCCAATGGTGGCACCTCTAAATGGGACACACTGTAGATTGTTCATAAAAAACCCAAACGAATATTTAAAATGGGAAATCAGTTTTTAAAGAATACAATTTTGCATTTTATAGTACAATTATGTATTTACGCACATCTGCTTTAAAATTGTTTGTTTACATCGTAGTTACCATGGCGGAAACTGAAAGATTATACCCTGCGGGCGGTAAAATACTGAAAGAGCCCGCTTACTGGTAAACAAAACATCAAAAATACAATTGGAAATATAATCAAGACTCTTATTTTTAAAAAATGATATTAGTTCCGCTAAATTTTCACTAGAATTTATTAGAATTGCCTAAGGAATTACTTCAGCAATTATCTTAAATCTCCAAGCTTGACATTTAAAAAAATATTCATATAACCAAATAGTTAGCAATACAACGCATCGCCTTATTGTTTTGTGACATGGCCACCTGGCTACGTAATATTTTTATATAGCAACAAGCTTTAAATGTATTTAAAAAATAATTTAAAAACATTTCATATGATTGCAGTTGTGCGTAAAACGTACATACCTCGGGCCAAAAGAAGTTTACACCCTCCGGCGAATAAGAGCCCTCCGCTACGCGTCGGGCTTCAAATTTCGTCCGCGGGCGTAAACCTTTTATTTCGATCCTCTATATATAAATAACTATTACCTACTTAACTCAATTAAAATGCGCGATCTCATACGAATGTCGGGTAAAATGTTCACTAGGCAGAATTTTTTTGAGTTTTTTTACTGTAGTATGATTACAACGCATTGGACCCTAATGAACAAGTCCAATTCAGGGAATCCTGCAAGAGTATCCAGTATCCCCTGAAAACATTAATAACCGGCCTTTTGGGCTCCTCAAAATTTCAAAACTGGAAATCTATGTTTGGTGAATTTTACCATATATTTATTTGGGTACTACTAGGAAAATGTCTTTCCATTTTACATTTTTTTTTTTCTTTTTCTTACATTAGAGTTGCAGCCGTGATTCATTCGCATACAATGGGGTATTCCGGTGATATGGAATTAATGCAAAATAATAACTTTTTTCTATAGTTTCCATCTTCATATAGTAGAAAAATATAATAAAACATGTTTAATAAAAAGTTTTAATTCATAATTTAATGTTATAAAATTGGAATTTTTACAGCGCTAGAAACGTCCTTGAAATTTGTGACGTCAAGTTGATAATCTGTTGCTCATTTCAAAGTAAATATTTTCGTTTAAAAACACAGATGGTGCCAGTAGTTAACACGTGCGGGTATATTTCTTGTTTGACATTTCGTCCACTTTAATATTATTACTCCTATTTTTACCATAAACAAACACCGAAATACACGCTGCTACTAAAACCATCGAGTTGACGTCGTAAGCGCGCCATGATAAGAAAATTTGAATTGCGATGAAATTTTAAAAAAATCTCATGTGATGCATACATTTTCTTACTCAAAGTTAGATATTCAGAGTCCTACTGGTCTGTACTAATGTAAAAAAATATTTTTAAAAAATGTCGGAATACCCCATTGTTATATATTTTCTGTTACTGTATTTACTAAAAGTAAGGGTCCCAGAGTTCAACCTTGATGTACCCCAAAATTATACAGTAAAATGTGGAGTAATTCACCTCCATTTAGAATTTAATTACATTATTTATGTGAAACTGATTTCCCGCCTTAAACTTTTTGTTCGGGTTTTTATATTGAAATATAATAAAAGGGGTCTTATTTGCTTTTAAACCGTTTCTTTTTCAGGCGCAAGTGCATCTGTTGGGGAATTTTGTAATATGGTACACTGCTACTGCAAGTTTACTCATATATTGTGTTTTACTCATTTTCTACTTATTAAGACGCAGACGAAACTGTTTTGATTTGGATCAAAACAGTTGGAATAAATTTATGCTAATAGGCGAAGTATTTCTGACAGGTTATGTTTTCCATTATGTTCCATATTTTTTTGTAGAAAGAACGCTATTTTTACATCACTACTTGCCTGCATTTACATATAAAATTTTATTGACTGCAGCTTTAATAGAGCATATTTATTTTTTGATACTTAGAGTGTTAAGAATTAAAATTTTATCCCGTATTTATATTTTAGCTGTTGTTGGATGGATGTTTACAATCTTTTATGTATTTAAAAAGTTCACAGTTTTATGCTACGGTACTACTGCTTTATCAACCAGTGATATTTTGAATTTAAGGTGGAAGGAGACATGGGATTTTATTGTTCACAAGAATTAATTTTTTTAATATATGCATAACTTGTAAAATAATTATACGTAACATCACAAACACAAAAAAAAGGTAAATGGAGGAGCGTCAACATGACTGAAGATTTTTAAAGTTTTTATTTTTGATGTATTTTAAATTATTTTTATTTATTACAAAAATTGACTGAAAGAAGCATTCACAGATTTTAATGTAAATATTATTTGTACATATTGAGAATGGTACAAGGTTACATAACAAAAGAGTTGTATATTTTTTACATATGTTTTATTTGAAAAGAGCTTAAATAAACCAATATTTTCAATGCTTAACTTGAAGTATCCATAGCCACGTCATCAATTCTGCGAACCTGTTCCTCAATATCAATATTAGCAGTTTGCGTGGTCAAAACTGCAGTAGTTCCCTTTGGATAACGATAAGAAGCCTGACGAATTCCTTTCTTATTAGCCTCATCATAAGTTCTTAAATAATTGACATGCCCTTTCTTAATAACGCAAATATCCACATTGGAACCAGAACCTAAATCATTGAAAATACCCGCTGCAATCGCATCCCTAACAATTTTAATTCCTTGTTCCTCCTCCAAATTCTCCTGGAAACCGTTTTCAAAGACCGCCATTGCAGCCAGAGTACCAGATCCCATGGCGGTAAACGGTAATTTGTCGGTTGATCCGTGAGGATAAATACTGTATAGATGAGGACCAGATGAGTCCACACCACCCAAGACTAAAGCAGCGCCAATATGTCCTTGATAACGGAAAAGCATCTGCTTTAACATTTGATTAGCTGTTTTCACGGGAACAACACGGCCGGTATACAAACGGTGTAATTCTAATTGGGATGCAATTAGTTTTGTTGTCATTTCCGTGTCAGCTGCTGTTCCGGCACCACAGCAACTTTACAGAACAAATTCAAGTTACAATCTTCGCTTAGTAAATAACTATACATACATAAAATCTCGCTTGCTCCCCTTATTGGGTTAACACAAACCCGAAAATAATAACAGGAATAAGAATAAAGCTCATCTTAGTTACTCCATTTTTTTAAAAATAACAATCATTCTCCTTTTTTACTTAACTATAATCATACTTACTACATATTCCCGGCCAAATAATGAATTTTGGAGCAATTTTTGTCGGATACAGTAGTATCCTCAGTTGCTCTAGTATCAGCCCCAAGGATAACTCCATCCTTGAAAACTAATCCAACGATGGTTGTACCAGTTTTCGTGGCTTTTGGTAATGTTAATCCTTTTTGAGCCAGAACTGCATTTCTGAAATGATGAGGTTATGTTACATGACAAAGCAAATATGTTTTTGTAGCCGTATATTTCATGCTACGATAAAAATTATTTAGTTTATACATTTCCGGATGTAATATTTATTGATTAAAATTATTTACCTTCGGCAGTTTTCAAAAGTAAAACCTGGAGCCGAAATTTCAGGAGCTAGTGCAGACGACATGTTTACTGTTTAAAAATGCTGAAGTCACTTTGCTAGTTTGAGTTTGCTTTGCTGGTTGACTACTTTTGTGGCTAAATGCTAAGTCATAGAAGAATCCATACAAAAATAGAATCGTCACTCACAAAGAAAATCTATTGAGCGAGAGAGAGAGATAAACAATAGGCCTATCGATTACTCTCGTTCAAGTAAACTTGTGGAGTAAGCTACGCGTATGATTAGTTGTTTTAAGAAAAAATTGCCTCGAGTCGTATTGGAGAAAAAATCAAAGTAGCTCACATCTGTTGAGAGATTTGTGAACGTAGCAAATGGAGGAAATGTGAGTTTTTATTATTTGTTGGGGAGTAAAATAATATAATTGATATTTTGCACTAAATTGTTTTGATGTTTACACTACGAAGTAAAATCAACAAATAAGATCATAAAAGGTAAAAGATCGATGAAGATCTTTGTTAGAGATCTACACTACAATGTATTACGAGCGCACTTTTATAATAAAAGCACTTTTATGGAGCACACTCCTCATAATGTAATGTAAAAGCTCGCTCCATAACAGCGCGCTCGTAATACGGATGTTTGTGTAGAAGTAGACTGTAGAGAACTGAAAACAGTGAGTGATCCATCTCCGTGAATCTCTTCTATGACTAGGTGCTGCGCTGAGAAACTAATGTTTATGAATTATTAGTATAGTTTAATATCATTTAGTGCAAAACTCATTCATTTTATGCATTACAAATAATTATTGTCACAGTTATATTTTAACTATATTTGAAGTAAAAGAAAATATTTTATGAAAGTACCTATGACGTCTAGAACCTGACTCAAGCGCATGCTTGGAATATTTAAACGTCATGTACGGAGAAAGCTGTCAGAGTGGAATAGGTATTGAAATGAACACAAACTTGAATGAAAGGAAGTGGTTTTGATAAAGCGTGCTGTTAAATTTTGTGAAAATAATACATTTTCATCGTTTTTCTTTATTGTTGTTGAAGATGTATACATCTTCAACAAGTATTGTTAACTTGTGACGTATGCGCGCGCATCTCAACATATTTTGTGAATTTTACTGTTATGTTTTGTGTGTTAATTAATAGTTTGTCAAATATTTTTAGAAAAATAGATACTTCTTAAAATAGTTTCAATAAATTGAGTGCATCATAAAAATCCTGCTGTGATACTTAACTTGGAATTTTATCGTTCGAGGAAGAACTCTTCAGAAATTTCTAATATCATAAAAAAGTCTTGTTCAATTGAGTGCATATTTTTTTGTGTCAAGAGTGTAACAAGTAGATTTTCTTGAATTAAACCCATAAGTAACGCTTTAAATTATGGTGTAATGTGGCACAGAACAATTTCACGTGAACTAAAACTTTTCTTTGAGTTCCACATCTCAAGAAAGAAGAGTGGGAAGACTTCATCATGTCGAGGAAAAAATGAACACAGATGCAGATAGCTTGGTCAGTACTTAATCTTCGTTAATTTTCAAATAATATAAATGTCTAAAATTTTACTTGTGTATAGTTTTCGTATGCAAAGCTAAACAATATGCTTCCTGTACACTCTGTGAGAAAATAGAAAATTCTTTGGAAAGAGTACAGTTGATGGAGAAAGTTTGTAATGATTTACAATTATCTCAAAATGTAAAAAATATAAAACTCGTCAGAGAAAATAATACATTATTACTGTTTGTAGAAAAAAATAAACACTCATTACTCTAATCGCAAATCTCCTACAAAAGGTATTTTTATACCAAAATTGATTTCCATTTGTTGATTTTGTTTTATTTTAAATTCACATTTTCCTTTCTATTTCTATAAGTGATGCAATCTGTATATCAGAAGGCGATAAACATAAAAAATGTTAACATTGAAAACCGCCATCAATTTACGTCATTCTAATGACGTCATTTGCAACATAAGCGTGGGAAGATTGACAAAAGTCTTACGGAAAATAAACTTGATTCAAAGTAAAATCGCTGATTTGTTGTACTGAGCTATAAAAAATTTTAAATCTGTCTTTTTCACCATTATTTCGATTTTTTTCCCACAATATTAAATAGGACCATGTAGTTGTCATGAAATTTTTGCAACCCTTTGATGATTCATACTTTGAAAGGTTAGAGGTCATGGTTAACGATGTAAAATACGTGGACTTCGACTTTTTTGCTGCAATTCCAGTGCGATGAAATGGCTTAATTGAGCAGAAATTTTTAAACACTACCGTTGAAAAAGAAAAGCTTTCCGAGAATTTTTACGTTTAAACTTTGAAAATAATTTGTTTTTAATCAGTACAAATATTTTTATTGTATATACTAATTTTGTTGTTTATAATAACATATTTTAAAATTTTTAGTATAAATGTCACATACCTAGAAACAAGAAAAAAAATGTTACTTTTAGAAAGTAGTAATTTAAATATGCAAAATAATAATATTAATTGGTGCTCACAATATTAAAGAGACACAATAGATCAAACGTGTATCTTGAGAAAGTTTCTTTTATCTATAAATACATACTCGTAATTGCAGTTAGAACAATTAAAAGAAACTTCCTGGATTAATTTTACTAATTTTCAAAATTACAATTTGTATCTCTAAAATCACAATTTAGTAACCACTGTAAGGGTTGAACTCGGTGCTCAGGCTAACTTTCTAACTCTGTAAAGTGTAAAGACGGGGTGAGTCGAAATCATAAGGATATGGGACCTATATTAGTGTGTGGAAATTTTGTAACGTAACAATAAAAATAGGGGATGCGATGTACGAAAAGCGATAAAGAGACAAACGCATATGATTACGAAAAGATTATAGTGCGTTCAAAAAAAATCCTAATTCGGAATAGGCTATGAACAAAAAAACGTATGTAAATTTGAAAGTAGGTATTTAATTAAATGTCAGTTTGGCACGAGATATTGTCAAAAATGTTATCTAAATAAATCAAAGCTTTTCTTCTTAAATCCTTACTTTAGAAATAGACATAAATTAGAAATTAGACTGGCAATATTCTGTATCCTTCTTTATTATTTTTTCTCAGTATTGTATTTCACGATCAATAACTTGATTTTTGAATTGAATAGTAATCAGACATATGATTCTTCATAACCTACTCCGAATTAGGTTTTTTTCTGAACACGCTGTACATTTCCTGTAATAGTATATTACATCCGAGGTGGGAGATTTTTCATTACAGCCGAGGGCTTATGTATATTACCGAGAGGCGAAGCCTCGAAGTGGGATAATGCGCGAGGCTGTTATGAAACTCCCACCGAGGTTATGTATACTATTTTATTCACAATCATCCTCATTTTAAATCAATAATTTTCAAAATAAATCAGTGAATTATAACCTTTAATTTTATTAATATTTTGACAGCTGTCTTAAAATTTGTTTAGCCTACTTAATTATAGGGATCTACGGCAATGTTGCTAGGCAACCCCTACATAAACATTTCCAACCCAAGAGATGGAAGTGAAATCTGGTATTTCCAACCCAAGAGATTGTCATTAAAGTTAACGTATTTTCCAACCTCCAAAAGCTTAGGAATCTGTATATTACTATAATGATTGTGAATAAAATTATTTCATAAACGGACATATGCAACGTTTGAACATTATCACTGTTTCCATGGTGTAGCATAAGTTGCATAGTTAGATTTATAGAAGTGGAGTGGAGATCCCGAAGCAATGAGAAAGTGGATGCTTCCCTTTCTCCTTCCATAAAATAAATTGCTGATACAAGTCTGTATCTATACCTATTTTTGAGTTACGCCCCTCAAATTCATATACACATACCTTTGCGTAAAATTTTTAAAATTTTCAAAAATCTACTTTCTTTTCTTTTAACATTTGAACGGGCTGTTTATAAGTTTTCAATCTGTAAGTTAATATCGCTTTTAGTTACTGATAGATTTCAGTTCATACTTGGACTCCGGGTAATACCAATAACAAAAATATTTAGAGATACACTCCTGGCGACTTCTACGCTACGAAAAAAATTACATAGTACATATACAAATTTTAAATTGAACAATACTCGCAAATTGTTTTTTCTTGCGATTCTCAGAGATCAATTTTCTGGTTGTAATAATTGGACAAATTAGTAAATTTGTTATTTTTTCCATGGAATCGAATGGCGAAGTCACCAGGAATCAGCTCAATGAATTGTATCATAAAAATATTGAAGATTTTGAGGAAAATAAATGTACTTGTACTTACCTATTTAGATTTGGACTCGGATTTGAAGTTTTGGGGGGCTATTATAGGTTGCAATAATTATGAAACTTAATTTCTTCATAATGAGCCGGTTTCACATTTTTTAAAAAGTATTTTAAATAAAAGTTTATGCAATACTTATCACAGTAATAACAAAAATAATAATAATTTCTTATTTTCGTAAAAACAAAATAAAAGTAGACGCCACATTCTGTTTAGATCACGTGACTTTTTCAAAATATTACACAAATTTCAATATTTAATTGTAAACTATCTAATGGATATTATATGATATTTTCAAATTTGAGGCTCTTTCAGTGGCGGCTGGTGATATCTTTGTATGGTAGGGCACAAAAATTTAAAAAAGTAAAAAGAGTATATTAAATTATTTAATCTTTAAGATACAGAAGCCATCTTCGTAATTAAATGAGTACTAGACGATTACAATTCAACAATAACAGATTACCTCGGAAAATGCCGGACATACTCGGACATCTTCGTTTAAATTGGGCTGTGCCCGGAACAGGCTTAATGCAGTCATATGCAGCTTCGCGCGCTTCGCTGCTATTGGTCAAAATTCGATTAAAAATAGTGGGAGACCGGGGCAGAAACATTTGTGCCCTAGCTTCTAGCAGCATATCGGTACGTGCACACGTCAGTATATAGGCTATCTAGCTATCGGCGGTGTAGTAAGAATTGCATAATAATGAAAGTAAATAAATAATAATTAATGTATTTTTAAAATGTATATGTACTCGCTTATTTCTTTTTTTCTTGTCTTTTTATTTGGTAGGGCTGCGCCCTTGTGCCCTATAGCACGAGCCGCCACTGGGCTCTTTAAGGAACAATATCTTTTAAAATTTAGTACTTAGAAGTCATATAAAAATTCTTGCAACATCCCTATTATTTACTTGCAAATTCATTAAATACGAAGAAAAAAATACATTCCTAATATGCAGACTTCGAGCATATACTGACTATAATAGAGAAGTAAAGTACGTCCGCGATGTGGTGACCGGTACGTCATCAAAAATATTCGTATGGGTTAAGATTTTAAAGGTGGGGGATATTTTTATGACGACCATTGTTTTAGAATCAACGATCTGTTTACTTTACATTATTTTGGCGTATGAGTTTGACATATGTCAAAATATTAACCTATGAATGTAAATATTTTTGAAATGAAAAGAAATAAAATGTATTTAATATTATTTTGTAGAACTGCATGTATGAAAATATAAATTAGTTACGTTGTAAGTATTCAAAATCAATTTATATAAAATGAAATATTTTTTGGGTTTAAGAAAGCGAGTTAACCTGTTACATTAATTAATTTTGAGTAACGGAGATGAGTGTATTAATATTTTAAAATCCAAGAAATCCAATTTTGTTCATATTTTGAAGATATTTCTAATCGCTAAGGAGGTATGAGTAAGAAGAAATCGAAAAAATAGGCTACATAGCAAAATATCACAAATGTCGGATGTTGAAGCGTTGGTTGTCGGCACAGAATTAAGAGGAAAGCACTCCATAGTTACTAATAAAAATTTGTATACGACGTAAATGCAGTGTGAGATATTCAATTTTCAAGTCAGATATAAGATATTTGTAACTTTATCCGAGATATTCTATAATAAAGCACAATTGATGTTAGTTTTGTTCAAAATATAACCTAAAATAAATGCTGAAATGACAGATTGAAGTTTAACATTTCCGTTCAGGAAGTGATCAACCATCTTTTTTCTTTTCAAGTAGTGGAAAAGAGATGGACATATTAGACTCACGTAACATTAATCAATGATTGAACAAGCGTGTATATGACAAAGACAGATTATACATATAACTGTTAATTATTAAATTTCACTGTCAACAACAGAAAATAAATTTTTGTATCAGTGTTGCCAATTTCAATTAATTTTTGTTATTGCCAACAGACTCAATTTTTTTGATTACTCTGTAGTATACTGCCAGTAGGGACATAGAATGCAGACATCATTGTAAAAATATCGAAATTTTGAATCAAAGATGTTACCTCTCTTACCTAAAGCGACGGGAGGTAATACAAGTTATTTTTGTAATAGGTATAATCGAGGGTATAATGTTGGTATCTACAACGTGCACGTCTGGTTGTCAACTCAATTTTATCAATTGTTAAATAACAGTATGCAGCAATTGAAATGAAAATGTCTGTCTGTCGCCTTTGTGTCCACGTGCCTTCTCACGTGTACGATCTAAATACGCACATGCATCTTTTTATCAGCAGATAAACAAAAACAAAACGCAATGACCGGAAGTCGCCAGCTACAGCTGCAGATCGTGTAGGCTCTGAAGCATCCAATGACGCGTCGAGTGTCGATTGTTTAGCAGAATAGCTGATCACCCGATCGCTTGTTGTCATCAAAATAAACCCGTGCATTTTATTGACGGAATTAGATTCCGCCCAGATTCTGAACAGCCAATGTGCGGAACCGATCGAACGGATGGGTTCCTCATCAAAATAGCCCCGAAGGAAATTGACCCTGACAAAAAGAAAAACAGCCCCGAACAAAAGAACTCGTCACAAAAGCAGCGTGGTTGTCATATTTGCTTATTAAACAAAGTTTTATACACTTTAGAAAAGGGCAATATTGTAGTCAATTTTTGAACAAAATGAGATTTATCGTGTAATCGTTAAAAAAAAAACTCTAACTTCAATCGACGTATCGGCGAGAACCCGTGAGGTGACACCTGAAATGAATTAACCGAGTAATTAACACATTACGCTATTATGGTATACCCAGAGGATGATCTGTATATGTCGTAGGCAGATCACAAAATCCGTCTTTTATAAAACGCTTAGTTGTTTTGTAAATAACTGGGTGAATAAAATGTTAATCTTTCGAAATAATTAGCTTGGATATTAAAAAATATAAACTAGAGATGTGGTGGTCCCGCGTTCAAATCCCGGCGTTAGCAGATTTTTCTCTCAGATATTTATAGTTTATCGTGTTATACACGCCGTCAAATAATTATGGACTAGATATTTCTACACTGATGCCAAATTTTTTAAGTGTCTACCTGTACAAATATTTGTAATCTGTCAATGTCATTTTATATTCTGACATTTTCGTTATTACTTGCGAGCGCTTTTTATACCCAATCTTATAAATTGCATTATATTTAGACTTTTGAAGAGAAAATGAGCGAAACTCATGAATTATATAGTCCTGGTTCTTATAAAAAAGTTTTAGGAAAACATGATTTAAATGGGCAGGCAATTATTGCCAATGTACATATTTTTTTCAAAAAATTGGTGTTACACCCTGAAAAAATTTATAATTTATTAAATAACAAGAAAACTTTGGATTTGACTGCAGAAGCATGTTGAGTTGGCAGATCTACTGTTCACCTAATAATCAATTATTCTTACCTTTTATTTAGATTTTACCGGTTATCGTATTTTAACGCAAACGCGTCCTTAGCTTGATGTGTGGAAACTTTCGTCAAAATATAAATATAAATTTTCCACAAAGACAATTTTTATATTTTATATTATATTTTGTCTTACCTTACTTATTTGTTGTAATATTTTCTTCATTTACATTTTCATTAAACATTTTAATAAGTTTTAAATGTATTATAAGACATTTGCGTTCATTCCTGGTCATGTCAAGTTACAAGCGGCAACACCGCAGGGCAAGGGAGAGGGTGCGGAAAGGGATAAAAGTTGAACATCAGTCCATAATCATTTGACGGCGAGTATAGTATAATAAGAAATACGAAGTTCTATTATATAATTAAAAAATATTAATTTAAAGCTTGGATATTATTTGAGTTATGCCCCCTAAACTACACCATCTTAGGATAAAATTTGAAAATTTTTAAAAATCTACTTTCTGTATTTCTATATACCTTCCAACTTTCAACGCCCTAATTATTAGTTTTGAAATAGCAGGTTGATGATATCTCTTTTCGTTCTCGAAATATTTACATTTAAACCTTACCCATTTTTGAAACTTTTACAACCCGATTCTCAAAAAAGTTTAAGGTAATCCTCATTTTTGGATGATTCTATTCCAGTATTTAAAATATAATCTTCATAATATTATCAAAAAAGGTAGATACTAGGAAAAAATTAAACCATATTTTTAAAATTAGAGTAGAATTCGCTAATCCAAAAATGAGGATTAGCTTAAACTTTTCGAGAATCGAGCTGTTAGTTCCTAAGATATTTCCCAGTTAAAAACCCATAAAAACCCAATAAAACTCATATTTGCTATATGTATTTAGTTTCAAAATTTAGGCGTGAGTTACGTGCGCTAGTTTACTTTCGGTATGTTTAGAAAAATTACTACGCGTTTTATAATAAGACGGATTTTACAATCTGCCTATGACATCCATACCCACAATGGAGGGACGCCCATAGTATGATGAATTCAGTCCAGACTAACAGGAGAATTATTGATTTACCTATCAAAAAACAAGTTTTTAAAAAATAAAAGGCGTGATAAAATTAATCCATAATGTCGAGAAAAGTGCTGTAAATGGGATTAATTTAAATAAATAAATAGTTATAAACCTTTTTTTCACCGCGTGTTATTTATGTACGTAACAGCCCTATAAACCAAGTTCTGAAATCAGCCAAATTTTACCCTATTACACATCCCAAAGGACTGAAGGGTTGGAAATAAAAAATTCAATCTGCAAATGTACGCATCCCAAACGTCGTGAATTTCCTCGCGTATCTCGCTGATACGCGGTTAAAAATAGGGTTGTGTTCAAATAAATTCAAATTTACATCAAAAACAAATCCATCACAATGATATTTCACCAAAACCGAAACATTCGTTTTGAGATGCAATATTTTGATGCTACGTGAGACAATTTTAGAATTTGAAAAATAAACGAAAGTGCCATATCCGTGAAAATATTAGGATTCCCTCTTTTTTTTCGCTTGGTGATGATAAATTGTACCTATTATGATAACAATTGCAAATGATGGCTGTTGAAATTGTGAAATTATCCTTGTTATTTTTTTTTTGTGGATTAATACGAATAAATCTCTTTATACAGCCTTTTGAAAATTTATATTTATTTGCAGAATTGTAAGAGATTTACATTTTCAAGTAGCAATTCCCAAACGTCAAATAATAAAAAATAAAAATTTATAATCTTTTATAAGGAAAATAGTATTGATAAGATTTTTAATACTGGTTTTATAAATATTAATTTATGATTGATAAGAAAAAGAAAAAAGCAAATATTGAAAATAAATTTTTTATCTACAAATTTTTTTATGCGGCTTGGTTGGCAAACTTTTAAATGGAATCCTCCCCCTAAGTAACAAATTGGAAAATTGATAATTTATATTGAAACTAAAATAAATAAATAAATATATCATTACGTCATATTACCCATTTCTGGGTGTGCCAATCTGCTTTATCGCAGATATCGGTAATGATGATGACATGTTTGTACCGTGCGGGCGCTTACCAGGCGTCACCGTACGGGCACTCATTGCTGGCGTGGAGAGTACACCACAGGGATCACTTTTGTGGCATTTAAAATTCGAAACATTTGGCGTCGGTCGGAATCGAACCTGGTACTCCCAGGTTCGCGACCAGACACTCAGGCACGAAGCCACGGGACCCCATATTGAAACTAGTCTTCAAAATTAAAAAAAGAACTTTAATAAAAGTTATTAAAGTTAAAGCAACTTCTACATACACATTACCCAAGAGATGGAAGTGAAATCTGTTATTTCCATCACAAGAGATGCCATTAAAGTTAGGAATGACGTATTTCCCAACCTTCAAAAGGTTAGGAATCAGTATATTACTAAAATGATTGTGAATAAAAAATTGTACTCGTGTATATTATTATTACATTATAAAACATCAAGTATATTACAAGAACCTACATATATTTCTTTTTTATTCGTAGATAAATATATTTTTTTAGTTGATGTAATGATTTTTTATTTCAAAATTACTGAAAAAGTAATTTCATTATTTAGAATAACTTTTGCGTACCACCAGTATTATCTAAATGCTCGAAGTTCATTATTATTTATTTCCCTTGATTTTAACTACCTCTTATTTTGATTTTGACTACACTACTGCAGATATGTCTTCATTACCAAATCGAATAAATGTAGATTCGTCCTTCTAGAAATGGATAAAGCCGTGTTGATATTTTTTAAATATTTTTAACTAGCCGACCTGCCCCGGCTTCGCACGGGTAAAGCTAGAATAACGATTAGCTACACGTGTACCAGTAATTTTTCACATTTACTTCGGGACATGCGCAGCGTAGGGAGCCAGCAACCTGCCTCGCATCGTACATGTAACGGGCTCCACCCACTGCCCTCCCGATCCCCGCACCACACCTAACAGCGCCATTTTCTAAACATGTCTCGGGTACTTTTATTTATGTACATACATATAATGCAAGCTATCCCTCCGACAAATATCGAAAATCTGCTAACGGTTAAAACTTAACCATAGATACAAAGATAAAAAAAAATAATTGAAATTATCCCCTATAAACGCTAAAACACTCTTTGTTTCTTACCAAAAGCATAAATAATTTTTTTTATATCTTCAACTTGAGAAATGATGGGTTCTCCATACAAACTTTCATCCCCTATTTCACCCCTTCAAGTTTTACTTTCGCGACAAAAGGTAGCCTATGTCTTTCTCCAAGGTCCAATTCATCTCTATACCAAAATTTATCAAAATTAGTTCAGCGGTTTAGGCGTGAAAACGTAACAGACAGACAGAGTTACTTTCGCATTTATTATATTAGTATGGATAATATGACATATTTAAATATTTTGCAGAATCAAACAATTATGGCATTGTTAAATTAACATGCCTAATGTCAATTTCGTGTTGTAATCAACTGACATAATTGTCCTTCGTGCGGACAATTTCCTTTAATTTCCCGATATATTGATCGGCTGAGTAATTCATTCCATAACTTCACTCTCCAGAATTCACAACTGTATGTCTAACAATTCTCCGAAGAAATGTATTCATCAGGCTGGCAAAATCAATAAACTATTATTCTATTCTACGAGCTATACAATGTAACTGAACTATAATATAAACATGTAACTATTTAAACGAAGATTTAAACTCTAAAAAAGAAAAATCAAACCTATCATTCCAAATAAACAACGAATTTCATTGTGAACTGCTTGTGCTCGTCTGTTTGAGTTGGAAATAAATGAAATTATGGTACTATAAATGTGTCCTCTATGATGCTCTCTCCACGGGAGCCCGTGAGGTGACGTCTGAAATCGATTAACTGAGATTAATAATATATTGAAGTCCAGACCACGGATCATCTACACTACAAATTGGACAGTCATATTTTTCTAAATACGAAATACGTAAGTGGTGACCTCTACAGATTGCTTCCGTGAACTAACGCACTCTGCAATAGCTTGCTGATATATGGCATGTGTAGTTATTTATGATATAAGTGTTAAAAGTGATTTTATTTCGTTCGTGGGGTTTGTTTTACTCGGCTTCGCCTCGTTTCACAAACTTCCCCACTCACTCATGAAATGTCACTTTTAACACTTATATTATAAATAAGTATTATTGCAAGGTCGTAGAAAAAGTATAGTATGTAACACGTGTGTGAAGCCTATTTTACATTCGGGTGGTTTGCAACACTCATGTAAAAGTTTCAGCTTCACACACTTGCCACATAATATATAAATGACCCCAAAGATGTCTTAGATTGAGAAGGACAAAAAGTGTTTTACAGTTCAACAAATCTTATCGGAAATTGAACTTAGAGTAAATGAAACATTCAACATTTAATATACATACTAAGAAATAAAATAATTCGTTGTTCAAATATTAAATATTTGTACTTACATATTATATCTTCAATGTTATTTACATTATAGTGATAAACCTTCAATTTAAAAATCAACTAAGAAGTGAATACACTTGCATTTAACTTTAATTGTACTTATTTTCTTCGCTAAATTTATGTCAGTCTTACAACAGTGCAAAGAATTTCTTCAAGGTATTTCGCAGAAAAAGTATCCTTGGAATGCAGAACGGTATTTACTGCAATAGAAGAATTTGAAAAGAATTTGACCAAATAATGCATTTTAATTATCTGGCATAATTAATATAATTGTATCCGATTTTAATTTTGCGTGAAAAGTATTCTTATTCTTGTTGTATAATTAATCATTTAACTGAAACAGAAAATTAATAAAAGGTCTATTTCAGTAAATAAATTTTCCAGGTACTTAAGAATAAATTAGTGAAATACTTTTCTATTAATTTTAGTTAGTTTCTATCTTTTATCAAAAATAATTATTTATTATTCTTCATTTTGGGGATATTTGGGAATAGAATTAGAAAACAACTTTTCAAAACAATAAATTCGCAATTATTTTTTTGCGTCATATAGGCGTAAATTTGTTGACTAGAAAATACGCGAGAAATACGTCATGATTCAAGGATATAATTTCTATTTACGCAAAAATTGCGGAAAACAATTAGAGGAAATAAATGTTTCAGTAATGAATCAATTTGCAATTGTAAAATTAAAAACAAAAGAAATAAGCTGTTATAGCAACAATATAATCTGTTTGTTTTAAGTTAAAAGAATAGTATATTCTGTAAAACATGTCACTCCAACAGTTAATTTTATTTAGAAATTTATGGAATTTTGTTAATGTTAAATGTGTTTTTTGCACTTTAAAAAATCTGCCGTTGTTTGATATTTTAGATTTTTTTATTTTTGGCACTGACATTTGTCTGTCGTTAACTATCATGTGTATTTTTCAACTGGTTTCCCTGGAGAAATTTGAGCTGTGTGATATATTATAATAGATTATTTTATATTAAGTTTTCATACTATCTCTCGGAAAAGTTCTTTATTTCAATATTTCAATATCCATGTCTTAGGAAAAGTTTTTTTTTTTTATTTTACGTTCATAATGAAGTTAAACGTCATAAATTAGAATTGAAATGAACTGTCAAATAATTATTGAATAAATGTCAATCTAATGTTACCAACTACAACATTACACAAACAAATTTCCCTAATATATAGTTATTTTCGTAACAAGTTATGAAAAATACCAAATATCATGCGAGTGTAAATTGACGCACGACGCGTAGCGGAGTGCAAGTCAATGCACACGAGCTAAGATATTTGTATTTCATACAAGTTATGAACATTATTTTTTAGACGAGCTTAAATAAATTTTACTTTTTTTACAAAACTGAAATTTAGGTTCAAACGTACGGACAGCTGACAAATGAATAAAGTATACATATAGCCAGAAAATAACGACATAGTAACCTAGCAACCGTGTAAACTATTACGATATGAAATATATCGTAACACTAATGTCATAAGTTCAATTTTCAGTGTTAGGTTAGGTGGATATGTCATACTTATCACAATGGTCGTCTAAAAAATATATATCGTCATCATTACCGATGACTACATGTGTTGTAGATACTGGCACACCCAGAAATGGGTAATATGCCGTGATGATATATTTATTTATTCTTTTTTCAATAAATTAATATAGAAACATTTGGCGCCTAAAAAACTGTTTTTCTATATAGCCCTATGGCCCATTATTTTTTTAAATGTCATTATTATTATTATTTCGAATTACATTTTCAAACTATTTATTCTTTTCTACAATGTGGTAGTACATCAAAATTTATTTACTCAGCGTTTGTTTATTTATTTATTTGTTTTTAATTAACATCACGTATTGTATTTTTCCTTTAAAAGTTTTTTGAACTCTGATTTTTCGTTTCGGCGCCGTGTTATCACTTTCATTTATTGCAATCCATTTATTGGTCAATTAATAATAAATTGTAAAAAGATATAGCCTGTGTAAACGTCATTTGATATTGAAAACATTAACGCGTACCAGGCACCGTCCAACTTTACGCCGTAGAATGTTGAATCTAACTGCAAATTGGGTTTAAATTTTAAATTACGAGAACAACGCAACATTAGGCGTAGTTCGCGGAATTTGCAAACAAACAACAATTAAAGAGACAAAATTTAGTTACTATTATTATTTTTTTTACAAAAGAACATTTGAAACTTAATTTGTTGGTAAGTAATGAATGACAACGATATTATATGCAAATTATACCGAACTGGCTCTAGGAACTCCTAGATAGTGTATTTTTTTTTTGTAATTTTAATACTGTTTTTCACATTTTAGCTTTTCCAGAATTGTCATTTGCTTTTTTTGCTAAGCCACAAGATTTAACATTTCTTTTTACTTCTCGCTAAGAGAGGTATTGGATTCATGCTAAAATTCGCATATCCAGATTTTACTGAATATGCACGATTTAAGGTACCTAGAATCCGATTATAACATTTTTAAAATGATGTCTGTGTGTGTGTGTGTGTGTGTGTGTGTGTGTGTGTGTGTGTGTGTGTGTATGCGTGTGTGTATGTGGGAGCGACGATTCCTCAAAAACTATAAGACTTCATACTTGTTTAACTATGAAGTCCTCAATCTGACATTCCTGAGAAGAGCTGAAAAGGTTTTGGTAACAATTGGACAACCGGAAGTAGTAGTATCTTATAAAAATTCTTCTAAATATTATTTTTTGAAAATTTTTGTTACTACTAATATTGAAGAACATAAAATTCTCCAACTAATACACTTAAAAATTTTATTATCTTTTATAGATTTAGAGATAAAGACACTATAATATATAGAATAATTTAATCGCAGAGGCTAAGGCACTAAGGAAACCACTTGATAAATTCAAATGTCTGTAACAGTTTGTAAATGACAGATATCAATGTCATTGTCAAAAATCAACAGTTTTAGTGACATTCTGCTAGTTTTTTCTGGGAAGTACATTAATCTTTTTTTTTATTAATTAAATATTTGAAATTATAGGTAAAATGCATATATCCATCAGAAATACCGCCAATCTAGTTAATGAATTGGAAGAATCTCTGACATTTAGGAACTTCCTCATTAGAATTATATGTGTGCAGAAGACATGTTAAATACAATAAAAAACAATATTTGGGTAAAGTTCTGTAATTTTTTGTTATAAAACGACGGTTTGATAGCAAAGTGCAATACAATACTTACTTATACATATAACCTAATATGGAAATGGCGAGAGGTCTTGTGCTAGCCACAACAGATTGTTATTTCATTATTTAGAAATGTCAAATATGCCAGAAACAAGAAACATAAATTATTGTTTTTTCCATGGCATACTGATAATAGCCTCAAATCTTGTATTTTCTTTTGCTTCTAATTCGTTCATAAGAAACAATTGAACAACAAACTTGGTACTCAATTAGTGCAGTTTTTTCATTTTAACATTTTTCTTTATTAAGCTTTTGTTCTAAAATTAATAGGAAAAGAGACATCGCCATATCAAACTTTTAACATTGAATTTCTTATACCGTATTTTTTAACGTGAAACATTGGGTTTGTCATATCCATAGTTACGATTCGACATTTGATTGACAGCAATGTAATTGCGTGTCCCATTTAAAATGAAACATAGGGAACGAATTTGACATTTGATAAGACGTCATTAGAGGTTAATTTTGTTTAAATAATTATACTTGCTTTCCAAATTAAATTTAGTGTACCTTGTGCTCGAGTGATTTTCTAACTTGGCCAAATTTCTTACAATATTTAAATATAATACTCTGTAAAATTCATTCCCTATATTTTCAATGGGACAGGCAAATATATTACTGTCAATCAAATGTCAAGTCGTAACTTATAGGAAAATTCAGCGGTTATCTGTCATATTGACAAGACGTCATTAGAGGTTAATTTTGTTTAAATAATTATACCTTTTTTCTAAAAATTAAATTTAGTTGCAAAAAAATATTGTGTGTCCGAAATATGTTTAGTGCTCTCGAGTGGTTTTCTGACTTAGCTAAATTTCTGACTTAGCTAAATTTCTGACTTAGCTAACATCTGTCAAATTCGTTCCCTATGTTTCATTTTAAATGGGACACGCAAATACATTGCTGTCAATCAAATGTCAAATCGTAACCATGGACATGAAAACCCAATGTTTCACGTTAAAAAATACTCACGGTATTAAATTTCATTATGATCACATACACCATTATCGTAGCAATCTTTTTATTTTAATTAAAGCAAAAGTACTAGCAAATATAATTTCGGATGATAAATATTAATACTGTCGAATACCAATGCAGCCTCAAAACAATGTCACCTGAAATGTTTCACGTAAATTAAAATTTGTTTCTTTACTTTTGGGACAGGTTGTCTCTCACTATACTGCTGTTTTTAAAAAATCAATTCGCAAACACAAACACTTTTGACATTTAGGAGATTAGTTGCCTAAGGAAGGTCTCCGTCTCAGTCTACGTCTACTCAATAAAGAGGAGATATTGACAAAATGTCAGGAATACAGGTTCCTTTGTAGGTGAGGATAAAAAAACTATCTCGGATACACGGTGGCTGGCTTTGAAGCCGAAGCAGCAATAATGAAATTCGAGGACGACAAGAACTGTGTGACACAACGAAGATTTCACGGTTGTTGGCTGCAGCTGTTGCGAACAAGAACGAAAATATACATTTTAATACTTCATTACGTCTATAGTTTCCTGGCTCTTTCCGTCCTGTATGGTGCTCACAATATGTTATTAGATTTGCTAAGCAGTTGCAAAGATTTCTCCAGAAGAACTTATTTAGGAAATGTGAAGCTAATGTCTCCGGTCCGGACTTTTAACATTTCTCCACTTTCATGGTTTCCTTATTGGTGCTTGTTTGCTGCATATGTTTATAGCTATTTCCATGCTAATATACATAATTATTATTCTGTATACACGCTTAAATAGAGAGATTATTATTGTTATTAACGTCCCCAGTAGACACACCGAGTTGTACTGTTTTGCCAGTACCTTAAGTTGGTTACATACACTTACAGAATGGGGTCATATACCATTTTTCTTTTATTTTTTTTCCTGTAAGAACAGGATAAAAAAAAGAACTTCAGTGCAAACGCGACTTAAAAATTTTACGTAATAAGCGAGATATGAATTTTTAAAGTTTAAGAATTTGTGCGTGACGTAGCGGGTACTAACGAGTGATCGACAAACAATGGGACAAACTGTTAGTTATACTGGAAACAATTTTTTTCATGTTTGCATAGCTGAAATGTTTTTATATAAAAACTTATACGTTATATTTACGAAGAAATTATTATTAAGTATAAATAACATAAATAATAAGCATTTAACAAGGATTTCTTCCTAATAAATTACAGAACATTGAAACAGTTTGACAATATTATTACACAAAGTATAACGACGGATGGCGCTAATGTTTGCCTGTTTTGAAGTTTCAATATTAATTTAATTAATATTATTATTAATTTAATTCATATTACAAATTGATTTATTTATAAATACATGATTATTGTTAATATTACTAGATGTTGTAATTAAACAAATTCATCAAACACAAAATTGTTAAACGTTTTGTTAGGTTATAGAACATCATGACATTTCATATTCTTTCAAAGGTGACCGCTACAGACGCGCGAATCTTCTTTTTAAAATCAGGCGACCAATCAAATTCTTAGTACCTAACACGTCATATCCAATTAGTAATCAGGTTCAATCGCTTGTAGTTTGTGACCTAGTTAATATTTAAAGAAAAATTTTTCACTAATACTCATTAATTTATGTATATTTTCGTCTTCTTATTTAAGATAGTTAAAATATGATAATGGTATAGGACCCTATTGACGACATATTCAAGAGAGAGATAGAAGATCATGCTTCCAAACAAACAACAACAAACAAAATGAGTTTAAAACTAGAATATGTACCTGGGGCAACTTTTTGTTTGATAATATTGAAGATGATTCGATTATTCAACTAAAACGATGGCTAGAGTGTAGAGTTCTACGGCTAATGAAAGGTCTTTGTTTGGTAATGGTAACCATAGCAACCTTTAGTTCTATGCTTTTCTATTTTATACAATGTGGGTGACCAATCTTGAGCGGAGGGGTAAGGGAAAGAAATGTTCATATCGTAATATTCCATAGACGTCGTCTAATAATAATCATTACAGTAACTTTGTTCTTCTAACTTATTTGGGTGCGCTTATGATTCGAGTGAGAGATGCATTCGATTTCGAGCTTTGGCCCGGCCCGGCCCGAAGCCCGCCTCGATTTCGAGTCGATCATCGAGCCGGGCCGAAGATATTTTTTATCGGGCCGAATCGAGCTAATTATTTTCAAAAATCGAGGCGAGTCGAACTTTTGATTTTGGCCCGGCCCGAAAATTCGAGCTTATAGTTCAATCAAATGCACAGTTTCCTTAATATTTTAATGAAAATGGATGAAGTTAAAAAGGATCAAAATGATTTAATAACAACACACTTCACATATTAATAAATAAAAATGTATTATTTTACTTCAAGAATTCAAGGTTACTCATAAAGGCATAATAATTATATTGTGATGTTGCTATTATTATTGTTATTACTCGTATACTTAAATAAAAGTGATTTTTGTTCCTACCATAATGATTTCTTGTCCTATTTTTGAGCAGAAACAAAGTTAGATAAAAAAATTCTTATGTAAATTACATTTTTTTTATATATGATTTGTGAAAAAGTTGTTTAAATTCTTTGATAAATAAAGTGTTAAATACGCGTAGGTCTGTAATTTTTATAACAAACTTACATTAGAAGGGTCTCTTTTTGTAACTACTTATGTTAACTAATGTTGAAAGTTATAAGAATGTATAGGTTTTTTATAAGTTTGACACGAAAGAAGTTAAACATTTCGCCTTAACATAAAAATCAACATTAGGAATGCCGGATGCACCCAATTTCGAGCTTTGGCCCGGCCCGGCCCGAAGCCCGGCCCGATTTCGAGTCAATTTTCGAGCCGGGCTAGCTAATTTTTTTGTCGAGTCGATCTTCGAGTCGGGCCGGTAATTTTTATTTTCAGGCCGAGTCGATCCAAACCTCAAAGCCCGGCCCGGCCAGGCCCGAATGCATCTCTATTCGAGTGTAAACAGGACTGATACGAACTACCAATTGCACAGATCAACTGCCAATGTAAGAAAAGCTGCGTAGCTTTAAAACTTATTTGGGCAATTGTTATATGTATGTAAATGTATTTTCTGTGGATTTAAACGGAGCGCATATATTTTCCATAGTCCATATTTCGTGTTCCGGACTTTTGCTAAAAGCAGAATATTTTTTTTTACATTTATTCTTCTCGTACAAAGGCGGATTTGAAATGGCAACAAAATAAAAAAATAACAAGCTTAGTGATAATAAGAGCATATTACGACTTGAATTAATTATAAGGACTAATTATCTCTAATTGCATATATGATTTATATTTTTCATTCATTTATTTCGAAATATCGTCCTCTGTAATCGTCAGTCTAAATTCTAAAAGTGTGAAAATTTCATTGTAGTAAATCTGGAACGACGGAAGAAGTAAAGTTGTAAAGTTCAATTTTTCGTAATCCAATTGAAGAAAACGAAATATTTTTCCACGGTATTGCAACGTTACCACAACGATGCAAGAAATGCATCAAAAGATATGCAGGTACAATTTCTTCTTATTACTTTTCAAAAGTTATTTCCGTTTAATGGGGTCATTTCAAAAAAAATAATTGTCGATTTTTTTTATAAAATCATGAAATCCATCTCATTTAATAAATATAGTAATAGAAAATAATTTGAAATATGCGACTTTTCATTCATAAATTTGCTAATAAACTTTCGCGCTTTTAAACACGGACTAAATTTGTGACGACACAAATTCATACTCACACAAAGACAAATCTCTCTCACACACATACACGCTTCACAACATGAAACAGTAACCTAACCTAAAAGTGTGACAGCTGACAGCAAAATATACAGGAGAGAAGATTATTATTACTTTCTATTTCTTTAAAAGTACTACTGCAGTATAACGTATGTAAATAAACCATTTATTTAAATAAATACCAAACCAAATAATCATAGTTCTAAATTAAACCGGTAGAGCTCGACTGTCGTATCCGTGAATATGTGTCGTCAGCCGTTGAAATATTTGAAATTAAACGCAACTTTTAAAAAATCATATCTCTGATTCTAAAGACTTGTAAGAAGTAAAACATACACATACATGTTTAATTTGACCTATTTTTTCAAGAAAAAAATAAATCAGAAAATGTGAAATGACCCCATTATTGATTGACCTCGTATATGGACTAGAACTTAATAATCTAATAACATTCATACACAGACGAAGTTACTGGGTTATTTTTGTTTGTCGCTAATATCCTGAAATCTGAAATTGTACTTATTGATTTAAGATTTTTTGCTGAAAATAAAAATAACAATAGTTTTCATACCTATTCATGGAGAGTTACGGAACGATGCTTCTACATTAGTCATCTAGATCTAGTGCGTTAATTTATTTACTTTTTCAAATAATGGATTAGTTATCGAATTATATAACCTGGAATATCAGTTAGAAAAAAAATTTATCAATTATTGCTGTCTAATGGTTCAACAAATAAACAAACATAACATCCGACTTCTCAATGTCATGGAAATTAAAAAGTACTCTACTTTGGAATTCTAAAAATTTATCCAAGCGATTTTGTTTTCATCGCAATGTCTCTAAAGTAATAAATTCAAAGTCTTTAAATGAAAAGTGACATTTATATTCATTTTGTCAGTCTCACTAACTTGTTTAATTCGTTTCAATCTTGATTTTGAGTCATAATTATATGAATTAATGTTCGGGTCAAACTAATTAAGCTCTCATTACAAAATTAAATCATCCCTGATTAGGAAATATCAATCATAAAATTATGTTGTAAGCAGATAGAAACCAACACCAGAAAAGTGTACTCCTGTGGTGCTCTCTCGGTAAGTGTCCGTCAGGTGACGACTCAAATATATTAACACATATACAAATAAGATACCTAGAGGTTGATTTCTCCATCTTACTTGATGCAGGGTGACGCATTAGGCCTGTGGCGACCCTCTGCGTAACAGAAGAAAAAATCTGATGTGGCCAGCACATGACCTCCCGCCAATTCCATGTTTAAAATAGCAATGAGCTTTAAGTAAAGTTTCACTTCCGATTGATCGTTTGTAAACAAAATCTACTTTGTTGTTCCCATAAATAGAACAGTTTGTAATACGAAATTTTGGATTATATTTTATTATGTTTTTCCTGAAAAATCTGTTAAAGCTTCAAATTAAGTACTACATCCGGTTTATCATATATAGTCAAAATCTAATATGTAGTTTCAAATTATATAAGAGTATTAAATACCAACTTTGCGAAGTTTTGGATCTTAATATATTTTAAGGAAAAATCGTCACACACATTATTGTCAAAATCATCACCAACTTTCTTATGCTCTAAAACGCAATCTGTGTAAATTCTTCGCCGTACATTATCCATTTCGTAAATGTGTAGTTGCAAACTATTATTTGACACTTTGAAATCACGTTCTTATTGAGAGCTGTTTGATATATAATGCTGCAAACATCAAACTTAAATCGAATTATCCTGTATATCTAATATTTATGTATGATGGAAAATATATTATTTTTACAAACCATAATTTCATTAGAATCATATTTAAACTACTAAATTCTTCTTAACACGGTTTCATTATTAATTTTAATGAAAATTGCTTCGTGACAGTGACATTTGTTTAAATATGTCAAATTTGTTATTAAAGTATTGTTTTTATTTGACGCAGAGGCAAAGTGATGTACAAAAATAAATTATTTTATAATATAATATAAAGTTATTTCAAGTTATTTACTAAATGGTATTATCGTAGAATTGAAGATTGTGCCATTATATTCAATTTGTATTGGTAAAAGTTGCTAAAAAATTATATTCAATGAATTTTTTACAAGAAAAACTGTTAAAAGCTTGTATAAATGATACTTCCGGTTATCCGATATACACTAAAAACTAATGAGCTCTTCCCACATTAGTATAGAATGGATATACAAAATTTCAAATTTTTCTGATTTATAGTATTTGAGTAATCGTGTCCACAAGATCCACGCACACACACACATACATACCTACAGACATCATTGTAAAAATGTTAAAATCGGATTCTGGGGACATCAAAACGTGCTTATTCACTAAAATCTATATCCGATTTTTAGCACGATCCCTATACCTCCCTTACCTAGGGTAGTGGGAGGTAAAAAGTAATTTTGTTAATACTTTCCTTTCTTGTGTTAAATATGACGCATGAAATGACAACTGTCGGCCTTATTATTAGTTTTTGACGTAAGATTAACTGTCAAACAGGCTGGTAACTCTCTTTTTGTGTACGTAACCCTGGGTTAGCGTAACTCGAGGATTAATCCATTTTCATGCAATCCACCCTAAGACACTCAGAGGTTCGAGACATAGTGTTTGACCACTACTGTACTAAACTACATTTAGTTGGACACATATTGGTCACGGTTGGAAGCTGTGGTAGATGGAGATGAGATAGTTTTCTTCTATAACCATTGTTTTCTTAATTCTTGTTAATGTAGTTGGGATGATGAAGTTGTACACAAACGAGATCCGAACCCTATACCTTTAACTACCTCGGTCAAAGAAAAATCATAATATTACGTAGATTGTCGTAGGACGTAGGTAGATGGATAAAAACATTAAGTAATGTTGCAAATATGCATACGCTTCTTCTAAAAATACCTGTGCAATTAAGAGAGTGCATCAAACATGAAGTTACATTCATCGTAAATCTAATTTGGGAGCTAGTGCTCGCGAACGCATGCGCTGGAATGAAGTGATAAATGATATGAAAGTCGCGCTTTGAGCGCAATTCGCTTAGTCGTCCACACTCTTCTTCGTTGAATGTATGAGCATGAGTTCGCCGTCCGCTTGAATTTCGATGTATGTTCTCAGCGTCAGTTTTGTTCGGTTAGCGCACGTATATTGATCGTTGAGCAGATTCGCTGCTCCCCATGTGTTAGCTCATTTGCCGGATGATTCTGAGTGGCCCTCTCTCTTGAATATTTCATCTTCGCTCGTGGTGGATAAATGTTGTTACCGACTAGTCAACCCGGAGCTCCTTTTCAACACGACTTTTATCAAAGTGTCACTGATAAGACTAAGTTTTTAGTGGCCAAATGTGCTAGTAGGACTCAGAGCCCTAGTAAATCAAGGGATGCGTCGCCTTGCAAAGGAAAGTTTAGGTTATGTCCGTGTAAAGGACCTCCTAGACCCAACGGGAAAAAGACCCTCACCAAGTGGTACGTCAAGGTAAGCTGCTCAACACAGATTACCCTCTGCAAGACTTCGAACGATTCCCAACCAAAAACCATGTTTATTTTTCTGTTTTTGTATTCATTTGCACGTGCTGATTCACAAAAAATGTGTTTGTCTCTTCGTATGTTTTCCCCTTTTTTTTTGCTATTTGTTGTTTGTTTATTTCGTCCTCATATGTTATTACCTCTCGCTACCTTTTTTAAAGGAGGTATAATGCTAAAGATCACAAATCGAGATTTTAACGAATAAACTCGTTTATGGACCCTAGAATCAGATATTAACATTTCTGTGCGTATGCATGTGTGTGAATGTAGACAGGTCAGTGTCTTCAATACTATGAGAATGAAACCAGTTGACAAATTTAAATATATAATACTTTTTGTATACTATATTGTGTTCTTGGTTTGTTTGCTTGTTTATTTCGTCCTCATATGTTTTTTTTTTAATTTTGTATATGACATGAAAATAAAGAATGCATACTTAAAAATATCAGCAATGCTAGGAAGCACTGTTGAGTAGTTACTTTTGTGTAAAAAAATCATTAGCCAACATTTTAAGTGAAACTAAACAAAATTGAAGTGTCAGCATATCAGCAAGTAGTTTCTATCTTTTTGAAATATCCTGCTGTACTTGAAAAAACTCTTTTTACGACATATTTTTCTTCTAAAATTTATGGAACACAACGGAGCTGAAATACGACTTCATTGCTCTACAAAAATATATTGTCCATTTGTAAAATGATCTATGAAATGCGAGTACATATCACAGGAACCGGAAGGATGATAGTTTAGTATCTAATAGTTAAATAAATGTCAAATAGATTATAAAATTGTTACATTCAAGATAGTTTTGTACTTCCCTTTCTTCACAACACTTAATAATTTTATTAATCTTTTATTTCCTTCGTAAAATAAAATATAATGACGTAAACACATATAAAATCCCGAGACTACAAAGTGGAAATGAAATAAAAACAAAATCTACATTAAACAACAATAAAAAGTAAGAACAACAATAATAAATAAATATAACATCAACACTTATTGTATCTCTGCTTTTATTAGCCGATTTTTGTAATTAGGTGCCATATACATAAACTTTAGAAATTATAGCAGTTTGAAATAGACGAGTAAAAGTTCAAAGTTCAGTAGAAAATTATCAACCTACTCCCTTCGAATATATGCATGCAGCATGTTATTTAAAACTATGTTAAATAATTATCTAAATGCGTTTGTTGTAGGTTTAATTACGTTTTAATTAAACTTTACAAAATCATAATACTCGCATATACTCTAATAATGCCCGATAGTATAAATATAGTTCAGTTTTTTTAACTTAGTTTAATTAATATTGAACTAGATTCAAATAAAATTTCTGTAGTATAAAGCAAAATCAGCTTTTGACTTGAGTTTAAACTACGCTTAACTTGAGCGGCCAATTTCATCCGTTCAAATTGAGTTTAATGTTTAAATAATAATTGACGTTTTTATATTCTAAATAACATTCAGAATTATAAGTGTCTACGTTGTAAATAAGTATGTACGAAAGTTTATTGATTATAATTAATATTTTGGTAAGTTTAGTGCTTTAGCAAATATTTTATAATTCATTTAATTTATATGCTGTTTTAAATTCTAGATTAAAAATTATGTTGTTCGATTCAAGTTCTTATAGTGACGACGAGAGAATATAATGAATGCATATATAATGAATAGACGCCATCGAATATTTCGGGAAAGGAGAAATCCTTTCGAAACGATATTGAATTTAAATTGCGGTTTCGTTTCGAAAAACGAACGGTTTTAGAATTTCTATATATTTTGGGACCTCTGCTAGAACCTGCCACAAATAGGAACAAATCAAATTTTAATAAACTTAAGAATTGTAGGAACTGTTTTTTTTTTTATATATTTAGCTGGTGATCTAGAAAAATGACGAATGACAGTTTTCTTTCTTCATCGAAATTCTTAGATCTCTGCTTTTTGTTCATTTTATATTCGTAGGTCAACAAGTCCGAGAACATTCATTCAAAAAAATTGACAAATACAATGACATGAAGTGAGTTGTATGAAATATTACCGACTGAGTAAGGGATAAACTACGTTCAGTTGACCCTAGTTCATTTTAATGTTATACCATCCAAATATAATTAACTTAAGTTCACTAAATAAACTCCGTTTACTTAACTGCAGTTCAACACATTTTTAACTGACCTTTATACTATCGGCCATAAGTCTAATATCATTTGAAAATACAGTTCAGGTTTGGGTAGTTTAATTCGATTCGGGTTGTTCTGTTTAGTTCGGGTCAGATTGACTAGACTAGATCAATTCGGGTCGCGTTGAATCAGTTAGAATCGGGTTAGTTCATTTCAGATCTGGTTGATTCAATTCAGATTGGTTCAGTTTGGGTCGGATTGGTTGAGTCCGGGTCGGATTGAAGATTGAATCAGTTTGGGTTGGTTATTTCGGATCGAATTGATTCAATTTTATCGACTTGGTTGAGTTCGAGTCGAGCCGGTTCAATTTGAGTCAGTTTGGTTCATATCGGGTTCGGGTGGTTTTATTTTGGGTTCGGATTTGATTTGCATCGTGTTAGGGTTGATTCAGGTTTTATCAAATCTGGTTCGGTTTGTTCATTGTCGGATACGGATCTGAACACGTTTTATTTGTACAAAAAAAGCGCACCTCTAATCTGTACCGTTGAAAGAAACTTGTACTATTTGAAAATTGGAATTAATTTTCAAGTTTGATATCACTCCGAATCGAACGTTGATCATCCGATTACCTACTACACAGAGCCATGTAACCCCATATATCAAATAAAATTGATTTAGCTGGAGGTTGAAGTATTTGTATTGGTGACGTCACAAGCTTATTAAATCTAGTGGAAAAGTTTTTCTTTTAGAAATTATTTATATTTCTCAAACTTCGTCTCCAACTGACGTTTCATTATTGATAATCCAAAGAATTTTAATATATTTTCTACAGATGAGAGAGAGATATCTTATTTAACGATCATGTTAAGTTAGCTACATTACCCAGCGAAATTTATAACAATTTCAAGTTTCTCCAAGGAAAGTTCTTGAACTTGTATTGAGATTGAGAGATGAATCATATTATTAAGCCAAGAATTTTTCACACATTGAAATGAAAAGGAAAGGCTGTGTGCGTGTTGATTATAATCATTTTGCTGAGAGCAAATGCGAATTTTGTTTTCTCTTGCTTGTTACAAGTAATAATAGTTTGATGAACTTACTTCACGTGATTTTATTAAATAACGGAATCTTAGATTAGGTATCCACGGACCTATACATGTGAGAATCCTTTTCAAGCCTTTGGAATGTTGTATTAGGTACTTCCAATTTTTAAACACTTAAAAAAAAATCCAGTAATGGTAAATAAAATTAAAGATATTTTGTTTTTTAAATTTAGGTAAATCAATTCAAATTTTGTTGTGTTTACTTTAAGTTAGGGTCACAAAGGTTATTGTAAGTGCTATGGGGCCGTATTCCTGAGTGTTTGGTCGCGAACCTGGGGAACCGGGTTCGATCTCGACCGATGTCACAAATTTCGAATTTTAAATGACACAAAAGTGATCCCTGTGGTGGACTCTCCGCTCCAGGAATGAATGCCCGTGAGGTAACGCCTGGCAAAAGCCCGCATTGTACAAATATGTCATCATCATTACCGATATCTGTGACAAAGCAGATTGGCACTCAGAAATGGGTAATATGCCGTGATGATATATTTATTTATTAAAAAAAAAGATATTTCATTCCCATGAATGAACATAACTATATAAAAGTAGAGTAAAAAAAAAGAATAAACAAAAACATTTTTAATAGCTGTAGGTCTAGGTGCTGTGCCTAGTTTATCCAAGTGTACTAATCCGGTTTTGTAACTAAACTAAACAGATTTTTCTTATTAGTGAAATAAATTCAATTTATACTTAGCAAATAAAATATATTTGTACTTAAGTGTTTTTTATGTAACATTTGCACTATTATATATTTTCTAAAAAAGGAACACAAGCCATAAAAGGTGCTGCTTAGGCCTATGGTCCAAAATTCGCAAACATGTAATATTTTAGCAGTTTTATCATTGTAGTTTTCCTTATCTAATCGTTGATACTACGTGAACAATTTTTAAATTTTTTATGAGATAGTAACAATAGTTATCTTAAGTTTATCATAAAGATAAACATCAAAGAATTATTGTTTTATACGACAATTATCTTTTAACAAATGAATGAAAATATAACATTGAATTAATAAAACTGTAACAGACAGTTATAATAATTGTAACAGTTTTAAAATAAAAAATACTAACGGATTCAATTAATAATTCTTCATAATTAAGTTTATTAACCTGTATAAATGATTCCATTGGCATTTAAAGTTCTTTACCTTTATATTACACGGCATTTCCTTGATTTCATGAATAAAAGAAAACTTTATCAGAAAATTCAATTTGTAATAGGTGGAAATTTTATCACGCCGTATAAATCAAGTTTAGTTTTGGGCGAGCTCCAAAGGTGTTTACTTCGATCTGATAAAGCTTGACCGGATGTGAACCCGAGTCGTCAGGGTAGTAGGTTACGGATCAATAAATTATTACCATCCTACAGTAATGGGGTATTCCACTCAATTTTTTTTTATTATTTTAAATAAAACTTCATTCAGCTTTGAAGCTATTCATAGTATTAAATATCGTAATGGGGGATTACACCATTTTTTTTTTTTATAATTTCATCTGAAAATATTAGGTAAACTAAGACTATTGATGAAAATCCGGTGAAAAAATTCCTATTAATAAGCGAGTTATGATCTCCCGAATTTTGAAAAGATTGACGTGACGTCACATTTATGTGTTTTTATATCAAACTGTTTTCATCATGGACCTAAATGTTCTTGAAATATATGCTATTTTAAGTTATATTTACATAAAAATAAATGAATATTATAACACTGTATAAGTCTACATACTTTATAATTACGGGTATATTTAAATTATTAAGTTTAATGCAAGAAATTTATGTTAAAATAAAAACTGTTTGGAAACTGCTGTACACGAATGTTAGCCCCTCCTTTCGAATTTAAATTTCTTAACTTCCATTGGTAGTAATCCCCACCTCCTAACACGCTATTTGTAATGCATGTATAGGCGGTCTCTCGTTCGCCAATCAAAATATATATATATATATATATATATATATATATATATATATATATATATATATATATATATATATATTAGTGTCGAAGCGCTATAACAAAAAACCCTTTATTTTCGAAATATCTCAATTATACCATTTCATTATTTTATTAATATTCGTTATTCAGCATATACATTCGTATTTTTTTACTATTTTCCTTTAATTCGATTGAGCCGTAATCCCCCATTGTTCCTAGTTTAACAGTATTTTATTTTCGAGAAATCAGTGTAACGTCACATTTCCCCTATAGTTGTCTTTGTCACACACACTGCTCTGAGTACGCTACGAGAGAAAGATAACAATTGTATGACGTCAATTTTCCCTTTTAGCAAATGTGAAATATCTCGTAAAGTAATTATTTAAAAAATATTTTCATTGTTTTAACTATTATTTATTGTGCCATACTTTAAGTTAAATTGAATATTTAAAATTTTTTTTTTTTTTTGTTATGGTGGTGTACCCATTGCAAAATTTAGGTATTTATTTTACTTTAATAATATATCGGCTGCAATATGTGATTCGGACGACGCCTATAAACATCAATACCTTCAATGGTTCAGATTTATCGTTATTACATTGATACACCCAAAAGTGGGTAATAATTATTTGAGGCGCCCTTAAAATGGAATCAGAAAAGAATTGTTTATTCTTTTAGGAAGCATATTCTCTTCCTATTCATATAGGTCAGTGAAGTTTTAAATAGAACGTAAGTGGATTATCCGTTTAACAATGTCTATTCAAGCACATATAAATAATTAAATAAGTACCTCATTGAAAATAACATCAATACTCCCGTAGTAAATATATCATAATACAACTTAACAATTCATAAATATCAGTTAACTTTCTCCATTATATGAATTGAAAATTGTTCTACTTGATTTAGATTAAATAAGGATGTGAATAAACGCATGCTTAATATAAATTGTGTTTTACTTTATACAAGGGCTTTTTCTAGTTTTAATTTTGGTTCTACATTTTAGTAAAAAAATTATAAGAGGACTTTATTTAGTTTTTTTGAAATAGACCATTTCAGAAATTTAATACGCACGCGCAAAGTTTAAGACTGCAATAAAGTGTTAGTGCCGTTTGCCATTCATGTTTATATGAGAGTTCTGTCTGTTTCACAGTTTGTTTTTTACCTTCCGTCACCTTTAGGTAAGGAAGGTATTGTCTTTGGCCAAAAAAATCGGTGGTGAGTTTTTAATGAATAAGCACGTTTTAGGGTCCCTACAATACGAATTTACTATTTTTAAGATGATGTCTGTATGTATGTATGTATGTATGTATGTATGTATGTATGTATGTATGTATGTATGTATGTATGCATGTGTAGTTCTAAAACCACATGTCGGGGTCGTGTATAATTTTGAAATGCCACCATTTGACGGCACTATATTTTTAAGTTCAAAAACTAAGCACAAACGGTTATAATCTTGAGGGGTGCAGGGTGGAAAGTTATCATACAGCATCCATAACTTAGTTACATTATGAACAAAAAAATTGAACTTTATTATTATTATTTTTTTTTTTTTTTGAAAGACCGCATTCATACATATTTAGATTTTTTTTTCTCTTATCGTACAATTTTCTCGAAGTCCTTAAACACCCCGTTGCCAACTGAAAAACATAAAAAAATGATCAGGTCTGTTCTGGGACTCAGATCTAGAGTTTTGCA
Source organism: Ophonus ardosiacus (assembly GCA_943142095.1). Lineage (NCBI taxonomy): Eukaryota > Metazoa > Arthropoda > Insecta > Coleoptera > Carabidae > Ophonus > Ophonus ardosiacus. Next base: position 45,370,574 of record OW964829.1, on the reverse strand, counting down.
TATATTGAATCGCTGACTCACGAAATACGTAAAGGAAAATGTTTTTTGTTGGAGCTAATTAATGTAATTAAGGATAATGAAGAAATGTTTTTCTTTGTTTAGAAGTTCGTAGAATCACATATGTATATGAGGTTATTTAGGTGTTACATTTTTAAGATGATTAATTTAAAGCTAATGACGTCATGTCAAAATCAGCTAAATTAACATTAAAATCAGCATTTTTCATTATAATTTATTTAATAAATATATGAATCAGGTTCAAAATTCAATGTTACGTAAATATAAATATACAGGGTGCGATCTATTTATAAAATGATAGAACTATTTATAAGATGATAACTTATCAATATCATATTTTTGTTGACGGATGTAGAATGAGTCTTCCAATATGTGTTGACAAAATCAAAATGCTAAAGGAAATACGTTTATCAATGACTCTAAATACGGGATATTTTTTCAAAAGTTGATAGTGACACATTCATATTACTTATCGTTTTGTATGACTCATACATAGAAGGCATGGTAAGCTGTTATTATTTGAAATTATATGCAAAACGACTTAAATTATTTTCTTTATTTCCAAGGATGAACTGATTATAATATACATAGGTACATAATATTTCCAAAAGATTTATTTTTACTTACAATACCTTTACCTTTGTAGATATTCCAAACAAATAAATATTCATCAATCATCACGGCTTGTTATCTATTTCTTTGTATGTCATTCTGATTTTTTTCACAAATTTCAGTAATTCAGTATTCTAAGCTGTTATGGGAAGAGCACTACAGAAGTCACTTTTATATTATTTTCTTTTTAAATTTTCTAAGGAGGTGTAATATCTATTTTTCAAAAAATGTACCTACTAATTTCCAAGTTTACGAGTATAAAATAAATGGAATTGTCTCAAGGTCCTTAATTTCAACATTCATATGAATTAGGATATACATAGAAATTTATGTAACAAGTGCGTAAAGTGTAACTTTCTCACTTTCGACTTCGACTCGTGCTGCAAACTTTCCTTCTCGTAAAAAATACTCACGAGTTGTATACAAAAGTTTTTCTATGTCAACAATTCATTTTTTCCACCGGCGTTAAAAAAGTACAATTTTTTCACACGTAATGAAAAAATTGCTCGTAGAAAAAGTATTTTTTCCTCACAGCGTGGAAAAGTATTATTTTTTGCTTTCAATACATAAAATAATACTCATTTTTTGTATATTTTGCTGAACATGGTCAGTTTTAAATATCGGCTGCGTCTCAGCTGAAGATTTGTTTTACAAAATTATTACGGTGTTTAAAATGTAGAAAAAAAATAGGAAGGTAAGATTGTTTTATTGACCTTTAACAAACGTCCGATTTATTATGCGAAAGAAAATGAAAGTCTGTGTAATAAGCATGGCAAATCTCATCCAAATTATTTTCAATTAACTAAAACAAAAGCCACTATTATTCTCCTCGGTAACTGTCGAAAAATTAATGAATAAAAAGTATTCTGCTACCGTTTTAATCTTTTAATTTCATTTTCTACAGCGCCATTGTTAGCAGCCCGGTACTCATTTGTTTTTCGACGAAAAAGAGTGAATAGCAAATAACAAGTGAGTGTCATTACTTGTGTTAGAACCCCTATATCTTCCCAGCATTGTCTTCTGTCCGCTTCGGTTCACATAGCGATTTTCAACTCTTTTCTGGGATTTGCGCTCCTTTGCGTATTATACTTTAAAGCGATGTTCGTATGTCTTGACTGTATGTTGTTTTTTCAATGAGTTTCCGTTGTTTTTTAAAGTTTCGTTCGTCTTCTTCTTTTGTTTGACAGCTACATGAAACTGACATTAGTGTATGCGTGATTCACGTCATCTACTGCTTGTTGTTTACTGTTTTGTTTGTTACGTATTTCACAATATTTAATTGAAAAATATGAGTGCAGTACAGTACAAGCCGGTACCTTCGGTATACGAAGAAGCCATACCTTGATATTCATGAAAAATAGGCCAGAATAAATATTTCGAGTTTTTCATGAACTCTTTTCGTTTTCGAGTTATTTACTTTGAAGGTTATATAACATGAATCTCTTAAATCTCATAAAATGAGCTTAATTTGGAATGTAAATTCGGATTCTGGGGACATCAAAACGTGCTTACTCACTAAAAAATCTTTATGCGATTTTTAGTACCTCCCTTACCTAGTGTAGCAGTAGTAGATTGGTTTGTTTGGTTTATTACTTTAAAATGAAGAAGAAAAACTAAATATGTAACTGTTACAGGGTACATAATTTGAAAACCAGTCTATTTGATAGATCGTCTAATCTACGTACCTCCCTTATCTAGGAAGTGCGAGGTAAAAATGAAATGATGAATTATACAAATTTGCTGGAAAAATAAAAATTCACTTGTCAGAATTCAAAAAGAAAAAGTTTTATATTCATCCATCAGAAACTTTACATAGTGCTACGCTGCCTGTTATAAATTTTTCACGGGGTTAGGTTTGTTTTTCTTGCCGACCAAAGAGTAAAAAGAAAATAAAACAGATGACATGAACGATAAAATTCACCTACATCTTTGTTACTGTCGTAGAATTACTCTGGGAACATTTTCATTTTTTCTTGGATAAAGAATACAATTTCGTTTTTTTAAATAAGAATGGAGATTCTCTTTCCTGTGGAAATCTCGATTTTTACGAGGCGACAATTCAAATCTACGTTTGATAGATGATAATAAATTCTATACACAATCACAAATCATGAGATTCGAAAATTTATGGATACCTTTTGTAGCTTAGGGAAATTCAGAATATTGAGAACTGTAATCAGCTGTGTTTCTCAATTATGTTGCGAAAATACGAAATACGATAATAGGTTTACGATAATAGTTAAAATATATGTAAATAAAAGTTTGTTTCGTCTGATATCGTTTTCCAATAACTGATTGGTTAATTTTTTATTGTTTTCGTACTTAGAAAGCGACATTGATATTCCATGTACAGGATAAGAAATTGATATACATTTTTTGTGTTAATTTATGTTTAAAAATATAAGTCATAACAATTATTGTCATTGACCAATATGTATATCATAAAATGATAAGAACACAATTTTCTCTTGTCAGACAATACGTACTTGTTTGATCTGTGTCAATGTTTAACATTTGTCTCGGCATGTATGTATCGTATATACTATTTTTACTACCAATTTAATGTAAGTGTCTCCTTACATAGGTATTCCATTTGGTTCAAATGGGGGTCTACAGATTTTTTAAATATTTTTTTCCCTGATAATATATAAAAATCTAGGAGTATTGGCGAAAACGCGATGTTCAAATTCAAATTAATAAGAGAAGTATGAATTTTTTAATGTCTGAAATTATTTGTGACGTCATAGTTCCGAGCTGGTTATGCTTCTCAAACAATAGGGGTATATGCATTGTCTGCATTAGGACCATATATTTACATTTATTTTAATTAAAATTTATTTCCCTTCTCGTATTAATAAATAAATATATCATCACGGCATATTACCCATTTCTGGGTGTGCCAATATCTACAACACATGTAGACATCGGTAATGATGACGATATATTTTATCGTGTGGGCGCTTACCAGGCGTCACCTCACGGGCACTCACAGCTGTAGTGGAGAGTGCACCACTTTTGTGCCATTTAAAATTGGAAATATTTAGCGTCTGTCGGAATCGAACCCGGTTCCCCCAGGTTCGCGACCAGACACTCATTCTCGCGGCCACGGGACCCCATATTAATTAGTAATGTATACAGAAATAAACATGTTTAAAATAAATAAAATATTTAAAAAAATACGGTATTATTTCAATCCATTTCATGAAACGTTTTGAACAAGTCATTAGAATGACAGTAGTTCTTAATTTGATTTCAAACAAAAATAGCGAATAGTAGGTCCAATTCGCCCGAATTCATCCGAAATCTATACTTAACTAACAGTTTGTTGATCACTGGCCAGTACCTTCAACGTCACGCACCAAATTCTTAACTTTAAAAATTCGTATCTCGCTTATTACGTGAAATTTTAAGTCGCGTTTGCACTAAAATTCTTATTTCATCCTGTTATTCTTCATGAAAAGTTACATATATATTAGAATAAAGAAAACATTTTATTATAACAGGTCCTGTGTAAAAAAATTTTTGATAACAGTATTTTTCATATCTCGTTTAAACGGCTAATTTTTACCGCCACAATGACTGCGTACGCTCCCGCCGATTTTCTGCTAACGCTCAATAGATGGACGAGATATAAAAGTCTATAAAATATAGAAAATGCTTCACTAATATGCGATAAGTTAAACAATAATAATTGTATTTACAATTTTAATTAGTTTAAAATAACTATTCAGCTCAAATACTTTTAAATGTAATGTTACAATTTGAATGTGCTGCCATCTATTACTACAAAACTGTAAAACCGTGCCGGGCGTTTGCGTTCCAAATCTGGCAGCGTTTCAAAAGTAGTAAAATGTTTTCATGCATTTAAAAAAAAATGGAAATATATTTTAGTGTACGTGTTATTTTTCATTATTTTGATAATGGTGTAAACCCCTATTAAGGCACAATTTAAAATATACTGGTTAAGAGGAATGGCTACCCCTGCCTACTATACATGAAGCAAAAATTCAAATAAATTGTTCCTGTTCTAGAACTGTTAACATTTTTTAAAAATCAGTGCCACTACAGAAAATCTCAAAAAAAAATCCCCAGAGTGAACGTGTTAAAGAACGAAAGGTGAAAGTTATATTTTCTTTCGTGATTTCAATCTTCCAGTATTAACTAACCGTAAACAGCTAATTTAAAATCAATACCAGTAATGAATCTCCCTTAAGTCCTCCTGTTCTCCTGCCCTGGGGCTCATTATCTGGTGGGTTCCTCTGTGGGAGCTGCTAGCATTTGCCTGAGGCCCAGGAACTCACCTGGCACTCAACTTTCCCGAGACGTGGTTTCTTCATTTTATTACTACTCACACCAACAGCACTTAATAGACTCTTAACTTCATTATGCCTTGAGAACGAAGAGGAAATTTTGAGAATTTATGGACCGTTGGAAGTGGAATTGCGCAAGGAAATGGACGAGACCTTTCGTGAAAATTGATAAGATGGACGAATAAGCGTGAATTCCTATTCATGAAATAATGAAATATGGCTGAATTGATGAAGTATATTTAGATTCAAATTTAAATCTTGTTTGATATTAAGCTGCTCCTAAAATTCCTGAATAATGCTAATACACCCTGCATTCCATTTGTGAATGCTCATGAAATGATGGTTCGCAATCGCTGTAATTACAACGTGTATCATCCATCGATATGTGTCTATGAATATCTAGAATACAACAGACTGCAATGTTCATTATGTGAACAATCTGATATGACCATCATATCTCGCCATTAGAATTGTTTCACGATTTTTTTACAAAAAATCTGTTGTGGCCAACACAAGACCTCTCGCCATTTCCATATTAGGCTATATAAGTATTGTATTGCACTTCGCTTTCGAACCGTCGTTTTGTAACAAAAAATTACAGAACTTCACTCAAATATTGTTTTTTATTGTATTTAACATGTCTTCTGCACACATATAATTCTAATTATATCTATTTTTCATTGTATGAGGAAGTTTCTAAATGACAGATATTGTTCCAATTCATTAACCAGATTGGCGCTATTTCTGATGGATATATGCATTTTACCACAATTTTACCTACAATTTCAAATATTTAATTAATAAAACAATAAGAAAAGTTAAATATACTTCCCAGAAAAAGCTATCAAAATGTCACTAAAACTGTTGATATTTGACAATGACATGTGTCATATATATTGGAATTTGTCAACTGATTTCCTTAGTGCCTTGGAGTCTGCGATTAGTTTACTCTATATATTATAGTGTATTTATCTCTAAATCTATACAAGATATAATAAAAATTTTAAGTGTATTAGATGGAGAATTTTATGTTCTTCAATATTTAATAAAAAAAACTCCCAAAAAATTATATTTACAAGAATTTTTTTAAGAAACTACTACTTCCGGTTGTTCAATTGTTACCAAAACCTTTTCAGCTCCTCGCAGGAATGTCAGATTGAGGAAACTGCAGTTAAATATTTTTTAAGTCTTATAGTTCTTGAGGAATCGTGTCTACAACATCCAGACATACACACATCCACACACACACACAGACATCATTTTTAAAATGTTAAAATCTGTTTATATGGACCTTAAATCGTGCTTATCCAATAAAATCTGGATATGCGAATTTTAGCATGAATCCAATACCTCTCTTAGCGAGAGGTAAAAATATATCAATAGTTAAGGCTCGTATTTAGTCAATAATAGTTATTTAAGCTACAAGGAATGTAAGTACGCCTTTTTTTCGACTCCCGTTGTTAAAATATTACTTATCGTACTAATTTCCAAGGACACAACTTGAAGTTAGTTTCCACAATATTTTTGGAATGTACTATAGGACGATTTTCTGTATTCAACAACTATTCATTCGCTGAATTCCATCAGAAATTGAAAATGACGTCATGATGAATAGCTGATGGATCCGATGGATAGCCACTGCGACCGAATAAAGAAACGGGTTGCTGAAAAGTGCGATGAATCCCCTAACCTTAAATATCAACTGACAGTTGACCACCAGTTAACAAATATGGAAAGTTTTATAGTTAAAAGAACCGTCGCTCTATTGCAATCATCAGATTCTTCATCAAACAATGAAGAATCTGATATGGAAGTCATAATGATATAAAAATCATCTACATTTATAACCATCTCCTTTCCGCTGTGAACGAGCTATAATATTTGGTTTTCTTTGCGTTATATTGCCACCCGCAAGCATGAAACAAACGCAAATGTCAAAAATATAACCTAAAAACACTTCGTTAGACCCCCCACTACGGATCCATCGGAAATTGTAAAATCTATCGGTAGTCAAAGCCGATGCATGCGATGAATTTACGACGGATAGTGCGCGGTAATTAGAAACGATATGATGAATTTCATCTGCAATTCAGCAGTAAATAAAGAAACGATGTGATGAATTTACGATTCATGCGCATTAATGCGCACTAGTCATCGGTCAATAAAGAAATTTGCCCATACTGTATATTGGATAGCAACACACAGACATCATCGTAAAAATGTTAAAATCTGTTTATATGGACTTTGAATCGTGTTTATTCACTTAAATCTGGATATGCGAATTTTAGCATGAATCCAATACCTCTCTTAGCGAGAGGTAAAAAAATGAGAATTATTTTAAAATGACAATACTCCAGTATACAGAAGATTTTTTTCAAACAAATTGCAAGTTTCATAGTATCAAGCTGGAAAAACTACATACTAGATGCTTATAAAATTGTACATTTGTATTCTTCAGTAAACATTAAGATTAGTGTGCAGCAGACTTGTATAAACCAAAGTTCCATTTTTAGAATATTGCTTGTTGTTTTTTATTTTGTCGGATAAATATTTTTATAGAATTACTACGAGAGGAAACGAGAATTTGCAAGAATTTCAAACAATTTTTAAATATAAAATAAAAAATGTTTTTGTGTATGTGTCTATAACCAAAGTTAATATTTACTTTAGCTAAAGGTAAGCGAGGTAAAGGTAAGAATTATAAGGAGATTAACTCCTTGTGAATAGAATTGCATTGTCCTCAGATTATTGTTATTATAAATATCCTTCTCTAGAAAGTCAATTATAAATAATACATCAAAACAAAACGTTAGTAATTTAATGTTATCTATGTACAAGTAAACAGAGTTAAAGGAAAAACCTTGGTACGTTTTTTTCAGACTTACAAATTAACTAATGGTATTAAATCCATTAAGAGTTCTCACAGATACAAACACAATAATTGTGTTATGTAATGAATTAACAGATGGAGATGCGAAATAAAAATAGACTCTTGACAAACATACTACAGATTACAGATCAAGTTCAACATAGATGTGTTTAATTTATTTTAAAAGAAAAAGTGGTAAATACCATGATATATTATAATATAGTTCCAATAAGCAATCCTTGAAAAAGCAATTAAACATGGGAAAACAATTTTTTTCAATTTTCATTCTGTAAAATGTTATGGTGTATTTTATGCATACAATTTGAGAGTATGAAATACTGAATTTTTGGGTGCTTGAGTAAACTTAGTTTAAGAATGAGGTAAAAATGAATTAAAGTATGCCATTATTTCGAAAAATCTGTTGTGGCCAGCACAAAACCTTCCGTCAATTTGATGTATTTTGTATATATCCCATACCAAAAGTTCCTTGAAAATGATTCTGTATATCCTATAAAAATGTAACACGAACACACTATTTTTTACAAATTCTATACCGAAAGTTCCTTTCCCTATTTTATTAGGGGTCGCTGTTTCTTACTCTTCTCTTTTAATCATTCCTGTCCAACGCATCTTCTTCACACAATTCTTCCTTACTCAAATCTTCTGCTACACAGTCCTTCCATCTTCTTCTCTTTGGAGGGGCACTCTAGCACATTCACACATAACTTTCTGACCCTATACTTTCAACTTTGGTTTTGCATTTGACACTGACATCTGTCAATTAAATTTTTCTGGATATATCTGTTATTTCCATAATTTTAACAAAGCTGACTAATTTTTGAAAGATAATCTCTCTTAATGTCTCTATAACTCTATATCTGTTGAATATGAACGAAACTGTATAATCAAACCGTATAGAGAATAAGATATTATTTCATATTGTTAATCACAAAATGTCGAAAAATAATATTTAACTGCGTTTTTTTAAGAAAAACTGTTAAAAACTTCAAATAAGGGTACTTCCGGGGGATCAATTATAACCAAAATCTAATCAACTCTTCATATGGATGTACAGAAGAGGAATACGAAAGAATTATAATTTTAGAATTGTAGTATTGGAGTTATCGTCGGAGAAAAATTTGTCACACACACACACACACACACACACACACACACACACACACACGGACACACACACACATACATACAGACATCATCTTAAAAATAGTAAATTCGTATTGTAGGGACCCTAAAACGTGCTTATTCATTAAAAACTCACCACCGAATTTTTTGACCAAAGACAATACCTTCCTTACCTAAAAGTGACGGAAGGTAAAAATCATATACCTATTAGACTAATATACTGCTGATCCCCTATCTCGCCAATGTGTTGTGCATCCGTTAAAGAATATGAGATAGAAGATATATCTCGATCGCTCACAAGCGATACAGTGCTTTGTATGCGCATGCTCGTGAAACTAAAATATATTTCTTAGCGGTCAGGAAAATTTCCTTCCAAGTGACAATTTTGTAATTAGAATTAAATAAATAAATATACAAATATCAACAAAGTAAAGAATTCTTATACATAATATCATTATAATTTAATATTGTTTATGTATAATAACATTACTACAGCGCGAAATTTAAAATTCAATGAAAAACTAAACAAATATTTTAAATTATGTTTTGTACAATTAAGAGATTTCTCAGCCTTTAATATTAAGCAAAAATTTTCTAGGTAAGAAATACATGGAGAGTAAAATTATGTTTTCAGCGTTATGAACTGAGTTTGAATTTGGCGCTTATATTTGACCGTTACACTTTTCTGGTCTATCACAGTGACTTCAAATAACGCACGTGGTTTACAGGAAACTTCAACTTTCAAATCCCGCTCTTTCGTTATCTCTGTTAGCGGCGCCAGTAGCCAGTAGAAATATAGAATGCGAGCATGCGCATCCAAAGCACTGTATCGCTTGTGAGCGATGGAGATGTATCTTCTATTTCATATTCTTTAACGGATGAATCGCGGAGGATTAGCAGTATATTAGTCTAATAGGTATATGGTAAAAATGAACGTCTGTCAAATCACCTAATATTACTTGCTCATTAAACCCGTAAATTTAAAAATTTTGATACTATAAAATTCAGAATTTATTTTTCTGAAACTTTATGTATCATCCCATTTACGGGACAGATAATTTTGATAAAAAAAAAAACTGTTTAACCATGTTAAACGTCTATATTCATTATTGTACTCGTATTTATCTATCTGTGTTTTTCCAGCAGCCTACGTGGCGGCTCTGGGGAGAAGAGCGTGCGGATGGCGCCGTTTACACCGTCTACCTGAAGAAGGTGCGATACCATAGGCCCACTAGGAGTCTCTCTTCATCCGTCAGTGTAAGTCACCTTTACTTTTATTTAAATACTAGATTTCATTTCGGAATATAAGTAGGTAATAATTCCGTAACACCGGGAGTCTCAGATTGTTGACTTCTTTACCGAACGATGACTTGGATGACCACTTCATGAAGACGGACCCACTTAATATTTTAATACTAATTTTTATTTACATATTTATTAACTTAACGACTACACTAAACTTAACTAAACAAAACTAAAATTATTTCAACCATAGATTAATTAAAAATCAAACGGTTATCATCTTCAGGGGTGTAGGGTGACATAGCCAAATATCAACCCTACACGTAGGCTTTCAATAACTTATACTTAATTGTCAATACAATAAATGTCCAGATTGATGACAACTAGACTAAACAGAGAGAGTTGTGGAAAAAAATGGTAATGGGCTACTTGCGTGGTACTGAAAATCCGATTTCTATCACTATATACGTAATGTTATGTTGAAAACATATATAAAAATATAAATTTTATTTTAAAAAAGTTTTTTGTTTTTTAGTAAATTAAGAAAGAAATTTTTTTGTGACGTCATTATATTGAACTGAAGAAGAGAACCATGTTTAAGAATGTAACTTATAGATGGTATTGCGTGCGAGGAAGTTTTAATTTGAATTTGACATTTTTTTTCTCTGGGCTCTCAAATATATTAATTATTTCACAAATAAACACATAGGTAGTTACATGTAATTTAAAATATCGATACGAAAAAGACAAACTAAAATACTAACCTCCAAACTATTGTTGAAACGTCAAACAGGAGATCTACATTACCCGTACAAACAAACGCTATGGCTTTACGACCACACATTGGTGGGGCGTAATTCTACGTCATACGTGGCGGTAATTCAAATAATAAAATTTCATTATTTTTTTTTTCTGGCTAATTAATAAAAATTTTGTGAAAAGAAATAATAGGGGTAGCAAGTTTTTACCTGCTCTTCAAAAATATGAAATAAAAAAAGGTACGCAAGTAGCCCATTATTTTTAAACGGAATTTTGACTTTCAAAGCTAACCGAGTTAAAATATTGTTATCGAACCCATAATTTATAAAAGTTTATACTAAAGTGATTAGCTTGTTATTGCTCTAACATTCACCTTGTCGCAATTCTAATGTGAACTATAAATTCTAATGTGAACTATAAATTCCGTTGAATTTTATTTCAACCTAAAAATAGCTTGCATACTTTTCTTCTGGATTCTGTTCTTGTATTGAATTATTTATTTTATTCTCTGTAATTACATTAGTTTCAAACTTGTGTAGGAAGAATTGGTACAATAGCATTGTACTTAAAACCAATTACGAGAATTCTGTTATAGAAACGAAACTCAGTGGAAACTCTTTTTGTTTCTAATACTTGGTAAACTTGTTTTGTTTTGTATTTCGGAAAATAGAACATGTTGGATGAGGTTCGGAGTAAACTTCCGCTAACATTGAAAAAAAGAGTTAAAAATATTTGCAGTGATATATAGCGTACTAAATTTAGATTAGGAATTCTGATCTTAAATAATATAAACACTATTAATATTAATGGAATTTATGAGGTGAATCTAAGATTCTATTTAAGAAAGAGTAAAAATAAGGCGCTAGCCATTTTTATTACTGCGACCTATAAAATCGTTGTAATATGTAATACGACCTTAATTTAATTTTCTGGAAGCTAGGTCCACGAGAGACACTGGACAAAATAATCAATAATTAAATTTTAATAGTGACATTTCACTTTTTACCACTGGACGCAGCAGTGTGACCACTTACAAGAAAAAATGGTTGATTGTTCTCGATGCGCGTGGATTAATGGATATTGATTAATGCACCTTAGACGCACAATTATTTTTTTTGAGGTTATGTGAACTTCCATTCGTGTCTGAGAAGTTTAATGTTAATCCTCTAATTTGTGAATTAATAGGAATATTTTGAATTAACTTGTGCATTAATTTTTTTGGTGGGTGTTTCCACTGTTTCGTCTGTTACGTTGATTCAGACTGATAGACTGATTTATACAGGGTGTAAATTTTAAAACGGGTCATAGAGCTATAACATAGAAAAACAGTTTTTTAGATGGCAAAAGTTTCTATTTTAATTTATTGAAAAAATAATTGGTGCATATTATAAAGAAAAAAATTACAAATTTTTCGATACCAAACACATTACATTTCTGTTTCATATAAAGCCAGAAAATAAATTTTAAAATTTGCACAATTAAGAAAAAATATCACTAGCCGTGAAACTAACAGGAACAAAGCAAAACAATTGTTGACTTGAGACGCTCATTATTAAACGTTTCATACACATTATTTGTTAAATTATTAATATTTTCTTTTTATTAAGAAGAAATCATAGATAACTCGTCTCATGAAGAAAAATTACAAATTATTAAATGGTTTTAATTGTTCCCTTGCAGTTTGCAGTTTTTCTCGTTTCTTATAACTTATTACTTATTACATGTTGATCATCTTTCATTTGTAAATACTTATTACATTAAATAATAATTGTTTCTTAAAAAAATATCATAGTTTTTATTTTATTTTGTGTTATTTTATATTAGTTCATAAATTAATAACTTTAATCTGTAATTGTTCCCTATCATGTTAGTAAAAACTGACAATGTTTTGTTACTGTCAGATTCATGGCTAATGATATTTTTTCTTAATTGTACAAATTTTTAAATTTATTTTCTGGCTTTATATGAAACAGATATGTAATGTGTTTGGTATCAAAAAATTCGTAATTTTTTTCTTTATAATATGCACCAATTATTTTTTCAATAAATTAATATAGAAACTTTTGGCGTCTAAAAAACTGTTTTTCTATGTTATAGCCCTATGACCCGTTTTAAAATTTACATCCTGTATATTAAATACCGAAAAAAATTTTTTGTGAAAAATGTATAGGCTTGATTTGACTGGGTAATTCACAAAAGTCAGATGAAGAATTAACTGAGTTCAGGGGAACTTCGTAGCTCAGTTGGGAGAACAGCCTACTAGACATATGAAGTGTCAGGGTTCGAGTCCTACTGAACTCCATGAATTATTCGCAAATACAAGTACTTAATTTAAATTGAAACAAAAACCAGTTGATACGAAGATTCTCTTAAGTTGTTTTGTAAATAAATATCAATTCTATTGAATTATTCATTTATTCATGCTGTTTCCATTTTTAGTTCAGTTCAGTCTATTTTTGCTTTTCTTTGCTTGGCTTATTTGACATATGGTAATACTTTGCGTAATAGACAAACGTACTGATGCAAAGTTATTCCAATTAACTGTCTGTCATTACACTTGAATTACGTGAACTTTACAATAGAAAAGAAGCTGAGTATTGTTTGATAGATTTAACGGTTATCTGTTGGTTAAATAATGGACAATAGTAACAGTTACGTACAACATTGTATTCAATTACGCAAACATTTTCGTGTGTGCATAATCAGAATAAGATAATGATGATTTAATAACAAGGTAGTAACAAGCTTGCTTTATAAACATTTGTTAAATTTAAAAGTCAATACAATTAATTTCAAGAAACAATGAATCTGGCAGGACAGACTTTATACAAAGGCACATTTAAAAGATATGTTTTTAATTGTTGTTTATATAAATACACATTGTCATTCTAATCATAGCAATTATCACAGTCATGCATTATCATCTAATAAAATAGACAGGAGGGGGGATAGGTATTAGGTCCGTCCCAGACCCATTATGAGAGCTTAGCTTACGATCACAGGGTCCCAGACCTTTCGTGAATCTCACCTTCCCACTTGGCGTTTCTCATACCTTCAGAGCACACGACTCAATGGATCCAGACAACCCTTCGGTTATTTGGGAAAATACTACATATTTTTGCGGGCATAAACAAATAATACAAATGTAGATCTCACACATGCCATGCATATCAAATACACAAACGGTGTATTAGCATATCAGTCAAGCATCTGGTGATACACAATACACACTTGATTGCTATACCTGTACAATAATTAGAGTAACCCCCTCACCTTTCAATACAGCAAACTGCTTGTCTTTCTTATTGACACTTTCAACCATAGATCCGAACACATTTTTCTAGGAAATGTTTATGCTTATGCCTGAGCTTCTAAACCAGTGGCGGGCCACCGAAAAGTGTATATTACACATTTAATGATCTTTCGCCAGGATTTATACCTCTAATGCCAAGGTTTCATATCCGCTTGTTAAATCTTAACGATTTGTTAAATAATTTAGCAACTGATTCAGAAGGATCTATTGTTTCATCAACAAATGCTAGATTTAAACTATGGTTAAATGGTTTGCTATTTTAACAACAGTCTCGGGTCTTGTTAAATTTCCAACCAGTTGCTATTTATGACATCTGTCACATATGTGTAATCAGAAGAAAATATTTATTTTGTCCTTTCCGTCATAAATTAATTTGCAACAAGAAAATTAGTCAGTACAAGTTGCATTAGCTGTGTAATTTAAAATAAAAATATATTCATTACATTAATGTCATAGGAAATATTATTCAACTATGTTTTCGAAATCTGATGAGTCTAAAGAAGAATTTTTTGAAATTGATATTCGATTTTTGCGAAGAGAAAGAGTATTCAGAGATCGAGGAAACCCTTTTGAATTTTTTGATGATGTACAATTTAAAATTAGATATCTGCTATTTAAGGACACCGTTCTGTTAATTTTGGATCATATATATGAAAATTCCCTAAACAAATTTTAACATGCATGTCGACTAACAACAGTTTAAAATTGATTTGCTAATTTCATGAAACATTAAAAAATTGAACAAGTTGTTAGTTTTGAAAAGTTTTTAACTAACACAAGATCGTATATATGAAACCGGGCATAATTCTCATTAAATTTATTTTCTTGAGACTATTCATCTTTTCAGTATCCCGTCAGCATTTAAACATTCCGTTATATATTTCGGCACCTACCAAAATATGATTGATACATTTCAACCAATAAGAGCTGGAGGCTGGAGTACTATGTTGTGCCATAATGTTGTATGGTATGCCGAAATGCAGTGCGGAATGAGGTCATGCAAAAAAAAAATAATTGTACTTTTTCTGTTTAAATCGAAAAAGAATAGTCTAATTCATCGATCAGTATGATTAAATTTTTTTTTATATATATTTTTTGTTGTATAAAATCGTTTTAAAGTATTGTATTTTTAAAAAGTTGCAAAAACCAGCCATGTTTTGTCGTCACAAAGTTACGAACGAAGTTCAGACTCATTTTATATGGACACATAATTTCTAAAAGAAAAATATATATAAACTATAAATTGAGGATTACATATCTAAATATGCTATATTATATTAATATAATATCGTTCAATTTATTTTTATAAATATAATTTTCATTTGGCGTGAAATTATCTACGTTACATCAGATGTTTCTTTCACTTTTGAATCTTTGAATTAGACGGTAGGAGGTTATAAACGCATATGAGACATTGAATATATTCCAGAATATTATTTTATTCTTTATTTTGGCACGAAACAACGTTCCATCGACATGTTTACTTTAATAAATTTTAGGTTATCTTTAAATGTCACTTTGACGTTTAAGACAATGTGAAAATCAAAATAGTCGTGCTTCTCACTCTGTGACGTCATTTGACAAGGGACGAAGCGGGGGTCTTCAGCCGCATTTTAAAGAATGTCATTTTCCTCCACCTCCAAACACAAAAAACTAAAAATGTCAAATAGAGAACTATTTAGACAGGCATAAGTTTTCATGTTGTGTTTCTTCGTTTAATACTCGGTTGCCCTCTAGTGATATTACCAGTAATATTGTGCTCGCGTTCGTCATTATGACGTGTATTTTCAAAACAAAATTTCAGAAAATTGGGCATTATATGAATAACCAAAAAAGTATATGTGTATTATTTTTTTTATGAAGAATAACATTTAAAAAACTAAAATTTAGTAAAATACCGTTATCCATGTTATCAAAGTTATGCATTTACGAGTACTTTAATCGCCAAACTTAGAAAATGGAAAATTTATTTCCAGGTTGACTGCCAACGATTGAATCTCTCTGCGGACAGGAAAAAATTCTCGTTCAAGGTAGTCTCCACCTTCCATCGGAGGACACTTACCACGGAATGAAATCAGGTCGGATACTTTTTTAATCAGAGCAAGAAAATTAAAAATATGTTGGTTATAAAATGGCAAAATCTCTGGTCTGTGGATAAGTAATTTTAAGAAATTAATTGCTTGTAAAATTTTTCTCTTCGAAAAAAATTCTTGCACGGCAAGTTGGAAATTTCTACTTGTTGACTTTTTTCGTTGAGCTTTTTTCGCAAAGTAAAAACAAACTCAAACTTTGTGTGATACTGTGGTATGGATTAGTTTTTGACAATGAAATGCTGTTAACAAAAACGAACTTTTTAAATTTGTTGGCAGATTCCCCAGCTGTTTTGAATTTTAAAACTTTTCAAATTGATAAATTTGTGTCCGGAATGATGCATTTTATAATTCGTTTAATGTATTAACCGCAATGTTTGTACAATATTTCTGAGTAATAATTAGTATATTATAACCGCAAATTATAGTAGGAAGTTCAAAGAATAAAATAAAAACTTTGTGACGTTATCAAAACTATGACGCCTATACTTTTATCATAAAAATAAGTTATGCATTCGCGAAACAATAAATAACTTATTTACGTTTTCAATGACGTTATAACAAATAACAACTAGTGTATTACTTCATCTAAAATTTAATATAGTGAAAAAAACAATAGAAATGTTTTTTGCTTGTTGTTGCTATGATGCTGTGTTTTGTTTATTTTCTTTTTTGACGTATTGCATTACTCACGTCAAATGCGAAACAATCGCTATGATTAGGCACTGACGTGCAGACGAAAATGGAAAACGAAATGCTAGGAATGTTCCGTGACCGTGTTATAGATTACCAACTTCGAGACGCTTGGTTTGTTTATGCGAAATTAATATTTGGATCCTCCATTTCATATTGTGAATAGCAGATTGAATATGTATTCATAGCTGACTATGAATAGGAAGATTAACAAATGATTTTGCGAATATGAAATGTTTTCCAAGAAAAGCTAAATTTAACATTCTTTACATTATTGACTCAACTAAGGCGTCGTCTGAGTTATTTATTAAATATATTTATTATAACTTGTAGTGATGATTTTACAAGTTACTATAATGCGTTTCACTTTAGAAAATAGCAGATGGCGATTGAAAGCCGACCTTATTTATTTATCTGTCTATACAGGTTGTTAAAAAATAAGTGTTCCAAATTATGAGGGCTTATAGTACTGACCAAAATGAGTAAAAAAAGTTTAATCAACATGGGTCCGATCTTCAATAGTTCCCTAGATAAAAGGCAATGAAAAATGAGTTTTTTCGGAGTTTACCTCTGCTATCTCGAAAACTGTAAGAGGTCATCTTAGATGTGTTTTTGTTTTTCACAAAAAATCAAATAACAAAAAAAATTTAAAAAATTCAATTTAACATAAAGTATGGCTCAATAAGTAATAGTTAAAACAATGAAAACATTTTTTAAATAATTACTTTACGATATATTTCACATTTGCTAAAAGGGAAAATTGACGTCATACAATTGTTATCTTTATCTCGCAGCGTACTCAGAGCAGTGTATGTGAGAAAGACAAGTATAGGGGGAATGTGACGTTACACTGATTTCTCGAAAATAAAATACTGTTAAACTAGGAACAATTAAGATTTTTTAATACTATGAATTGCTTCAAAATTGAATGAAGGTTTATTTGAAATAATAAAAAAAAAATTGAGTGGAATACCCCATTGTACTAAAACAAAAGTTGTGGCGCCCTTGGCCAATATTTAGTTTTCAAATAACTTCGTAACTATTAGAAAGTGAAAAAAATGTTTCATATAATGTTATTGTTTTTCTATAGTCTATTTACTGGCATAGACAAAATTTTGTTCGACCACTATCTTAGTCAGTTTTTCTTCGATTCTAATGCAAAATGGCCTCTTTCTCGAAAACAGTTGAAGATCGGACCCATGTTGATTAAACTTTTTTTACTCATTTTGGTCAGTACTATATGCCTTCATAATTTGAGTCACTAATTTTTAGTGTGCAAACATCAAACATCGGCCTTTAAGTGATCCGTGATGTGTTAATCCATTTAAGGTATTTTGGGGTGTAAGGCGCCACCTTACGAGTTGTTGTCGAGAAACCACTTTTATTCTCTACAATTTAATTGATTCGACCTTTTTATTTCGGCTACAAATCAATATCAATTCCAGATGACAAATCACCTCCGACCTCATTTTTAACTTCTGTGACCCACAAAAGCTCAGAACAAATGTTAGTGGAATGAAGCTTGCCGCTTTCAACCTCCGTGTTACTCATTCGTCAAGGCGTGCACTTAAGTTGGCAAGGATTGATGAAAGGCCATTTGCCATTTGAAATGTTCCTTGAATATATTTGGAGCAATAGGGGTTTCCACTAATTTTCAATTTTATTATGTTATTCTTCATGAAAAGTTATATATATTAGAATAAAGAAAACATTTTTATTATAACAGATTTTCTGTAAAAAAAAATTTGGAAACAATATTTTTCATATCTCGTTTAAACGGCTTTAATTTTACCGCCACAATGACTGCGTACGCTCCCGCCGATTTTCTGCTAACGCTCAACAGATGGACGAGATACAAAAGTCTATAAAATATAGAAAATGCTTCACTAATATACGATAAGGTAAACAATAATAATTGTATTTACAATTTTAATTAGTTTAAAATAACTATTCACCTCAAATACTTTTGAATGTAATGTTACAATTTGAATGTGCTACTATTACTACTAAACTGTAAAACTGTCCCGGGCCTTTACATCACAAATTTGGCAGCATTTCAAACGTAGTAAAATGTTCTCACGCATTTTAAAAAAAAGTGGAAACATATTTAAACATTTAGTTAGTGTTTTCATGAATGTATTGTAATATATTTTAGTGTACTAGTGTTATTTTTCATTATTTTGATAATGGTGGAAACCCCTATTCGACTATGTATGTTTATTTCAAATATTCTACATAATATTGTAGTAGTGTTGGTTACAGTTAGTTGACATTATTTCACGGTTTATGATTGATGTTTCTCTTTTCTAACTAATTAAATTTAGAGTGTGACTTATTATTTTAGTTAGCTCTATTAATTGCTCAATTAATTTATTAGCTGTTGTTATTTATCAATTGACCGATTATTGGTGTAATTATCAATTTGTGAACCAATAAGAACAAATATATCTTTTCATATTTAATAAATAACTCAAAACACTTCGGAACACCTAAACGTACATTCACAATTCAAAAATTGAAAACTAGTTAGTCATTTTCACTATTTTAATCAATAATTTTATTGTTGTAATCAAATTTTTTTCTACGATCTGAAGATCTATAAGATGTAACTTCTGTCTTAACATTAAAAAGAATACAAAAATATTGAATTACGTTAATTTATTTAGTAGTAAATAATTGTATATAAAATAACAGTATTAACATGTTCACTGATTTAAAACAATAAACATTGTTAATAAATTCAAAATAGTTGATGATTTTGTTATGATTCATCGCAATTACGTACTTTAAACTAATTATTCTCTATTCTACGAATTAACATTCGTTACATAATTACATAATGTATGTCACTTCAATATGAATTAGCTCAATAATAGGCACTGTAAAATTAAAACAATTGTTTATTGATTTATTTTCCTGAAATATGAAATGTTCAGTCGGAAATTTACAACAGCGTGAGTCATTATCTTTCTAGAAATATGATTTTAATGAGTCTACTTATTGATTTAGGTAAAGGACTAACTTGTAAACTGAATTATTAACAGATAAAATTTGTTCTTGAAATTTTATCATTTTTATATGTGTATTATACCTAACGCAATACAAATATGTTGTTGTGTTGCATAACATTTTAAAGTTTTTAACTTTATTCAAATTTTATTTTGGAATTTAACATGTGCACTGGAAGAACTACTCTTTCAGCATCATTCTCTGCTTCTAATATATTTATTTCAATAGATGATTCATTTGTTGTAAATTACCCATAACCTATAATGTATAATAATTAATGTATTAAAGTACTAGTTATGATTATGAAACTATTTAAAACACATATTGCTCACTTAAATTTTTATTTTGCACGATTTTTTTTTTTGCGTAGCAACAAACAAACTGCATGGTAAATCCCGACTCCGAAGGAGGAGGGGTTTTACCTAATGTCAGTTTGCTTGAGTGATTTTGCGTAAAAGCAAAAAAAAAATGGGTGCTTAAAAATAAAAGTTTATCTGAGAAAATCATGAGGGGTCGTGTGATATTTGGTGAGATAAATTCCAAAGACAAGGCAAAATGAAACTTGACACATTAATTGTCACACTGACAGTTATAAACAATAACAACTGTTTATTTACTTAGTAGCGGAAAATTATCAGCTATAATATCCCGAGGATATTGATAATCACTAAATAATTTTATGACAGTTACCGAAAGCGCGTTGCTTGTTAACAGCCCGACGCCGAAGGCGGAGGTGGTGTTACCTAAAAGCAACGTGCTTGAGGAAGTGTGATAAAATTATAAGTATTTATCAATGATCGAGGGGTATTCGGTGAGAATTTTTTTTGCAGTTTTAACATTAAATTTGCCTAAAATTTGTATTTGACAGAATTTTTGTGTCTAGCATAGCCCAGTAGATGTCACTAGTAGCTATGAAAGTGACTGTGGCTATGAATATGTTCAGTGTGAGACCTCTTTGAGTGAGACTAAAAAAAAGAAGATAAGACATATTAAAGTCCATAAATATTCTCCACATTTAGTTTTTTATTTAATACAGTATTTTTTGATGTGTTTTCTTCTATAATTCTGTTGATTAAATCATCATTTTCATTGACAGCGTGAAAATGACATTTTAAATTAAAACAATTAATCTTTGATTATATGTCAAAAACTGTTTGTTACTTAGCAACTTAGTGACATAAGTGATAATTGTCTTAGGATAATTATCAGTGTAAGTTTGTTTTGATTGGTTACTTTCGCACACGTGGTCAGCAATAAGGGGATTCAATTGGATAATTTTTTAACCAAAAAATTTTCTGGGTAACAGGGTTTTATCAGTATAATACTGTTCCCATTGGTTGAATTTTCAAGTGTTATGCATCATGATTGCTTAAAAACTAGTCGTTAGAATTTATCAATGTAACTCCTATTATAACACGTGCCCACGTGCGATATCTTCTTCGAGGAAATGTCACTATACCATGCTACACTGCATTCTTATAGCAGACAGAGTATAGTATGGTATAAAATCATTTTCTTTTCTTTTTGTTGCAGGATTCGGATGACGAGATCTCTCATTTGGAATGGGAAACCGTCCGCGTACGTTTCGTAAAGGGCGGGACCCTGAGGCGGCTGGTAGAGGCCTTAGCAACCGACGATGGCGAACTGGAGACCACTTACATCAACGTCTTCTTGGCCACGTATCGCAGCTTCTCCACGGCCAGACAGGTCCTCAGCCTCCTGATGCAGAGGTATACGGAGCTCTCGCAAGGGAATGGCAGCCGACCGGATAATGCGGAGCAGCATCGCAAGTAAGGATTTTAAACGTTTTATAAAAACACGGTTTATAAAATCTATCTACGTCCATATATTTATGTTAAAAAATAAATTAAAATATTAATAAATATCTGATTTCAATATTAATAGTACATTAGCCATAGTATTATATGTTCCTCAAGGTTCCAAATTGGATCCTTTACTGTTCTTGCTCTTTATTAATGACATTGTTAATTCAGTTCAACACTCTCACGTCTTGTTATATGCTGATGACTTAAATATTTTTAAAACTATTAATTCTATTGAAGATGCTAAGCTCCTACAGGCAGGTATTAATAACATTTCAACTTGGTCTGTAACCTCTAACCTTTTTTTAAACTACAATAAATGTAAAATAATGAGCTATTTCGTCAAAAAAACTATTTACAAATATGATTACAAAATAGACTCTCATACTCTTGAAAGGGTCATACAATTTAAAGATCTTGGTGTTTTATTTTATGAAAAGCTCAATTTCATTAAACACATATTACAAACTGTTAAATCTGCCTACAAAAATTTAGGTTTTATTATTAGAAATACACAATACTTCGTTCATATTTCAACTCTTAAGAAACTATATTTCTCGCTCGTAAGAACAAAACTGGAATATTGTCAGCAAATTTGGTGTGCTATATATAATAAATACAGCCATGTTATTGAATCTATTCAACGCAAATTTATTAAATTTTGCTTCTTCAAGCTTTACAGATATTATCCTAGTTTTGATACTGATTACAAAGATTTGTTGTGTGAATTTAGTATTGTGTCTCTTGATACTCGAAGAAAAATACAATCATCGTTGTTCCTTTATAAAGTTTTGCATTGTATTATATATGATCCCGTAATCCTAGGTAAAATTTCTTTCTTAGTTCCTAGACATAATTCCCGATTTAAATATACATTCTACTGTAACACTCCTCGAACGAACTATGAAGTAAAGTCACCTATTCGTATGATTTGTTTTAATTTTAACAATTTACCTGAATATTTCGACATTTTCGTCGGCTCGATTGTAAAGTTTAAAAATGCTTTATACACTTATTATATTCATTAACTACTACCATTTATTACAATACATTATCTTAAACAGCTATATGTATTATTAAGTTCTGTTTTTTTTTGTGTCATTCTATTTGTTAACTACTTGTGTCATTAAACATGTTAAATTTATGTTTTAGTATAGTCAACCTGTAATTGGGGTCTTGAACCCTGTTGGTCAGACTAACAATAAATAAATAAATAAATATCTGTAACGCACTCAATAATATTAGGTTTTTTAAAACGATTTTTTTTCTAGGACGCTGATCTCCGCCCTTCATGTTTGGTTAGACAGCTACCCAGACGATTTCCGCGAATCGCCTACCCATCCAACACTAACACAGCTCTTGCAGTTTTGCCAGCAGCAGCTACCAGGGACTGAATTGGAGGCCAAAGCGCGGCATCGGCTGGATAAGTACAGTCGGGAACCTCGCGCAGATCCATTGTTAGCTGCGACTCCCCTTGGAAGCACACTGGCCCTCAGGCAAGCCTCCGTTATGGCGGGGTGGAGATCGTACCATTTACCAGATGTACCTGTGAAACATTTTGCGGAACAGCTGACTAGAATGGATGTGGTAAGTGAAGGAATATTGTTTCTTCCATACTACTAACTGCAAATTTTTCTTAAATTGTTGAAGTCTATAAGGGAAGATCATTTTTAAGGGTTAATTAATGTGAGAGCTGTTCTGTATTGTTGAGTGCAACAATATAACGATTTTGAATTTGCTCAAAAAGAAAAAAATGTTTGTGAGAAAAACCGTAACATGAATATGGTCGCTACTTTTTTGTGTTATTGGGCCCTGTATGATTATAATTACTATTAGGCTTCCAAATTATCAAGAGATGGCGCTGACGTCAAATGTCAAAATTCAAACGAATGGTACATTTTTCGCTGGCTTCCATAAGAGTACAATTGGTGTGAGACTAATTTTCGTAGTTTTTAATATAATTTCAGATTTAGTATAGTGTTTTTTTTTTGTTAATTTCGGTAGAATTGAGTTTGATCTTTCTTGTAGTAACAATTTAGTGATAGTTTTAATAATATTTTAGTTAATAGGGTTAATTTTAGTAAGTATTTGTAGGTTAAGAGTATTTTAGTCATATTTTAATTAACAGTATATTAGTTTTTTTAATAAAAAACATTTGATTTCCTTTATTTGGATTGTATTTCATTGCCGTAGTTGTACATATATTAATTTCTATCTACATAGCTTTACTTTTAATTGTTTTACTTTCATAATGAACAATTTTCTTTGCTTAGATTTAGATACTATTTGTAGATTTGGGAATTGTAGTGTATCATCTAGAAATATGGTGGAAGGCCAGCAAGTAATAAATAGTGGCCACATAATATTATGTGGTAAATATTTTCGGAGAAAACTCCATCGTAACTTTAACCTATAAATTGCAAATCTCCTAATTTGTTCATTAATTTTTTAAAAATCAAAAACTTACCTGTTATATTAGCAGTAATTCAGATCCTACTAAGAATAAAACAATAATAGCCGAAGATAAAAGCGTATTAAAATTCGTATACAAGTAAATACAATCCCTGAATAAAACAACCACCTTTGTACATGTACACTTCACTCAGTTCAGAAATCTGCCACCAGTGGCGCATTGTAATTTTGGAAGCCCAATAGCATGGTCAATTCTGAATGGTGTTCTACGGTGTGCTTGTTTGCCGTCCTTCAAAAGATCATTCATAATCGACCATAAGGATCCATCGTAATGCATCATCCACATAAAGCCGCTCGAACAGTAGCGTATTTAATCGAGCAAAACATTGAGTTAATGGCTCATCTAGTATATAGTTCCTACTTCTTTTTATGACCACATATCAGAAATAAATTTTGGGAGATGCGTTTTACTTCGGCCAATGAAGCTGCCTAAAAAAGAGATAAATGACACATCAGGAAACATAAAAAATGGTTTCTTCAAAGGAAAAAAATGTTTTAAAATAGTATAATAAAATTTTCGGAATAAAATACCTTTTTTAAAGGCAACCCATATTTATATATGTTTACTGTTATCATTGTTATAATTTTCTTCTTTGTTGCAGGAATTGTTCAAAAAGCTAGTCCCTCACCAGTGTCTTGGAGCAGTGTGGTCCCGGCGAGACAAGAGCCGTTCGCATGACGCCGCTACAGTCCTAGCTACAGTTAACCAGTTCAACGCAGTCTCCTTCAGAGTTATCTCCTCTATTTTAGTAGATTCCGAACTCAAACCAGTCAACCGAGCTCAGATCATCACCTGCTGGATAGACATTGCTCAAGAACTTAGAATTCTCAAAAACTTTTCTTCTCTCAAAGCAATAATATCAGGTTTACAAAGTAACCCCATTTATAGGCTACAAAAAATCTGGGCTTTAGTACCAAAAGAAAAAATAGAATTATTCGAAGAACTAGCAAGGATATTCAGCGAAGATAACAACCAGTGGGCACAAAGAGAATTGCTGATGAGGGAAGGAACAGCAAAATTTGCAGATACAGTCGGGGAAAATGATAAACAGTTGCAAAAAGTATTCCAAAGGCAAAACCACCAGACTGCAAACATTTCATTTGGGACCATTCCATATTTAGGAACATTTCTTACCGACCTAACCATGATAGATACTGCCATTCCTGACACTATAGGTGACGGCCTAATAAATTTTGATAAACGTAGAAAAGAATTCGAAGTATTAGCTCAAATAAAACTCCTTCAAGGCGCAGCCAATGCGTACCACTTACCTCAGGACACAGTATTCGACAGATGGTTTGATTCGATATTAGTTCTAGACGACAGAGACGCTTATAAACTCAGCTGTCAAATTGAACCCCCTGGGAACAACACCAATACTCAAAAGCAGAAGAAAAAGAACAACAATGGCCATAAGAAAAATGATTCAATCGCTAGTACGTCCAGTAGCAATAGTAGTCAGTTTTATTATGAAGTCGACAGCGTTCCAAGTTCCCCGCACAATAGTTTAGATCGGAAGCTATCGCCGTCACAAATGTCCAACTCTAGTTCTAGTTCGTCTTTGCCGTCTTTAGATACATCGCTGAATAGTTCTCACTCTGGGAGCGCTAACAATAAACTCTTGGTGCCACAGTTGATGACTGGGACGTTAAGTCCGAGCCATTCGCAGAAAAGCAGTCCGGATTTTTATATTATCAAAGTGACCTATGAAACTGATAGTGTGGAGACTGATGGAATTGTTTTGTACAAAAGTATTATGTTAAGCAATAACGAAAGGACTCCTCAGGTTATTAGAAACGCCATGTTGAAACTCGGTTTAGAGGGAAATCCGGAGGCGTATACTTTAGCGCAAGTTTTACCAGACAAGGGTAAGTTTTATTCATTTCTTGATATTATTTTTATTAATGGACTACCCACCCTGGCTTCGGCCGGGACCAAAAACCGAAAAACTTTGAAACCTACTTTCAAAATTATTGAATGAAATGGAACTAGTTTTTATATCCGCGTAATGTAATCAGTCTTCGGATTAGGATAGTGAATCCGATTATTAGAACCGGGTAGTGGAACCGATTACGAAATTCCGGTACTGGTTTTTTTTTTAGGAATTAGTAATCTAAAAAAATGTTTCAAATAAAAGTTAAAAGATAATTATATTCTACGTCTAAATCTCTAAACAGATTTAATTTTTGCAGGTTTGGTAACTTGTAAAATAGAATTTGAAATTGTATAAATATTGTTTATTTGTAGCGATATGGATTGAAACAAAATTATAAAGAAATGCGTATCGTTTGAACTGTCAGAAATTCAGTTATCAAATAAAAGTTACAGATAATTCAGTTCTGCACCTAAATCACTACACAGGTATTATTTTTAAAATCTAACATTTAAATAACTTTTTTTTCTCATTTTGTAACCTATAAAATTAAATTTCTGACAGTTCAAAAGATATGAATTTCTCTGTAATTTTGTTTCAATTCCATGGCTATCGCTACAAATGATCAATATTTGTACAATTTCAAATTAGATTTTACACTTGCAAAATTAAATCTGTCTAGTGCTTTAGGCGTAGAATATTATAATTATATACAACTTTTATTTGAAACATTTTTAACCAAAATTAATTGGGGACTTTTGCGCAAAGAAAAACTGTTTTTCCATATTTAACCCTATGGCCAGATTTTTAATAACAGTCTGTATATAATCTATTGTCAATAACTTGAAAAAATTGAAATCGAGTACTCGGTTCTAAATATCTGGATATCTGAAGCCGATATTTGGAATCGGTGATGAAATCGATCTTTGGATCTGGGTAGTAAAACCGATCATCGAATTTGTTCACTCCGACCAGGGAGTTCATTATATATTATGTAGAAATAAGCTATTTTCTTATTAAAAATGTATTTATATTTTCTTTTCAGAAATGGTGTTACCTGCAAACGCGAATGTATACTATGCAGTCAATACAGCTTTCAACTTAAATTTCATCTTGCGTTCGAAAAAATCTCCAGAATCCGAAGGCCCTGGTAAGAATTCCAAAACCAAAAGTAAGCAATAATCCTTATTATTGTTAGAATCATCAACAATTTCTTCATACTCATTCTATTATGAATCAAAATACTCAGTGTTAGTTATAATTTATAAATATTATCACCATGACTGTTGAATGTGGGTTCGTATTTTGTAGCAATATGTAAAGTAATTTAATTTTTGCGAACCTACAGTTTTATAGATTAATAATAAAATGTGCGACAATTTTTAACATCTGTGATAAAAATGCACTACTTGATGGTCACACAATCTTCAGTGATCCGAATGAACTGATGCTGAAGAGAATCAGTTTTTTAAAAATGACCAATTTTATATCAAATCTCTTGCAGAATCAAGTCTTTCACAATGTTAGTTAATTTTAATATAAATTATTTTTAATTCTCAATAACTTACTAATGATTCTGTGAGGGTTCAATAGTCAATTTATTAATAGCCGTGTTCATTTGGGCTGTGATTCGCAATCTAAATGAACAAAGTGATAATGATTAAGAAGAATCATGTTCCTTCGTTTTCTATTCGTTACCCCCACTTTTTCATATTGTGATCACTAGACAACCTTCCCTTTCCGAATCAGACTTTTTGAGTGATCACATGCACTCAATATTCAATTTAGAGCAGAATTTTTAAAATGGCTGATGACAATAGCTTTTCGAGCACCGAAATTTTCGAATGTGGAGTTTGTGGCATACCATACATTTAAAGAACATTTTTTTTTATTTCAAAACAGAGAATTTATTTTAAAATGCAACATTATGGTTCATCACTTCCATGGTTACTCACTATTGTCAAACAATGACAGCAATGTAATATTTGTCCATTTTAAAATGCAAACATTATAAATAGTATTTCAGCACAGGAGATACCTCCAAAACACATCACAAATGGTGTCAATTCTTATTACAACCGACTAGAATGTTGCCTCAGAGTGATTGAGGGTATTTTTTAATATTTATTACATGAAAGTTATGAATTTTTGTAAGCTAAAATTTTTTAAGATGTACAACATTCATGTTTTGATTATTTGTTAATCGTATGTAGGCTAATTTATTGGAAATTAGTTTTGATAATACAAAACTACAAATTTTGTATGTTGCATTTTAAAATGGACAAATATTACACTGCTGTCATTTTTTGACAATAATGAACTATAATGTTGCATTTTAAAATAAATTCCCTGTATAGTCCATTTTTAGTGTTGACTATAACACTTGACAGTAGGTTGTTTAGAAAATAAAATGAAAATCACGATTAAACGAATCAGGATTCATAGAATCTCAATCACAGCTCGAAGGAACACGACTAATAACTTCGCCATATTGGTGTTTTCTTATAATTTGCTTTTCACCAGTGCAATGCAACTGTACAGAGTATAAATGAATTTTTAATAACTTTAAATATACGTAATAATATTTACCAAGATTCAATATTATTTTATATTTCTGTGTATGTTCATGATTGTCTAGCGAATGGTTGAAAATTTCTGTATACATATTAGTTGATTTGCCAATATGATCAAAGATTGACCATATTTGTGATGTACAATGTATTTATTTTATATGTTTTTATGAGTAGTACTTAATAGAGTAACGGATATTATATTTATAATAGAATTTGTATTGTATTTATATATAACTAGCAAAATAAATAACATGAATTTAAATATTAGTACTTATTTGTTTCTCAGTGCTGTTTCTACGATTTTAATCAGTGATCCCTTTGTGCTGTTGAAGAGTTCTAGGACTGTAATGGAATACAAGACTTAACTTTTGATTTTTACATATTTAATATTGATTTAGAGAGAGAGAATTTTAAATATATAAAATAATCTATTGTATAATGAATCAAACATCCCATGGAAACTAGTTGAAAAATTAAAATGTTTGTAATTGACATAAATGTCAATATCATAAATCCAGAGACATTACTGAAGGCTTTTACTGGGAATTACATTTAATATTTCTTATTTTATCAGTAATTAAATATTTAAAATATACATATAGCTGCTGCACGATAAATTGACTCCGTCAACATCTAAAATTAGTATAAAAAGAAAGTGGATTCATTTGTAAGCCAAAGTATGTACTGTATCAGTGTCAACTAAACACGCGTCAATGAACTGGCATAATCTCGAATATTTAAAAGAGTAGGAGGAAGCTTGTTCAAAGAATGAATTGAAAAATAAGTAATAAATGTAATTAGAATTTTTTGTGTGTACCAGAAATGTTAAACATAAGCCTAATATGAAAATGGCGAAAGATATTGTGTTGTCCACAACCAATTTTTATTTTACGTTAAACAATTTAAATTTTGTACATATTTTTACAGGGTGTAGCGGTTGACATCGCAATCAGGCATATTTTACTTAGGTGATAATTCCAATAGGTATTTATACATTAATTTAAATTTATAATTGATATCCTTTATTTATTTATATTTAATACAATGATATTAAATACATCGATAATAAACATATATATATTTATAGGCAGGGACACACGGATTATCAAGCAGCTTATCGAATACCTCCATATCGCATCTATTCATACCGTTACATCTGAAAATTATAATACACAGAAAAATGCAAGTGAAATGCAGGTAGGTACAGTAAAATTTTTGAAAGAAGTCCGATCAAGGCCATCTGCGAATTGCAAATATGAATTAAGATTTTATGCTGTCAAATTTAGTAGTGTCGTTTATGAGGTACACAAGATATTATGTACCCTCATAAAAACTAAGTAAAAGACACTACTAATTTTGACAGCACAAAATCTAATTCATAGATACAATTCGTAGATGGTCTTGATCAGACTTCTTTCAAAAATTTTAGTGTAGTATGTAACTTACTTCGTTGATAGTCTTGAAATCTTATTTAAATTTGAACAATCTTCATACTTAGGTCCATTGGTACAAATTTTATTTGAAACTCCGTATTGTGCATGAATTATTTCAATCGTTGTCCCATTCTGACAATCTATATGCAGGGTATCCTTTTCGCAGATAATTTGATGATCGTCTTAAAATAAAAGCAAAAATAAAACAGAAATTATTACATTGGAAAATATAATTAAAATGGGGAAATTTAGTATGATTGAAATTACATGTGAAATATTTTTACCTTCCGCCACCGTTAGGTAAGGAAGGTATTGTCTTTGGTATTTTAGAGTCCACAGAATGCGATTTTACTATTTAAAAAATATTTTACAAAAATGCTGTATTAAACCGAGTTGATTTAGAGAAATTTGTATGTGTAATGTTGTAGTTGGTAACATTGGATAAACATTTATTCAATTATTTGAAAGTTCGTGACAATTCTGATTTATGACGTTTGAAAATTTAAGTAAATGTCATCTAGTACCAACCTTATAAAACAAAAGATTGTGTACCGAAATGAAAGCTCTTTCGATACGCAATGTGGTTTCATAATGACTTCATTATGAATGCAGAATATAAAATAAATTGGAAATAAAATATAACGTTATACAATCAGAACTTTTCAAACCTTCAATTATTGTAAATTAGAAATAAATTAAAATGAACTTACAAAATTCACTGGCAGCCTGGCCTGTTAGAAGCATTAAGACGAAACGCCACATGTTTGTTTTCCGTGGGAAATGATGCTATCCACGAAACCTGCGGGCTTAAATAAAAATCTAGCTTTATTAATGTTTCTTAACTAATAACAAGTTTAACAAATATTTTGAATTTATAAACGGAGTTAAAAAATAAATGTTATAAATCATAGGAAAAATGCAAATAGTGTAATTGATTTTGATTGCAGTATTAATGTAAACACACACAAAATTGTTATATAGAAAAGTTGCTTACTTTTTTTTTGTAAGATTTATTGCATACTTTGCATGTTTTGTAAAATAAAATCTGATAAATAAATTATTACTATACATATTATTATTATTATTATTATTATTATTGTAACGGGGTACCGTGGCCGCGTGCCTGAGTGTCTGGTCGCGAACCTGGGGAACCGGGTTCGATCCCGACAGACGCCAAATATTTCCAATTTTTAAAAAATGGCACAAAAGTTACCCCTGTGGTGCACTCTCCATACCAGCTATGAGTGCCCGTGAGGTGACGCCTGGTAAGCGCCCTCACGGTAAAATATATCGTCATCATTACCGATGTCTACATGTGTTGTAGATACTGGCACACCCAGAAATGGGTAATATGCCGTGATGATATATTTATTTATTTATTTATCTTAAAAATTTTGAAAATTTATGTTATTACAAAATATTGAAGAATATAAAATTCTCTATCCAATACATTGATCATTTTTATTATATATTCTATAGATTTAGAGATAGAGAATTTTAAATATATAAAATAATCCATTGTATACTGAATCAAACAGCCCATGGAAACCAGTTGAAAAATTAAAATGTTTGTAATTGACATAAATGTCAATGTCATAACTCCAAAGAAATTCCTGGCGGCTTATTTTGGGAAGTACATTTAATATTTTTTATTTTATCACTAATTAAATATTTAAAATTATACATGCCTGAAGTACGGTAGTGTGGTTAGAGTGTCAGTTTTGTGATCGGCAAGTCCGAGCTGGCATAATCTCGAACATTTAGAAGAGTAGGAGGAAACTTGTTCATAGAATGAATTGAAAAATAAATAATAGAATTTTTTGTGTACCAGAAATGTTAAATATCAGCCTAATATGAAAATGGCGAGAGATATTGTACTGTCCACAAGAAATTTTTATTTTATTTAATTTCAATTTTGTAAATATTTTTACAGAGTGTAGCGGTTAACACCGCAATCAGGCATATATTACTTAGGTAACAATTCCAATAGATAGGTATTTAATCATTAATTTATATTTATAATCGATATTCTTTATTTATTTATATTTAATACAATGATGTTAAACACATCGATAATAAACATATAAATATTTATAGGTATTGAAACACGGACTACCAAGCACCTTATCGATTATTTCAAAATGGCATCCATTGTGGCCGTTACATCTGAAAATTATAGTACATGGTAAAATGCAAGTGAAATGTAGATAGGTACTATGTAACTTACGATGATAGTCTTGGAATCTTATTTAAAGTTTTACAAGCTGTGTACTTAGGTCCATTGGTACAAATTTTATCTGAAGTTCCGTAATGTGCATGAATTATTTCAATCGTTGTTCCATTCTGACAATCTATCAGTAGGTTTTCCTTTTCGCAGATAATTTGATGATCGGCTTAAAATAAAAGCAATAATAAAACAGAAATTAATACATTTAAAATATAATCAAAATGGGGAAATTAGCATGATTGAGATTTCATGAGAAATATTTTTGCCTTCCGCCACCATTAGGTAAGGAAGGTATTGTCTTTGGTCAAGAAATTCAATGATGAGTTTTTAATGAATAAACACATTTTAGAGTCCATAGAATACGATTTTAGTATTTTTACGAGGAATTATAAAGAAAAATTTTGCAACCTATGCTATGCTGTTAAAAGATGCATGGAACTTTCAAATTTTCTATTATCCGTATTTAAGCTTTACGCATTTATATAAAGAGTTGATTAGATTTTGGATAAAATTGGCCAATCGTTAGTGGTACTTTACATAACAGTTGTTAATGAAAAACTATATTAAAATATAATCCGAAACTTCTAAATTTGGCATTTGAGACTTTCATATTAACGAGAATGACATAATATGTATTAGATTTATTGAAACTTGAACCGAAAATGTTACTTTACTTGAAGCTCTGAATAGATTTCTTGAAAAAATATATTAAAATATAATAGAAAACTTCTCAAATTTGATGATTGGAAACGAAATATTAGATTTTGACCGTATATGATAAACCAGATGTGATACTCAACTTGGAGTTATTATCAGATAATGCATACTTTTCTATTTATTGGAACAACAAATTAGATTATGTTTAGAAACTATCAACCGGAAGTGATTTTAAAGAACGAGTTTTATAAGACATGTCTTCCTCGCACTCGTCATAATTTAAAAAACGTGCTCTGACGAATTTTCTAAATGACAAGTGCGATAAAAAAAATAATAAAATTTATACCATTTTTATTATATTTTGCGTCTTTCATACTAAAATATTTTACAAAAATAATGTATTATACCGAGTTGATTTAGAAAAATTTGTATGTGTAATGTTGTAGTTGGTAACATTGGATAAACATTTATTCAATTATTTGAAAGTTCGTGTCAATTCTGATTTATGACGTTTGAAAATTTAAGTAAATGTGAGCTAGTACCAACCTTATAAAACAAAAAATTGTGTACCGAAATGAAAGCTCTTTCGATAAGCAATTTGGTTTCGTAATGACTTCATTATGAATGCAAAATATAAAATAAATTGGAAATAAAATATAACGTTATACAGTCAGAATTTTTCAAACCTTCAATTATTGTAAATTAGAAATAAATTAAATTAAACTTACAAAATTCACTGGCAGCCAGTCCTGGTAGAAGTATTAAGACGAAACGCCACATGTTTGTTTTCCGTGGGAAATGATGCTATCCACGAAACCTGCGGGCTTAAATGAAACTAATAACAAGTTTAACAAATGTTTTGAATTTATAAACGGAGTTAAAAAACAAATGCTTATAAATCATATGAAAAATGCAAATAGTTTAACTGATTTTGATTGCAGTATTAATGTAAACACACACAAAATTGATATTTAGAAAAGTTGTTTTGCTTATTTTCTTTTTTTTTTGTATGATTTATTGCATACTAGAATGTTTTTTAAAATAAAATCTGATTATATATTCTATTAAAATTGTCTCAAAAAGTTGGCCAATATAGACCTACATCAATTTTCTGTTGTGTGCACAATAAGACAGTTCTTCATATAAGAAAATCAAATTTCTTCCACTCTGTACTTATTACGAGTAATTAATTTTTATTTTCATTTTTAATTCGATCCAAGAAGTCATGGTAATACTCAACTATCTCTCTCTTCAAGGTTGTTGTCTTTGTCTAAAGACATTACCTCGAAACTCACTAGATGACAAGCATAAAATTTAAAATTTCTTATTAATTGCAAAAATTCATGAAAATATCACGTCCAGAAATGGGTAAACACAAAAAATAAATTTATTATTTTATATTTATTTCATTTAATGAGTATAATTAACGTCTTCATGTATTACGAAACTTTTAATTAATTAATAAAAATACTCGCCTTGCTCATTCGTTAATTGCAGTTTGGTGTGTTCGGACGTACATTTGTCTAGAGGAGGATAACAATTTACAAGAAACGCTGTCCCAATTTTATATAGTTTGACTTATATTTTATATCATAGGAATGCAGGTACAGTACACTTTTGTTGCTATCAGAAATCAGAATAAAATAACATACCAATTTTGACCGGTTTCTTTTAACTTTAAATTAGATTTAGAAGAAGTTAGTTTCTTTATGGAAAACTTAACCGTTCATATTTAACGAATCATATTTTTTTAAATAATTTTATTGGTCTTGATAGTTTCATTAGTTTATGTCTATTGTGTTATAGGTGTTAGTTCTTAATCTTTTTCTCTTACATTAAATATTGAAAATATATCCAATTCAAAATCAAAATCACGATCACTTACAAAATAGACTTATAACCTTGTTTTCAAATAAATTTATGTATCGTTGGGACAAATTTAATTTAAAGTCAATAATTGAAAAAAAATCTACTTATGACCTTTTATTCCGGCAATAGCAAATTATTTTATACTCCTTGATATGTATTGTAATTAACAAATTTAGTATTCTGTTCATTAAACAGAGTTTGCATTCATTGAGAATTTTTTTGACGATTATTTTATTTATTATTAATTATTTTTTCATTTTTGTTGTAGATGGACCAGAATCCTGAGTTGAGCGTTGCAGACGACCCCCCCCCCCCCCCCCCAGGTTTCCTGTTCCGTAAGAAGACTCCACTCTGGCCTCATAACATCCATTTATGTAAGTGTACTCTTTGTCTCCTATTTTAATAAAATATACATGAACAATAAATAAAAATCACGTTACAAATACAAAATAATATATTTACATAATAAGTTATTTATTTTAAATAAAAGGTATATAACAATAATATAGTACGTGATGTTCTACACATGGTATATATGTTTATATTAATAATTCTTATTATCCATTTCATATATTCTAATGCCTGGTTTATTTAAAATGCATCTTTCAAAGTCAACGCCTTATATCCTACAACACACTTCCTTGAAGCAAGTAGCAACAATATGGCGACAGCTAAGTGATAGTTACGAATGTGATCTTTGTTTTGTGCTTATTAAAGTGTTACAAACTGTTATATTTATTGTGTATTATTCCAAATGGACAAGGAGCAGTAGTACTTCAGTAATCGGCTGCATTTTGAAAGGTAAATTGTTTAATTTTATAGTAAATATATCATCAAAATCGAGATATTGGAATCATACGTGCAAATGTTATCGTGAACTAGACGAGCCTGAGAGTACAAAATGTTTCTAGAATTATAAACCGAATCTTAGGAAAACATTATATATTCTTGCATTCAGTAAAAATGTTACATATAGTTTCAATTTTAATAGAAAATGAGTAGGTATATTTTTATCCGGTTTTCCACGTATTACCTTGTAGTTTTCTAAAGTAAATTATTTAATATATAATTTTAGTAAAGAAAAACATATATTTTTACCCTGGAACATAATATATGAACATTTTAGTTCTTATGAAGTTAGAACACAATTAATGCAGTAACTATATTATCAAAATATATTTTTCATGTTGTATACTTTTTATTTATAATATAGAATGAATACATTTTCTAAGAGGGAAATATGTTTTAATCAAAGATATTATACATCGATAAACAATACACTTACATATTTATTTGTTTATGTATCTACATTAATATGATCTATTTTAATACTTGATACATTTGAGGATAGAGAAATAATGCATGAATAGGAGTAGAAAATAAAAACAAATGTAGACGAAAATTTTATTATGTGCTTATGTCTTATTTTTTTGTAAACACAAATAGGTATATTACGCACCCACACAACCACGCACACATACACACACACACACCTCGACACACACATACACACACACCTCGACATACACGCACACACGCACATATTCAAGCACACATTCAAGCAAACGTGTATATATATAAACCCAGATATTTTTTCATTTATTCTTTTTTGACCTCTCGTTGAATCACATTTTAAATTTTGCTGGTGTGGCGTAAGGTACCTGAGGGTATTAACGCCCACCTAATAAATTTTGTATTGCTAAATGCCACACTTTTAAAATAAATGAAAAACAATTATCCCAGAATAATCTTTATTTATTAACGTACACTATAATAATAGTTATTTGTTTTTAAATCATCATTATAAAAAAATATATTATTTTTAAAAAAAGTCTCTTTTGGGCGTTATTTCCCGCATAGGTGTATAATAACGCCCATACCAAAATTAATGTTATAATATCTGACAAACTGTGTAAAATAGAAATAAAAGCTTATAAATGTGGAATTAGATAATACTTAATACTATTTAACACTATAACAAAACAATTATTCAGTCTTATTTTACAAAAAAAAACGTTGAAGATATTTTTGTTTTCATTAACACTGCGGGCATTCAAATTCTAAATCATTTTCAGTTAAACCTACACAGTCTTCATGGTACCATGTTTTACATTTCATACATTCTCGCATATCTGACACACGATCGTCGTGGAAGTATCGTCATTTTTTCTTTGGAACAAATCTCTAGTAACTTTTTGTGCTTTGTAGTTAATAACTTTCCTCCGGCCTTTTGCATCATTCTTAGACTTCTTCATTTCAGGTGTTGGCAACAACACTTGAACCGAAGTATCAGACTTAGGTACATTTTCTTTCGATCGCAAATCTGCAAGAGGACGCTCGTCATCTGAGTCAAAAAAAGTTTCTGAGACAGCACTAGAATCTAAGAAAAAAAAAAAAAAATAGAAAAATAATATTACGTCTAATAACGCCCACTACTTATCGATTATTTGGGCGTTATTTGCCGCAATAGCACCATTAAATAAAATAAGATTGAAAGAAAAAAACACAACACATTATTTCAAAATTTTTGTTGTATACATTACATAAGGTCTTAAAGAATGGAAACAGAGAAATAATAATATTAAATAAATAATAAATACAATATTATACTTACACTTTAATCCGGCGCAATTTTATAAAATAGTTTATGTAGCTACATACTATACTGCGTTTATTGTTACTGAGAGGAGAAACGCCGCGGCGTGACTTACTGCTATTTCTTTTTCATCTCTATAGAGGGGGGTTTCATGACACAGAACTATATTCGAATTGCTGTGGTCTAAACCGCCAAATTCAAAAGTGGGCGTTATTACCCTACGGGCGTTATTACCCTCAGGTACCTTACACCTCCTGGATAACTTTTATAAATTCTTACGGTGCTCTCATGAGTTAAACATAGTTAGAATTAACAGAAAAGGAAAATTATGTTAATGCTATATAAAAACATTCATTCTTGATTTTTTTTTCTTTAAACTTTAAAAACAATACTCAGTTTTAAGGTGACATGCTTCTATTTTAAAAAAATTCAATACATAAGAAAAAATAAATATAAATATCAGCTAACAGATCATGTATGAACGCCATCATGTACAAAATTTATGAGATGTGCTAAACTTTATTAGATGAAAAATGATATACTCACGCGTATTATTGTTTTTACCTTCCGTAAAAGGAAGGTATTGTCTTTGGTCAAAAAATTCGTTGGTGAGTTTTTAATGAATAAGCACGTTTTAGGGCCCCTAGAATACGAATTTACTATTTTTAAGATGATGTCTGTATGTGTGTGTGTCCGTGTGTGTGTCCGTGTGTGTGTCCGTGTGTGACAAATTTTTCTCCGACGATAACTCCAATACTACAATTCTAAAAATTATAATTCTTTCGTATTCCTCTTCTTTACATCCATATGAAGAGCTGATTAGATTTTGGTTATAATTGATCCACCGGAAGTACCCTTATTTGAAGTTTTTAACAGTTTTTCTTGAAAAAACGCAGTTTAATATTATTTTTCGACATTTTGTGATTATCAATATGAACGAATATCTTATTCTCTATACGGTTTGATTATAAAGTTTCGTTCATATTCAATAGATATAGAGTTATAGAGACATTAAGAGAGATTAACTTTCAAAAATTAGTCAGCTATGTTAAAATTATGGAAACAACAGATAAATTCAGAAAAATTTAATTGACAGATGTCAGTGTCAAATGCAAAACCAAAGTTGAAAGTACAGTGTCAGAAAGTTATGTGTGAATGTGATAGAGTGTCCCTCCAAAGAGAAGAAGATGGAAGGACTGTGTAGCAGAAGATTTGAGAGAGGAAGAATTGTGTGAAGAAGATGCGTTGGACAGGAATGATTAAAAGAGAAGAGTAAGAAACAGCGACCCCTAATAAAATAGGGAAAGGAACTTTCGGTATAGAATTTGTACAAAATAGTGTGTTCGTGTTACAATTTTATAGGATATACAGAATCTTTTTCACGGAACTTTTGGTATGGGATATATACAAAATACATTGTATTGACGGAAGGTTTTGTGCTGGCCACAACAGATTTTTTGAATTTTGAATACTACAAATTATTTACTAATAGGTATATATGTTATGTAATCGATTTTATTAATTAATTATTTGGGTGGTATTATTATCTAATACCCATCAATTACGCGTTTAATTTGGTTATTATTTTGGTGCCGTGTGTGTGTAAAGACGAGTGTGTGGTGTACTTGTGTACTGTGACTTCGAAGATGACTTCCTGATGCTAGGAGCGACTTCCAGACTTTTGCAGGATCTGGAGTCGTACCTGAAGATATTATTTATTCATGGTAGGTTCAAATATTCAAATATTTGACGAAAATTATATTTATTGTTAATTGTATTTTCATTCTTATAGATTTCTACAATAGCGGGATGAACTAAGAAGCTGCAAGAAGGTGAACAGCTACAAGTGAACTTGAATCCTGAATAAGCGTGGGAGACAACCCCTGTAGTTCTTCTGTGCCATGAGGAGAGACTTCACCCTTGCCCCATAATTACCATTTTATGCATTTGTATCCCTTGTCCCTTATTTTAATAAAACATACATAAATAAATAAAAATCACATTAGGAGTTAAAATATATCGCAATTTCATGACAAATTATTTCTTTTACAGGATAACTAAAAAGTATATAACAATAATACAGTAAATTAAATATGCACTAAACATGATCTCTATATTTATATTAATATTTATTAGCATACATACATTTTTCACCTCATGCGAATATAAATATATATTTAAATTGATTCATATGAAACAAACTATCTTATTCATACAGTGGTAATAATAAACAAATTCCTATTTCCAGATTAAGTATTCCTAGAACATCGTTTAACCCTTTGTTAACATAACATAGATGCAGAGTTTATTTTCGGGTTAAATCTTATCCCATGTTTATTATTATACATTCGTGAGTTAAGACAATCCTATAGCAGTCCCCAAAATGATCTGAAACATGAGATTCGCGCGAAACACTACAGCCCTCACTATTGAATTATTCGTTACAATCTATACATATTATGAAAGAAGATAGTATGATTTCGTTTGGAACATATTGTTCATTGGTTTTATGCTCGGTTTTATGTTAATTAGCATACTATTAGTACTCAAATTCCTAGAAATAGAGGCTGAGGAGTTTCGTGTGATAACACTATTTTCTAGAATAGGCTATTCCACCGTAATCGAAAAGATTAAAAGTTTATCAAAAATATGAAAGATAACAGTTAAACGATAAGAAAAATACCAACTATTTTTTTAAAATTATTCCCTTTAAAAAATACGGGGAGTTTTACTTTTGCTGACGTAAGACATGTGCACGGGTGTTTAAGCAAATAGGATTTAAGTTTGAACACCGACTGTATGGAGCTCCGCTTTCACTTCGCTTCAATTAAGAATATAATTATTCGGGTGTGTCGGATATGTTCGGATGGTGTTCGGGTGATTTTCTTGTCTTTACATGTTTGTTGATCTATCTGCTGCACTCCTTTGAAATTTGTTTGAAATTGTGGCACCAACCATGCGCTGTGCGCTACCAACCTCGAGAATGTCAAAATGTTTTTGTAAAATAAGAAAAAAAGTATAATAAATTAATTGCAATAATATATTTTCTTTCCCTAATAATAAAATATAATATTACAATTCAAATATACATTATTTTGTAATTTTCTCAACATTTTTTCGTTAGTCTGTGAACCACTGTTTGTTTACTTCTGGTATACCCACATTACCTACATCACAAATGAAACTTAAAATTCATAACTTAATATCTCGCTTATTTGGAGGAATTTTAAACTCGGATTTTCAAATAGTCTTACATACTTATGTAGTTCAAGATAAAAAATTTTTTAAAAAATATCATGGAATAGCCTATTCTTATTAATTTGCTCTCATAGTTCAGCAGTACAGTCTTAGCTACGAGCTATCTACACTTTGTTACGCTTCTCTTCCTCAGATATACAGTAGGGGACGTTACGTATCAATACTGTATTTTCTGGACCGTAATTGAATCCTCTGCACATTTTTGAGCGCAGCAATTGCCTCGTCGCTATAGGATCATCTTATGCT
The DNA here is from genome assembly GCA_943142095.1 of Ophonus ardosiacus. Classification (NCBI taxonomy): domain Eukaryota; kingdom Metazoa; phylum Arthropoda; class Insecta; order Coleoptera; family Carabidae; genus Ophonus; species Ophonus ardosiacus. The sequence continues at coordinate 45,329,488 of OW964829.1, read as the reverse complement.
CGTGATAGAATATTTCTGTGTTAAATAGGCTATTCTGTATTTGACCCTTATTTATTATTACCGCTGTAAGTGATTAATGATTGATTGTCGTAAAATTATCCTCAGAGACTATTTATTTTAAATAAAAGGTATATAACAATAATACAGAACGCGAAATATGCACTATAATATGGTATATGTTACTATACTAATATTTTTTATCATACATTTCATTTATTGTAATGCATGGTTTATTTAAAATGCATCTTTCAAATTCAACGCCTTATATCTTGCATCACACTTCCCTGGCGACGATGGTAAAGCGTCAGTTACGTGTGTGTGATCTTTTTTGTGCTAAATAAATAGTTTAAAGTTAATATATTTATAGTGCAATATTACCAAAAGAAATGGTGCAGTAGTACTTGAGTAATCAGCTGTATTTTGAAAGGTAAATTGTTTAATTTCATACTCATACCATACAATTTTAAAACAGTAATTGTAGTTTGTAAAGGCGTTAAACACAATTTGCAATAACTATATCAAAATATAATTTACATGTTGTATACCTTTTATTTATGATAACATATGACATGAATAATATATCTTATAAGAAAGAAGATATTTAATAAAAAAAATTGCTGTGGCCAGCACAAGCCCTCTCGCCATTTTCATATTAGGCTATATAAGTATTTTATTACACTTCGCTATCGAACCGTCGTTTTATAACAAAAAAATACACTTTACCAAAATATTTTTATATATTTTATTTGAATACATGTTAAACAATTACAACCTTTCGCCGTATCAGTCAAAATACGTTAGTACTTGTACTTATTCTTTAAGCCACATATCACAGATGTAGGTAATAAGAATAATTAGGTGAAAAATAAAACTTAATGTTATTAATGCACATAAATTTATTTTTAGTTGATCCTGTATTATAATATACTTGCTTTACATTATTTATCAAAATGATACAGTTCTTGTCTAAGATTTATAGTTTATAGCAGTTTGCATTTTAATGTTGAACATACATTTGTTTAAAAAACTTTGTAGTAAAATACTGATCTATTTTTAATTGTCATCATATCAAAAATCTATAGTTCTATAAGTCTTAGAAAAAAATGTTATCTATTATATTCGCAAAAATCTGCAATATTATGTATAGAATTTAGTTTAGAGATATATACATATTCCATTTTTTATTTCTTTTAAGTTCATATAGAATAATATCATTATAATATGTAACACGAATAAAATGTATTACGTAAATGACCAATAAATACAGTAAAATGAATACAATTTCTCATTTCAAAAACCTATTTTCCTATCCTCAAAATTTGTATTCCAGCATGCAGCAATCCACCAAAATACGAACTAGATCATCAAAATGAGATCAGATAATTTACAGCCTATATTTACGCAAGCAGCAAAATTCGAGCCGCGAGAAGCGAGAAACGATCCACAGCAGCTCGATTATATAATCGCCGATGTACAGCGAGCGAATCACGCTAACTAGATTACATAATCACGTATACAGCGAGCGATCGACGGCAGCTTGATTACGTAATCGCCCATATACAGCCTACAAGCAGGGCTTCTGGTCGACAAAATTCAAAAATCGTGTAAAATCGACGTTTTAGAGCCGTAGCGGCTGAAAAGTAGCATTTTACTGCCGCTACGAGCATTTTTGAGCTCTCCGGCAGATTTTCAGCCGATAGCAAGGCATTTACCCACCAAAATTTTAATATCCATCGATCGGCAACCTACAGCAACTCTTCTGGTCGTCAAAATTTAAAAATCGTGTTGAATCGCCGATGTACAGCCCGTAGCAAGACTACTAGGAGAATTTTTTAGCTCTCTGGCCGATCGGAAGCATTCACCCACCGAAATTTTGAATTTCTGAATTCGGAAGGCTATAGTAAGGCCTGGTGATCAAAACTTGAAACTCAGATCTCCCACCACGTATTTCTAGCTGTGTATATACTGGCTGTCTGTTGAATTTACAGCCATTCGTGCCAGCGCGAGCGGTGGATTCGTACCGGAGACTCTTAACCAGGATGTTACGTAATAACGGCTATATTGGCTATATACAGGCTTCTAGTAGATTTTTGCTGGCTGGCCGCTAGATCCAGGATCGATTCTCGCGTACTAGCTAGCTACCTGCAACCAGCAATCCACAAGCACCCCAGCGCCTAGACCGTAGGCCTACGGTCCAGGATGGGATGCGTGCGGGTTGCTGGATGCTGGTAGCTAGCTAGTAGGCGGGAAACGAACCTGGATCTTTAGTTTGCAAGATCTTGTAGCTCGTCGTTCTGGTTTCGGATTGACGGCTACAGGATTATTGCTAGCTAGCGGGATATGAACCTAGATCTTTGGAATGCGATTTTTGATATTTGTATTGTAATGAAAAAGTTTATTATTTGAATATGGATTTATTGGTCAATGATATATTACATAATAATGGTGTTACAATATATAATACATGAAATACATTATTTTACAGAGTTTTAATATATAAGTAATGGAGCAATTAACAAATTATTTTTATCTTTTAATGTAGATCAGCGTTTGCATTTTTGCAAATATAAAGATTATTAAACGTGCTCTAATATGTCAAATTTGTTGTTATTGATAAAGTAACTATACTATCTTATACATACGTACATACATAAGGAACGATAATTTTTTTAACAGGAAGTCATATTTGCAATAAAAAATATGTTTATTTCTACTAGTACTTTAATATATTATTACAACATTTTTAATGATACATATATTTCTGATGTGCGTACATACGACTCATTTTCTACCATATAAATACGAATACTAACACATATATGCTTATTTGTTTGTGATTATGTCTGGCAGCTTAAAAGTATATTTTCGCAAGATATAAAAAGATATTTTTTCTAAGAACATACATGGATAATATGTATGAACGATTTTATGTAGTGGAAAATCCATATAAATATATAAGTGTGAAAGTATGTTTTATTGAGGATAATAAAACTTAATACAATCTCTACCATATAAATACGAATATAAACACATACATATATGCCTATTTGTTTATAATTATGTGTGACAGCGTAAAAGTATATCAAATCTACGCGACATAAAGATAATTTTTCTAAGTACATACATGCGTACATGAACGATTTTATGCAGTGGAAAGTCCGTATACATATTTCATAAAGTGTAAAAAATGTTTTACTGAGGATAATAATGCCTGATTTTCTTCTAAGTGCAACAGTAGAATATTAAGAGTATTTAGTGTAGCTAAAAATAAATATCGCGAAATCTAACCTAGATAGAAACTCGTGCTGTTCAAATTTGAATTCAGCATGCAATTTTCTAAAATGAAATCAATTTTCTAATATGAAATCAATTTTTAGAGATTGTTAAGTATAGGAAATTTCTCCTTTAACCTTCTACTAGTGACTTGGTGCCCTTATGACCCAAAATGTTTTTAAATTTAGTTCAAGTTGTATAGTTTTAAAGCTAGGATACCTTAGTTCTATTTACCCTTAAATGTTGTTCTCACGTGTCACGTGTTTCTAACTGAATTAGTTATTTTTTTAAGAGTTATTTTAATTATAAATTTTACTGGGGTTACATAGGCCCCACGACAACGTCACTGTGTACGTTACCATTTCAATTAAAGCCCAGTTTTTCCACAAAGTGTCAGTTAACTTATCCATCAGATAAAAGAAAAATATTGCATCATTTAAATGACGTCATTTTACGCTCTAATATAGATGCGATATTTTCATTATATCTGGCGGATAAGTCAACTGGCATTTTATCAAGATGTGGAAAAACGGGGCCTTAATGTATTACTTCTAAAAGTATATAAAACGAACATATTTTATAAAGCTAATTTCAAAACAATTTTTAAGGATAATATATATATAAACCAGAAATATCCAAGCGAATTATACGACATTGCAAAAAAAAGGAATGAAAAAATCTGTGACGAAGCCACCCGTTAAAACCGTGTAACAAAAGTAAAAGATGTGAATTTTGTCCTAGAAATAATAACGAGATAACTAAAAGTACGGAAGAGTGACGATTATTGAGAAATTATTTGCAAAAACTGTGTGGAATAATGATTTATTTTTTAGATTCTGCTGCAAGGAAATTATTATTTTAAGTAAAGTAAACCTCTACATTTTGTAACAAATTTTTGTGCATCGTTCATTTGATCTTACCTATGTATATCTTTTTTAGATAACAAATTATTTAATATCCTTTCTTTATTTAAATACACTGTCTAAAAGAATATTTAAAGTAAACAATAATTTGTTAGCAGAGACAGTGCAATAATTAGATTAATTGATGGGTTCAATTTGGCACCACGTAACCATTTATGTAACAGGATTTTCATGTCATCAGTAGAAAGTTAAAAATAAATATTTCGAAAACTAATCTAAATAGGATTTAATGATGTTCAAATTTGAACTCAGCATGCATTTTTCTATTAGAAAACTAATTTTCCAATATTTTGAAATCTTAAACAATTTTTTAGACTAACTTGTTTCAAACCAAGTACATTTGTATAAGAAATTTCGACTAAAAATGAATATCACGGAAATTAAGTTAGATATTAATTCGTGCTGTTCAAATTTGAATTCAGTATGTGTTTTTCTAAAATGACAAGTACGTTTATATAGGAAAAATGATTTTCATCGAAATAATATTGGACTTTGTTGTATTTGATGTAGGTATCCTACTGATAGTCATATGTATGTTGTACTTGTACCCATGCTTCGAAAAGTATTTAAATGAACATGAACATATTTTGTGTTGTACCTTTGTACACTGTATGATGTACCTATTACTTAAATACTATGATAAAAATAAAATAATTTAAAAACTAAGTGAAATAGCTACTTGCGGTTTTCAAATTTGAATTCTGAGGATTATTTTATATATGTACGCAAAGTTTCAGAAATTCGAATTGCTTTTTATTTTTCTGTACCTTTTAAGTAGTACATATGCATGTATGTATTGTATGTGTATTTCTTATATAATGAACTGTAAAATATATGAAAATGAAGATATATGTGTTGCATAATGACATGAATTGATTATGTGCCAATTATTCTTGTCATATATTAGTTATACGAGTACTTAATGTTTAGGAGGACAAGTTTTATTAATTTATTTATTTTACATAAATCTTATAAAATAAGTCTTGCGGGGCACCATACATGTTGTTCAGTGTGATGCTCTGTAACAATATGATCATATCCAACGCTGAAATCAGGGTAGATATCTTTCTGCAACTCACTCACATCCTTCTACTTCTTGGCCAGGACTGTAATTCGTATCTGTTACATGTTTCTGTAACAATAAAAATATATTTGAAATAATATTAGGATTAGTGGTTACAAATAATAATATGGATGGACTTAGAACTGTTTAAATCGTTCGTAATTATTAAAAATAAAATACATAATATGAAAACTTACACTTCCGTGAGAAATTCAATATTGAAAAGAATATTTAAATTTTTAATTATTTAAATATAAAATATTTGTAGTAAAATATATAGTACGTCCAATAATATTTGATATGTGTATGTGGTATTAACACTATAAATAATTCAAAATTAATTCAAATTCTTTTCCACACAACATCAACAATTATAATTCAAGTATATATGTACACCCGAAATAGTCCGTACAAATAATGGCTGATATACCCAATAATGGTTACTAAAGTAGTTTAAAAATGAAAAAAACTTACAATGAATAAATTATTTCCCTAAGTATAAGTCCAAGACTTGAAGATGTCCAAAAGTCCTCTTCAGGCACTAGGAAGTCGTCCTCGAAGGCACAGTACACGAGCACACCACACGTCTGTTCACTAGGACTGTAACAATGAAACTGACAAACTGACAAAATTGATCTATGTAACAGTTAGGCATTAGATAACAATAATAAAAAAAAAAAAAAAATGGTAGTCAACAATCAAAATAATGAGTATAAATTATAATTGATGTCCTATATATTACATAATTTTGTAGACGCTCGTAAGATTTTTTTAAAATTATTGTTTGTAAACAACGCGAAATATAAATTATGAACTTTAGGGTTGATAGAAAGGGTGCTATTCATTGATGAAAAAAAAAATTAAGTTAGGGACCTTTTCAAATTTGTACTCAGGGGATTTTTTTCTGAATGTATGCTAAGTTTTAGGATATCGAATTACTGAAAAAAAGAATTCAGTTATATTTGCTTCAAGATAGGAAAATTTATTTGTGTATACCATGATAAAAATAAAATAATTTAAAAACTAAGTGAGATAGCGACTTTCAGTTTTCAAATTTGAATTCAGGGGGTGTTTTTCGATATGTACACTAAGTTTCAGGAATTCGAATTACTGAAAAAAAAAATCTGTCATGTTTGTTTCAAGATAGGAAAATGTCTTTTGTGTATACCATGATAAAAGTAAAATATTTTAAAAACTAAGTGAGATAGCGACTTGCAGTTTTCAAATTTGAATTCTGGGGGTGTTTTTCGATGTGTACACTGAGTTTCAGGAATTCGAATTACTGGAAAAAAAATTCTGTCATGTTTGTTTCAAGATAGGAAAATGTCTTTTGTGTATACCATGATAAAAGTAAAATATTTTAAAAACTAAGTGAGATAGCGACTTGCAGTTTTCAAATTTGAATTCTGGGGGTGTTTTTCGATGTGTACACTGAGTTTCAGGAATTCGAATTACTGGAAAAAAAATTCTGTCATGTTTGTTTCAAGATAGGAAAATTTATTTGTGTATACCATGATAAAAATAAAATAATTTAAAAACTAATTGAGATAGCGACTTTCAGTTTTCAAATTTGAATTCAAGGGGTATTTTTCGATATGTACACTAAGTTTCAGGAATTCGAATTACTGAAAAAAAAAATTCTGTCATGTTTATTTCAAGATAGGAAAATGTCTTTTGTGTATACCATGATAAAAGTAAAATATTTTAAAAACTAAGTGAGATAGCGACTTGCAGTTTTCAAATTTGAATTCAGGGGGTGTTTTTCGATGTGTACACTGAGTTTCAGGAATTCGAATTACTGGAAAAAAAATTATGTCATGTTTATTTCAAGATAGGAAAATGTTTTTTGTGTATACCATTATAAAAATAAAATATTTTAAAACTAAGTGAGATAACGACTTGCAGTTTTCAAATTTGAATTCAGGGGGTATTTTTCGATATGTACACTAAGTTTCAGGAATTCGAATTACTGGAAAAAAAATTATGTCATGTTTATTTCAAGATAGGAAAATGTCTTTTGTGTATACCATGATAAAAGTAAAATATTTTAAAAACTGAGTGAGATAACGACTTGCAGTTTTCAAATTTGAATTCAGGGGGGTTTTTCGATATGTACACTAAGTTTCAGGAATTCGAATTACTGGAAAAAAAATTATGTCATGTTTATTTCAAGATAGGAAAATGTCTTTTGTGTATACCATGATAAAAATAAAATATTTTAAAAACTAAGTGAGATAGCGACTTGCAGTTTTCAAATTTGAATTCAGGGGGTGTTTTTCGATGTGTACACTGAGTTTCAGGAATTCGAATTACTGGAAAAAAAATTATGTCATGTTTATTTCAAGATAGGAAAATGTTTTTTGTGTATACCATTATAAAAATAAAATATTTTAAAACTAAGTGAGATAACGACTTGCAGTTTTCAAATTTGAATTCAGGGGGTATTTTTCGATATGTACACTAAGTTTCAGGAATTCGAATTACTGAAAAAAAAAATTCTTTCATGTTTGTTTCAAGATAGGAAAATGTCTTTTGTGTATACCATGATAAAAGTAAAATATTTTAAAAACTGAGTGAGATAACGACTTGCAGTTTTCAAATTTGAATTCAGGGGGGTTTTTCGATATGTACACTAAGTTTCAGGAATTCGAATTACTGGAAAAAAAATTATGTCATGTTTATTTCAAGATAGGAAAATGTCTTTTGTGTATACCATGATAAAAATAAAATATTTTAAAAACTAAGTGAGATAGCGACTTGCAGTTTTCAAATTTGAATTCAGGGGGTGTTTTTCGATGTGTACACTGAGTTTCAGGAATTCGAATTACTGGAAAAAAAATTATGTCATGTTTATTTCAAGATAGGAAAATGTTTTTTGTGTATACCATTATAAAAATAAAATATTTTAAAACTAAGTGAGATAACGACTTGCAGTTTTCAAATTTGAATTCAGGGGGTATTTTTCGATATGTACACTAAGTTTCAGGAATTCGAATTACTGAAAAAAAAAATTCTTTCATGTTTGTTTCAAGATAGGAAAATGTCTTTTGTGTATACCATGATAAAAGTAAAATATTTTAAAAACTAAGTGAGATAGCGACTTGCAGTTTTCAAATTTGAATTCAGGGGGTGTTTCTCGATATGTTTCAGGAATTTGAATTGGAAATTCCAACTTTAGAGCTCAAAATTTCTGAAACTAAGTAAGATAGGAACTTGTACGTTTCAAATTTGATTTGCACATGCATCCTTGTATACATAAGTAACGTTTTAAAATCGTTGAAATGTTAACAAATAGTTTTCTATATGATATTTCAACTTTACATATTAATATGAATAGAAAAGTGGTATTATTAACAAACATAAAGTGCAGATACAATAAATAAGTTATTACATTTATCATTTTATTAATAAATCATTTCTTTTTGCAGATGATCACGTTTTCGACGTTCCAGTAGTAATAAACGCAGACATCGCGACTTGGAGAACCCTTTCGTGTGTCTACAGTATCCTGGGGCTTCTCTCCGGACCTGGTGGACATGATTTCGTTGTCTGGATCAGGAAACCATACCCTGCGATATCGTGAAATCGTGAACCGGTTCGCCTGATCTCCATACTTCAAATCCTATAAAATATGAAAGTGAGTTAAACTGTATACTCCACTAAAGGTTGTCATGCGTTGTTATTTCACATTTTTATTTATTACTCCTACAGATAACAACTTGCACAATAAAAATTTGGAATATACATAAAATTCTCTGTAAGATACGTCTAATTATAATTTTTTACTTCGATTGGTTTAGCAGTTACGGGGCGTTAAAATACATGTATTTTCGTCAAATTTTCTCTGTACACTTGTTTCATATTTTCATTTATCACTACTACAAGAATAAAGATAGTAAATAGGGAAATAAAAATTTATATTTTACATAAAATTCGTTATTGGCAGACACATTTGTTTTGTGTTCAACAACTTAGAAGAAATGTAAATGTAATATCAAAGGTTCATACTAACCTATGGTGAATTTTCATAATATATATCATCCGCTGTTGTATCATCACTGTAATTTATCATCATCGGCGATTTTCACAGATCGGAATACACTTTGTAGTAAATATTACGTAACACTCACACCAATTAGAATAACTTGTATAACACTTGGTATTATTAGTAAAACAATACACCACACTTTTACGGGCAATTTTACATATTTTAATAATAGGAAAGATTTTTTTTTTAATATACAGCAACTGTATAGTGAACTAGCTCACGACACAATATAATTTTGACTAAGGATTAAATAATAAACACTAACGGGAGGACAGAGTAAAATTATAAGAAGCAGAAATATTATAAGTTAAAATGAATTTTGAATATTTAGATTTTATTGTAAATAATAATGTACATATGAACATTTAAATTTAGTGTACTATTAAATTATTAAATTTAGATTTTTTTAAAAAGTTTAAACAAAATGAAAATTATTTAAAGCTATTTAAATAATTTTTAAAAAGTTTATAGGGTAAATGTAACATTTTTAAAATATATAGCGAACTATACGATGTAAATAGAGAACGATTTCAATAAAAAATTCAAACCTTTTCGTTGCTATATGCTCTACACGATTATTCATAAGCACACGATGTTCACTTCACCAAAGGCTGAAAGGAACTGAAGTCTTTATTCTAAAAACATAATATTAATATTATCACGTAATACCCCCACTATAATTAAGTGTTTATTTATTATATCTTTTGTACTTTGCCGCCCAAATAAATATGTTTGTTTACAAGTTCTGCCAAGGGCCTAGTACACCCAGCAATAGGATACGGTAACTACAACACGGGATGATGATAATATATGACTTTTTATGAGAATAAATAAATAAAATAGTAGTTTTCTTACCTTTCCTATGTAATAACAAAAGGGACAGGGAAATATCCTAATATTTAAGGATTTTTCCAAATTTTCCTATGCTATCTTTTAGTATTAAGTTCTCTAGGTACGAAAATAACCATCCGATAGGAGTCCGCCCTTTTATAAAGGGCTAAGGGCTTATTTGAGCCCTTGGGGAAAATCTGACCACGGATTTCATTTATGCAGCTCCTAGTAAGTTCAACAACACTTGTCTGGCTTTTCTAACTTTTTTAGTTCAGGAATTAGCGCAGGCTCTTCGCCACAAACTTGAAGGGCAAATATATTGTAAACCAAAGGGTTTTCAACAAATCTGTGCAAGCCAATGGAAAGCGCGGGTTCGAATCCCCCCGTTTCGCTATTTTCCGGCCCTTTAGCCCTATAAATTAACGAATTTAAGTGGTAGTCCCTTTAAAAAACTTTAAGGGCTCATATCTCGGAAACGGCTGGGTTTTTAGCGTTTTCCTTAAAACGCTGTTCCTTAGGGGAATTCGAATGAGTAATATGGGGTCAAACTACATCATACCAAAGTTTGAAGGGCGTAGGGCAAAATTTTTTGTAATAAGGGTTTTTGAAAATTTTCGAACATTTTTTGATTTTTTTTTTGTTTATACCAAAATTTTATTATTTATTTTTTAAGCACTATAAGCAATAAAATAACCATACGTAGAACTCTTTCTTATTCCTTTTCCCCGGATACTATGGAAAATTTTCGACTCAAAATGCGACACTTTTTAATTAAGAAATGCTTTATATCTCCTAAACTACAAAAGGTTGAAGGGCCGGACAAGGTTTTTTAGACTAATTACGACCCGCAGAACACGAATCCGGTCTCACATTTAAAATATGAGAACTCTTTTCATTCCTGTTATGCTGATACCATCAAAAATTTTCGACTCAAAAACTAAGTAAAATTAGGTTTAAAAAAAGTGTTGTAGCTCGTAAACTACAGAAGTTAGAAGGGCCGGACAAGGTTTTTTAGACTAATTACGACCCGTAGAACACGAATCCGGTCTCACATTTAAAATATGAGAACTCTTTTCATTCCTGTTATCCTGATACCATCAAAAATTTTCGACTCAAAAACTGAGTAAAATTAGGTTTAAAAAAAGTGTTGTAGCTCGTAAACTACAGAAGTTAGAAGGGCCGGACAAGGTTTTTTAGACTAATTACGACCCGTAGAACACGAATCCGGTCTCACATTTAAAATATGAGAACTCTTTTCATTCCTGTTATCCTGATACCATCAAAAATTTTCGACTCAAAAACTGAGTAAAATTAGGTTTAAAAAAAGTGTTGTAGCTCGTAAACTACAGAAGTTAGAAGGGCCGGACAAGGTTTTTTAGACTAATTACGACCCGTAGAACACGAATCCGGTCTCACATTTAAAATATGAGAACTCTTTTCATTCCTGTTATCCTGATACCATCAAAAATTTTCGACTCAAAAACTGAGTAAAATTAGGTTTAAAAAAAGTGTTGTAGCTCGGAAACTACAGAAGTTAGAAGGGCCGGACAAGGTTTTTTAGACTAATTACGACCCGTAGAACACGAATCCGGTCTCACATTTAAAATATGAGAACTCTTTTCATTCCTGTTATCCTGATACCATCAAAAATTTTCGACTCAAAAACTGAGTAAAATTAGGTTTAAAAAAAGTGTTGTAGCTCGGAAACTACAGAAGTTAGAAGGGCCGGACAGGGTTTTTTAGACTAATTACGACCCGTAGAACACAAATCCGGTCTCACATTTAAAATATGTGAACTCTTTTCATTCCTGTTATCCTGATACCATCAAAAATTTTCGACTCAAAAACTGAGTAAAATTAGGTTTAAAAAAAGTGTTGTAGCTCGTAAACTACAGAAGTTAGAAGGGCCGGACAAGGTTTTTTAGACTAATTACGACCCGTAGAACACGAATCCGGTCTCACATTTAAAATATGAGAACTCTTTTCATTCCTGTTATCCTGATACCATCAAAAATTTTCGATTCAAAAACTGAGTAAAATTAGGTTTAAAAAAAGTGTTGTAGCTCCAAAACTATAAAAGCTAGAAAGGCCGGACAGGGTTTTTTAGTCTAATTACGACCCGTAGAACACGAATTCGGTCTCACATTTAAAATATGAGAACTCTTTTCATTCCTGTTATCCTTATACCATCAAAAATTTTCGACTCAAAAACTGAGTAAAATTAGGTTTAAAAAAAGTGTTATAGCTCCAAAACTATAAAAGCTGGAAAGGCCGGACAGGGTTTTTTAGACTAATTACGACCCGTAGAACACGAATCCGGTCTCATATTTAAAATATGAGAACTCTTTTCATTCCTGTTATCCTGATACCATCAAAAATTTTCGATTCAAAATCTGGGTAAAGTTAGGTTAAAAAATAATATAGGTCAAAAACTATAAAAGCTAGAAGGGCCGGACAAGTTCTATTAAACTAATTACAATCCGTAGAACACGAATGAACATGAAAAATTTCTCATATCTTATTTCCTTTATAAATGTTACATAACTACATACTTCCCTGTCTCTTTGTTCTGGTATTTCCCCCTGTAATAAATGACGGGTTGTTGAAAAAATGTATTAGTTTAAGAAATATTTATTTTTTATTTGTAACACATTGTTCTTTTATGTTCTTAGCTTAAATTGTATGTATTCTTATTTGTATTTTATAAATAAATATGCTTAGGGATGTTTAAATAATAGTCTGTATAAATTTTACTTGTATTTGTAATTCACATTGTAGTATTTCATGCAACTACCCTTAATGTATTTTGTAAATAAATAATATACTTACCCTTATCCTGAAAAAATTAGAAATAGGGATGTTTAAATAATAGTTTGTATAAATTTTACTTGCATTTATTGTTTATTTGTACTTTACATGATTGTATTTCACGTAACTACCCTTAATGTACTTTGTAAATAAATAATATACTTACCCTTGTCCTGAAAAATTAGAAATAGTGATGTTTAAATAATTGCTTGTATACATTTTACTTGCATTTATTGTTTATTTGTACTTTACATGGTTGCATTTCACGTAACTACCCTTAATGTACTTTGTAAATAAATAATATACTTACCCTTGTCCTGAAAAATTAGAAATAGGGATGTTTAAATAATAGTTTGTATACATTTTACTTATATTTATTGTTAATTTGTATTTTACATTGTTGTATTTCATGTAACTACCCTTAATGTACAATATATTACACAAAATATAAATTAAGATATAAATTGTTTATTTTTTATCCCTTTATTACTCTTACTCGTATATAGTTCTTAAAGTGGTAGCCAGATGGCAGCACCTATTAGAAAAGGCTTTTGCGCTTAAAACCAGAAATACTACTTTGAATTGAATTACAAGACTTGGAATTTATTAAGTCTGAATAGATTGCTATCTACTACACAAGAGTCGTTGTGTCTTCTATGATAGTATTTAAATCCCATTTGTAATATATCTAAATACCAAAGGCATCGAAAATTATGTATGTACGTACGTATGTACACAAATGAAATTTTTTAAAATGATTTTACTCTGTTAAAACGTATATAGACATGTGCTACCCCCTGGTGGCCGTTTTAAAAACTACATACGTGTAGGGACTTAGAAGAAAAATTAATTTTTTAAATAAAAAAATATATTTGTATTGTATTGAATTACAAAACTTGGAATTTATTGTCTGAATAGATTGCTATCTACTACACAAGAGTCGTTGTATCTTCTATGATAGTATTTAAATCCCATTTCTAATATATCTAAATACCAAAGGCATCGAAAATTATGTATGTACGTACGTATGTACACAAATGAAATTTTTTAAAATGATTTTACTCTAAGTTGAAACGTTTATAGACATGCGCTACCCCCTGGTGGCCGTTTTAAAAACTACATACGTGTAGGGACTTAGAAAAAAAATTAAATTTTTAAATAAAAAAATATATTTGTATTGTATCGAATTACAAGACTTTTCTTATCAAAAATTAAAGTTTATTCCTTATAAAAATTAAAGTTTATTCTTTATAAAAATTAAAGTTTATTGCTATTACAAAAGACTGTTTCACATTATAATAAATTGTTATTATTTGTATTTAGTAACAATTGTGAAGAGAATTATAACACAAGAGAAACGTAAAAGACATTTGTGTTTAAAAATTTTGTTCATAATTATTTCTCACTACGTTTATTAACAAATTTGGTGACAATTTTTTAACGTGTCAAACAGGCTTTAGTTGTAAATTAGAATGTTTTTATTTAACTATCATTATTTTGATTGTAAATATTATTAATTATTTTGTATCTTTATTTTGCAATAGGTTACTTTTATTACAAAATAAAGATGCAAAATAGTTTATAATATTTACAATCAAAATAATGATAGTTCAGTAAAAAACATTTCTAATTTACAACTAAAGCCTATTTGACATGTTAAAAAATTGTCACCAAATTTGTTAACAAACTTAGTTAGAAATAATTATGAACAGAATTTTTAAACACAAATGTCTTTTAAGATTCTTTTGTGTTATAATTCTGTTCACAATTGTTACTAAATTTCTCAACAAATCTAATAACAATTTATAACAATGTCAAACATCATGATTTAGTTATAAAACTAAAACGTTTATTACCAAATAAAATTATCATTATTATAGTTGTATTATTTGTTGTTAATTATTTTATATCTTTATTCTGTAACTGAATAAAGATGCAATAGAATTAAATACAAATAATAAAACCATAATTTTATTTGGTAACAAACATTTTAGTTTTATAACTGCTACGAAACTCTACATTTATATAATTTGTTTTAAGTTAAAATAATACTCTATTATGTAGAGTTTCGTTTACAATACTAAATTAACAAATTAAATCTTGGGAGTCCCTAAATAAGATTCCTTGTTCCCATTGTTAAAGGTACAAAGATTTCTTATTCAGTATAAGACCGTTTCCGAAACTTTATATTATATATTTTGGTACCACCCAACTTCCCACTTACCAAAATATATATTATTAATACAAAGCTTCATTTACAATACTTAAAATCTAACTTTGCCCTGACCACGTGTTTAAATATATTACATCAGAAATTTAGGAGAACGCCAGTAATTTCTCAAAGCAACACGTTGTCCTGAATACGTCTGAATCCACCCAGTGCAATTACACCAACCCTAATTCCCATCCAGAATCTAAAGAACAACACGTGTTGTCCGCAAATCTAACTGACTCTAATATAAAAAACGGTGGAATCTGTGCCGATGATTCCCGCCCATTTGGGTTGGTTTCGCCTATACACGAGCAGGAGTCAGAGATTTCACGCCTAGTCGAGGCGCCGTGTTACTCACTATATACCTAGGTAATAGATATATGGCTCTCACGACGTCGACTTAAAGCCTACGTCCCCAAACGAACTCCGCATTCCCGACAACACCGGCATAGGCACATGGGTTCCGTCTGCCACGTACGAGGACGTAGGGGGGTGCCCATGGAGGCCTATGGTTGTGCACCGTGTTCCAACGTTGGCCCCAATGCAAAGGACATGCTAATTGATAAACAATATCTAATAACCCACAGTGTAACTGCAAAAGATGAATTCAAACGCAACAGAAACGAAGTATTCACTTGTATTGAAGTCACTAACGTTCTATCCTAAATATCTGTAGTAATTACAATTTTTACTAAAACTACCTACTTTAAAAGTAATGGGACATTGGGTTTAAATTAAAATAATATATTGTTTTATTGTTGTACAAACATTTTAAACAAATGAAAAAGCCATGGTCTGCGTCTCCAATCGGCACTGCAATCTTGACGATAGTGGCGGTGGGGAGATCTTTTTAACCTGAAAACTATCTTAAAACTAAAAACGAAACAATTTATTTAATAAATAGTATATATAAGGGAAACACCGCCCTCAAATACCAAACCCACGTTCCCTTATATATACCGTTTATTAAATACAGTTTCGTGTACAATAATACTTATAATCTAACTTAAATTATTGTAGTTCCCCCCCAAATTAAGTTAATGAAGTGCGCAAAAAAACCTATCTTACGTTAAGATCTATTTCAAAGAAAAACAAATCTAAAAAAGCCTATCTTACGTTAATAACGATTTCAAAGAAAAGCAAGTCTAAAAATGTGAAGTTACGTTAAGTTTTCTCTCTCTCTCTCGAAAAGCAAAAACAACCCTTCCTACTTATTTCTAAGCTATCTTATGTCTACGCGAACTATCTTATATCTAGATTAAACTAAGCTAAAGGCGTGTGAGAGAGAAAGAGTACGAGCTAAGCAAATGGTGAGAACGCCGTGGCGTCGAACGCCGTTGTTGGTTCTCACGGAAGTTTACGAGGGGGTTAAGCCGACCCCACGCGATGCAAAGCATTTACGGCCTAATACACGAACTAGGTAGAGAGTACGGTAGCAGTTACATGTAACTACCTAGGGTACACGCCAACCTACCTAGCTACTCCCGGAGACATTCGCCCGCGCCTCTCGCGGATACCCTACACCGAACGCGGTTATTAACCCGTGTGCTCAACAAAGTTAAATCAAACAAAAACTTTACCTTGTCTTTAATTATTCGTTGCCATTACCATTAAATGATGATTACATTACGTTGCCTCCGGATGAGGAGAGCACATAAGGCCATAAGAAAGCTTTCTGTGCCAACTATGGATTAATGTCCCTGGAAACATTCACACAAGTGTGAAGCGATCCACCATAACAACAGGATTCACATGACGGTGCGTTGTACATATCAGTCCACTCAATTATGGCTATCGCGCACGAAACCTACCTACCCAGCCCCTCTGACCGTGTGAAGTTAATTGAATAAGGAACCCGAACACCCACATCAAAGTTTCGGTCTGTTACCTCCTTCCTGACTTACTCATCCATCCACCTGCAAGCATGCCCCGATACGTCCGGTATTTTCTTTTCCCAAGCACTCTCCCTAGCTACCGTCTGGGTAAGCCACGCGTACGGTTACCGTTGCAACCGTAGACGCACGATTTTAGGATGATCGCCACGGGATGCACTTCAAATTAATCAATTTATTTTTAATTTTTAAAGAAAACGCGTGTTTGCTCGACGGCGCGATGAGCCAAAGTTTAATTAAAACCTGAAAATACATTACCAAGAACTTAAAACTATAGTATTCCTCACGTACGAATGGCATTGCACAAGTTCAATTCGCTTTATAATCTGTGCTCACATCTAATAAGAAACTATCTTTTCCCGCATCAAGAAACGCACATGAATTAATAAATCAACACTAAACACAAAACTGTTAAAACACCCGTCCATGTATACAAACTATGTTGACAGTTTCAAACTATTTCCTAAACAGAGTTACATATGTTGCCTCAAACAGATTTTACAACCTATGTGCCAAAAAAAAACTATTCCACTTACGTGTCTTTAACAAGCCTACACTTTATTGCGCGCAATGCCATTCTTACGTAAATAATACTAAAACTTATAAAGCTACTATTATTTTAGTCTTCTAGATGTCCGTTTCCTGAAAAACATATGCTAATCATTTGTTCCCAGATATTGATTTTATTGATAAATAGTCGATATTTCAATTTCAAATTGTTTGTATATTATAAGGATATTTATGAAAGATATTTCGTTTACTGTAAAACTCAAGACTGAATCTGAATTCAAGATAATATTTAGGCATATAGTCATATTCCTTTGACTAAAGTTCTCATGGTTGAGTATGAGAACAAAATAAAAATAATAATGTATAGTCATATTCCCTAAACTATACGTTCTCATGGCTGAGTATGAGAACAAGATAATAATTAGGCATACAATCATATTCCTTTGACTCCAATAAAGTTTTATTATGAAGTATGAGAACAAAATAATAATTATGCATTGTAATATTCCCTAGAGCCTAGTCTGTAAGTTCTCATGGCTGAGTACGAGAACGAGATAATATTTAGGCATATAGTCATATTCCTTTGACTATAAGTTCTGATGATTAAGTATGAGAAAAAAATCCCTAAACCGTAACTAAAATCGCTACAACTAGATAGTAACTAAGTTGCCATCATCAGTAAACTTCTAACAATATATCAGTTTTGGATTCCCTAGAGCCTAGACTGTAAGTTCTCATGGCTGAGTACGAGAACGAGATAATAATTAGGCATATAGTCATATTCCTTTGACTACAAGTTCTCATGGCTGAGTACGAGAACGAGATAATAATTAGACATATAGTCATATTCCTTTGACTACAAGTTCTCATGGTTGAACAAAAGAACAACGCAATATTTTATAAAAGTTACAATTATGGTAAAAATAAAGTGTCCTACCAGTTCATCCATCGATGGCCGCCTACATCGAAGATCTGTAGTGTTGAAATCCAAACCTCGCAAGCTGTATCCAAATTCTCCAAGTTTTCTGACGCATCATCAGACCAATCAACCGTACACCTATTAAATATTAATTATATTTGACGTTCTTTAAACCATTTAAAAAACTATTGGATAAAATTTCGTCTGGTAATGGTTATTCATTACGGAAGACACTTGAGAAAAGTATCGCTTTTTATCTCTTGCTAAAAGAAATATTGGATTCATGCTAAAAATCGCATATCTAGATTTTATTGAATATTCGAATTATAACATTTTTACGGTGATGTGTATGCGTATGTATGTGTGTATGTATGTGCGTGTGTATGTGTGTGTGTGTATGTGTGTATGTATGTATGCATGTATGTGTGTGTATGTATGTGTATGTATGTGTGTGTATGTGTGTGTATGTGTGTGTATGTGTGTGTATGTGTGTGTGTATGTGTGTGTATGTGTGTGTATGTGTGTGTAGGTGTGTATGTGTGTGTATATGTGTGTGTGTGTGTGTATATGTGTGTATATGTGTGTGTGCATGTGTGTATGTGTATGTGTGTGTATGGGTGTGTATGTGTGTATGGGTGTGAATGTGTGTGTATGTGTGTGTATGTGTGTGTATGGGTGTGTATGGGTGTGTATGAGTGTGTATGGGTGTGTATGGGTGTGTATGGGTGTGTATGTGTGTGTATGGGTGTGTATGTTGGAGGGACGATTCCTCAAAAACTATGACTTAAGGACCTGTTAGTTAACGTATTGCTCAATCTGAAATTAATGGGAAGAGCTGAAAAGGTTTTCATAACAATTGAATAACCGGAAGTAGTTGTTTCATACAAAAAATCTTTTAGATATTATTTTTGAAAATTTTTGTTATTACAAATATAAAGAACATGAAATTCTCCATCTAATACAAAATTTTATTATATCTTCTATAGATTTAGAGATAAATATAATATATAGAATAATCTGTTGCACTAAATCGCACAGTCCAGACTGCACCAAAGATACCAGTTGTCTAATTCAAATGTGTGTATAGATAAATATCAGTGTCAAAAATCAACAATTTTACTGACATTACTGAAAGCTTTTTCTGAGAAGTACATTTAATATTTCTAATAGAATTATTAATTAAATATTTAAAATCGTAGGCAGCTACGTATATTAATAGTAAGAGTACTTATATCCTTAAGAAATACCGCCAATCCCGTCAATGAATTGGAATCATCTTGAACATTTTAGAACAGTAAGAAGATTCCGTATAGAATGAAAGAATAGATATAATTTTTTGTGTACTAATATTAAATTCAAAACTTATGTAACTGAAAATTGCGAGAGGTATTGTGCTGGCCATAACATATTTTTTAAAGTGATTTATGTAATGAATCCACGTGTACAATGCGATATTTGATCCAACAGTTTTTAAATGGTTTCAAGTGTATTTAATATTTGCTTTAATTTGATATTTCCGAAAGCACATTTGATAACAAATAATGCAAAGAAGGCAACCCAGTTACTATGATGTTAATATAGGTATGAATGTTTATCTCAAACAACTGTGCATGACTTACTTTGCAATATGTTTTATTAAATGTCCTTTTGAAATATCAAATTAATAGTATATTATTCAATGAGCAAGTAATGTATACTTTTACTCATGAGAATGAAGTTTGCATCTCGAGCCGGAAAGCGAGTGATGTATATCATTCGAATGAGTAATAGTAATTACATGCGAATAAAATACTACTACTTTATCCATAACTGTCAAATAATAACATATTGGTGATATATTTGTATTGAAAAATAAGTAGACGTAGACAAATCTAGTTATCGTTGTTGCAGCAAGCTTTTGTTGTAACAAAATTATGAAGTGATTTGACATTTATCAGAAAAATTGAAAACCGACTATCAGCTACAGTTTAAGCTAAAGAAGAAAATAATAGTATGAAAATGATAAAATAGTGAAACTTTTGCTTTTTATGTGGAAAAAAATGAATTTTCCCGACGACCACTACGAAAAGTACATAAATTCACACGCTAAACTATTACTGAAAGTTGGTCATGATGTTAACAATCTTTTTTAATGTTTTTATGTAAATTTTAAACCGTATTTTTTAACTTGAAACATTGGCTTTGTCATATCCATGGTTACGACTTGACATTTGATTGACAGCAATATATTTGCCCGTCCTGTTTAAAATGAAACATAGGGAACGAATTTGACATTTGACAAGACGTTAATAGAGGTTAATTTTGTTTAAATAATTATACCTGCTTTCTATATAAAATTTAGTTGTGTGCACCTTGTGCCCGAGTGATTTTTTTGAATTGGCTAAATTACTTACAATATTTAAACATAATACTTCTGTCAAATTCATTCCCTATGTTTTAAATGAGACAGACATTGCTGTCAATCAAATGTGAAGTCGTAACTTATAGGAAAATTCAACGGTTATCTGTCATATTGACAAGATATCATTAGAGGTTAAATTTAGTTGTAGAAAAAATATTGTGTGCACCTTGTGCTCGAAATATGTTTAGTGCTCTCGAGTGGTTTTCTAACTTGGCTAAATTTCTAACAATATTTAAATATAATACATACATCTGTCAAATTCGTTCCCTATGTTTCATTTTAAATGGGACACGCAAATACATTGCTGTCAATCAAATTTCGAATCGTAACCATGGATATGACAAACCCAATGTTTCACGTTAAAAAACACTCACGGTATTTTTTTTTTGTGGTAGTCGGAAAAGTATCGTGTACAACACGTGCTGAAAGTGTATTTCACACTCGTGTGAAATATCCAACTTTCAGCACTAGTTATACAATATACTATTGTTTGTACTCTTTGAAAGGTAGGTAAGATTTGATTTTGACATAACGATTGAATATTATTTTTTTTACGTCTGTTAAAAAATGTACCCTTTTTTGCATTAAAATTGATTTATAAGTATGTCTTTTTAACACAATAAAAGTGTGAAAAAAGTTACTTTTTTTAACGCTACAGAGTGAAATAATGAAACGTTACGGCACTTTTTTTCACACTTTTATTGCAGACGTAAAAAAAATTTGTATGCAACTCGAGTAAAAAGTGTCTTATTTCACTCATAAGATTTGACGAACTGGCCTACGGCTCGTTTGGTCAAACTTTTCTATTCGTGAAATAAGACTATATTTTTTACACTTGTTGCATAAATAACTATAATCGAACTGTTTTATTATGGGTATATTATTTGACAGTTGTGGATAAATACATTTTTAACACATATAAATAAATCTTCTCTAATAACCGAGTATATTGTATACAGGTTTAAACAGTTTCTAGTAGATATCGAATGATTTTGATGTAAAAATTATTGACTTAGCCATCTGTCTGGATGTTTTATAATATGACGAATTTACGGCCATATTGTAATAAGAATATTTTTGACATTTTCGTTTGCAATTATTCTAAATACGAGCCCAAACTCATAATAGTTCGGCCAGTTTACGTTTTCAACAAAAAGGTTATAAAACCTATGCAAATGGTGAAAAATTTCTACAAATTTCTTTCGACTAGTTTAAAATAGATTTTAAACTTACAAAAACTGAATGTGTAAAAAATATGGGTTTAATTCTTTCAGATTTGATGGGCTTAATTCTTTGATATAAATAAACATTTATATTAATTCAAGTTGATTGGTTTAAAAATTAACAAATTTGTAAATTTTGAACGATTTTTTTTATATCTTTGTTAATAATACGTAAACCACTAAACAATTGTAAATGAAACTTGGTATATACATGCACTATATCTCCCTAAATAATTTATATACAACATATTTACACCCGAAGTGTTTTTACCTTCCGTCACCCTTAGGTAAGGAAGGTATTGTCTTTGGTCAAAAAATTCGGTGGTGAGTTTTTAATGAATAAGCACGTTTTAAGATCCCTAGAATACGATATTATTAATTTTACAATTGATTTTTTCGTATTCCTCTTCTTTACAACCATATGAAGAGTTGATTAGATTTTGGTTATAATTGGTCAACCGGAAGTACCCTTATTTGAAGTTTTTAACAGTTTTTCTGGGAAAAACGCAGTTAAATATCATTTTTTGACATTTTGTGATCATTAATATGAAAGAAAATCTTATTCACTATACAATTTGATTATACATTTTCCTTCATATTCAATAGATATAGAGTTATAGAGAAATTAAGAGAGGTTAACTTTCAAAAATCAGTTAGCTTTGCTAAAATTATGGAAACAGCACATATATTCAAAAAAATTCTAATTGACAGATGTCAGTGTCAAGTGCAAAACCAAAGTGGAAAGTATAGGATCAGAAAGTAACATAAGTGACAGAGTGTCCCTCGCATAAGTGACTTGCAGTTTCAATGCCGGGAATACGAGGAAGGCCAAAGAGAAGATGGAAGGACTGTGTAGCAGAATATTTGAGAGAGGAAGAACTGTGTGAAGAAGATGCGTTGGATAGGAATGAGGAAGTGTGAAGTGCAATTTACAGAATGTACATTCGTTGTCGCGAATGCAGCGATAAGGAGTGATGTAACTAATATGTACGGTAGGCGAGAGGGTGTTGAAGTAGTCTATTCCATGCTAATTAGTTCACCAATAGAAATTCATTAGTAACTGACAAACAATAGTCTATCTTGATTAAGTAATGAATGAGTAGGGTTAATTAGAGAGTAGAGTTGCGTCAGGGAGAGTGGGTTCTGCAGTCAGTCAGTAGAGATTAGTGAAGTGAGTGAGGTGCTACTAGCGAGCGGTAGAGTCAGTGTTTGGATAGAGAGTGTTGCCGTATTGGTAAGGGTACAAGTAAATTTTATTACAGGTTTATTTATCAGACTAAGGGCCAGTTGTACAATCAAGGGTTAGTAATTAACAGCTGGTTAGTCAAAAAATGTGTTGTACGATAACGGGTTAAGCGTAACCATGGCTCTTAACCAGAATATTTTTAACTTTTGATGAAATGAGGGGTTAATGAGTTAACAAAGTGTTAACGCATGACATTTGACGTTTGTTTAACTATTTGTAATGGCTTTTCGGCGACTTTTGGTAGTTGAATCTGATTCTGAAGATGAATTTTTGGAAAATATGTTTTTAAGAAGTAGGAACTGATGCGATCACAACACAAGATAAGGTAAATAAATTATTATATAAAGTGCCTGAAGTATACTTGGTTATTGGATAAAAGAAATAAGCAGGAATGCAGTTAATGTATAAAATTTTATTTAGTCAAAAACCGACGTTTCGCTTCCTGTGGAAGCTCCTTCAGGGCGAAAGTCTAATATATTTAATGAATTTGGTACACTCGTTAAAAAATTATTTTAAAATATTCAGCAAGAAAGAAACATCAGCTTTTGATTAAATAAACTTTTATACATTGACTGCATTCCTGCTTATTTCTTTTATCCAATAACCAAAAATACTTCATGCACTTTATATAATAATTTATTTACCTTATCTTGTGATCGCATCAGTTTTTTTATTCTCTATTATATCTTTATACTGGGCGACAAAATCCATTAATTTTAAACAATCATCTTGCGTAAAATTAGGTGTTCTACTACGCTTAGTTTTTGATATTTTGTAATTATTATTTTTATAAAAACTAACGTATATGTCAAAATTGCAATAAAATTTATGTTTTATTTTGTTTTATATAGTATAATTTGGAAAAACTGATCCAGTGTTAATTGACAGACTGCTAGGTAACCTTTAGAAAAATAGAAATGGTACAACTAATTGTGTTTTTTAACCAGTGGTTAGGTTAACTGTATGTTACGTAACCGTAGATACTAACTGTGTATTGTACAACTGGCCCTAAGTACTCAAAAAGCAAGTACCATTAACGAGAAATGTAACAGTTAGTTAGTTGACCTAAGGAAATTAGATTCCTTATGGTGTGTCGGTTGACAAGAGGAAATCAGATTCCTTATGGTGTGTTAGTTGACAAGAGGAAACCAGATTCCTCAGGGTGTGTTAGTTGCCATAAAGAAACCAGATTCCTTATCGGCAATTCTCGGATTATCAGAGCAGAGTTATCAGATGCGTGGTAGAGGGGTGGCTATAAGGGGAGGTAGGAGGCCACTTGGGGTGTTTACCCTAGTACTGTTTCTCAGTTAGCTCCAGTCCAAAAAGGAGCCAATAGACAAAAGTTGTCAGATCGGAGTGTTTACTCCTTCTATCAGATCAGTTTCCTACGTAAGAATAAGTAGAAAAGGAATGCATTATGTTGCAGACCAGACCGGAGTGTTTACTCCATTTCTCAGATTCATAATAAGTAGATCATAGTAATTAGTGCGGAGCGGATTGAGAATCCGTGAGTAACTAATTATCGGATCAGATTAATAGTCCACACAAGTTGTATTATTATATAGGTTTCGATTCACTTTAGTCAGAAATCAGTTCATATTTAATTTCCGCAATCATGTTTGCGACATTCGTGTTATAATAATATTGGATTTATAGAATCTTCCCAAAGGTACTTGCAATATAGAATTTGTAAAAAATAGTGTGTTCGTGTTACAATTTTACAGGATATAGAATCTTTTCCAAGGAACTTTTGGTATCGGATTTGTACGAAATACATTGAATTGACGGAAGGTTTTGTGCTGGACACAACAGATTTTTTAAATTATTGAATAATTATAGTTATGATACCAAAACTACTTTCCGCGGTGGTCCTGTACCTTTTATTCAGTAACTTTTGATCCAATCAATAGTAATTAATAAATTTGATTTATGTATCAAAGAAACATGGCTGAGTTCAAATTTGAAAGAATTTTGGCTGTATCTTTTGCGCAAACTATTTTATATATATTTCAACTGTTTAAAATTTATTCAGAATTACCAGAAACTATTTTCAACTGTTCTCAACTTTCTAAAATTTATTCAGAACTACCGGAAACTATTTTATATACTTCTCAACTATTTAAAATTCGTTCGTCCGGTCAACATTTTCAACAAACAAATTATAAAACCTATCCAAATTTCTACAAAATTTGTCCGACTAGTTTAGGGCCAATCTTACCATCTCAGGGTAAAATTTTAACTACCAGTTAAATAAACAAAACCGAAACGAAATATCTGTCAAATGACAAATTTATAATTGCTGTCAATAATCCGATTTAGTATTGTTTAATTGGCAGTTAAACTTTTAACCAGAGATGGGGCCTTAAAGAAAGATTTTAAACGTACAAAAACTGAATATGTTATTCAAGTATTCCGCCATTTAATATTGGGTTACATAGCCTTTATTAGTAATGCCAACTTTAATTCTATTAGGCATTGTATTCTGAAGCCCTTACATTTTCCTGTGAGTATTATCCCATATGTCTAGAACGGTAAATTTTACTGTACGAACTTGATTTTTACGTAGTTGTTTTTCATTATACCAAAAGTAAAGGGTCTCGGTAGAAGCTAAATCTGGACTACAAGATGGCCCTTAAAATACCGGTCGAACTATTATCACCACTCATTTGGGCCCACAGTTTTTTTTTTTAAGTTTTAAGTGTATATTTAAAGTATCCGAAAGAATTTTGTAGAAATTTCTAATCATTTGTGCAGATTTTATAATTTGTTGAAAATGTTAACCGGTTAAATTATTATGAGTTTGGACTCGTAAATAGAAACAAATAATTTATTTAGTATATTCGCAAATTTTTGCAAAATAAACACTTTAGCGACATAACAATATAAGGTTTGTTCCATGGAGGTATGAAACAAATATGGAGGTAGCTTATGCGAACTCAAATGAAGCCAACTGCTCCCCACTACCAGTCGGGACCATCTGTCATTTTGTGTCGTGTACAGTACAAAGTTTTGTTGAGATTTAATTTTCTGGTGTGTTGTGCGAAGTAATATATTGTGGACTATTTTTATTATTGTTACTTCTTTATTAAAAAGGTGTTTACAAAAAATTAGAGTAGAATTCGCTAATCGAAAAATGAGAATTAGCTTAAACTTTTTTGTCAATCGGGCTGTAAATGTTTTAAAAAAATGTATAAATACAGACATTTTTTTTAACTTTGCATGAACATTGTTTTGAACATGCCCCCCTGGAAAATCATATAGTTCATTTAATTAAACCTATGTCATAATAATTTTAAAGTTAGTTTGTATTTTTTAACAAAATCAAATATTGATAAATCCCAAAATATTAGAATTTGAAATAAAAAAAATGACATTGTTTACAAGCTACTAAAAGACTGGTTTTTATAATAAAAATGATCTAAATCAATTGTTTATTTTTTAATGTACTCTTATACCTTTTCCATTTAATTTAGACGTAACATATTTTATGTAGCTTAATTTTTACAAATGGTAGTGAATAAAAGATTAGTAATTATTTACTACTGTAATTTAATGTCTAGTATATATTTGAAGTAACTTTTTACTATTTAATATTTCCAAATAGTTTTAAATTTATTTTCATAAGAAATATAATTATCAGTAAATCCTTTTTAAAAAAAAAAGTAATGATATTGTTTCAGTTACACGTTTTTCGCATTTCGTACTTCAAAAATACCGCGAGATCCCCACTCTAGCTCGGGACCAAAACATGTATGCGTCCGTCCCCACTAGGCTTCACTCCCCTCGCCAATAGTATCGCTTTACGCTCCTTCCATATTTGTTTCATACCTCCAACCTCCATGGTTTGTTCCAACACACCACCAAACCAGTTTGCGAACTGATGGGTACATACGCAGTGTGCATTTAGCGTTCCAACATAAAGTTTGACTGAACCATGTACTACGCGTCGGATGTTCCAACACAAAATTGGCCGTACATGAACTGGTACAAATACTAACTTAATTTATTCAGAATATTTTAATTGCTAGCTGTTGCTTTAGTCATTTATTTTTGTACAATGCGTGATGTAGAGGGATTTTCAGATATTTTTAATTCTGATTGCTCAAATGATGAAGATTTAGATATAGAAGAGTTAGTAATGCCATAAAGGAAAAATAAAATCTATTTTATTCAATTTTGACGTTTTAAACTGTCATTAATAATTCCATAGCAACAACTATAAGAAACACTTTTTTCACATGTGAATTAATTTTTTTTTTTAAATCACTCTCACAAGATTTTAACTAACTCTGCAACAAATAATGCATTTAAAATAACATCAGGTACGAAAATAACACCCACCATAACATTAATCAGACATTACCAGCCATTTTCATTATTTTTCACGGCACAAATAACAGACAATAAAGCATTTTAAATAGATGACTTGACGTCTATCAGCGATGATTATCATGCTCAGCCTACTAACTGATCAGTTTTTTATTTTGTCAAAATTAAATATTATTTATTTATTTATTTATGAAAAATGGCCGTACAACAGGACAATAACAGTACAGCACGATTACAATACAATCAATTACAAATATTACTTATCTGTTAAGACACAACAAATATGGTGAAAAATAACAATCTTAAGTGATTCAAACTTAGAAAGAGGTGGACACATGAGTACAAATATTTTTTTATTATAATAGTTTTTATTAGTATTTCGTCAAAATTGAATAAAATATTGTACAAACCACGTGAGCTAAAAATGTTTATTCACTCGAAGGAATTAACTCACTCGCCCTTACGGGCTCGTGAGCTAAACTTTCTTCTCATGAGTAAACATTACCTTAGCTAAATAACTGAAATTATTATATTTTTAGATGAAACATTATGATCATTTGTTTTTTGAACATTTCCGCATTAGTTGTGAAATTGTTAATAGTATCGCAAAAAAAAAACATTTTGGACAACAAACAAAGTAATAATAATTTTTTAAGTTCCCTGATATATATTTTATATATTTTCTTCTCTTAAGTTCTATTTTTCTTATAGTTTATCGGACATCAAACTGTATCGGCTAGTTACACCGAATTATAGAAAAAATAGCAATTTTTTAAGGAATTTATTAGCTGAAATTATTACGTAGCCTACTGATGAAATGAGAAAATTACTATTGAACTATGTCATATCAAAAATGATAAACTAAAATATTAAATTAAAATTTTCTCAATTTTTCAATGTGAGATGTCAGTTTTAAACCACGGACACAACTTAGTATTGTGCGTTCCAACACAATGCTGTTCTGGTTCAGCCAGAGTTGCCAACGCAAAAGAACTTAAACTCCCTCAAATTATGTCTAAAATTCCCTTTTTGAATAAAAATTCCCTCCCTTACTTATTATATTATAAAACACTTTAAAAAACCATAGTAACGAAAAGTTAGTTCCTAAATATATTACTAGATGGCAAGCTAAAATTTCGTATAATAAAATTGTTAAAATTCTTTAATTGTGTCTGCTCCTACATGGTAAAATGGATAAAAATAAGAATTAAGTGATTTTATTAAGTATTTACTAAAATTCCCTCAAAGTATCAAAAATTCCCTTTTTCCCTCAGCATAACCACAAATACATAAAAAAAGGGAAAAATCACTCCCGTTGGCAACACTGGGTTTAGCCCAAAACCAGTACTTTATTAACCCATGCATAGTAAATAGTTCTTGAATCTTAACATGAACGGTCTGCAAACTGTATGTTGGAACAAAGCTATAAACTTGCTTTTATTATTAATTTCCAATAATATGAAACACCAAATATATGTATTTTAATTTATGAACATTATTTAATGAACGCAAGACATTGGAACAAAATTATCGCATGATTTTTACAAAAATAAACACTTTATCAACGCAAATAATTATTAATATAGTTGAAACATTTTAAACTTTCTATTGTTATTAATGTGCAACAATATAAAACATCAAATATACTTTAACGTATTGTACCTTTAACTGTGTACGAGTGGCAAGATGGAAATATGATATTCCACGTACTAGAGAGATAGAGCTGTTTCAAATAGTCAATCAACTTTAATAGTATTGACAGTAACTAGATTTGAACTATACAGTGTTTTTAAACTATAGACAGCACTAGACGAAGTCACATTTACACCGCTAGAAGTTACCAAAAAAAAGTCACTAGATTTATTTGGCGGGGAAATTGAAAAGTTAAAAAGAAGGTCACGTCAGCATTTATACTAAACAAAACTTTTAATTATAAATTAATTAACTGCATCATTTTTTTTGTAATTCCTTGATGAAAAATTTATATATTATAACTGTTTTTATTCGTGAAATATCAGAAAAAGAGAAATGAAACAAAAAACATGTGCAAATTCAACAACTGATTTGACAACTACTGAGAGTTTGACGTTTCAATTACATTTGAAGGTTAACTTGAAATTTCGTCTGGTTAAATGCGGCTTTACGAAATAGCGCAGCAGCCAATCACATGCTTTGATTTTCTCACTAGAATTTCTAGTTACTGTATACAGTTTAAAAACAGAGTATAGTTAATTTTTATTCTACGATTCGACTCGTAGTTTATAAAGTATTGTTGCATTACCAACAATATTAGCTGTTCCAACCATATAAATAAATAAATACATTTAATAACGACCATAGAAATATAAAATAGACAAAGATAAATATATCCACTTACATTTGATGATTTCTTGCTATCTGAACCACTAGGATTCTGTTCTCTGCTTCATTAGACATTTATCTCAACTTTGGATATAATTTCAAGTGGTTAGAACCTTGCAGATTTACTGATTTCCACTGAAAAGAAATTAATTCGTTGTAATATACAATAAAATTATTTCGAATAATATTTGTATGTATGAGACAACATATTTCGAACAAAAATAACTATTAATATAGATGAAACATTGTATATATGTATTACACTTACAAATCAAGTACATCTTTTGCCCGTTTTAACCTTCAAACTTTGCTCTATATTTAGTCAAAAATACGAACACTACTGACCAGTGGCGTAGCCAGGATTTTCAAATGGGGTGGATATTGAATATATGTCGGGGAGAGAGTTCGTCGTGTATATAGAAGTAAATACTACTCACACATATTATAGGTACTCTATTTTCGTTAGTTACAATTTTGTGTCAAATTTATACGTTTTTATGAAATAGATCATTTATTTATTAAAATAAGATATGTGTCAAAGTTATACGTTTTATGAAATAGATCATTTATTTATTAAAATAAAATATGTGTCAAACTTATACGTTTTATGAAATAGATCATTTATTTATTAAAATAAAATATGTATTAATATTACCAATGGGGAGGGTTTAAACCCGAAAACACCCCCCTTGGCTACGCCACTGCTACTGACTATTTTACAAATAGATTTTTCATAAAAAGATGAACAAGTTCACAAATCTTTAGAATATTTACTGAAGTAGTTCAACTTTTATGGATCAAAGTGCATAGACGAAACGAAAACATGTACGTGTTTAAAATAGGAATTATAGAAGGTTGTCATAGTATCCAACCTACAGTAAAATTTTTTAAAGAAGTCCGATCAAGGCCATCTACGAATTGTATCTTTGAATTAAGATTTTGTGCTGTTAAATTTAGTAGTGTCTTTTACTTAGTTTTTATGAGGGTACAAAATATCTTGTGTACCTCATAAAAACTACACTACATAACATTGGCTCTGACATCAACGCCAAAATGTTTGAACTAATTACCAACCAAATTAACAATAAATTATTTTCTCGAAAACAGTGTCCTCTCGCTAAGAGAGTCATTGGATTCATGCTAAAAATCGCATTTCCAGATTAGTGAATAAACAAGTTTTAAATCCAATTATAACATTTATAGGATGCTGTGTGTCTGGAAGGACCATTCGTTAAAACTATAATACTTAATAACTCTATAACTACGTACTCAATCTCGTATTAATTTTTTAAGTCTACCTATAACAAAATAACAAATTTGTAAAAACATTCGTACACCTTAACAATGTCTACTAATTTTATAAGTTAATATTAAATTTAATATTTTTTTATGATAATCATTTGCTTTTATTACTGCTTGTAGAGTATTTCATTTTTTACATTTATAAGTATATGATCGCGTCATTAATATTTCAATATATTTTTTGAAAGTACTTTATTTTTAAATAGAAATCATATGTGTACGAATAATTCTGTGATCCACTGTACATATTGCAGTTTCTTATATTCAAGGATAAGCAGACAAGGCACGTCTTCATTCAATGAGCGATTTAATTAAAGCAAAAGACGTTAATGTTCATTATTTAATTTAATTAAATACGAAGTTATCGTTACGAAATTTACTAATTCAAGGTACATAAATTGCGCGATATGTAAAAGTTTACGGAACGCATTATTTACATAATTCGGGGAATAGGGGGAATACTGTAGTTAATAATAGGATTTAATGTTGAAATCTGGTTCATTCGTTACAATAAGTTTTTCGTTTACCGTTAAACAAGCTAAATCTAAAATATACGCCATTATAATAAAATGTGCAAATGGTCATAGAAAACATAGTGGCCATAAAAGCTAATTGAAGAGCTCTTAGCAAAAATAACCGTATTCCATTTTAATTTAACTGAGGATTATATTTAAATATTAGAAAATTATTTAATAGATGTTAAGAAATAAAACAATGATCAATTAGACATTTTTTTAAAGACTGTTTTGGTAGAAACGCTCAAACTTTAAAATGTAATAATTTGTGACTAAGATACTTTTTGCAAAAAGCAGTTTTATCAAACTCTTTTAGTTTTTGCCAATAGCTCCTCAATTGTTAATGTTAAAATGGCATGTGCACCTTTGCGATATCATTGCCCTTGCTAATATCAATAGAGAAAAATACAAGACTCACATTAGAAGATCTCAGCTACTCGGCATCTTTGCAATCTCGTATTCAACTGCTTGGCATCTTTGCAAATTCGTGCTCAATTACTCGGAAACTCAGCAATTTCCATTCGCCTGCAAATTGACAAAAATATAAAAATTAAATTATTGTTTGCTAATAAATGCATCTGAATCGATTTCTAATACGATACAAACACATTATCAACTTACATAACCATTAATAGCGATAGGATATTATTTAAACTTACGATTGTTATTAAATTGCAACAATAGTTAACCATATTTCATTATTAAAACAATAATATATTAACAATAAATGCATTTTCACAAAAAAACAAATGCATGTTTACTTGAAGACGGCTACTAGAAGAATAAGAGTAAGAGCGAACCTTGCAGACCAATGCAAACGAGTTTAATTAACAACTCCGGCCGGCTGCCTATACGTAATGCTATCACCGTAATTACGCTTGACTTTGTTAATTTAATGCAGATAAATAATTTATTTAAAAAAAAAATGAAACAAAATAAGGGATGCGCTTTAAAATGCAATTATTCATAAATATTCGAACGTAAAATTTTATACCAATAAAAATGATACCAAATTTGGTACCGAAATACCTATGAGTTTTTAATTTATATTATAAATACACAAAGTGAAGAATATGTGAATATAGTTTTATTGCAATTTATATTACGTGCTATAAAAGTAGTAAATCTGACCAATACTATACTAGTATGTTACAGAAATATAAAGAGAAAAGGTAAATATCTACTCACGTTTTGATTATTTCTTGCTGCCCGAAACCACTGGCATTTTTATTCTCTGTTCCTATAGATTTCTTCATTTCTAGCTCCAACACACTGAAAAGAAAATAATTAATTGTAATATACAATATAATTACATCTATTGTGAAAGATATTTGTCTGTATGAGACAAAATATTGGTAGGTAAAATTGCAAACACGTTGAAATACATAAAATCATGGAAAATAATTCTTTGAAGTAGATATCGCATGATTTAATTGTAGATTAAATAAAATTCAACTCACGTCTCAAGAATGTACTACGAGTTCAACAATAGCGTCTAAATGTTTTACGTATATTATTGTAATAAGATCAACCGCGGTAACAATTATTATCTCAAACGTTGGACTAATACTTTATCTCACGTTTTCTTATAAATTTTCTTAATTTTCTTAATTTACCATAATTTTTCCAAGGAAAATAAACGATAAATCACACAAAATGCAATAGCACAACATGTCCTCCATTTTGTGTGATGAATTGGAAGGCATGCTCATGCAGTGTTGCCAAAAGTACTTAACAAAATATCGCTAACCAAAAATGTAGGTTATGAAATCGGTAATTATTATTAATAATATTTGCAAACAGCATAATATATGAACAAATAAACAATAAAATTATTATTCTGAATTCTATTTGTCTGTATGACAAAACAAATATACAAAAATTGTACTCACAGCGTTTATAAACACATGATCGGTAGTATTTACTCAAAATTTTAGTTACCCTAACTAACTAATTACCATGACTACCATGTAGAATTACATTGGGGTGATTAAAAAACAACTGAATTTGTTACTTTAGTCAACGCTTAATCACCCCTGTTTAAGAGTAAATACTACCGGTCATTATTAACAACATAAATAACTATTAATATAGTTTGAACATTGTTTAAACGTACTATTGTTATTAATTTGTTAAAATATGAAACCCGAAATAAATGTAAACATCACGAATAAAATTCAACCTACGAACTACGATTCAAGTACATAGTACAATAGTAAAACGAACTATTTTTGTAGTTGAAACATTGTTTAAACTTACGATTGTTATTAATTTGCAACAATACTTAACAATATTTCATTATTAAATCAATAAAAACTAAAAACGCGATATCGGCCACCACTGCAGCGTGCAGTGTTAAATTCGTTGATAAAACTTAATTCCATTTTACATTACTAGAACACATATCTTGCTATGCGTCATTCGAACGACAAAATTATTACTTATATCATATATTTATGTATAAACAAACGAAAAATAAATATGAATTAAGTATAATTTCACATACCTTTGCCTTTGATGTTTATCCAGGACCAGTGTAACAGGATGAGCAAATCAAATTTGGAAGCAAACAGCTTGTAAAATTGCATCAATGTTCTCAGCAACTATTATTGCCTCGGCAATGTTCGTAAACATTAACAAATGTTCTTTTCTTAAATTTGATCACTTATTTCGCCAAATGTTATTTAACATCATAATTGCCCGTATTTTCACCTCAGATGTAGTGCTATTTCGATTTTTTTAAATTTTATTTTATTTTATGAATAGAAAAGAATAGGTTTCATATTTTTATTTCTCTTATTTTTAATATTAAAGTTGACATTTGAGAGTTGAAGTAGCGATTTTTCGTAAATAGCGCTACTTCAAGATGTCAGAATATAGGCCAATGTTTTTTTTTCAAAACAAACGTAATTTCCTCAATTTCATCATAAAATGGCATTAAAATATCGTAAATACTGTTTAAATAATAATCATTGTTGCTGATAAATTCCCAATTACACAATCAACACGAAATACCTTGGAATCTTGAGCGACATGGACTCACCAAGAGCTGAATCTAGACTGAAACACAGAAAAGAGAGTATATATTGAAACAATATTGTAGAAGGAATAGTTTTATATCTTTTTACCTTCCGTCACCTTTAGGTAAGGAAGGTATTGTCCTTGGTCAAAAATTCGTTGGTGAGTTTTTAATTAATGAGCACGTTTGATGGTCCCTAGAATACGAATTTACTATTTGTAAGATGATGTCTGTATGTGTGTATCCGTGTTTGACAAATTTTTCTCCGACGATAACTCCAATACAAATTTTGGTTATAATTGATCCACCCATTTTTGAATTATTGCCCCAAAAGTAAAATATACCCCACATTTAGATAAAAACTTCAAAATTTTCAAAAATCTAATTTATATGTATCTAGATACTTCTCAATGCGCTGATTCCAAATTTTGAAACCGCAGGTCGATATCTCTTCGTTCTCGAGATATTTAGATTCAAAGTTTTGCTCAAAACTGCCCATTTTTGGGTAATAACCCAAAAATGGGTGGAGATATGAATTTGGAGACAACACCATTCGATTCTACAGACAAAAATACATAAGTATAGCAATTTTCATAATTTTTGTCCAACCGGTTCATTTTTTATTAATAAAAGCTTGAAAACCCCTGAAAATGGCCAAAATCTGAAAAAATCGTAAGGGGTACCCCTTACGATTTTTTCGATTTTTGGCCATTTTCAGTTATTTTGCTTTAAAAATTGTATGCGGTGTTCAAAAATTCTGAAAATTGGTGTACTTATGTAATTTTGCCCGTAGAATCGAATGGTGTTGTCGCAAAATTCATATCTCTGGGTTATTACCCAAAAATGGGCAGATTTGAGCAAAACTTTGATTCTAAATATCTCGAGAACGAAAAGAGATATCGATCTGCGGTTGCAAAATTTGGAATCAGCGTATTGAGAAGTATCTAGATAGGTAAAAATTAGATTTTTGAAAATTTTGAAGTTTTTATCTAATTATGGGGTATATTGACTTTTGGGGCAATAATTCAAAAATGGGTAGAGATATAAACTTGGTAGTAAAATTATTTGATTGTAAAGAGAATGTTACGTAAGTGTACGCATTTTGAGAGTATTTATATATGAGTATACATAATGTATATTCATGTGATAATTTTATTGGATTTAAATAATATTTTCCAAGGAACTTTCTGTATGGAATTTGTAAAAAATTATATTATGTTCGTGTTACAATTTTACTGGATATATAGAATCTTTTCCAATGAACTTTTGGTATGGGAATTGTACAAAATACATCTAATTAACGGAAGGTCTTGTGCTGGCCACAACAGAATTTTTGGGGCTATATTTTCTCAGCGGGAGTACGAAAATTAGTAATTATTGCAACAATGGATAGCAAAGGTTACCTCGACATTTTAAAAGCAAATTTAAAAGAAAGTGCCGAAAAATAGGGCCTTAACAGACAATTTTAATTTCGTGCATCAGAAAAATTCGACAAATAATTCGCTCTATAAGAGAATGCATACTGTATAATATTTAAAAAATGCTTAATCATCACTCACAGTCTCCGGACTTTAATCAGATTGAGAAAGTGCGGAAAATCTTAAAATAAATAAGAATATAAAGCAAAAAAGAATTTAAAATTAATTACAAGTAAAATGGCAGAATATAATGCCATCGCTGACCAAAAATTTGGTAGATTCAATGACTCATCGCTTAGTTAAGGTGGAAAAACCAAAGGAAAACCCTCCAAATATTATATTTCTTTATGAAACAAATAAATGGGTCATTATTTAAAATATTTTGGTTATCGTACGGAGACTTTTTTGTCATGAAATTATGAATATTTTTAATGTTTACTCCATAATATAAATAAATTAAATAAATTATTTGTTTATTTTATATTTATAATGACGTAATATACTGCGTTTTATTTTGGATTAAAAAGAAATTAAATATATTGGGTTTTAGACTGCTATTTTTCCTAAAATACATTAAAACTACAGTCGTACGGAGACTTTTTTGTATGACTGTACCTATATTTTTCATTTATAATAGGTAATTAAATAGGTACTGCAGCACGATGCTTCTTTGTAAAACTGTACTGCAGTTTCTTATATTCAAATCGGATAAACAGGCAATGCACGTCATCGTTCAATGAGAAACCAAAGGACGTTAAGGATCATTATTTAATTTTATTAATCGTTAATAGAACGATGATTTACATCGGCTGCTTAACCGATTTGAGTACACGAAATTATCGTTAAAAATTTACTAATTCGAATAATACGTAAAAGTTTACGAAACGCATTGTTTACGCAACTATTGTTAATAGTCAATAATAGAATTTTGGATCACTTCAAAAATTTTTCCATTTACCGTTAAACATAATCTAAAATATACGCCTTTATAATAAAATGTGCATCTGGTCATAAAAAATATAATGGACATAAAAACTACTTGAAAAACTCTTAGCAAAAATAACCGTAGTCCATTTTAATTTAACTCAGGATCATGTTTAAATAGTAGAAAATTATCTAATGGATGTAAAGAAATAAAACTATGAACATTGATGAGCATTACATAATAATTATACATTTTTTTAGACTTTTTTTAGAAACGCCCAAACTTTAATTAAATGTAATAATTTGTGACTAAAATACTTTTTGAAAAAAAAAAAACAGTTTTATCAAACTATTTTTGAATTTTGCCATGAGTTCCTCAATTGTTAATGTCAAAATGGCTGTTGCGCCTTTGCGATATCATTGCCATTGCTAAAATCAATAAAGAAAAATGCAAGACTCACATTAGAAGATCTCAGCTACTCGGCATCTTTGCAATTTCGTATTCAACTGCTTGGCATCTTTGCAAATTCGTGCTCAATTACTCGGAAACTCAGCAATTTCCATTCGCCTGCAAATTGATAAAAATATAAAAATTAAATTATTGTTTGCTAATAAACGCATCTGAATCGATTTCTAATACGATACAAACACATTATCAACTTACATAACCATTAATAGCGATAGGATATTATTTAAACTTACGATTGTTATTAAATTGCAACAATAGTTAACCATATTTCATTATTAAAACAATAATATATTAACAATAAATGCATTTTGTACAACAAAATCAAATGCATGTTTACTTAAAGACGGCTACTAGACGAATAAGAGTAAGAGCGAACCTTGCAGACCAATGCAAACGAGTTTAATTAACAACTCCGGCCGGCTGCCTATACGTAATGCTATCACCGTAATTACGCTTGATTTTGTTAATTCAATGCAGATAAATAATTTATTTAAAAAAAAAATGAAACAAAATAAGGGATGTGCTTTAAAATGCAATTATTCATAAATATTCGAACGTAAAATTTTATACCAACAAAAATGATACCAAATTTGGTTACCGAAATACCTATGAGTTTTTAATTTATATTATAAATACACAAAGTTAAGAATATGTGAATATAGTTTTATTGCAATTTATATTACGTGCTATAAAAGTAATAAATCCGACCAATACTATACTAGTATGTTACAGAAATATAAAGAGAAATGGTGAATATCTACTCACATTTTGATTATTTCTTGCTGCCCGAAACCACTGGCATTTTTATTCTCTGTTCCTATAGATTTCTAGCTCCAACACACTGAAAAGAAAATAATTAATTGTAATATACAATATAATTACATCTATTGTGAAAGATATTTGTCTGTATGAGACAAAATATTGGTGGATAAAATTGCAAACGCGTTGAAATACATAAACCGGTTTAATGGAAACTAGTTGAAAAAGCGATTTTTCAAACAGGTTTATAGACAACAAGATTTATTAGCTCTTAAGTAGAGCTTCAGGCAATAATTTTTACTACAAATTTAATAACAACAATATTGGTTAATTTTATAGATTTTTGCAAAGATGCTACACCTTTAAATGCCTCTTAAACCAAATGGACAAAGTAATATTTCATGTATTATGTTATGTATATTTGCATATAATAATCAATATATAGCATTATTATTATCGTTGTATACGTTTTTTTACAGATTCCAAATGAGATGATTAAAAGATCGTACAAATGCAAACATTACAATTGTTTGGAGTTGTCTAGCGAAGAATATTGTTGTTTAAGGGATGAAATATCGCACGGCTAAACTCCAGGGGTTGTTTTTATGGAGACGAAGAATGTGGTACGAACCAAAGAAGATAAAACACAAACAGATGACATTAAACAACAAAATAATGATAAATAACCTTGAATAAGACTAGATGAATAATTTTAGTGTTACTTTAATATTTTAGTACAAGTATTACCTTCCGTCACCTTTAGGTAAGGAAGGTATTGTCTTTGGTCAAAAAATTCGGTGGTGAGTTTTTAATGAATAAGCACGTTTTAGGGTCCCTACTATACGAATTTACTATTTTTAAGATGATGTCTGTATGTGTGTGTGTGTGTGTCCGTGTGTGTGTGTGTCCGTGTGTGTGTGTGTCCGTGTGTGACAAATTTTTCTCCGACGATA
Source organism: Ophonus ardosiacus (assembly GCA_943142095.1). NCBI lineage: Eukaryota > Metazoa > Arthropoda > Insecta > Coleoptera > Carabidae > Ophonus > Ophonus ardosiacus. Next base: position 45,290,090 of record OW964829.1, on the reverse strand, counting down.
ACTCCAATACTACAATTGTAAAAATTATAATTCTTTCGTATTCCTCTTCTGTACGACCATATGAAGAGTTGATTAGATTTTGGTTATAATTGATCCACCGGAAGTACCCAAATTTGAAGTTTTTAACAGTTTTTCTTAAAAAAACGCAGTTAAATATTATTTTTTGACTTTTTGTTATTATACATATTAAAGATAATACTCTTCTCTATACGGTTTAATTATACATTTTCCTTCATATTCAATAGATGTAGATTTAAAGCGTTATAAAGAAATTCATTTTCAAAAATTAGTCAGCTTTGTTATTTATCATCTAAACAACTGATAGGTATATTCATAAAATTTTAATTGACAGATGTCAGTTGCAAGTGCAAAACCAAATATAGAAAGTAAAGGATCTAAAATTGGTATGTCATAGCGTTCCTCGCAAGTGACATCCAGAGAAAGGCCAAAGAGAAGATGGAAAGACTGTATTGCAGAAGACTTGAGAAAGAAAGGAATGTGTGAAGAAGATCCATTGAACAGGAATGAGTGGAAGAGAAGATGAAACAGCGACCCCTAATAAAATAGGGGAAAGTTGAAGAAGAAATGAAGGAAGTGTCAAGAGCATTTTACTTAGTGTGTGTTTATGTGATAATTTTATTGGATTTGTAGAACCTTTTCAAATGAACTTTTGGTATGGAATTTGTAAAAAATAGTATGTGTTCGTGTTCGATTTTACATGATATTATATATCTGTTTCAAGGATCTTTTGGTATGGGATTTGTACAAAATATAGCGAATTGACGGAAGGTCTTGTGCTGGCCACAACAGATTTTTTAGTATCATTTTATTCAGTGCTTCACACTGAATCTGTTGATGTATAATTTATTAACTATTAATGAAAATTTTGTATTGAAAATTGCAACTGAAAATAATCCAAGTATGTAAGATGAAATGTATAAAGTATTGGCGATATATTATAGTTATAATTCATGAATTTTATATTTTTATACTCAGAATTTTGGGCTGAATCTTCTGATGTATAACACATTAACTTTTAATGAAAATTTAGTGAAGAAAAATTAAAACAAAAAAATGTAGGTGCCATGTCAGTGTTTTACATAATAATTTCTATTTATTTATAGTTGACAATTATTGTATATAATATTTAGTGATGGAACGGATCGACCTTTGGCCGGATTACCGGATCCCGGAATTCCGGCCTTTTATTTAGCCGGATCACCGGAATTCCGGCGGCCGGATCTTTCGTAATTTTTCGGTAAAAATCGTAGCTTGTTCGGCATCTGCCCCCAATGCAACGTGGTAGGTAATATGTAAACATAACAATAGAATAAACAATTCACGTTGAGACGTGCATATACAGCCCGATTCACAAAAAAGTTTAAGCTAATCCTCATTTTTGGATTAGTGAGTTCTATTCTATTCCGGTACATACTAGGAATAGATTAGATTTTACGAAATAAATTGTTAAAATTAGAGTTGAATTCGCTAATCCAGAAATTAGGATTAGCTTAAACTTTTTTGTGAATCGGGCTGATAAAGATTATTTCAAAATGTGTACATAAAATAGCAAAGTTTGGCAATACTTAAAAATAAATATTAGCGATGAAACAAAAGTTTTTTGTGTTTCTTTATGTTTTATCTTAATTAATATAATAAATATGTTTTTGTTACATACATATAATAAAATAAAATGAATAAATAATATCCAAATATAGATAATATTTAATAACATGATTCGGCCGAATTTTCTATCCGATCCGGCCGGAACCGGAATTCCGGCCAAGAGGCCGGATCGGCCGGAGTCGGTATCATAGCCGGATTTTCGTTCCATCACTAATAATATTAATAAACAATGAATACACTATAAAGTATATAACAAAATATGGTATTTATTATAATAAAAAAATGGATAATGTGTACAATATTATATTTATTTAACCTCCAAATTACATATAATATCAATATTTAGTTGAAAAATTTTTGCACGTATTCAAATTTTGAAGAAATACCTATATTTATTATTTGGTATTTAGGCGCCTGCGTCTATCATATTTCGCATTCCATAAATAATTTGTTGCTATCATACTGGACGTATTCAGGAAATTTTCTGCTAGCCAATATTTCGGTATATATTCTTAAATAAACAAGTTTGATCATTTATTTTGTATTTTTTATAAACTATTGTCTTATTCTTGTTGTAATACATATAAATTTTGGCCCAAAAAACTGTTAAACATTTTCTGTAGACAATAATTTTTAATTACAGTCCTGGATTTCATGAAGGTCAGATTTGCTGTAATACGGGTGGAGACATCTTATTGCAGATATAACAAACGTCAAATAAAATTGACAAAGAAAAGCATATTTTCATCATATTAAACACAAAATCGTGTATCAAACTATATTTTAATTATTAATGAATTTAAAATGATAAATTTATTAAATTTTCCAACTCTCATTTGGTTAATAATCAAATGACATTTATTTAAACAATAGAAACTATATAATTAAGATTATTGTATAATTAATAAAAATTGGGTATTTTAAGAAAATTTTATTTGAAACATTTTTTGATTTGACGCCCCAGTTTTGAAATAATAATTTCTGGAAATAGATAAGATAAAATGTTGTTTATAATTCTTGTCAATAGGTGGCTATACCAATATTTTATTGGACTTATTGATTCATAAATTATTAAATAACGGCTTTATTTCTCATTTTTAAAAAAAGTTTATTTGAAGATATTTACTCACAATTAAAAGTTACATATTACTGTATTTTTATATTCTCATAAAATTAAATTGTATTGGAATTATTGATTCAAAAATTACTATCTCCGTATCCCATACCTATAAAAGGGTGGAGATGGATTTTTTTTCTACAGCATCATTAGATTCTACTAACTTTCTGATATAAATAACACAGTTTTCAAAATTTTTGCTTAATTGGTCTAAGTACCATAAATAAATTAGTAAAACCATTTTTGAATAGCGATATACAGGTGTCTCTTAAATAGGGGGACATGGCTTAACCACAGATTCCTGAGGCTAAAATAAGGCGATTTAACCAAACTTGCTTCTACCGGAAAGTGTACCATTCAGCCAGAATTCTGCTTCAAAGTTCTTCGAAAAAAAATTAATTTTGCTTATAATAATCGGTCGCTTTATTCGATTTGGATGAAATTTGGTATGGCAGTTTATATGGTTATAAGTCATCTTTTAAGGTGATATTTGTTATTATTAGTGAACCATTAGTGTATGAAACGTAGGTATCCCAACATTAATTAGACCGTAACTTTTTAATGGCAATACCGAAAACGTGAAATTATTTTTCTTCAGAAAGATACATTCAATAATAAACTTTTCTCTCTGTGTAATTCGTGATATCTGTTACGGTTCACACAGAAAAAAATAAAATCTGAGTGTTTGCACTACTAAATTTTTAAAATAAATTTAATCTAGCAGTCTATCCTAATGTCAAACATGTAATTTTTAATGACAGTAACAATTGTTTTACGGGTTGTCAAAAATTTTCTTCGCAATATTCTAAAATTAGTAACATCCGTTTGTTCGGTCTAATAGTATTTTACTACCATTATTATAAATAAGACGATTACATATCTCAGCTTACTCCTAAACAAGTTGTGAAGATTGACAACTCGTTACTGTCATTAAAAATTACTTCTTTGACATTTGGATAGACTGCTAGATTAAATTTATTTTAAAAAAATTCACGATGCAGTCACTCAAGTTTTATTTTTTTCTGTCTGAACCGTAACAGATATCAAAAATTAAACAGAGAGAGAAAAGTTTACTATTGAATGTATCTTTCTGTAGAAAAATAATTTCACGTTTTCGGCATTGCCATTAAAAAGTTACGGTCTAATTAATGTTGGGACACCTAAGTTTCATACACTAGTGGTTCACTAATAATAACAAATATCACCTTAAAAGATGACTTATAACCATATAAACTGTCATACCAAATTTCATCCAAATCGAATAAAGCAACCGATTATTATAAGCAAAATTAATTTTTTTTCGAAGAACTTTGAAACAGAATTCTGGCTGAATGGTACACTTTCCGGTAGAAGCAAGTTTGGTTAAATCGCCTTATTTTAGCCTCAAGAATCTGTGGTTAAGCCATGTCCCCCTATTTAAGAGACACCCTGTATGTAAATACCATAGTTGATAAATGTTACTATTAAAAATGGACTATTTCAAATAATTTGATAAAAATTACTGTACATATGTATTTTGATCCAAGGAATCGATTTTTAATAAAATTAAACGTCTATCTTCAACCCTTAAATGGGTAGATGTATACTACCCAAAACTGCGTAGAGATACATACACGTCGGCTTCACCATTAGAATCTACATTTTTTCTGTACATGTATACCAATTTTCAGAATTATTGTACTATTGGTATAATTATAGTAATAAAAGATTCTGGATCCTACACATTAGGGTCAATAACCTCTGAAAATTTTGTTTTGATATTACTAAATTATCCCTTGTAATATTTTAACAAAAAATTATGATTATGTGTATTATAACCCAAAAAATCGATTTTTCGTAAAATTAAAGTCGTACCCTCAACCCTTAAATGGGTACATATTCACCACCAAAAACTAGGTAGAGATAGAAAATTTTCGTCGTGACCATCAGATTCTACGTATAGTCTTACATAAGTGTACCAATTTTCAATTTTTTTTGTTGAAGGAATTTCAAATACAACACACTTTGAATTTTACCGCAAATCTTTGAATTTTCTGTGAGCAAGCTACGCGTCAGTCGCCAACAATATGCCTGAAATTTAGGGCAAATACAAGTTCAAATATTTAGTATATCCTTCAAAGACAATTAACAAAAGTTTGTATACACATATATTTTGATCCGAGAAATCAATTTTTGTTACAGTTAGAATCGCATCTTCAACCCTTAAATGGGTAGACATTTGCTACCCAAAACTGGGTCAAGATACAAACCTGCCGACTTCAGCACTAAATTCTACGTATTTTTTAATACAAGTTTACCAATTTTGAGAATTATTATACGACTAATTTAAGAATTTAAAATGGTGAAAACTATATTTTGTGGTTAACGATCTTTAAGAATTTATTAAAATAAATGGTCATTTATTTAATTATTTTAATGAAATTTGGTATACACACATATTTTGACCCATGCAATCAATTTTTGATAAAATTAAAACCGTACCTCCCGCCAATTAATGGGTAGATTTTCGCTAGCCAAAAACGGGTTGAGATATAAATTTGTTGATAGAGCCATTGAATTCTATGTACTTTCCTATATAAATATCCCAATTTTCAAAACATTTCCTTTACTAGTCTAATAGCTATGTATAAATTAGTAAAACAATATCATTCAAATATAAAAAAAATAAAAGAAATTTAAATACAAGTCCAGCTGCCCTCAAATTTGATTTTTTTAAGACAGATAGCAGCACTTCAAATTGTTTAACTTTTTCCAGTGCAGGCGTTTTTTTTTAGGGGGCTTTAATTTAATATGCATTTAAATGCTCATATAAACAATATTCCCATTGCAAAAAAATTGTATCGACAGGTATGGAATGGAAACAGCCTACCTATACACAGTTCCTTGAACCTGATTGGCCAATTGATTGATCGATAATATTGATTTTCTCCTATTTACACTATACATCAACGTACTTTCTTACAACACAACATATATAGTGCATAAGTTTCATCATAGAGTACAGCAGCAGTATTGTTTTGGTATTAATAATTTTGAGAAAATCCATTTTTTGGCTAAACTAATAACATTTCGCCCAAATTTGTCATAAGAAAAAATATTTGTAATTAAAAATAAAAGGTAGTTTGGTTGAAACTTTTTACCTTCCGTCAAAAGGAAGGTATTGTTTTTGGTCAAAAAATTCGGTGGTGAGTTTTTAATGAATAAGCACGTTTTAGGGTCCCTACAATACGAATGTACTATTTTTAAGATGATGTCTGTATGTGTGTGTGTGTCCGTGTGTGTGTCTGTGTGTGTGTCTGTGTGTGTGTCTGTGTGTGTGTCTGTGTGTGTGTCCGTGTGTGTGTGTGTGTGTGACGAATTTTTCTCCGACGATAACTCCAAAACTACAATTCTAAAAATTATGATTCTTTCATATTCCTCTTCTTTACAACCATATGAAGAGCTGATTAGATTTTGGTTATAATTGGTCAACCGGAAGTACCCTTATTTGAAGTTCTTAACAGTTTTTCTTGAAAAATCGCAGTTAAATATCATTTTCGACATTTTATGTGATTATCAATAGAAAGAATATCTTATTCTCTATACGGTTCGATTATACATTTTCCTTCATATTCAATAGATATAGAGTCATAGAGAGATTAAGAGAGATTAACTTTCGAAAATCAGTCAGCATTGCAAAAATTATGAAAACAACAGACACATATATTCAAAAAATTCTAATTGACACATGTCAGTGGCAAGTGCAAAACCAAAGTGGAAAATATATGATCTGAAAGTGATATAAGTGACACAGTGTCCCTCGCCAGTGGGAAGAAAAGATGCAAAGATGGAAGGACTGTATAGCAGAAGATTTGAGAGAGGAAGAACTGTGTCACGAATGTGCTTTGGATAGGAATGAGTAGAAGAAAAGAGTAAGAAACAGCGACTTCTAATAAAATAGGGCAAAGTTGAAGCAGGAGGAAGTGTTAAGTGCAATACATAATGTACGTCGTATTCGTATTAAAATTTTATTAGATTTTAGAATATTTTCAAATGAACTTTCAGTATGGATATGTAAAAAATAGTGTGTTCTTGTTACAATTATACAGGATATATAGAATCTTTTTCAAGGAAATTTTGGTATAGGATATGTACAAAATACATCGAATTGACGGAAGGTTTTGTGCTGGCCACAACAGATTTTTTTTATATTCGTTTTAATTTCATTTATAATGAATAAAAATCAATTTATTTCTTGCAAACAAAATATTATACAAAATAATTTTTGTAACAAACTCTATTTATTATTAAATTCTAAATATATTTTAACTAATAATTTATCTTATTTACATATAGTTCTTGAGAGTTCTTTTATTTATTTAAACATTTATATCTCCAAAAATGCCTACCCATCCAATCTGTTGACTGTTCAACATCACTCGCATTAATAAACAACAAAAATCGAAGTCAATAAAACAAATTATTTATTGCACAAAACAAATTTAAAATTTCAAAAATTACTTTAAAATAAACCTGTATGCTATACAGCTGCTATTTGTTAAGTTAAAACCTCGTAATATCCCTACTTCCACAAGTTGGACTCGAACGAATTTTGTTCTCTGCGCAAGTTTTTTCTCTGGGCGCGCGAACTCATTTAAAATTTTGGACATTATTAAATGAAAATACACAAATATTGTAAGAAAATGACTACCTTATATCCCTGATTTACGCGTTATATTGTGTTAAATTCGCAAACACTACGAATGTTTAAAAGTATACCCAACGATAAACACGATTATGTATTATGTATGTTTGAGTATAATAACCAATTAACTAGAGTAATTAATTAATAAGAGATTGAACAACAATGATATCAATTTTATAAAAAAAATATCAAATTGATTACATAATTATTTGTAAATGCTTTGCCTTATACAGAATGATTCATCGGTGTGTTCTTTTTGAATATTTTGGGATTAAATTTCAAACGAAGTTTATTTTGAATTAATAGTCTATAAATATGCAGTACGGGCCTCTCGTCATAATATTCATCCTAAACGCTTTTTAATGTCAAAGTTTTAAATTAAAATACGTATTATTAACGTCTAATATTCAACAAATTCTATATGTATTGAATATAGTAAAGTGATTATTCTATATTACATTTATCAACATTAAAACAAATTTTAATTTTTAACTATGTATAAATTAATTTAAATATGAACATGGATTTTTATTCTTAAGACGAATTATTATATAGGTATAGGTTTTTACAGTTTTTCATTTCAAGTACGTGATATTTTCTATCCAATAAAGCACCCGGTATGTTATGTACTATAATAAAATTTGTATATAGCAGCCCCTAACAAAGCATATTTTATTATAAAATCCATATATGTATTGTAAAACAGCCCTATATTAAATAATACCATGTAAAACGATTTCTACATACCCCTAATTATCTTAAAACATATAAAAACAACCCTAACATATTGCAAAATGAAAATATTTACCATTTTCCTCTAATTTCCTTGGAAAATATGCACAATTTCACTACTTTTTGATACACGTGGAGCATATCGACTTCTCTTGGCGAGGTAGCAAACACGAATGAGTGTGACGCGTGAACGAACAAGAAAATACCAAACTTAACGAACTAATTAAATTATTGATTGGTTTATTCAACACCGATATGAAATAAAATAAATTTGAATAAATTAAAAATATATGTATATTAGCTTCTTTTAAAACTTAATAAATCTAAGAGATATGATACAAATATAAAAAAAAATTATGGCAACATATGCTGAGAAAAGTCTCATTTCATAAGCTTTTCAACGATATATAACAAGTCTACATTCTTTTGTTTTAAACTTGAATAAAACATGAATTATTAATTTTTTGGGATAACATAAAAAATATTATGTCTATGCAGCAGATTTATAACTTTTCATGAAGAACAACATATAAAATATTGAAAAATAGTGGAAATCTCCATTATTCCTTATTAGTTTTGGACAATTATTAAAATAATGCAGTAGGTGGTCACGAACATGTGTACAAAATTTTATAACAATCCATTTTAATGGAAAACAAATATTCAAAATATTCTAATTTCCCATGGTAAATGCCTACGAAACGAATTTCGAGCGCCACCCGGTTTGTATTTTCAGTTATATGGAAAAACATTTTAATATAGGGACCGTTTTCTGATTATATCTATCGAAGAAACACATACAGAAAACTCAAATTTTTGTATCGTTACATTTCGAGATGATGTGTAGCGAAGAATCCTCACCTGAGTCTGATTAAAATGGCGGAAAGTGGAAAATCACGTGTATGTTTACATATATAACCTAAAACAAGTTCAACAATGTTTCGTAATATTGTTACAAACACTAATATCCAAAATTCACTTTTTATGATATATCGTAATTATGCCTTTAAAAGTGACTTGAACATAAAATGGGTACGGCCGCAAAAAAATCCTTGTTACAAGCCGGAAAAAAGCGGCGACTTAGCACCTCAAAGAAAAATTAATAAGTCTCAACTACTACTTGAATATCAACAGTCAATGGAATTAAAAACGTAAATATTACAATATTTATATTAGTGAGTATAATTTTACTAATTATTTATTTTCAGGGCAAATGATTTAGTCAGAAGACTCTTCACTTTAGAATTCGCCCCAAGGTGGAAGGCTACACAAGTTGCCATTAAAGATACAGTTGACCTGGTGCGCAGACATGATTTGGACAAAGGATCTATGGAAGCTAGAAGTAAGTAATAATGATATTCTTGTTTCTTTGATATAATAGTATAGTTTTATAGTTGCCAGGTGGACGGGAGCTATACGAAGTCTTCAGGAAGTAATGGAACGCTTTCCGAGAAACAAACATGTTAAAGTTCGACTAAAGGAATTGATTGATAAACGTAAGAAACATCTTAAATATTTGCGAAAATGGGATTATAAACGTTTTGAATGGTTGCTAGAAAAGCTAGATATCGTCTATAAACCAGTCCCAGAGTAAGTCATAATATACATTTCCCTTACTATTTTTCTTTTTTGTGTTTTAGTTACAGCTTATGGCATCAAGTAACGCGAAAAGATTCGTTACGAAGACTAACTAATCTTCATTGTGATGATGTAAAGAATTCAAGAATGGAGGAATATCAAAAAATATTGGAAGCTGAGCAACCAGGTTTCCTGGAAGAAAAAATTCGTACATTGGAGTTTATCCGTGAAGAACAGCAAGAATGCGGAGTTCCAATCACTATAAATGAACAAGAAATCAAGGACGCTAGGCAACAATTACAAGAAGTGTTAGAAAAACAGAAATATGAAAACGGAAATTAATTTGTATAAAAATTATTAATCTTATCAATAAAAAATATATATAAAAATATTGGAGCACTTCTCAACAGTTTCAGTATAGGCACTTATGTTACATTTAATTAGTTTGTTACATATTATAACTAACAAAAACCGCGTTGATTTGGCCCGGCTTAGAATAACAGTGGTCTAACTTCTCAAAAAAAAAAAATCTCTTTGCAGCACATTGCGTATGAGAGGCTCAGTGGAAAGTTTTACATCAAAGCACACTCGAACTTTTTTCATATCATGTGCCGTTGTGCTGATATTCATCTTCCCGACATTTTTCTCTTAACTTATTAATTATCTCACTTTTCTTTTTACTAAACTTTTATATCTTTTGCGTATGTAATATTTTCTTTAATTTATTTAATTGAATAATAAAGATTATTACTATAAGCGACAAAATTTAGAAGAATGATCATCAAAATTTTAAAACCAGATGTTGCTAATATCATTAGGAGACACTTTTATCATTTTTGCTTAATACGAACTATAAATACGCACAGAAAGAAAGCATGATTGTCCGCTTATTTATTTATGTTAGCGGCAATTTTGCCGGAATAAATATTTAATTTTGAGCAAGCTAAAGGCACAAACGATCAGCAGTGGTAGCACGCACTTTAGAATTCTATCATAGAAAGCAAGCGAATACGATTTTACTTTTACGAATCTTGGTAGCACGCTCTTTAGAATTCTATATTCGCTGTTTGATTCGGAAATGATTGAATTTTATACTATTAAAATAAAAAATATTATGACAGTTGTATATAATAAATGTATAAATTATATATAAATTGGCTTTGAATAGAACTGAGGTAAAATAATTACGTTACTTTGACACTTTCGCCTCAAGTCATACGCTTGCAGGCGAATATTTGGGACGCGCATGCTACCAAATTTTCGCTTCGTGACGAAAAGCGAAAACAAATGCCTCTCTGAACCTCTCATATGTTTACGTCCTCGATATTTTATCTTCACTCACTCACAAAAATAAACATGTACTACATTCATTTACAAATATTTATACATATTACATGTTGTTTTTTTATATCACGATAATGACTTCAGATGTTTTACAATTTTTTTTAAAAATTCTGATGTGGCCAGCACATTTGACAGATACATGTCACTGTCAAAAAACTTATCATTTCAAATTAATAATGGACATGTTTTAAAAAGAAATAGTTCATAAAATAATAATTATAGTTATTTTATACAAATGCAAAGGAACGTAATACAGTTTCCAGTATTTAAATTAATAAAAATTTAATGGCGGGAGGTATTGTGCTCGCCACACAGGTTTTATTAAATAGAAATAAAATCAACTATTTTTACCACAAAATAGATTTTTCTGTAAAATTTAGAAAACACATTAATACTGATTTATACTGTCAAATCTTCAATGTTTTGTATTAATAGGCTATTCCACGACATTTTTTAAATTTTTTTCTTGAAATACATAAAAATATAAGACCACATGTGAAAGTCCGAGTTAAAAATTCCTCCAAATAAGCGAGATATTAAGGTCCGAATTTTAAATCTGCTTTGTGACGTAGGTAATGTGGATATACCAGAAGTAAACAAACAGTGGTTCACAAACCACGAAAAATTGTTAAAGAAATTACAAAATAATGTATATTTAAATTGTACTATTATAATTCATTATTAGAGACAAAATAAATTATTTCATTTTTTTTCTCATTTTATAAAAATAAAGAAATTAGAACGTCACCCGAACAGATCCGACACACCCGAAGAAGTATATTCTTAGTTAGGGCGAGGCTTCTCAAAATCGGAGGTCATACTTTGATCCTATTTGCTCAAACACTCGTGCACATGTCATACATCATCAAAAGCAGGGGGTGGAATTCAGTGGGTTGTATTAAAGTCTATATTAAAGCTTGTATTAAGTATATGGCAACATTGCAATATTTCCCAAATCTATCAATGAGATTCAATTGTGATATAGAAATTTTACCGCAGGGAAAAGTAATACAGATATCCTTTATTCAAATGAAGAAGTATAATTGTAAATGGAAGGTGTAAAAAAAAACTTGCAAAAAAATAGCAACATTAGGTTAGAAATATGTCAAATTTTATGTGTCAAATTTTCATACCTGAATGTTAATGAATTTTAAAATATCTCAATCCCCGTTTTGATCAGTTTTGATATTTGTCCTTTTTTATCGTAATTGTATGGCTTTCTTACTTCTATTAATAATATTTTTTTCTTTATTTGATCCTTTGGTCTTTCACTTTTTTCTGACAGGTATTACAAAGTTGCCAAAATATTTTTGACAAAGAACTGTTTTAGCTTAAAACACGCTAATACAACCCACTGAATCTCACCCCCTGTGTCTTCTAGAAGGAATAATTTATAATAAAAGAAATATGGTTTTCCTTATCCTTTAACTATTATCATTCTTATTTTCAATAAACTTTTACTATTTTTGATTACTGTGGAATAGCCTATTGTTTGAAAATATTTATGAAAATTAAATATTTATACATTTGTTAAACTTTTTGAAAAAAAAACTACAATACAAATTCCGTTTTGCTAAACAAAGTTAGACAGTGTTCTTCTGAGCAGGCAATTTAAAAGCTTGTCTCTCATTTCCCCAAAAATGAAACAAAAATTGCCCAACAAGATTAAAAAATAAACAACATAACATTTCAAATAGTACGTCTGATATCTCATTTGTCAAAAATCTTAACCTTCTTGGGCGAGGCCTGGCCTAAAATAAATATATAAATAATAACTATAAACTCGTCATTGCTGGCGGTCGGGCGTACGCTTTGGGTATAAACCCATATTTCCTCGTCTTCGGTGCATAAGCCCACAACCACCCATCCACAGTCTGATTCGTCAGGTCCGCATAGATCCAGTCACCTCTTCTGACAGATAAATCATCTGGTGCCTGAGCTTTGTAGTCGTAGAGCATCACGAGTTCTGTTCCGTGATAACGAAGGTCTTCATTGTTGGGAGACGTGAAATGATGAGAGTTTGATTGTTGGGGAAGTGATGATTGTTGTGTGACAGAAGCGTTAAGATGCCCCTGAATGACGTTGTCTGCAGGGTAGACGAAACCAGAAGGGATAAAGCCTTCTTGGCCGTCGGAACGGACGATCCAGTACCAGTCTGGGTCTTCCCTATTTAAAACTGAGAGAGAAAAGAAGAAATATATTTAAACTATATTAAGGCCCGGTTTTTCCATCTATACAGTGTGTCCCATTTAGAAGTGCCACCATTGGGATCTCGAGAACTATAACAGATACGATGTCAGTTAAATGGAACTTTTTGTGCGCCTTTGGGAGGCCATCTCAGATGTGCTTTTGTTTTTCCAAAAATTCTCATAGGGTACTAGATAATGACGAAAAACTGAATATTGTTGATTACTATCAATAATTGAGAAAAAAGTTTCAAATACAAAAGATAGATATTTTTATTAACTAACCAGTGGCGTACGAAATAAATTTTTATATGCGTAAATTTTCGAGATATAACACAAACTTATATTTTTTTAAATGGAACCCATATCTGATTTTAATCTCAAAAAAATCAATATTTTTTTCTCTTTTCAATGATGTAAGGGTTATTATGTTTTATATTTGTTTTGCCTTAAAAATTATTATTTTTTCCTTATTTTGTATTAAATTCACAATTATTTTGAAAATATTGGTAGATTTCTATTTGGAAATACTCCTTGTATTTAAATAATTTATTTCGTTAAAAAAATTTGCAGAAAACTCGTATCAAATTAATTTTTATATGTTGTATCAGGTCGCCCTTGGCACATTATAGTGTAATTTGTAACTATGAGTCTAGAATGAAAATATTAAGTAATAAAGGCATAAAATAAATTATATCGATGAAATACAATATAATTAATAAAAATAATGTTTTTTTGGGAAATAATAAGAAAATTCAGGAAAATAAAGAGAAAAATTAAATTTTACGAGCAAGATAAATATAAAATATAATAACTCTTACATTATTGAAAAGAGAAAAAAATATTTATTTTTTTGAGACTAAAATCAGATATGGGTTCTATTTAAAAAAATATAAGTTTGTGTTATATCTCAAAAACTTACGGATATAAAAATTTATTTCGTACGCCACTGGTTAGTTAATAAAAATATCTATCTTTTATATTTGAAACGTTTTTCTCAATTACTAACAGTTTAGAAGTTATTTGAAATAGATAAAATCAGAAATATTCAGTTTTTCATCATTATCTAGTGCTCTATGACAATTTTTGGAAAAACAAAAGCACATCTGAGATGGCCTCCCAAAGGCCCACAAAAAGTTCCATTTAACCGACATCGTATCTCTTATAGTTCTCGAGATCCCAAAGGTGGCACCTCTAAATGGGACACACTGTAGATTGAATTTAAAAACCAATCTCGTTTTATTATTTATCGAAAATCAATACTACAGAATAAAAATCCCAATTACAGGACGATTATAACAGGGTACAGAATGTAATGCACATATATACAATTACAATACAAACGTCAAAACTAATCATGCTAACTCTCTCTTCCATCTCTTTCTAATGTCCGTGATTGTGACGTCACAGCTTTTATGGACAGAATGCAAAAATAACAGTTTTCAGAAATTAATTAAATATATTAAGAAATTTATTTGAATGGATTTTAAGTATTTTACGAACTAATGAATTTTACTAACACAAACTCTAAATTCGTTTATGGTAAATGTCCCCAATGCAAAACATCCTTTCGTTATTTGTACTTAAATCTTTCATGGTAACAAATTATTACAGAAATTAACTGTTGAAAAATAGTCGTTATATGTAAGGAGTTATATAAAGTCTATCATCATCCTCACCTGTAACAAATTCTCCTCTTTCCACACTAACATCGTTTTCATCTCTTGCTATGAAAGTGTATAACACTATATATCTCCCTGAGGGATCTTTACAAAATGGCAACATATCTGGCTCGGAATGCAAACTCACAGGAGAACTAGCTAATGTTCCTGGTAAGCCTTGCTTTTTTCCTAAGGAATCACAGTCGCTGGTATCAGCGCCTGCTATTTCACTAAAAACAAGAAGTAGTTAGAATGAAACACTGCTTACAGTTAAATTTTACTTATTTGTTAAATTGACAATATTGCTTGGAAACAAAGTGAATTATTGAACATTTCTGGCAAAATTTCGATTTTCTATTTGATTTAATTTCTTGTTAATAAATTAATTATAAGCGGTGCATTTGGGCATTAATTATTTTTATGTAGCTTATTGTGGATACCGGTGTCTATTTTTATTTTTTATTTTTTGTTATATGGGAAATACAATGGTGAAATTTTCATTTTGCGATAGTTTCTTCCTTTTTCATTTCAAAACAAATGAGTAAATACAAAAAAAGATTCAGAATTAAAACCGACATCCATTGTGCTTTAGTGTATAATACATACATTCCTGTCACGAAGAAAATGTAAATTAAAATTTTAATTTTTTAGCTATTTATACTGGGTGGTTGATTTTTCATTGTCCAGCTTATATCTTCTGAAATATTAAAGATACAAAAAAAGTTAAATACAAAAGTTGTTTAATACAACCTGATCTATAATTTAGCATAAACAATTTTTTTCCAAGGCCTACCATTTTTTTGGAAAAATATTTAACTTTAATTTTTTAAATGGAACACCTGTATATTTTGACAGAATAAGATTCTTAATAAATTTCTCTTTACAATGATGTGTAACAAGTAAGGATTTACCTTTAAATTATGTCCTATAAAGCAAATAGAAATATGATAAAAGTAGGTTAAGATATTCTATTGTTTATACCTGTAACTTCTGTCACACATGAACATTGGCTACGTAGGGGTTTTCCTTTAAATAAAATTATGTCTAATAAAGCAAGTAATAGCATGATTTACAAAATTATTAATACTTTTATTTAAATATCAAGTAGTAAAATTTAATACAACATAATATATCATAAATTTTGATACAGGATAGCAACCCGACGTTTATTATTATTTGATCTGTGGAAACAGCAAAGCATATCAACTTTTTCGCTATTACTGTAACCGACATTCATTTTTCTTAATTAAATAAGAATCTTAACACCTTTCTCATTATTATAATCAGTATTATTAAATCTGTGACAGATGTTACTGGTATAAACAATAGAATATCACAGCCTACTTTTATCGTATTTCTATTTGCTTTATTAGACATAATTTAAAGGTAAACCATTACTTGTTATACAACATTGTAAAGAGAAATTTATTTAGAATTTTATTCCGTAAAAATATACAGAATATTCCATTTAAAAAATCAAAGTTAAATATTTTTCTGGAAAATTGGTAGGCCTTGGAAAAAAATTGTTTATGCTAAATTATAGACCAGGTTGTATCAAATAACTTTTTTATATAACTTTTTCTTGTATCTTTAATATTGCAGAAGATAAGCTGGACAATGAAAAATCAACAACCCTGTATAGTGCCATCGTGAGAAATGGAATAAATAACTACGTTGTTTGAGTTTTAAATTTTAGAAATTGAAATAAATTATAGAACTTGACTTTTGAATTGTATAATGATCAGACATACGTTTCTGTGTTCATAGCCCACTCCAAATTAGGTTTTTATCTGAACACAATGTATTACAAGTATGAATTCTAAAATACTATGATGAAATTTCGTATATTTTTAATTCAATTTAAATTAAATTCATGATTTGTGCTACGTTAAAAGTTATTTACAAGAAGTTTTTAAAGAAAATAGAACTTTATACATAGTTATGACATGATTCCTCTCTTTACCCATCGTTCAGATCTCCAGGTCGTCCAGTGCTCTGATCTCTTGGCAACTTTTTCTTCACTGCAAGTTCTGCAAGCTGACTATTGTATGGCGTGCAGTAAGAATGAGGAATGAACCCCTCTTGTCTATTGTCAAGCCCTATTACATACACCCAATCATTCTCCCTGTAAAGAATATTCACTATTTGTCCTCTTTTCACTTCAAGTTCATCATCGACACATGGTGTGAAATCGTGAAGCACCACCATCTTGCTGTCTGGAGACAACCCGTGTTCTTTTTCAATCCCAACACGCACGAGGGTTTCGATGCTAGCGGAGCCGGTGATCCGTCCCATTCCAGGGGCAAGGCCCGAATTTGGTCGGGAGAGGTCTTTGTCGCCATCCGAACCTATCGCTAAGGAAAGAGACTTTATGAGTAAATGAAGTAATCGTTGATGTTTTGTATTGTTGATGGCCGGTTCACAAACGTCAATTATTGTCATGGAAACAACAAACAATTTCTTTTGTTGCACATCAAAAGAGAGAGTTGACAGTGCGATGTTCGCTGCGTTTAATTGCTGTTTTTTATAGACTTGTTTTGAGGGCAATGCACTGTCAACTCAAAATATTAAAAGAAAAGTTAAAAAAGTAAAATCTATTTCTTGATAAAATACTAACACTTTTTCTTTTTGCCGCGACGAATCCGCACTGGGCATAAAAATGCCATTGTATTATCACATTATTTACAAAAAAAGTTCACACGTTAAAACCACTTTCCACTTCAGCCATTTTGATTTTAGTGATAAATTTCTTAAGATCCAATGTTCACCACTTCCGCGGGATTTTCAAAATTATGTAACTATTGATTCTTTATAGATCGATTATAATATATTGAATAAACATCTTACATTCAACAAAATCTAACATTATATGAATAAAATAGTAAAACATATAAAATTTATCACTTATAAAATTGCACCACATGTTAAAAATAACTTAGATAATACTTATTTCTATCTAAAATGATATGGAATGCACAATAAATGCATAAACAAAGTAAAATTAATAAAAATATCAATTTATTTCTTAACTAATGACTGGTAGTAATTTGCAAGAACTTTCCATGCTTTCGGAGCCATGAAACCTTCAGGGGGATTTTCGCCAGATCTCGCCAAAGCTAGAAAGAAAAATTCACTATTTTATTCACATTCTATTGAAACCTACAATACAGCATTTAAGTTAAAGGGATTGAATGCCAATAAAATATATAAGATATTATAAATAAAAGAAGAAGACGTAGATATATTGTTATTTTTCTTGCAAAATACTTTCTCAAATAACATTGAAACTTAAAAATGGCACTAAGATCTTTTTGAACTCATGTTTGTATAATTAAGAGTTGAGCGATATTTAGATACTTAAATATTTAAATATTATTTGTACAGAATGTGAAATATTAAAAACAGTATTTACATATAAAACTATTGAAATACTTAGTCGAAAAATCCAAAGTAGAACTGAATCTAGTTTACAGTTTTCAACAGAAATTTGTAAACAGGTAAAAATGATTTATTCAAATAGGTGTATAATTTTATACAAATATATTTGACAATTTTTTTTTTTTTGATAAATGAGCCTGTTTCACATACGTTTATTCATATTATTTATATAAATAAACGTAGGCTAAAGTTTGTCACATGTTAATAACAAAATCTTTTAATTTGACATTTGACGCTGACATTGCTCATTGTAAATGAATAATAAAGTAATAATGGCTAATTCAAATTACACTCAAGCTAAATCGGACAATTAACCGAAGGTCGATAGTTGGATGATGGCTGAATTTATATCAGAACGATTGTTTTACTGCTACCGAAATAAGGGGTGTTAAAGAGTTGAGGTAAAATAAAATATAAAAACTGAATTTACTATATAAATTGATAATATATTTTACTTTAAAGTTCTGGTCGTCATTCTTATTTGACACTTGTTTGACAACTTTGACAATACACTTGACACCTTAGAACCACTGAAGATGTATGTACTCTGACGTCACATTCTGTTTCAGATCATGTGACTTATTCAAAATTTTATCCAAATTTCAAAAATTAATTGTAAAATATCTAAAGGATATTTCGTGATATTTTCAAATTTGAGGCTCTTTAAAGAACAATATCTTTTCAAATTTAATACTTAGCAGTCATATTAAAATTCTTGCAACAGCCCTATTGCAATATTTATTATATTGTTTACCAAAGTGAATGAAAAATGGATTATTTAAAATTCCAATTACAAGTACTTAACAATCACATTTAAATTGTTAATGTTAATTGTATTTTACATTCAATTTCTTTTCCTTTATTGTAAATTTCATGTTCATGTAATCTCTTTGTGTATTATTTACTTACTTTGTATATTATTTATTTACGTATTATGAATACCATTTGGGCAACGATTGCAGTGTACTATTCATGATAAAAGCGTTAAGAGGATCTACACATACACGCCCCCACACACATACGCGCGCGCTCAGACAGATATCATCGTTAAAATGTTAAAACCAGATTCTAGGGACCTTAAAACGTGGTCATTTACAAAAATCTCGATATGCAATGCAGCGGGAGGTAAAAATAAGTAATTAGAATATTTTTATGGAGCATTTTTCCCAATTCTGTGGTCTTTACCTCTCATTCTTGTTCCAGAGATAAAATCAAAATCTTCTTTTCTTCCTGGGTCGAAAAAAGCCATCCTAGTATTCTTTTTATCATACGCAGCGACTTTAAACGGAATGATTTCTAAGGAAGTAAGTCCTGGTGCCATTTTAAGAACCCTTCCACCATGGTTACCATCGTAAAGATTGCCATCGACAGTGCCCCTAAGTCCTTCTGGATGGGGCATTCCAGCAGGGTCTCGTCCTACGATGTAGAAGTTAGCCCCAGCACACATTCGGGCTTTAGCGTGCCATTGAACCTGAAAAGTTCCATTATGGATATTATAAAAATGATTATGAATATGTGTAAAAAATTGTTTATCTTTTCTTATTTGATGATAATAATAAGATTTGTGCTATTTATTTAAAGCAAAAAATAAGACTTTTGTTTGTTTTTTGATAAGTTTTCTTTTTAAATTATGTCTTTGTAGTCATGTCATTAAGTAGTATATTTGGTCCTAACTTTTCCAAAGTAAAATAAATTTACAAATATTTGCATTAGAATTTGTTTTTAATATCTACAGCATATTAAAGATTAAACACGTTCGCTGCGTATGACGTTGATAAACGTCATAACTCATAACATAAATATGTTTCGGTGCGGGTATAATATTTTATTCAATTTTGACGTTTTAAACTGTCATTATTAACTCCATAGCAACAACTATAAGTAACACTTTTTTCACAAGTGAATTAAATTTTTTTAAATCACTCACATTTTTTTTAATTCATTCTGCAACAAATAATGCATTTAAAATAATATCAGACACGAAATTAACACATACCATAGTATTTATCAGACATTATCAGCCATTTTCATTATTTTTCACGGCACAAATGACAGACAATAAAGCTTTTTAAATAGATGACTTGACATCTATCATTAACCATTGTCATGCACAGTCTGCTAACTGATTAGTTTTTTGTTTTGTCAAAATTAAATATTTTAATGGTTTTTATTATTATTTCGTCAAAATTGAATAAAATATTGTACAAACCACGTGAGCTAAGAATGTTTATTCACTCGAAGAAATTAACTCACTCGCCCTTCCGGGCTCGTGAGCTAAACTTTCTTCTCATGAATAAACATTACCTTAGCTCACTTGGTGTGTAAATATCTATTATAGCCTGTTTTTTTTTTCAATGAATTTTTTTAAACGTTGTATGTATTTCTCGCCGTCAGATATCTATTGACTGATGCTCAATCTTTTCCCTTCTCCGTACCCTGTCCCTTGCCCTGCGGTGTTGCCGCCTCTTCATAACATTGCTTATAAATTGACAGCGACAGCAGTATGGAAATTTCCAGTCCATATTTATTTGGCGGCAAGTATAGTTCTAAATCTACTCACAAAAAAATAGGCCAATTTTTTTCAGCAGCGAATGTGTGAAACTGTATAATATTTACTTCTAAATCTAAAATATACGTTTTATTTCCCGAAAAAAGTTATTATTCCAATCAAGTGATTTTAAAATCATTAATTCTTATGTTTGATCAATAAATTACAAATTGTAAGGATAAAAAAATGTAAATTACAAAATAGTATCCCTCATAAAATTTACTTATACCCAATTAGTTGGTGCACCAATGCTTAAATTTTAAGCTAGGCTTAAACAAAAAAATGTAAATCAAAATTTTTACAGCAATATATTATAATTCATTAACATTTCATTTCGATGCAAGATTGTCTATTTAAGCCAAGTTTAATATTTAAGTTACGTTGGTACAACCGGCCATTAAAACATAATTAAGATAAATTTTTCCTATTTTCATCTTTTAGTTTACTTGATATCTCCTTAGTTGTAACAACAATTAAACCTGGTCTAAATAAAAAACAGATATCATCAGAAATAAAATATTCCAATCTTTCTTACTTCTGTCGGTCCAGCGTACATCATAGGACTGGGAAAGATGGCCAAAATAGTGTCATCCTTATCCAAAAGTCCCTCATCAAGAACAGCTTGATGCTGCAACATCCTTGTATCCAAAGGAACATCATCGTCCTTCGTCCACCCTCCTAAAGGATGAAGTAAAAGAACAGGGCGCTTAAAACCGCGGTCGCGAAGTTGTTGACGCGTATCTGTCATCAAAAGTGCGTGGCCGTTGTGAATTGGATTGCGTAGCTGAGAAAAAATAGGAAACGTGAATAATATAAAAGAACTACATTATTTAGTATATTATAAAGTGAGCCCAGTAAGTTGACAGTTATTAGTTCTTAAACGCAAAAACAAGAAATATAAATACATTATTATTGTTAATAATACTAGATATTATAATTAAACAAATTAATCAAACACAAAATTGATAAATTTCTTGTTAGGTTGTATATCAACGTGACAGTACATAATCTTTTAAAAGGTGATCACAAAAGACGCGCGAATCTTCTTTTTAAAATCAGGCGACCAATCAAATTCTTAGTACCTAACGCGTCATACCCAATTAGTAATCAACTTCAATAGTTTGTAGTTTGCGATCTAATCAATATTTAAACAATTTTTTTCACTAATACTCATTAATCTATGTATATTTTCGTCTTCTTATTTAAGATAGTTAAATTTTGACTATGGTATAGTACTAGTGGTGGGATCCGGATCCGGATAGTTTCGGTTTCGGATCCAAAAATATTCGGATATCCATATAATTGAATGTTGAACTATCCGGATCTCGGATCCACATCTCAGTATCGGATTTTGGATCCGGATCTGAATATCGGATTTTGGATCCGGATCTGAATATCGGATTTTGGATCCGGATCTGAGTATCGGGTTTTGGATCCGAATCTGAGTATTGGATTTTGGATTCGGATCCGAATATGAGTATGAGTATCAGATTTTAGATGGAATTTCAGTATGCGCATCGGTTCTCGGATTCGAGTACCTATTCTCAGTATTGAACCAGATGATAATATTTGAATGTATATTATCATGGAGGCACAAAACCAAATAAATTTGATTATGAAATAATCCACTATACATTTTTGTTTAATATAGTTAATAGTCGATGTTTAACTTTTAGCATCCGCTAAGAAGGAAATTCCTCGATTCCACAGAACTATAAGTAGGTAACCAAAACAATCCCTTTTATGTGAAACACATGCACGATATAAATAAATAGGTATTTCGACACCTGCAATGAACCTGTAACCATTATTTGCCAAATTTAATCTTAATTTCGTTTTCTTTGAAGTATTTGTTATATTGAATGTTAAAATTTTAGAACTACAGAATTTTCAATATTCTAAGATAAATTTGCACCAACTACCTGTCTATTTTAGAAGGGTATTATAAAATTTATTGCTGATTACAGACCGCTGTCTCTACAACCGTCTACATTCAAATGTTTGACTTTACATTCAAAATGATGAAACGGATCCAGAATTAAAATTCGGATCCGGATCCGTGAACAACACATCGAATCCGGAACCGAATGGGATATGGTACCCAAATCCGAATTAAATTTACGGATATCCGCTTCAATATCCGAACATCGGATATCCGAGGAACCGAATATTTTAAAATCCGGGTACTCGGATCCATGTTTTGTCGGATCTTCACAGCACTATATAGTACCCTATTTCATAAAAATTATCCTAATATTCAAAGTTTAGCTACATTATTTTATTTACTGATTAATATAATACTAAAATAGATGAAAAGTAAGTGCTGAATAACACATATATTTTTGAAAACAATGGCTGGTAGCACAAGCCTTGTTTTAACTAAAACACTGTTTTAAGAAATGTCAAATTTCATTATTTAATAACAAAAATAAACAACATCAAATATATTAAAATATGATTTTGAAGCAGCACATAGTTTGTATTCAATCAAATATTTTTTGAAAAAATCGTTCTTTACACATAAGGGTGAAATTACACATTGAAATTTGAATTTGACATTTCTTAAAACAGCGTTTTAGTTAGAAGAGGGCTTGTGCTACCAGCCATTATTATTATTTGATTCGTAAAATATTTCCCTAACTGCTAAGCTCAGTAAATATATGTAAATATGAAACATCATAAATGAAATCTACCTGGAATGCGAATACTGCATCTGCAGTCATTTCTTTAAACTTAGACCTAAGTTGATTCGGAGTGAATCTATATTGATCTAAACCATCATTCCATTTAACTCTTTGAAGAACTTCTAATTCACCACCTACCAACCAGTCACCAGACTCGCTAATCATCTAAAAACAATTTATTTATACCAAAAACGACTTAGAACATTTAAAAATTATACTTTAACATAAGGATGTCCGACATTACTCGTTCCGAACTGCCTAGCACATCTCTCTTCTTTTCTATGATGATAAAACTCTGGTTTTCGTAAAATAGCATAGCAAATGCCATTATGGTATAAAGAAATGGCTGAACTATTCTCCAAACGATTTTTATCATCCGTTGTGACAGCTAAGACAATAGGAACACTTTGATTTATACTAGTACCATCCTCTAGAAGACAATTAAAATGTTGTGCCTGCAACGAAAACGTTGTAACAAGCTGTAAATGTTTTCTAAGTGATTAAATACTTGTAAGAATTGACTTTCTCTCATAAAACCTTTCAAAGGCATGGCCCAACCTTCGCTTAGGACTTGCAACCATTGCAAATCAACGGTGGAGATGATTAAAGATGGTAGTGTTTTTGCTTCTTCTTTAGCAGAGTCGAGACGGTTTTCAGAGACAAAAAGTTCCTGGACTAACTCGCTACTGCGGGCTGATACCGGGATTATGCCCTAAAATGGATTGATTCTGTTCTACTGTAGCTGTTTAATATTTAAAGCAGTGTTAATAAAATAATGCGGAATATCTTAATTTTACCTCAAAGAATGACATAAATATAAAAAAGTTATAACACAATAACAACAATATGGAAAGTGAATCCATAATTAGGAAACTAATAAGACTAAACAGAAATTTGGTATGACATTATGACACATTCAGAAAATGAAAAAAGTAATTATAGTTCTCAAGTAATTATGATTAGGTAAAATATGATATTCTATACAGGGTGGTTTATTTTTCATTGTCCAGCTTATATCTTCTGAAATACTAAGATACAAAAAAAAAGTTATATACAAAAGTTGTTTAATACAACTTGATCTATAATTTAGCATAAACAATTTTTTTCCAAGGCCTACCAATTTTTTGGAAAAATGTTTAACTTTAATTTTTTAAATGGAACAACCTGTATATTTTGACAGAATAAAATTCTTAATAAATTTCTCTTTACAATGATGTGTAACAAGTAAGGATTTACCTTTAAATTACAGAGTTAATTTTAAAATGCAACATTATAGTTCATCACTTCCATGGTTACTCACTATTGTCAAAAATGACAGCAATGTAATATTTGTCCATTTTAAAATGCAACATTATAAATAGTATTGCAGCACAGGAGAGTTTGTTAAGATGTACAACATTCATGTTTTGATTATTTGTTAATCGTATGTAGGCTAATTTGTTGGAAATTAGTTTTGATAATACAAAACTACAAATTTTGTATGTTGCATTTTAAAATGGACAA
This sequence comes from Ophonus ardosiacus, assembly GCA_943142095.1. Classification (NCBI taxonomy): domain Eukaryota; kingdom Metazoa; phylum Arthropoda; class Insecta; order Coleoptera; family Carabidae; genus Ophonus; species Ophonus ardosiacus. The sequence goes on along the minus strand of OW964829.1, from coordinate 45,264,989 downwards.
AAATTACATTGCTGTCATTTTTTGACAATAGTAAGTAACCATGGAAGTGATTCGCCATATGTTGCATGTTAAAATAAATTCCCTGTATGTCCTATAAAGCAAATAGAAATATGATAAAAGTAGGCTATGATGATATTCTATTGTTTATACCTGTAACTTCTGTCACATTTGAACATTGGCTACGTAGGGGTTTTCCTTTGAATAAAATTATGTCTAATAAAGCAAGTAAGAATTATTAGCATTGATGATTTACAAAATTATTAATACTTTTATTTAAATATCAAGTAGCAATCTGTGGCATATGTTACTGGTATAAACAATAGAATGTCACAGCCTACTTTTATCGTATTTCTATTTGCTTTATTAGACATAATTTAAAGGTAAACCCTTACTTGTTACACATCACTGTAAAGAGAAATTTATTTAGAATTTTATTCCGTAAAAATATACAGGTTGTTCCAATTAAAAAATCAAAGTTAAATATTTTTCTGGAAAATTGGTAGGCCTTGGAAAAAAATTGTTTATGCTAAATTATAGACCAGGTTGTATCAAATAACTTTTCTATATAACTTTTTCTTGTATCTTTAATATTTCAGAAGATATAAGCTGGACAATGAAAAATCAACCATCCTGTATAGATAAAATAAAAATACTACAAAAAAGCAGTTCGACGTGGTGGGCCCAAAAAAAATTCTTATGGGGACAGTCAACATGTTATAAATGACGTTCTCAATTTCGGTTAACCATTAACCGTATTTTTTTAGGTTTCTTGCCTTGGTTCAATAAAATATGTCATTGAAATACGGTAATTTTGTGTATTGAAAATATAACATTATTAACAATTTTACTATTGGCTAATCTGAAAATAGATTATATTTACTTATCAAGTTTATAATAATATACAAGTACAAGCTACAAGGTAAAAATTAAATAGTTATCTTTTTTAAAAAATGGAACTAGTATTAGTATGTGTATATGTCATTTTCTACCAACAGTATTCTACTGAAAATCTAATATATGTAATTATTTGGTTCACTTACGTTTTCCTCTAGCATTTCCACGACTTGAAGCGTCGATTCTTCTACTGTACAGTCAACAGTTTTCACAACTAATTCAGGTTGTTCTGGCTTTTCATAAGCTTGGTCAATTCCAGTAAATCCTTTAATTATTCCTTGTCTAGCTTTCAGATACAATCCTTTAACATCTCTAGATTCACACACCTCTAAAGGTGTATCAATAAACACTTCGAAAAATGGCAGGTTCGCTTCTCTATGTATCCTCCTAGCTACATCTCTGTCCTAAATATAAGGATAAAAAATAATAATAATAAAAAAAAAATACAGGGTGTAAATCGAACAGTGAGACATAGGCGTTTAACATGAGAATTAAATTTTTCTTCGCGCAATCGTTATCTGATTATTTTATAGAAAAATACTTCAAATAAAAGTTATAGATATTTAAATTCTGAATCCAAATTATGGGAAACGATTATTCTAGCTCTTCATATAAAGATACAAATTAATTATAAAATTATCGTTTTTATGAGCTCTGTCTAGGCAGCCATGGATTTATGACAAAAAATAAACAAATGCATTGTTTTTAACTGTCATTTACAACTAAGGGCCGGTTTTTCAATATCTGGTTAAAAATTTATCTAAAAGTTAAATAAACAAAATGTCAACAAAACGATGCAATATTGTTTACTTAACTAGAAGTTAAAATTTTAACCAGGGATTGAAAAACATTTCACCTTTTTGTTTCATGTTAATTTACTGGTCTAATCCTAATTTAGTCTTTTTTTAAATCAATAAAAGTGCACTTTTTTAACGCAAACGAGTGAAATAATGAAACGTTATCGCAACTAGAGTAAAAACAAGCCTTATTACATTCAGGATTTGACGAAATGAAATATAATAAATTTGTGTAGTTATTGTTTTTATTCTATTTATAAAAAAATATTGTTTATTAATATCAAAAGAAAATACAATGCATTGTTATTATATCAATGTTTTGATTATTGAAATCAATTGTCAATTTTTGTAGTACGAAATATGACAGGTTAAAGAATAAAATAATTACTCTAAAGGGAAATCGAACCGCAATCTAAAATTTCAAAGGCAGTTGTGTTAACCAATGAGCCACGCTGACATTGAAAATCTTTTCATATTACATAATAAAAAAGTGAAACAATTATTTATTTGATTTTTTTTGTAATTTATGCAATAATATTAAAGTAATTAATATTAAATAATGTACAAGTTGTAATGTATTATCATGTTAGATATCATGGCTTAATTTTATGCCGGACACTTTTTATTTACAAAATACTGTTTTCCCATGTTAAACGCTTGCATGATGATACTTATAGGGACTAAAAAATAGTATAAATGGTCGAAAATGGTTTACGCCTGCGGACGAAATTTTATTCGTCCAAGGGTGTAAACTTCTTTCGGCCCAAGGTATGTACAACGTTTTACGCACAACTGCAATCAAATGAAATGTTTTTAAATTATTTTTTAAATACATTTAAAGCTTGTTGCTATATAAAAATATTACGTGGCCAGGTGGGCATGTCACAAAACAATAAGGCGATGCGTTGCATTGCTAACTATTTGGTTATATGAATATTTTTTAAATGTCAAACTTGGAGATTTGAGACAATTTCTGAAGCAATTCCTTAAGCAATTCTAATAAAATCTAGTGAAAATTTGGCGGAACTAATATAATTTTTTAAAAATAAGAGTCTTGATTACATTTCCAATTGTATTTTTGATATTTTGTTTACCAGTAAGCGGGCTCTCTGTATTTTACCGCCCGCATATGCTACTTTACTGCCCGCAGGGTGTAATCTTTCAGTTTCCGCCATGGTAACTACGATGTAAACAAACAATTTTAAAGCAGATGTGTGTAAAATAATTTATAATAAACATTATCTTAGTTTAATTACAACATTGACATGTAATACACATTTTTGAAAACGACGTTGCCTTGTAAATTCCAGGCCAATCTGGTAAGAACAAATAAATAATAATAAAATTATATAACATTCCTACCTCTGAAAATGGCGAGACAAAACTGCAAATACAAACAACCCCGGAATCAGCAAACAGTTTCGCTACTTCTGCAACTCTCCTTATATTCTCTTCTCTGTCTTCTTTACTGAATCCTAGATTCTTATTCAATCCAGTCCTGATGTTATCCCCATCCAGACCATAGGCTGGAATGCCCCTGGAAACCAAGTAGGCTTCCAATTCGAAGGCAATGCTGGTCTTTCCAGCTCCTGACAGACCAGTTAGCCATACCGTACAACCGCGGAAACCGCGCAAATGGCCTAGAATTTGACCACGTTTTGCGCGGGAAACGTGGTGCTTTTGCTCTGTCACATTGGTGGCCACTTGCAGGCACTGAGAACAAGAAAAGAGTAGTAGAAGGAATAATGGCGAGTCAATAAAGTGATGGAGAAAAGAATGAGTAATCAAGGATTCAAACCTCACACCTTAAAATGACCCCTAATTATTTCAACTTTAGGTTTTTCTTTCGTAGTTCCGTATAAACCTAATTACTGCGCATGTGCATGTAATGTCAAACACTTGTAAACAACTAAACGAAGTTGATTGTGGATAGTCTATTGATCTATAACATCATAATTTTTTTGATTTTTACTTGTATAATTTTGGTTATATATAATTATTAATTTGTTTAGAACCTATGAATGCTTGCTCAACAAAAACGATAAAAATTATAAAGAAGTTCTTAGGAAAGAAAATATATTGGTACAAATAGCAGGATCTGCAAAGCGTGTTAAAACAGCTGTGAATGATATAATAAATAATTAAAAACTTTGAACTAAAATAAAATAATAATAAATAAACGGATTTGTTACTAGTTTTACAATATTGCTTTTTTAAAAATATTACTAAAATTTCTAAAAATATAAACTTTGGTTTCTAAAGGTGTAAAAACGAAAATTCGTACGTACTCGTATAACATAGGAAAATAGTTTTTCTCAAATATAATCTGTCCCATAAAACTTTATGGAATGCATTATACATTTAATTTTAAAGTATAAATTCTGGACTTTATAGTGTCGAAACTTTTAACTTTATTAACAAGTAATTATTATTAAAACATGTGGCAAAAACAGATCTAATAATCTAATACTAAATCTACTTTTAACACGACTTTAAAGTTTACTTAGTTACCAAAGGAATAAATTAACACCAAAAAATTCAAAATACTAAATAATAATTCACTGTGTAAAACATCCTATAAATTCGGGGTACATATTTTTGAGTATAACCGTTTTCTTACGTTAAACTCTTGTTACGATTTCTCGTATTCAGTCTGTATATGAGGTGTAAGATGCATTAGTAAATAACTGTGTATAAATACTGACCAAATATTAGTACACACGATAAAAAAAAAACTGACGTATCTTTTGGTTTTTTATTCCCAGTAAAAATTATAATAATTAACAGCCCGATTCACAAAAAAGTTTAAGCTAATCCTCATTTTTGGATTAGTTAATTTAATTCTATTCTATTCCGGTATTTAAAATTTAATTTTCATGATATTATCAATAAAGATAGATACTAGGAATAAATTAGACTATATTTTAAGTTATAAACTGACAAAATTAGAGTAGAATTCGCTAATCAAAAAATAAGAATTAGCTTAAACTTTTTTGTGAATTGGGCTGTAAATTAATATAATTAGTAAATAATAAATAGCAAATTCCCGCACTAGTGTGGATTATAATTAAAAACACAGTATTTTATTTGTTATCAATACCATGCATAGCCACCGAAGGAACAGGAACATCTTAATAATTTAGAATGTACCTAGTTGGTAATTTTTCTGGGGGATTGATTCTAGTACTCTGTAGAAACTCCACAATTTTCATTCGTTTCAGAATTACTAATGTCCCATACTTCTTACAAAAATAACTATTTTACATCTTTTATAAATAGGGATACTTATTATAAAAAAAATGTATTCGATAGGTGAATTTACTATATGAATATTTACGATAGGTAATAAGTTTTTCTTGAATATATTTTATAACTGTGCATGAATAATTTAAAAAATACCTGTAATAGCTGTTTACAAAAACATACGTAAACATTCTAACTGGTATTTACTAATTCAACTGTACATATCTTTACTTATAGCTTACTTTCTCTGCAAAAATTATTTTCTTAAGTCTGGAAAAATATTTACATTTTCTTCTTAAAAATGAGTGTGCTTCAGTGTATCTTCTTTTAATTTTAGTATATTTACTTTATCGCGCAAATTTGGATTATGTACTCATATAATTTATAACAGTATAATGATTATGCTATTTTATTATTCCCTTACCTACATATTTTTTTCTATATTTTATAAAGAATATATTAGTAAGAAAATAATGAAACAAAAAGTATTATTTATAAAAAATAAAAAAAAATAAAAAATGTTACTCCTACCAGTGAAGAATATATAAATTATACAAAAATATTGTTGAATTATATTTAATTAAAAAGATAAAAAATTATAAATGTATCTAATAAAATAAAAAAATTATACATATAATGATAATGAAGCAATGAACTTATCTGACAAAAAAGTTGAAATTTGATTATGTAGCAATAAAAATATATACTTAATTCTTAATTCCACGTTCCAAATTTTTTATTGCTATATATTTACTAAGCCTCGAATAATTTAAAAATATATATTTTGCAATGAAATTTTAATAGATAAAATACGTTAGTATTAATTTGTATAACAAAATAGTTATTGTTTTTTTATAAATTATAAAGTACTTTAATATTTTTTACAAATTTTTGCCATACCTGTCTCCAAAATCCACCGTTTGGTGATGAATATAGTTTTCCTTTAGGCTTAGACATTTTACTTGTACTTTAATTATCAATAAATTTCCCGTAAGAAATCGCTGTGCGCACAGTGAAATTTTATGTTGAACTAACCGCTTTCTACTACAGTAAGTTTTCGTATCAAGTTTGCAAACAACTCACAAGAATTGGGAACAGTAAGACAATCTTTTCCAAGATAAAACGCTGAATAAATAATGTGTAAATCACAAATAAAATGTGCAAATTAAAACGGTTTCCTGGTTTATATATAATTGTCTTATTGTAAAAAGTAAATAGAAATGTAAAAACAGTTTATTCGCACGTGATATTGAAATGCAATCTTTTTTAAACAATAAAAATAATTATGTAAACAATTGTATATATTTTTATAGTCTGATAAGAAATTTGGAAGTGAAGGACAATTTTTTTCATTAGTACGAAATATATGTCCTTAATACTTATTACCTAATTTAAATGCGTCAACTTGTTTTATAAAAAAAAACGATATTTTTTTACCGTAAATCGTAAATAATAATAAATAATTTCTTTATTTTGTACCTAATGTTAAAAGTATGCTTTGTGTTCATTTTTTGTTGATAAAGTTACAATTTAACATCAACAATTTAAAAAGTAATCAACAGTACGTAATAGTTATTTTTTATCTACACTTTTGACTTTTTATCTACATTATTGAGTTTTTATCTACACTTTGAATTTTTATCCAAACTTTATAAAAATAATAATAATAATTATAATAATACATAACGTAAAGAATAAAAATTAGGTACAAAGTAAAATAATGTATAATACGACAATATTGAGTCAATATCGACACGTGGACACCTACTACTTGTCGATAAAGTATCTCTTTAACGCCTTGTATAATAATAAAAAAGTAACTATTTTTTTAATTAAATAAAGTATGACAGAATTCTGATTGTTTACTTCATAATATACCATAAATTTCGCAAAAACATAATGATAGTTTAAAAAAAACAATGAATAATTATAAATGATAATAATAATTGTTAGAAAAAGATAAAATATGTAACATTGAAAATATTAAATGGTCTTGCAAAATTGTCCTTACTTTCAATATGATAAATTACAATAATATTCATAAATCATTATTATAATTATCTAAACATTGCTCACTGGCATCTTTATCGGGAACAATATTATCTAATTATTTTTTCATAGTCTGCAAAAGTGTGCCCTAATTTATCATATGTCAATTGTCAAGGATGATGTTTCTCCTCTTTTCCACTCCGAGAGAGTCTCAAAGCTGCCACGTACCGTTTTTAGTTTCTTCTGTTTGATCTCTTCACAGCCCGACATTGTGCTTGTAATAGTTGTCACTACTTTTAAGACACTGTTAGCTTTTTATTTCAAACCTAATAACTCGTCTAATTTGACAGACGAACAGCTGATTCCGGAGTCGGCAGTAAGCTCTTACTTGAAATTAAAAACGCTAGAGGGCAAAATCAGTTCAATAACCGAGCATCCGAACAGCGTCGAGAAAAGAATCTACATCTTCCGCGTTTTTACGGAGATTAAAAGGTCAATTTATTAATAAAAACTTTAATGGAACGAATTTATCAATGATTTTTCAATTCAGTAGATTGTTTTTAGTAAACTAATGAAGGTTTTACAATAATCGTGACTAATTATGAATCGTTATAGTAATAATAGGAAAAGTAGATCGTATTGCAATCGCCACAGGTCAAATATTTCATAGCAAAGCGAGCACTAAGTACAAAACTGGTACGGGTACAATCAAATAAAATGATTTTCCTAATTTATGAAAGTTGTAATTTATTATACAGGTTGACCATAGGTCAAAAGAAGGCGAAAAATGTTAAAACAACTTAGTAAAAGGTTTATAAGATATTAATTTTTTGTTTTTATTTTTATAGAATCAAAATAAAACAATAATGCCCATATTCATAAACAATCGTAATGTTTCAAAACGGCTCGTTATAATTTTTGACAAATAGCTTAAAATTTGACAAATAAAATTTTGATTTTTTTTCCAATGTCGACTGTTTTTATTGGATAAATATTATAACGAACCGTTTAAAATTTTTACGAGTGTTTATGAATACGGGCATAAGAGATTTTATAACAGAAATTTATATCATCACGGCATATTACCCATTTCTGGGTGTGCCAGTATCTACAACACATGTAATGATAACGATATATTTTACCGTGTGGGCGCTTACCAGGCGTCACCTCACGGGCACTCATAGCTGGTGTGGAGAGTGCACCACAGGGGTCACTTTTGTGCCATTTAAAATTTGAAATATTTGGCGTCTGTCGGGATTGAACCCGGTTCTCCCAGGTTCGCGACCAGACACTCAGGCACGCGGCCACGGGACCCCATTTATAACAGATGTCAACTAATTCATTATTAGAATTAATCATCGTTCACCTTCTACATAAATAATAACCAGTGATAAACAAATTAACAAACAAAACAAAAACAAATAAATTTTGTTAGTTCGCAGGTTACTACAACTCTTAACATTAATTTATCGCCCCCTTATAAAAAAATAATATTTTATTATAAAACTTTTTACTAAGGCGTTTAACGTTTTTCGCCTTCTTTTTGACTTGTAGTACTATCACCCATTAAATATGAAGATCGTAAACATCCAGTATACAGGTGGTTGTTTTTTTGTTCCATGGCCTACTAATTTTCCGCAAAAATATCTTATTTTTGATTTTTTAAATAGAACATCCGGTATATTTTCACGGAATAAAGGTCTAAATCATAGAGGTAGGAATAAATAATGATGGAGTAAGTGGCTGTACCTTCTTTGACTTAAAGCCATATTTTTTAGCTTGTTTACTTTTGTGTTGTATCGTTTTTGAGTGCATTTCAATACGTTTTATTAATTAAATAAAAATATTTCATTAAAACACGTACTTTTTTAATTTTACAAAATTTAATTAAGTAAATTCAATAAGTAAAATGTAATGAAAACACATTAATATCATATTTCAATAAATAATATATGTACAACACATGAACGATCATAATTGCCGTGCTTATCCCCGCTCTAGGACGGTCCAATAGCTGTGTTCGTCCGTCCCCACTAGACTTCATTCCCCTGACCTCATGCTCCCTCCTATATGTTTTCTACCTCCATGGTCTAAATCAATTTCTCTTTACAATGATATATAATAACAAGTAGGGGTTTGTCTTTAAATTATGTGTAATAAAGCCATAACAGTAAAAATTTTGAAAGAAGTCCGATCAAGGCCATCTACGAATTGTATCTATGAATTAAGATTTTATGCTGTCAAATTTAGTAGTTTCGTTTACATAGTTTTTAGGAGGTACACAAAATATTATGTACCCTCATAAAAACTAAGTAAAAGACACTACTAAATTTTACAGCACAAAATCTTAATTCATAGATACAATTCGTGGATGGCCTTGACCGGACTTCTTTAAAAAAATTTACTGTACGTATTAAACTTAGTTTAATACGTATATGAATAAAGCAAATAATAAAATGATAACAGTAGACTGTGATATTCTGTTGTTTATACCTGTAATATCTGTGAAAACAGCAAAGTACTATTTTTGTAACCGACGTTAATTTTTCTTAATTATATACGAACCTCAACTCTTTTCTCACTAATAAAGACTATCAGATCTATGACAATGTAGGGGCAAAACCCCTATTTGTCATACATCACTGTAAAGAGAAATTGATTTAGAACCTTATTCCGTGAAAATATACAAGTGTTCCATTAAAAAAATTAAAGTAATATATATTTTCCGAAAAATTAGTAGTCCATGGAAAAAATTGTTTTTGCTAAATTATAGGTCAGGTGGTATTACAACTCTTACGTCTAACTTTTTCTTGAAACTTTAATATTTCAGCAGATATAAGCTGGGCAATGAAAAACCTTCAACGCTGTATATAATTCCAAATAATCACCCCAATTCTGTAAGGAAGTTGTTAAGTCTTAGCTACAGTGCTAAAAATGATAACCAATAGAACAAATATAAAGGCTGTCATTTTCATGTTTTATTCAGTGTTCACTATTATTATTGGTTATTTGCTGCAGCAATGTTGCTAAGTCTAAACAACTTTCTTACAGAATTAGGGCGAATATTATAAAATGACAGAACGCTGAGCAGGAAAACGATGTTGTTGCCTAATAAAAGATCCCGGGTTCGAATTTCGCTCGAATATACATAGATGATAATTTTCGGTTTATAACATTTACATTGCCTTACTTTAACCTTGTGAATTTGTGAAATTTCTGGATTTCATCGTTTGAAATTGTATTGACACGCCTGTTTTTGCATGAATTTATAATAAAATTTTCGACAATGGTTGGTTTAGCTTATTTATTGCAACACGTCGTCATAATGTAGTTAGTTATGATACATTTTATGATAAGAAAGAAATGGATATTGTTTCACATCACACAATAGAGAAAAACAAATTCATTTAATATTTAAATAATGTCCGGTTTCACCAACATCAAATAAAACTTCGAATAGCTTATTCGTCTAATAAGTGAAAAATACCGCATCAAAATAAGACAGCTAGAATAAATACCGGTATTTGTGTTATGGTTTTGATGCGATATTTTTCTCTTATTTGACGAATAAGCTAATCGAAGATTTATTTGATGATGAAACCGGGCGTAAAAAATAGGAAACAAAAATTAAATAGTTCCACATTCAAAATTAAATACTTTCTTTCGTTGTGTTACATTAGTATTCATGAAAACAATCCGCTGATATATATTAGTAAAAAAAAAAAACCATTTCGTGGATGTATGAATGTCATTATTGACTGTAGGTTTTTAACTTTTTCTGCTGACAGTAGTATCTGGTGCGAATTGGAGGCACACGACATGATTCAGAGGATATCTGTCTCTTCTTAAATTTAGCCCAGTTCAACACAATCTTCTTTATACACAAACTATACATCTTAGACATAGATAAATCTGAATTTAGATAGATCTTTTCTGGAAGTGATCAAGAAAGTGACCAAAGTAAGCTGGAAATCGTCCTATGTGATCCATTATTCTTTGTTTATCTTCTGAAGTACGTTTCTGATGACCATGTTTCCCTCTACCATCCTCAGGACAAACGCCGTTATTTTTTCGTTTCTTTTCAACAATGACTCGGACTTTCATTAAGGTAAAATCAAATGTATTTAGATACATCGTCTGGCACACCTGGACTCTTTCTGTGCCTTTATTTAAGAAGTACATTCTTGAAAAGCAGCGCCTGCTGTCATCTGCTCGATTCCCTTGCCTTAGTCGAACTGTTTGTTTAGGGTATTCCTGCACAGAAGATGCAATTTGTTGATTTTGGGCCTCTCCCGACAGTTTATAGAATTCTTTAAATAAATTTTCCCTATCTTCTTGATTGAATTTTTCGTAACATTTTCTTCGGCATACACATGGGGGTTTTATTTTCTTCTCTGGTTGTTTTACTCCTTTTGTAGAAATATATGACTGTCCATGCATTTTGGCCATTTTTCGAACATTACGGGCCCACTTGGTCGGGTCTAACTTTCGTTTTCTTGCACGTTTACTTTCTTGAATGTTTTCCTCTGTTGTTTCATTCGCCGGTTCTCCATTCTCGTCATTAATACTAGTTGCATTGTCAGGTGGTTTTATATTTTCAGGTAATGCATTCGTAGAAAGACAGGAGTCTGAACTTTCTGATGGGTCATGTTCTGGCGCAGTGTCTGAAAACCGTGAAGTAGGAGAACTGTCAGTCTGAGATACGTTTTCATTCTGTTGATTTTTTGATTCTGCAAAACAAACCATCCAACTCCATTTAGTTTCATCAAATCAGTTCCGTAATTTTCATAAGACAAGCGGATGGAGAGACAATCAAATAATATACTTCAATACATATCGCGACAAAATATCTTTCATATGTAAGCATATTTTTTTGTTGTTTACCTTTATTTTGACTGTGTTTTATTGTACTAAAGGCATGTATTAGGTTATAAAAAAGCTACTTACCCATCTCTTTGTCCACAAGTTTTTGACAAAGCTCTACGATAAGTTTTCCTCTTGAGGACGATATATTTTCACTATAGTCAAACTATAACTATAGAAGCATTTAGTTTGCTCACTTCAGTTTGACAGCCATTTTTGACATTTGAGTCCGTTCTCATTTTACTTTCCCCTTACCGATGTTGCTCAAGCACAAGTCACACAACCAATTTCATTTCAACTACATCCAATAATAATTTATCCCTTATTTATCCGGTTTAATCAAAATAGGTAGATCTTCCTGAAATTTTGCAGTCATAATTTGTTATTCTAAACTTTTCTTAGTAAATCTTTGGCGTATTATAAACGGAAAACGCATTTTACCTGTAACAAAATTGAAAAATTATCAAAGTAGTCCGACCATTCAAAAAAATTGTATAAAGCAGAAAACAGAAAAGAAAATAGTTTGTGTTCAACTACCAAGCTCTACTTGATTTAAAAAAAATTAAAGTAAAATAAGTTTCAAACCAAACGGAGCTTATTTCCAAAACTTCACATTTAAGATTTAAAGTTTTTTTTTAAAGTAAAAGACTATAAAATTTGTTTAAAGAATTTTTAATAATAAACAAGATATTTTCGAAATTAGCGAAAAGCGAGTTTTTGCCTGTACCTCAAAAACGAATGAAGATAGAGTATTTCTGAGGTGATTATTAAACTTTCTTCGAAAAGTTGACTTATGATCGTGCAGACGATTTGGCTCTATCGTCAATATTACCCGAGATACCTAAAAAAAAAACCTCAAAAATGAGACAGTTTTAAATGGTTTTATTTACAAAAATATACTCAACAAACTGGTTAAAATAGATGAAACCAATTTTTTCAAATATTCAATTAATATAAACATACAATAGACACAAAATTGACGTCACTGCAAGAGAGATATAGAAGGTCATGCATACAAACAAACCTCCCCTCGTTGTCTTGCGTCCCGTTCCCTGTTCCTATCTGTCATTGTATTCGCATCTGTTATTCAGTGTTAAACCTAATTCTTTATTGTGATGTGTACGTTGTGTTTAATAAAAATGAGTTTAAAACCAGATGTGTCTGGGGCAACTTTTTTGTTTGATAATATTGAAGATCATTCGATTATTCAACTAAAACGATGGCTAGAGTGTAAAGTCATTCCCTGGTAAAGTCTATGGCTGATGACAGGTCTTTGTTTGTACGGGGTAACCATAGCAACCTTGATTTCTATGCTTCGCCGTTAGATGCGCTCGTGCAAATTGCAATTTTGTAAGTGTCTGTTTGTTTTATTGTAAATTCCGTTAGTGTTTGAGTAATTATTACACAATGTCATTTTGATCAAAACTGATATCGGTAGTTCTTGCACTAAGCTTCAGTTTTATAAATTTTGAAGATAATCTAGCAAATTCAAATTGACATATGGATGCGTTTAGATATTGGAAGTTGTATCGCCGGTCATAGAAAAACCGATTCATTCGGGTTGGTTCAGATAGGAATATAAATTCTGTCTTTTGATTGGTCAGATGTCAGAATGAAAACCTAATTCACAAAAGCGAAAAAAATGACATGTGGTCAATTACCAAACAGAAACGATAGAATTAATAGTAATTAAGGTACCAAGGGTTGTTATAAGGACAATAATGCCTGAGGTCAACAGTGTACTGTCGAGGGCCCCTGGCCCGAGTCGAGTACGTTGACCGAAGGTATTACTGCCGTTTAACACCCGTGGTGCCTTCAACGTTTTATGTCTTACTAGAAATTCTTAATAAACATTTTGTCTGACTAGAATTTATCAAACAAAAATAATAAATCACAAAATTTTAATACAACTTACAAAGTAGCCTGTGAATGCGGTATCTAGATAATATTTTGTTTCTGTCAACAAAGCATTTTTTCAAACAAAAAATATATTTCTTGTGGCATTTTTCTGTCAATATGGACGAGCAAGGTTATTGCTAAGAATAAGAAGTATGCTGGTTTGTATTTGTGATGAAACAAATATAATTATAAACGACTACAATTCACAATGCTTCTTAACCTTAACTGCACTTTATGTTAGTATCAGTATTATTAACCTCAGTTTGTTGTCAATATTACCATGGCAACTTAATACGCCCTAGGGTATTATTTACTCAATAACGGACCTAATGTTGACGTTGTTATAAAACAATAACATACTAGTAAGACATAAAAGATATTTAATCATGTTTTGTTGTAATTTTTAATATCTTTAGTACTTGTACATTTTTACAGATAAAGATATTTGTTGTTGACAAAGATTGGTTTTACGAATTTAAATTATTTATTTAACGCATGTAAAAATGGTCGGCTCGCAAGCGCCATCTGCTTTTTGAAAGCATAGTAATTTTTATAAAATCGTCGCTCCAACTCGGAATTTTGATCAGAGGTCATTACAATATAAATCTTATATATTACATTATCAAATTAATTCATTTATTATAATTTACCTTGTGTTTTTCTTTTAGTAACCCTGCCCAAATTCTGTAAAGAAAACGTTATTATTTATTAAAGTATCTAATATAGGTAAACAAGTATATAAGCAATTTATTTTATAAATGATTGTATGTATAAAGTAAGTCAATATATATATAATATAATGAATAAAGTGATAACTTCTAGGTACTGAACTTAACAGTAAACTAAAAGAACCATCATCACAGCAAGTTTCTACAGCTAGTCTTAAACGATTACAACAGTAGCATTATATACTTAAGCTTTACTATCCTAGTTATTTGTCAAGTATAAATGTAATACTGTTATATAAAATATAAAATAATGAACCCTACAAGGGTTGAAATCGTTGTTAAAGAAAAAATTATTATTCAATTAGTCGGCTTACAGATATGTCACTGTTGAGAATGCTTCGCAACCAGCGCTTCAAGAAGTCGTAACTTCGCCTTTGCCTGCTTGTAAGATACATAAACAGCTTCCATAGGAGCTCTATCATCTCTTTGAAGCTTCCTTCCCGTTTTGGCAGCAAAGTCATTCTCATATTCCTTCAAAGTCCTCCGCAATCGTTTCTTGTCTTCAGATGCGGCTCGCAGCTGATCGCGGAGGTCTGACAAAGGAAGCGAATGGAGGTTATCTCCAAGAGAGCTAGTGTCCGTGTCACTACTGTCTGTGACAGATGTCACTGGTGTCGTGGCAGAGGATGGTTCTTTCGTATCGGTGATTGTAGTAGTGGTTGCGGTAGCGATTGATGAAACAAAATCCATGGTTTCGTGTTCGTGGATGGTTGCCAGTTCCTGCATGCTTGTGTTGGGCTTAGTCTAGAAATAGTAAATAAATATATTATTCTATAATTGAAGAAATTACAGCACAGGAATTCTGCAGATTATGATGTGATCAGGCATAATAAAATAATTCGGTACGAATTTATCGGCTGACTAATGGCCGGTTTTATAAACGACAGATAAATTTACTCCCAAAGTAAATAAAATTTATTTCTTCAAATGACAGTCGAACTTTTGATAGTAATGTTATACATGCCATAAAATGAATAAAATTGATTCGAATTTGTTAATTTAAATAAATTTACTATGGAAGTAAATTTACTCGTCCTTTATAAAACCGGGGGTAAGTATGTTATTATAAAATTATTACCAATAAAATAATTAAGTATCTCCATGGTAATAAAATGCGTTTTTCAATACGAATTTATCTATTCGGTAAGTAACAGTCGCATTTGGTTGTCAACTTTAAGGTTGGCGATAATTATAATCTGATATTTGCTATGTTCGTAAGGAATCACATGTCATTTTGAACATAAATGTGATTGACATTTGTAGTTGTTGACAGTACTGAATCTGTGACGTTCAAGCAAATTTAAAGTTTGCTTTAGTTTGTAGCAATATGTGGTAAGAATACATGAACTGAAGATTGGAAAAAACTCTTTTACTACTGAATGTCATATCATTATGGAATTTATTTTATTACATGTATGCATCTTTCGGGATTCAAACATCAAGCAGTTGTAAATTTGTACTGGGATTTTGCCTACAAAACATGTGTTCTGTTTCTTAAAAAATATACTGTCTCATTGGTCATTAATTAGAAAAGGTAGCGAATTTAAGTATTTTATAAGAGTAGGTGTGATCAGTACAACATAGCGTTATACATTCTATTTTTATCACTACACAATATATTTTATATAATTTATTAGGATTAAACAATAACTTTGCCATATATTGACGCAACATTGTTATCAACGTTTTGCTTTTCATTGTATTATGTATTATAATTTAATGTAATTTATACATTTTTTAATAAGCCGTGAAAAGTACTCTGCCAAATTCATTGGTATTCAAGACATTTTTAGTACAAATGTTTATATCATTGAAAATAGTATTATCTGAATACATAGCAGTATTTCTTTGCTAAATTTGAACCTTTTAAAATATTTATCGTCACTAGAAGTCAACAGATCTGGTCGACGTCTTTCAATATGTGGTTTTCGATTCACTACCATTATATGAACAAACGAAATCTTCCAATTTTTCATTGTCCTTGTCTTTATTATCAAAAAACACATTTACATACGTCTATTATATACATACAATTTCTACAATTTTCTAGGAATATTATTTAACTGTCAATGTCAATATGTCAGAACAGCTGAATTTATCCTACTGGTAAAATGTTATCGGTAGGTCAAAGTGTCTGTTACGTTATCCTCTTGTTTACCTAAGACTTATCCTGCTGGTAACGCTAACATGACATTGAAAAACTGAAACAGGTGTTTACCATGAGGATAAATTTTACAGAGACTTAACAGATACTTGCCAGTACATTGAAAAACCGGCCCTAAATGGCATAAAAGTGCACTCTCGACACCAGCAATGAGTGTCCGTGAGGTGACGCCCGGTAAGCGCCCACACGGTAAAACATATCGTCATCATTACCGAGTCTACATGTGTTGTAGATACTGGCACACCCAGTAATGGGTAATATGCCGTGATGATATATTTATTTTATTTTATTAATATGCACGTGAAATAGCAATTAAAGGTGCCACACGTATCCTATCCAAATTTCATCTGGATATCTCACACGGTTCAGGAATAAAAAGTTTTTTTATTTTAAAATGATAATTTTTATATCAATGGTGCTATTAATTGATTGATCTATAAATGAATCTAAATTTCATCCCAGTTCAGGAATTTCAAATATTTAAAATCTATTTTCCTCGCAAATACAGTGACGAATATTTAGTAATTATTTGAAAAGAAGAAACTCACCATTCCAGACCTGGCAACCATCCGTTTTAAGGTGCGATATCTATCATACAAAGGACGAACTAAATCCCTATCTTCTTTGCTTGAAGGACGACCATAAACGGATTCGAAGTAGAGAAGAGCCTTTTGGACTGCAACTTTTTCGTCCATTAGTTCTTCTCCTGACATGTCTTCAATAACTTCTGATCTGTTTAAAGATGAACGCTTATCTGACAAGCGCTAAACAAGAAAATAATTGTTTTAAATATGAACAAAAATGAGGAAAATAGCGTTTACCTTTTCAATTTCTACTAAAGTGTCCTTAATTTGCATGTTCCTTCCTTTAGAAGGATCTATATTAGTTGTTTTATTAACAGCGCTGAACATCACTGACAAAGGATCATCTTTCAACTGCTTATGCTCTTTTCTTAATCTATTCAACTCAGTACATATCTTCTTTATACTCTTATCTTCCATTCTTTCTATATGCGACGGTCTATACCCATTTTGACTTTCAAATTCCTCTTCATATTTCTTTACCTTTTTCTTCAAACTGTTTATCTGTTTCGATACTTGCTTAATTCTTTGTTCCAATGGATTTTTAGGGTCAGTTGCTATACCTTTGCTGGGCATTGGTACTTCAGTATCCATATAGATCCTTCTAGTCATTATTATTGAATTTCGTGGGCTTAGAAGCATTCGCACTGACGCAACAGATTGGCTTGGGAGAGTTTCAGTGTTTTCTGTAAATCCCCAAGAAGAACTAGATGGTATTGGCTCAGAGCAATCGATTTGTTCGTGAAGTGTAGATAAGTCTAAAGCTGGTGCTATGGGTGTATTTACTGGGCTTGGGCTGCGATCTCTTTCAGTGGTATGCAGCTGAAGAAAATTGGAAACTAGGTCTGTTTTGATTTCATCTTCTTGTTTGATATCATTGTTGTTGTTTGCTTGAATTAAATCGTTTTCTTTGCAGTGATATATATCTTCTTTATTATTGTGTTTCATAAACACTTTTGTTTTTCGCTTTTTGCCAAAATTTGACCGTCGGCCTCTTTGCGCCAAAGGTCGGGAAAACCTTTCTGAACTTCTTCTTTTCTCATGTTCACGTTCACAATCATCTTCTTTCAAAAAATCACTTCTTGGGTCTCGGTGTGGCGATAATCTGGGTGAATTTAAATTAAAATCGGTAGTAATGTAGTTAGAACTTCTTTCTGATAAAGGTTTCTTGAAGTCTTCATGACTTGATACTCTTCGCATGTGACTGTCGTCGTTATCTTCAGTAGGTCTTTCTTCAGAGTTAGACCTGACGACTTTACGTTCTTGAGTGATGGAGCCGATACTTTCGTGACGTTCCTTGCGTTTTCTAGGCTTAATTTCTTCTTTTTCTTTGTCGTCCTGGGCAAGGACTTTGACGTCTTGCTCCGCTTCCTCTGGTAGAGGACCTCTCATGATCTCTTGTTCGACCATGTGGCCGCACTGAAGGACAAATGATAGTTTAAGAATAGCGAATGACTGAAGATTGTAAAGTGGTGCTTGTTTTATATTCTAAGAGGTGTTTACTTATTATATGATAATTATTACGATAAGATATTATGACAGACAATGTGTCTAGTGTGAATTATTTATATTAATAATAAAGCAAGCACGATTCAACAACATTTAAACATTGTCAACTATAGTTACATTCAAACTTTTTCTTTCAAAGTATACCTAATAAACATATAATAGCTGCAATAGAAAAAAAATCTTTTGTTTATACCCACAAACTATTCTTTCCAGGACCACAAAACAAGAATTTAATCTCATTTATAATTAAAACAATATAACTTCCAATCTTTTATGCAGGCAAAATAATATTTATTAATAAACTGAAACAGTTTAACAAAACGGTTCTTTTCAGGATCACAAAACAAAATTCTAAACGAGAATTTTTACTCTTTATGCTAAAAACGAAAAAAAAAAACAAACTTTAATCTTTTCACACAGGTAATATAATATTTATTAATATGTAATAGTTTTCTTACTCTTTTTTTTACTCATAGATGTCCTGTACTTCACGTCTATATAACTTAATTATTGGAACACAGCAAGCCGAGAGAGATGGCTCTAAGAGGTAGTTTTGTCCTTTACGCAGTGGCACATCATGTGCACATCAACCCTAAATATATTCTCTGTAAAAAATAAACATGTTCCTATACTTAGTTTGTGTTTATGAATAATGTTGTGACGTCCAGCTCCAATATTGCTAATTTCTTATGCTTGAATCAGTGCGCATGTTCAGGTTGCTCATTTAATTTGTTTTCAGGTTAGAAAACAAACTAAATTAATAATAAAAAGGAGTTCTACTGCACTGTTCAGACAGAGCCGCAAAAAAATTAGTGAACTGTCGCACGGCCAGTTCTCGAACATAACCTAAAAACCGCTATCTACCAATTAAGACTTGTCAGTTAGGTATTGCTATAGTTTGTAAAACACCAAAACAATACTTAACTGACAATTCCTTATTGGTGGACAGTGATTTTTAGGTAGATTCGGGAAGTGGCCGCTAGAATTATCCGCTAGATTCCGACTGGCCCAGGTGTGACAGTGGGCACATAAACCAATTTTTAAAAATATTTTTAAATGAAAGTTTGTTTAATTTTGAAGCAATTCGTGGTATCAAAAAGTCATAATTGTTTTTTGTATAGCTGCATTTGATTTTTAAAGAAACCTATAGGGATCCCGTGGCCGCGTGCCTGAGTGTTTGATCGCGAACCTGGGGGAACCGGATTCGATCCCGACAGCCGTCAAATATTTCCAATTTTAAATGGCACAAAAGTGACCCCAGTGGTGCACGCTCCACACCAGCTATGAGTGCCCGTGAGGTGACGCCTGGTAAGCGCACACGCGGTGAAATATATCATCATTACCGATGTCTACATGTGTTGTAGATACTGGCACACCCAGAAATGGGTAATATGCCGTGATGATATATTTATTTTATTTATTTCTATAGCTATTTTTCTCACACCAGTTTCTGTAGTAGGCTGTGCGAGAAAGATACCAATAGTGTGACGTCATCTGTGGCCCTGGAAATAAATTCAAATATCTCGCAAAAGTAATTATTAAAAAATGTTTTTTTTTATCTTAATCGTTATTTATTGATTGGTACTTTAAGGATAAAGTGTACATTTTATTATTTTTTGTTATGGTTTATGGGCCCGTTCACTAATTGTTTTTTTGTGGCTCTGGACATTGCAGTAAACACTTCCATATAGTTCTCCCTTACTTGTATATTCACACTATTTTCTTTGTCATTCATAGTTGTCTGACAGCGGGCAAGTAGTATTTTTCTCTTTTGAGGCTATTACGTCAAAACTTTATTAATTTTACTTTCAGCTATTATTAATTTAGATGATAAGGGTCTAATAACATATGATTTTTTTTTTGTTTTAGTATTAACATAAAAAAATTGTGAAAATCCCCATTAATTTACATTTATTTGTCATTGAAAAAAAAAAAAATACTCAGAGTGTATAAACAAAGATAGATCTACCTCTTGTGATATTCTCTCTCGTCCCGCAATATGGATATTAAAGAGCGTTCTAATACATGAGCCTTTAAAAATGAGGGTGGTGGACGTATATGTCAAGTTTTTGTGAAAAAAATAGTTATCAATATAAGAAGTCATTTTTTTTTAACCAGAATAGTGGTTAATAAACCAAAATAACTGTTTCCAAGTACATAGCTAACTTTATTGAATTGCGCTACGTACCAAATGTCACTAAAATAACTTAAACAAAATTTACAGATTACAGATAGAGTATGTGAAGTGGCGCCACGGTACGGAGTAACATTGTACTATTTAGAGAAATAATCTGTTAAAGTAGATAT
Source organism: Ophonus ardosiacus (assembly GCA_943142095.1). NCBI lineage: Eukaryota > Metazoa > Arthropoda > Insecta > Coleoptera > Carabidae > Ophonus > Ophonus ardosiacus. The sequence continues at coordinate 45,244,015 of OW964829.1, read as the reverse complement.
TGAATTTTAATATTTAAATTTTGAAGTATTATATTTACTTTTAATAAAATGACAACACATTTTGCTATTTTGCACATCTAAACTTCCTAGACAGTGATCAAGGAGGATCAGAATACTGACACTATCCTCCCAATTGAAATTAAAATAAATAGATGTCGCCACTATCCGTACTAAATCTGTAAAAAAACTCGCGACAAAATTTTATATAGAAAAACAACGATATGAAACGGCCATAATAAGCGTAGCGCAATGGGGTCATGCCACATTTTCTGTTTTATTATCTTCCTGGAAGTCTACCGGTCACAGTATATGTAAATAATATTTTCATGCCATTTGTGTGCACTGTTTTGTAGATATAATTTTTTAAAAATAGGGGTCAATTTCAAATCTCATGCGTGAGCGCATACGTCATGTATCTGAACTGCACAGTTCTTCACCATGTTTTATCATTATTATCATTAAAAATATACAATTATTGCACTTTTATGTATTAAATTATATATCAAGCACACAAACCTGCAATTAAAAATAATATTTCTCTAATGAAAAAATTAAATCTTTATGAAACAAAAAAGATTGAATAGAGCGCACTTTTCCTCTGACAGCTTTAAAAATATTTGGTTAGCTTACTCTGATCTTACGTTTAACTTTGCGTTTGAAGTTTGTGACATTGTGACCTTCATGTACGTGTGACTAGTGTCGTTGTAAGAGTAGCCGATACATGACGTCACAGAAAATCGTAGTGCGAATATCTGTTAAGTAAATTATGAATGAAAAGTATTATATTTTGGGATGTTTTATGTTACAATATAGATAATACGTGTCATAGATTCTATGTTTATAAAAATATTAGCAACATTTTTTTTTTTTTTTGGCATGACCCCATTGAATGCAGTTGGCCGTGTCAAGTAAAACAACTAGGGTCATCTTATTGTTTCACTATTTCAATAAAAAAATGTCTTCATATGCTACTAACTCAATTTTTACAAAAATTTGATTTACATCGCTTTAATTTTGAACTGCTAAATATTTGTAATATTGAGTTTAGTGGTCCTAATTATACTACCAAAATTGCACATCCCCGAAACCTTCATAAGTTGCTTATCCAAACTCCAAATTTCGCACTGCCCTCCAAAATTGCGTTTTTAAAATGCCCACTCAAAAGTAATACCTATATTTTTACGCCATTTAATTATTATTGAGTAGATATGCATCGCATTTTTTTTCAAGCAGCATATTTTAACAAATATAACTTTATATTACAATAATTAATATAAATGGGAAATAATGTAACTATAGTTTAAACACTATAACTCAAAATCTTGTAAGTGTGTGTTGTTTATATTATTAAGTGTTAATGTAGCAGCCAGGGAACCTTTCCAAGATTTTGTGTTGCGTAAGCTTTGATCCCAGGAAGCTTCCCCATCATCCACTCACCGTGCAATACCTGATGAGCGTCCTGAGTCTCTCAAGATGGCGCTCAATGTCTGCGCCGTTAAATCCGACGGAAAACAGAGGCAATGTTAGTGAGTACAAGTTGATTTGATAGCTATCAGAACACAAACTAAGAGAGAACCGTACTGTACTGTATGTACACTGACTGTATACTGGTAATAAATAATGTGTGCTAGAGAAGTAAATGGCAGAATGAATGAATGAAATTGATGAGTGTGTTGTTAGCGGTGCAGAGTCACGGGGTTCATATCCCGGTCTCGGCACATTCTCTACGGCTGCTTCAGGAAATGAGTGGTGACGAGACGTAGTTTTAGCATGTGGGCGCCCCACACGGACTTAAAGGGGTGGGTTTATCTGATCACCGTACGCTTACACATAAACTGCACAGGGACTTCAACACTGTAATCAAGAATCCAAGCTACGGCCTCAGTTCAATCTGAAAACAAGAATACAATAGCATTAGTATTGTCGAGATGTCACATACAAATTATATTGCTGAATCTACTACAATGAAACTATCCGTTTTGGGTCTCCGACTGTTTAGGGGCCCCTTAATTCATTTCATGTTAGTGTGACGACTTAAATAATAATATAATTGCCGAATGGTTACAATTTAAAGAATAGCTTTGTTCGATGACATGTACTAGGCCGCCCTAGTGTTAACTTTTTTACACTAACATGTTTTATGAGAAACGGGCAGCTTCTGACAGGCTGTTCGATGACAAAAATTTTAAGAACTAGTGCTCACTTTTCTGACCTGACTCGCGAGGTGGTGTAGCAAGTGCAGAGTAGGAGTGGGGGTAACTAAATGTTGTTCGGTAGACATTTTAATTCTATCCTATCTATACATCTGTTTATTAACCTAACATTTTACATATTGAGAAAATAAAATAATGTATTCAGATATAGTATATTCTCTTTGTTTTGTTATATAAAGAATTAATTACATTACAGAATAAAAACATTACAATATGAAAAAAAAAAACTGTAGTAATAACTATACCATAAGAAAACTATGTTAATTAAATTTACAATTACATAATTTTTAATGCATTTTTAATTTATTTAAAATAATTGTAGTTCTTTTTTGTACCACATGTTGGCACTGTTGGATTTCAATATTTATACGTTTATATGTCGACCGGTGTTCTTTCAATCGTTTTTATCTTTACGTTGTTCGTTGTTTTTACCTCCAGCTACCCTTGGTAAGGGAGGTATAGGGATCGTGCTAAAAATCACATATCGAGATTTTAATAAATGACCACGTGTTAAGGTCCTTAGAATCCAATTTTAACATTTTCAAGATGATGTCTGTATGTGTGTATGTGTATGAATTTTGTCTTCGCTCTAAATCAAATACTATCATTCAGAAAATTTTGAAACCTTGTATTTTTACCCCATTCTAATACGAAAAGAAGCCATTCGATTTTGGTGTAAATCGGATAAACAGAAATGGCAGTTTACTTGAAGCTCATAATGGTTTTTCTTCAAAAAATACAATTAAATACCATTTTTTCGAATTTTGTCATTATGAAAATTATAGATTATTGAATTTTGTACAGGTTTACATTAATACTTTTTCTATATATTTTACAGATACATTTAAAAATCATATTTCTTTTTTTAATCCCGAAGCCTAAGATAAACACAATTTCTTTGTTACGCAGTTTATTTTTCAAATGAATGTCTGACAGGTCATCGTCATTGTCAAAAAACTAATCACTTCAAAGTCCGATCAAGGCCATCTACGAATTGCATCTATGAATTAAGATTTTATGCTGTCAAATTTAGTAGTGTCGTTTACATAGTATTTATGAGGTACACAAGATATTATGTACCCTCATAAAAACTAAGTAAAAGACATTACTAAATTTGACAGCATAAAATCTTAATTCATAGATACAATTCGTAGATGGCCTTGATCTGACTTCTTTTAAAAATTTTACTGTATGTATTTAAATGAATAAAAATTAAATAGCGGGAGGTTTTGTGTTGGCCACATCAGATTTTTTTCTTAATTATCTTGTTGCGTATCAAATCTGTACTTTTCAATACAAACAGTAACTGTTTTTCCAGTTGTACTTCGTCGTTAATATTAAATTAGTATAACATGTAAACCTAATAATTCCGTGACGTCATTATCTAGTTACAAACTTGAAGCGCTTTAATTCGCACGGCCACTGCACCGGCTGGTATTTTTAATAATTTATTATTAATAAAAATATTCGACATTGCAAAAAAAATCATTTCGACTTCGTTCTTTCATTTTAAATTTGTGAATAATTTGTAAACTTATTTGCATATTCTTAATATAACAAAATTTACAATATAACTAGAACATATAATTAATCAGATCAGGGGCGCCAAAAACTTTAAACCCTAAAATTAAAATTTTTGTTACAATAAAACTATTTTCATTTGCCTTGTAATAATTTAATTGAAATGTCAAATATCTTCAAGGAAACGTCTTTAATTAATTCTGCATACATTTTATTGTATTTACAATACGACGCACGTCTTTAAAAATAGTAAACAAATATCATTAATAGAAATGATAGCCGTCAATAGCCTTGTTAAATGTCATCAACAAAATGATGTGACTCGCATAATAATAGCAAATAGTATCAAAGTTTATAATACAAATTGCGATTAAGCCTTTTTAGGCTGTGTCCCATGTCGCATTTTGATTTTTACTATTTAGATCTTCTTCACATAAATACAATTCCTAATGGCAATCTAATGACATCCATTAGTTATGGGGTCATTTCAAAAAAATAATTGTTGATTTTTTTTTATAAAATCATGAAATCCATCTCATTTAATAAATGTAGTAATAGAAAATAATTTGAAATATGCGACTTTTCATTCATAAATTTGCTAATAAATTTTCGCGCTTTTAAACACGGACTAAATTTGTGACGACACATATTCATACTCACACAAGGACAATTCTCTCTCTCACACACACGCTTCACAACATGAAACAGTAACCTAACCTAAAAGTGTGACAGATGACAGCAAAATATACAAGAGAGAAGATTATTTTTACTTTCTATTTCTTTAAAAGTACTAGTGCAGTATAAGGTATGTAAATAAACCATTTATTTAAATAAATACCAAACCAAACAATCATAGTTCTAAATTAAACCGGTAGAGCTCGACTGTCGTATCCGTGAATATGTGTCGTCAGCCGTTGAAATATTTGAAATTAAACGCAACTTTTAAAAAATCATATCTCTGATTCTAAAGACTTGTAAGATGTAAAACATACACATACATGTTTAATTTGATCTATTTTTTCAAGAAAAAAATAAATCAGAAAATGTGAAATGACCCCATTGTACAATTCGATTTAGACTGAGTCCTATGTTGCACTTTTATTATTATTATTATTAGGAATGTTAGGAATTAGATTTTAGGGTTTTGCAGGAGCACACTATGCCTTGAAGTTGACGCGCACTAATTAAACAAAACATGTTCGCTGCTATAATTTGTGTAAAACGTCAAAGAATAACATCTTAGCTTCTATTTTGTGAAAAACAATACAAACATTTAATCTGAAGCATCAAATTAAATCGAATTGTACAATTCACTTTTGTTGTTTTAAAGTGTTGCCATACAAACCAATGGAAGTCATTAGTTTGCTGTTCTGAGTTGTATTTATGTGAAGAAGACCTAAATCCTAAAATTTAAATGTGAAAATGCGACATCGGACATAACCTTAATTTGATGCTTTAGATTAAATGTTAATTTTGTATTTCATAAAATAGAAGCTACTCTTTGACAGCAAATTTGATGTTTTGCAAGAATTATAGTAACAAACATGATTTGTTTAATTATTAAAAGATTTAAAGCATGATCTAATGTGTCTTAAATTACAAGTAAAATAATATGTAAATAAGTGTTTTCGTTCGTTTGTTATGATATGTAAATGCGTAGATACCTAATAGTTAATCAATAACGAAGTAATCAACTAAATTATTCCATATCAAAACAAGAGTAATTAAATATAAGTGATAAATATTTAATCAAAATTTCTAGAAAGTGTTACTGAGTAAAAGTAAAAATGTGTGTCTCCTGTGACATTTACTCTTATAATCAATAGGTACACATACTTTAATGGAATTACCAGAAAAGCGGTTTGTTCTAGTATTGTAATTACATTATAACTACACTATGTAAGTCAACTTACGATATCTCCAGCTCTAGTACATATTACCTAACGTATGTATTTACTGACGTAGGTATGTTAGTTGTTATAATATTTTTATAATTAGATATTTTCACATGCGATTGTGAATTAATAATAAAAATTTGTAGGTTAAAATAAACAAACAAAATTTACTTTTGATTTATCTACTTTATTAATTACTACGTGACGATCGTTTTTGTTCTTTCGAACCTTTTCAGACCCTTTTGTCTTGTAATTTGTGACTTAGACTCGTTCTAAAATTTACACTGTATATGTATATATATTTCTTTTAGAAATTCTGTGTTCATATATCATATAAAATGTCTGTTTGAAATGAGACTGAACTTAGCTTCGGATATGACGTCACAACATGGATGGTTTTTGCAACTTTTTAAAAATATACTTTAAAACGATTTTATACAACAAAAAATGTAAATAAAAAGTAATTTAATCATACTGAACGGTAAATTAGACTATCCTTCTTCGATTTAAACAGAAAAAGGTGTAATTTTTAAAATTTAATCTTTTAGATTCTGAGAAATCGGTTTTTCTATAAAATAGTAGTACGTGTGTGTGCACAGTAGAAACTTCTTATTAATAAATTATTAAAATTGGTTTTTGTTCTATTATTAAAATCGATCTTTTGATTCTTTATTGAAATCAATTTTTACCTCTCACTAAGAGAGGTATTGGAATCATGATAAAAATCACATATCCAGATTTTAATGAATAAGCACGTTTCAAGGTCACTAGAATCTGATTTTAACATTTTTACAATGATGTCTGTGTGTGTGTGGATGTATGTGTGTGTGTGTGTGTGTGTGTGTGTATGGCTGGATGTTGGACGGACGATTCCTCAAAAACTATTAGACATAAGACCTGTTTAACTATGAATTCCTCAATCTAACATTCCTGGGAAGAGCTGAAAAGGTTTTGGTAACAATTGAACAATCGGAAGTAGTAGTTTCTTAGAAAAATTCTTCTAAATATAAATTTCTGGGAAGTATATTTAATTTTTCTTATTGTTTTATTAATTAAATATTTGAAATTATAGGTAAAATTGTGGTAAAATGCATATATCCATCAGAAATACCGCCAATCTGGTTAATGAATTGGAGCAATCTCTGACATTTAGAAACTTCTTCATACAATGAAAAATATATATAATTAGAATCATATGTGTGCAGAAGACATGTTAAATACAACAAAAAACAATATTTGGGTAAAGTACTGTAATATTTTGTTATAAAACGACGGTTCGAAAGCGAAGTGCAATACAATACTTATATAGCCTAATATGGAAATGGCGAGAGGTCTTGTGCTGGTTACAACAGATTTTTTGATATAGTATTATTTCTATTAGAAAAAAATCGAAAATCGATTTCAAATTTCTAGGATCGCCTACCTAGGTACTTGTTAGGTACAAAAGTCTTTTCAAAAAGTATTGAGTAGCTACAGGAATATTTCAATGAAAATTTGGCTAAGTACGTTTTAAAATATAGTAAATTCAAAACTGAAATCAATATGACTATCTCATTTCCATTTATGGGTTTGCTAATAATAACAAAATGAATATCTATACTTTCCAAACTTAAATTCGAATAAGTATACATACGCTCTAAAAATAATATAATGTTTATCATATGTCCTTGATATTTTGCGTTTGCATGTACTGCTTCTAATCATTGTATTACCTATTATAGTACCTAATACACTTCAGTTATGCGATACCATTTCAATTTAAAAGGACAAAACACTATATTTTACATTGTCCTAACCTTAAGACAAGCGAAGATCTTGAATCAATCACAATCATTTATTTTAGTCATTTGTTTTCAGGTCAGGGTATAAGTAGTTGGCAGTTGGTCAAAACTTCAAGTAAATATTTTGAAATTTATTTGTTGCACCTAATTTTACTTTGTTGGAAAACAACTGACTACCGTTCCCTAGACGTCACGTAATCATCAAGTGACTATAGGAAAAACTGAACGAAGCGTTGACCCAAGTGTCGTAATATTTGTTTACTATTCTTTTGAAAGAATTCCGTATATATGTTAACTATTACTTTTTAATTCATCACGGTACATTACCCATTGTTGGGTGTACCAATCTGCTTTGTATGTACACAGATTTCGATATGATGATGACGATGTCATATTCGTACCGCGTCACATCACGGACACTCATTGCTGGAATGGACAGTGCACCATAGGGGTCACTTTTTTGCCATTTAAAATTTAAAATATTGTTTTTGCGTCATTCAGGTCTTGTGGCCATGTGGCTGAGTGTCTGGTCGCGAATCTGGCAAAATATACAAAACTGACGTTTCGACTAGCACTTCACTTAACCTTCTTCAGGGTCAATAAGAACTTACAAATTTTACATTAAAGAATATGTAAGATTACAGAGATTTTGTGTATTCGTTAATATCTTATTTCAAATAATGTTTATTTGATATTTGAATGCATTAATTGTTAAAATAAATATAAATGTTAATAAAATTAGTTGTAATATTCTGGTTTCTCAATTTTTTCGTAAACATATTAATCACCATTTAAGAGTGTACAAAGTACAAAAACACTTGATTGTAAAAATTGCAATTCAGCATTCAATATTATGACGTCATAATAATGGAATACAAAATCATACTTGCGAATTCTTATCATTGTGTTATCAATGCGATAAAAAACACAAACATGAGTCTTCAATAAAATATTCACAGCATATGGTCTTAGAAAAACAAGGAATACAAATATAATTTTGTTTTGGTGCTTATCTTACTACGGAGATTATAAACGGAAGTTGTCCTACATATAAAAAAAGATTAAGAATGGATATAAATAACTCTTTTACGTTTTAAATATATAATATTTGCAATAATATTTTTGGTATTTGATAATCAAAATAATGATAATATATACAGTAGAACCTCTATACCTCGAAACTCAAGGGACTGCAAAATTACTTCGAGTTAGCGCAAATAAGTTTAATTTATTAAAAATATACATAATTCTAAAATATTTTTAAATATTCTTTAAAACAAAAACTGGGTTGTTGAACAAGAAAGCTATTTTTTAAAATAATCAATTATTAATGATTGATGTTTGGTTTTTTACCTCCCGCTACCTTTGGTAAGAGAGGTATAGTGATCGTGCTAAAAATCACATATCGAGATTTTAGTAAATGACCACGTTTTAAGGTCCTAGAATCCAATTTTAACATTTTCACGATGATGTCTGTATGTGTGTATGTGTATGGATTTTGTCTTCGCTCTAACTCAATTACTATCATTCAGAAAATTCTGAAACCTGGTATTTCTAGAATAGCTAATATGAAAAGAAGCCATTAGATTTTGGTGTAAATCGGACATTGCCTGAAGCTCATAATGGTTTTTCTTAAAAAAATACCATTAAATGCCATTTTTTCGCATTTTATCTTATGAAAATTAAAGATTATTGAATTTTCTACAGGAATACATTAATACTTTTTCTACATATATATTTTACAGATAAATTTAAAAATAATTTTTTTTATTAGACGCGAAGTCTAAGATAAACACAATTCCTTTGTTACACAGTTCATATTTCAAATGAATGTAACTGATAGTAAATGTCACTGTCAAAAAACTAATCACTTCAAATTAATAATAGTGACATTTAAAAAGAAAATAGTAAATAAAGCAATAGTTTTCTGCAATGGAACAGTTTGCAGCGTTAGTAAATACGTAGGTACCTATGTATTTAAATTAATAAAAATTAAATAGCGGTAATTAATATCAGTGGCTTTCATAATTCTTGGCACATTACATTTTTAAGGGATAAACAACCTATTTATGTTTTTTCTTCGTATTACGTGTAACATATTTTAAAAGGTGTACTGTCTCGTACATTAGCTGCCAACTACTTACTCATTACATGCTGAATTGATTGCCAAGGCTCTACAGAAATAGATTTTGGATCTGCGAGTATGACGCACACACTAACACTAAATTATCATCTGTGCCAGGAAATATTTCATTGTGCAATTTATTCAAATTTGGTGTCAGTTATTAACTGATTTCATTTCACATTTGTACTTCAAATTTATGAAAGTTTTAGAATTATTATTTTTTAAATCATTAGAATACCCCATTGTACTTGGAGATCCAAACCTTTCTAGCTACCTTAAATAATAACGTAATCTTATAGAACATTTTTCGAAAAATTTGATGGTGTTATTCCCAATGTTCTATCTCACAACATTTGAAAATTCATATTTTTCGAAAAAATCACCTCATTTAAATTTTTATTCAATTTTGACGTTTTAAAGTGTCATTATTAACTCCATAGCAACAACTATAAGTAACACTTTATTCACAAGTGAATTAATAGTTATTTATGATATGTGTTAAACGTGGCATTTTATGAGTGGGTGGGGAAGTTTGTGAAACGAGGCGAAGCCGAGTAAAACAAACCCCACGAACGATATAAAATCACTTTTAAAACGAATATCTTACACTATTTTTCCTACGACCCTAGTTATGTATTAGTAAAAACTAAAAATAATTATAGAATAACATTTATGTCAGGTCATGATATTCTAACCTTTACTTCCAACAAAATTCTAACCTCTACTTCCACAATACTGTTTTAAATTCCAATTCTTCAAACGTGTTGCAAGGAATTACTATAAACAATTGTAATAATTGTACTATAACAATAAACGTTTGAAAATAATGTGTACTTCTAATAAAATACCTATATACATAAATAATATCAGTACAAAAATAAATATAAAATGAAACTACATTTACTTATGAACACTAAATGTAACTAGATTTAGTTATATTTTTAACACTAAATGTAACTAGATTTAGTTCTTTTTTAACACTAGTGTTAAAAGTAAATTTGTTTTTACTTTTAATCCGTTGTCAATGACAACAATTTAAAAGTATTCACTGTGTTATAAACTGTTATTTTTAACTCGCTAAGCAACCGTTAAAAAGACTACTTTTAACAGCGGTCGTAGGAAAAATTTTTTAAATCACTCTCACAAAATTTTAACTCACTGTGCAACAAATAATGCATTTAAAATAACATCCGGTACGAAAATAACACTCACCATAATATTTATCAGACATTATCAGCCATTTTCATTATTTTTCACGGCACAAATGACAGACAATAAAGCATTTTAAATAGATGATTTGACGTCTATCAGCGACGATTGTCATGCTCAGCCTATTAACTGATCAGTTTTTTATTTTGTCAAAATTAAATATTATAATGGTTTTTATAAGTATTTCGTCAAAATTAAATAAAATATTGTACAAACCACGTGAGCTAAAAATGTTTATTCACTCGAAGAAATTAAATCACTTTAGTTTTATTTTATTTATTAAATGTCATTGTTCTTAATCATTGGGTTCGCTTACGTCGTACGGCGGGAAACGCTGGATACCAAATATTTGCCATTTTTACCTTCCGTCACCTTTAGGTAAGGAAGGTATTGTCTTTCGTCAAAAAATTCGGTGGTCAATTTTTAATGAATAAGCACGTTTTAGGGTCCCTACTATACGAATTTACTGTTTTTAAGATGATGTCTGTATGTGTGTCTGTGTGTGTCCGTGTGTGACAATTTTTTCTCCGACGAAAACTTCAATACTACAATTCTAAAAATTATAATTCTTTCGTATTCCTCTTCTTTACATCCATATGAAGGCAGTGTCAAGGGAAATTTACATGTGTATGTTAATGTATAATTTTATTGAATGTATATAATCTTTTCAAAGGAATTTTTGTTATGGGATTTGTACAAAATACATTGAATTGACGGAAGGTCTTGTGCTGGCCACAACAGATTTTTCTTCCATAAGCCGAATTAAAAAAAAAAAATTAGGGAATTTCTGGATTTAAAAATACTATAACATATAAAAAATCAAAAAATCGTGGATCCCCACATTATCACAGACTAAAGACATGACTTTTGTGAGTTAGGTTATTGTTATATTTAGAGAAATATAACATAACCTCACCTAACGCACAAAAGTCACGCTCGAGGTCGAGTTTTATGCGGGAAATATACCATTATAGAAATTCAGCAACAGCTATAGGGTAAGTCTGGGAGAGATGCCACACCTTTTTGTAAAGTCTAATAACTCTTCCATAAATAGCAATAAAACTTTATTTCAATATTATATAGATGCAGGGGGTATTCCACTCAACTTTTTATTATTTTAAATAAAACTTAAGTTTTGAAGCAATTCATAGTATTAAAAAAATTTAATTGTTCCTAGTTTAACAATATTTTATTTTCGAGAAATCAGTGTAACGTCACATTTCCCCTATACTTCTCTTTCTCACACACACTGCTCTGAGTCCGCTGCGAGAGAAAGGTAACAATTGTATGACGTCAATTTTCCCTTTTAGCAAATGTGAAATATCTCGTAAAGTAATTATTTAAAAAATGTTTTCATTGTTTTAACTATTATTTATTGAGCCATACTTTATGTTAAATTGAATTTTTTAAATTTTTTTTGTTATGGTGGAATACCCCAAAAAGCCTTAATAAAAATGAAAAATATAAAAAATTGCAAAATGCCATCTACCCCGATTATGCTGGGTTAGTTGAGGAGTGCATAAGATGAGATAGAGTAGAAATCACCAGTCCATATTTATTTGACGTCAAGTATAGTGTGTGAGTGTGCTGAGGCTGCGTATGGCTAAATTATTTCTTGATGATGTATTCCAGTACGCGTGTCACGTACTAGTGTCAAGTATATTTAGTAATAATGCAACCGTGACACAGGCGTTTAACTTGGGAAAACAGTTTTTTTTTTAAATATTGTTTTGTAATGTATTTGTTTGATAGGTACTCCAACATACATTTTTTTTTTTAAATAATAGCATACTAGATCTGTTTTTATCATGTGTTTAAATTAACATTAAAAATCTGTTGTGGCCAGCACAAGACCTCTCGCCATATCCATATAAGGCTATATAAGTATTGTGCTTCTCTATCGAACCGTCGATTTATAACAAAAAAAATTACAGAACTTTAACCAAATATTGTTTTTTATTATATTTAACATGTCTTCTGCACACATATAATTCTAATTATATCTATTTTTCATTGTATTAGGAAGTTCCTATATGTCTTTCAATTCATTAACCAGATTGGCGGTATTTCTGATGGATATATGCATTTTACCTATAGTTTCAAATATTTCATTAATAAAATAATAAGAAAGATTAAATATACTTCCCAGAAAAAGCTATCAGTATCAGAAAGCCACTAAAACTGTTGATTTTTAACACTGACATATGTCACTTTCAAACTATGTTATAAACATTTGAATTTGTCAAGTCGTTTCCTTAGTGCCTTAACCTCTGCGATTAGAATCTGCTATATATTATAGTGTCTTTATCTCTAAATCTATACAAGATATACAGCTCTTCCCAGGTATATCAGATTGAGGAAACTGCAGTTAAATATTTTTTAAGTCTTATAGTTTTTGAGGAATCGTGTCTACAACATCCAGACATACATACACACATCCACACACACACACAGACATCATCTTAAAAATGTTATAATCGGATTCTAGGAACCTTAAATCGTGCTTATTCAATAAAATCTGAACATGCGAATTTTAGCATGAATCCAATACCTCTCTTAGCGAGAAGTAAAAATGTAAAATCCGGAATTTTATGCTGTAAAATTTAATGTATAAAGTACCTATCCTATAAAAATTTACGGGACAGATAATATTTAGAAAATTAACTGCTTTTCCCAAGTCAAGCGCATAATAGTATAGTTTTATGTTTTATTGCTATCTATATCATAATAAAAATTTTATTCTACTCTCTGTGTATTGTTTTCTCTTCGGCATTATTAATTCTTTATTAATGTTTAAATTTCCATATACTGAAGGTAACAACTATCGTACTTTTCCATTGGTTCCATATTTTCAGCTTCATACATTAATTGAACTTTGCTCGATTATAACACATACAAACACGCATGGTGTCTCATTTGTAATCATTGATTTCCAATCATGGATAAGGTTACAATTTAATTTAATTATTTGAATTAAATAGTTGTAATATCATTTTTAATTAAAATGTTATTAATAAAATGTCAATTGTATTTTTTAAATTAAACATTGTATATACATAAACAAATTTATTATTTTTTATAATTCCTTTTTATTCTTCCTACCTTCTATGGTATGTTTTCCCCCTATGTATCCATGTTGTCTAATTATATTTCACTTTATATCAATATATACAACTGATACACAATTTTAAAAAGTGGACAACTTCGGAAGGTTCGCACGATTCTGATGTCCGTAGTTAAATACTAGTAGACATACAAAGTACACGCATGCGCTCTTTTGTAACTGTGTTGTTTACATGAAACACCGGCCGGCTATTTGCGACGCAAGAAAATTTGAAGGAATAAAAGGGACCATGAAAACACATTACAAAATATATATGGGAAACCACTCAACATATATAAACACATTTGTATTTTAATACCAGATATTTGGTATTTATGTGTGTCAATTGTAAAAGTAATCCTTAAGTAGTATAAATATTAAAATGAATTAAGTAAATGAATTATTCTGGCTTATTACCCATTTCTTACATATAATTAAAACACATTTTCGAATGCTATTATATTGTTTGTTTTATTGTGCTGTATAATTGACCATGCATCATAAGTCAATAAATAGCCAATCATCTGATGTTAGTTAACAGTAATCAGTCATCAGTTTTGAAAGCGTTTGATTTAATCGTAAAAATGTGGGACCTTGGCGGGAAGAGAGTTCGCCCGAAATTGAAAACAGTGATGTACATACTTTATTTTGATATACAGTGTGTCTCTTAAATAGGGGGACATGGCTTAACCACAGATTCCTGAGGCTAAAATAAGACGGTTTAACTAAACTTGCTTCTACCGGAAAGTGTACCATTTAGCCAGAATTCTGCTTCAAAGTTCTTCGGCATTTTTTTTACTCAAATATTGAATAAATGACAAATTTATGACTTGTTCTGTTGTTATGGACCTCGGTTATAACAAACGATATTTGATGGTTGTTATAAGCGGATACTACTGTACTCCAAATTTCTTTCCAAAAATATTTCATCTAAAATTCATCTCGATAACTTAAACCTTAAACAGTTCAGCAGTTCACAACTTTTTAAATTTACGCAAGAAAGGTGAATACATACGAGACGAATATACTCGTAACTACTGGGGACAGGGGGGGTAGCTCTTTTAAATGGTTGTGGTGACTCCTGACACAACTTGAAATTTAGAGGATAAAATTTATGAAACCTTCATGCATAAGTAGATAAATCAATTAATTATACCAAGACGTACGAAAAATGTTGACAATAAGTGATATTCAAAATCCGGAAGGATATAGAAATAGTTATTTAACTATCAAGTCTGTTAAGGAGGGTGATTAATAACTGAGACATCATTAATCGCCAATTAACACACGTGTTAGTTACAATATTAATCCGTTGTCAGTATTTTAGCGAATTATAAAATCAAATTTAATCCATAACAAATTTTTTTAGGTTAGTAACGTCTGACATTAGTTTTGACAGTTGTTCAGCAATGGTATGTGGTACCTATGATTACGAACTAAAATAGTTTATTAACAAAAAATCATGCATTAATAGGTGCCATTAATGAATGATTTCCTATACATTTAAATAACCTCTATTAATACACTACTGTCAACGGAAAATATAATTATAAGTCGAATTCTCATTATTTAAAGTAAAATCATTTCCGAAAAAATTTAAATAAATTAAATTGTAAATATCATAGGTTTAATTTAAAAAAAAAATGAAACATTCTTGTATATTTATAAAATAAAATAAAAATTATAAAATCGAAATATTATTCGTTGAGAGTTGAGAATATTTATTATAGGTAATAGGTAATGTAACCCTAATTAAGGATTTATTTATGGCTGTAACTCCTGCGTTTCAGATATTGCGTTAAAATTTAGAAGAAATTCTTTGGAGACCGTCAAATAATTAGATTAACCAATTATTTATAAAAATGGTACCAAAAATGTCGACCCGAAATCCTGAAAATAAAGTGCTGTTATTTCTATACCGTTCAGATATCGTAATAAAATTTGGAAAATATTACCTACATATTATAGATGCCAATTAAGTAATTAGAAATTACAATTAATTAGATCTGTGGCACTAAAAATGTTATTGTGAAAATAAATTAACGAAATGAAATTTTGTAAACTAACATAATTATTTATAATTAAGGTGAAGATGAATGAAGATTAATGGCTCTCCATATGTTTTCAAAAACATATGGCAAAATTTAAATTATATTTTTCGCACATAATTCTTTAAATAGAACAATGTTTAATAAAATAATAATAAAATACACATATTGTATTATTTTGAAATTAGTACCTATACTATAATTATTGTCTCGCCTCTTGATTAGACAAATTTAGACTCAAATAGATTAAATTTTTTTCGCAAACTTTGTTATAAATTTAGCAGGTAATGCAATAGAAATGTTATACTTTGCTCAACAATTAAAATATCGAACTTTGAACGTTACAATTGGAAAAATACATGATCGAAATTAGGCATACAGTGCGAAGTATAAAAATAAATGTATTACGTGTTTTGCTCTTTAAATTTTTACTTGCTTACGCACTGTTTTATTTTTGTTTTAGCTAGTTAACTCATTTACGGATTTGGAATTTCATGATTCATGTAATGTTAGTGAATATTACAGGGTCCGTAATCGTGTAGGTACACTATGTGACGAAATCAAAATTAATTATTATAATTTATGTGTCTAAATTAGGTGACTGGTTGTGATTCGGCGAGCCCACGCTTTAAGGTCCCTAGAATCCGATTTTAACATTTTTACGATGATTGTGTGTATGTGTATTCCTCAATCTGACATTCATGGGAAGAGCTGAAAAGGTTTTCGAAACAATTGTACAATCGGAAATAGTAGTTTCTTAGAAAAATTCTTCTAAATATTATTTTTTGGAAATTTTTGTTATTACAATTATTGAAGAACAAAATTCTCCATCTAATACACAAATTTTTTATTATATCTTCTATAGATTTAGAGATAAAGATAATATATAGAATAATAGGATGTAATAAATCGCAACCAGTTAACAAATTCAAATGTTTAAAACTAAGTAATGTTTATAACATAGTTTGTAAATGACAGATGTCAGTGTCAAAAATCAACAGTTTTAGTGACATTCTGAAAGCTTTTTCTGGGAAGTATATTTAATCTTTCTTATTGTTTTATTAATTCTTTAAAATTATAAAAATGCATATACCAATCAGAAATACCGCCCGACCGACGCCAAATATTTCAAATTTTAAATTAAAAAATACAATGTGTTCAAAAAAATCCTAATTCGGAGTAAGCTATGAACAAAAAAACGTATGTCAACACTACAGATAATATCGAAATCTGCAAATAGAAGCATACTAGCACACCCAGAAATTGGTAATAAACTGTGATAAGTTACAAGTACTCGTTAGCTGACGAAATCTATGTAAAGATTGGTACACCCAGAATTTGGATAAAAAACTAATTAAATTATATTCTAATAATAGGCATAGAACTTATTTATTGGTAATAAATGTTTGTAGCAAACTGCATATTTATTTTTAACTGTCCTTGTTTTGAAAGTTCTGCGATAAATGTTAAATTTTCTGATAATTTCTTTAGACAACATACTGCGTAGTAAAGCCATATAAATAGAAAACATAAAAATGTTAATTATATGTAACATAAAAATGTACTAAGTACTTGTACATATTCCTTGTCACTAACAATTGAATTCCAGTAAAAAACAAATCAATACTGACCCTAATCTAAACGAATAATAAACTAGAATAGGGGTGAAAGCACTGCCAACCTTGAAATAATGAACTACCCCAATTATTAATAATTACAAATTTTATAATTTCAATAAATTATTTCATTAAAATTAAACAAGTAACGAATTTTATTGTTCCCTACTCTCTAATGAGACCTACCTTGAACTTGCAAAGAATTACGGGTAATGGTAATTGTCAACAAAATGATGAATTTTTTGCTAATACATACTTTCGTAATTTTCTACTTCCCTAATTATTTTAGGAAAAAAAGTATCAAATAAAAGTTATAGAGCATAAAATTACGCATCTGAATCAAAATTAATTTTGCATGCTTTGTGACGGGAGATATTAGGTACAAAATATCAGAAAGTCGAAAATTAACCCAAAAATAACGAGACAAAAAATGAATAGTTATTTATGATACAAGTATCGAACCCGCCAAAAACTGGGTTCGGTTTAGGTTAATTCGTTGTTTGAGAGATGGGTCCGTGTGCGGTTCTAGTTAAAATATAATAAAATTTCAATTTTGTTGGGTTCAGGTATTGGATTCAGGTTCGGTTCGACTTAATGAAAATTGAATAAATAAATAAATATATCATCACGGCATATTACCCATTTCTGGGTGTGCCAGTATCTATAACACATGTAGACATTGGTAATGATAACGATATATTTTACCGTGTGGGCGCTTACCAGGCGTCACCTCACGGGCACTCATAGTTGGTGTGGAGAGTGCACAGGGGTCACTTTTGTGCCATTTAAAATTGGAAATATTTGGCGCCTGTCGGGATCGAACCCGGTTCTCCCGGGTTCGCGATCAAACACTCTGGCACGCGGCCACGGGACCCCATAATGAAAATGGAATTAATGCTTTTCAAATAACAGTCTTTTTATAGAAATAATTTAAAATGCAAGCCGGAATTACGCAAGACAAGAAACGAACACAATTTTCACGAAAAGTCAACACAGGCAGCAAGGCGTCGATTATCGGCTATATTAAGATTACGATTATATGCTTCCTATTTGAACTGGAAATGAACCTGACCCGGAGTTGAAAGCTGAACCCAAATTTTAATACCCGGTTCGGCTCAGACTCGGATTCAATCCGGGAGAGCCACATCCTAGAGATGGCAGCACTAATGACCGACTTATAGGGAAAACATTATATTTTACGTTTGTGCTAGTTGTATTTTGATGCTTTGTTTTGAGGATATTTTGTTATTTTTAAATGAAATTAAATATGTTTATCACAATGTCAGACATATACATTTATTTAAATGGTGCTGTGCGGCCTATGGTCGAAGGAGAAGCAGTATATAAAGGTAAAATAAGATTCAAAATTGAAGTTATCTGCATGTTAACTACTTATTTAATTATTTTTAGCTGGACATACTTGTACGGATATAAGACAGATAAACAGAATAATATAGAAATAAATGGACTGTGTGTTCAAACATCTAATTTGAAAGGGGCTTATCATTCAATCGTAATAACATTAAATACAAATGCACATCAAGTTCTTTGTTTTGCACGTCTTCTTCTCTTGCTGTTGCTCAACTTCTGGTATTTTTATAGTTTATTCTTCTTCTCTATCTTTTCTATAAACAATTTAAAATAAATATATAATATTAAAGAATAATAGTTACTATTTACAGGTAACGTCTCTTTATTTTTCTTCTCTGTACAGGGATTTTGTCGAATTTTCTTTAGGTAATTTTTGGCTTGGTTTACCATTTCTTTTTAATATTTTTCTATTAATAACTACAAAAACAATCTAATAATATTTTAAAGCATAAATTTTTATAAATACTTATATGGAATAAAATCGCTTAGGTAAAAAATGTTGTTCATGAAAGGTGGTATGTCCTTTCCGATTTTTAACGCGATTTTCCACTTATTTTTTAATATTTCTCTTTTTGGGAAATAATGAACGGAAATGTCAGCACTTGTATAATTATTGCACTGCGGTACAGAACAATATTTCTTCGATTTGCTGGTCATTTTTGGTTGCTATTTACTTATAACCCTATATGACAACACAACGTTTTCCCTACAACTTATATGTTTTATTTTGCCACCAGATGTCAGACACTTTGTTGGCTCTTGCCAATTGAAAAATGTATCTGAGGTACAGTTCTGGGCTTGGGTTAGGGTTAGGTTCAGATGCCCTGGTTTTAAGACCAGGGAATGAGTAACGATGCTTTACGTATGTGTATCGAACAATATTTTATTTAAGATAGATTCTAATAACCCTATATATATTATTTATGAATTAGGATCATAATAGACAGGTTTGCAATGATTTGCTATTTAGTATGTTTAAAAATTTTAATCACCCGCTGCTCGGCAATCCGTGACTAGTGAAATCTGGATACTAAACAACTGTTTTACAAACTAAAAATTAACAACTAAACGTTACTTTTACGCACTGTCGTATACAAAAAATATATTTGACAAGCTTGGTTGTTTATTTTTATTATTATTTGTAATTTGTATTAAATTTCTATTTAAATTAACAGATAATTGTTCACTTGAGCAGAAATTACCAATAATGCCTAATAAAAATAAATTTAACTTGACAGATGAACCGTTAAACATTTATTAATCTGTTTTCAATTACGTAACAATTGCTATATTTAGAGTGATTTTCGACATTTTCATACCAATTTCAGTCGTTACCAAGCAATTAAAATTAATTTTGTTTATTGTTTTAGTTGCAGAATTTTATGCTGTATCATTTTTATTTGAAGCTTTTTTTAACTAAAATAATTAGGGAAGCAGGAAGTGACTCTACGTCATCATACTCTACGAGTGTGTCACAGAACAATTGTCAAAATTATATAATGTGATATTTAGAATATAATGAATGTCATGTGAATTATTTTCAAACAAACATACAGAAGGTCAAGTTTATCAGTAGACATGAAGTAATAAATAGCTAAACAATACAGCTACTTAACTTGTACCAATAAGCTGAACAGGAAATTTATATGACATATAAATATGGATTTCTAATAATTTTCCGCAAATTTTCCTCAATATTTCAAACGATCACGAATTGGATCAAAAATAGATATGCAATTATTGAAACCTTATCCAACATTTGAAATATACAGTTGAACCGATACATGAAACGACATACATAGGTAATAGGTACTTAAATTTAACTAGTTTAAAATTAAAATTTCTGGCATAGTGACGATTTCATATAATAATTATTTATGTATCAAGGCACTAATATGGAATTTATTTGCCGAGGCCCCCAGGGCCGAGGAAAATCAACCATATGAAAAATTGTGAAAATGTAAGGAATATTTATTGTATAGGTTAGGTTAAAAATAATCTGTCAGACTGACAGTCAATGTTGCTAACTTCGAACACTGAACTTATTGTAAAAAATCTGATGTGGCCAACCCAAAACCTCCCGCTATTTAATTTTTATTAATCTAAATACATACCTACGTATTTAGTAATGCTTCAAACTATATTATGTTCCATTGCATATAACTATTGCTTTATTTACGATTTTCTTTATTATTTAATATGTCACTATTATTAATTTGAAGTGATTAGTTTTTTGACAATGACGTTTACCTGTCAGTTACATTCATTTGAAAAATAAACTATGTAACAAAGGAATTGTGTTTATCTTAGGCTTCGGGATTAAAAAAAGAAATATGATTTTTAAATTTATCTGTAAAATATATAGAAAATGTATTAATGTATACCTGTACAAAATTTAATAATCTATAATTTTCCATTGACGTTAAAGGCGAAAAAATGGCATTTAATGGTATTTTTTGAAAACCATTATGAGCTTCAAGTAAAGTACCATTTCCGTTTATCCGATTTACACCAAAATCTAATGGCTACTATTCCTATTAGAATAGGGTACAAATACAAGGTTTCAGAATTTTCTGAATGATAGTATTTGAGTTAGAGTGCAAACAAAATTCGTACACATACACACACACACACACACACACACACACACACACACACACACACACACACACACACACACATACAGACATCATCGTGAAAATGTTAAAATTGGATTCTAGGGACCTTAAAATGTGGTAATTTACTAAAATCTCGATATGTGATATTTAGCGCGATCCCTATACCTCCCTTACCAAGGGTAGCGGGAGGTAAAAAATCATCAAAAATTATGTTTTTGTCAAAGTTATCTCAAAATACGAATTTTTATATACACTTCTTTCAGATTCTTCCTAAGAGTGTTTTTTTTTTAAGGAAGTCCTTGGACTACCCCTTAATTTTTGTATTCACCCTTTCACTCAGGTGTAAAATCAAAGTGTGTTGATGTGTAATTAATTTCTATCTAATCTCTAATCAAGTGTGCTATAATTGGGTGAACAAGTGAACACTAAACAAAGGACGATCTCTACTCACTAGGAGGTGGGGGTTGGAATAAACGAGGATCGATAGCCGCCATGTTTGTTTACTTCCAGAGCAACCATTGCCCGAAATATTCAACTTTCACTAACACATATCGCTGAATATTATATTGAGTATAAAAGTGTTTCTATATATGTCACAGTGTTTAAAATTATCATAATGTCTATAAAAATACTATAAACATAGATAGAGAAGTCGTAAGTTTTTTGTAATAAATGCGATAGCTAAATTGCGCAGCATTGAAAATAATATTTAAAACATTTTTTTAGAAATATATTTCAGTTTGTCAACAGCAGCATTCTAAAAAAAAAAAAAAATCATAGGCGAGTTTTATGTTTTATGTAGATGAGCCAAGCCCATTGATTTAAAAAGTGTTTTAAAATGTGCATGGTTGAAATGTAAAATCAAACGTGGAGCTAATTTTAAATATGTATATTGAAAAAGTTGTACTTAGATCCCATATGAATTTAAATGCTTCAATTGTTCAACTCAATTTCAAAGCATATTTGATGATTTTCTAGTGCAAAACTTAAATTTTTAAATTACTTCGTAATGTTTTCAAATATTTCTTAACGAACTACCCTTTTTAGTGTCACTGAAGATTTCTCATTTCTAAACAAAGATTCGACATCAACATTTAAAAATCATTATGGCTACAAATAAATAAATAAATAAATAGTTTATTTTTAATATTCAAAATAGTTATTTATATATCGAACTTCAGTGCCGAGGTGCATATTCAATTTTATTTGAAATCGAAAAATTATGAAAATGAAAGGAATATTTATTTTATAGGTTATGTTTAAATATAATTTGTAGTCTGACATTCAATGTTGCTTACGTCGGACATTGAAGGTATCGTAAAAATCACTTAAAATTATGTGTTTTATCTCAAATTTCGGAATTATTTAGTTCGTTCTTGTACAGGCTGTAAATCGAAAAACGAGACATAGGCGTTTAACATGGGAATTCCGTTTTTCTTTGTGCAAACGTTGCCTAATTATTTTATGTAAAAATGCCTCAAGGAAATGTTATAGAGATTTATATTTTGCATCTAAATGACAGTTAAAAACAATGCATTTGTTTATTTTTTGTCATAAATCCATGGCTGCCTAGACTAAAAACTAATAAAAACTGTAAATTTATAATTAATTTTTATGTTTATTTGAAGAGCTAGAATAATCGTTTTACATTATTTAGATGCAGAATTTAAATCTCTATACCTTTTACTTGAAGCATTTTTGCATAAAATAATTAGGTAACGTTTGCGTAAAGAAAAACTGAATTCCCATGTTAAACGCCTATGTCTCGTTTTTCGATTTAGACCCTGTACATATTTTTGCCATTTTACGTACAAATTTACTATAGTACATCGTACACCTGCCCAAATTATCTTACATGTACACCAATTATTATAAGGTTGGCAACACTGCAATTGTATGAAATCGTCGTGTAACTTTAGTGTCGATTTCTGAATTTTTAATCACGATTTTTGTGCACTTTAGTAACGATTTCAAATAAAATATATTTCATCTTATTATGTTATTAAGTTTCTGTTTATAATTTAATAATTTTGGTGAATATTACATATTTTTAAAAATCAGAGTAAATGCGCTTAAGCTCTGCGAATCCAACAATGAGGTCATGCACGACTTTTTTTATAATTTTAATCGATAGAGTGGTGAAAAATAATAGACCCGTATTTTTTATTTTTCCTCAAATCGATCTTTAATCATGAAAAAATTGTAATTGAAAATGACATTCTTTAAAATGAGGCTGCTAGACCCCCGCTTCGTCCCTTGTCAATTGACGTCACAGAGTGACAGGCACGACCATTTTGATTTTCACTTTGTCTTAAACGTCAAAGTGATATTTAAAGATAACCTAAAATTTATGAAAGTAAACATGTCGATGGAACGTTGTTTCGTGCCAAAATAAAGAATAAAATAATATTCTGCAATATATTCAATGTCTCACATGCGTTTATAACCTTCTACCGTCTAATTCAAAGATTCAAAAGTGAAACATCTGATGTAACGTAAATAATTTCACGCCAAATGAAAATTATATTTATAAAAATAAATAGAACGATTTTATATTAATATATTATAGCATATTCATATATGTAATCCTCAATTTATAGTTTATATATATTTTTCTTTTAGAAATTATGTGTCCATATAAAATGTCTGTTTGAAATGAGTCTGAACTTGGTTCGTAACGTTGTGACGACAAAACATGGCTGGTTTTTGCAACTTTTTAAAAATATCATACTTTAAAACGATTTTATACAACAAAAAATATAAATAAAAATAATTTAATCATACTGATCGATGAATTAGACTATCCTTTTTCGATTTAAATAGAAAAAAAGTACAATTATTTTTTTTTGCATGACCTCATTATCAAAACGTTAAATAAGTAAACATTTATACTAAATTGTTTTTATATAATTATTTTTGTAGCATTTTGAACCGTGCTGTATTCAATTATTAAATATCAACGAAAGATTTTTGTTAAAAATTCATCGACTTCACTGTAGAACTCCCAACATCTTGCTACCAAGGTCCTAGGTTCAAGACACCTTGAAGTCCGTCGTATTTAATAAAAGTATTCATAATGTACAACAATAAACATATAAAACCATGACCGTACCTAATTTTTGTCACACCCGAAACCTAGGTAAATGCGTATTATATTCAGTGACCTAATTTAAGTATAATCTAATTACGTTATAACTGTTAACAAGCTTAGAACATAGATAGCAATCAATATACGTATGTGTGTACTCCAATGTTATAATTTATGTAATAGATATACAAAATATGTGTCTATGTGTTAATACTTATTAATGAGAATTAAAATATGGATTTACGTGAACTCAATTGTGTTCCGCGGATTAAGTTTCAGAATATAAAAAGAAAATTTGCAAGCGTAATTTATATGAACTTTGCAGAAATTTACAGTGATTTATAAAAAAATAGGAATATACATATACGAATAAAATTAAGACGTAGATACCTACCTAACTTAGTATTTCAAAAGTAGAACAGTGTTACTGACATTTTACATAAATTTCAAAGCATAATAAGTATTATTATTATTATTAATAATAAAAAAAAAAATTAAAATGTTTACTCAACTAGTGCATCAATAAAATTGGTTAAGAATTTCAGATGTTTAATTAACAAATGAATTTAGTATCTTTATATTATTGTTACTACGTTTTATTATAGGTATGATTGGAAAAGTAAAAAAGAAAATATTGATATAATATAAACACATCTGATATAGAACACATAGTTATCAATAAAAATATTTTGAACTGAAAATAAGTCACAAGTCACAACTTTATAGAAATTTTAGTACAAAATCCGCTTATATTATTACCATTGGTTATTATAATATTTAATACTTTGATTTCTATACATTCTACGCACTTACACATATACCTAACTACTAAAAAAGTTATACTACAGTCTACTTCTAAATTGCAAGTTCATACAAAAAGCAACAATTTTCTACATCTATTCATATTCACTATTCTATCTTCTCTATCCTATTTCTATTTATTTTCTATTCTTGTACTCACCTACGTCTACTCGCGTCTATTATGCAACTGGCCTCGTGCAAGGAAACAGGAACTGCCAATAGGACTATAAGGACCAAAGTCCTTCAGCAGGACAACGCAGGAATAACGATGGATCAATAAAACGGTACGCGCAGGCGTCAATAAACACAAAGATAAAGAAGACAGAAAAGAGGAATAGAAATAGGATCACAGCGAAAGGATTTACAAAGGATAATAATTGATAATAAACAAGCTAGATTAAAAAAATCTGATGTGACCAACATTACCTTCGGTCAATTCTATGTATTTTGTACAATTTCCATCTGAATAGGGGGACATGGTTTAACCAACCATAGATTCCTGAGGCTAAAATAAAACGATTTAACTAAACTTATCTTTACCGGAAATTGTACCATTTGCTTCATTCTTCGAAAAAAATCTGATGTGGCCAACACAAAACCTCCTACTATTTAATTTTTATTAATGAAATACATACCTAAGTTTACTAACGCTGCAAACTGTTCCATTGCAGAAAACTATTGCTTTATTTACTATTTTTTTTTTTTTTTAATGTTACTGTTATTAATTTGAAGTGATTAGTTTTTTGACAGTGACATTTACTGTCAGTTACATTCATTTGAAATATAAACTGTGTAACAAAGGAATTGTGTTTATCTTAGGCTTCAGGAGTAATAAAATAAACCTCCCGCAATTTAATTTTTATTAATTAAAATACATACCTACGTATTTATTAATGCTGCAGACTGCTCCATTGCATATAACTATTGCTTTATTTACTATTTTCTTTTTAAAATGTCCCTATGAAGTGATTAGTATTTTGACAGTGACTTAATTTTTATTAATTTAAATACATACCTACATATTTACTAATGCTGCAAACTATATAAGTTCCTTTGCATATAACATAAAACTATTGCTTTATTTACGATTTTCTTTATTATTTAATGTCACTATTATTACTTTGAAGTGATTCGTTTTTTAACAATGACGTTTACCTGTCAGTTACATTCATTTGAAAAATGAACTGTGGAACAAAGGAATTATATTTATCTTAGGCTTCAGGATTAAAAAAAAAAGATTTTTAAATTTATATATAGAAAAAGTATTAATGTATACTTGTAGAAAATTCAATATTCTTTAATGTTCATAATGACAAAATGCGAAAAAATGGCATTTAATGTTACTTTTTGAAGAAAAACCATTATGAGCTTCAAGTAAAGTGCCATTTCCGTTTGTCCAATTTATACCAAAATCTAATGGCTCCTTTTTATAATAGAATAGGGTAGAAATACAAGGTTTCAGAATTTTCTGAATGATAGTATTTGAGTTAGAGCGAAGACAAAATTCATACACATACATACACACACACACACACACAAACACACACACACACACACACACATACATACATACAGACATCATCGTGAAAATGTTAAAATTGGATTCTAGGGACCTTAAATCGTGGTCATGTACTAAAATCTCGATTTGTGATTTTTAGCACGATCTCTATACCTCCCTTACCTAGGGTAGCGGGAGGTAAAAATTATTTTTAAATTTATCCGTAAAATATATAAAAAAAAATTAATGTATTCAATAATCTTTAATTTTCATAAGATATAAAATGCGAAAAAATGGCATTTAATGGTATTTTTTGGAGAAAAACCATTATGAGCTTCAGGTAAAGTGCCATTTCCGGTTATCCGATTTATACCAAAATCTAATGGTTTCTTTTCATATTAGAATAGGATAGAAATACAAGGTTTCAGAATTTTCTGAATGATAGTATTTGAGTTAGAGCGAAGACAAAATCCATGCACATACACACACACACATACACACAGACAGACATCATCGTGAAAATGTTAAAATTGGATTCTAGGGACCTTAAAACGTGGTCATTTGCTAAAATCTCGAGATGTGATTTTTAGCACGGTCCCTATACCTCCCTTACCAAGGGTAGCGGGAGGTAAAAAAAAAAAAATTCTTATAATAACGGAACCCTATTCGATTTGAATGAAATACGGTGTGACAGTTTATATGGTTATATCATCTTTTAAGATGATACTTGTTATTATTAGTGTACCACTAGTGTATGAAACTTAGGTGTCCCAACATTGATTAGACTGTAACTTTTTAAAAGAAACGCCGATAATGTAAAATTATTATTTTTTCATAAAGATACGTTCCATAGTAAATTTTTCTCTCTCTGTGTAATTTGTGATATCTGTTATGGTTCACACAGAATAAAATTTAACCTGAGGGACTGCAACGTGAAATTTCATCAAATCGAATAAAGCGTTCAGTTATTATAAGCAAAATAATTTTTTTTACGAAGAACTTTGAAGCAGAATTCTGGCTAAATAGTACACTTTCCGGTAGAAGCAAGTTTAGTTAAATCGTCTTATTTTAGCCTCAGGAATCTGTGGTTAAGCCATGTCTCCCTATTTTAGAGACACCTGTATATTTCCAGTAAAATTATTTCAGGAACATACCTTGTAAATTGCACTTGACACTGACATTTGTCAATCAGAATTATCTCAATATAGTAGCAGTTTCTATGGTTATAGTATAGCATAGCTGGCTGATTTATGAAATCTTATTTATTTATAATTCTTTAATTCTTTCTCCATTGCATATGAAGTATAAAATGAAGTCCAATCGTACAGACAATAAAATATTCTTTAATATTTATAATAACATAAAATGTCAAAAAAATTTACTTAGCTTTTTCAAGAAAAACTTAAAAGTTGGAAAAGAGGGTATTTCCGGTTGACCAATGGGGTCCTCCACTTTAATTTTTTTTATGATTTTAAATGAAAGTTTGTTTAATTTTGAAGCAATTTGTAGTATTAAAGTCTTAATTGTCTTTAGTTTAACTGCATTTGATTTTTAATGTCAATATGACGTCACGATGATACTGCTATCTTTCTCTCGTTCCGCACTAGACTCTACAGTAGGCTGCGAGATAGCACTAGCGTGACGTCACAGTGACATGGCAATAAATTTCAAATATCTCGTAAAGTAATTATTAAAAAACTATTTTTTTTATCTTAATCGTTATTTATTGAGTAGTACTTTAAGTACAAAGCGTAATATTTTATTATTTTTTGTTTAATTAAAGATTAAATCTAGTATATCATGAAAATTGTGTTTTTAATAAAAAAAAAAAACAATTGCAATAATAACAGTAGTTAGCATTAGCAAATAAATAAAACTGTTTATTACTATTAGTGCAAAATACTTCTTGCGAAACATTCATACCATAATCATAATTTAAAAGTATATATAGTTACAACCAAATTGGGGCCACTTTGACTTTAAAAAGAAAATGCAAAATACAATAAAAATAACAATCATTCGCATACAACTACTGCGATAAAAAAAATGAAAATACAATCTTGACCTTAACAACTGCTAAATTTAAATGTTATACAAAGCAGGATATTGTGCTATTGTAATTTTTTTTATCGATATTATTATCTTAATTGTATGAATTAAAACTTATGGCAAGGATAACTAGAACAGTAAACTTCGTAAGAAAATATACCTATATATATTTATAGACATGTTGAATTCACTTTCGACTTGAAGCGAAACCCTGCAAATTGCAAGTTTCGAATCAAACTGCACTTTGGAAGTTAAAGTGTGCCGAATACGAATTTACTTTATAAGTGGTTAAATTTGTATGAAACATATTCCCATAGCAATAAATATGATTGAGGTTTATTGCTTTCATTTTGAAATTCTTGCGTCGATTAGCAACTGTTTCATCGCAATGGCATGTAAAACAATTGCAGCAAAACAAACAACACTTCGGTATAATTCCATTATTGCAACCGCGTGATATTTTGAATGACATAATTATAAACAAAAGATAGAGTCAGAAACAAAACACACACATTCAGGACAGATGAATGGTGAACAATATCACAACGGGGTGCCTTATCACCGGAAATGGAAGTTCGTATATCAAAAGATTTTTTTCTATTTTTTGGCAGGATTTCTTTTTCAGAAGCCAAGGGTCACCTTGGATTGACCTTTTTAATTTCAGCCACATTAATTAAAAATTAATTAGAAGAAAATGTTGAACTTTCTATAAAAATTTAAGTCATTTTCATAATCAAGGTCATTTTTTAGTAAGTATAAACTAAAGTATTTATTTTTAGATACAGGCAGTTCTACGAAAAAATTCTTGGAGAAAATAACTACGAAAACAAAAAAATAAAATAAAATCAACTATTATTTTTATTTCCTTTGCCTACTTATTTTTATTTCTATTGTATTACAGAATGACTTGCAATGCATTACCAATTGTAACTTTTATTCGTATACATGTCGACGAACACATTTTCCATCCCCTAATCTATAAATGGTGTGACGCAGTAACTTGAACTGAAGGGCTACGTGCAAAACAGCACGTAGGAACTGCGTCGTAGAATAGGAAGTGCACTACAAGAATAACTTTTTTTCCTCCAAAAATATCACTTTGCTAAACATGTTACAGTAGCTCAGACATAGCATTTAATGGGAATCAAGAATCAACATATAAATATACTAAGAAAACAGCTATTCAAATAAACAAAAACAGGGGTATCCGCATCCATTTTAGGGTGTAAGACAATTTGTCAAATAAATGAAATTACTCTATTCATTTCTGTAATATCAAAATTACGAATTTTTTCTTGCCAATATTTTGCGCTGTTTGTTTATATTCCTTTTTAACTTCTTTTTTTTCTCAAATGGGTGAAAATAACTTTAAAAACGGGCCACCAAGATCTTGTGGCTAAGGTAAGCACTGCCAAGTTCTAAAAATACTCCACCAGATCTTTACGTAATGCTCACATGTTGGTCGTAAATATAAACAAGAAAATTTATGTTTTAAATGTAACATGATTTT
This sequence comes from Ophonus ardosiacus, assembly GCA_943142095.1. Lineage (NCBI taxonomy): Eukaryota > Metazoa > Arthropoda > Insecta > Coleoptera > Carabidae > Ophonus > Ophonus ardosiacus. The sequence goes on along the minus strand of OW964829.1, from coordinate 45,213,569 downwards.
GGAAATAAAATATATGTTATTTCTAGCTTAACACTAAAAGGTTATTCACCTATGTAATAAATATACTTCTACTTCCTCAAATTTAATCATAAATGTGTCATTGTTATTACTAATAAATTAATATTGAAACGTTTTCTATTTTATTTGTATTCGTTTTCTTAACTACATTTCACTTTTATTATGACTTTTAACTCATTATAATTTATATAAATCTATAAATACTATAAACAGCTAATGATTGTGAATGTTATTCATGTATGTGTATATTATTGTTAAAATTAAAGAGAAATCCATAGCAGTTTATCTATGCCGGTTAATGTCCTCAAATATATTATAAATTGATTGTCACTTACCTTAGTAGCCCAGGCATTTAACTCTGAAACACAAAAATTATGCACATTCTTCAACCTTTTATTATAATAGTTTCTAAACTTTTAATATTTGCACAACAAAAATGGCTACACTTCTTGATTTACAGGTTAGAATATAAAAGTGGAGTGTGCGTTCAGACCTCTATTCATCTGTAGCATTTCTGAACAAGATGGTTTCCGCGCACTAAATATGAACACTATTTACTTCATTTCAGTAATTTCACGTAAGAAAATAGCGATAGTTTTGATAGGGATATAAATTTTGCTCTCTGATTAGTAAGAATGCTAACCTGAAAAAAATATCAATTGCCAGATCTCAATAATCAGATAAAATTGACAGAATTAAGTGATATTTGACTATGTTTTGTTGTATTTTCTAATATTCGGGTCTTTACAAATATACATATTTTATTATTGACATTAAATTATTTAATGCATGTAAAAACGATCGACTCTCCGTATTTTCTTACGTGAAATGAAGTACACTTTAACACTACCTATTCTTCCAAATCAAATGTAAGTATGAGGTATATTTATTGCTCATTTTTGCAGTCCTATATTGAAATATTACAAATACAATTATTCGAACAATTAAAATTAAATAACACAGTTTTTAACAAGTACAGTAAAACATTTCAATAACAGACTGAGTACAGATGATAGTCATTGCAAAATTTTATGTGCTAGAAATTACAGGAATACCGTACTTATTACCATTTATTGTGCAATTCTAGAACTCAACAGAATCTGCACTTTAATAAATTATAAAATAAACAACAGTTTTGTAAAAATATAATTTGTGTGTCACGTTCTAAATATATATCATCTATTTTACTATCAGAAAGTACTAGTAATAAGTAGGTACGTAGGTACTATACTCAGCAGTAGAAGTTCTTACACTTACATTCAGGGACAGTTCAGACATTCATGAAGATCGAAGAGTAGAAATGCCGTTATTCAATCTACAATAAAAACCATTAAGATCGTTTTATTAAATAGAAAACGTGAAAAAATGTGTTTAAACTCTCTAAGGGGATTCCACTAATATTGAATTTCTATATAAATTATAAATATAATTATTTCTTCCCATAAAACTATGTTATTGACGAAATTTTTTTTCCTAAATGTTTTCTATAAATGCTAAAATATATTACACACTTTCAAAGCGCGCGAATTTTCTCTGTGACGTTACCGAACCCAAATGAACCCAGCTCTTTTATTGGCTGACACTGTAAGTGGGCGTTCCTATCAACAAACCAGTGATTGTCATTTTCCAGTTTTGTATTATTATTTGATTAAGGCCCAATCTTACCATCTCTGGATAAATTTTTAACTACCAGTTAAATCAACAATATTACATCGTATTATTGACAGCAATTATAAACTTGTCATTTAACAGCTCATTTCGTTTCGGTTTTGTTTATTTAACTAGTAGTTAAGATTTTAACCAGAGATGGTAAGATTGGCCCTAAGGCAGCAGAATATTATTCATTATGTAAGTATAATTTAATAATAAAGGATGTAACCTTAGCCATAAAATATTGATAAATGGTTTAAGACCCCTGGTAACAGCAGCCAATTCAGCAGCTGCTAAGAAAGCACGATATAATGCCATTACTCTCCACCAATGGGTTCGTTTACGTCGTAAGGCAGGAAACACTGGATAAAAAATATTTGCCATTTTTTTCTTGCATTAGAGGCCGAATTTAAAAGAAAGAAAAATAGAGAATTTCTGAATTTAAAAATACTATTGGGCTTCCAAAATTAAAATACGCCACTGGTGGCACATTTCTGAACTGAGTGAAGTGTACATGTAAACAAAAACAATTAAATAACAGTAAGGCTATGTAGATAGAAATTAATATATATACAACTACAGCAATGAAATATAATCGAAATAAAGGAAAACAAATATTTTTTTATTAAAAAAAAACAATATACTGTTAGTTAAAATATGACTAAAATACTCTTAACCTACAACTACTTACTAAAATTAACCCTATTAACTAAAATATTATTAAAACTATCTCTAAATTGTTACTACAAGAAAGATCAAACTCAATTCTACCGAAGTTAACAAAAAAACACTATACTACATCTCAAATTAAATTAAAAACTACGAAAATTAGTCAGCCAGCGAAAAATGTACCATTCGTTTGAATTTTGACGTTTGACGTCAGCGCCATCTCTTGATAATTTGGAAGCCCAATAACATGTAAAATATTTTAAAATCGTGGAATCCCCCATTATATACTTGGTCACTATTAGCTCAAAGTGCTAATAAAAATACAACATGTCTATGATGTTTGCAGGATTGATTTTATTTCTAGGTTAATAAAACTATTCTACATGCACAATATACAAAACATGCAATACAAAAATAAATTAGTTCTAATCTACTGTGTGATGCAAGACTTGGTTAACCTAGGATCTCGACTACCTCTATGTTGGTCTCTAAGTACACATGCTCTAGATTTATTTATTAACACACCTTCCATACATTCTTCATCAGATGATCCTAGTCGAGATTCAACCAAAGACGATTGCTTAGACAAGGACTACGAAAAGAGTTAGTTACCATCACCAAAAAAACCATTTTAGTTATGTTTTCAAAGGATAAATATACCTGGTTTAGTCTACGACGAGGAGGTGATCTTTTGTTCCATAGAGCTTCAAGTTGGTCGAAATGTTGGGATTGGGCTAAAGAGGCTCCTTCTGCTATGGCCGTCTAAAAGAAAAAAAGAAAATATTCTCTAAGTTCTACATACATTTGATTGTTGAACTTAACATAAAAATAAGAATTTCATCTCTGTATGTACAGAATGGAACAAATTCGATTTCCTTCTATGAAAATTTTTTTTATTAAGCACGCTACAGAAAATTGGTGTAGGTCTTTATGGGTCAACTTTTTGAGACAACTTTAATAGGCCCCACAGGAATTTTCGGTCGTCTTTTGTTTTTGAGCTATATGATTTGTAATTGATTTTTTCAATTGTTTCTTCATAAATTTATTTTTTTAACCCAAAAAATTAATAATTCATGTTTTACTCATGATTAAAACAAAAGAATGTAGACTTGTTATCCATCGTTGAAAAGCATATAAAATAAGGAAAAATATTAGAATATTTTCAATATATGTTCTCAATTTAAAAAAAAATATTATGTTTGTGTCATACCTCGAGAAATATTGTTTTAAAAAAATCTAATGGAGTCATTTCATATTTTCTGATTTATTTTTTTCTTGAAAAAAAAGGCCAAATTAAACATGTTTGTGTATGTTTTACATCTTACAAGTCTTTAGAATCGGAGATATGATTTTTTAAAAGTTGCGTTTAATTTCAAATATTTCAACGGCTGACGACACATATTCACGGATACGACAGTCGAGCTCTACTGGTTTAATTTAGAACTATGATTATTTGGTTTGGTATATATTTAAATAAATGGTTTATTTACATACCTTATACTGCACTAGTACTTTTAAAGAAGTAGAAAGCAATAATAATCTTCTCTCTTGTATATTTTGCTGTCAGCTGTCACACTTTGAGGTTAGGTTACTGTTTCATGTTGTGAAGCGTGTGTGTGTGAGAAAGAATTGTCTTTGTGTGAGTATGAATTTGTGCCGTCACAAATTTAGTCCGTGTTTAAAAGCGCGAATGTTTATTAACAAATTTATGAATGAAAAGTCGCATATTTCAAATTATTTTCTATTGTTATATTTATTAAATGAGATGGATTTCATGATTTTATAAAAAAAATGACAATTATTTTTTTTGAAATGACCCCATTACATCACATTATTCTATGTAAAAAACAGTATAAAAATTATCTAAACGTTTTTTCTTTTTCGTTTATAATAAACGAGTTATGACGTATTTTTAAAATAAGCGAATATAAAGTTTTAGCGTGTAGCTCAAAAACAAAAGACGATCGAAAATTCCTGTGGTGCCTATTAAAGTGGTCTCAAAAAGTTGGCCCATAAAGACCTACACCAATTTTCTGTAGCGTGCTGAATAAGAAAGCTTTTCAATATAAGGAACTCGAATTTGTTCCATTTGTACAAAAAAATAATCATATACAACTTCTTGCAACCTAAGTCAATAATTAGAAACATTCTGTTGCCAATGGCATCCTATGCCATTTAACATAATTTTAATTTTCATTCTAACCAGGTTTTAAAAAGGCTATAGAAAAAAGCTTGAAAGTAATGAGAATTTAAAACAGAGTAAATGTGCGACATAGACTTTAAGCGCATTAAAAACTCAAATATTTTGAAAGCTAATAACTTTTTATAAACGTTGATAGTATCTATCGTTTAGTTTTGAGGTCTAGTTTTAATATAAATGTTTTAATTTGTTACTACAATGGAGGATCAATTCAATCTTAAGATAGCTCAAAGAAAGATAACGGCTTATAAAACCAGCTTACTTGTGATCCAAGACTTTTGTTTTGAGGTATTTTAGATATTTCTTCCATACTAGCACTAACAGAAAACCTTCGTTTTAGCCTTTCATCCATAGCAGCAATCATTATATTTGAGGTAAGATGAGCATATTTTTTCTGCCAAGTATAAGTATCTAAAGATACTTCTTTCTTTAATAATCTTCTCATTTGTCGTTTTGGCACTGATCTAGGATCTGAAAAACCATTAACACCATGAAAAAACATTACTTTATTCGCATTTTACACACATTCTATGAATTGAAAGCATTAAAAAGTACACCACCTGGAATATCTTTAGCTGGGGCACAATAAGTAGGCAATTTAACATATTTTGCTGGAGTATTGTGCAGACATATAATCGGCAAATATTCACTTTCCTTTAAATGTACTATCATTCTCGAGCAATCCGACGAACCTTCCAAATTAATGATAGGTATATGAAGTTGTAAACTTGTCAACTGTAATCCTCGTTTTGTGTCCCAAACTATGATACTTTTATCTTCGGAACCTAGAAATATAATCTTTTATAAAGACAATGCACAGAAATGCGCGAAATAAAATAGAGGTACCTGAGACAGCAACGGTACCATCTGCTGTTACTTTCACACAAGTAACGTAGCTTAAATGAGCTGATAAAGTGTGAATATCAGAGCCTGTATTAATATCCCATACTATTAAGTTTGTATCACATGAACCTGATACTACTATACTCTTGTCTAGTAATGCTACAGAGACGCAAGTTACTGCGTCGGTATGACCAACTAATACCTAAAAAACAAGAGTGATATAATTTGCAAATGCCTGTAGATAGATCATTGATGGAGTAGCTCTAGGAAATACTACACAATGCCAAGTGTTCCCTAATAAATATACAGAATGTTCCAAATTTAAACAACCAAATTTAAAATTTAAATAAAGGAATTAAAAATAAATGGACAGACAAGTTCATGATTTGTTTCAAAGATATTTACATGAGAAGGGAGTAAGAATGTAATCGGCGGTGTGCAAACAATCCATTTTTAAAATTTTATTCTACAAAACTAAATATCACAATATTTTCTATCAAAATTTCGTTAAAATTAATCATTACTAGTGCTGTGAGGATCCGACAAAACATGGATCCGAGGTCCCGGATTTCAAAACATCCGGTTCCTCGGATATCCGATGTACGGATATTGAAGCGGATATCCGTAAATTTAACTCGGATTTGGATCCTAGTTTGGGTCCGGATCCTATTCGGATCCGGGTCCGGATTCGATGTGTTGTTTACGGATCCGGATCCGAATTTTAATTCTGGATCCGATTCATCATTTTGAATGTAAAGGCAAACATCTGGAAGTGAGTTCAAATTCAAACCGTTACAGTGGGTCTGTTTATCTCTACAGCGGTCTGTAAACAGCAATAAATTTTATAATACCCCTCTAAAATAGACAGGTAGCTGGTGCAAATACGAAAAGGATGTTTCTTAGAATATTGAATTCTGTAGTTCTAAAATTTTAACATTCATTACAACAAATACTTCAAAGAAAACGAGATTAAGATTAAATTTGAGAAATAATGGTTGCAGGTTCATTGCAAGTGTCGAAATACCTATTTATTTATATCGTGCACGTGTTTCACATAAAAGGGATTATTTTTCCATGTCTAAAATCCGATACTCATATTCGGATCCGGATCCAAAATCCAATACTCAGATCCGGATCCAAAATCCGATACTGAGATTTGGATCCGAGATCCGGATAGTTCAACATTCAATTATCCGGATATCCGGATATTTTTAGATCCGAAACCAAAACTATCCGGATCCGGATCCCACCACTAATCATTACGTCCTTCAACCTTCAATATTGGCCGGTAGTACGAGTAGCAATACCTCTCTATTTTTTTTGTATCTGGAGCAATCAATTAAACAAATAGTTTACGTAAAACCAATTAATATTTTAATACAAGGACAATAATTCAGGCCTGCGAAGTAATAACTCTTGAACAGGGTTATGCTGCAAACCAGAGGCGTCGACAGGGAGACCGGGTCTTAGGGTCTAACATTTTTCTATTTAGAGATGTAAAATGGAAAAAAAAAACTTTGTTTGTAGTCATATGATATAAATACAAAGTAAATGGTTCCAAGAGCATAAAATACAAACAAAAGAACATGAGAAAGTGCCCTAAAGAGGTGCAAACCAAATTCCAGAATTATTTATTTCACACTTGGAAGTTATTTGTAAAAATAAAAAACTTTTGTCTAAATTAATCGACTTCGTAATTTAGTTATCAAGATTCCAGTGAAGGGCCCGTTACTTAGGACACTTTTATAAGGTTACTTTGTTTACTTAGATCTATAGTTCAAATTGCAAAGTTGCGCGCAGTTGCACGCGAAGGTAAATGTCACTTTTTGTTGTGAAAATACCCAGAATTATTCTACTTCCAGTTTCCAGTTACACCGGAAGAGAAATCATCGCTGATTTTTTAAATGGAATGGTATATAGAGTGTTCATTTTATTTTGTCCACTATTTTTATCACTTGCGTTCACGTCGTTAAAAAGGACAGAGGTATAATATTCCGAACACTTTAAACTAAACTATTAATGAAAGTGAATGTAATTTTTAGGGTTTTTATTGAGTTACCTGGGATAATTTACCACCATTAAGTTGCCACACTTTCAAGGACATATCTCTCGAACCAGTTATAACTTGTAGCGAATCGTGTGTCAAAACAAAACACGTTATTTCTTCCGAATGGTTGACTGTATATCTTTCATCATCTCTTAATAACGACCAAATTCTCATTGAGTTATCTCCATTTGTACAAACCTGTGTTAAAAAAAGTTAATTCAGAAATATTTTAGAATAATTTGTGTTCTTATTACTGTGTATTTCATATTGTTGGTTACTGCCAAACATTTACTAAGCCCTGAACAAGATTGAGTTAGGGAACCATTATCAGCAAGCCAAACATTGAGACAACTATTGCGATCACTGGAGATTATTCTGGAAGAGTCCATCATTACTTGGACAGCGCAAATTGGCGATTGGTGACCCTAAAAATAAATAAATTCATCCTCAATTCCAGCGTTTAGTAGTGTGCACTTACAGTGAATGTAGAGACGATGCTTCCTAAAGTAAGTCCCCAAACTTTGACGCATTTGTCTTCAGAACCAGACACTACAAACAATCCATTTGGAGCAAAATGCACACAAGTTATTGGACCGGTATGTCCATCCATAGTCAAAGTCAATTCATGACCATTTAATTGCCAAATATTGACTAAATGGTCAAAAGAGCCCGTAACGGCTAACTGACCATCTTTGGAAATATCTACACAAGTTATCGGAGCGCTATGTGCTTGTAAATGATGCTGAGATCGTTTATTAATCTTAAGAAGACTTTTGACAGAATCCTCGCTTCGGAATGGATAGAAATGTACGCGGTTTCCGCCAGCAGTTAGGAGAAAATCATCTTTATCGGTGACTTTAACTGCAGTAACTTCTCCGGGTTGTCCAGTTAAAGTTTTCATAATTTTTCCGCTGTGCATTTCAAAAATATAAACTCTGCTATCAGCGCTACCTATAACAGCACGGCAGCTGTCTTGAGCCATACAAATGGACTTAACTTTGGATTTGTGGCCTACTAAAGTGTGAAGCTCAGTACCAGTAGCCAATGTTCGCAAATATAGTTGGTTATCCGCACAAGCTGCCAATAAAAACACAGAATCTGCTGATACATCGATCATATGAACAGGAGAAATTAATTGAATGGTGTTCAATAAAGTAAAAGTTTCTAAAGACCATAAACAAACAGTTTTGTCTTGACTGCCAGATACTAGAACATCACCAGCAGATGTAACTTTGACAGATGTAACAGGTCCTCGATGGTGATCAATTTTCATGACCACTTGCCCATTTGCTAAAGAAGTTATTATAATACTGCTGTCTTCTCCTCCGCTGACAATGACAGAATTATTTAAAGCAACTGTCACACACAACACTGGAGCTATGTGTTCATAAATCCTCAAATGAAGAGACAAGGACTTCAAGTCCCAAACAATAATACTAATATCTTCGGAACCAGTCAAAAGATATTGACTTTGCTTCGTAACTGCCATACAAAGAACCTTTCCACTGTGTCCTATAAATAAACACCATTGAGGTATAAGTTTCTTGCGTCAAATTTTGATCATACCTTTGAAAGTGTGGACAAGTTGGTTGCTCATGATATGCCAAAGTTGTGGTTCTGAATCCACGACACAAACCACATGTTGGCCAGAAGGCGTAGCGTCTACTAGACGGACATTTGGGGCTGTTAGGGTTCTTGCTTGTTGTGGTAAAGGGGGCTGGAGCCAGCCTGTAAGAGGTACGGAGAGAGGAAGAGTGAAGCCGTCGCACCACGCCATTGCGGATGTCAAAAGAGCTGCCAATAATCTACAAGAAAGAAGTAATTAATGAAGATATAATGGTCTTCCTTCAAACATTATTCTTAGACTTTTACTGCCCGATTCACAAGTTTAAGCTAATCCTCATTTTTGGATTAGTGAGTTCTACTCTAATTTTGACAGTTTATATCTTCAAATATAGTCTAATCTATTCCTCGTATCTACCTTTATTGATAATATCATAAAAATTAAATTTTAAATACCGGAATAGAATAGAATTCACTAATCCAAAAATGAGGATTAGCTTAAACTTTTTTGTGAATCGGGCTGTTAAAGTCAGGTCTTTAGAAGATTAACAATGCTATAGTACAGTGAATATAAGACCTTTATATCATAGGAAGAATATTTAGATATAGATTCATAATGATTGACTACTATCTAACATCAAACTGATAAATGTTGTATACAGATTTCTTCGCGTACCAAGAAAATATTGTTATAATGAAGCCTTATTGATTAACAATTAACGAACTGCTGTATTAAATTCGGCACAAGTATGTTTGTTCTTAAGAACAAGATTTAGACTTTACGAGCCCCTTCCCACATCATTTGGCCCAATTCGCTTATTTTAATTTTATTTAATTAATATATGACACAAATGATAACTAACATAAATTATCACCAATTTTTATTAATATTACAGACATTTTGTCGTTTTACCGATATATCAAGATATGTTTCCTAAAATATTTTACTGTTTTAACGTAAAATGAAATAATAATTAGTTTTAGCAACAATTCAAGAAAAACTGAAAAAAACAAACGAATTTAAGTCATAAAATTGTAAGGTTTTATTAAATAAAATGTCTAAAAGATTTACAGTAACAATTTACATTTAAAAGCGACGTTATTCAATATTGATAAATAATATGTAATTAATATATTAATTTTGTGTTAAAGTTATACCATTAAATTTTTAATCTTGAGCTAAAAATTTAATTTAAAATTATGCTATAATGCTGAAAATCTACATTTTAAATAAAAAGGAAAGATTCATTTTCGTATTATTAAAAATGCTATTAGTTAAGTCAGCATAAATGAATTTTTAACAAGTGGGCCAACTGAAGTGAGAAGGGGCTCGTATAACAAATATTCTAATTAAATGCCATTCAGTCTTTCGTATCTTTACAGAATAAAAGAACACACGATTTAATCGTTACTTATTTATGAACTACATATTTTATCAATTCGGTATTCGGCAAAAATTTTGAGTTCGGTCCTTCACCGAATTGAAAGGTCGGTCGTTCACTAGCTCCGTTTTCGTGCGAATTATATTCGTCAAAATTAGAACGAATAGCTGCAAATAATCGTATATAATGGACAGGTGTTGAACATCGTACTCTGCATCAAAACCATCTACTTTACGCAGATGATCTTAAGATATTTTCCAACATCACATCTGTCTTTGATTGCGTTAATCTACAGAACAATTTGGTTACAATTCAAAACTGGTGCCGTGAAAACAAATTATATTTAAAAATTAATAAATGTAATGTCATGACATACACAAAAAAAAATTACGACAGTTTTACTTGATTATTCACTAGATAACTGTATTCTATCAAGACCTGAAACTTTACTCGATCTAGGCGTCATATTTGATCCTAAGTTAACTTTTACTTCACACATTGAAACAAAGGTGTCCACAGCTTTCAGATGTTTAGGAGTCTTAGTTAGAAATTCTGAAATGTTCAATGACACGAATTTATTGAGGCTTCTATATATCTCTCTAGTTAAACCACATTTAGAGTATTGTTCTATTATATGGAACCCAATGTCATCTTATTTAGTTCAATATATTGAAAAAGTTCAAAGACGATTTCTAAAATCTGCTACGTTCATTCTAGAAGGCATTTATCCTCCTAGAGGTACATCGCAAAGTACATTGCTTCAATCATTTAGTCTAAATTTTCTACACCAACGACGTGACATGTACGCGGCTATATTACTGTATAAAGTCATTAATAACACCATAGTTTGTTCATCTATTCTAGGAAAAATTAACATCGGTGTTCCAAGATTGTCATCCAGGCGTAGTAATACATTTTATCTTTATACTGCGCGTACAAACATGTTATTGAGATCACCCATATACCAAATGGTCAGGTCTTATCATTTGATAGAAAATCAAGTAGATATATTCTACAATTCCATCAATGATCATATACATGACAGAAAACGGAGAATTCGGAAGATTATTTTACGAACTGCGAGAAAACGATCAAAAATTATGATGGTGTTTAGATTTTTGATGCCATAACGGTTGTCTTTCTTGTACAATTGCAATTAATTGTTCGTTGTCCATGTTCCGCAATGTTCCGTTCGCACGAATAACGCATCAAAAACAAAATATTTTGTTCGTATTTAAATAGTAGTACACGTTCGTACAAATTCGTACGAATACGTATGAAATAGTCGTAAGCACTCTAACCGTACATACAGTGTGTTAATTAAGAACCTGGCCATAGGCGTTCAACATGGGAAAACAGTTTTCTTTGCGTAAAAGTCCCCAATTAATTTTAGAGAAAAATGTTTCAAATAAATGTTGTAGATATTAATATTCTACGCCTAAATTACAGATTTAATTTTTCACGTTTAGTAACTTGTAAAATCTAATTTGAAATTGTATAAATATTGCTCACTTGTAGCGATACCCATGAAATTGAAACAAAATTAGAAAGAAATTCATTTCGTTTGTCAGAAATTTAATTTTATAGATAGATAGAATGTGAAATAATAATAATAAAAGTTATTTAAGTGTAAGATTTTAAAAATAATACTTGTGTAGTGATTTAGGTGCAGAATTGAATTATCTGCAACTTTTAATTGAAAACTGAATTTCTGACAGTTCAAACGATACGCATTTCTCTGTTTCTTGTTTCAAATCCATGGGTATTGCTAGAAACGAGCAATATTTTTATACAATTTCAAATTAGATTTTACAATTTACCAAACGTGCAAAATTAAAACTGTTTACTGATTTAGGCGTAGAATATAATTATCTGTAACACTTATTTGAAACATTTTGTCTAAAATTAATTGGCGACTTTTGCGCAAAGAAAAACTGTTTTCCCATGTTAAACGCCTATGGCCAGTTTTTTAATTAACACACTGTATATACTTATATTTGTTTACTTGTTCTGATGATTTCGTACAAATTCGTACGTATTCGTACGAATTCGCATTCCCTGTAACCGCCGCCTTATGGGATTAAGCGCAGTTATTCGTCCGAATTCTGACGAATATAATTACCACGAAAACGGATTCAGTGGACGACCAACCTAATACGACCATTTTCAAAAAAAAATCCTTACCCATTTGCAACGGGCCTTAACCAACAAATCAACTGCGTAGCCAACTGTAAAGGTTCCCTTGTTAGAACATCACTACTCCTTCGGACACAGTGGTACACCAGCTCCAGCTCTCTGTCCAAGAGGTAGCACCTCACATGCTCCAGGAGGCAACGAGCATAGGAGATGCTGACAGTCTGTACAGTTGCTAAAAGGAAATCGAAGTTGCAGACGGTCAAGCTCTTTAGCTTCACCGTGTCCCCTGCTTTGAGAAGGTGGATCCAGCCTTCTTCAATGTGCCTCGTCGAGTAGCTGACGTCTGAATGAAGGGTGGAGTTGAATGGGGTTGATGCGCAGTCAGTTGGAAGCGGAGCTGCAGAAAGAAATGTTAGAAAAGAGGGACAAAATATGGAATACCCATTTATGGGTTCGTAACCCAAATTTCATTTGGGATAATGAAAAATTAATTAGGTACTAAAAGTAATTTAGCACATTTTAGTTACTAGATAGGGTAATGGGGTCATTTCACATTTTCTGATTTATTTTTTTCTTGAAAAAATAAGTCAAATTAAACATGTATGTGTATGTTTTACATCTTACAAGTCTTTAGAATCAAAGATATGATTTTTTAAAAGTTGCGTTTGATTTCAAATATTTCAACGGATGACGACACATATTCACGGATATGACAGTCGAGCTCTACCGGTTTAATTTAGAACTATGATTATTTGGTTTGGTATTTATTTAAATGAATGGTTTATTTACATACCTTATACTGCACTAGTACTTTTAATAGAAAGTAATAATAATCTTCTCTCTTGTATATTTTGCTGTCAGCTGTCACACTTTTAGGTTAGGTTACTGTGTGAAGCGTGTGTGTGTGAGAGAGAATTGTCTTTGTGTGAGTATGAATTTGTGTCGTCACAAATTTAGTCCGTGTTTAAAAGCGCGAAAGTTTATTAGCAAATTTATGAATGAAAAGTCGCATATTTCAAATTATTTTCTATTACTATATTTATTAAATGAGATGGATTTCATGATTTTATAAAAAAAAATCGACAATTATTTTTTTTAAATGACCCCATTTTGTAATATTTTAATGATTAACTTTGAAGATACAAGCTTTAAAATTTTTGCTTGTTACAATCTTCATAAATTTTCCATAATATTTTTGGTGATCCTATCTTAATGAATTAAAAGCCCGGATTCACATTACTGGTCAAGAAAGACCAACAAAGACACATGACTGCTCGCGTCTTATAAATAAGTATCTCATGTAAACGTAGTAGTATATGACGTCATTACTTTACGGATATTTTTTGATGACGTAAGTCTTCTGCCTTTTTATTTCTACCATACACATTTGATTCAATTTTTGGCAGAGAGAACATTGTTTCTGTAATTTGTAGTATCTCGAAAAATAATAGAAAGTCAGCCAGCCATACAAAAATCTCATTTTAGCAGATATTTGCAGTTACAACCTTGTTATTCTAGATTCTAGACCCATTAATTGTTATCACTCCGTTATTTTGTACAATTATGAATTATTTTTAAGTAGGATACAGAAAATATTAATTCGCATTATTAAAATATAGTTTTAGATATACAACGATGACTTCTTGCAACTTCAATAATCACGGAAGCTACGGTTACGGTTTCTGCTCTTAGTAACATTTCGATCGTATTAAAATGACAAATAAATACTAAAATAAAGTAGGTACTAAAAGAAACAAAACTATACCTACTCCGTTTGCTGAAACGAGAAAATGTGGAACTAATACTTGAACAGAAACAATTCATTCTATTGTTCAAAAGCGGATCATTTTGGAGCTTGTTTCTGTTCAAGAATTAGTTCCACAAAACTGTTGTTTCAGCGAACGGAGTATAATATACACGATAAATATATATTTTAATCATTTTTCGAACAACTTCATTTAGATAAAAGTTTTGTTAGTACATAGTATGAAAAAAGAAAAAAAAACAACTAAAACTCAAAATTTTTAACTAATTATTTAAAATGACAAGTCTCAAAAACGCTTCATTTTCGGGCCTTTTGGACTTATTCTATATTTACTAGGATCACCAAAAAACTTAGCAAGATATGTCTAAAATATTTAAAAGATTTGAGACTTCGGGATGAAATTTGAGAGTGATACTTTTAAGACTTTAGCCACTAATTCATAATTAGCTAAAACTATTTATTAAAGAATACAAGTGATATAAAAAAGAGTGACCACAACATATAACTCCTAAATTGTTTGAGATATTAAAATGAAATTTGGATGAGATATTTTTGAGACTTTAGCTATCAAGTGATCAAACTACTATTATACCGAAAGAGCTAATCAAAAAATAAAGTATTAAGTATTGTGCTTCATAAACTATTTGATAAAGGGGATATATTTTCATACCTGGTTCATCGGCGGCTTCTGATTCGCTGTTCTCTTCCGATTCCGTAAATTCGCTAAAGAATAAATTAGCCAACTCTGCATGAGTATTTCTAAGAGTATCTTGGTTTTGCAAATATCTTTTCCTGGCAATATCTTTAATACTTTCATGACTCCACTGAATTAACAATTTACCACTTAACAATTTCTGTTTAAGAATATTTCCCATCTTCCTTCGAACAGTACATAAAGAAGAGAAGTTGAAATTAGCTGTTTCTAAAGTAATGACTGCTTCAATGTTGCTAGTTGGCATTAAGGGTTCTAGAAGTTCTGTTTCAGTGAGACCATATTCAGAGCAAGTTATTAAAGTGCATAGTTTTGAAATAGCTGTTTGTCCATATAGTTTTTCCAAATCATCAAAAATGGTTTCTATCATTTCTTTGTGCGAATCTGCAGGAGGTAGATCAATATAACTATCAGTATTCCGCAAACGTTCTCTCTGGACGGGCGAAAGCCTGAGTTGCTCTAAAGTAATGCCAGTGGTACAAATTAAATGTACATTATCGGGTAAACTTATTGGGAGCCAACTCAAAGCAGCGACTATATCACTATCCAACGGATTAAGAAGATGTAGATCATCTATGATGATAACTAATACTTGATTAAGGCTTTCATATAATCGCAGTAAGTTTTGGAACCAATTGTTAACGTATAGAGGATCAAAGGAAGCATCTTTCGGTAAGAAACCTTCTGGTAATCGAAGAGCAATGCATATTTGCTGACAGATAACCCTGAGGAGTTCCAAATTGTAGGAAGATCTTGGCGTAGATGATATGAACCGAACTATACGATGAACTTTTGCATTAAACCAGCCTTCAATTTGTCTGTAAAGAGTTTTCACCAAGGAAGTTTTCCCAGATCCACAGTTTCCATAAATAATCAAAGGACTATGTCTGGAATTAGTTTGGAAGGACGTCTGGACTATATGTTTGATCTTATCCACTAATTCTGAGTCAATATCAATAGTCGGTTCTTCGTAAACACAAGTAATGTGAGTTATATTCTCGTTAAAGTTCTCCTGGACAATTTTCTTTCGGGATTTTAAATCTGGATCCTCTTCCAGACTTCTGTTGATGAGGGATTTGAGTTTTTCCATGACAGTCTTTTTAAATTTGTTGAGGTAAGTTTCGTGGTCTTCATCTTCTTCATCAATCCCGCCCGATTTCCACGGGACGCTAAAGAAAAACACTTTTGAGTAATGATTGAGAATAGAAGAAATGAGAAACTACCTGAAATGAGCCCTATTTTCACTGGAAATTAAAGCAGCGACCCGTTCTTGAAATTCTAGAAGTTGTTGCTGAGTTCTTTCATTCGGTTTCGAAGCAGAATCGTTTTCTATATCCTACAAATGTTTGCGGATGAAAGAAATTTCGTGCCTTCTAGATAAATAACTTACTTCGTACAAGCTTTGACCACTTTCTAAGTTCTCGAATTTTCGGGTTATAGCCAACATTCGATGAGCAGTACCAGGTGCAAGTCCTGTACAAAATATTTATTTTTAGACGGCTATTACATAATAGTTGTTTTATGTATATCCTTTGGCAACCGCAAAGGATCACTTTTATTTTATCAACGATTATTTTACGGCCGCATCTACTTCACGGTCGCTTTTACTGTACGTCCACAATTATTGTCAATCGTTTGTTTAAATAGTCAATAAATTTAGTGCCTTTAGCGGTCTCCCCAGCAATGGGTACAATGCCGTGATGATATTATTTATTTATTTAATGAATTTAGTGTTTTATTACAAATATTAAAGTAATAGACCAGGGGATGGAAGAAAGAGAGTCCAGGGCTTCGAACCCGAACCTGAACCGAACCAAAACCGGAACAAAACCGTAACATTTTAGGGAACCCAAACCGAGAACCGAACCTCAGATATATTTTTAATTGAACCTGAGTCGAAACCGAACCGTGTATTAAAATTCAGGTTAGGGGTTCAACTCCGGTTCAGGTTAATTTTTAGTTCGAAAAGTAAATACAGCTGATAATCGACGTCTTAGGCGTCTGCGTTGCTATCTGGGCTGACTTTTCGTGAAAATTGTGTTCGTTTCTTGTTGCGTTTTGCGTAAATTCCGGCTCTCATTTTACATTATTTCGAACCTGAACCGCGAACAAAACCGCAAATTTTATTAATGCTTGAATCCGAACCGCACCCGAACCCATTTATTGGCGGGTTCAATGCCCTGAAAGAGACCAATCGCGTTTGAGAATCGGAAGACGGCGGAGATCTTTTTAGTCCGATATAGGTTTATCGTTTATAGTGTATACCTATACAGATGTCCGTCTATAAACTAAGCAGCAAATATCTCGCATGATGTTTCCTTTAAAACAACCAGTGCTTTTTTGGGCGAACTAATGACTAGAGAATAATGTTATTTTGGGTGTTACCTGAAAATTAACATTGTATTCTGCATATTATAGAGAATACAATGTTAATATTTTTATTTTGCTGGAGTTTGTTACCTATTAATTTTAGACAAAAATGTTTCAAATAAAGGTTGTAGATAAAAAAATTCCTAAATTATTATTCATATTTTATTTTGCACGTTTTGTAAGCTGTAAAATTGAATTTGAATTTTCATAAATCTTGCTCATTTGTAGTGGTAGTGAAATCCATACTGTCAGAAAAATTGGGAAATACATATATTAATTTATTTTATCTTACGACAGTGCGTAAAAGTGACATTTAGATATTAGTTTTGAGTTTGTAAAATGGTTGTTTAGTAATAAGATTTACATTTTTATTGTCCAACCAGAGGCGCCCTGAGCCAAATTAGATTAGAGCGCCACCACCCGTTACAAAAATTATTTCTGATTTTTTTTGACTTAAAAGAAAAAGACAAACTTAAAAGTTGATAATATATAAATTATAATCATTAGCAATAAAAACACTATGAAATTTAAAAAATTAGCATTAAAAAAATCTGTTGTGGCCAGCACAAGACCTTCCGTTAATTTGATGTATTTTGTACAAATCCCATAGCAAAAGTTCCTTGGAAAATATTCTATAAATCCAATAAAATTATCACATTATGTATACTCATATATAAATACTCTAAAAAATGCGTACACTTACGTAACATTTTCTTTACAATCAAATAATATTACTACCAAGTTTATATCTCTACCCATTTGTGAATTATTGCCCCAAAAGCCAATATACCCCACATTTAGATAAAAACTTCAAAATTTTCAAAAATCTAATTTTTATGTATCTATATACTTCTCAATACGCTGATTCCAAATTTTGAAACCGCAGGTCGATATCTTGTTTCGTTCTCGAGATATTTAGATTCAAAGTTTTCCTCAAAACTGCCCATTTTTTGGTAATAACCCAAAAATGGGTCGAGATGTGAATTTGGCGACAACGCCATTCGATTCTACGGGCAAAATTACATAAATACACCAATTTTCAGAATTTTTGAACACCGCATACAATCTCTAAAGCAAAATAACTGAAAATGGCCAAAAATCGCAAAAAATCTAAGGGGTACCCCTTACGATTTTTCCAGATTTTTGCCAATTTCAGGGGTTTTCAATCTTTTATTAATAAAAAATGAACCGGTTAGACAAAAATTATGAAAATTGCTATACTTATGTATTTTTGTCTGTAGAATCGAATGGTGTTGTCACCAAATTCATATCTCGACCCGTTTTTGGGTTATTACCCAAAAATGGGTAGTTTTGAGCAAAACTTTGAATCTAAATATCTCAAGAATGAAAAGAGATATCGACCCGCGGTTTCAAAATTTGGAATCAGCGCATTGAGAAGTATCTACATACATAAAAATTAGATTTTTGAAAATTTTGAAGTTTTTATCTAAATGTGGGGTATATTGACTTTTGGGGCAATAATTAAGGTTCCTTTACTGGATCCTTATGAGTAAATAATTTTGTTCCACTAGTTGCATTTTCAGTTTGTTATTACAGATAAATTAGACCCTTATTCTAGATTATTTTTTTATACAACATTTTCCTCTAAAGTCATTGGTTCGCTCAAAAATTCACTGGTTGTTTTAAAGGAAACGCCCTGTATATATTTTTTTAATTATTTTTATGTTTCTTCATAAATATTTTCTTTTTATTAATTATCTGAAAATTATTCATCTTTATACATATTTCTTTTTATTACAGTACTACTATATTCGCCGTCAAATAAATATGGACTGATGCTCATTTTTTTTTCTTTCTCTTACCCTATCCATTGCCTTGCGGTGTTGCCGGGTCTTCATTGTTGCTGCTTCTTCATAACTTAGCATTTTCCACATGACGTACGGAATTGGTAACAGTATATAAATTTCCAGTCCATATTTATTTGACGGCAAGTATAGTTTACATTCACCGACAATAACAATTACTTACCCAGGGCGTATGAAAATTGTTTTTCAACTGCCGACTCCAGAAGATAGTGCATTTTTTCTTTCCATGGTTCTTCTAGTTTTGTAACGCAGGTTTGTATCAATTCATTTATCTCTTCTGATATTTGTTTCCATTCTTCGCTTCCAATATCCCTAGAAAATAAACATTTCTATTTTTGCAATGAAATCCTCTACTACATTTCTTTCTGAAACCAACCAGTTACTAGTTAAAATACTACACTTCAAATGTACAAGATTTGTTTTTAATATAAGTACAAATATTGGAAAATGTATATTATCCACATTTAAATACACACCTACTTAAGTACTATCTAACTAAATGAACTTTTATTAATATCTACACCTACTCATTCTTTTACAAGTTTAAAATTTGTGTACCATACAGGATGTTTCCTTTAAAACAACCGTTGCTTTTTGGGTGTACTAATGACTAGCGAAAAATGTCATAAAACATACATAAATAATGACGAGGAATAATAGTCCAGTGAACGAAGGAATTTTACTCTACAAAAGATAGTTCTGAATTTTTGATACTTTAGGTGTTTTTTGGCGATACACTGGTTCAAAAACGGTTTAACCCGGTTCAAACCATTACATTTTAGCGTTACAACGGTGACGTCACTGACGCAAGCGTTAAACCGTGTTCAAACCGTTTTGTCAGCCGGTTCAAAACAGTTTGTTTTTAGGTTAATATTATTTAAGGTACCAAAATGATCATTAATAAACCGAATAAACTAGTAAATATTGAAATGGAAAATAATTTGTCGTCAAATACAAATAAAATAAAAATAAAACATACTTACTCTGATGTTACTATTACAGCAGTTCATTTTAATTTTTAAGGTTAGAAACTTAAAATGACAAATAATGTCCGTGGTTCAAAATTGATGACGTTTCGGTTCAAAACGTTTTTGAACCAATGTATCGCCAAAAAACAGCTTTTGTATAAGATGATTGGTTCATGAAAAATTCAAATTTCCACAATCCTCCCTCCCCCTCTTCATCCTAATGGAAACCATCGAAAATCGGAACTATTTCTATTTTCGCCTATAACTTCTTTCTGGTGTATTTTAGAACAAAAAACGTTATTTGCCGACTTGTAGAGGATAAATTTTGCTGTAAATTTGTAACTTGAAATTTTTCGTGCCATTAATAGCAACGGTGCTATGAAGCTCCCAAAAAAGGACTTTTACGTTAAAATGAAGTGTTACAGACTTATTGCGTTGTAAAAACTCAAAATATTGCTAAATACGCAATTTTAACCTTTTTTGGCGCTTCATAGCACCGTTGCTATTAATCGTACCTACAAAAAAACTTCATGTAACAAATTGCGTTGTAAAAACTCAAAATATTGCTAAATACGCAATTTTAACCTTTTTTGGCGCTTCATAGCACCGTTGCTATTAATCGTACCTACAAAAAAACTTCATGTAACAAATTTGCAAGAAATTTTGTCTTCTACAAGTCGGCAAATGCACCAGAAAGAAATTATAGGCAAAAATATAAAAAAGTGCCGATTTTAGATGGTTTCCATAAGATTGCGGAAGAAGCAGAGGAAGATCTTTAGTGTAGTCAGAGCTGGGCAAAGTACCTAACAAATGTACTTGAGTATTGAGTACGAGTACTGATAGTAAAAAGTACTCTTGAATATTTTTCTTGAATATTTGC
Source organism: Ophonus ardosiacus (assembly GCA_943142095.1). Classification (NCBI taxonomy): domain Eukaryota; kingdom Metazoa; phylum Arthropoda; class Insecta; order Coleoptera; family Carabidae; genus Ophonus; species Ophonus ardosiacus. The sequence continues at coordinate 45,192,540 of OW964829.1, read as the reverse complement.
AAAACCGTTCTGCGCTGAGTACAGAGTACAAAAAGTACTCAATACTGTATGAGTATTGAGTACTTATGATGTCATCATAGTATATGCAAGTAATTTTATTCAAATTTTTATTGTTTATTAATGCAAAACAATAATAAATTAAATTATTAGTTACCATTACATATAAATACAAATAGGAAATATGATAAATACTAAATAAATAACATGTTCGTTGTACTCATACTTGGAAAAAAACTTACGAGTATAAGTATTTGAAGTACTCACAATTATTCAAAAAATACTCTGAGTATTTAAAAATACTCTGAGTACTTTTAATGTACTTAGAGTACCATTCAGAGTATTGAGTACGAGTACTATAGCAAAAATCTTTAGAGTATGAGTATAAGTATTGATATTTCAAATGTACTCAAGTACGAGTACAGAGTACCAAATTTGTACTTTGAGTACTACTTTTGAGTAATGTACTCGAGTATTGCCCAGCTCTGAGTGTAGTGCCCCCCCCCCCCCTCTTTTTTCGGTTTCCGTTCATTGGACTATACTGGGCTAATTTATTTTTTAAATGTATCTTTTAGACCCCATGGGGTCTCGTGGCCGCGTTTCTGCTTGTCTGGTCGCGAACCTGGGGGTCACTCCCGACCGATGCCAAATATTTCGAATTTTAAATGGCACAAAACTCTCACGCCAACAATGGCCGCGTTCAAATCGTCACAGCGCTGGCAGCGCTAAGCGCCGAAGGTTGCCGAACGCAATAAATGGAAGAATGTGACTGGTTCAGCAACTGTATTCGGCAAACTCCGGTGCTGAACGCGGCCAATGAGTGCCCGTGAGGTAACGCCTAGTAAACACCCTCACGGTACAAATATGTCATCATCATTACCGATATATGTGACAAAGCAGATGGCACACCGAGAAATGGGTAATATGCCGTGATGATATATTTATATTTATATATATATATATATATATATATATATATATATATATATATATATATATATATATTTAGTCCATTAGACAGAGATTTATTTTTCTGATTTCAACGATATTTATTGTATGGGTTTATATAACAATTTCGAGAAACATGGTATTAAAATTAAAAATAATGTTACAATGAAGTAGGTAGGTACCAGGCATACTGATATCACTGATATCAACGACGAAATATAACTAGACAAAACATTCCCTATCCCTCTTCACTGAATGTTTTGATTTCGGCTGGCCAGAAAGAGACAGAGATATGTTTTATCTGGTTCGTGAATTTCTCACTAGAGGCCACTTGAATATATCAGTGTAATTTGACATGTGCGGTTTTGTTTTTGAGTGAAACGTTGGTTTTTATTTAATATCAAAGCTTATAAATAATTAAATAAACAAAACATATTGGATATTTTTATAAATTAATTTTACGCTTAAATTCATTTGGCAACACGGAGAAGGTACACAAATTATAATCTTGGCAACCTTGTTGTGGTGAGCCATACAAGCAAATGTCAAAACCCGCGTCTCATATGCAAAATGGATGCGTTTTTATAAGTTTTTTACAGATTTACAGATCTGTAAAACTTACGGATTTGACCTATAATCGAAATATATGTACAACGTGATGTATATTCTAAAAAACTTTCTATTCTAAAATGTCAACGATATTGCGCCTCTAGTGAGAAATGCTCGAACTTGATAAAACATATCTCTATCTCTGTCTGGCCAGCCGAAATCAAAACAAATGAAACTATGTTTTGTCTAGTTATATTTGGTCGTTGACTGATATCATTGTTACCTAGGTTACGCTAGTATATTGTAAAATTATATAGAGTTATCAAAAAAGGCTGAAGCGTGCCGCTCTATAAAATTTTGACATTTGCCGAAAACTTAGTATGACAGCATAACTATTTCCATGGGCGTACCTTTCGAATTTTATTAGCTATTATAAGAATAATCCTGAGAACCATCTTCTTTACGTTCATCCGAACGAAAATATGTTGCAAGAAGAAATTACTTAAAGATTTTTCACGAAGTTAAGCGAAACAAATATTAAATGAATCAACGTACGGCAATAATCAAGCAAATGTCATCATCTATCATATATGGAATATAGTTTTGATGAATTATGGAAAATATATTAAAACCTATAATTTTGACATTATTTTGGAACAAAAGTTGCCACATAACCTTCAGCCGTTTTTGATCACTCTGTATTTAATTTTTAATTTTTCTCAGTCACTATCCAAATATTTAAAGCGAACAACTAACCCAAGGTAATCAAAAGCCTCGTATTTTGACATTTTTAGGGTTAATATTTAATTGCACGATAGATTCTAACTGAAGTACAAAGTTTTAATTTAACTCTTTTTTTCTTACGCCTGATAACCGTACACATTTCTAAAAAAAACTTACCCTTTTGGTTTAAGAACATAGCAGTTTTCATTCATTGAGTACCAGTTAACAAGCAGATCATTGTTAAGTCCAAGTTCTCTAGATTTTTCCAATAAGGCGTGGAATTGATCTTCTTCAATGTTAATTGGAAGTACGTAGGGCTGATATTTATTCCCAATTAAACACTGTCAAAAATATTCAAAATAGAAAATATTTTATAAAGAATATAAAGGTTTCTTACTAAGAAAAAACATCCTTTGGAATATTTGTGACAATTTTGAATTTCATACAAGTGGTCATCAAACAAATGGGCGTCGTACACGTCGTTGTCTCCTGAACCGAAATGCATGTCAACCAGCTCCACCTATTAAAAAGAATTTTCATCATTATTATTAACCTTAACTCTAGTATAAAGATACATTCTCAGACAAATCAAATCAGCCATTTACAAAGAAAGTTTTGACTCGTCGCACGTCGGATATTGTATGTCGACTTAAACTACGATTTAAAATATACTGGTTATTCCACTCGTCATTGTTTCATTGTTTTTCAGGTTCCGAGTGATACGTGTTTCCTTGAATATCCGCTAGATGCGCTACGTGACAACGGCCCTATTTTAGCCTACTTTTTACTAGTAAAAATTAAGAAAAGAATAAATATTATGTGTCAAAATGATAACTTCGAATTACAAAATTTGTATTCGTATTGATCAAGATTTAAAATAACAGAATGTTATAAAATGAAAATAAATACCTCGTAATATATGTTATAAACATTTTAGGTGAAATTTTATAAAAAAATTTTGAAGATAACGTGACGGATGGGTCGTTTTCACGTTGCGCCTCTAGCGGAAAAGGTAAGGAAACACGTATCACTTTGTACACGCATTTCTCGGAGAGCGGCATAACCAGTAAATTTTAAATCGTGATTTAAACCTTGCGAGGTCCAAGCTTTTACTATTCACTTCAAGTTTGGGCCAGAAAAACAATTTTAGTTCCACAAAAGCGGTGTTTTGTTAACGAACTTTGCCAATTGTCTTTGGTCGAAAATTTCGGTGGGGGATTTTTAATAAACACGTTTTAGGATCCCTAGAATACGATTTTACTATTTTTACAATGTGTGCAGGGCCGGCTCAAGATATATAGGCGCCCTGAGCCAAATTAGATTAGATTAAATACGATTAAATTGCCCCAAAAGCCAATATACCCCACATTTAGATAAAAACTTCAAAATTTCAAAAATTTAATTTTTATGTATCTAGATACTTCTTCGAACCGCAGGTCGATATCTCTTTTCGTTCTCGAGATATTTAGATTCAAAGTTTTGCTCAAAACTGCCCATTTTTGGGTAATAGCCCAAAAATGGGTCGAGATGTGAATTTGACGATAACACCATTCGATTCTACGGGCAAAATTACATAAGTACACCAATTTTCAGAATTTTTGAGCACCGCATACAATTTCTAAAGCAAAATAACTGAAAATTGAAAAAAATCGCAAAAACCTAAGGTGTACCCCTTAGGATTTTTTCAGATTTCTGCCATTTTCAGGGGTTTTCAAGTTTTTATTAATAAAAAATGAACCGGTTGGACAAAAATTATGAAAATTGCTATACTGATGTATTTTTGTCTGTGGAATCGAATGGTGTTGTCGCTAAATTCATATCTCGACCCGTTTTTGGGTTATTACCCAAAAATGGGTAGTTGTGAGCAAAATTTTGAATGTAAATATCTCGAGAATGAAAAGAGATATCGACCTGCGGTTTCAAAATTTGGAATCAGCGCATTGAGAAGTATCTAGATACATAATAATTAGATTTTTGAAAATTTTGAAGTTTTTATCTAAATGTGGGGTATATTGACTTTTGGGGCAATAATTCAAAAATTGGTAGAGATATAAACTTGATAGTAATATTATTTGATTGTACACAATTTATTTACACAAAACTAACTTTGAGGGGCTCCAAAATTTAATAATACAGGACAGGTATATATTCCATACATTGATTTTTTTTGTATATATATCTTTAGATTTTATATATTTTGGGCGCCCTAAGCCAGTGCCTAAGTGGCTCACGCCTTAAGCCGCCACTGAATGTATGTATACGTGCGTGCGTGACTGCGTACGTGAAATCTAATAATGCTCATAACAGGGATCTTGCAAGAATTTTTATATGTCTTCGGTCAAAATTTTCCTTGTAAATGTCTACATGAAAGTGCCTTTGCTTAGCTTATAATTTTAAGACAGTAGGGAATTACGCTCGGTTCAAATTTGATTTGATTGTGAATGTACTTTTAACATTTTTGGCGACATCAAAGAATCTATTTCAAATCTTGCTTACTTCTATCTGTTGATCATCGTATATAGTTTGTAATTCTGGACCTACGACTTCCAATAAAGTTCTTCTTTCTTCTATAAAGTCTGGAAGCAATTAAAATGTACAGTATGATGAAAAACAATATACAAGAAAGCAAATTGATAACTCTATTGACGGAGTAAACTTTTAAATATTCTTTGTACTTAATATTTATCAACTTCATGAAAGAAAATTTCCATTTAAGATGAAAAGTTTGTACGAGGTCCTTGTGATGAATATTTCAAAGTGTTTTCACACTGATTTTGTATGAATTTGTTCTTAGAAAGGATGCGAAAACACCTACAAGGAATAAAATGAAGAATACAAATAAAAATAAATAAAATACAAACAAATTTGGTTTTTAATACCACCAAACAATAAGAGAGTACTATGTTTATGAAATAGTTTTAATGGAATTGTCATTGTCATAATTTTATTGAACATAGGTTTGTTCGCGGTAACAATCCCTGACGGATCCCAAACTTATTTCGTACTTATTCCGTACTAATTCATAAATCGTGAAATACGCATGCGTGATCCGAGATTGATTTGGGATTTATTCTACCGCGAACGCTCGTTTTGACGTTTGAGGTTATGTATGTTATGTATCTGAATGAAAATATTATATAGTTTTGAACTGAAATGGAGGCAATATTATAAACTTACTTTCAAATATTTATTAATTTAAAGTTTGTAAAATTGTTAAAATAAACGTAATTAAACACAGAATACTCGCAATTAGTCCGTGATTTATAGTACTTGCTTCAATTTTCGGACTGGTCTGATTAGTACGTAACCAATCATGTACCAGCCGTGTTCCGCGAACACGGAGTTATCAGTCAGAATCGTACCGCGAACGATTAAAACGAAAGTGCGCATGCGTGTGATGCTCAAACTAATCTGGGATCGCTACCGCGAACAAACTTAATAATTATTGTAGATCTTTGCACGGCCTACCTGATCTTGTACTGGCAATAAAGATCTTCACCAGTCTTGCATATGGCCATCTAGCTGTTCGATGTCCCTGCAAGATTTCTAAGATTGTATCGTCGTTGTTCTTCATCATGTTACAATTAAAGATTTCTTAATAAACACTCTCTCTTTCAACAGTAATAAACTTGAAGTATTAACACGAGATATTCGTAAATTTAGAGATAGATTTAGGAAAACATTTAACATTTATAAGGATTTATCAGAGTATCTAGCGATTGTCTTCGGTTTTGTTAGAGTTTATAATTTACATTTATGTTTAAAATTATTGCATTTTAGTCTTCTGAGGAGGTTGCTCCGTTCAAGTCATCGTGGACCTGCAAAAGAAAGAAAAAAAATGTTAACATTGATATCTTTAATAATACATGAGTTATTGGTAGATTTTTTTTGGGGACACTGAAATAATTAAACATATTTTTTATTTATCTAATTATTACATATTGTAGAAAGTATGTATGTGTGTGTGTACAGTGGCGTATTCAGGGTTTCCCGAAGAATATGAGTTGTTTTTATTAAAACATGTTTTTACTATTTATAAAGTTAATATATTGTCAGAAATAAATTGTTTTATTTTAAACAATACGTATCTATTATTTAAAATACTCCCAGGAAATTTACGTGTGATTATCTCTACGATTTAAAGAATTTGCCATGCGATTTGTCCTCTCCAAAATGAATTTCTGGATACGTCACTGTGTATGTATGTATTTCACTCCGAAATTTCTAATGGTTCAGGAATTACAGTATGTACTACATTTTTAGTACTACTGTAATGAGGTATGTGACCATAATCAAATTTCAACATATAAGTCATAATAATAATAAAAAAAACTAAACATTAGTTTGTAATAATATTGTTATTAGCAATTTAATGTTTTGGAGAAGGGATCTGTGACGTCAGTAGGGTAGAATGATAGAAGAAGACAGTTAAACTGAGATAGATATATTGTGGTAAGCGAAAGTGACAGCTGCTGTTTTCCATAACCTATCACTATATATCTATCTCAGTCTAACTGTCTTCTTCTACTATTCTACCCTACTGACGTCACAGATCCCTTCTCCAAAGTTTTAATAACTATTTTCTCGTAAACTACGAATAATTAATCAATTTAAAAAAATACGGGTATTTTATTTTTTGGTCTAGTATCATATGTGTAAAAATCAAAATTTAGTCACGTACCCCATTGAATAATCTAATCATGAATGCAATTCAAGAAGAAAACGAAAGATCTCCCTCGTCCTCGTATTGTATATGAAGCTCAACCTTTGCTCTGTTTTGCGGATTCATTTACTTTTCCCTCGGTGATAGGTAGTGAGAAATAGTGTGGTTTGAGATTCCTCGTCCTGACAGCAGGATTAATGGATGTGTTGTGATAGAACCTGGCATCACCTGTGTCGATAAACTACATTTATAAGCCTATCAACAAACACATCTCGTGGCCGTGTTCCTGAGTGTCTGGTCGTAAATCTGGGATCCTGATTAAATGGCACAAAAGTGACCCCTGTGGTGCATTTTTCACGCCAGCGATAAGTGCCCTTCATTTGACGATACGAATAATCATCAATTATCATTACTGATGTCAGATTGGCCAAGCCAACAATGGGTAATATGCCGCCATGATACGAGGGCTGTTTGATAAGTCCGTGACTTTTTGAATTTCCCGCGCAGTAACTTTAAATACAACACTGAACACTGCTCTCATCAACTGCCATCTATTAGTAATATTAGTAGGCTACTGAAAAATTTTGGACAAGCTGCGCCATTTAGTTTATGTTTGACAGTTATTTATATTAACTTCGTTAATTTTATTGAAAATGGAGAAAAGTGAATTTCGTGTGTTGATTAAGCATTCTTTTTTGCGTAAAAAAACTATCACCGAAACCAAGGAAAAGCTTGATAAGTACTATGGGGACTCTGCTCCATCAATTTCAATGGTTAAGAAGTGGTTTGCCGAGTTCCGTTGTGATGGTATCAGCACAAGTGAAGCCGAACGTTCAGGTCACCCAAAAGAAGTCATCACGCCAGAAATCGTAGATAAAATTCATGGAATGATATTGGACGATCGGAGAATGAAAGTTCGTGAGGTGGCTTCGGCCGTAGGCATCTCAACTGAACGGGTGCATCACGTACATTTATTTCATTAAATATTGCTACCCCCAATTTTCATGAAAATAAAGGCGTTTTTATTCAGCTAATCTAATTTCTTATAGTAAGTTTAGTAACCGTGTTTGAATAAAATATACTTGTTTTTTTAGAGAACCAATATCAGCAAGATTACCAACCGTATTGTAGACCACGGTTAAATATTTGACGAAACCGTAAGTAACAGGGTTACCGATACCCATAAGTGATATTCAATAAAATGCGGTTACGACAAGTACGTAATTTATTTGAATAAATAAAAAAAAAAAACGCCTGAAATATAATAGTTTCCATCTTGTTTGTAATAACTAAATTAAAGCGGGACGCTATTAATTACATAGGAAATTGCTACCGGTATATTGCATGCCGAAGCTATCGACTTAATAAGGAAATCTCGGCACGATATTTCAGCGATGAAAAGATTAAGCTTGTTATTGAAATCATTATATTGCAGTGCCGGCTTGTAGGAATTTATATTGGGGAGGTTGCAGCAATAAAAAAAATCTGTTGTGGCCAGCACAAGACCTCTCGCCATTTCTATATTAGGCTACGTAAGTATTGTATTGCACTACGCTTTCGAACCGTGGTTTTATAACAAAATATTACAGAAATTTACCCAAATATTGTTTTTTTATTGTATTTAACATGTCTTCTGCACACATATAATTCTAATTATATCTATTTCTCATTGTATGAGGAAGTTTCTAAATGTCACAGATTCTTCCAATTCATTAACCAGATTGGCGGTTTTTCTGATGGATATATGCATTTTACCACAATTTTACCTTTAAATTCAAATATTTAATTAATAAAACAATAAGAAAGATTAAATATACTTCCCAAAAAAGCTATCAGAATGTCACTAAAACTGTTGATTTTTGACACTGACATGTCATTTACAAACTATGTTTTATAAACATTGAAGTGTATTAGATAGAGAATTTTATGTTCTTCAATATTTGATAAAAAAGAACTCCCAAAAAATTATATTTAGAAGAATTTTTCTAAGGAACTACTACTTCCGGTTGTTCAATTGTTACCAAAACCTTTTCAGCTCTTCCCAGGAATGTCAGATTGAGGAAACTGCAGTTAAATATATTTTAAGTCTTATAGTTTTTGAGGAATTGTCCCTCCAACATCCATACATACATACACACACACACACACACACACACACACACACACACATCCACACACACAAACAAACAGACAACATTTTAAAAATGTTATAATCGGATTCTAGGGACCTTAAATCGTGCTTATTCAATAAAATCTGAATATGCGAATTTTAGCATGAATCCAATACCTCTCTCAGCGAGAGTTAAAAATACTGATTGAAACTATTATCCCTACCTTTAATAAAATTTACTTATAGTTGCGTTTTAATATGAACGGTCCTTAACAGCGAAGATTGCACACACTTTTTAAATCTTCATTGCATTTATCATCTTTTTAAATTTTTTCATTTAAATGTTTTAAATCTGCTACACCTGCTTTTATCCATAATGAATCACCGCTAAACAAAAGACATGGAAAGCAAAAGAAAGCGTTTTTCTTTGTACAACCAATTAGCCAAATATTATTGTTATATACATTAGAGTTAAATTTTCGTACATAAATAAATTAGGAGACAGTGAAAAGATAGAATGTAACAGTTTTATAAAATTGTTACATTCTATCTGGTTCGTTACATTATATATTTATTTAAAAGTTGTTTTTCATCAATTTTATAACGTTGTAATTCACATTTTACATTTTGATGTTTGTTAACATGAGTTACAAATATCTTCTTCATAGTTTTTGACATGATTTAACCCTGAGGAAGACCATTGTAATGGTCGAAACCGAAACGTAGGTTCTAATCAAATAAAACCGTACTGACTGCAGTTTCCGATTATTTTATTTTCTTCTCCACACATCAATCTCCAGTCGATCATCGTTACTCCAAACAATTATTATTGTTTAAAAATGAATTACTATGGAACAGTATTGCAAACCAGAAAATAGTTGTTTTTAGATAAATTTATAAAAATATACGAGCGATAATAAAATCGGAACTTTCATTTCATATTGGAGGGGCTGTAGCCCTTATGGACGAGCCGCCCCTGTTATATTGAACATTTCAGTAACACGTACCCATGCTGAAATTTATCATGCCTCTTGAAGTTCTACAAAAATTTAATTATAAAACGAGAGATCATTATTTTATTTCGTAAACTGAAAAGTAGCTACTATCTCAAAATATAAAACATCGTGAAATAAGGACATAAATAGACGACAAGTGGATAAGTTTCAAAATTTAGTACTTGAGAAAAGAGTGAGTGAAGGAAAAACTTGTGGGGGAGGTTATTAGGAGATACTTCAGTACATTAATACATAAATAACTATTTTTTATACCCTCTGAAAGGTACGATTTGAGTTTGACATAACGATTGAATAATATTATTTCATCGAACTATGAGTATTATTTAGTTAGCAACAGTAACAAAGGGCATTAATTGATAAAAATTGTTTGAAGTGTGAGTATATTATTTGACTGTTGTGGATAAAAAAAAATTATTATAAACTTTGACTAGTTAATGCTCACTCACTGCTTCAGAACATTTAGAGTGTTACTTATGTTAGAAGGTAAGGTTATACGAATAGTTTTAACATTGGTTTACGGCTTTTATTTTATGAATGTTTAAGCTTAATTCGGTAGTGCCGGTAGCACAAAATAACGGGGAGGTATGGTTTTTTTGAACGAAAACCATGATACTAGGAAGAAATGAACAACACCACACGATACAACTAAAAAATGAAAATTTACAGCAAGTCCAAAAATTTAAATACCTGGGGGCAATGATCTCAGAAGATGGAAGATTTGATGAAGAAATTAAAGAAAAAAGAACAACAGGAGGCAAAATATTCAATAGCATCAAACACAGCTTCTTAGGAAAGAAAGAAATACCGAAAGAGACCAGAGTACAAATATTTAAGAAAGTAGTGACGCCTATACTCATACACGGAGCTGAAACATGGACATTAACGCAAAGACAAAAAGAAAAAATTACGGCTATTGAAATGAGATTCTTGAGAAAAATAGAGGGGAAAACAAGACTGGACAGAATTGAAAACACAACATACAGACGAAACTTAAAAGCAATAGAAGATAAGATAGCAGAAGGACAGATGAGATGGTATGGTCATGTAGAAAGGATGGGAGAGGAGAGAATAGTTAAAAAAGTATTTGAAGCAAAAATTGGAAGAAAGAAACCACGAGGACGACCAAGAAGAAGGTGGCTGGAAGAAGTAAAGGAGGCAGCGCAAAGAAGAGGTCTAACTTGGGAAGAAACGAAGACAACAACACAAGATAGAGCAGAGTGGAAAGAAATATGGAGAAGACCAACGAACCAGAACTCAACCCCCTCCCCCGCAAAAGAAAAGACAGTCACATGCTTATTTCCGAATAAATTTTAAAATTTATTGTTTTCATACATTACTGGTACATTACCATTTGAGAATATATAACTTTACAGGTTACATAATGCACAAAATAAAACTTGATTAGTAATTTAGGTGTAGAATTTTATTGGAAACATTTTTGTCTATAATTTATAGGTAACTAACTATAACAAAATAAAAAATTAATAATTTATTTTCTATATAACGGATTTCAAGTAAACACCCGGTATTATACAGGCAAATGATTAAGGTTGATAATATATTATATTAATGGTACCCTCCGTATATAAGAGCTTCTAGTTTCCAAATATTTGATCAGGTGTCTCCAAGTTATTACATATTACCTACTAACTAGAAATTTATTACCCATTTTGACAAAATGTATTGATTTAATTATCTTGACAATGATTTAGCTGTTTGTTAATTATTCCCTAAAATTAATTATATTCATGACACATGAGTCAATGTTAAATACGTAGGTATCACATTTTTCCATTATTTTTACATAGTAATTAGGTCGAAATTTATTATAATTTACCTTGAATGGGGTCCCGTGGCCGCGTGCCTGAGTGTCTGGTCGCGAACCTAGGGGAACCGAGTTCGATCCCGACAGACGCCAAATATTTCCAATTTTAAATGACACAAAAGTAACCCCTGTGGTGCACTCTCCACACAAGCTATGATTGCCCGTGAGGTGACGCCTGCTAAGCACCCACACGGTAAAATATATCGTCATCATTGCCTATGTCTACATGTGTTGTAGATACTGGCACACCCAGAAATGGGTAATATGCCGTGATGATATATTTATTTATATTTATTTACCTTGAATATGATGGAAAATTGAAAACAATTAAGTGTTGGACGCTTATTTAAAAAGATAACTCTTAAAATTGAGATAAACAATGAGACCACAGGAAGCTTAAAGATAACACTTTCCTACTGATAAAATGTTAAAAAAAATATACTTATGTATACCACCTTTCTGGTAAATTTATTGCTTGAAGAAATTTTTGCATAAATAACATAAATATTTATGTTTATGACTATTGTTTGACATAAAAGTAAGTAAATTCATTTCCTATTCTATAATTATTGCTTTACACAACCATAAGAAAAGAAACCTGCTTCTTTTCTAATAATAATCACATAATCTATTTCAACTAAAACTTTCCGTAACTATTTCAGAACTAGTACTGAATTATTTATAATCATTATACAGGCTGTTATGTAAGTAAGCACACAACGGTTAACCGATGTTAAAATGGGCTACTTGCGTGGTACTGAAAATCCGATTTCCATCACTATATACATATACGTAATGTTATGTTGAAAACATATAAAAATATAAATTTTATTTAAAAAAAAATATTTGTTTTTTAGTAAATTAAGAAAGAAAATTTTCTGTGACGTCATTATATTGAACTCGAGAAAAATGTAATGTATAGATGGCACGACGTGCGACAAAATTTAAATTTGAATTTGACATTTTTCTCTCTCTGGGCTCTCAAATATATTTATTACTTCACAAATAACAAATAGGTAGTTACATATAATTTAAAATTTCGATAAGAAAAAGACAAACTTACTTTTATTTGTGTCGTGCGCAACATTTTTTTTTTTTAAACAATAATGTTACATGCTATTAGCATAAATATGAATAAATTTCTTGTTCTACATTTTCTAAAAATATTATTTTGAAGTAAACAGACAATAGTAAAAGAATAAAATAACAAAATTAACCTGTAATGTGAAGTAATTTTAAGCATTTCAAGGTCTCTCGGGTCATGAATCTGCTCGCGCCCAAAATGTTAACAGTATATTTAAAATAAATTTGTAACTATTTAAATTTAAAGCTTCTGTTTATGTAAATAATAAAACACATCATCCACATATTAACTTTTAATTTGACTCTTAAAAATATAGAGATACGAAAATATTTTTGATGAAATGGTTGATATTTTTTGTAAAAGATTGTGACAAAATTATTTGTTAAATAAAATTTGTTATTACTGATAATTCAGACACTTTATTATATCCCAATATTTTGTATGTGTCGTTTGTACTTTTTTTTTTAATATTATTGCTTTGAGTTTACAACATTCGAATAATTATTGATATTAAGTTAAGTACATACACGTTAGTACGTTGAAGTTGCCTATAAATTGTTCTTTTGTTTTTGTAAGCATGGCACTAATGTAAAATTTTCTCGAGCATTTTTAATTATAGTGTTTTCTTCTATTTCTTATTAACTTTTTCTACCAGCATGTCTTTTGTTTTCACTAATTTAACTGCTGCTGTTTTATTAAAACGAAACAAACCATTACAAAATAAAATCATAAAAATTTATTAAAGGTACGCTCCATAAAATTCTTTAAATGATATACAGAAAAAATATAAAAATGAAGACGAAATACTTTCAAACGGTACAGTAATACATACAAAGTTATGACTCGAACACCAAAACATACTTTTGTAACTTCCTGTTTCCCTAATTATTTTAGGTAAAAAATTTCAAATAAATTAACCTAACTTCACAGATAAAACGATAAACATTATTCTTGAGGTGATTTTCGACGTTTTCATACTTATACCTAATTTCTACCGTTACAGCATGTAAGACTGATTTTATTTATTGATTCAAATATAGAATTTTATGTTCTACGATTTTTATTTGCAGCTTTTTACCTTCCGTCACCTTTAAATAAGGAAGGTATTGTCTTTCGACGGTGAGTTTTTAATGAATAAGTACGTTTTAGGGTCCCTAGAATACTATTTTACTAGTTTTACGATGATGTCTGTATGTGTGTGTGGGTGTATCTGTGTGTGTGTATGTGTGTGTGTATGTGTGTGTGTATGTATGTGTGTGTGTGTGCGTGTGTAGGTGACAAACATTTCTCCGACGATAACTCCAATATGTATACTACAATTCTAAAAATTATATTATTCCTCTTTTTTACATCCATATGAAAAGCTGTTTAGATTTTGGTTTTAATTGGTCAACCAAAAGTTCTCTTATTTGAAGTTCTTAACAGTTAAATATCATTTTTTGGCATTTATGTGATTATGAAAGAATATCTTATAGTCTATGGTTTGATTATACATTTTCCTTAATATTCAATAGATATAGAGTTAAAGAATTATGAAGAGATTAACGTTCGTAAATCAGACAGCTTTGCTATAATCATGGAAACAGCTGATATATTCAAATTATTCTAATTGACAGTTATCAGTGTAGTTCGTGTTATAATTTTATTGGGTGTATAGAATCTTTTCCAAGGAACTTTCTGTATGGAATTTGTAGAAAATAGTATATGGTCGTGTTACAACTTTACTTTTTTGTACAAAATACATAGAATTGACGAAAGGTAATGTGCTGGCCACATCAATTTTTTTTTACATAAAATAATCAGAGAAGCAGGAAATTACGAAAGTATGATTTTTCATTTTAAACTCCTATGTTCGGCTGTGCCGGTCACCATTCTGTATGTTTTTATAATACAAATTTATTATTGTATATCTTCCCCAGAAATGCTATAAACTCTTGTCTGCTTACATTTACATTGTGTATGTAGATTTATCCTTTACACGTCTTAATTCACAAATATTTTAAATCACTATTTGTGTTTCTACTTAACGGCACACAGCACAACTTCTCTAGAGAACTTAACTCCTCTACAAAATGAGCATCGCGCGGAGCGTTTCGCGTTTGTTTCATGGTACGTACTGTGCGTCAAAACAGTTGAGCATCTACAGTCATTTCCATATCACAAACAGTGAGTGTGGGTAAACATACGTAAATATGTGACGTAGACACAAAGTTAGAGAAAAAAATATGCTAATAGCGGTTGTACTATGAGTAGAATTAGGTTAAAGTTTTAAGATGGGAGGAAAAGATACATGCGTGATCAAAAATTTAGATGATGTTCTTTTCTTGTATATTAAGGTAGCGTGGATGAGCGAGTTATGTGACCGGTTACGGTTCGGATGGCTCAGAGTTTAATAGAATCATTTCATATTTTCAATTTTTTTTTCTTAAAGTGTTCTTAAAAATATTTACATAAATATTTAAATATGCTAGTTACCAAAAAGAGAAATAATATAAATCCCATTGGTGCTATAATGCTTTCTAACAGAGATACAGAGGATTTAATAAAAATCAGGAAATAGCGATGGATTTAAAAATGTCCTTTTATTTTAGTATATAACGATTCTATTTTCTGTAATTTACATCCTACATAATTTTTAATTATAAATGAAAAGTTGTTCAGAGTTTCTGAGGAAAATAATTAGTTCACTAATTAAAATGTTTATGTTTTAAATTTATGTCTGCAAAATTACCCGTGAATAAAATTTTCTACGGCAGAATATTTTATTTCGAATTTCATATTTAGGTACTGTTTATATGTATATGTTAGACCTGACGACTAAATATAAATACATTATGTTGTTATGCGATAAAATGGAATGAAATGAAATTAATTTGCAAAATAATAGGCGATGTTCAGCTGAATAATAATCATATTATCGAAAATAGAAACACGCACAGCAGGCGATTGGTATTGACATTAAATAATAATATATAAATAAATATATCATCACGGCATATTACCCATTTCTGGGTGTGCCAGTATCTACAACACATGTAGACATCGGTAATGATGACGATATATTTTACCGTGTGGGCGCTTACCAGGCGTCACCTCACGGGCACTCATAGTTGGTGTGAAGAGTGCACACCACAGGGTTCACTTTTGTGCCATTTAAAATTGGAAAATATTTGGCGTCTGTCGGGATAATATATAATATAATATACCTATTGTTGTATGCGGGATTTAATCCCATGACTATTGCGCCACGGAGACATTTGTAAATCTTTTCATATTGCATAATAAAAAATCTGTTGTGGCCAGCACAAGACCTTCCGTCAATTCCATGTATTTTGTACAAATCCCATACCAAAAGGTCCTTGGAACAGATTCTATATAATATCATGTAAAATCGAACAGGAACACATACTATTTTTTACAAATTCCATACCAAAAGTTCATTTGAAAAGGTTCTATAAATCAAATAAAATTATAACATAAGCTACACTAAGTAATGTCCTTCCATCTTCTCTTTGACCTTTCTCTGCGTGTCACTTGCGAGCAACACTATGACATACCAATTTTAGATCTTATACTTTTTTCCATATTTGGTTTTGCACTTGCAACTGACATCTGTCAATTAATTTTTTTTGAATAATTATGCCAGCTGTTTTCATGATAAATAACAAAGCTGACTAATTTTTGAAAATTAATTTCTTTATAATGCTTTAACTCTACATCTATTGAATATGAAGGAAAATAAATAATCAAACCATATAGAGAAGAGTATTTTCTTTAATAAATATAAAAACAAAATGTCAAAAAATAATATTTAACTGCGTTTTTTTAAGAAAAACTGTTAAAAACTTCAAATACGGGTACTTCCGGTGGATCAGTTATAACCAAAATCTAATCAACTCTTCATATGGTTGTACAGAAGAGGAATACGAAAGAATTATAATTTTTAGAATTATAGTATTGGAGTTATCGTCGGAGAAAAATTTGTCACACACGGACACACATACACACACACACACGGACACACACACACACACACACACACACACACATACATACATACATACATACATACAGACATCATCTTAAAAATAGTAAATTCGTATTGTAGGGACCCTAAAACGTGCTTATTCATTAAAAACTCACCACCGAATTTTTTGACCAAAGACAATACCTTCCTTACCTAAAGGTGACGGAAGGTAAAAAGTGAAACAATTATTTATTTGACAATTTTTCTAATTTATTGTAATTTTTGCAATATTATTAAAGTAATTAATATTAAATAATGTACAAGATGTAATGTACTATTATCATGTTCAATAGCATGGCTTGATTTTTTGCCGAACACTTCGTATTTACAAAAAACTGCTTGCCATGTTAAACGCCTATGTTTACTCATAAAATAAACGCTTCAATACTTTATATCGTAACTATGGCAATGATATACCCTATGTTTACTGATAAAATAAACTCTCGGTATAACTTCGCACTTTAAGTTGTATTCGTGGCGGTGTAACGTGCATCTATGGGACAAAGCACGAACGCTATGCCATGAGGGATGATTGTGTCTTGATGTTCCTTCGCAGGCGATTCACTTAATTAGGGCTGAATCGACGCTTTTGTCCTCAGTACAATACTCAATCAGACAGACGGCTATTCACACCCGGTTACTACATCGTCTTCTAGCGCAAATCATCGTGTTTGTCACCACAAAACAACGAAGAAGCATACATGTATTTCTTCAATGACGAATTTTGGAAGTGCTAAATGTATCATTTTTGGAATCTGTATGGTTGAAATACGTATGAAACAATTCACCACCATCATATAGTATTCAATACTCCATATGTGAGTACACGGTAAAAAATTACATTGATATTCCGGACAAAATTTAGTTAGCTGTATTTTTTTGTTATTTCAACAATATGTTTTTGCCGTGTATACGAAGAACTTTGTACTTTAAGTTTCCAAAACTAAACAATTTTTGGTGTGTATAAAAAGTATTATTTGCTGTAAAATATTAGTCATGGTAGCAATTATTATTAGTAGTACTAAGCAGTCATTTTGTTACTTTGTTCAGATTACAAAATCATTTGCAACAATTAAAAATATTTAATCTGTTACTGGGACAAATTTTATTTTTTTGTATCCTGTGACATTATATTTTGTAAAGATTACAAATTCTTCTTTCCGCCATATACTTTGTACAGGTAACTAAAACTTTTGTGTAGACAGGGTATTCCCTGGTATACAGTATAATTCACTGTTCGTGTTATACTATACTACGTCGTGTCGCATTTGCTTGCGCTGTTAAGTTTTAGTCTGTCGAAAATTGTGTTTTAAAAGTGCTTGTTTCTTGTGCCCGTCAATAAAAATGGATGATTTTGTAAAAGATATTTTAAAACAATGGCAATTAGTGTCTTATTGAGAAATTTGAAAGTATGTATCGATTACTGATAAATCTGTATAATTTAAATGACTTGTTTCATATGTTATTTTTTATATATTTGTTACATGTATATAGATTATAATTATAAATAAATAAAATTATTATAATACGCATGTATTTAATTTTTACCTTACTACCTCATTAATGCATTTCTATATATCTATCAAAATTTATTAGTTTCCAAAACAAATTCATAGTTATTAATGGTAACTTATTTTATATGTACAAAAATATATTTCTTAATAGCAACTTAAATTATTTGTTCGTATAACAAATTTATACTTCTTAATGGTAACTTATTTTATTTGTTCGCATAACAAATATCTTTTGTTATATATAACAAAACTCTATTTGTTGCCACAACAATTTTTTACCAGCAAATTTACCTAGGTAAATGTAACAAACATATTTGCTGGTCCTATATTGACAAAAAAAAATTGCTGCTGGAACTCATTTTTGGTAATCACAACACATTACCAGGTGTGCCAGTATCTACAACACATGGAGACATCGGTAATGATGACGATATATTTTACAGTGTGGGCGCTTACCAGGCGTCATCTCACGGGCACTCATAGCTGGCGTGGAGAGTGCACCACAGGGGTCACTTTTGTGCCATTTAAAATTGGAAATATTTGGCGCCTGTCGGGATCGAACCCGGTTCCCCAGGTTCGCGACCAGACACTCAGGCACGCGGCCACGGGTATGTAATAACGTAATTATCTATGACAATCGAAGACATGGAAAAAAATCTGTTGTGGCCAGCACATGACCTCCCGCCAATTCCATGTTTAAAATAGCAATGAGCTTTAAGTAAAGTTTCACTTCCGATTGATCGTTTGTAAACAAAATCTACTTTGTTGTTCCCATAAATAGAACGGTTTGTAATACGAAATTTTGGATTATATTTTATTGTTTTCCTGAAAAATCTGTTAACTACATCCGGCTTATCATATATAGTCAAAATCTAATATGTTGTTTCAAATTATATAAGAGTATTAAATACCAACTTTGCGAAGTTTTGGATCAGTAATATATTTTAAGGAAAAATCGTCACACACATTATTGTCAAAATCATCATCAACTTCCTTATGCTCTAAAACGCAATCTGGGTAAATTCTTCTCCGTACATTATCCATTTCGTAAATGTGTAGTTGCAAACTATTATTTGACACTTTGAAATCACGTTCTTATTGAGAGCTGTTTGATATATAATGCTGCAACCATCAAACTTAAATCGAATTATCTTGTATATCTAATATTTATGTATGATGGAAAATATATTATTTTTACAAACCTTAATTTCATTAGAATCATATTTAAACTACTAAATTCTTCTTAACACGGTTTCATTATTAATTTTAATGAAAATTGCTTCGTGACAGTGACATTTGTTTAAATGTGTCAAAATTGTTTTTGTTTGACGCAGAGGCAAAGTGATGTACAAAAATAAATTATTTTATAATATAATATAAAGTTATTTCAAGTTATTTACTAAATGCTATTATCGTAGAATTGAAGATTGTGCCATTATATTCAATTTGTATTGGTAAAAGTTGCTAAAAAATTATATTCAATGTTTTTTACCTCTCGCTAAGAGAGGTATTGGATTCATGCTAAAAATCACATATCGAGATTTAAGTGAATAAGCACGATTTAAGGTCCATATAAACCGATTTTAACATTTTTACGATGATGTCTGTGTGTGTGTGTGGATGTGTGTATGTGTGTGTGTGTGTGTGTGTGTGTATGTATGGATGTTGGAGGGACGATTCCTCAAAAACTATAAGACTTAAAAAATATTTAACTGCAGTTTCTTCAATCTGACATTCCTGGGAAAAGCTGAAAAGGTTTTGGTAACAATTGAACAACCGGAAGTAGTAGTTTTTTTAAAGAAAATCTTCTAAATATTATTTTTGTAAATTTTTGATATTACGCCTTTTAAAGAACAAAATTCTACATCTGATACATTTAAATTTTTTATTATATCTTCTATAAATTTAGAGATAAAGACACTATAATAATAAGTCGAGTAGGCGAAACTACATTAAGGAAACCAGTTGACAAATTCAAATGTTTATAACATAATTTGTAAATGACAGATATCAGTGTCAAAAATCAAAAGTTTAATTACATTCTGAAAGCTTTTTCTGGGAAGTAAATTTAATCTTTCTTATGGTTTTATTAATTAAATATTTAAAATTATAGGTAACCTGCATGTATCCATTACAAATACCGCCAATCTTGTTAATGAATTGGAAGAATCTGACATAGGAACTTCCTCATACAATGGAAAGAAGATATAATTAGAATTGTAAGTGTGCAGAAGACATGTTAAATACAATAAAATACAATATTTGGGTAAAGTTCTGTAATTTTTATGTTACAAAACGACGGTTCGGTAGCGAAGTGCAATACATTATTTATATAACATAAAATGGAAATGGCGAGAGGTCTTGTGCTGGCCACAACAGATTTTTTTACAAGAAAAACTGTTAAAAGCTTGTATAAATGATACTTCCGGTTATCTGATATACACTAAAAACTAATGAGCTCTTACCACATTAGTATAGAATGGATGTACAAAATTTCAAATTTTTCTGATTGATAGTATTTGAATAATCGTGTCCACAAGATCCACACACACATACATACCTACAGACATCATTGTAAAAATGTTAAAATCGGATTCTGGGGACATCAAAACGTGCTTATTCACTAAAATCTCTATATACGATTTTTAGCACGATCCCTATACCTCCCTTACCTAGGGAAGCGGGAAGTAAAAATTCACCGACTTCAATAAGACTTTGTAGTACAGTTGGTAGAATACTTTACTAGGGTATTCAATGCTTCTATTATTTCAAAGCAAAACGGACGGTTCGTACTTGAAGAAGAAACTTCATACTTGTATAATGAATAAGTAATTAATATATTAAACATTTTAATTAGGAAACTAATAATTCTGTACTATTGAAACATACTTCGTTTCACAATAGGTAGTTAAATGAATAATTTTATAAAGATTTTCGTTCCTAGTTTCGTTCTCAATAAAATATTATAGCATAAACTTAAAGTTTCCCCTTCTTATCTCACGTTTCAGATTGTTAGAAGTTTCTTAAGTACCTCCAACTTTCCTTTAAATATAATGCGATCATTAGAATGATCGCATTGTCAAAGAATTAACTTTTTATTGTAATAATCCCTTTCTCCTGCTTTTCGAATTGTTCAGACGTAAACCAATTATAACGATTGGAAATTTCGTATAATTGTCTTTGTTATTGATTTATTATCTAAATTTACAAAGAACTTATAATTATTGATACAAATAAGTTTAAAAACAATGTTAATTATATGTTAATTGCTAGTAACCCATGACAACATGACAGTTAAATGTTTTTATAAATAATTTATTTTGTTTTTGTTTATAAATTCTCCATAAAAACCTTAATGAGTAACTTAAAAGTTCTCAAGGAAATTTTTTTTTGCTGAAATTATTTTCACGGCTGAAATATGAAAGAAGCGACGGGTGAGCAATTTCAGAAAGTGATTTCAGATTTTGAGATGTATTAAAATGCTACACTTCTTCAGTAAATTGTTATTAACTTCTACAGAAGCGAGATTAAAATCTTTTAAAGCGAGAAGTCAAAGTTCAAAATTTTTGTTTTTCAAGCAAAAATAACACAAGAGTAAAAAACTAGTATTTACATTATAATATTATGCATATATAAATATAATATATTTTTCATTTTTATTTATAACTGAGAATAAAAATGAATGAAAAGATTTTGGTAATAATTGGACAGCAGGAAGTAGTAGTTTCTTTTATTCACAATCATTATAATAATATATCGATTCCTAACCTTTTGGAGGTTGGGAAATACGTCATTCCTAATTTTAATGACAATCTCTTGGGTTGGCAATAACAGATTTCACTTCCATCTCCTGGGTTAGCATTGTTTATGTAGAGATTGCCTAGCAACATTGTCATAGATCCTTATAATAAAATAGGCTAAAACAAATGTGTTTGTGTTATAATTCTATAGAATCTTTTCCAAGGAATTTTTTATAGCATTTATACATTTTTATTTCAATATTTTTATTTCCAAAAATTCACACAGTTGTTCACTTACGTAACATTATCTTTACAATCAAATAATATTACTACCAAGTTTATATTTCTACCCATTTGTGAATTATTGCCCCAGAAGCTAATATACCCCACATTTAGATAAAAACTTCAAAATTTTCAAAAATCTAATTTTTATGTATCTACATACTTCTCAATGCGCTGATTCCAAATTTTGAAACCGCAGGTGGATATCTCTTTTCGTTCTCGAGATATTTAGATTCAAAGTTTTGCTCAAAACTGCCCATTTTCGGGTAATAACCCAAAAATGGGTAGAGATATGAATTTGGCGACAACACCATTCGATTCTACGGACAAACATACATAAGTATAGCAATTTTTATAATTTTTGTCCAACCGGTTCATTTTTTATGAATAAAAGCTTGAAAACCCCTGAAAATGGCCAAAATCTGAAAAAATCGTAAGGGGTACCCCTTACGATTTTTGCGATTTTTGGCCATTTTCAGTTATTTTGCTTTAGAGATTGTATGAGGTGTTCAAAAATTCTGAAAATTGGTGTACTTATGTAATTTTGCCCGTGGAATCGAATGGTGTTATCGCCAAATTCATATCTCCACCCATTTTTGGGTTATTACCCAAAAATGGGCAGTTTTGAGCAAAACTTTGAATCTAAATATCTCGAGAACGAAAAGAGATATCGACCTGCGGTTTCAAAATTTGGAATCAGCGCATTGAGAAGTATATAGATACATAAAAATAAGATTTTTGAAAATTTTGAGGTTTTTTTCTAAATGTGGGGTATATTGGCTTTTGGGGCAATATTTCAAAAATGGGTAGAGATATAAACTTGGTAGAAATATTATTTGATTGTAAAGAGAATGTTACGTAAGTTACGCATTTTTAGAGTGAGTACGTAATGTAATATTCATGTGATAATTTTATTAGATTTATAGAATATTTTCCAAGGAACTTTCTGTATGGAATTTGTAAAAATTGTATTATGTTCGTGTTACAATTTTACTTTTGGTATGGGATTTGTACAAAATACATCAAATTAACGGAAGGTCTTGTGCTGGCCACAACAGATTTTTTTTGCCTTCAGTTGCCTTTAGGTAAGGAAAGTATTGTCTTCGGTTGTGAGTTTTTAATGAATAACCTTGATTTAGGGTCTCTAGAATACGATTTTACTAGTTTTACGATTGTCTGTATGTCGGTGTGTGTGTGATGAGTGTGTGTGTGTGTGTGTGTGTGTGTGTGTATTCGTGATAAAAATTTCTCCGACAATAACTTTAATATTATAATTCTAAAAATTATAATACTTTCGTATTCCTCTTCTTTACATCCATATGAAGAGCTGATTAGGTGTAGGTTATAATTAGTTAATCTGAAGTTCCCTTATTTGAAATTCTTAACAGTTTGATTATACATTTTCCTTCATATTCCATAGATATAGAGTTAAAGAATTATAAAGAGGTTAATTTCATAAATCAGCCAGTTTTACTATAATGATGGAAACAGTTGATATATTTAAATAATTCTAATTGACATATGTCAGTGTTACGTGCAATTTATATAGTGTATGTCCGCGTTATAATTTTATTGGATTTGTAGAATCTTTTCCAACGAATTTTCAGTATGGAATTTGTAATAAATAGTATTTGTATACCTAGTCCAGATTTCATTTCAACAAATGACTTTTAAATCCTCTGTGTTAATCCTAATCTTTGCTACTGTGAATATTTTTACGTTTCACGCAAATATAGTTTCTTCTCAAAGTACATTATATGTCTATGAAAGTTACGTTATACGTGTTGCACTTATACTGGATATATAGAATCTTATTCAAGGAACTTTTGGTATGGAATGTGTACATAGAAATTGGCGGAGGATAATGTGCTGGCCACATCAATTTTTTTTAAATTGTAAATCTAAATTTTTAATTTACCTCTCCTAATTTAAAAACTGGGTATAAATGATAAAGAAGTATTTTTGATCAGTTGTAATGAATTTTACACTAATCTTAATCTAGAGAGTGTTTCGGATGGTATACAATACAGCCAACTGAATAATTGATGTTGCTTTGTACTGATATTAGAAAAGATATCTCAGTGTACCTGTCTTGTTTGTTACAGTTTTTTTTATTTCATTTTGTAAGTGCACTTGTATGTTATGTACGTATATATCATCGACCTTTAAACTAATAGACGCAGCGTACGAGCAAAACGCTTGTCCCGCCATAACGGTGCAGACACAGTATCTCTATCCTTCAACAGTATGGAAGTTAAGAAAACGCGGCAAAATAAAAAATTTGATTTGTCCCTACTTGTTATTGTATAATTCGTTTTATTATATATTTTTAATATAATCTTTATATACTTGTGTATATTATTGGGGACAAGTAATAATTAATAAGAACTTACATATGAAATGACACAGCTGAACCGCGTACGTACTGCTGACTGCACGAAATACACCGTTTCCCCATTATTTTGTCGCACACACACCTCACAACACATATATTTACGTATATATTGACAGAAATAATTGTAAATGTTCTCCAAAAAAGTCACGAAACGTCAAATTTAGATTTTGACAACTATTTAGTGATAGAGAGCGATGTATAGAGGTTTACATATGTCTGAAAAAGATGTACAATGAGTACGAACGTATGCGCAGTATACTTTAACTGAGAACTTCCGTACTGTTGAAAGACAGCATGTATATTTCTATCCTTTTATGTTGGAGCATTATTCTAACAATAAAAAAATAGGAGACACTTGGTCCATTAGTTTAAAGGTCGATGGTATATATACATATAATTTGTATAATAAAGATAGAGCATCAGCTTTAATTTATTTATAAAAATAAAATAATATTTAACATAACATAATACGCAGAAGTGAAGCATATACATATTTACTATCCTCATATTATATTGTATTAGTACCTACATATTTAGTTTCGTCGGCAACTAAAGAAAATTTAACTTTTCATAGTGATATGTTTTAGTTATTTTCTGGTGAAGTCTCTTCTCTCTAATTTGGTATTCCTTATCTGATGATAGTGATAATTAAACAAGAGCAACCAAGAGAAAGAAACAAAATATGCGTGTGAGTGAGAAGAAGCAACGACGCCAGTCAATTGTTTGAATTGGCGAGATCAGCAGGAAGGGAAGTTTTTCCGATGTTAAACCCTCCGTAACTTTAATTGCATAAGTTTAGGATTTAATCTGAAATGAAAATTAAAGTAAACTTACTATCGTCAAGTTTACACTTTGCCACTTCTTGTTTGGGTTTTCGATAATTACAACGTCATCGAACTTGAATATAGACACAAAATACATGACAACAGCGTGAAATAAATGACGAACCATTCCGCGTTGTCATCTGTCACATGATTTAACATTTATATTTGCATGAAATGTAAACACATCGAAAACAAAACAATGAAATAAAAATAGTCCTATTATCACCAACGAGTATAAAAAAAAACTCAAAAAAATAGTTTAAAAGCCAAATTGGAGAACAAAATTAAAGATATGTATATGTATATAACTTCAAGTATGAACTTTAAGGGCATATATTAATGACTCGAAGAAAAACTGATAAAGATAGTGGTCGAACAAAATTTTATCAGTTACAAAGTTATTTGAAAATTATATACTGGTCGCCACAATATTTAATTTAGTACAATTTTTTATTATTAGAAGAAAACCCCATAAAAACTCATTTTTCACTGCCTTGTAGATCGGACCCATGTAGATTAAGCTTTTTTTTATTATTATATTTTTTTTGTTAGTACTATAAAGTTTGTCCCTGAAATTGTGGGATAGCTGTATATATATATATACTGGGTGTCCCATATAACATTACGTTCTTGAATATCTCGAAAACAATGCATCGTAACAAAAAGTGTGCCGAATCAAAACCTTCATAGTTTTTGGGGGGACATCAGATTCTGACAAATGGCCCCCCGACCCCCCCACGGGTGACGGGAAATGGGGTCAACTTAAAAATCTTAAATGGGACCCCCTATTTTTTATTGCAGATTCGGAAAGAGCGTAAACAAATATGTTGGTTTTATTCAGAAACTTTTTTTGTACGCTGTAATCGTAAAAATGTAAATTTGCTAAAAAAAAATTAACTGATTAATATTTTATTAATAATTTGATAAAAAATGACATTTTTTGTTTCAATAAATACACAAAATTGTAGAAATATTACTCAACACTCAGGGGGAATTAAAAGAAAGAAACTTTTTAAAAACTGACTATGGATAACTCGATTTCATCAGAAATTAATTCTACATTTTTACGATTACAGCGCCACCTGTTGGGGGGTCGGGGGGCCATTTTGTCAGAATTTTATGTCCCCCCGAAAACTATGAGGGTTTTCATTCGGCACACTTTTTGTTACGATGCATTGTTTTCGAGATATTCAAGAACGTGATATTATATGGGACATCCAGTATACAGTATGAACACTGAAAACCGTGATATAGGAGTTTAACATGGGAAAACAGTTTTTTTCAAATATTATCTGTCCCGCAAGAGTATAGTGGGAGTTTTTGATATGGTTAGAAAGATTATTTAATTTGGCATCGAAGAGTATCTAAATACGAGTACTCCTAATTTAATGCCTTATTATTGAAATATTTACGAAAGTATAATCCTACTTGACAGTTATTACTTATAATTTACTAAAAACAGTAATCATGGAAACGTATTCGGTAGCTGACTTGGTTAAATCAAGGCTCCATGATAATTTTTCACTAGTTCAAATCCCTCCCGGTTTAAATTAATATTTTTATTATTTTTATATTTATTTGTTATTAGTCTTAAATTTACTTATATTATTGTAAATTTGTCCTGTAATTGGTATTCTGTTGGGCAATAAATGTTATTATTATTATTATTATTATTATTATTATTATTATTATTATATATATATATATATATATATATATATATATATATAAATATACCGGGTGTCGCAAGCAAACCTTAACATGAGGAAACAGTTTTTTGTAAAGTGTCCGGCAGAAAATTAAGCCATTATATTGAACACGATAATAGTACATTACGTCCTGTACATTATTTAATATTAATTACTTTAATACTATTGCATAAATTTGAATAAATTATATAAAAATGCATTCAGAGGAAGAGAAGATACAAATAATAAAGTAGTATTATTTTGATGAAAACTTTATTTTATAATTTCTAAAATGTCATAAATTTTGTTCTAGATTTTATAAACAAGTAACTTTTAAAAAAATTTAAACTCAATTTTCTCGATTACCAAACATAAAAAAGAAAATATGATTATGAAATTGGATGCAGAATTTAATTCTCTACAACATTTAATTGAAGCATTTTTGTCTAAAATTAATAGGGCACTTTTGCGTAAGGAAAAACTGTTTTCTCATGTTAAAAGTCTACGGCCCGATTTTACACCCAGTAAATTGCTATGTTGTATTTGCAATTTGCTACATGTGTATAATTATAATGAAATAGTTCTTAATGTTGTTATCTTGTTCTATATCTAGCTAATGATTCGATGTTGTGATACGAATCCCATCTTATTCATAATTCAGAATTAATAATTGTCTGTCTTAATTGACGTACGTGGTGTCATCAGCGCTAATTCCATTACAACTTCGTCATTCTCTTGTTTAGAAGGAAATTTCGTTACCACGGAGATTTATTTACAACACTCTCGCTCAACTTGGAAGCTGCCAGCAGCTTATTTTTGATAGCTAATTATCTCTGAATATAAAATTAATTCCAAGTCTTGCAAATCCAACATTATAGCAAATAAAATGTTGTTAATTGTTCTGGTGATTACTACAGTATGTCTTTTAGTAGAACATTAACTTTATTTTCAGTCGATAATTACAACTTTTTATGTTTCGTCTTTTATGTCTACCAGAGGTTTTAAAAATAAAACTCTAAAATACGAGTATATAAGATTACTGCTCCACTGGTAATTCAGAACTACTTTTTTCAATTTTGTGCAAATGTAGCTATCACAAGCAACTCCATTTTTACTTCCACACGGAAAAAAATTGTGCTGAAAAATTTGCTACAACGTTGTATTAACTTTTTTGTTAAATTTATTACCACAATTTTACAGAAAAAATAATTATTTATATTAAATTTAACTATTTTATTTTTTATATATTACCAAAAAATTGTAGCACCAACAATGTAGTAAAATTTAATAAAAAGGTATTATTAATTACAATTATTTTAATAAAATTTAAAACAACTGAAACTAAAATTTTCAATTACAAAAATGGTTAAAATTAATCACATTTTTTGTAAAATCTTCTAAAATAAAATTAATAAATTAAATTACTGTGGTACAAATTGCTACAAGTGAAGAACATTATATTCTACTAAATACTAAATTTTACTACAACTTGTAGAACTTTTTACCATAACCATAAGTTACGTTTTGCCGCCTTGCGCACTGCGCAGTGACAACACGCGTCATGTATCACGTAGGTACTCATTTTTGTCGAATGTCGAATGGCGTATTTGTATCTTCTGCTGTTCATGTTGCAACAATTTCGTGAAGGTTTTTTTTCATAGTCAGTGTAATAATTGTAATAAATGTAAAGTACAGTAAAATGGATCCACTAGTGAGATATATTACTGAAGAATAAGAAATTTCGTGAAGGTTTTTTTTCATAGTCAGTGTAATAATTGTATAAATGTAAAGTACAGTAAAAAGACTAGTGAGAAATATGATTGACGAATAAGATATTGTGTATATACAATAATTTGTATTTATGTCTTGTATTAATAAAATTTATTATATAAATGTAGAACGTTTTTACTTAAATATTACTACAAATAATATTAAATACTGAAAGAAAAGTATAAAAATTGCTACAGCAGAATAAGATTATCTACTACATAAATATGGAAATCATAAAATTTTTGTAGTAGTTATATTTACAAAAATATTAAATTTTAATATCAGATATAAAAATTTATAAAATATAATGTATCATTACTTACTACAATATTTTAGAACTTAATACTACAATAAAAATTACATTTTAATTTGAATACAATATTAACTACTACAAAAAAAATTAATACAATAATTTTCAAATTTTTACTACAATAAATAGCTATCCCTATTTGTACTACAAATTGTAGTTAAAGATTTTACAATTGTTATAAAAATACCTACATTTTTTTTTCTGTGCACGTACGCAGTAAAGAAAGTATTGTAATTGTGAAAAATTTCGGTTTTCAGATTTCAACCTTAGTCTAAGGTGTCCGTTAGGGTATGGCACACCTAATTTCATATATTTTTTATATTTTCATTTTTTTTTATATATGTTAGACAATCATATTTTTTATATGTATTATTTTATATTGACGACTGTGTTAAATATTATGTTTAACAATTTTAATTCTATGAATTTCCATGTTATTTATTAATTAATTTATTTATTTTTTAAACTACATTACACACTACATGTATTGCTACTGGTTTACAAGGTTCATCTCCTGAAGAAGACCCATGTGGGGTCGAAACGGTCGAGACTGAATAAATTTTAGTGGCTGATATCCAGAAATTCCTTTATTTACATATAAATATTTAACAAGGTCAATCGGAAATTTTTAAATTCCTCCGAGAGCCATTAAAAATGGCACCAAATACTTTTTTGCGCGATCGGTTTTTTTAATGTTTACCAATAGGGGTTTCCAAGGCAACAGGCAGCAAACTTTATTTACAAATTACTGATGGGTGAGTGATTCACATTACTCTCGAAATATTTAGGTAAAATATTCCGATACGAACTATTGGAATTCACCACAGACACACCAGGCACCTAACGGATAAATCTTTTGTAGAAGTATATACTTATAAAATTTCTACACACAAGCCCTAACGTGCGATTTTTTGTGAAAATGACTGTCCGATATATCTCGTCCACTGTCTCGCCTGGGTGAACTATTACATATATATAAAACTCTGTTGTGGGCAGCACAAGACACAAGACCTCTCGCCATTTCCATATTAGGCTACATAAGTACATATTGAATTTAACATTTCTGGGATACACAAAAAAATCTAATTATATTTATTATTCATATATTTTTATATTTTTTAATTGACTTTATAAATAAGTTTCCTCCTATATAAATGTACGAACTTCTTCAAACTCATTGACGAGTTTGGCGGTATATCTAATGGGTATATGTAATATAAGAACTGTAATTTTAAAATTTAAAAAAAAAATTCACAGGGAAACCGGTCATAGCAGCTGTAGACACGTGTTTCGCTCTTATTAGAGCTCATCAGTACAGCATAGTATGGACATTAACTGGAAATAGTGAATAGAAAATGAACAAATTGTAACAGTACCTGTAAGCAGCCAAATACACATTTGTTGCTTTGAAATAAGTTCCACCATTTGTAGATAAATATAACATCGCAGCAGAGGCAATACACGACCACCCAAAGCAACAAATGTGTATTTGGCTGCTTACAGGTACTGTTACAATTTGTTCATTTTCTATTCGCTATTTCCAGTTAATGTCCATCTGTTAACATGCTATGCTGTACTGATGAGCTCTAATAAGAGCGAAACACGTGTCTACAGCTGCTATGAGCGGTTTCCCTGTGAAATTTTTTTTAAAATTTTGACAGCTTCACGCTCGTTTACAAAAATCTTTCATGTAATTTTAAATATTTAATTAATAATAAAATAAGAAATATTAAATTCAGTAATGTCTATGGATTTTTGAGACTGACATTTTTCTGTCAATTACAATATTTTAATATTTCAACTGGTTTCCATAGAGTTATTTGGGCTGTGAAATAAATTACAAAGGATTATTTTATATATTTATAATTCTCTAAATCTATAGAAGATATAAATAAAAATGTTCAATATATATATGGGATTGAGAATTTTATGTTCTTTAATAATTGTAAAAAAGGTTAAATTAAAGGCGATATTTTTGACATATCTACTAAAGTTTTATAAACAAATCGGAGAGACTATCATTTATTTCTGTCTTCTTGAAGAGAATTAATCAAAAATGTAATAGGTATACTTTTAGAGTAAGATGTAGTACGTATAAGGGTGGGATATTAAGGCACATTCTTTATAGCTAAAGTTTTATATTTTCCTTTACGATCCATTACCGCAAACTGGTTACTAACAACGATATTACGCCGCGGTGTAAAAAATCCAATGCGAGATTTTATTTTCTTATTTATGCAGGGAAGTTCGTGTGTAAATTAATAAAAACTCTACAACTATTTGAAATGCAAATGACAGCGTTATAATTAGAGCAATTTATAAAGCTTGTTTCGGACTAACACTTTCTTACATAATTACCCCCCTTGAAGTGAATACTTTCAGCAAAACGAGGACATGACGAAGACGGAAGTGGTAGGTAAGGTAACTAAGAGAGAACCTTACAAATTTAATTGTCCCTTAAGGATAGAAAGACTTTAACTGTTTTAGAAGGTTTTGGCTTTTATCATTAAAGTGTTCAAAGCTCAATTAGACATCATCGAAATTATAATTTAATAACTTCGTGAACACGTGAACCAAATTTAACAGACACACTTCTGGCGAGATTTCTGGTGAATTTTTTTTTATATTTTCTTCTTTTATTCGTAAAAAAATCGATGAATAAGCTCGCTTTGGGATCCCTAGAATGCAATTTTATTGATTTTACTATAATACAGGACCGTATCCCAGAATTTAATTTCGGAGGGGGTTCTGGGGGTGTAATAGGAAAATTGGGCCATATGTGTTTAACTTGGGAAAACAGTTTTTCCTTGCGCAAAGTGGCCTATTGATTTTAGACAACAATGCTTCAAATAAATGTAGAGAATTAAATTCTGCACCTAACTCTATAATCACATTTTATTTCTTGAAGACTTTGTTAAAATTTGGTTACAATGCTTACAGGATTTTGATGTAGTAGTGACTTTTATAGGCAGAGCCAACTACAACTAGACCCTGATTCCGCCATATTGGCTAGTAGTGCGAGCTCGGTTTTAACTAAAACCCTGTTTTAAGCAATGTCAAATTTCATTTTTTAATAATAAAAATAAATAATATCAAAATATGAATTTTAAGCAGAACATAGTTTGTATTCAAACAAATATTTAAAAAAAAAAATATTCTTTAAACATAAGGGTGAAATTAAATATTGAAATTTGAATTTGACATTTCTAAAAACAGTGTTTTAGTTAAAACCGAGCTCGCACAACCAGCCATTGGCTGGTAGCACAAGCCCTGTTTTAACTAAAACGCTGTTTTAAGAAATGTCAGATTTCATTATTTAATAATAAAAATAAATAGTATCAAATTTATGAAAATATGATTTTAAAGCAGAACATAGTTTGTATTCAAACAAATATTTTTTAAAAAATCGTTCTGTAAACATAAGGGTGAAATTAAATATTAAAATTTGAATTTGACATTTTTTAAAACAGTGTTTAGTCATCGACCTTTAAATTAATGGACGAAGTGTCTTCTATTCTTTTATTGTTAGAATAATGCTCCAACATAAAAGGATAGAAATATATATTCTGTCCTTCAACAGTACGGAAGTTCTCAGTTAAAGTATACTGCGCATACGTTCGTACTCATTGTACATCTTTTTCAGACATATGTAAACCTCTATACATCGCTCTCTATCACTAAAATCACTAAATCTACATTTGACGTTTGTTCATTATTTACTTTTTTGGAGAACATTTACAATTATTTCTGTCAATACATACGTATTTGTGTTGTGAGGTGCGTATGCGACAAAATAATGGGGAAACGGTGTATTCCGTGCAGTAGGTACGTACGCGGTTCAGCTTTGTCATTTCATATGTAAGTTCTTATTAATTATTACTTGTCCCCTATAATATAATATGTATATAATATATTGTATTAATATATAACAAAACTAATTATGCACAAAGAAATTAAATCTATAGTCTTAGCGATTATGCACCAAGTATAACAAGTTAGGGACAAATCAAATTTTTCATTTTACCGCGTTTTCTTAACTTCCGTACTGTTGAAGGATAGAGATACTGTGTCTGGTTTTAGTTAAAACAGGGCTTGTGCTACCAGCCATTTTGTCTAAAAAACGTTCTTCTCTCTCTAACACATTGGTACAATGAATTGAGGTACTTTATATATCTAGTGACTATAATCCAAATGTCAACGTTTCAAGTTTTCACTTCGGACGCACCCAATTTTTTTATTGTATAATTTTTACACAGAATGGAGGGCTGATGTGCCAGAGCGTAAAGGAGGGAAAACTCCATATTGCTATCTCTCTCATCCTGTATTGTTACTAGAGGAATCTCGCATCATGGCCCGAGTAATACAGGGTGTCTCTTAAATAGGGGGACATGGCTTAACCACAGATTCCTGAGGCTAAAATAAGACGATTTAACCAAACTTGCTTCTACCGGAAAGTGTACCGTTTAGTCAGAAATCTGCTTCAAAGTTCTTCGAAAAAAAAATTATTTTGCTTATAATAATCGGACGCTTTATTCGATTTGGATGAAATTTGGTATGACAGTTTATATGGTTATAGGTCATCTTTTAAGGTGATACTTGTTATTATTAGTGAACCACTAGTGTATGAAACTTAGGTCTCCCAACATTAATTATACCGTAACTTTTTAATGGCAGTGCCGA
The DNA here is from genome assembly GCA_943142095.1 of Ophonus ardosiacus. Lineage (NCBI taxonomy): Eukaryota > Metazoa > Arthropoda > Insecta > Coleoptera > Carabidae > Ophonus > Ophonus ardosiacus. Next base: position 45,158,395 of record OW964829.1, on the reverse strand, counting down.
AAACGTGAAATTATTTTTCTTCGGAAAGATACATTCAATAGTAAACTTTTGTCTCTCTGTGTAATTTGTGATATCTGTTACGGTTCACACAGAAAGAAATAAAATCTTAGTGCCTGCAATGCCAAATTTTTAAAATAAATTTAATCTAGCAGTCTATCTAAATGTCAAACAAGTAATTTTTAATGACAGTAACAATTGTTTTACGGGTTGTCAAAAATTTTCTTCGCAATATTCTAAAATTAGTAACATCCGTGTGTTCGGTCTAATAGTATTTTACTACCATTATTATAAATAAGACGATTACATATCTTAGCTTACTCCTAAACAAGTTGTAAAGATTGACAACTCGTTACTGTCATTAAAAATTACTTGTTTGACATTTGGATAGACTGCTAGATTAAATTTATTTTAAAAATTTAGCAGTGCAGACACTCAGATTTTATTTTTTTCTGTGTGAACCGTAACAGATATCACAAATTACACAGAGAGACAAAAGTTTACTATTGAATGTATCTTTCTGAAGAAAAATAATTTCACGTTTTCGGCACTGCCATTAAAAAGTTACGGTCTAATTAATGTTGGAAGACCTAAGTTTCATACACTAGTGGTTCACTAATAATAACAAGTATCACCTTAAAAGATGACCTATACCCATATAAACTGTCATACCAAATTTCATCCAAATCGAATAAAGCGTCCGATTATTATAAGCAAAATAAATTTTTTTTCTAAGAACTTTGAAGCAGATTTCTGGGTAAACGGTACACTTTCCGGTAGAAGCAAGTTTGGTTAAATCGTCTTATTTTAGCCTCAGGAATCTGTGGTTAAGCCATGTCCCCCTATTTAAGAGACACCCTGTATATATTGAGTTCACTGGATATAAAAAAATCACCTTAGTATTTATGAACCGTGTTGCGCATATAACCAAACTGGTAATAGTAAGCCGTATTATATTTATATTTATGCTTATAGTGCATCCCAAATGTATAAGGTTCCATTTCTTTCCACTTATTGCGAGCAAATTTCTCGTTTGGAAATCACCATTTCGGGGATATTTCCATCAAAATGTGGTTAGAATTTCCAATGGGAGTAAATCTACCGTGAACGCTGAAGGAGTGCCATTGCAGGCACTTTTAACGAGCGATTTCAAAGCGTAATTCGTTCACATTCACCACTGCTATTGGATTTGATGTTTGATAGAACTTGCAGAGTTCCCAGTGAACTTCCACGGAACTAGTCTAGTTCTTATTAAATCAGATTTCAGCTCTTTGAATATGAGCATGAATATTACAACTTGTGTGACACGTTTATCCTCAAATTCAATTCAAGAGTCGTGTGTACTTACATATAAGCTTTGCATTCGCTAGTAGTAGGAATTTATATTTTTTATGCAAGAATTAGTTATATATATATATATATATATATATATATATATATATATATATATATTCTCTTTTCCTTTATGCAGAACATAGCGAGTTTCTGAAACTGAATATTGCTATTTTGATATTCATAGTCGCTGACTTTTCTATTACACAGGGAGGGAGGGGCATCTTAATAATAATAATTACAGGAAAATTAAATAAAATGCAGTATAAGTACCTACGAATCTTATGTCTTGTTATATTCAGGGCATCGAACCCGCCAAAAACTGGGTTCGGTTTAGGTTCAGGTTAATTTGTTTTTTGAAAGATGGATTCGGGTGCGGTTCTGGTTCAAGCATTAATAAAATTTGCGGTTTTGTTCGCGGTTCAGGTTCGAAATAATGTAAAATGAGAGCCGGAATTTACGCAAAACGCAACAAGAAACGAACACAATTTTCACGAAAAGTCAGCCCAGACAGCAACGCAAACGCCTAAGACTTCGATTATCGGTTGTATTTACTTTTCGAACTTAAAATTAACCTGAACCGGAGTTGAACCCCGAACCTGAATTTATTACTCGGTTCGGTTTTGACTCAGGTTCAATTAAAAATATATCTGAGGTTCGGTTCTCGGTTTGGGTTCCCTAAAATGTTACGGTTTGGTTCCGGTTTTGGTTCGGTTTAGGTTTGGGTTCGATGCCCTGGTTATATTATTTTAAATAAGTGTCTTTTCAAAATAAAGTTATTTGAAATGGGGTCATTTCACATTTTCTGATTTATTTTTTTCTTGAAAAAATAGGTCAAATTAAACATGTATGTGTATGTTTTACATCTTACAAGTCTTTAGAATCAAAGATATGATTTTTTAAAAGTTGCGTTTAATTTCAAATACTTCAACGGCTGACGACACGTATTCACGGATACGACAGTCGAGCTCTACCGGTTTAATTTAGAACTATGATTATTTGGTTTGGTATTTATTTAAATAAATGGTTTATTTACATACCTTATACTGCACTAATACTTTTAAAGAAATAGAAAGTAATAATAATCTTCTCTCTTGTATATGTTGCTATCAGCTGTCACACTTTTAGGTTAGGTTACTGTTCCATGTTGTAAAGCGTGTGTGTGTGTGAGAGAAAATTGTCTTTGTGTGAGTATGAATTTGTGTCGTCACAAATTTAGTCCGTGTATAAAAGCGCGAAAGTTTATTAGAAAATTTATGAATGAAAAGTCGCATATTTCAAATTATTTTCTATTATTATATTTATTAAATATGATCAAAAATCTTATACTTTACTCTTTACGACTGACATAAAGCCGATAGGTAGATTTAACGGTTATCCTCTTAACCTATTACTGTAGTTTAAATGGAAAATCGGCTGAACAAAATTAATTGGTTAAACCGATTTGGTGTTACCGGTTATATCGATTAATTGGTTAAACCGATTTGGTGTTACCGGTTATATCGATTAATTGGTTAGCCGATTATTAGGAGTACCCGGATAGTTGGCTATTGTGACTAGCCAGACAAGCTGCAAGTTTACTGTTTATTGCAATTTTTCTACTTTTCCATTGCAATACTAAAATTTCAATTTGAATTTGGGGGTGGGGGTGGACAAAGGATCCGGGAATAGGACGTATTTTTTCCTCAAATGGTCAAATTATGACTACATATGACTACAAAAATGAACGAAGTGGTCCCAAAGAATGGTATACCCAGAGCTCCGGTTTCCCTTTCGACGCCCTAGTACACTTGTACGTCATCGGGGTCTACAAAAGAATACCGAAACTCCGAAACTTCAGTTTGGTAGATACATATAATATACAAAATATGTACTTTTGAAATGATAATTATCTTCTAAAATGCATAACAAAATTTACAAACAATGTCATAACAAACTTAAAGAAACTAAATATTTGCTAAATATTAGTTAGTTAGTTATAATAGTGTGCTATTAGTTCGACAGAAATTTTACTAATGACCAGCAATGTTTTTGTAATAAACTCCTCAAGATTAAATCCCAATTTCAGGGTGGGTTCACATACACAAACATCCATGCCTTAGTGGAATTCGAACCCAGGACCCGGAGTGCACTCATGACTAAGAAGCGTTGCTCTAACTAATAAGCTATCCGGTGAGTGAACAAAAACATCTTTAGTCAGTAGGTAGTGTCGAACGAAGTTATCTCACGTTTCCTCATAACCTTCCTACCATTTTAATGCGAGCGACTATCTTCTTCGCCATTTAAACACAGTTGAAAAATGACTCCCTGTCCCGTACTTCTCATTTTTCTCCCTAATTTTTTTCTTCTTGTATCATCGTTTTAATTGCTACGTTAATTTATGATTGAGTTAGTCCCGCATTGTGTCCTTCTTGCTGAATGCGTACGAGATAAGCTATTTATCTGAGTGTATTCGCTATACAAACTGCGGAATCGATAACCAGGGCAAGGGAGGGGTAGCTCGCGTTGTGATTGGTTGACGCGCGACCCCCACTACTTACAGGTGAAACAGTGGGGATAGGAAGCGGATGGAACATTTGATTATTAGGGAAAAGATACAGGAATCAATCCTATTAAAACCATAATTATTCCTCACAAATTAACGGGAGGTAAATGTGTATAATTCGGTCTTTTTTTCTTTCCAAACAATTAATTTAGGGTCAATAATTCAAGTTCTAATAGATCTAAAAGTGTTTTTTTCAGAAATTTCTAAATTGTATATATTATATCTGGCTAAAATATTCAAAGGTAAGTTTTGAATGAATAAACATTGTTCTAAATCTAAGGTTTTTAGAATTATACTATTTCTATGATTATGTCAGTTTCATTAACAGAAAGTTTAACCAGCGATGAAAATACCAGGCCTAAAACTAAATAAATACAATAGGGCTGTTGCAAGAATTTTTATATGACTTCTAAGTATTAAATTTTAAAAGATATTGGGTGGAATTCAGTGGGTTGTATTAAGGTCTGTATTAAATCTTGTATTAAGTATATGACAACATTGTAATATTTTCCACATGTACCCAGGGCCGTAGCCAGAGGGGGGCTGGCCAGGGCTAAGCCCTGGTAAAATAATATTGGGCCCTGGTAAAAATAATCAGGCTTACATGTAGAAAACATAGTATAATTACGTATATCAAGATTAATGTACGAATATTTGTAACCCTAAAATCTAATTTTTAAAATCCTAAATAATCACTAGATTTACGACATATAAATTTAGGATTCAGATATTAGGGTGATAAAAATGCAACATCAGACACAGCCTAAGAATAGTTTCATAGTTTCTATTTTATGAAATAAACCTAATATTAACATTTACTCTGAAGCATCAAGTTAAATCGAATTGTATAAATCACTTTTGTTTTTGTTGTTCTCAAGTGTTCCCATATAAACCCATAAATGTCAATAGTAGAGTACGCAAGATTTTCACTAAAAAAATTAAAAATATGCATTAAAAATATACTAAAATATGCTCGTATATATGTTCTTATATGCATGTAGGCCGTTATGTTTAATTATTACCAATACATAATTGCACATAATACATTTTTTTTTACTTAAAACTAAGTACTTATTTCAATTCATCTATTTAAAATTTTAAATATAAATGTAACAATATCTAGAGACCGGTTGAACCAACGTAACTTAAATTATCAATATTGCATTGAAATGATATGTCAAATAAATTATATTGCTGTTGTTTTTCTTTGAAGTAATAATTTAAAATTATCCAAATGTCAAAAATTTTGCAAAATATGCACTTATTTTACTTCGCAAAATTTGATTAAAATTATGTAAGAATGCACTTAATAGGCAGTTTGCATATATTTCGAACTATAGTCATTAGTTCACCATTAGAAGTTGTATTTGTGTGAAGTAGAACCTAAATACTAAATGCTAAAATGCGTCATCGGATTACATGTGTACACGGGATTTTAGTTTTTCTATTCGCCTGTTCATTCTGCGGCAAAAACTGCTGAGTGCAAAATTGTACAGCATTGTATAGCATTAAAAGTTGCATGCAAAACTGTTTTTACATTTTTTATTACGTTTTTGATTTATTCACAATTTTTAAAATTACAAAATTCCTAAGGATCCCAAAATTTGCTTTAAAAAAAAGCACTAATATATCTGCGCTCCTAACTATTAGATATTTAGAAAAAAACTAAAACTAATATACGTAAGCCCTGGTTAAAAAAATATCAGCCCTGTCTAATATTTAGTTCTGGCTACGGCCCTGCATGTACCAATGAGATTTAATTGCGATTTAGAAATTTTAGCACAGGGAAAAGTAATACAGATATCCTTTAGTCAAATGAGGAAGTATTATTGTAAATGAAAGGTGTAAAAGGAAAATCATTATTGCAAAATTAGGTTAGTAATATGTCAAATTTTATGTATCAAATATTTCATACCTGAATATTAATGAATTTTAAAATATCTCAACCCCCGTTTTGATCAGTTTTGACATTTGTCCTTTTTTCTTACTTCTGTTAATAATATTTTTTTCTTTATTTGATCCTTTGGTCTCTCACTTTTTTCTGACAGGTATTACAAAGTTGCCAAAATATTTTTGACAAAGGACTGTTTTAGCTTAAAACACGCTAATACAACCCACTGAATCTCACCCATTGTTCTTTAAAGAGCCTCAAATTTGAAAATATCACGAAATATCCTTTAGATATTTTACAATTAATTTTTGAAATTTGGATAAAATTTTGAATAAGTCACGTGATCTGAAACAGAATGTGACGTCAGAGTACATCTTCAGCGGTTCTAAGGTGTCAAGTGTATTGTCAAAGTTGTCAAACAAGTGTCAAATTTTTAGATTGGTTCAAGTTGTATAATGTAGGTAATAAAAAGTTCAAAATAAAATGAGTAATTTACGATATTGTATTGTGCCTTCTTACAAAAATACTGTTAGGAACAAACGTACTATAGAGTTTATAAATTTTACAAAAGATGAGAAGAAAAGAAAATTGTGGCTAGAAACAGTAGGTCGAAGAGCTGATAATTTGTCAGAAAAATCGTGTCTTCATGTTTGTGAAGATCATTTCAACTTTCATCCATCTTCACGATAAAAGTATATTTTTGTTGCTTCACTTTATGATAGATCTACATGTCCTATAGCAGATTCAATGTAAGAATCACGACCAGAACTTTAAAGTAAAATATATTATCAATTTATATAGTAAATTCAGTTTTTATATTTTATTTTACCTCAACTCTTTAACACCCCTTATTTCGGTAGCAGTAAAACAATCGTTCTGATATAAATTCAGCCATCATCCTGCTATCGACCTTCAGTTAATTGTCCGATTTAGCTTGAGTGTAATTTGAATTAGCCATTATTACTTTATTATTCATTACAATGAGCAATGTCAGCGTCAAATGTCAAATTAAAAGATTTTTTTATTAACATGTGACAAACTTTAGCCTACGTTTATTTATGTAAATAATATGAATAAACGTAGGTGATGGAAAAATTATTTTCCTATTGGCTATTAATGATGTAATGTATGTGCTTCTACGTCACAGGAGTGGGGGGTAGATTTTCAGGACGCCAACCTTTTTATTTAATCATTTCCACAAATAACAACAAATTATTAAAATAAAAATTATTACTAAGAAAATCATTGCATAAACTTACATTTAAAATAGTTTTTGAAAAATGTGAAACAGTCTCATTACCCCATAATAAGGGAGATAATGTGCTGGTAACATCAGTTTTATATATATACCTATAAAAATAAAGTTATTTGATTTCTACGGTACAGCCGTTCAAAAATAAAAATGAAGCTGTCCAGTAACGCTGAATTGCTACAGAGTATTAAATAAATTAATATTGTCATGTTTAAAATATTCCCAGCTGAATAGCGTTCTTTAGATAATTGATTACTTTTTTATTTATTTTGTTTTCTTTTCTTATTTTTCTTGTACTCCCAGGTAAAATTCCATCTATCACAATTTAAGCAATTTGATGACAAAAAATATCTTTACACTTAATTCAGGCTGGGATTATTTATTACGGGATAAAAAACGAGTGTCGCATATAGCAGCGCCTCTAGCGTTGCGTTGAGCAAACAAACTGAAATTTACGGATTATCCCATCCCAGCCGGATATCCTCTCTAGGGACCTCCTCGTAAATGAAAAAGTCACCAACACTGAGCCAAAATCCTTACAAGGCCGCAAGAACTTGTTTACGTTAAATGGTGGCACACCTGCGCGAAACTACCACAGGGTAAATATTTTTTCAAGGATTTTCTTCTTTTTATTATACAAGAAAAATAAAAAAAGTTTTCATCACGTCTTGTAATTCATTGTTGCCAGTCTACAGTCTCTGCAAAGAATTTATAACTTTCACAGGGTTTAGAATACCGGCACCGGTCATAAAAATATAGAAATAATAGTTTCCGTTGAACGTGTATTCATGGGTTTCATTAAGGCAGTGTCTCCCAAACTTTTATCCTCGCAAACACGTTCAGTTTTCAAATATTCTACGCGCCCTTCTAAATCTCCTCATCAGTAGTTTTTGAACCAGAAATAATTAATTAAATAGGTACTTTTTGCGCCCCACAGTTTGGGAAACTCTCCATTAGGATACAGAAAATCGTTTTATATTCTAAGAAACTCTACGTGAAATAAACACAAATATTAGTTTACCTATATACGAGCCCCGTCGCACATCAGTTCATCCACCCGCTTTAATTTATTTTTATTTAGTTAATATGTGATACAAATAATAACTAAAATAAATTATCGCCAATTTTTATTAATATTACGGTCATTTTGTCGTCTAATGACACATAGCAAGATACAATTTCTTAAATATTTTATTGCTATTTTGCAAAATGAAATAATACTTAGTTTTACCAATTCAGGAAATATTGAAAAAAAAATCTGTTGTGGCCAGCACAAGACCTCTCGCCATTTCCATATTAGGCTATTTAAAGATGGACTTATCAGTAAAACGCAATATAATGCCATAAAGTTAAAATATAAGAGAATTATAAAAGATGAAAAACGAAAATATCATACTAAGCAAGTTCAATTTCATGCAAATAATACGCGTAGAGTATGGAAATTAATAAATAATAATTTAAATAATTTACAACAAAATAATAATATCGAAAATTTGAAAAACGATACAAATAAAGATATTAAATGCTCAAAAGCCATGGCAGATATGTTTAATGACTACTTTGTTAATATTCCGCATGAAATAAAAAAGAAATTACCTAGAAATTGTCATAAAAATGTTAACAATGATTGGTGTGATAAATCTATATTTTTAGAGCCAGTGAATGAAGCGGAACTAATTTCATTGATATTATCACTAAATAATACTTCTTCTTCAGGAAACGATGAGATTTCTGGAAATTTTTTGAAAAATATTTATGAATATATTATTCCACCACTTACACATTGTATAAATATATCAATGTCGCAAGGTATTTTCCCTTTTGCTCTTAAATATGTCAAAGTAGTTCCTTTACATAAAAAAGGAAATAAAGATATGGTCTCTAATTACAGGCCAATAAGTCTTGTATCAAACTTTCATAAAATTTTTGAAAAAGTATTGTATTCTAGAATAATTTCCTTTCTTGACAAGAACAAGGTAATTATCAATGAACAGCATGGTTTCCGGAAAAATTTTAGTACTACAACTGCACTAATAGATTTTTTAGATCATGTTTACACTAATCTCGATGAAGGTAATAATATCATTGGCATATTTATCGACTTATCAAAGGCTTTTGATTGTGTAAATCATGATCAACTAATAAATTCGATTACATCTTTTGGTCTTAGAGGTACTTGCTCAGAATGGATTAAGTCTTATTTAAGTGACCGCAAACAATTTGTTCATCTTAATAATAAAAAATCAGAATTACAGTCAATAACATGTGGAGTCCCTCAGGGTTCTATACTTGGCCCTATATTATTTTCCTTATATGTAAATAATATAAAAAATATTCTAAATAACACTACTTTTGTTGCCTATGCAGATGACATCTCACTACTCTTAACTTGTAATAAAGAATCACAAATTGAAATGTCTCAAATAATTAACAATTTATTGCAATGGTTCGCATCATTAGATCTTTCTTTAAATATAGATAAAACCGTTTTGGTTCAATTTACGACAACTAAGAGATCAGAAAGTTTACTAATACGTTGCAATAGTAAGTCACTACCACAAGTTACTGAAACTAAATTATTAGGTTTATATGTACATGAAAATCTTAACTGGGAGCCCCACACTGATAAATTGTGTAACATGTTGTCTTCATTATGTTTCTTGATTAAACGTCTCAAGTCACTTACTGATGAAAATACTACAAAAACATTCTACTTTGCAAAATTTTACTCTTTATTATGTTATGGTATAATTTTTTGGGGCGCTGCTTCCTCCACCATCAGAGTATTTAGATTGCAAAAAATAGCAATAAGAAATATATTTTCCTTAAAGTATAGAGATTCTTGTAGAGATGTATTTAAAGAAAATCAAATGCTAACTTTACCTTGTATTTATCTCTACAATATATGCCTATTTATTAGAAAAAATCAATTCAGACTAACAGCTCACAAAAATATACATAACTATAACACTAGAGGAAAGGAAAAGTTTATACAACCTAGAAGTAGACTAACTTTAGTACATAATAATAATCCAAACCACATAGGCATCTCTATATATAATAAATTACCAAATTATATCACAAATGTCAAATCAGAAAATAAATTTAAAAAAGATTTAAAAATATTTTTAACACAAAAATGTTATTATAATTTAAATGAGTATTTCAATGACAATCAGTAAGATGAATTTATGTATGTAATTTTTATTTGTTTATATTTACTGTATTATATGTTTGTATGTATTGACGATCCAATACCGGCTGTATCTACTGGTCAATGGAAATAAATTTATTATTATTATTATTATTATATAAGTATTGTATTGCACTTCGCTTTCGAACCGTCGTTTTATAACAAAAAATTACAGAACTTTATTCAAATATTGTTTTTATTGTATTTAACATGTCTTCTGCACACATTTATTTTTCATTGTATGAGGAAGTTTCTAAATGTCAGAGATTCTTCCAATTCATTAATCAGATTGGCGGTATTTCTGATGGAAATATGCATTTTACTACAATTTTACTTATAATTTCAAATATTTAATTAATAAAACAATAAGAAAGATTAAATATACTTCCCAGAAAAAGCTATCAGAATGTCACTAAAACTGTTGATATTTGACAACGACATGTGTCATTTACAAACTATGTTATAAACATTGGAATTTGTCAACTGGTTTCCATAGTGCCTTAGCCTCTGCGATTAGTTTACTCTATAAATTATAGTGTCTTCACCTCTAAATCTGTACAAGATATAATAAAAATTGGAGATGGAGAATTTTATGTTCTTCAATATTTAATAAAAAAAAAACTCCCAAAAATATATTTAGATGAATTTTTCTAAGAAACTACTATTTCTGGTTGTTCAATTGTTACCAAAACCTTTTCAGCTCTTCCCAGGAATGTCAGATTGAAGAAACTGCAGTTAAATATTTTTTAAGACTTATAGTTTTTGAGGAATCGTCCCTCCAACATCCATGCATTCATACACACACACACACACACACACACACACACACATACACACATACACATCCATATACACACACACATACACACACACACACATCATTTTAAAAATGTTATAATCGGATTCTTAGGGACCTTAAATCGTGCTTACTTAATAAAATCTGGATATGCGAATTTTAGCATGAATCCAATACCTCTCTTAGCGAGAGATTAAGAAAACAAATTTACACAATGTTCATATTTCACTTTAAATGTTAATTTATACATTATCATTTATTGCACAAAAATATACATACGTCTATCCTCTGCTGAATGTCACAACAAACTACTACCTTGCGATTTTTAACTTGCTTTATTAGGAAAACGATGGCACTGATCATAGTATTTTAAAAAATTACTATAATTAGTGTAATATTTTTATAAATTACATTATTTAACAATTTTGGTGTTGGTATAAATATACGAACTAAATCGGTTTCACATGGCTTAAATTTCTTAGAGTGTAATTCTTTCATTACCCTTTTTAATGGATGATTTTCTATTATTAAACGATTTTAGTATAAGTAAGCATAGATAACACACAATTATAATCAAAGTTCAAGTGTTCAACGTTATAGCTTTTATCATTAAATAAAATTAGATTATTTGATTTAATAAGACATGATCAAACGAACAATATTTGTAACTAACGCGTGCGTTAATCGGCGATTAATAATTTGTACGCACGAAATTGTCTCAATTATTTATTGTTGGCAGATGGCACACCTAGAGGTTAATGTACTAGTTTCAACTTTCAACTTAAACTGCGTCATTTGGTGTTGGGTTGTTGTCATTTATTTGAATAAGTAATAAGTTGTCGAACGCTAAATGACTATGTATGTGGGTACTCACAAATAAACTTTTATTTTAATTATTAATATTTGTCTGTTTTTTACCCTTCAACAAAATAAATAAACATTACAATATAGTAACCTTACTTCTCGCGATGTTCGGCCAATGGAAGGAATGGAAGTGACGACTGCGGAAAATGTATGCCGTGACCGTGGCGAGGAGGAACCACTTAGTTATAGAAGGATGAAGCCGAATGAAATTTCAGCAAGGTTGGTACTATCTATATAACAACCGTTCACTCACGAGAAGCTTTTCATGACATAGGTCAGAGCAAGATGGGTGTCCTAACTTCTTTCTTCTTGGCTGTTATTTGTAAGGTTACAGTGAAGGACTTCACGGAATATAACATCCACCCTAAATCTCAAATCTAGCGCCCAGTTACTTCTACCTTTTCTCAGAACTAAAGAAGAACAAAAAAAAAAAAATTTGAATGATAAGGTGAAAAATTATAGAAAATAGAAAAGTATTGTATATTAAAGTTTCTTATGAATAAAATTTGCTTTAATTTACGGATTTTTTATAGTCTATTTGAGAATGACTGGCCGTAATAAATCATTCTGTCAAAGACATTCCAGTGGCGCGCGCCAATAATTGTTTGCACAGGGATAGTCAAAATGACTAAATTCGGTAGAGAACTATAGTTTAAATTGGACAATGTGAAAAAACTTTTTATGGATGCATTAAAACATGTGACTGCTGATAATTGGAAAAACTGTATTCAACATGTCATAAAGGAAGAAGACCAAATGTACAAACTTGACCATCTGATAGACGAAACGATCGAGCCATTTATAATTTCAGTAGGACAAGATTCAGAATCAGATTCTGATTTTTAATAATTTATGTATAAATATACAAGTATATGTAATGTAATATGTATATTTAATAGAAATATGACATGTACCAAAAACACATGAAATAAGTATAAATTTTAGTATGTAACAAATAAAAATGTAAATATTGAATGTATGTATGTAAATATTAAATGTATGCAATATAATAATAATGACTGAGAAAGTTATATTTAAATATTAAAAACTTTTATTTTTAGTAAATGTATAAACAGATCACTCTACAAATCCTATCTACGTCTATGACACAGTCCGACGGGGATTATCGGACGGCATTTCTATTGTTCGACAAGTAAGTTTCGTTCCAGGTACAAAGCGTGCGGCTTATTTTGACCATCCTAGTGTAGTTACAACTGATTTTTCTGGTAGTTTTATTTGCCGCATTGCTGGCAAAAATCCAATACTACTCTTGCAAATAATGATTTATTACAAATAGACTATAGTAATAATGAAAATTATAAATATGAGAGGAAAATACAATTGTAATATATTATTAATGTGGAAATGACCAAATTTAAGTTGAAATAATATACGCCAAAACATAATTTTGACAGATATAAAGCCAATTTTACAGAGTCCCTCCACTGATTTGATGAACGAACACGATACAGCGATGAAACCGAAATTTTTTTGATTAGTTTTTTACTTTCGCTATCTCTAACAAGTTTTCAAGTTTCGACATACCAGACATGACAGCTTCATCATAGTTCTATACAAAAAGTTTACTAACCAAAAACCTATATTTCTGTATCTCTGTGAAACGAACGCCTGATTTGTAAATTTTTATTTATAATGGGTCTCGTCACTTGTTGCTCGTATCGATTCAATTTCGTTGCAGGTCACCTCGGTCTGTTGGTCCACGATTATTCGCAAAAAGCGGAAGTTCACAGCTATGAGAATGGTGGGGGTGTTAGTGAAACTCAGCGGGAAACTCGTAAATCTATACTTTTCTCCTACACTGACTTGCAATACATGAAAAAGGTTTCTCCTCCCTTGCAACCCGTGATTTTTATGAGGAAATATTTCCCAAATAACCGCAAAGATTACAAGACAGAAATAATTGATTAAATGTCAGTAATTTTAACATTTTTACGATTAATATATATTCTGTTTCCGCGAGTTGAAGTATCAATGGGGTCATTTCACATTTTCTGATTTATTTTTTTCTTGAAACAATAGGTCAAATTAAACATGTATGTGTATATGTAATTGTCAACTGGTTTCCTTAGTGTAGTTTCGCCTACTCGACTTGTTATCCCGATATTCTATATATTATAGCGTCTTTATCTCTAAATTTATAGAAGATATAATAAAAAATTTAAATGTATCAGGTGTGGAAAAAATAAAATTTGGAAGAATTTCTTTTAAAAACTACTACTTCCGGTTATTCAATTGTTATCAAAACCTTTTTAGCTCTTCCCAGGAATGTCACATTGAGGAATTCATAGTTAAACAGGTCTTATGTCTTATAATTTTTGAGAAATCGTCCGTCCAACATCCAGCCATACACACACACACACACACACACACACACACACACACACACACACACACACACACACAGACACAGACATCATTGTAAAAATGTTAAAATCGGATTGTAGTGACCTTGAAACGTGCTTATTCATTAAAATCTGGATATGTGATTTTTAGCATGATTCCAATACCTATCTTAGCGAGAGGTAAAAAGTAGCCATTTGTCTCTATATAGGTTACAAAAGATAAAAAAAAAAATAACAATCCCAAACTAGAGTCTTGCACACAGCTATCACACTAACAAATGCAAAAAAAAATAATGTTTCCATTGCAGTATATTTTTCAATCCTTCGTTATTTTTCTCGTAGTAATCCTTAACCGGTGGTTGTAGTTGTCAACTGCATGATCCTGTTTGTCGGACCACGTGAAATCCTATTCACGCTCACGATACGCACAACACTAATCCCGCTGCACGTGACTACATCGAGCATCCAGGCCTGGAATCCTGGATGACCTGGAACCGAACGGGATTCACGCACACCCACAATTTGCCTCGACTGCGACCTGGAGTTAGGAATTCCTTTTGAGCAATTAAATATTTACTTCAAAGAATGTTTTCGTTAGGTACGAACGAATAAGGATATTAATCATTCAGATAAAAATATTTATAAACTCATTATCTTCCTTAATACCTGAATTCCTCCATTTTGTGTAAGTACAAGACTGATTTTCATAACAGAAACAAACCGTTAAGATTCAGCTCCGCTTTGCCCTTCGGCCAAAAATAATTTAAAATGGAAATAAAATAAAAGAGTAGCAAAATAATATACAGGCTGTCTCTTAAATAGGAGGACATGGCTTAACCACAGATTCCTAAGGCTAAAATAAGACGATTTAACCAAACTTGCTTCTATCGAAAATTGTACCATTTAGCCAGAATTCTGCTTCAAAGTTATTCGAAAAAAAAATTATTTTGCTTATAATAATTGGACGCTTTCTTTGATTTGGATGAAATTTGGTATGACAGTTTATATGATTATAATTAAAAATTACTTGTTTGGCATTTGGATAGACGATTCACGATGCAGTCACTCAAGTTTTATTTTTTTCTGTCTGAACCGTAACAGATATCACAAATTACACACAGAGAGAAAAGTTTACTATTGAATGAATATTTCCGAAAAAAAATAATTTCACGTTTTCGGCATTGCCATTAAAAAATTACGGTCTAATCAATATTGGGACACCTACGTTTCATACACTAGTGGTTCTCTAATAATAACAAGTATCACCTTAAAAGATGACCTATAACCATATAAACTGTCATACCAAATTTCATCCAAATCAAATAAAGCGTCCAAAATTAATTTTTTTTCGAAGAACTTTGAAGCAGAATTCTGACTAAATGGTACACTTTCTGGTAGAAGCAAGTTTGGTTAAATCGTCTTATATTAGCCTCAGGAATCTGTGGTTAAGCCATGTCCCCCTATTTAAGAGACACCTGTATATTACTAACCGAGGTGGAAAGTGTTTCACAATGAAACTTTTTACCGAGGTTTGTATACTATTTTATTCACAATCGGAAATTAATAATGAATAAATGATATTTATATTATATTTATATTTATGGGGTCCCGTGGCCGCGTGCCTGAGTGTCTGGCCGCGAATCTGGGGATCCGGGTTCGATCCCGACCGACGCCAAATATTTCGAATTTTAAATGGCAACCTCAGTATTCTATCAAAAATTTCCCTTAATGGAAATTGTCATCTATTTTTATAAAGAAATAATGTAAATGAAAGCCGAAACAGAGAAAATAGATACTCGTTATAGAAGGCTATACAAGCACTCGTGCACTCAACACGAGCTTGAATATATTGCCTTGCCTTCTGTAACTTATGTTTTAATATACTATTCTATTTCCAAGCGTAAAGTAATAGCTTCACACATTGGATCCCAATCGGTACGTGAAGTCTGACTTGAATAGTGATGAAGTGTTGAGGAAAATACAATGCATTTCTTATAAAATTTATTTTTTGGACAATCGTGTGAGAAACAATTGTTCTCAATCTCAAAATGAGTGCCGGAAATAGTTAATTTCAACACTAGTGTGTGAAATAATTAAAGCATAAGTTTCTTGTTTTGCTATCATGAAAACAATAATTGCCATTAGAATAATACTACCTTTTTAGTTTATGTTCTGTATTTTTATTTAATACCAACGTTTTGGCACCATACACTGGTGCCTCCTTCAGGAAAAATGACATACAATGTGACAGAAGCAAAAATTAAGTACAGTAAAATTTTTGAAAGAAGTCCGATCAAGGCCATCTACGAACTGTATCTATGAATTAAGATTTTGTGCTGTCAAATTTAGTAGTGTCTTTTACTTAGTTTTTATGAGGGTAGACAAGATATAAAAACTATGTAAACGACACTACTAAATTTGACAGCATAAAATCTTAATTCATAGATGCAATTCGTAGATGGCCTTGATCGGACTTTTTAAAAAAAAATTATTGTATGTATATTTTTTTATGTATACAATTTACTAGACAATATATGCATGCGCGGCAATAACTTGGACGGCGAACATGCATCTCCTCAGGAAAACTCTCCTTTTGCCAGAGGAAAAACCGTCCGCAAAAACTGGCAGAGAAGTGATTTGTATAACTCAGAGACGCTTTATCGGTAGCGAAATACCGCAGCCGTACTCTTTATTAACAGATGTTACAAAAAATCTTGGTTACTTGTTTTTTGCTTTTGTCACATTTTATATGTCATTTTTTCCTGAAGAGGGTAACAGTTTATGGTGCCGAAACGTTGGTATTATATAAAAAATACAGAACATAACTAAAAAACTAGTATTATTCTAATTATTAATATGAGTTCTGAAAGATATTTTAATAATAATTGTCATGATCGTTTAATATACACTCTTTCAATTTTTCTTAGTGTTATTTGCAGTCTTCAACGATTTTTATTGATTAATGTTTAGAATCCGTACGTCATAATTTGTTTGATACACGTATTAAATACGTTCCTCTTGATTTCTCTAGAGAAATTTCTCAGCATTAATAATTTTAATGTCCAGCACAAAATATAATCCTCTTGTTACATGTTTTTAATTTTTATTATTGAAAGATATTCTAGTTCATTTCCTACGTATACGTATACATATATACATATTAATCCGTCTAGGTAAGTTATGTGTGTTGCTTTTATTTTATTTTTATGCCTGCATTGCATGTTGCTTTTCTACGTCTTATTAAGAGTATAATAAAATTGTAGTCTTGCTTTTGAATGTCCTTCAGCTAGATATTGCCATTTCTTGTAATTCTTTTGTATGTTTTGATATTAATAAGCTGTCGTCTGCAAGTCTGAGATGCGACAAGTATTTTCCATCTGTTCTACAAACAAAAGATTACTTGAGCACCAAAAATAACAAATGAGCACTGTATTGCTGTTAAAAAACAAGGGTAAATAATTTTGAAGACATAGTACTGACCAAAACTGTTTCTGAAATAGATGTCATTTTGTATTAGAATCTAAGACAAACTGATAAAGATAGTGATCAAACAAAATTTTGTCTGTCAGTAAATAGACTAAAAAAAATCTGATGTGGCCAGCACATTACCTTCCAGCAATTCTCTGTATTTTGTACAAATCCCATACCAAAAGTTCATTGGAAAAGATTCTATATCCAGTAAAATTGTATCATGAACATATACTATTTCCTACAAATTCCGTACGAGAGTTCCTTGGAGAAGAGAGAAGATTATGTAAATCCAATAAAATTAAACACGAACAAACACTATGTAAATAGCACTTGACACTAAAGGCCTATTTATAATGAGGTAACGTTAAACGTAACGCATGAGCGCTACGTGACCGGTAACGGAAACAAAATCTGTGATTTATAACAAACGCCAAAGGTAGCACATCTAACAATCAGAAAAATTCAGTATATTTCGTTGAAATTCAGCACAATTTTATTTATTGTCTACACATGTATTACGACATAGGAATAAATAAGGTTAGAATTTATTTTGTAATTGTAACAGTTCGCGAATATATCGATAATAGGTTTTTATAGTAAAACTGAAACAATGAACTCTGATTGGCTAGCGGTACAGTACATTTTCCGATAGAAGCAAGTTTAGTTAAATCGTCTTATTTTAGCCTCAAGAATCTGTGGTTAAGCCTTGTCCCCCTATTTGAGAGACACTCTGTATAGTATACCGTGAGTATTTTTTAACGTGAAACATTGGGTTTGTCATATCCATGGTTATGACTTGATATTTGATTGACAGCAATGTATTTGCCCGTTCCATTTAAAATGAAACATAGGGAACGAATCTGACAGAAATATTATGTTTAAATATTGTAAGAAATTTAGCGGAGTCAGAAAATCACTAGAGGGCACTAAACATATTTCGGGCACAAGGTGCATACAGTATTTTTTCTACATCTAAATTTAATTTTTAGAAAACAGATATAATTGTTTAAACAAAATTAACCTCTAATGACATCTTGTCAAGATGACAGATAACCGTTGAATTTTCCTATAAGTTATGATTTGACATTTGATTGACAGCAATGTATTTGCCTGTCTCATTTAAAATGCACATGGGGAATAAATTTGACAAAAGTATTATATTTAAATATTGTAGAAAATTTAGCCGGGTCAGAATACCATTCGGGCACAAAGTGCACACTATATTTTTTCTACAACTAATTTTAATTTAGAATGCAAGTATAATTATTTAAACAAAATTAAACTCTATTGACGTCTAATCAAATGTCAAATTCGTTCCCTATGTTTCATTTTAAATGGAACGGGCAAATACATTGCTGTCAATCAAATATCAAGTCGTAACCATGGATGTGACAAACCCTATGTTTCACGTTAAAAAATACTCACGGTATAGTTCCTGTTATGTTATGATGAACACAAAAGCCTTGTATTGTAGTTGGAAAGGTATTTAAAGACTTCTAACATAGAAATTTCTATGAAAAGATAAAGACCAGCTTTGTTAAGAACATCAACCTTTACAAATTATTCTGACGTAGACGTAAACAAATAAAAGCGACAAAAAACGATCGTTTAATAAAAAAGTTAATATGATTTTCCTCGTGGGGATTATATAAGTAAGTGAATTTCTCGTGAATATGTGATACGAAATGGTTGAGAAGTAGGTCACATATTGTTCCAGTGGTGGATTAATTAATTTTTGCTGTGCAAACAACTGCAAAAACTTTATGCAATTAATAGTCGTCCGCAATTGATAACGCTCTGGTAAGCTGGGTCAAATCACCGGTCGATCCGATATCCTCTCTTCCAATCAAATTGCTCGTTACAAAAGAGAACTTCGGAAAAATGATTACATTGAGGCAGCAGACATTGTTGCCGTTATCTCATTCGTGGATAGATCAAATTCACCAACGAACATGAATTAAAAAAAGTTGGGTAGAATTTGAAAGAAGGAAAAGTCATATAAATGGTTATATGAAGTCCGTTTCCACGACTTGATCTCCACGTCATCAATCCTAAGCATTGGGTTCAAATTGCCAGGGGAGGAGGGAATTAATGACGTCATATTGTCGGGCTCCATAGCAACATTGTCATATATAATAAAGTAGGCTACACAAATTTTGATAATACTGTCAAATATATTAATAAAATTAAAGGTTATAACTCAATTATTTATTTGGAAAATTATTGATTTAAACAGAAGATGATAAAATAGTATGCATAGCACGGTGGGAGATTCATTACAGCCTCGCGTTTTATGTAGACAACCTTCGGCTGCAATGAAAATTTTCCTCTCTGGGATGTAATATAGTATTATTTTGTACCTGATTTTTATTCTTCACATTATGCATTATTATTATTTTTATAAAGTGTAGATAAAAATTCAAAGTGTAGATCAAAAGTCAAAAGTATAGATAGTCAAAAATGTAGATAAAAAATTACTTTATTTACTGTTGATGTTAAATTATTAATTTAACAACAAAAAAGCATCAGGTACAAAATAAATTAATTTACAATGGGCTACTTGCGTTTTTTTTTTTCATTTTTTTAAAGAGCAGGTAAAAACTTGCTACCTTTTTTTCTTTTGACAATTTTTTTATTAATTAGCTAAAAAAAAATAATGAAATTTGATTATTTGAATTACCGCCATGTATGACGTAGAATTACGCCGCACCAATGAGTGGTCGTAAAGCCATAGCGTTTGTTTGTACAGGTAATGCAGATCTCCTGTTTGACGTTTCAACAATAGTTTGGAGGTTAGTATTTTAGTTTGTCTTTTTCGTATCGATATTTTAAATTACATGTAACTACCTATGTGTTTATTTGTGAAGTAATTAATAAATTTGGGAGCCCAGAGAGAGAAAAATGTCAAATTCAAATTAAAACTTTCTCGTATGCAAAGCCATCTATAAGATACATTCTTAAACACGGTTCACTTCTCCAGTTCAATATAAAGACGACACAGAAAATTTTCTTTCTTAATTTATTAAAAAACATTAATTTTTTTAAAATAAAATTTATATTTTTATACTTGTTTTGAACATAACATTACGTATTAAGTGATAGAAATTGGATTTTCAGTACCACGCAAGTAGCCCATTATTGTTGAAAAAAAATTATAATCTCAATAATTTAATGTGCCTACACCTTTATTAGGCATTTTCAGTACAATAATCTGTTAAAATATGGAATTTTCTGTGGGCTATATTTCTGTTTACATAGGTATATTTTGTTGTATGTGAATTTTCAACAAAATTATAGATAATAATCTAGAAATTGTTTTATATTAAAAAAAAAAAGCTTTAAGAATAGATGTTGCATGGCTGATATTTCGAGTAATGGGGTCCTATGCCATTTTTCTTTTATTTTTTTCTCTGTAAGAACAGGATAAAATAAGAACATTGAAACAGTTTGACAATATTATTAAACAAAGTATGACGATGGATGGCGCTAGTGTTTGCCTGTTTTGAAGTTTCAATATTAATTTAATTAATATTATTATTAATTTAATTAATAGTACAAATTGATTTAATTATAAATATATTATTATTGTTAATATTACTAGATGTTATAATTAAAAAAATTCATCAAACACAAAATTGTTAAATGTTTTGTTAGGTTATAGAACAACATGACATTTCATGTTCTTTTAAAAGGTGACCGCTGCAGACGCGCGAATCTCCTTTTTAAAATCAGGCGACCAATCAAATTCTTAGTACCTAACGCGTCATACCCAATTAGTAATCAGCTTTAATCACTTGTAGTTTGTGACCTAGTCAATATTTAAAGAAATTTTTTTCACTAATTCTCATTAATTTATGTATATTTTCGTCTTGTTATTTAAGATAGTTAAAATAGGACTATGGTATAGGACCCCATTGTTAATACTTATATATTATACATATGCATACCTATAAAACAAAATATATCAATAGAAAATGGTGAACACACCCCCGAAAACTTACTTATTGTATAATGTATATCTATAATTTTGAAATAATGTACATAAATTCTTGCAACCTCGCCAACATAGACCTAAATTAACCTAATTCCAAATTGCAACTGCGCGTCGCAATCCATCAGCAGCGACACTCGATGATTAGTTAATAACCAATAAAACAAGGCACCACCAATCCAATTACCCCAGCAACGCTTTTGTTTCTTGCAAATGGAAGTGCGTAGCGTCGCTTAGAGATAACGAACAATAAACAGTTCGGCTTCTTGAGAGAAATATGATACGGACTTGGCATTTTAATTAACTATGAGGCGTAAAGAACGACAGACAAAATGAACAGGATTTACGAAGAAAGAGAATGAAACGGTGATTAAGTTTGTGATTCTATTCATAAAATTGTCACAAACACAAATTCAAATACAACGAAAACAATGGTAGGTATATTGTCATATATAAATTATCATTTTAACTTAGAAACACGTTAAAATTAGATGACATAAAATGGCTATATACGAAAAGGTTATCGTAAAGAAAAAACTAACCTAGATATTTCAAACTTCTGCGTAGGGAAAAGATATTCTTTCAGATGTTGACAGTGCATAATCGAAAACAAAAAATATGCGATCCGACAATAAAGTAATGAAAGAGATTTTTACCTCCCGCTACCCTTGGTAAGGGAGGTATAGGAATAGTGGTAAAAATCACATATCGAGATTTTAGTAAATGACCACGTTTTAAGGTCTCTAGAATCCAATTTTAACATTTTCACGATGATGTCTGTGTGTGTGTATGTATGTGTGTGTGTATGTGTAGGGATTTTGTCTTCGCTCTAACTCAAATACTATCATTCAGAAAATTCTGAAACCTTGTATTTCTACCCTATTCTAATATGAATAGAAGCCATTAGATTTTGGTGTAAATCGGATAAACGGAAATGGTACTTTACTTGAAGCTCATAATGGTTTTTCTTCAAAAAATACCATTAAAGGCCATTTTTTCGCATTTAATGTCATTTGAAAATTATAGATTATTGAATTTTGTACAGGTATACATTAATACTTTTTCTATATATTTTACAGATAAATTTAAAAACCATTTTTCTTTTTTTAATCCCGAAGCCTAAGATAAACAAAATTTCTTTGTTACACAGTTTTTTTTTTCAAATGAATGTAACTGACAGGTAAAAGTCATTGTCAAAAAAACGAATCACTTCAAATTAATAACAGTGACATTAAATAATAATGAAAATCGTAAATAAAGCAACAGTTTTATGTTATATGCAAAGGAACTTATATAGTTTGCAGCATTAGTAAATATTTAGGTAGGTATGTATTTAAATTAATAAAAATTAAGTGACTGTCAAAAAACTAATCACTTCAAATTAATAATAGTGACATTTTAAAAAGAAAATGGTAAATAAATCAAAAGTTATATACAATGGAACAGTCTGCAGCATTAATAAATACGTAGGTATGTATTTTAATTAATAAAAATTAAATTGCAGGAAATTTTGTGTTAGCCACATCAGATTTTTTACCTATTGTGGCAACAGTCACCTCACGGGCACTCATGGCTGATGTGGAGAGTGCAACACAGGTGTCACTTTTGTGCCATTTAAAATTGGAAATATTTGGCGTCTATCGGGATCGAACCCGGTTCCCCTAGGTTCACGACCAGACACTCAAGCACGCGGCCACGGGACCCCGTGAGGTGACGCCTGGTAAGCACCCACACCGTAAAATATATCGTCATCATTACCGATGTCTACATGCGTTGTAGATACTGGCACACCCAGAAATGGGGAATATGCCGTGATGATATATTTACTTATTTATTTTATGATTTTAAATTTTAAGTACGAGTATATTTTAAAAAAGAAATTATAAAACTTTTTTTTTATATTTTAGGAAAACTACTACCTTTGCTTTATATTCTTATGATATGATATTCTCGATATTTATAAATCTGATACTCTTGTCAACTTATATACCACAATAGGTTTCACTAACAATAACTTTTTTTTTCACTATCTATTTTATTCGAAGAGCACATAACATTTCTCATTTTCTTCAGGAAATTAAAGTAGCGCATTGTCAAAAAATAAAAAAATACATTACATTACATTTGGCATAGAAATGTGTGGAATGTACCATTAAATAAAAATGTAATAACATGAGTTTATTTTGACATTACTACATTACTTTCATTTTTCTTCGATATACACGCGAACAAGATATTTGCAAAAGTTTTTACATTTATCAAGACGGTTCTACAAATTGCGTGTTACAAGTTAGTAATTTAAAAGAAATATGTAAAAGAAAATAATAAAATTGCACTAGTAGTTGAATGACGAAATAACTAGAAATGATAATGATTATAAAAAAAAATTGATTAAAAAAATATGATAATTAATGTACCTATTTAATTATTAAAACATTAAAATGTTTATTATTTATTAATTTTGTTCTGCGTATCCTTTTTCATTTGACATTTAAACGCTATTCATTGTTTTTCTTTTATGTAAACAATAAAGTTTCTCTGTTCTGTTGCATTAAACAAGTGAATAATTTCCGAAATGCAATTGTTTTAATCCCTCAAAAGTTCAGCTTTTACACAAAGCCTGCAGTAAAGTACAAAGCCTGGTTCATACAATACAAAACCAAATGTAAATGGGTAGGTTATGATCAGAATTTCATTAATTTTTCCCTGTTTATAAAGGGTGAGGCGATTAAAACAGAACACAAATTATGAATGAAAAACAGACACGAGGAATTTAATCTGAAACTTGCGAATATGATGCTACTCTCATATGCTTTGTTTGGTTGCTATGGTAGTTACAACTTTCAACTGACACAAGATGAAATTTATTCACAAGTTTCATAACCCAAGTTTCGGAGATGTTAACCTAAAAACAACTCAAAAGTTGTTTAACTTTTTAATTATTTAGATTTCTAAAGTGCGTAGGATCTAATCCTGCTAACTACGTACATTATATATTGTTGTTTTTATACATTATAATAAAATTACGTCAATAATTTTTTAACATTTATGTGTGAGACGATTTTTTCGGCTGTAATAGATCAATATAGAACAAATGAATTTCGTGAGGGGCAGATGTCAGAAATAAATTTCATACATAATTTACTCAATGATGGAGCCATGGAAAAATTTATGGTTTAATTTTATGAATGAATTGTATCAAAAACAAAATTTCTCGATATTTATCATAAGATATATAATTAAATAATTTTTAAAAATATTCAAAAGTGAGGTTAAAATCACTCCTGTGAGGGGCAGGTGACGTCATTCTGGAATGGTCTATAACTCCAAACATTTGAAAGCTGGAATTGATTATAATTGATCAATCGGAAGTTTCCTCATTTGGAGTTCTTATAAGTTTTTATTGAAAAAAGAAGTTACATAACTTTTTTTGACATTTTATGTTATAAATCTTAAAGAATATTTTATTCTCTACACGGTATGATTACACTGTTTTCAGTATGTTATAATACTAGGGGTTGTTTTTATATTCCCGGGATAGGCATGAAAAGAAAAGATCAGAACGGCAACAAAAATTTATTTTTTATGTAGGCTCTTGCTTTTGGATAAGAGTATTACATCGTTTCAATAACATCTTTAATCCATTATAAAAATATTCCTTTGTTTTATCCGCAAAATGCCTTTCAACTGCCGCTAAGTTCGTTATCATACATTAATTTTCCACTTAGTATTTTTTTGAGACTTGGAAACAAAAAATAGTCACAGGGGAGTAGATCTGGACTGCAAGGCGGATGGTCAGTTTCTACAAAGCCACATTCAGCAACGGCAGGTTTTGAAAAGTCTTGACTTCTAGGGTGGTGCATTATCATGATTAGAAAACAATATAATGCAAAATTACATTAAAATTGAAAACTACCTAGTCCGGGAATATAAAAACGACCCGTCTGTGTAAAGAAATTGTTTCATAAATCTTGTAACATATGCTGTTTCACTAAGAAAAATGTTAGGATGTTCAAATACTACTTAATTGTGAATTGACAAATATGCAATTTACATTATGTTCATGAAATAATTTTACTGGAAATATAAAATCTTTCGCGAGGAATTTACATAAAACACATATTGGCGGAAGGTAAAGTGTTGGCTACATCAGATGTTTTTAAGATGTGTACGGTCTAACAAATGTGTATCATGGTTACAAATAGAATAGGGATATATAAAGTAATTGCAACTTTAAACTATTTCGAAAATAGGTCTGTATTATTTGATTTTTAAGTATTTTTTTTATTATTTTATTATTTATTTAATTAAAATTAAACTGACGCTACTATATTTCCAAAGTAGATTAAAGGATTACACATTTCTGTTCGTAATTACAAGAGCTACAAAATGTAATAAAATGTAATACTCTGGAGAAATCACATTAAGGCTTCGTTCCGACACTAATCTATAATATTAATATAATAATTTTTATAATAAAAATATAAATACACACTTGTACTTTTGTACACATCAAAAATATAAATTATAAAATGACATTTGACAGTTACTTGACAGTCAAATGTAGGGAATTTTTAGAAAAAGTGACGCATGTCCCAGTTTTCCATTAAAAGTCTATTTATCTGTCTTTCTTACACCCACATCATTGTGCGAGAGAGAAAACTTTTCAAGTCACTTGAGAAGAAAAACTTCATCGTGTAATGCACGCTTAATAAAGTTTAAATGTTAATATGTATTTGTTTTTTATCGACAACTTGATAACGAAAGACAATCAAAAAATTTTCCACTCTTAATTTTCTGTTTGCGTCAGTCCCCTGAATCAAATTCGAAAAATAGGAGCGTCATTTTCGAGAGACCTCTATTTATATTGAGAGTGAACCACCACACAGTAGTAAACCTAACAACCCTAATTTTTATCGGGTGTAAGATTTGTGATGTCATCTTACTGTACTGCGTAGTAAGTGAATGCGCCAAGAATAGAGCCATCAGTTTCTGCTCGTGTTCTCTCAGTCTGTGTTCGGTCGATGATATATTTCTCTTTGTTTTCTTTCCTACATTTCTATCAGGCACTTGGTGCCCGGGCGGAAATCTCCGGTTCTCGTTAGGCTGACGGCGTAAACTGATTTCCGGTTGGAGAAATCGAGGTCCGGAGATCTGGAGAGCAGCATAAACACTCACAAACTAATCCACGTCTTCCGCATAGTAATCATCCAGTAATCGTCATTATTTAATTCTTGACCTATTTTTCAAACTCTGTCAATAGGGAGTTCTTGCATACCCTACGAGTAGGACGCACACCGTTTTTAACACGGTATATATATATCGGCTGTCTACTTGGAAACCGTCATATAGGGAATACAATGTTATTTTGCATTTTGCTTTAGTTACGGACCTATTAAATTTAGAGAAAAGTTTTAAATAAATAATCTGATGTGGCCAGCACATGACCTCCCGCAAATTCCATGTTTAAAAGAGTAATGAGCTTTAAGTAAAGTATCCTTTTCCTTTCCGGTTGATCGTTTATAAACAAAATCTAATTTATTGTTTTAATAAATAGAAGTCTGTAATACGAAATAAATTTCGTGCCAAAAATAATCGATTATCATGGGCCTACAGCGCTCACCATCAACTATAATAGTTCGACCTTCATCATTTTCGAAAAAATAAGTTCCAATGACGCCACCTGACCATAGTGCGCACCAAACAGTCTCATTTGGACATGTAATGGTACCTCGTAAATCACATGAAGATTTTCCTCTGCCCATATCTGGCAATTTTGCTTGCTAACATACCCAGAGAGGAGAAAATGTGCCTCACCAAAGAAAAAGATAATCCTCGAAAAATCATCATCAACTTCCATGTGCTCTAAAAACGCAATCTGTGAAATTCTTTGCTGTACATGATCTATGTCGTAAATGTGTAGTTGTAAACCAATATTTGACATTTTGAAAACATGTACTTATACTGACAGATTTATATTTACAAATCAAATATATTTCTACTAAATTCTTCTTAACACGGTTTCATTATTAATGTAAATGTGACAGTGACATTTGTTTAAATACGTCAAAATTTTATTAAAGTATTATGTTTTTGTTTGACGCATGGGTCAGATGATGTACAAAAATAAATTATTTTATAAATTTATATTTAAAGTTTTTTAAAGTTATATTATCGTAGAATTGAAGATTGTACCATTATATTATATTTTTAATAGTAAAAGTTGCTGAAAAATTATATTCAATGCAATTTTTTCAAGAAAAACTGGTAAAAGCTTGTATAAGTAATACTTCCGGTTATCTGATATACAGTAAAAACTAATCAACTCTTCCCACGTTAGTATAGAATGGGTATACCAAATTTCAAAATTTTCTGATTGATAGTATTTGAGTAATCGTGTCCACAGGATCCACACATCCACACACACATACACACACACATACATACCCACAGACATCATTGTAAAAATGTTAAAATCGGATTCTGGGGACATCAAAACGTGCTTATTCACTAAAATCTCTCTATATGCGATTTTTAGCACGATCCCTATACCTCCCTTACCTAGGGTAGCGGGAGGTAAAAAGTTGTTCAGAGTTAAAAACTACACAACATGGGACTAAAATTAATCACAATTTCTTTTTATTTTACGAAAAAAAAACGCAAATTAAAATAGGCATTTTACAGCAAATTTCAGAGTGCCATTGAATTACTGATGTTTAATTTTTTTATATGACAGATCTCATAATTCTATATAATTATTAAAAGGGTAAGTAAACACAAAAAAGTATGAAATGAATCAAGAGTGGTATATTATTATAACATTCAAAATTAATTATAATAATAATGTGTTAAAAGTTTAATGTCAAATAAAAACAAATAAAACATCAGTAATTCAATGGTACTCTGAAATATGCTGTAAATTGCGAATTTTAATTTGCGTTTTTTTGTTAAAATAACAAGAAATTGTAATTAATTTTAGTCCCATGTTGTGTAGTTTTTTTATTCTGAACGAACTTTTTTATTTTCAACTTTTCTCTATATAACGGATACAGGGTGTTATGTAAGTAAGTGTACAACCCTTATGCCCGTATTCATAAACACTCGTAAAAATTTTAAACGCTTCGTTATAATTTTTATCCAATAAAAACAGTCGACATTGAAAGAAAAATCGAAATTTTATTTGTCAAGTTTGATTCTATTTGTCCAAAATTATAACGAACCGTTTTGAAACGAATGTTTATGAATATGGGCATTAACCTATAGTAGGACTGACCCCATAGATAATAAATATGACAATAATTTTTGTTTAACATGCTTTCTACAAGAACTAGAGGCCTTTAAAACTGACCAATCATAGTTAAAAAATTTGTAAAAAAGTAAAAATCAATGTGTTCTCTGGAAAAAAAATGTCACACGTCACGAATGACATAAGATCATTGACGTCTATTTGGAAATAACTCTCTGTACCGTCTTGCAGCAGCACGACTATTTTGGAATGTCTCGCCATAATGATGATACGCAACTGTTAATTTCAGACAAATCGGATAGAGATAGATTATACGAGATGTGTTCTTCAATAAATACGGATCTTAATAATAATCTTAATAATTTTGTGGGGTCCCGTGGCCGCGTGACTCAGTGTCAGATCGCGAACCTGGGGGAACCAGGTTCGATCCCGACAAACGCCAAATATTTCCAATTTTAAATGGCGCAAAAGTGACCCCTGTGATGCACTCTCCACACCAGCTATGAGCGAGGCTATGAGTGCCCGTGAGGTGACGCCTGGTAAGCGCCCACACGGTAAAATATATCGTCATCATTACCGATGTCTACATGTGTTGTAGATACTGGCACACCCAGAAATGGGTAATATGCCGTAATGATATATTTATTTATTTATTTAATAATTTAGCAGTATGGGTGAAAAATAATGGCCTCAAAATTAATTCTGATAAATCTTCCATGATGGTATTCGGCTATAACGCTATTGTACCAGATATTATACTCGATGGGGAAGTTTTAGAACGTGTTACAAAAATTGCAAAACTCTTGTCTTAGGTATGTTTACGGCGTGTGTAGATATGATCCCATTAGTGAATATAGCACGCTTGCAAATAATAATAATAAAAATAATAATAATAAAAATAATAATAAGGCTGCTCTTCCACCTAACCGATACAACACACATATACATATATAACAATATTAAATGAAATGAATGTCACACAAAGCAATACAAAAATACATCATATAAAGTATAAGCAGAAATACAATTTACAAAAATGTCAAAAAATGTTTCAAATAATTGTATCACGAAGGGTAACTTAATACAAAAATACATAAAGTATAAATAGAAATACAAAGTACATAAATGTCAAAAAATGTTTCTATTAATTAAATCACGAAGGGTAACTGAAACTGCTAAATAAGAAAATGAACACTTAAATTTTGCTTTTTTAAAAAATGGTACAACGTATAACTCTTTGGCACGTAGACCGTAGTCATAATGCTTCAAGTTTAATTTATTGTATAAGTAAGATGGAGTACTTGAAAGTTTGATTTTGTGGACTAGGCACATGTAAATATGCAAGACATTAACGATAAAGTACGGTCTGCTTACTTTATTGTAACTCATAAAGTTAAAATAACAGGTACTCCGTCATATCTTTATTAAAAATTAATGTTAAAAACTTATAATTATGGTCTTAGAGGTAAGGATTTATATGAAATACCAACCTACAACAAATCAAAATATAAATCTTATTTCTCGTATTTGGCACCGTTTTATTACAATTCTATTCCACATGAATTAAAATCTCTATCAATAAATTCATTTAAAAACAAGATTAAGATATTCTAGAGACTATTATTATTAATTTTCTATACTTCTATTTTTATATATTATTTGTGTTATTTACTATGAATATTGGCAAGAAATAATTTTTTCTGTATTTTAGTTAATTTTTTTTTGTTTGTATTGGCATTTTGGTAAATTATTATTATAAATGTATTGGTTGGGTGGAAGAACAGCCTATGGCTAAAGCCCGCCATTGACATATCAGTCAATAATAGTTATTTATGTATTAAGAGCGTAAAGAGGCTTTTATGGCCTGCGGCGGGATTTTGAGCCCGAGGCGTAAGTCGAGGGATAAAAACACGTCAAAGGCCATAAAAGCAAGTTACGCTCGTAGTACATATAAAACTTTATACACGGACGAAAATTTTCAAATTATGAGTGTTAGAAAAATTGTATCGAAAAGAATTTGTCCCCGTACATCCAGTATCTAGTGTTGCTATGAAAGCGGAGAACAACAGTTTATTGTTTGTTTATTAGTTATGTCATTTGAGTTTTATTTTGTGTACCTCCGTGCTTTCCATATAAATATCACAAAATAAATTTTCATTTTTCATTAAAGAATATAAAAATTTTCGATTTGTAATAAAAAAATTTCATGTTGCCTGTTTAAATTGTTTATATTGTAGGTTATAATTTGGTTTGACGTTTATGTCAAAGAAATTCGTGTATAATTGTCAAATTATGATACGTCCGTGCATAAAGTATTATTATTATAAACCATATTCATGTTGCAGAAAGCATGTAAAACAAAAATTATTGCTATATTTACTATCTATAGTGTCAGTTCTACCATAGATTAAGCGTTGTACACTTACTAACATAACACCTGTATGTATTCATATTATAATGAAATACTTCGGAAATGAAATGTTTACCGCATTGTGAAAAACTAATCGTGATAACATTGAAATATGCACGGAAAGCCAGTCACATTCACATTCACAACTACGTTAATGTGCATTAAAATGCTCTCTCCATTTGGTGTGAAATAAATCTGCTCGATTTATAAATTATGCGATTCACAGGTACGCGAAATATATATTTATGAAGTCTGTGTATTTGCACCGAAATAATACACATAAATTTCAAGAAAATATCGACATTTTATGTCTAAATATGAGGTGATTTATTTGATTTGGTTGTAAAATTCGAAACGGGGATATAAATATCGCCTGTACTGTAACTGTTATTGACACTTTCTATGTTATCAATAAATAATCACCAAACTCGAAATGATACTGATGATATTGTTTTATCGCACGATACGCTTTGTCACTAAATAAACACATAGATGATTATTTAATCGAGGGAAACGTTTTCCATATTCCACTGTGTATTCATGGATTTTTTTTCAATGAACTATCCATTTATTCATTAAAGTAGATGATATGTTTTAACATCAAAACATGTTTTGATATTTGAAACTAATTTAAAAATGATGAGTTTGTTGTCAGTAAAGTTCATACTCGTACTTCTTTCAAATTGAATGAAATGTTCTTCAAAATATTTCTATAACGGGTAATGACTAAAAATGAGAAAGCTTTTGCAGAACATAAACTAAATTTATTTATTCCTCCATTCAAAGAAACAATTAGTGTTATTTGATTATTTTTAAATCTTCACCACTTAAAATAGTATACCGTGAGTATTTTTTAACGTGAAACATTGGGTTTGTCATATCCATAGTTACGATTCGACTTTTGATTGACAGCAATGTATTTGCGTGTCCCACTTAAAATGAAACATAGGGAACGAATTTGACAGATGTATTATAATTTAAATATTGTAAGAAATTTACCCAAGTCAGAAAACCACTCAAGAGCACTAAACATATTTCGGGCACAAGGTGCACACAATATTTTTTCTACAACTAAATTTAATTTTTAGAAAACAGGTATAATTATTGAATCAAAATTAACCTCTAATGACATCATGTCAATATGACAGATAACCGCTATAAGTTACGTCTTGACATTTGATTGACAGCTATGTATTTACCTGTCTCATTTATAACATATGGAATGAATTTGACAGAAGTATTATATTTAAGTATTGTCAGAAAATCACTCGGGAACAAGGTGCACACAATATTTTTATTTAATTTAGAAAACAGGTAGAATTATTTAAACAAAACCTCCACTGACGTCTTGTCAAATGTCAAATTCGTTCCCTATGTTTCATTTTAAATGGGACGGGCAAATACATTGCTGTCAATCAAATGTCAAGTCGTAACCATGGATGACAAATCCAATGTTTCACGTTAAAAAATACTCACGGTATTGTGTTATTAGGAGTAAAAGTGACACTTTTTGTGGCGAGCATGTAAGTTTGAACGACGAGCGGTACGCGAGTCGGACAACTGCATGCGAGGCACACAATGACACTTTTACTCCGAATGACACATTATAATTTTTCTTCAAACGTAAGTATTTAAATAAGATAATTACAACTTGACGTAACAATAATTATAAATATTTTACGTGAAGGACGTTTGATGATTTCAATTGCTCTGTTGCTATGGATACTTCCGTATTTGTTCACTTTTTGTTATAAACCAAAACATTCAAGTGATAATTTTCACGTTTTGACGTTTAAATAAAAACTATGCAATTTTATATTCTCCTTATGTGCAATTATATCAGAATTTGAAGTATTGCCATGTACGGCCCTTGAAGTTGTTCAAATGAATGGAAGTTCAATAATATTGTTGAAGGATATGATATGTCGAGGAATCGCTGAAAAACAATACGCTTTTCATATCACTTTAATTCTAAATATTCTTACCGTCGTTGCCAATATGTAAGTCTGCTATTTTATAATATGTTATTTCGTTAAATATAAACTGTTTATATTTCAATTTGTAGGTTATCTTGGTTAGAGTATTTGCTCATGTTTTTTTCGTAATAAATAATAGGTAGGTGTCGATATTTGACATTTCAGCAATGTTCGCCTCGCGTATTTGACAGGTATATCGATCGGTGACTATGTCGGTAACGGCGGATTTTTACAATAATGACAGATGTCGCTGCCGTGATTTTGGTTTATATAAATTAATTTTAAATATAGGAAATGTTAAAGTAAAAAAATAACTTATGCAGGTAGTACTTTTTTATATGAACTTTATTATAGTAAAGATGATTTCTTTTCTAAATGCCCATAAACGTCCAGTGTATTTTGATTATTTTACCGCATAGTTAGACAAGTTACAACACAGTAAGCGTAAAATGTAGGTTACTCTTGCTGTGTATACAATTGTAAAGTTCCCATTACACTTCAGGAGGGCCAAAAATATTTTTTTAAATGTCCGACGCTTTTCGAGAAAATTTGATCGATTTATCCGTGTAAAAGTGTAAAAGCGCTGTAAAGTAAACAGTAAAAGGGTAAAACTAGGATGAGTAGACATCGATGATTTTATTAACCCGATTTTATCTGGTAGCGTTGCCTCTCAAAGGTCGCCTTGTGATTTTTCAGTCGAATATTACATCTGTAGAAAAAGGTACCAACTCTACCACAAAAGCACAGCTAAGATCAAGGAAAAAAAGATATACATATATGTGTTTTCAACAAACAACTACACACTTCAATTCCTATCAGAATATATAGAGCACATTTGTTTGATTTATATAACGCTCTTGCACTTTAAACTTGTCATTATTGTCACTGTCGCCGTCTTTTCAATTTTCATTATAAATAACTCGCAGTGCCATTATGTGTTGTGCAGTTGGCAACTGTTCCCGTATGTATAATGGTGTGAATTTTTAACCTGCATGAATATTCCGAGTTGAGTTGCACGGCCTGCTCGGATGTTAAGTGAGGAATTTCCAACATCTTTCATTATTCATCCACCATTTGGAATTCCAAACAGTTGCTAGTGTCAGCAGCTACTTCGATCTGTCTGCCAGACGAACACCTGGTGACACACTTACATTTGGTGACATTTGCTCCCTCGAAGATGGGGTTGGCATTCTGAGAAAATCAAGTACAAAGTTTGCAAAGTTACAGAAGAGAAGACATTCTAAAGTACGAAGTACAATGAAGTATTATACGCATACGTATCATCACTCCGTATTACTTATTACGAGTATCATATGTACTTCATTTCAAAATGAATCGGACTAATAAATTAGTTCGTCAAACATATTCCAATTGCGCGTCACTAGTAATGGCAACGGATATTTAAAAAAAAATGTAGAATTCATATTTTAAAATAAACAAATTATTCTAATGTCCAGTGAGATTATTTGCGACACAATAAAATACTTTTATGTCTTACTAGTATGTTATTGTTTTATAACAACAACAACCTCAACATTAGGTCCGTTATTGAGTAAATAATGCCCTAGGGCGTATTAAGTTGCTATGGTAATGTTGACAACAAACTGAGGTTAATAATACTGATACTAACATAAAGTGCAGTTAAGAAGCATTGGGAATTGTAATCGTTTATAATCATATTTGTTTCATCACAAATACAAACCAGCATACTTCTTATTCTTAGCAATAACATTGCTCGTCTATATTGACAGAAAAATACCACAAGAAATATATTTTTTGTTTGAAAAAATGCTTTGTTTGCAGAAACAAAATGTTACCTAGATACCGCATTCACAGGCTACTTTGTAAGTTGTATTAAAATTTTGTGATTTATTATTTTTGTTTGATAAATTCTAGTGAGACAAAATGTTTGATAAGAATTTCTAGTAAGACATAAAACGTTGAAGGCACCACGGGTGTTAAACGACAATAATGCCTTCGATCAACGTACTCGCCTCGGGCCAGAGGCCCTCGACAGTACACTGTTGACCTCAGGCATTATTGTCCTTATAACAACCCTTGGTACCTTAATTACTATTCCACTGTGAATTATTAACATAAAGAAAAAGTCCCGGTTTGGACGTTTCAAAATATGGTAACTCTATGTATATGTTAATTCATTGTTTTGTTTTATTCAGTCATTTGAACGACTTCCACTTTTTTCTTCTTCAAAAACATCACTTTTTGTCGCTTTACATTCATGACACTATTTTATCATGTTTTTCTGTTCAAAAAATCAACAGATACATAAAGAATTTCTGTAGCAGTTTCTCTTTTCACACAAAAGAATCGAATCAGTCAACGAACTTCGCACTTGGCAGGATCTGGAATCGACACGGCCATTTTGAACATACAATACAAACAATGTTACTGCGATCCTCGGAATGAAACACAAGACATCAACGATGCCACCAATGGAAAAGTAATTTCTCCTACCCCTTCCCCCATTGTTGTTTTGATGTTGGTAACCTTATTTTTACTTGTCTTTCGACGTGTACTATCCGTCACATCCATGTTAAGTTCTAATACAAACTGATCTCTTTCTCGGAAGCATTTGAAGATCGGACCAATGTAATATGTACTTTTAAAATTTGTAACACAGGTTTAGAACCTGTATTTCATAATTTTTTGCGTTAATTTGGGCTCCAATATAGCTTTTCACCATGATGGCATAATATCTGCCTTTGTCTATCGATGAAAAATTTGTTTGATTTTTCGTATCGCGCTCGAAGTACTCGATGGTAACAGACATGCGCAATGTTCTTTCTCAGTGAATGAATAGATTCTGACACATTGTAACATTAACATTCTAACCTGTTGAGTTGTTTTTCTTACCAAAATGACAGAATAGTGGACTGTTAACGAAATTGACCAGTTAACAAATTTAGTAGCCTATTCAGAGAAACACATTAATAAAGGTTACTACAGATATAAAAATTGTTATCATAAAGACATTTGTAACAATCTTTAGGAATTTGTTAATTCAGAACCAACGTCGGTATTTTAGTTGTTATGTTTACAATAATCTGTCAAAGCTTTAATTTTTTTGAAGTAATGAGTTAGGTACTACTAAACTTTAACAGCCCAATTCACAAAAAAGTTTAAGCTAATCCTCATTTTTGGATTAGTGAATTCTATTCTATTCCAGTATTTAAAATTTAATTTTCATGATATTATCAATAAAGGTAGATACTAGGAATAGATTAGACTATATTTTAAGTTATAAACTGTCAAAATTAGAGTAGAATTCGCTAATCCAAAAAGGGGGATTAGCTTAAACCTTTTTGTGAATCGGGCTGCAAAAGGCAAACGTTCCCCCGAAACAACTAAAGAACAATGTGATATTTATGTGTCGTGATCGGTATCTTCTAAATTGTTTAGAACGGGTACGAATCTACGAAAAATGATCCTTAACATGAAAATATTTCAAAACATATTTTTTTAATTAATACGTAATAGAAACAGCAAGTATTTGCAATAAAATTAATAAATATTACTAACAGATGATAGAAAAGGTTCCTTGACTGGATATGTTGATGAGGTAATAAAAATTTCTGGATTGGTCACAAAATTTTATTTACTAAATTCTCGGGTCGACCGGTTTCGAACTCCACATGAGCCTTCCTCAGGAGATGAGAATTATGAAAATTTTAGATACATGGCATAACAAAATATATGAAAAACTTTTTATAAAAAACTAAGAACAAATGTTCTACGTGAACCACACCCATTGAACTACTACTACTACTAGAAGTTGGTTGATGGTAGTCGATGCGCGTGGATTAATGGATGCAGTGTGACCGTTACCCTACGCTCGGGGCCATAGCGACGTCACGTCAATATACCCCTTCTCGAAATAATAATTTATTTCTGCGTAAACTACAAATAATTAATTGATATAAAAAATACTGATATTTTATTAGTTATATCTTCCAAATATTTTAATGGTATCTATCCAGTTTGCTATCAATCAACGTATCTATTTATTATGGTTAAGTTATCTGGGTAATTACAGTTCAAATTAATTGTTAGTGAAGCATAGACAATAGCAGGTTTAGATTGGTAGCTTGCAGGTGTTCAGAGGAGTGTAATGACGTCAGTGATTGGTCGGCTCGAAACAGGACAATCACTTTGATAATGCTTGACCCGTTCGCCTAGACAACGCCGCTCATCTGTGAA
Organism: Ophonus ardosiacus; assembly: GCA_943142095.1. Classification (NCBI taxonomy): domain Eukaryota; kingdom Metazoa; phylum Arthropoda; class Insecta; order Coleoptera; family Carabidae; genus Ophonus; species Ophonus ardosiacus. The sequence continues at coordinate 45,120,850 of OW964829.1, read as the reverse complement.
CGCAGGGATTGAATATAGAGTTACAAATTATGGACCAATATAACCAGCAGCGAGAATGCAAATCAGAATCAAAACGAGAACAGCTACTGTAATGTGAACTGTAACACATCGTGATTTATCTGCCTGCTATACTCAAAGGCAAAGATATAAGAGCTACCTCACGCTGTGTGTCGTGCGAGTCAAAACCAGAAAAGTTAACCGACCAATTTGCAAAGGAATAAGTAACCAATGTACAGGATGGAACAAATTCGAGTTCCTTATATGAAAAAAAATTCTTATTATGCACGCTACAGAAAATTGATGTAGGTCTTTATAGGCCAACTCTTTGATACAATTTTAACGGGAACCACAGGAATTTTCTGTCTTTTGTTTCTGAGCTACAGACTAAAACTTGTTTTTGGCTTATTTTGAAAATACGGAATATCTCGCTTATTATGATAGATATAGAAAAAATGTTTAGATAATTTTTATACAGTTTTTTACGTAGAATAATGTGGTGTAATTAGATTTTTTCAAAACGTAATTATTCTCGAGATGTACAGTAATACAAAAAAATCTCCATTCGACAATAGTTTTAATGTATTTTAGGAAAATAGCAGTTATAAACCCAATGGGTGGAATTCAGTGGGTTGTTTTAAGGTCTGTATTAAAACTTGTATTAAGTAAATGGCAACATTGTAATATTTTCCACATCTATCCATGAGATTCAATTGTGATTTAGAAATTTTACCACAGGGAAAAGTAATACAGGTATCCTTTAGTCAAATGAGGAAGTATTATTGTAAATGGAAGGTGTAAAAGGAAACTCTTTATTGCAAAATTAGGTTAGAAATATGTCAAATTTTATGTGTCAAATATTTCATACATGAATGTTAATGAATTTTAAAATATCTCAACCCCCGTTTTGATCAGTTTTGACATGTGTCCTTTTTTTCTTAATTCTGTTAATAATATTTTTTTCTTTATTTGATCCTTTGGTCTCTTATTTTTTTCTGACAGGTATTACAAAGTTGCCAAAATAAATTTGACAAAGGACTGTTTTAGCTTAAAACACGCTAATACAACCCACTGAATCTCACCCAATATATTTAATTTTCTTTTAATCCAAAATGAAACGCAGTATATTACGTTATTATAAATATAAAAACAAATAATATACTTAATTTATTTATATTATGGGGTAAACATTGAAAGTATTCATAATGACAAAAAAGTCTCCGTACGATACCTAAAACATTTAAATAATAAATAAATAAAAATAAATATATCATCACGGCATATTACCATTTCTGAGTGTGCCACAATCTGCTTTATCGCAGATATTGGTAATGATGACATATTTGTACCGTGCGGGCGTTTACCAGGCGTCACCTCGCGTGCACTCATTGCTGGCGTGGAGAGTGCATCACAGGGGTCACTTTTGTGCCATTTAAAATTGGAAATATTTGGCGACGGTCGGGATCGAACCCGATTCCCCAGGTTCGCGACCAGACACTCTGGCACGCGGCCACGGGACCCCATACAAATAATAAACCATTTATTTATGTTTCATATGGCCGTTTGCACCAACGTAACTTAAATATTAAACTCGGCTTAAATTGACAATATTGTATCGAAATGAAATGTCAAATGAATTATAATATATTTCTGTCAAAATTTCGATTTGCATTTTTTTGTTTAAGCCTAGCTTAAAATTTAAGCCTTGTTGGTGCAAATGGGCAATAAAGAAATATAATGTTTGGATGGTTTTCCTTTGATTTTTCCACCAGTAACTAAGCGATGAGTTATATTCTGACATTTTTCTTGTAATTAATTTTAAATTCAGAACTAAATTGTTATGAACAAATTTGTGGACAGAATTTTATGTAAACAAATATTTTCTATATATATATATATATATATATATATATATATATATATATATATATATATATATATATTTGCGTACAAACTAGATTGACACAGCCAGCAACGGAGTATTTTTCTGGTTACCATTAAAATATTAGACAGTATAATAATGTTTTAATCAGTGGTACTCGTTTATTATATTCTCGTTGCTTGTAATATTGTAATATTAATTTATTTATTTATAAATTTGAGACTCTCGAGTGGAGATCGAGAAAAGGCAAGAAAAAATGACGAGACGAGATGCAAAGGAACCTCGTCTCAATCTGAGACGAAACGAGGAGGAATTGTTTTTCGACGTTTCTCGTCTCGCGGCATCACTAGGCCATATAGAAAATTTATCAAATATAATACGATTTGAAGGACTTAACTTGAAAGAATGTCCCATCTGACTTTTCCTTTCGTCATTAATAAAGATAAACTCGTAAAGGTATAGCTAGTCTTTTGATCTTGGTTGCCAGTCACGCAATCTAAGCATTTGTGGGACGTTCTGAAGCGAAAGTTAAAGCAATAAAAATCACTTCAAAACAATAAATAAATATCTGATGCGGCCAACACAATACCTCCCGTCATTTAATTTTTGTATATAAATATATACATACCTAGGTACATACTTTTTCTAAAACTTCAAGCTATATTAAATTCCTTTGCATGCAAGTATTGTTGTATTTACTATTTACTTTTTAAAATGTCACTATTATTAATTTAAAATGATTAGTTTTTTGACAGTGACATTTATCTGTCAGTTACATCTTACATACATTTCAAATATGAACTGTGTAACTAAGGAATTGTGTTTATCTTTATAAATCATGGGCACCGAGTTATAAAAAAAAATTGTCTGTGAAATATAAAGAAAAAAAATAATTTATATCTGTAATTCATAATAGTATATTATGTGGCAAGTGTGTGAAGCTTAAACCACCGAATGTAAAATAGGCTTCACACAAGTGTTACATACTATACTTTTTCTACGACCTTGCAATAAAATATATTTTTTCTTCAAATTGTCATTGTTTTAACGTAAAGCCTCTGTCTTTTCGACTTGTGTAACCATACTTACCAACGTTACAGGTGTTTAACAGCTTTGTTTTATTAAAATACAACTCAGTTTGTAATATTTAAAATAATGACCGGTGCGTGAAATGTTGCTTCACGCACAGCGCACAGTGTGCAAAAAATCAAACTTCACACATAAAAATTGATACGTGAAGTACTCACTTCACGCATGGGAGTAAAAAATTATTTTGAGCTTCTAGTAAAGAGTCATTTTCGATCGGATTTACACCAAAATCTAATGTCGTCTTTTTACATTAGAATAGTGTCGAAATACATTTAAATTTTCCGATTGATAGTATTTGCGTTAGAGTTAGAGCGTTAACAAGGTCCTTACACACACACACACACACACACACACACACACACACACACACAACACACACACACACATCGTGAAAATGTTAAAATCGGTTTCCACGGGCCACAAAACGTGTCATTTACCAAAAGCTCAATATAAATAAATAAATATATCATCACGGCATATTACCCATTTCTGGGTGTGCCAGTATCTACAACACATGTAGACATCGGTAATGATGACGATATATTTTACCGTGTGGGCGCTTACCAGGCATCACCTCACGGGCACTCATAGCTGGCGTGGAGAGTGCACCACAGGGATCATTTTCGTGCCATTTAAAATTGGAAATATTTGGCGTCTGTCAGGATCGAACCCGGTTCCCCCAGGTTCGCGACCAGACACTCAGGCACACGGCCACGGGAAAAAAATCAAAATCTCAATATGAGATCCCTATACCGCCCTTAACCAACAGTAGCGGCAGAGAAAAATATTGGAGTATGTATATTGATGAAAATTGATAATATTTTATAGTTTCTACAAGAATGATTCGATTTCTCCCAACACAAAAATATATTTTGATATAAAAAAAACATCCACAAATCACGATACTAAATTATTTATTATCATCCGTTTTTCGTTTTGTATTGCAAATATTTTTATTTCTTTCTCCTTGATATTATTACATCCTGCACTCAACAAGTCCTGTTTGATATTCCTGCAGCGTATAGCTATGTTTACATAGGAGATTCCTTGTTACAGGAAGATATTCACATGCAGTGTATAGTGTATATCGATCGTATTGCTCCTGCCGGTTTTTCCTGCCGGGATGTACAAACCCAACAGAGTGAAAGAGATACAACGCGTACTGCTTCTCTATATAGATTATAGATACTCTAGTACAGATCACGCACTAATGATCACACAGAACAAGAGATACGGATAATTGGAATTTTATTTTAAAGGGGTTTTACACTTTGTTATACGTTTCATTTCATCCATTTCTTTCTAAAAGTTGGTTTTAACTGGCATCGAATTCCAAAGTGTCTTGTTGGTATCGATGCTTATTTTTGAGTAACTACCCTAAACTCAAACTACAAATCAAAACGTTGTGATATTTTTAGAAACTATTATTTTTAAATCTTGAATCAATAATTTAAAGATTTTAAAAATTAGCTTATGAGCCCGGGCTCATAATAATTCGGTCGGAATACATTTACAACAAATTCTAGAAATTTTTACAAAAGTCTGTCGATTCCTTTAAACATAAGTAAACAAAAAAGACATCGTTGAAAAGAGAAGAAATGGCGGTTTATATTTTAGTAAAATAATTAGAAAGGTGGAGCCTCGAGGTAAAATAAAACGCGAGACTGTGATGAAACTCCCACCGAGGTTATGTGTACTATTTTATTAACAATCATCCTCATTTTAAAACAATAATTTTCAAAATAAATCAATGAGTTATAACCTTTAATTTTATTAATATTTTTGACAGCTCTCTTAAAATTTGTTTAGGAATCTATGGCAATGTTGCTAGGCAACCCGTACATAAACATTTCCAACCCTAGGTGGAAGTGAAATCTGTTATTTCCAACTCATGAGTCATGAGATTGTCATTAAAGTTAGGAATGACGTATTGCCCAACCTCCAAAGGTTAGGAATCAGTATATTACCACAGAATAGACATATACAGAAGCGACACTCCTTGTCAATACCATTGTTGTTGCGAAATTACGTTTATGACCTTGAACTTTAAATTTGTTGGCAAATTTACGCGCGATTTCAAATTGTTTTAAATGGTAAAAGAAAAATTAGAACATAAAGTACTAAAATTTTAATTTTATTAACGAATTAAAAAGAATTCAGATAAAATTAACACATAATTATGTTTTTATTAAACAAATACCTGAATTTTACAAATTTGATATGGGAAACACAAACGTCAGACTCGATGAATATGTCCCATATCCTTTTCCATCAAATCTTCTCTTCCGCAGGCTTTGAGCCACATTTTACACCTATATTTATTAAATGAATATACATTTTACATGATATGGTGTCGTTTTACACAACTTACATTTCTGGATATTTTCCTTCCTCCATTTTTTAAATCTACTTATACAGTCTTTATATGAACAAACAAATCCTCCCGATTCTCCCTTCTTCGTTTTTTTTTTTTTTTTCATTTTATTAGAAACCAATGGCATATGTCAAAAGTAAGAAGACGTGTTTGGTTTGCTTGAATTAGCCATAACCCTAAAATACATGGGCGTGACAAGCTGAGGCAACAGCTTCTCCAGAACATGTGAAATATAATTATTTTCTTTATGATAACGATTTTTCCTATCGTTTGTTGAAAAAATAACATGTTTGTTCTTATTAGAAATCAATTTGTGTTTTTCAATATACTTTTATTATTGACCCCTAACAGAAAATTTTCTCGTCGAGATAATGAAAAGAACAAAGAATAGCAAGATACGAAGATATGCCGAAACAATCCGATTTTATCCGATTAACCCTTTAAATTTGTTAGCATACTCTTTCTCTCTCTAATTTTCGTTTCTCTCTCTAACTGTCGCTTCTGTATAAATGTTTATTCTGTGATATTACTATAATGATTGTGAATAAACTTATTTTCAAGGACACTATTTATTTTCAGGGTTTTTGCTTCTGAAAATGTAAAATTTCATGAATAAATAACAAATTTTCTGTTTAATATACATAAAGAGATACTATTACATAAAAAGTATACAGAAAGAAAATTACAGCTACAAAGCTAAATTCCCAGAGGACATTTTGTTGATTACTATAACGGAGTCGAAATTTTTGGTGATTACCTTTAGAAATATAAATTGGGATGCTGAAATAAGATTACGACACACTAGGGAATCAAAAAGAATTGAAATCAACGTGAAATCGGATGCAACCAACCACAAATGCAAAAAGTTTTGTTGCCGTGACATCCATTTCCTCAAATATCTAAGAATTCAATCGAATTTTTAATAAAAAAAAGTAATTACTCACGAATATTTCATCATAAATCAAATATCTACTATACTTCAACTTTTTTCAATTTCATTCGACAAAAGACAATCACCCTCGTACTTGTAGTAAGTTGAACATCGTCCAATTAGTTGTCAATTGTTCGATAAGAATCCCATATATCTCCCAGCACGCGAACTTGTGATTGGCTAACGCAATTACACGTAGCAAACAGTCGAAGATCGTCCCAGGATAAAACCGATGCGTTCCTTCGGGATAACCTGATCAGATCGATTACAGGAGTCTTCATAATCCCTAAGGAAAGGAAGAAAGGATATCCATCCGCCATCCCCGTATCCCTGTCCGGAGGGATGCACTCACACTTTAAATTAATTATCCTCTGCACTTCAACAAATGGCAGATATGGATGTTTACATACAGATTCTGAGAACCGGGAGTGGTTATGGATCTGAGATGCCTGTGAAAACAAAAAGGAAACGGGAAATTGACAGATTATGAAAGACTCTAAAGATTATATTACTTGGATTCAAATATAAATTATCTATTACCTTCCGTCACCTTTAGGTGTGTGTGGCTGTGTGTGTGGATCTTGTGGACACGATTACTCAAATACTATCAATCAGAAAAATTTGAAATTTTGTATATCCATTCTATACTAATGTGGGAAGAGCCCATTAGGTTTTAGTGTATATCGGATAACCGGAAGTATCATTTATACAAGCTTTTAACAGTTTTTCTTGTAAAAAATTCATTGAATATAATTTTTTAGCAACTTTTACCAATACAAATTGAATATAATGGCACAATCTTCAATTCTACGATAATAGCATTTAGTAAATAACTTGAAATAACTTTATATTATATTATAAAATAATTTATTTTTGTGCATCACTTTGCCTCTGCTTCAAACAAAAACAATACTTTAATAACAAATTTGACATATTTAAACAAATGTCACTGTCACGAAGCAATTTTCATTAAAATTAATAATGAAACCGTGTTAAGAAGAATTTAGTAGTTTAAATATGATTATAATAAAATTAAGGTTTGTAAAAATAATATATTTTCCATCATACATAAATATTAGATATACAGAATAATTCGATTTAGGTTTGATGTTTGCAGCATTATATATCAAACAGCTCTCAATAAGAACGTGATTTCAAAGTGTCAAATAATAGTTTGCAACTACACATTTACGAAATGGATAATGTACGGCGAAGAATTTACACAGATTGCATAAGGAAGTTGGTGATGATTTTGACAATAATGTGTGTGTGACGATTTTTCCTTAAAATATATTAATGATCCAAAACTTCGCAAAGTTGGTATTTAATACTCTTATATAATTTGAAACAACATATTAGATTTTGACTATATATGATAAACCGGATGTAGTATTTAATTTGAAGCTCTAACAGATTTTTCAGGAAAAACATAATAAAATATAACAACAAAGTAGATTTTGTTTACAAACGATCAATCGGAAGTGAAACTTTACTTACAGCTCATTGCTATTTTAAACATGGAATTGAGCGGGAGGTCATGTGCTGGCCACATCAGATTTTTTTTTTAATAAATCCAAAGTTATTATTTTGTATCATATATAACAAATATACAAAAGGTTAGGAATCGGTATATTACTATAATGATTGTGAATATACAATAATCTCTAACAAAAAAATTAAAACTGTGTGTTCCTAGGCGCACTGGAAATTTGGTAATTTAATAATACCACTGAACACTGAATATACATCACAAGTCGCCTTTAGCCTCTTACGAACTCTCGAAGACTTAGATGAACCACCCCACGTCCAAGGGCTCTAATTACATAATCTAATTCTCAAACTACGTAATACGCAACTACTCGGCACTTCTTGTTTCTTGTACAAGTACTTGACGACACGGCTAGCAGTGGACTTAGAGTGTGAACGGAACGGACAGGGCAAAGTCGATTGCTTAAACACTCCAGCATATTAGAGGTGCTTTCCTTGCATGCACGAAAAGAGCGAATAGCTCTGAACTGAACTGATCAGAAACTCCCCATAAATAAAACAAAGGAACAAGTATGGCTTGTTTTTCCGTTCTTCTCTTGTCATCTTCGTTTAAAATTAAATTATAATATATTTGACTCATGCCCAGACAGAGTTATTTTAGAATTCATTTTTATCTTCCGTCACCTTTAGGTAAAGGAGGTATTGTCTTTGGTCAAAAAATTCGGTGATGAGTTTTTAATGAATAAGCACGTTTTAAGGTCCCTACAATACGATTTTACTGGTTTTACGATGATGTCTGTATGTATGTCTGTGTGTATGTGTCCGTGTGTGTGTGTCCGTGTGTGTGTGTGTGTGTCCGTGTGTGTGTCTGTGTGTGTCTGAGTGTGTCCGTGTGTGTGTCTGTGGGTGTGTCCGTGTGTGTGTGTGTGTGTGTGTGTGTGTGTGTGTGACAATTTTTTCTCCGACGATAACTCCAAAACTACAATTCTAAAAATTATGATTCTTTCGTATTCCTCTGCCTTACAACCCTATGAAGAGCTGATTAGATTTTGGTTATAATTGGTCAACCGGAAGTACCCTTATTTGAAGTTCTTAACAATTTTTCTTGAAAAATCGCAGTTAAATATCATTTTCGACATTTTATGTGATTATCAATAGAAAGAATATCATATTCTCTATACGATTCGATTATACATTTTCCTTCATATTCAATAGATATAGAGTTATAGAGAGATTAAGAGAGATTCACTTTCTAAAATCAGTCAGCTTTGCAAAAATTATGAAAACAACAGATATATTCAAAAAAATCTAATTGACAGATGTCAGTGGCAAGTGCAAAACCAAAGTGGAAAGTATATGATCTGAAAGTGATATAAGTGACAGAGTGTCTCTTGCCAGTGACTTGCATTTGCGGCCTCGCCTCAAGATAGGAACTTATAATGCCAGCAGTACGAGAAAGGCAAAAGAGAAGATGGAAGGACTGTATAGCAGAAGATTTGAGAGAGGAAGAACTGTGTCACGAAGGTGCTTTGGACAGGAATGAGTAGAAGAGAAGAGTAAGAAATAGCGACTTCTAATAAAATAGGGAAAAGTTGAAGCAGGAGGAAGTGTTAGGTGCAATACATAATGTACGTTCGTATTCGTATTAAAATTTTATTAGATTTTAGAATCTTTTCAAAGGAACTTTTAGTATGGATGTGTAAAAAATAGTGTGTTCTTGTTACACTTAAACAGGATATATAGAATCTTTTTCAAGGAACTTTTGGTATAGGATATGTACACAATACATCGAATTGACGGAAGGTTTTGTGCTGGCCACAACAGATTTTTTATCATTAAAAAACAAAAAATGAAACGTAAAGTGCTGCCTAGTGCTGCACCTACACGTAAAAGGAAAGCACCTTTTATGATCAGAAGCTCCCTGTCCTGGTATTTGGGCAGCTTACCTTGCAAGCAAACTTCTCCGTGAAACCCAAACCTTTTCCTTCCAAACTGTGAGGATCATTTCATTGTTAAGTAATTTCGTACAGGTAACAACCTTCGTAGGGTTTAATGTTTTCCGTAACACTCCAATTGTGGTTTGGACCGTGGTGGCTCTGTCCTTAATTCATTTAAAAAGCAGATGATTTGGAAAAGTTTAACTGGGAAATACCTAAATTTGTAAGCGATAATTCAGAATGTTTCAAACTGGTGTGCAAGTTTTAGTCTAATTTTCAATGCAAACTAATCTGCGATATTAAAAACTCGTGGACGAAATCCATTGTCAATAACTCTTAAGGGGGGGTTTCGAAAAAGCGACATGAAGTAATACCGGCCAGGTCATGAACTAATACATTTTTGCTTATAAAATTAACCAAGAGGGGGCAATTGAATGGTTCTGGGCTATACTTAGGTTCGTGCATGAGATAAGAGAATCATTGTAAACAAATAGATAGAGATTCTTTGGGTCAAATTTTCCCCAAGGCCTGAGCACGCCTGGGGTTTTATGACTGGTAAATAAAAGCTTTTATATATAACCAGTGACACAGCATCAGCAAACCATTTATTTTTCTAGCATTTCACTTTCAATGAATGATTTCTAGATATGTACGAAAATTTTCCTTTTTACCTCTCGCTAAGAGAGGTATTGGATTCATGCTAAAATTCGCATATCCAGATTTTATTGAATAAGCACGATTTAAGGTCCCTACAATCCGATTATAACATTTTTAAAATGATGTCTGTGTGTGTGTGTGTGTGGATGTATGTGTGTGTGTGTGTATGTATGTATGTCTGGATGTTGTAGTCACGATTCCTCAAAAACTATAAGACTTAAAAAATATTTAACTGCAGTTTCCTCATTCTGACATTCCTGGGAAGAGCTGAAAAGGTTTTGGTAACAATTGAACAACCGGAAGTAGTAGTTTCTTAGAAAAATTCTTCTAAATATAATTTTTTGGGAGTTTTTTTTATTAAATATTGAAGAACAAAATTCTCCATCTAATACACTTAAAAATTTTATTATATCTTGTATAGATTTAGAGATAAAGACTCTATAATTTATAGAGTATACTAATCGCAGAGGCCAAGGCACTAAGGAAACCAGTTGACAAATTCCAATGTTTATAACATGACATATGTCATTGTCAAATATCAACAGTTTTAGTGACATTCTGATAGCTTTTCCTGGGAAGTATATTTAACTTTTCTTATTCTTTTATTAATTAAATATTTGAAATTATAGGTAAAATTGTGATAAAATGCATATATCTATCAGAAATACCGCCAATCTGGTTAATGAATTGGAACAATATTTGACATTTAGAAACTTCCTCATACAATGAAAAATAGATATAATTTGAATTATATGTGTGCAGAAGACATGCTAAATATAGTAAGAAACAATATTTGGGTAATGTTCTGTAAGATTTTGTTATAAAACGACGGTTGGAAAGCGAAGTGCAATACAATACTTATATAGCCTAATATGGAAATGGCGAGAGGTCTTGTGCTGGCCACAACAGATTTTTATATTTGTATACAGACAAAATTACTGCCCGGTTTCATAAATATTTAACTCATTGCTAAATTTAACAACATTTTAAATTATAACATTATGTCAAATTAAAAAAATAATAAATATTATTAGTATATATAAATAAATTGCATTGGTGTATTTTATGTATACTCAATACATATTTAATTTAAAATGTACTTACACACAATTTATTTAATTTCTACAATCTAATAACATTTTTAAATTTGGCATATGTCAAAATTTAACACGGTGTAATATTTAACAATGAATTAAATTTAAACAAGCTTTTATGATACCCGGGCACACATGTTATTAATATGTAATTATTTAATAATTAAAAACAGATTGTGATAAAAAATAGGCAAAGGCATATTTGAGACTGTCACACTACATTGGAACAAACGAATTACAGTGAAGAGCAGCTTTTAGTGATGCTTGAAATTAGTCGGCCGGGTTATATTTCCTTTTAAAAAATACTGATAATTATATAGCAAATACATATCATTGTTATTATATTTTAATTTTCAACAGCTACAAATTATTATTTATGTTAATCATCTTATAATTTGATATTTCTGTAGGCAAGGCGCTAGTATATTCTTGATGTAGCATTTCGGTAATACAAGAAGACAATACTAAGAATTAGCGGAAAATTTGATAAATATTATTTATATAACCCACTGGCATTCTTATATTGGTTTCTCCTACGCTACATGTGGGTAATGATAGGATTAGTTACAGTTACAATGATCCTATTAGGATTTTCGAACAATTTACATTTCTAAGAATTATTAGTGATCCAACCTAAATTTTTTAATCATAGAAATGGACCTTAACGATTAAATAAAATTTGAAGACCCATTGCTATGATTAAAAATTTTACCTTCTCATATTCCATATTGCGATATTTTTGTATATTTGTAAAACATAAATGTTTTTGTATTGAATTTTATAATAATGATGATAAACATTTTAATAGAAAATGAAAACTTTATCCATTTACAACGTTGAGAATGGGATACTCAAAATTTTCATTTTAATTTAATTATTTACTTAAATGAGTATATGTATTTAGTGTTTCTACGATATCAAACGATTTACGTCATAATTAGAAAGTTAATCAATTTTATAGTTATACTTTATATGAGACAGTGATGGAGATCCCGGGCCTTATTTTAGATATTTATTTATCAAAAATGTAAAAAAACACTTACTAATAATAAATTTCATTAAACCTAATACTATTTTTGTAAATACATTTTTATTATCTTTTTTTTTACATTTTTAGCTCCTTCGGCTTTTATTAATTTTTACCATCAATCAACAAGGTGTTAGGAAAGTACCTACTGTCTTTTTTCAAAAAAAGTCGATGATGAGTTTTCACTGAATAAACACAAATTAGGGTCCTTAGAATACGATTTTACTATTTTTACGATGTGTGTGTATGACACTTTTTTCGGCGACGATAAATCCAACTTCAATACTATAATTATTACAATAAATAAAATTTCACCCTATACTAGGTACTTTGGTTATAATTGGTCAACCGGAAGTACCTCTTCATATGAAACTTTTAATAGTTTTACTTGAAAAAATGCAATTAATTTTCTTTTGGACTAAAATGTTTTAAATAAAAATTGCGGATAATTCAATTTTACATCAACAAACGAATTGTATATTGCAAGTTTAATAACTTGTAAAGTCCAATTTGAAATTTTATAAATATTGTTCATTTTTTACCTCTCGCTAAGAAAGGTATTGGAATCAAGCCAAAAATCGCATGTCCAGATTTTAGTGGATAAGCACGTTTTAAGGTCCCTATACTCCGATTATAACATCTTTTTTACATGTGTGTGTGGGGATGTTGGAACCACGGTTTCTCAAATACTAAGACTTAAAAAATATTTAACTGCAGTTTCCTCAATCTGACCTTCTTGGAAAGAGCTGATTAGATATTGGTAGCAATTGGACAACCGGAAGTAATAGTTTTTTTAAAAAAATCTTCTAAATATTATTTTTGTAAAATTTCTGTTATTACTAATATTAATATTATATCTTCCATGGAGTTAAAGAAAGAGACATAAATATATAAAATAATAAGTTGTTAATAAATCTGACAGCCCATGCAAAACAAGTGGAAAAATTAAAAGCATACATATATTACATATACCCTTCAGAAATACTGCCAATCTCATCAATGAATTGGAAGAATCTCGAACATAAGAAGAATAAGAGTGAATAGAATGAATTAAAAAATATAAAAATATATAAAGAAGATATGTGTTTTTGTGTGTATCAGAAATGTCAAATATGTACAATACTTATATAGCCTAATATTGAAATGGCAAGGGGTTTTTTGCTGACCACAACAGATTTTTGTAGTGATAGATATGGAATGGGGTATTCCACTCAATTTTTTTTATTATTTTAAATAAAACTTTATTCAGTTTTGAAGCAATTCATAGCATTAAAAATATTTAATTGATCCTAGTTTAATAGTATTTTATTTTCGAAAAATCAGTATAACGTCACATTTCCTCTATACTTGTCTCTCTCACACATACTGCTCTGAGTACGCTGCGAGAGAAAGATAACAATTGTATGACGTCAATTTTCCCTTTTAGCAAATGTGAAATATCTCGTAAAGTAATTATTTAAAAAATGTTTTCATTGTTTTAACTATTATTTATTGAGCCATACTTCATGTTACATTGAATTTTTTAAAACTTTTTTGTTATGGTGGAATACCCCATTGAAAAAAAGTACAAAGGAATGCATATCGTTTGAACTGCAGTTTGTAAACTGAAAAATCGAAATTCTGTTAGTTTAAACGATATACATTTCTTGTTAATTTTGCTTAGAAAATTTACCAGATGGAAGCATACGACTGAAGAGAACCCATAATTATTATTATCAGGAAATTTACAAATTTCCTAATGAAAATGTTCATTATTCATTATAAAAAATTATTACAGATTCAGGGACAGCTCAATGTATGTCGCAAAGAAAAATGTTATTTTATAATATTTACTACTCCGGATGAATCGATTTTCACTGAAGAAATATATCAGGACGCAGAATTGTGGGAAAACTTTATGCTTTCGAAATTAAAATTATTTTATTTAAAATGTGTTTTGCCAGAAATTATAATGGGTAACCGATTTAAAAATAAGAAATGTAAAGATCCCGATTACATTACTGAAGCAAAACAATTGAAAGAGCGAAATAAAACATAAATTATTTTTTATTATTCGAGCAAATTATTTTCCTTTCCATATTCACAATGATGATAGCTTGAAGATGAAAACTATCTTTCAAGTGCCAACTGAGTAAAAACTTTAATTCTTCTAATAGGTCAACATTTTATTCGGGTTTATGACTATACCTTCATTGAAAATATAAACAGGGGAAGTCAGGTAGAAAGATTAAAACTTGAAGGTCAATTTTCAAATATTTAAACTACTTTACCGACAGTACGACACTGTTGACATCTATGATATTAACGTTGAACTATTTCTGAAGATTCTGCCACTGAGAACCGCCGATTTTGGTGTTATTTTTAGTAAAGTTTTTAGCTAATATACAAAATTATCTACTATGAAGATCGCAAATTACTCTATGTTTTTGTGTTTGCTATTTCCTGAATGTGTTTCTGTTTCATAATATCGAGTCTTAAGTCACATTTCAAATATTATCTCTTATATGCGTTGCATTTCTTCAACCAAAATCACTTCACGAAGTAAAGACAACAATATAATTCAATAATTCTTAGTTTTATTGCTTATTCTTCAAACAGAAAACTGAAAAAACCTTTTCAAAAACTGATTTTTTTGCTTATGCAATTTGCACGATTTGAACGCCCCCTTAAAGAGAAGTCTTTGGAACGATGCCGCATTAGACATGCTTAAGAGAGATGGTCGGTTGTCGCCAGAGTTGATGTAGCTCAGATGGGAGAGCACCAGACTAGAGATGTGGTGGTCCCGGGTTCAAATCCCGGCGTCAACTGATTTTTCTCTCATATTTATAATTAATCTGCGATAGTTTAATTCTCTACCAAGCATTTTAACCCTGTGTAATAATCAATCAATTCCGCAAGTAATCCATCAAAAACTGTTAGCTATCAATAAGCTGAAAACTTAAAATGGAATACCGAAATTGATATTATTTGTACTAAACTTGCCCCCCTTTGTTTTGTTATTAAGAAGTTATCACAAATGGTCGAATCTGAATTAAATGAATTCTTTAAAGTCTCGTTTTTACACTCGCTCCGCCCATGTGAAAAGAGCTAGTGACTAAAGCGACGTTATTAAAAATTGTTACCTAATATATGTCTTACTGGAAGTTATGAAATTGATAAATTATATTAAAATATAAAGTTCTGACAATAAGGTCTATCTATTAAAAAGATTTAGTGTTTATTTTAATAACTTGAAGCTGTATTCCTCAAAGCTCGAAAGTTTCCAACAAAAGCGAAAGAAAGGCGAGCTTTAAAATGAACGTTCAATGAAATCAATTTTCTTTCTTTCTCAATAGCATTAGTTGGTCATCGTGTTTGGAGATGAGAATTAAAATTTTAAATGAATTCCATTTCAATTCTTTTTTGATTGAAAATATTCGCATTAATATTTCCAATCGAGGGCACGAGGAATATTTTATTAGCAATATTTTAATTAGAAGATAATTGTTTATTTTGAGCTGAGTATATGGAAATAGGTATTGATTCTTGGTATACTGTATTGTGTTAGATTGTGTGTATTCTATTGAATTGATATCTGCGGTTGTTACGTGGTCCGTGGTTCTATTTGCAAATTTGTATAGCAAGAATTCAGATAGATACCAGCAATCAATATTTAATATATTCTGTATTCATCTACATATGAATAGACTAGAAATATATACATCGTTATAATCTGTAATTGTTTCCAAGATTATAATATATTACCTATACAAACAGTTTGTAAAAAACTGTCAAAATAATAATAATAATAATAAACAAACAATAATAATAATAATAATAATAATAATAATAATGACAAGAGATGAGGAAAGATGTCATATCTCATATGAGTATTTTCGAAAAATTAACATTAATTTTATTTACATGAAAAAAATATTATTATTATTATTATTATTATGAATTTGCGTAGTCGAGTTTATTATAACATCGATTGTAATTCTCCCAGTCACAGTTCGAATCCAACTGAGATAAAATTTGAAAATGATTTAAACCTAGTGCCCGACGGTATTTTAATGTCGATTATATATTTTATTTAATTTGATACTACAACGTTATATACACATTTCATATATATCAGAGTAATTTTCTACGAAGATCAATAGATAATTTATTTATTAAATAAATTTTTAATATAATTTATGTTATAATTATTGTAATCTCAATATTTGTCATTGTTGTAATCAGTTAGGAAATAAGAATGTAAATGCTGGACTACTTTTTATTATCAACCACAATATTCGCCAGCCGGTCTTAGAGAGAAATTAGAATTTAGAATTACACCTTATCAAAATATTCTAAGATTTCACCCCAAACTAGCATAAAGCGCGTGCGGTATTAATTATAATTGATCAGCTTTTTCCCTATGTAGGTAATTTTATTTGTGTAATAATTATCTTCATTTTATCTTTAATTAATAAACTTAAGGAAGTAGGTACTTGTTTTTACCTTCCGTCACCTTTAGGTAAGGAAAGTATTGTCATTAATCAAAAAATTGGGTGATGAGCTATTAATGAATAAGCACGTTTTAGGGACCATACAATACGATTTTACTAGTTTTACGATGATGTCTGTATGCGTGTGACAAAAATTTCTCCGACGATAACTCCAATATTAATTCTAAAAATTATAATTCTTTTCGTATTCCTCTCGGTATTCTTCTTCTTTACATCCATATGAAGAGCTGATTACTTGATTATAATTGGTCAACCGGAAGTTCCCTTATTTGAAGTTCTTAACAGTTTTTCTTGAAAAAACGCAGTTACATATCATTTTTTGACATTTTATGTGATTATCAATATGAAAGAATATCTTATTGTTTATTCGGTTTGATAATACATTTTCTTTCAT
This sequence comes from Ophonus ardosiacus, assembly GCA_943142095.1. Classification (NCBI taxonomy): domain Eukaryota; kingdom Metazoa; phylum Arthropoda; class Insecta; order Coleoptera; family Carabidae; genus Ophonus; species Ophonus ardosiacus. Next base: position 45,103,487 of record OW964829.1, on the reverse strand, counting down.
ATTCAATAGATATAAAGTTAACGAATTATTCAGAAGTCTCCTAATAATATCAATCTTAACACAGGCTATGAACTAAATGGCTAGAAGCAGTAGTTCGAAGAGCTGATAATTTGTCAGAAAAATCGTGTCTTCATGTTTGTTTCATCCACCTTCACGATAACAGTATATTTTTGTTGCTTCACTAGATCTACATGTCCTATAGCAGATTCAATGTAAGAATCACGACCAGAACTTTAAAGTAAAATATATTATCAATTTATATAGTAAATTCAGTTTTCATATTTTATTTTACCTCACCTCTTTAACACCCTTTATTTCGGTAGCAGTAAAACAATAGTTCTGATATAAATTCAGTCATCATCTAGCTATCGACCGTCGGTAAATTGTCCGACTTAGCTTGAGTGTAATTTGAATTAGCCATTATTACTTTATTATTCAATTACAATGAGCAATGTCAGCGTCAAATGTCAAATTAAAAGATTTTTTTATTAACATGTGACAAACTTTAGCCTACGTTTATTTATATAAATAATATGAATAAACGTAGGTGATGGAAAAACTATTTTCCTATTGCTATTAATGATGTAATGTACAGTAAAATTTTTTAAAGAAGTCCGATCAAGGACATCCGTATGATGAACGAATTTACAAGTTGGCATATATTTATCTCTCTCATAGTTGCTACACAACACGCGCGCGCGAAAGGGATGAATATAAAACGTTTGTCTTTCAAAAATTTATATTGTTTAGACAAAGTTACGACATGCTATTTTATAATAATGCTCGTTGTTCTTAATACTGTTGCTGTATCATAAGTTTCACGTAAGTTCATTTATTATTTCATAAATAGTTACTTGATCCATAGCCGTGCGTTCATTGTTTTCTGTCAGTGTCAGAATTTGATTTATAACATATTTCGATTTGTATTTTTCGTTCGTTTTAATCAAGTTTATTTCTGGTACCAGTATGAGCAAAAAGGGAAGAACACTGAAAAAGCAATCTCAGGAAATGCTAATTAATTTGCATGATTATTTTCAACGTGAAGAAGCGAATGGAGGACCTCTTCAAAATATTCATTCAGTTAATCAGGTGTGTAATTTAAGACATTTCTATAATAATGGTACAGTTACAATTATAACCCTTTACATGTATTTATAATATTATATTTATGTAATTACAAAATAACAGTATGTTATGTACTCCCATAGAAACTAAGTAAACGACGCTGCTGAATTTGTCAAAATCTTATTTCATACGATTCGAAGATGACCTTGATCGGACTTCTTTAAAAAATTTTACTGTATGTGGTTCTACGTCACAGGAGTGGGGAGTAGTTTTTCAGGACGCCAATCTTTTTATTTAATTATTTCCACAAATAACAAGAAATTATTAAAATAAAAATTATTACTAAAAAAATCATTGCATAAACTTTCATTTAAAATAGTTTTTGAAAAATGTGAAACAGACTCATTGTCAAACATTCTACAGAAGGACTTTAGAATTTTTCATGTTGCTCAAAAATTTCAGGAACAAATAAAGAGTAGTTGTAAATGGCATAAATTTCCATTTCACGTGCAAATTAAGCAGGGTTCAAACTCTAAAGTGATTGTAAATTTACCTTTTTTAATAAAACTTGTAACTTCTTGCATTATGGTACCTAACTAAAAGAGGACCTATGTTTGTAATGACATTTTTTACATGAAAGGACCTCCTAAACAATCTGTTAAGTTTCGTATACTCGTTATAAATCATTCTGTATTGTGCAACAATAATTAATGAGTAGGGGTTGCTTTACAGGGTCGTCATTCTTCCACATTTTAAATTCCAAGTTTGTATAAGGCCTTTGAGCTTGTAGGTTACATTGTGGGTTGCGATTAAAAGAAAAGCTCCGTGTTTAAGCCTAAAGCTCCGTTTTCAATCCGCGTAGCCTTGGGCAGACATTGAGCCAGCCGCCCTGATAAAAAGCGAAAAAATCAGCGCAGATAGAACGACAAAGGAATCGATAGACGGAACAAAAACTCTTCAACGCTTGTCACACGGGCTTTACTTAGATGGTTTACACTCCCAACTCTGAAAAGATATAGCGAGAATACCTCCCTTTAAGCTACACTTTAGATGGACACTTTGAAAATGGGAGAGTACACATATGTGTATTTATTCCAGTTTTCAGTGTTGAATTCTTCTTTTTCTTAACCCTTCGTTAGTCAATGTAGATCGTTTAAATAGTGCTTTATAACATTTGTTTTAATAAAAAATATTTAATGATTCATTAAAGTTTCTCTGATGTTTTTCTTTCACATAAAATAAAATTTATATTGTAATATTTATATATTGAATGGATGTAAAATAAATATCCATATTAATATTCAAAGATTTAATGCAATTTTATTTTATAATATGAAACGTGTAGAGGGAATACAATATTATTTTTCAGCGTATAGCTGTTACAGGATATAAAAAAATTAAAATTTCCTGCCATTGATTGTTATCGCAGCGTTCAATAATTGTTTGATTTAGAGTTAAAAATTCGGACAGTAAGCATATTTTCTGTTTTGTTGCGCATGAGCGGAAAAGTCATATTTTGCGTTGACAAATGCGAGTGTTTATGCCTACTCTGTATATATTGACTCTAGAAAAAATTAAGTGTGATTATTGTAGAGTCCGCGCGTTTAGAGAAAAAAAAAACATTTCAGACCAGTAGAAGTTGTACTACCCAACCTACAAATGTTGACTGCACAATATCACTCGCAATAATAAACAACAAAAATCATAATCAATAAATTTAAAAGCATTTATTGCACAAAACAAAATTACAATTATAAAAATTACATTTAAAAAAACTTGTACGCTATACAGGGAATTTATTTTAACATGCAACATATGGCGAATCACTTCCATGGTTACTCACTATTGTCAAAAAATGATAGCAATGTAATATTTGTCCATTTTAAAATGCAACATACAAAATTTGTAGTTTTGTATTATCAAAAGCAATTTCCAATAAATTAGCCTACATACGATTAACAAATAATTAAAACATGAATGTTGTACATCTTAACAAACTTTAGCTTACAAAAATTCATAACTTTCATGTAATAAATGTTAAAAAATACTCCCAATCACTCTGAGGCAATATTCTAGTCGGTCGTAATTAGAATTGACACCATTTGTGATGTGTTTTGGAGGTATCCCCTGTGCTGCAATACTATTTATAATGTTGCATCTTAAAATGGACAAATATTACATTGCTGTCATTTTTTGACAAGAGTGAGTAACCATGGAAGTGATGAACTATAATGTTGCATTTTAAAATAAATTCTCTGTACAACTGCTATTTGTTAATTTAACACATCGTAATATCCCTACTTTCACAAGTTGGATGAATTTTGCTCGCTGTTTTTCCTCTGGGCCCGCGGAGTCTATCAGATGCAGAATTTCTACATTTATTTAGAAATTAACAAGCCACTTTTACGCAAGGAAAATATATTTTCCCATGTTATATGGCCCACTTTTCGTGTTACACTCGGTAAATTATTTATATAAGTAAAATGAAATCCTAGTTCTCTTTTCCCGTTTCCTATCCTTATTAAAATAAAATAAATTGATTATCTACGAAAGAAGAATTTTGTTATCTACTAAGATATTAAATTTCCATCTTTCAATGTAAAATGATATTTTATTAGATGGCCCCACTATCTCCACTTTTTTTCAATAAAAGAAACTTTCATTCTTCGTTTTGTCAAAACCAAACTTTCAACCTTTTTGATGTTTTCCTTCGTTCTTATTTGCGCATCTTCCTCATATACGACAATCATCCATTCACGAATAATAATTATTGGTCTATTCCCCTCTTGTCACAAACTTCGCCTGTATAATCCTGCTTCATTTCATCCTTAAACCTCTACAGAAACTGCAAAACTCTTTTACTTTGAATTAAACGTAGTAATTAATCAAATAAACGTCGTAGTAACTTTACGTAAAAAATTGCAATTTTCATGGCTAGGTAATTCTCATTTCGTCACTATATTTTCTTTAATCACGTTTCGAATGATATGTTTTTTCTGTCTATAAATTCTAAAGATTCGAACCCTTGTCTTTTTTACATATCAATCTAATGTACTGTGAATTCGATAAAGTTTACCTACCCTACCCTAACCTTTTAAAAATTATACGAGCTTAAAGTTCTAGAAAACGTGCACAGAATTTTTAGTTACTTTTCGTTCACTAGGGTGGTATGATTGCTCCCGCGGTGAATATATAATACCAGATTGGATAATGAAAAACTTTTAGCTAAAATGCGAGTAAATACGTAGAAGAATTTTAACACAATTGAAGAATTTAAATTCAGAGGAACCCAGGTTCCATTTGCATGTTTAAGTTTGACAAAAAGTATAACGATTGCAACTTTTTATTAACATTCTTATAAACTTTGTTTACACATGCTAAACGCTTACGATCCTTTTCTTCATTTTTACCTCCCGCTACCCTAGGTAAGAGAGGTATAGGGATCGTGCTAAAAATCGCATATATAGATTTAGTGAATAAGCACGTTTTGATGCCCACAGAATCCGATTTTAACATTTTTACAATGATGTCTGCGGGTATGTATGTGTGTGTATGTGTGTGTGGATCCTGTGGACACGATTACTCAAATACTGTCAATCAGAAAATTTTGAAATTTTGTGTACCCATTCTATACTAATGTGGGAAGAGTTGATTAGTTTTTAGTGTATATCAGATAACCGGAAGTATCACTTATACAAGCTTTTACCAGTTTTTCTTGAAAAAATTGCATTGAATATAATTTTTCAGCAACTTTTACTATTAAAAATATAATATAATGGTACAATCTTCAATTCTACGATAATATATCATTAAAAAACTTTAAATAACTTTAAATATAAATATATAAAATAATTTATTTTGTACATCATCTGACCCATGCGTCAAACAAAAACATAATACTTTAATAAAATTTTGACGTATTAGAACAAATGTCACTGTCACATTTACATTAATAATGAAACCGTGTTAAGAAGAATTAAGTAGAAATATAAATCTGTCAGTATAAGTACGTATTTTTAAAATGTCAAATATTGGTTTACATCTATACATTTAAGACATGGATCATGTACGGCAAAGAATTTACACAGATTGCGTTTTTATAGCACTTGGAAGTTGATGACGATTTTTCTTTGGTGAGGCACATTTTCTCCTCTCTGGGTATGGCAGAGGAAAATCTTCATGTGATTTACGAGGTACCATTACATGTCAAAATGAGACTGTTTGGTGCGCACAATGGTAAGCTTACTTTTTCGAAAATGATAAAGGTCGAACTGTTATAGTTGATGGTGAGCGCTATAGGCCCATGATAATCGATTATTTTTGGCACGAAATTAATTTCGTATTACAGACTTCTATTTATTAAAACAACAAATTAGATTTTGTTTATAAACGATCAACCGCAACGGAAAAAGATACTTTACTTAAAGCTCATTACTATTTTAAACATGGAATTTGCGGGAGGTCATGTGCTGGCCACATCAGATTTTTTATTAATAAGACTTATAGATTAAATTACATAGTTGCGGATGAACGTAAACGCCACATTTTAGTGTGAAAAGGTATAGGATTTTTCTTCCGGTTTCGGCAGAAGTGATATCATCGTTAAAATTTTAAATGGAATGCTGTATAGATACATTATGATATTTTTTAATTAAGTAATTTAAATTAGCTTTCCCGTGTTGTCAAATTCATCAAAATTAACCTAATTATGTTATGTATAATTTGTTTTTGATTATTTTGAACTGCCCATCATTACCGATGTCCATGGATGCGTTGTAGATACTGGCACACTCAGTAATGGGTAATATGCCGGATGATATATTTACTTTATATTTATTTAAAAATTGTATATTTAAATTTTATTTTATTTTACACTTTATTGAATTTTAGACAATAGTAATTGTGTGAAATATCTTATGATATGATGAGCAAACAAGCTCGAAGAGAAGGATAATAATTAAATATTACCATTTCCTCTCTTCTGAACATGTTGTCTTAATCCGATTTAACATTTGCAGTTGTGTTTGATATATGTCGGATTACTCTAATTTTGACAGTTTATATTATATCTTAAAATATAGTCTAATCTATTCCTAGTATCTTTATTGATAATATCATGAAAATTAATTCACTAATCTAAAAATGAGGATTAGCTTAAACTTTTTTTGTGAATCTGGCTGTTAAATTCTAGTTAAGTAAACAATATTGCATCGTTAATAAATCTGTCATTTGATATTTCATGTCATTTCAACTTTGTTTATTTAACATTTTTCACCGGATATTGAAAAACCGACCCTAAATGTGTTAATTAATTAGCATAATTGTTATTAATATAACTAAATGTCCCAAAACAACATTTTTGGATATAACAACAACAACTAATCAACTGTAGTGAGATATTTAATACGACTAACTTTGAATTTCGAATCCCGAAACAATTGCTCACAAACTTTACCTTCAAGAATATTCTATTGTTGTTCATATTGGTATCAGTCTTCCAGTCAATGATTCAGGAGGTATTTCGCATTGTTGGGATGCATTAGTTTTGCAGAAGGTTATGAAAGCGTCGGCCATCTTGTCAGATATTAACGACAGGCATGGCACACTGCGACTTGGAGGGTTTTATTAATGGCTGCAAGACGTGGAGAGAAAGTAAACCAACTAAAGATAATAAACGAGCGACATTTGGAAGTTACAGCTCCATCTGATATGAAAACTAATAAGTAGAAACATTTTCAGATGTTTGTAGAATCTTTTATTCATCTTCTATCGATTAAGAATAAATTCACTAGTTACAAAATATCTGCAACGCAGTTAAAAGCAAGTTCAACAAGATATGAGATGAATACCATAAAATTATTATGTAAGATTTTTACATAAAATGTTCTATGACCGTACCAACGGCCAAATTTTTTGATTTCGTTTAAGAATGATATATTTTAACCTGGTTACTGGTGAGGATAAGCTTCATATTTAACGATTTTCAGTGACATTTTATTATCAAGAATTGGTATGATTATGATTAAATTAAATACACAAAATATTTAAGCAAAAAGGTCAAGATAAAAAACAAATCACGGTCTATTGTACCACAAGTACCCATAATAATTATTTTTAACATTTCTTAAAACCAATGAAATATTTCATTACCTTTCACGTGTCAGCGTTTTAATCAATCCTGCCATTATTATAGTGAGAATAAAGCTCTAGAGATTATTCCCTGGAATAAGCTCTGTAGCGTTTGTTTTATCAGATAGTTATCTACCCATAAATAAAATAATTGAAAAACACCAATTTACTGTAACTCAGTCGTTAATTTATAGCGACTGGTTATAATCTTTAACCACTCATGTATGTTGATATATAACAAAAAATTGGATTTTTAGTTGTCAAATCAATATCTACTGGATAAAATTTTTAACCAGTCGTTAAAAAATAACGACTGATCATGAAATAAATCAAAAAATTAAAGAAACCCCTTCTGGAAACACCATAATTAAAGAGGTAATAAAAATTTCTGGATTGCAGTCACAAAATTGGAACCCATGGAACTTCCATGGGTGTGGTTCACGTAGAACATTTGTTCTTAGTTTTTTATAAAAGTTTTATATAATTTATTTTATTTATTTTTTTATCTTTTGACGAAATCCATGTGCTTTATGTTGCACTTACGTTTTCATTTTTTAGCCATGTATCTAAAATTTTCTTAATTCTCATCTCCTGAGGAAGGCTCATGTGGAGCTCGAAATCGGTCGACCCGAGAATTTAAATAAAATTTTGTGACTGAAATCCAGAAATTTTTAGTACCTCATCAATATATCCAGTCAAGGAACTTTTTCTATCACCATAATTAATAATCACTCGATATGAAGGCGATTATTTATATTTAGTTTGCCCTGTCAAAGTTATGTTCTAGTTGTCAAAACAGACTTGCCAACTGCACCATGTAAATGAAAGAAGCTAGTTAATTACGACAGTAGATGGCGACACAATAGCAAGACAGTGGCTTTTCGTTGTTTGAAACAAATTTGTAGATTAAATATGATTCGAGAGTTCGATAAATTAGAAAGTAATTCTCCAGTTTCTTTCTCAAACTTGTTGCCATTTGGCAATTGTCACGAAAGCTCAAAAAAGCCCAAATTATTTTCAATTTATTCTCACTCTCTTGTTATGTTACTACTGAAAATTGCCAACTATTTTTATAATGAATAATGTAAATGAAAACCGAAACAGAAAAAATAGTAAAAAAACAAAACACGTTATTCAAGCATTCGTTCGTTTCTAACTCATTCTAGAATAAGTTGCATTTTGCAACTTAAGTTTTAATATACGTTCTGTTATAAACAAAGAGTTGTACAACTAAACAAAAGTACTAATAATTTTAACTCGTACATCGAACGAAACTCGTTCGACAGGTTCAGTATAAAATGTAAAAAAATATTTAAAAAAAAGAAACGAAGACAATGCAACTGTAGCTTTTACTTCGCGTAAAATATTATATTTATGTTGAAAAACTTCTAAGCCTTTGTTGAAAAACTTTTAATCCTTTTGAATTAAAATGCTTATAATATTAGCCCGAACATTATAACTGTAAGCAAATTTATAATCTGAATCTGAAGTGCGCTCTATTTTAAAAGAAAAATGCTCGGCAAAACCATAATTGTTGCTCTTATACATGACGAACGCTGAAGGTTCTATGGTAAACAGTCCTCAGGTATATCAAGAATTTCCTCAGCTGTCAGAAAAGAAAAATTCCGGCGCAAATATAAATGCATGCACATAAATTTGGCAACCTCGCCGTCACACAAAAGATACGGTATCTGGTAAGGAAATTACTTTTCCTACCCCTCAAGGAAATGCTGGAAATAAATAAGGGCGCAAAACGATCCACCGTGTTTTCATTTCTACCACAACACGACATTTTTATATATTTCTCAATCCCTCAAAATGCTTAAAATTTACACGTTTATACAGTATCTTAGTCATAGTTGTTTGTACATAAATTTTCAATGCATTACCATTAATGGTTCAAAAAATACTGACATCCATTTTTACATTAAAAATAGTTCACCTGAGAATATAATTCATTAGTCATGTGACATGTTTTCCGCCAATCAACATTCAGAATTTCCCTAGTTACATGTCTATCACAGCGAAGATAAAAAAAACCAAGAAATTATCACCTTATTTATATTCGTTACTAAGGGATTTTTACAACATTGACAGTTAATTTTAACAAATAGTATATTATACGCCAAGGTTGAGAAGATAATCATTATTGACCCAGCGTCCGAGGGCGAAGCCCGAGGAATATAAGGCGCCTGGTCAATAATGATCTTCTCAACCGTGGTTTATATATTAATTTTTTCACTACTAGCACATAAACTCTTTGAATTTTTTTTTTATTGATAATAACAATAATTTTGACATGAATAATAACGTTACTTATTTGTTAATATTCACAAAAACAAAGTAGGCTGTATTTGTTTTTATCTGACGTTTTGCTCATTTCGCTGGTTTGATAACCTCACTTATGGGCCTTGATCTGTATTTGATTTAATTATTTAATAAAAACACTTTGTGCTGTTACAGTCAGCAGCCTTATTAGTTTATTATTATTTTTAAATAAATCTATTGAAATGTATTTACCTACAAATACAAAAAAATAGTGATTTGTTCAATCCTACATCAACAAATATTTCACATTTTCACCAAAACAGCACAGTGGCCAGGCGAGGCGGCAGCGTAGGTCAATTTAAAATTATAGTGGCAAATTTAAATTATATACTTAACACCTTCTTGAGTTTAATGAGTTAAATAATATTTGGATTTGGAGGCTTGAGTTTGATCTGGTCACAAATCGGTAGAACCGGGTTCGATCCCTACCAACGCCAAATGAAATACTTAGAATTTTATATGGCACAAAAGTGACCCCTAGTGCACTCTCCACGCCAGCAATGAGTGCCCATGAGGTGACGCCTAGTAAGCGTATACACAGAATGAATATTTCATTATCATTACCGATATCTGTACAAAGCACATTGGCACACCCAGCAATGAGTAATACATCCTGATAATATATTTATTTATTTATAAAAGTATTATTATCATTAATAAAAAGCCTTTCTGCCATATACTTAGTAAAGCAGTTAGGAGAACTTATATGAGTTTCGAGTAAACTTGTTATACTTAACCACAAGATATTAACTATAAGTTATTGATATTAATATGTATTGACGTAGTGTGCCTCGGGGAATATGTGTTATATTATAATATACGCTTAACAGGTGAACTAAAATTGATTAATAAATTTCCTGCCTCTACGAATTTAGATTATACACTGAGATAAATGAACAGATCTGTTACTAATACTGATTTAATCTGAACATCCTGGTTGAAATTAAATTATTAATTTTACTTTATACAAGCAGATATTAAATTATTTTGACTCGTTCGTGGATTAAATTACAGATGCATAATAATATACCAACAAGTTTTAATAATCTACATAGTGGCTCAGCCAAGGAGGGGTCTAAGGGACTTTAGCCCTCCCCTAGACCCCCTAGACGGACGAAATAAATTACGATTATTGGTTTTAAAATAACATTTAATAAAACGTCTAATTATTTCAAATACCTACGTAATTTTATTTTATATAATTTTGATTACAACAATGGATATTTGATTACATCAATGGAAAGTATTAACCACTATTCTTCTTGGGAAATCATTTTCTAATACTTACAGACAGCTAACCCAAGGCTTTGTACGAGCAACGTTACACAAAAAAGTTTAAGCTAATCCCCATTTTTGGATTAGTGAATGGGGTCCTATACCATAGTCATATTTTAACTATCTTAAATAAGAAGACGAAAATATATATAAATTAATGAGTATTAGTGAAAAAAATTTCTTTAAATATTGACTAGGTCACAAACTATAAGCGATTGAAGATGATTACTAATTGGGTATGACGCGTTAGGTACTAAGAATTTGATTAGTCGCCTGATTTTAAAAAGGAGATTCGCGGTCACCTTTCAAAGAATATGAAATGTCATGTTGTTCCATAACCTAACAAAACATTTAACAAGTTTGTGTTTGATGAATTTGTTTAATTATAACATCTAATAATATTAACAATTATAATATATTTACAATTAAGTCAATTTGTAATATTAATTAAATTAATAATAATATTAGTTAAATTAATATTGAAACTTCAAAACAGGCCAACACTGGCGCCATCCGTCGTCATGCTTTGTGTAATAATATTGTCAAACTGTTTCAATGTTCTATAATTTATTAGGAAAAAAAGGTTATTATTTAAGTTATTTATACTTAATAATAATTTCTTCATGAATATAACGTATAAGTTTTTATTTACAAACATTTCAGCTATGCAAACATGAAAAAAATTGTTCCCTCTATAACTAACAGTTTGTCCCATTGTTTGTCGATCACTAGTTAGTACCTGTTACGTCACGCACAAATTCTTAAGCTTTAAAAATTCATATCTCGCTTATTACGTAAAATTTTTAAGTCGCGTTTACACTAAAATTCTTATTTTATCCTGTTCTTACAGAAAAAAAATAAAAGAAAAATGGTATAGGACCCCCATTCTATTCTATTCCGGTATTTAAAATTTAATTTTCATGATATAATCAATACAGGTAGATACTAGGAATAGATTAGACTATATTTTAAGTTATAAACTGTCAAAATTAGAGTAGAATTCGCTAATCCAAAAATGAGGATTAACTTTTTTGTTTATTTTAATAATTTAAATTAATTAATACTGATCAAATAAATATAAACTATTTCACTTTGTGTTTCTGTCTGTTTTCCCGTCTTTATCTTCACTATCTCTTTGCTGGGATTAGTGGTGAGGGTAAGAGAAATAATGACGTCATGTCCGGTGTGGAAACACGCCCTCCGGCTTTGCGAGACTTCCGGTCAAAGTGCTCTCCAATGCAAAGGAGATTGGACATAAGTGATTCTCTCCAGACCTCTGATGTTTGTTTGTCATATTAACCAAATTGAATAAGATTCCGCTAATGAGAAACAAAGGAAAAGAAAATATTATTCCCCAATGTCTTCTGTGGACAACAAACACAACAGAGGAAATGAGTTTTTTCTTTAGAAAATATTTAGTTCACAAATCACAAAAAGAAAAACGATTGTACTGTATTTGCGTTTATATTAAAATTTCAATGATGGTTCAGTCGATAATATTATTTGAAAATGAGGTCACTAAAAACATGGTTGAATATGACATGTAAAAACAAAGTAATAACGAAACAGTGTGTGATGGATAACTGTTTATAATCATCAACAGCACAACAGCCCTGGTTGGGGTTTGGCCACAAAAAGTGCCACGGATTATCATTTTGATCGAATTAATTTAATAGTATATTTAAAAATGAATTGTATTTTTTTAAACCCCTCAACAGGATTAAATCCGAATTACAGAGTGAGTTGACATATACAGGATGATTTTTTTAACATTAACATTAACATGGGAAATCTGTTTTTGGCAAACCGTTATATATGAAATCTAAAGATATATATACAAAAAAAATTAATGTATGGAATACAGGGTGTATCAAGATAATGGAACAGTGCTGTTTATTCCTGTATGTGAAAAGATGCAGAAAAAAGTGATTAGGATATTTTGTAAGGGATAGAGGGGGACACATTTTAGCATAAACTTTATTATCTTAAATACAGTGGTACTCAAACTATAGGGCAATATTATATTTTTTTAAATGGCATTATATGTATTTTATTAACTCATTAAATAGAGAATTTTGTTCTGAATTCAACGATATAATAATATTACACCCTTACATTGCGAAAAATTTGAGTAAAATTAATTCAAAGTTAGTATTTCATTTCTACTGTATCTAAGTAATCTGAGCAAACATTCAATCAATAAAACAAAAAAATTATTTTAAAAGTTGAATTTATTGCCAAAATCGTAGCTTATTTGCATGTAATAAAATTAAAATAAATCAATGTATGGAATATGTATATACCTGTCCTGTATTATTAAATTTTAGAGCCCCTCAAAGTTAGTTTTGTGTAAATAAATGTTGTATAATCAAATAATATTACTATCAAGTTTATATCTCTACCAATTTTTGAATTATTGCCCCAAAAGTCAATATACCCCACATTTAGATAAAAACTTCAAAATTTTCAAAAATCTAATTTTTATGTATCTAGATACTTCTCAATGCGCTGATTCTAAATTTTGAAACCGCAGGTCGATATCTCTTTTCGTTCTCGAGATATTTAGATTCAAAGTTTTGCTCAAAACTGCCCATTTTTGGGTAATAACCCAAAAATGGGTCGAGATATGAATTTGGCGACAACACCATTCGATTCTACAGACAAAAATACATAAGTATAGCAATTTTCATAATTTTTGTCCTGCCGGTTCATTTTTTATTAATAAAAACTTGAAAACCCCTGAAAATAGCCAAAATCTGAAAAAATCCTAAGGGGTACACCTTAGATTTTTGCGATTTTTGGCCACTTTCAGTTATTTTGCTTTAGAAATTGTATGCGATGTTCAAAAATTCTGAAAATTGGTGTACTTATGTTATTTTGCCCGTAGAATCGAATGGTGTTATCGCCAAATTCACATCTCGACCCATTTTTGGGTTATTACCCAAAAATGGGCAGTTTTCAGCAAAACTTTGAATCTAAATATCTCGAGAACGAAAAGAGATATCGACCTGCGGTTTCAAAATTTGGAATCAGCGCATTGAGGAGTATCCAGATACATACAAATTAGATTTTTGAAAATTTTGAAGTTTTTATCTAAAAGTGGGGTATATTGACTTATTTAATCTGATCTAATTTGGCTCAGGGCGCCTATATATCTTGAGCCGGCCCTGCGTTGCCCCCCGTTTTAACTTATAGCAATGGTTGAGGTGTCAATACAAAGATAAAATAATTTTCTCATCGGAAAATATCAAATAATTAATTTATTCATTTTCCTATTAACAGAAGTAGCCACGCTATAGGTATATCATATTTCCACTCGGCCCATCATTTCTTTTGAAATATAATTTTCAAACACAAACTGTATAAAACATTTTGATTTACCTGACGTCATGGAAAACTGCGACATGAAATTTGCCAGCTAGTTTTAAAATTTAAAAACTTTCAGAGTGAAACTATGTATATTAAATTAAGGTAGTTCGTGATACCTGTCATTGATCGTTCAAAACCAATTTCAGTTTTCAGGAATTATACCGCAAACCTCATGTATAATTCATATTAACCACAATTTAGTTATTTCAGTAAATTTGAAACCTCTATCACATACATATTAATTATTCTATATTGTAATTTAATAGGTAATCAGAGTAATTGATGTAAAGAACCGCCACTGGTACGCCATGCTCCCGCGCAGTTTTTACTCCACCAGCTTTAATTATGAATTAAATTCCAATATGAATTAATTAAATTCTCACAAAGCGGCGAGACAATGTAGAATTAATTCTAGCCGGAATTAGGGCACTAATAAACGATTAACCGTCATCACAGCTGGGGGAGATTATGACTAACATTTATATCAAGCAGTGAAACATTTTTATTCCATTTATTACTTTGTGAAATTCAAGTGAGAACTTGCACTTAACACTCCCAGTACTAAAGGTGTTGTATAATGTAACTAGGGCAAAATTATTTATAACTACTGGCTACCCTACCCATTAAAACATTAATAAAATTTCTAAAGCCTGTTTTACATTATACGAGGGGTCGTTTTTATATTCCCGGACTAGGCAGTTTTCAATTTTAATGTAATTTTTCATTATATTGTTTTTTAATCATATACAGTCATACAAAAAAGTCTCCGTACGACAGTAGTTTTAATGTATTTTAGGAAAAATAGCAGTCTAAAACCCAATATATTTAATTTCCTTTTAATCCAAAATAAAACGCAGTATATTACGTTATTATTAATATAAAATAAACAAATAATTTAATTAATTTATTTATATTATGGGGTAAACATTGAAAGTATTCATAATTTCATGACAAAAAAGTCTCCGTACGATAACCAAAACATTTAAATAATAAACCATTTATTTATGTTTCATAAAGAAATATAATATTTCGAGGGTTTTCCTTTGGTTTTTCCACCAGTAACTAAGCGATGAGTCATTGAATCCACCAAATTTTTGGTCAACGATGGCATTATATTCTGCCATTTTACTCGTAATTAATTTTAAATTCTTTTTTGCTTTACATTCTTATTTATTTTAAGAATTTTCCGCACTTTCTCAATCTGATTAAAGTGTGGAGACTGTGAGGGATGATTAAGCATATTTTTAATATTATACAGTACGCATTCTCTTATAGAGCGAATTATTTGTCGAATTTTTCTGATGCACGAAATTAAAATTGTCTGTTAAGGCCCTATTTTTCGGCACATTGTTTAAAATTTGCTTTTAAAATGTCGAGGGAACCTTTGTTATCCATTGTTGCAATTATTACTAATTTTCGTACTCCCGCTGAGGAGCTATAGCCCCTAGACATAATGCTATCACCGGCGTATTTAACTGTTACCATTAAATGCCTTAAATTTTAGGTTTTCTCCATTTTTTTTGCCTTCTATCTAATCTGTATGTATTATACTTACTTACTTACGTTACCAGTAAACCTAATAAAGAAGGCGTACTGTATAATATTAAAAATATGCTTAATCATCCCTCACAGTCTCCGCACTTATAACGGCTGTTAAAAGCGATTTTGGAGGAACATTTTTATAATGGATTAAAGATGTTATTGAAACGATGTAATACTTGTATCCAAAAGCAAAGAGCCTATCTTGAAAAAAATTTTTTTGTTGCTGTTCTAATCTTTTCCTTTCATGCCTCGTCCAGGAATAGAAAAATGACCCCAGATACTTCCTTTCCTTCTGTAGTAAAACAAGATTTAACGCAACCCAGTTCCTTGTTTTACCTACAGAATGGAGCGTTGCGCGAAATACGGCTTATATTTCCGAGACAGTAATTGGGTAATTGTAAACACCGATTTACAATGTAGAAGATTTACTTATCAAAGCAATAGTTGGTCGTTAGACCAGGGGCAGGGGTCCCAACCAACGGCTAGGGAGCGCATCCGGCGCACCAGAGGTTTATGTCTGACCCGCGGTAATTTCTGAACTAATCTCGATATTAGTGCAATTTAGCTAGGAATGGTTTAATGATTTTAGTCTGTTGCTACTGTATTTTATAATAATTATAATATTTATATAATGATGTCAATTCATTTGAAACAAAACACAATTTTCTGGTTTATGTTTCTAGCTGAAAGCGACTTTTTGCAGCACGCTTCGGTATCCTAGCAACGAATTTTACTTATATAAATATTGTAAAAAAAAAATTCTTTATTTCCTTATTTTTTATCTTGCAGGAGTAGAAAAAATAGTGTATATAACACTTGTTGAAAGTTCTCTGTCGAATAGAAACTTTCGTTTTGGTTCGACAAAGAAACACTTACACTTGACATACAAATAACAATTTTTTAAATCAACGTATTCAAAAGATTTTTTTTCATTCTGTAATTATTTGTTGAATTACAATTTCTCTGTTGAAGACCATATATTAATGCAGGAAGATTTTGTGGGTCGATTTAATGATTTTAAAAGTAATTCACATATATTTCAGTATTTTTCAAAATCTGGATGATGTTGTCATTAACGATGTTGAAGAGAATTTACAATGGGGTCATTTCACATTTTCTGATTTATTTTTTTCTTGAAAAAATAAACATATATGTATATGTTTTACATCTTACAAGTCTTTAGAATCAAAGATATGATTTTTTAAAAGTTGTGTTTAATTTCAAATATTTCAACGGCTGACGACACATATTCACGGATACGACAGTCGAGCTCTACCGGTTTAATTTAGAACTATGATTATTTGGTTTGGTATTTATTTAAATAAATGGTTTATTTACATACCTTATACTGCACTAGTACTTTTAAAGAAATAGAAAGTAATAATAATCTTCTCTCTTGTATATTTTGCTGTCAGCTGTCACACTTTTAGGTTAGGTTACTGTTTCATGTTGTGAAACGTGTGTGTGTGAGCAGGGCCGCCGCTAGACATTTCGGCGCTACAGGCGATATTTTTTTTGCGCCCTTACTAGGACGTTAAGAAACTCAAAATTGTTTCTAATTAAATACGCAAAAACAAACTTAAATTTTCGATGTGGCAAAAATATTTATTTTGTCTAAAAATGCAGTTTATCTCGGACCATTCCAAATTACACACACGAAATAGATTACATTTGGCTTTACAAAATAATACGTATAGTTAACAAAGTGATAATGAAATGATAGATACAATAAATAACAAAAGTGTACGTTTTAATAAAAAAGAAAAACTATATTTATTTGAAATATTTATTACATATAACAAAATAACATAAATAAGAATAACAGCAAAATAAATCTTTACTTATAATTATTATAATAAAATATTGTATTTAGTACAAACTAAATTTTTTTTCTGGCTTTAGCGTTTGCAAATTCAGCCAATATACCTTGTTTGTCCAATTCTTTAGATATGTCATTTTCAATTGACAACATTGCCAATGCTGACAAACGATCTTGGCTCATTGTGGATCTGAGGAAATTTTTTATTAATTTTAGGCGAGAAAAACTCCTTTCTCCGCTCGCTACACTAACTGGTAGCGTCAATAATATTTTTAAAACTATATATAAATTAGGGTATATTGGTATTAAATTATTATTTAATATATATTTCAATACATCGTTGGGATCGTCTGATGGTGAAAGTAAGTTGGCTATGAATACCAGCTCTTCCGATAGCTCTATACCATCAATATCTTTATTATTATTATCAGAAAGTACAATTTCGAGATCTTTACAATATTTTAAAACGTCTTCTTTCTTCCATGTTGCTAATTTCGATATTGAATGTAAAAATCCAAATTTTAGATTGTAGTTTGATAGCTGGTCAAAGCGTTCTTCAATAGAATGGATTGCAATATCTAACATACTAAAATAAATATCTACTTTAAATTTTAGAATTGCATCTTCCATCGGGTCGTCAGTAGCTTCATATTCAAAATTTCGTTTTCGTTTTCTAATCCTCACTTCTTCAAATTTGGCTTCTACATCAATCGTGTTTGCTAATTCACGAGCTGTTATAAAAAGGTTGTGATATTCTTCATCACTTCTGAGTTTTTTTAATTGAATAACAACAGACTCAATTGTTTCGGCTGCTGCAGATATAGAAAATTTTGGACTTTGCATTAAATGATTTACCCGGTTAATTTCCAATAACAAATTATACCAAAGTATTATGGTGCAAATGAATTTATAATTTTTTAATTTTTGAATTAATGTTTTGGCTTCAACCTTTGTTTTGTTACCATGAGCACCAGTTAACGACTCATCTTCAACAAGATCAATAAGCGCATCATATATTTCTCCAATTTGGTATCGAAGTGGCCTAATGGCATTAATTCTGCTTTCCCATCTAGTAATACAGACAGGCTTCAATGTAGCACCAGATATATATTTTAGTAATTTCGACCATCTATATGGAGACGCCGAGAAGAAATTATATATTGCCTGAACGGTAGTAAAAAAATTTACCATCTCAATATTTGATTCCGCTGCATCATTTAAAACTAAATTTATAGAATGGCAAGAGCAGGGAACAAAAAAAGCTCGTGAATTTATATTCAAAATTTGTCTCTGAAGACCATTATGTTTGCC
This sequence comes from Ophonus ardosiacus, assembly GCA_943142095.1. Classification (NCBI taxonomy): domain Eukaryota; kingdom Metazoa; phylum Arthropoda; class Insecta; order Coleoptera; family Carabidae; genus Ophonus; species Ophonus ardosiacus. The sequence continues at coordinate 45,084,649 of OW964829.1, read as the reverse complement.
TTTCATGTTTGCTCCATTATCATAGCCCTGGCCTCTACAATTGTTTATGTCAAGATCTAATTTTTCTATTTCCTCCAAAAATTTTGCAGCAAGTCCAGATCCAGATGTATCATTCACTTCAATAAATCCCAAAAAATGTTCCTCCACTAGATGTGCATTTTTGGAATCGGAATTTACAAATCTGATTACTAATGTCAACTGTTCTTTGTGACTGATATCGGGTGTAGTATCCATTATAATTGAAAAGAACTGTGCCTTTTTTGCCATTTCAATTATTTTATTCTTGGTTTTTCGAGCTAGTAACTCTATTAATTCGTTTTGGATACTTTGGCCAAGGTAATGAACATGGGTTTCCTTAGATTTTATGCGACGAAGGTGTTCCTTTAAAACAGGATCATATAATCCCAAACATTCAACAAACTTCAGGAAAACTCCATTATTCTTTTCATATATTACATTTGAACACCCGCGTAAAGGTAAATTTAACTCTGCCAACGTTAAAATAATTTGAGTTAACCTGTCGAGAACATCACGCCAATGTTGTTTTTCATTGTTTAAATGTCGTTCATAATCTGCGTCAATGGTTTGATTTGTTTGTTTTCTTCTATGAAGCTCTGCTAATTCGTTGAATGACTTAAGATGGGAGATGTTTTTTTCGTGATTACTAATAGCGTATCCAACATTTTTCCAATCATTATAACCTGTTATAAACTTTGTACTTAATGTGGAAAACAGTTTGCAACAAAAACAAAAGATTTTATCTTCGCAAAAAGAATAAACAAGCCATGTTCTTTTAATATGTTCTCCATTCGACAATATTAATTCAAAATATTTAGATGAAAATCGTCTACCACAGTCGTCCACAGGAAATATAAAATTATTTGGAATATTTATAGGCCCTTTTTCAATAATAAGCTCCTTAATTTTATCAGTCATAACATTTGGCCAAATTGCGGGATCAAAATCTGTTTTCAAAACATTCATTTCTGTACCTGTTTCAGTTTCACATGTTTTCTTCTCTTCTAATATAATTGGAGGTTCATTATTATTAGATATTGCAGTGTGACATTCATTAAATTCAGTCTCTAATTCAATTTCACGAAGTTCATCTTTGTTGTTATGTTCATCGCTTTTAACGCTTTTACTTATCAAAAAGCTTGAGAGTGAATTTTTAAGGGAAGCAGCTATACATTCTTTTCTTTCTCTTATTTTTTTATATTGTGCGCCGGATAATTTAAGTTTCTTTTTTTCGCTCATTATATACCTATGTATATTACTTATCTACAAAGTAATTTTATATTAACAATGCAAAATGTAAAATAATAAATTAAATAAATACAATTTACTTACTTGTAGCTTCTGTGATACAATGTAAAACTTCTACGACACGTCAGTATCGTTGTCATGGAAACAACAATACATACGATTAAATCGTAACGATTTTCTTACTGGCTAATAAATACTACTGATTTTATGACGTAAAATTATATTTTTTTGGTTAAATTGATGGGTTTAACTTTGTACAAATTTTCACTTTAAGAAAAAATATACAAATCAAAAAACCAAAAATGGAAATAATAAGACCGAAAATAGTGACATCTAACGTAAGATCGTACTATAGATGAGCGCTGCGGACGACAGATGGTGCCACAAAAGACGTCACTCTGCTCTCGTTTCACGCGCCTTATTCAAAAAGCGCCTCTTCTTCATGTCATTTTATTTTTATGAAAATAAATTAATTGAAAAGAGAAAGTAATAAAATAAATAAAAATCATCATTTTACATTTTGCCGCCTCTGTCAATTTGGCGCTACAGGCAGGGGCCTGTTCCGCCTGTGCGTAACGGCGGCCCTGTGTGTGAGAGAGAATTGTCTTTGTGTGAGTATGAATTTGTGTCGTCACAAATTTAGTCCGTGTTTAAAAGCGCGAAAGTTTATTAGCAAATTTATGAATGAAAAGTTGCATATTTCAAATTATTTTCTATTACTATATTTATTAAATGAGATGGATTTCATGATTTTATAAAAAAAAAATCGACAATTATTTTTTTTTTAAATGACCCCATTAGAATTTCTTGATTTTATTATTATTATTATTATTATTATTATTATTATTATTAAAATACTCCATACAACAGGCATAGCCCAATTAAAGTACAGAGGAAAACTAAGGTAAGAAACAAAAGTAGATAGGTAACTATCGAGAAAATAATAACTAGGAATTATGATTTTAACAAAGTGAAAAATTTAAAAGACAGTGATAAAATTGTTTAGACGATAGAAGGAAAATATCTAGAGACGAAAATTTAAAGTTATATAAAAAACACATTTTATTAATAGGAGACGAGAACAAAATATTAGTACGTGCTGCTGGTAAGTAAAAAGTAGATGAATATCTAATGAGGTACACAGGTGCGTGAAAATTAATGAGGGTTAATGACTGAGGATCATCAACATCATTGTGGATTATCTTAGAAAGATGTTACACGAAATACAAGTTACGTCGCTCGCAAAGGGATAAAAAGTTAAATATGTTTAGCAACTGGTAATACGACATGAAACGGTCAGAATAGTTACCGTAAGTTTTAAGGAATAAAAACTTAAGAAACTTTTTTGTATAGTATCTATGCGATCCTGGTGGACTTCAGCAGAAGGACTCCAAATAAGAGAAGAGTATTCTAATTTAGATCATACCAAGGAATAAAATAAACAAACGATTGCATGTACATTAATGAAAGAACGAGTATTACGAATAATGAAACCTAGTAAACGTAGACATGCAATACAGATAGAGTCTATGTGTGGCACAAATGTTAATTCCTTGTCGAATTTTACTCCAAGATAATTACGAAAATTTTATTGTAATTTATGCATTATTCAATGATTCTGGTGACTATTCAAAAGTAAAAATTTAACCAGGAAAATTGTACCTATCAATTTTTGGTAACACGTACACTTGCAAACCGACGTTTTCAAAGATAGATTTAAAATCCCATGTTAAACTCCCATGTTCCGGTTTTCGGTGCCCATTCTGTATGTTGACAAAGAAATTTAAATATATTATTTTTAAATAATGGCTGGTATCGTGAAAATGGGGTCGTTCCATACTTTTTTTATATTTTTTTCAGAAAATATAAGCGCAGTTATTAATGCAGGTTCATATTTTACCTTCTAGAATTCATAATACTTAAACTACGAATTTTTTAATAAAATTTAAATTTTCTCATCTTGTCACTTAGCAATGTGACAGCACTTCCCTCCAGGGGCCAAATCTGAAACTGCTATACAATATTTAACAACCATTTTTGCCGTTAACAAGTGTCTTTAATACATATTTACATACATAAATGTACAGTAAAATTTTTGAAAGAAGTCCGATCAAGGCCTTCTACGAATTGCATCTATGAATTAAGATTTTATGCTGTCAAATTTAGTATTGCCATTTACATACTTTTTATGAGGTACACAAGATATTATTTACCCTCATAAAAACTAAGTACAAGACACTACTAAATTTGACAGCACAAAATCTTAATTCATAGATACAATTCGTAGATGCCCTTGATCGGACTTCTTTCAAAAATTTTACTGTATAAGTTTACCTGTTAACAATGTTCAAACACTCAGATAACCAAGAAGGGCTTGACTTGACAACAAGTTTGGTTACATATGACATATATAACCTCTAAATGACATTTTACAAACCTATGTATAGAGCGACGAAGTAAAAACAGAAAATATAATGAATACGATATTACAGGGAATTTATTTTAAAATACATTATAGTTCATCACTACCATGGTTACTCACTATTGTCAAAAAATGACAGCAATGTAATATTTGTCCATTTTAAAATGCAACATACAAAATTTGTAGTTTTGTAGGCGAAAGAAGAATGTTTTTAAAGAGTTAAGTGATTCAGTCTCTCTTACTTTCGTCTCTTTTCTTACTATTTTCGGGTTTTTGCTAACCCACTAAGTGGGAAACGCGTGATTTTATGTATGTATGTATTATCAAAACTAATTTCCTATAAATTAGCCTACATGCGATTAACAAATAATCAAAACATGAATGTTGTACATCTTAAAAAACTTTAGCTTACAAAAATTCATAACTTTCATGTAATAAATATTTAAAAATACCCTCAATCACTCTGAGGCAACATTCTAGTCGGTCGTAATAAGAATTGACACCATTTGTGATGGGTTTTGGAGGTATCTCCTGTGCTGCAATACTATTTATAATGTTGCATTTTAAAATGGACAAATATTACATTGCTGTCATTGTTTGACAATAGTGAGTAACTATGGAAGAGTTGGACTATAATGTTGCATTTTAAAATAAATTCTCTGTATTTATGGTTTGGAAATAACCCATTAAATAAAGAGTTAATAATAATCCGAATCGCATGAAAAACACGATTTATTTACGAAAATTGAAACAGCTTCTTTGATATTAGTTATACATTTTATTTTCATTTCAATTTTTCCTATTAAACATCTTATTTACCCCTCAATCTACTTTCGATTTGGCTGTGTAAACGTTTCTGTAAGAAATTGGCTCGGGTAAATATTTATCTTTATGTTGGGATAATGTAACTCCCTACTTCTGCTGGTGCTGAGCAGGAAGAACACTTTTGCTCTTCTCTTATTACCTTAAAAGCAGGACGATCTATACAGGTTCATATTTACTTTTATGAATACCACACACTCTCCCTGACACTGCAGAACGGAGTACTTGAGTCAAAATTGGAAGTTTCTTACCAGGTATTGTTACAGAATGGAACACGAACGACTGCTTACCTGCAAGCAAAATATATTGTTAGAAATACAGTAAAGAATTTGCAATAATGATATTTGTAATATAAAATATACAATCGTAGCGAGAGCGAGGCATTTTTAATAATAGTTATTTATGTATCAAGGTATGGAAGTTCTACTTTTTATCACGAATGTGGAATTTAGTTTCCGAGACCGTATAGGATCGAGGAAAATAAACCATATGAGTGATAAAAATCTGTTGTGGCCAGTACAAGACCTCTCGCCATTTTCATATTAGGCTATATAAGTATTGTATTGCACTTCGCTTTCGAACCATAGTTTTATTACAAAAAATTACAGAACTTTACTCAAATATTGTTTTTTATTGTATTTAACATGTCTTCTGCACACATATAATTCTAATTATATCTATTTTTCATTGTATGAGGAAGTTTCTAAATGCCAAAGATTCTTCCAATTTATTAACCAGATTGGCGGTATTTCTGATGGATATATGCATTTTACCACAATTTTACCTATAATTTCAAATATTTAATTAATAAAACAGTAAGAAAGATTAAATATACTTCCCAGAAAAAGCTATCAGAATGTTACGAAAACTGTTAATTTTTGACACTGACATGTGTCATTTACAAACTATATTATAAACATTGAAATTTGTCAACTGGTTTCCTTAGTGCCTTAGCCTCTGCGATTAGATTACTCTACAAATTTATAGAGTCTTTATCTCTAAATCTATACAAGATATAATAAAATTTTTAAGTGAATTAGATGGAGAATTTTATGTTCTTCAATATTTAATAAAAAAAACTCCCAAAAAATTATATTTAGAAGAATTTTTCTAAGAAACTACTACTTCCGGTTGTTCAATTGTTACCAAAACCTTTTCAGCTCTTCCCAGGAATGTCAGATTGAGAAAACTGCAGTTAAATATTTTTTAAGTCTTATAGTTTTTGAGGAATCGTGTCTACAACATCCAGACATATACACATACCCACATACACACATCCACACACACACACACACACAGACATCATTTTTAAAAAAAAATGTTATAATCGGATTCTAGGGACCTTAAATCGTGCTTATTCAGTAAAATCTGGATATGCGAATTTTAGCATGAATCCAATAACTCTCTTAGCGAGAGGTAAAAAGGAACTTCAGTGCCGAGGTACATATTAAGTTTTATTTGAAATCAAAAATTTGTGAAAATAAACGAATATTTTAATGTTTATAGCTTATTTTGACATACATATGTCAGTTGCTATCCGTCAAACAAACGGAACGCATGTTCAGTGTTGTAAACCTCCGGAAATTGAAAGTTCACTCAAAATTTTATGTTATCTCAATCTTCTTCATCCCAATTATTTAATTCGTTCTTCTTGCACTCATTTTGGTCATTTTACGTACAAATTTACTCTTGTACATCGAACACCTATCCAAATTATCTTGTATGTACAATAATCATCATAAGGCTGGCAACACGACATTTGCATGAAATCGTCCTATAATGAATTACTTTAGTGACGATATCTAAACTTTTACAGCCCGATTCACAAAAAAGTTTAAGCTAAACCTCATTTTTGATTAGTGAATTCTATTCTATTCCGGTATTTAAAATTTAATTTTCATGATATTATCAATAAAGGTAGATACTAGGAATAGATTAGACTATATTTTAAGTTATAAACTGTCAAATTTAAAATAGAATTCGCTAATCCAAAAATGAGGATTAGCTTAAACCTTTTTGTGAATCGGGCTGATAATGACAATTTTTGTGCGCTTTAGTGACTATTTCAAATGAAAGATATTATTAAATTTAAGGCCAGTTTTTCAATTTCTGGTTAAAATTTTAATGTTTAGTTAAATAAACAATATTGCATCAATGATAAATCTGTCGTTAAATACCAGTGATTTCTATAACATATGTTGTAGAGATCACTGTTAAATACCCAGCGGGAGGTTATGGGCTAGCCACATCAGATTTTTAATTCTGGGCTTTGAAGTAGATGGAATCTATTGTACCGCTTCTAATTTCAGCGCTTTACTCATCAGACTTCCATCAGTTCAATCGTGTTTGAGAGCCGATAGATCCTATGGATTGGTAGTGGGGGGAAATAATTTGTTTTCTTGTCGTTCTTGTTAATATTACATTATGTATACGTTTATTAATTATTCTCAGTATTACATACTAACATGTTTTTACTATTGAAATGGACGATACCACTTAAAGATAATTAATATTGATATGATGTTTATGTTATTTGCAAATTAATAATTAATACAAATAATTCTATATTAAAGCTGGTTGAATATTCACTCCCCTGATCACAACAATTCATCAATGACATCATTGTCAAATGCGCTGAAATTCAGTATAAATTTTTTGATGAATAAAAAAACTTACCTTAGGCTTAAAATCGAAATTTGGAGCCGAAGCAATAGGATGACTCGTTTCTGTTCAAGAATTAGTAACACATTTTCTCGCTATCACAAATGGAGTACATAGGTAAGCCATTCACTTTAGCGAGAGAATTACTAGTACTTCCTTTTTAACGTTTCTGGTTTAATTAAATTGATTTATAAATCAATGCTGTGTTATTCAAATTTGAATTCGTTATCTCAAACATTTAATTAAACATTTTGAGAACTACTAACCTTCATAATTACCTGCCCCAATTACAAATAATTTTATTAGTACTTTCACCAAAATACAACTCAATATCTTAAATAGTTTAAAAGTTACTACATTTTTAAATAAATAAATAAATATATCATCACGGCTTATTACCCATTTCTGGGTGTGCCAGTATCTACAACACATGTTGACATCGGTAATGATGACGATATATTTTACCGTGTGGGCGCTTACCAGGCGTCACCTCACGGGTACTCATAGCTGGCGTGGAGAGCGCACCACAGGGGTCACTTTTGTTCCATTTAAAATTGGAAATATTTGGCGTCAGTCGGGATCGAACCCGGTTCCCCAGGTTCGCGACCAGACACTCAGGCACGCGGCCATGGGACCCCTACTACATTTTTAATTTTCACAATAACATTTTTAGTACCACTATTTGATTAATATATATATAATCTGTAACCCTTTTAGTACCTCTTGGTGTAAGGATAAGGTTCTAGGGTACATATTCCAAATTTCGTTCAAATATTTCAAACAGTAAAGAAATTACAGCATTTTATTTCAGATCAACATTTTTTTGTACCACTGATGCAATTAATTCATTGATCTAATTATAGATAGATACTTAATGTCTTAAAAATGTCTCCTCCAAATTTCAATCTGATATCCCAAACCGTTCCAGAATTACAGCCACTTAAATAAGATTGCCCAATCTTACCTTGTCATTATACTATTATCCCTTAACCCGCACTGGTCTTACGCCAGCCTATCATACTATGGGGTCAGTCGACTTGTATTATTAAAAATTCCAATGGCGAATGACAAAAATTTTAAATTTTTGTTAAAACATTTCTACGTTTTATTTTTTTACATCCTTTTATAAACGTAATGCTTAATCCGAGAATATTGGCTGAATTCGCCCCTTTGTAATTATTGTACCGTTTGAGAAATTGGGAATAAAAAATGAATGGGATATTTTTGGGACGTCAATCTACCGGTAATAATTAATTCAATCAATTATTTATACCAGTAGTACCAAAAGTAATAACCAGAAGATAAAATACTGTAATTCTTACATCATTTGAGATATCACAATGAAATTTAAAATTTAAATCCTCAACACAAAAAGATTAATTATGTAAATTGAACTTGTAATTATTTAAATCAGTGGTACCAAAAATATCATGTATAAAATTATAAAATTTGAAACTATTGTACCGTTCAAGATATTTAAATCAGTGGTACCAAAAATATCATGTATAAAATTATAAAATTTGAAACTATTGTACCGTTCAAGATATTACTGTAAATTTTAGTGCGTAAATTACAGAAATGTTAACTTTCCAGGCTTAATTTCGATTAGTTGATTATAAGTTTGGTATATTTTGATTGGTCGATTAATTTACAGTTCAAAACTTAGTCTGTTTCCTACAATTCGATCACGTATTCAAATCCTGCGTTGCTTGGTAACGCATTCACACATCTTCGACCCTTCCTTAATGGCTCAAATTTTCAGGAGTTGAACTTTGCCCTTACAGGGATTCAGCAACCACTCCGTTGTGAATATATCACTGAAACCATTGTCTTTCTGAAATCTAGACTGAAACTTTAAAAGCGAGGCTTTTCTGAAATGTTTCTGTTGCTGACAGTTTAGAAGTTTTCAGGTATTTCAGGGTAGATCATCTCGAGATGACGTCGGATACAAATAAATTCCCTGAAAAACGTAAGGGAAATATTTTTCCAATTTTGCTCCTTTGAAACGAGAGCTGAGATGACTTTTATTCAAAACCAGTTTTAATGTTTATATTATTGCTCTTGTAGTTTATACGGACTTTGAAGTTTTATTTTTATATTTGTAGCTTGCAGAGAGTACATTAGTTGGAATTAAAGTTTGTGTTTGAATTTGCAGTAATAAAATACTGCTGTTTCATATGGTGAACAGTTATGAGCACTGTGGAAAATATTTACGAATTAAATAACACTTTCAACTACTTTCAAAATTATATACATATGTATAAATCTTCGCCACTTCTTTATACCAGTTAACATTTTTCATATATTTTCGTATATTAATAAAAATAAAAATTGACTCTATACCTAAACAACGGAAAATATGTTGACGTACCTAGCTATTAATTAATAAAAAGAATCTGTTGTGGCCAGCACAAGACCTTCCGTTATTTTGTACAAATCCCATACCAAAAGTTCATTGGAAAAGATTCTATATATCCAATAAAATTGTAACACGAACTTAATACAATTTTTCCATACAGAAAGTTCCTTGGAAAATATTCTATAAATTCAATAAAATTGTAATAATATGTATACTCATATATAAATTCTCTAAAAATGCGTACACTTACGTAACATTCTCTTTACAATCAAACAATATTACTACCAAGTTTATATCTCTACCCATTTTTGAATTATTGCCCTAAAAGTCAATATACCCCACATTTAGATAAAAACTTCAAAATTTTCAAAAGTCTAATTTTTATGTATACATCTCAATGCGCTGATTCCAAATTTAGAAACCGCAAGTCGTTATCTCTTTTCGTTCTCGAGATATCTAGACTCAAAGTTTGGCTCAAAACTGCCCATTTTTGGGTAATAACCCAAAATTGGGTCGAGATATGAATTTGGCGACATCACCATTCGATTCTACGGGCAAAATTACATAAGTACACCAATTTTCATAATTTTTGAACACCGCATACAATTTCTAAAGCAAAATAACTGAAAATGCCCAAAAATCGCAAAAATCTAAGGGGTACCCCTTACGATTTTTTCAGATTTTGGCCATTTTCAGGGGTTTTCAATCTTTTATTCATAAAAAACGAACCGGTTGGACAAAAATTATAAAAATTGTCATACTTATGTAATTTTGTCCGTAGAATCGAATGGTGATGTCGCCAAATTCATATCTCGACCCATTTTTGGGTTAATACCCAAAAATGGGCAGTTTTGAGTAAAACTTTAAATCTAAATATCTCGAGAACGAAACGAGATATCGACCTGCGGTTTCAAAATTTGGAATCAGCGCATTGGGAAGTATCTAGATACATAAAAATTAGATTTTTGAAAATTTTGAAGTTTTTATCTAAATGTGGGGTATATTGACTTTTGGGGCAATAATTCAAAAATGGGTAGAGATATAAGCTTGGTGGTAATATTATTTGATTGTAAAGAGAATGTTACGTAAGTGTACGCATTTTTAGAGTATTTGAAGAACTGTGTGAATTTTTAGAAATAAAAGTATTGAAATAAAAATGGATAAATGCTATAAAAAAGTTCCTTGGAAAGATTCTATATATCCAGTAAAATTAATACGAACATAATACTATCCATTTTCTTCAAATTCCACACCGAAAGTTCCCTTGGAAAAGATTTTATAAATCCAATAAAATTATAGCACGAACGTACACTATGTAAATTGTACTTGACACTGACATCTGTCAATTAAAATTATTTGAATATATCCACTGTTTCCATGGTTATAGCAAATCTGGCTGATTTATGAAGGTTAATCTCTTTATAATTCTTTACTTCTATATCTACTGAATATGAAGGATAATGTATAATCAAACCGTATAGATAATAAGATATTCTTGCATATTGATAATCACATAAAATGTCAAAAAATAATATTTAAATGTGTTTTTTCAAGAAAAACTGTTAAGAACTTCAAATAGGAACCTTCCGGTTGATCAATTATAACCAACATCTAATCAGCACTTCATATATATGTAAGGAAGAGGAATACGAAAGAATTATAATTTTTAGAATTGTAGTATTGGAGTTATCGTCGGAGAAATGTTTGCTACTTACATACACACACACACACACACTCACATCGTTAAACTAGTAAAATCGTATTCTAGGGACCCTAAAACGTATTTATTTATTTATTTATTTATTTATTCATTAAAAAATCCCCACCGATTTTTTTGACCAAAGACATTGGCTGGTAGCACAAGCCTTGTTTTAACTAAAACACTGTTTTAAGAAATGTCAAATTTCATTATTTAATAACAAAAATAAATAACATCAAATATATTAAAATATGATTTTGAAGCAGCACATAGTTTGTATTCAATCAAATATTTTTTAAAAAATCGTTCTTTACACATAAGGGTGAAATTAAACATTGAAATTTGAATTTGACATTTCTTAAAACAGCGTTTTAGTTAGAACAGGGCTTGTGCTACCAGCCAATATAATTATACCTTCCTTACCTAAATGTGAAGGAACGTAAAAAGTCAGAAAGAGTTTCTAGTGCGAAACTTAGATGCATTTCATTCTGGTTTACGTTATCCATTTTCTGTTTCAATAATAAAATTTAGTATAGATTTTAAGAAAAGTGTAATATAAAACAGGCTTAACGTATTTTACTTGAACACGTCCGCGTAAGAACAGCTGAGACAGTATAATTTATAAGACTGATAATTCTCCCGTCTTCGAGATGTGGGATCGTAAGTCTAGAGGTAAAATCTATCGACCTCCTCGCGATCGGCAAAAGAGGAAAAATATCCACGACCACAGCAATTTCTCCTTTCAGCGAACTCATTAACGAATTTTCCGGGCATTTGCTCGGTATAAAGACGGCCATTGAATTAATTAGATTGCCACAAAATGAGACGGCCGGCATATTTCCAAAGACGACGACGATGAGAGACGGATCCTAACTTGGGCTGACCTTTCCGATCAGCACATTCAAAATTAATCAACCCAAACTGACGTTCTCCATTTGTTCCGGGAGATAAATAATAAAAACAACTGTCATGGAAACGGATAAATTATTCAGCAGACAATTATTGATGGGCAGTCTTTCAGAAACACTCAGCCAATGTACAAAAAGAAATCATTCTTTACTGTGATACTGTCACATTAGTTCTTACAATGACATCTTTATATTTATTTATTTTTTAGTACTTTGACAAAAAATATAATAGTAGTATTAATGGGGTTCTTAACTTTAAGAACAAATTAGAACATGGGTCATTTATATTAATACTATACTCGGCGTAAAATAAATATGGAGTGATGCTCAATTCTTGCCGCTTCTTCATAACAGCATTTTCAACATGACCAATGGAATTGGCAACAGTGTAAAAATCTGCAGTCCATATTGATTTGACGGCAAGTACAGACCTTAAAAATGTATTAAGGAATACCAAATTTCAAAAATCTATTGTGGCAATTATTATTTTAGAGAAAAGAACTACAAATAATAGTTATAGAAAAATTAGTATGTATTTGAAGTATTTATTTTTACCTTCCGTCAAAAGGAAGGTATTGTTTTTGGTCAAAAAATTCGGTGGTGAGTTTTTAATGTATAAGCACGTTTTAGGGTCCCTACAATACGAATGTACTATTTTTAAGATGATGTCTGTATGTGTGTATGTGTGTGTGTCTGTGTGTGTGTCTGTGTGTGTGTCTGTGTGTGTGTCTGTGTGTGTGTGTGTGACAAATTTTTCTCCGACGATAACTCCAAAACTACAATTCTAAAAATTATGATTCTTTCATATTCCTCTTCTTTACAACCATATGAAGAGCTGATTAGATTTTGGTTATAACTGGTCAACCGGAAGTACCCTTATTTGAAGTTTTTAACAGTTTTTCTTAAAAAAATGCAGTTAAATATTATTTTTTGACATTTTCTTATTATATTTATTAAAGAAAATACTCTTCTCTATATGGTTTGATTATTCATTTTCCTTCATATTCAATAGATGTAGAGTTAAAGCATTACAAAGAAATTAATTTTCAAAAATTAGTCAGCTTTGTTATTTATCATGGAAACAGCTGACATAATTATTCAAAAGAATTTAATTGACAGACGTCAGTTGCAAGTGCAAAACCAAATATGGAAAAAAGTATGGGATCTAAAATTGGTATGTCATAGTGTTGCTCGCAAGTGACACGCAGAGAAAGGCCAAAGAGAAGATGGAAGGACATTACTTAGTGTAGTTTATGTTATAATTTTATTGGATTATAGAACCTTTTCAAATGAACTTTTGGTATGAAATTTGTAAAAAATAGTATGTGTTCGTGTTCGATTTTACATGATAGTATATAGAATCTGTTCCAAGGATCTTTTGGTATGGGATTTGTACAAAATACATGGAATTGACGGAAGGTCTTGTGCTGGCCACAACAGATTTTTTTGTAAAATAATTTATAAACGACTGACAAAGTTAAAAAAACATTTACTCCTCCTGCCTAAAAAACAGAGTATAACTGACAGATGTACAATTTATATACGTGTTCATGACAATTTTATTTATTGGAAATATGTATATCAAATATTTTGTAAGAAATTTTCCGTTTGGAATATATATAAAATACAAAAAATTGACGGAAGGTGCCTAATGGGGTATTCCGGTGATATGGAATTAAAGCAAAATAATAACTTTTTTCTATAATTTCCATCTTCATATAGTAGAAAAATATAATAAAACATGAGCTTTGGTCGATGAGATATACTAGGCCGCCCTAGTGTTAACTTTCTTACACTAACATGTCTTATGAAAAACGGGCAGCTTCTGGCAAGCTGTTCGATGACAAAAATTTTAAGAACTAGTGCTCACGTTTCTGACCTGACTCGCGAGGTGGTGTAGAAAGTGCAGAGTAGGAGTGGGGGTAACTAAATGTTGTTCGGTAGACATTTTAATTCTATCCTATCTACACATCTGTTTATTAACCTAAAATTTTACACTTTGAGAAAATAAAATAATGGATTCAGATATAGTATATTCTCTTTGTTTTGTTATATAAACAATTAATTAATATATCTGTCTCTGGATCTGATGAAGAATCAAGTGATGATTGATCTTCGTCAGAATCGTTTATTAGTTCAAACATTATGCTCTTCAAAAAGACATTTCTGCAGTCACTTCTTTGCAGCTTTATGATATGACTGTGTTTATAAACAACCTAACCTTTTACACCTTTGGCTACGCTTGGCTTGATTACTCACAACTGAGCAAACTTGCCCAAATATACACTAGTGTGTTTTATGGAACCACAAGAATTAGACTGAACTAGTGTACACTACACTGCACCGCACTATTCTGCTCTGCACTTCAAGCACGTCTCATCGAACAGAGCTATGTTTAATAAAAAGTTTTAATTCATAATTTAATATTACAAAATTGGAATTTTTACAGCTCTAGAAACGTCCTTGAAATTTGTGACGTCAAGTTGATAATCTGTTGCTCATTTCAAAGTAAATATTTTCGGTTAAAAACACAAATGGTGCCAGTAGGTAACACGCGCGGGTATATTTCTTGTTTGACATTTCGTCCACTTTATAATTATTACTCCTATTTTTACCATAAACAAACACAGGAGAAACACCGAAATACACACTGCTACTAAAATCATATGTAAACAAGCAAATGGCTGTCATGAACATGTGGATTTAGCCGCTGAAGTTCGTTGCAGATGTCACCATCGAGTTAACGTCATAAGCGCGCCATAATAAGAAAATTTGTATTGCGATAAAATTTCTAAAAATTCATATCTCATGTGATGCATACATTTTCTTACTCAAAGTTAGATATTCAGAGTCCTACTAGTCTGTACTAATGTAAAAAAATATTTTTAAAAAATGTCGGAATACCCCATTGTTTTAATATGTTTATTTTTATAATAATGTATGTTTCAGACTTAAAACTATGATTTTTAATTTTATTCATGTTTTCACACATTTCACATTTGTTTCTATTTTATTGTTTTTAACTCCTTTTTGAATTAATCTAGGTATTGTTTTGTATATATTTAATAATCATATATGTTATATTAATTTTTTCTTCTTCTGACAATTTGTTTGTTAATATAATAAACATATTTATTTTCAATTACGTTATCGTTCAATAGAACCTCTGTCATGGTTTACGGATGGTTCAGAAGTAGACTGTGGAGAAAATGGAGTGGGTGTAATTGGCCCAGATTACGCAATAAATCTCTGCTCGTATAAACCTAAATAAAAACCTCAAAGGAGCAATAATCGACATAATGTCAGACAGTCAGGCTACTTTAAAAGGCATGAAGTGCCGTTATTTGTGAGTCAAAGTTAGTCTGGAATTGCAAGAACACTCTTTTCAACGTTGGCCAGGCCATGATCCCAGATGGGGTCTCATGGCAGTGTGCCTGAGTGTTTGGTCGCGAATTTGGGGACCCGTGTTCGATCCCGACCGACGGTAAAAATTATTTCAAATATAGTGCCCGAGAGGTGACACTTGGTAAACGATCACACGGTACGAATATGTCATCACCATTACCATATTACCGATATCTGCGTACAAAGCAGATTACCGCAACTCGCAATGGGTAATATAAAAAATCTGATGTGGCCAGCACATGACCTCCCGCCAATTCCATGTTTAAAATAGCAATGAGCTTTAAGTAAAGTTTCACTTCCGATTGATCGTTTTTAAACAAAATCTACTTTGTTGTTCCAATAAATGTAAAAGTTTGTAATACGAAATTTTGGATTATATTTTATTATGCTTTTCCTGAAAAATCTGTTAGAGCTTCAAATTAAGTACTACATCCGGTTTATAATATATAGTCAAAATCTAATATGTTGTTTCAAATTATATAAGAGTATTAAATTCCTACCAACTTTGCGAAGTTTTGGATCATTAATATATTTTAAGGAAAAATCGTCACACACACATTATTGTCAAAATCATCACCAACTTCCTTATGCTCTAAAACGCAATCTGTGTAAATTCTTCGCCGTACATTATCCATTTCGTAAATGTGTAGTTGCAAACTATTATTTGACACTTTGAAATCACGTTCTTATTGAGAGCTGTTTGATATATAATGCTACAAACATCAAACTTAAATCGAATTATCCTGTACATCTAATATTTATGTATGATCGAAAATATATTATTTTTACAAACCTTAATTTCATTAGAATCATATTTAAACTACTAAATTCTTCTTAACACGGTTTCATTATTAATTTTTTGAAAATTGCTTCGTGACAGTGACATTTGTTTAAATATGTCAAATTTGTTATTAAAGTATTGTTTTTGTTTGACGCAGAGGCAAAGTGATGTACAAAAATAAATTATTTTATAATATAATATAAAGTTATTTCAAGTTATTTACTAAATGCTATTATCATAGAATTGAAGATTGTGCCATTATATTCAATTCGTATTGGTAAAAGCTGCTAAAAAATTATATTCAATGATTTTTTTACAAGAAAAACAGTTAAAAGCTTGTATAAATGATACTTCCGGTTATCCGATATGCACTAAAACCTAATGAGCTCTTCCCACATTAGTATAGAATGGGTATACAAAATTTCAAAATTTTCTGATTGATAGTATTTAACTAATCGTGTCCACAAGATCCACACTCACACACACACAACAGACATTGTTGCATTTTAAAATGGACAAATATTACATTGCTGTCATTTTTTGACAATAGTGAGTAACCATGGAAGTGATTCACCATATGTTGCATGTTAAAATAAATTCCCTGTATATATCATCTCCACATCCAGTGATAAGTGATCAGAAAAAACATAAGCACCAAGGCACCATATCTTCCATTATTTTAAATTTACTCATTTATACGCATAAACAAATTATATTATTATTTCAACAATATGCAATAAAGAGTGCCACCGTACCTATCTAAAAATACGTTTCGTTACTACTGACTACTGGAGTGGTGTACATACAGCTATTTAGAAATAAAATAAAACGTAGCATGCAATTCTCAAGCGACTCCGAAATATAGAGCTAAGGGTTGAAACCAAGCCTCACTCTTAATATTTAACCAAACTTAAAATTAAGACTAGTGTATTCCGCTTCTTGTGTTTACGTCGCTTTCCATGTACTCGTATGTTGTATTGTGTAATGCTTCCCTGCAATTACCGTTGTTTGTGTGTGTGCAGCGCCCCGTTGTTGCCAGTTCTCCAGGGGGAGGAAACAGAAACAAGGAGCAGCTCAGCAGGAAATGGCAACGCCGCGCGCGTCGGAGCCAAACATTACAACGAGAACTTTCTACAAATATCCCCAGCTTGCGCCAAGCAAATGTGAGCCTATTGTTATACCTGAAGAGAGTTTCAAGCGAACATAACTAATTTTATGCAGGTTTCGCCAGATTTCAGCGTTGAAAGATTGAATTTTCAGGACTAAATTATTGTTCCGCCGTTATACATTTATTCCAATGCTTTTTAAAATTTTAATTTTTATCTTGCTCTAGGGTGTTTCATATAAAACAAATTTTACAATTTTGGTTTGTATTAACTAAGATGCCCTACTAACAAAATAGTATATTAAAAAATCTGTTGTGGCCAGCACAAGACCTCTCGCCATTTCCATATTAGGCTATATAAGTATTGAATTGCACTTCCCTTTCAAACCGTCGTTTTATAACAAAAAAAAAATACAGAACTTTACCCAAATACAGTTTTTTATTGTATTTAACATGTCTTCTGCACACATATAATTCTAATTATATCTTTTTTTCATTGTATGAGGAAGTTTCTATATGTCAGAGATTCTTCCAATTCATTAACCAGATTGGCGGTATTTCTGATGGATATATGCATTTTACCTATAATTTCAAATATTTAATTAATAAAACAATAAGAAAGATTAAATATACTTCCCAGAAAAAGCTGTCAGAATGTCACTAAAACTGTTGATTTTTGACACTGACATGTGTCATTTAAAAACTATGTTATAAACATTGGAATTTGTCAACTGGTTTCCTTAGTGCCTTGGCCTCTGCGATTAAATTACTCTATATATTATAGTGTGTTTATCTTTAAATCTATACAAGATATAATAAAAATTTTAAGTGTATTAGATGGACAATTTTATGTTCTTCAATATTTAATAACAAAAATTTCCAAAATATTGTATTTAGAAGAATTTTTCTCAGAAACTACTACTTCCGGTTGTTCAATTGTACAACTAATTTTGAATGTATTTTTGATAAACATATTTTTAATGAAATATGAATTAAAGAAAAGTCGAATTTTCGTTTTTCGAATTTTAAAAAAATTCTTTCAGTTTCGTAATCTACACGTCATACTACTCACCCTTAAATTTATGACATTAAGTTCGTTTCCACCCTGTATATAGTTTAATTATTGTATTACAACTATGGCGATACCTATTGGGAAATAAAACTTCACTGCTCGCATTTACTATTGCGTTGCCAATTATTTAATCAATGCTTCTACTGTTTTCATTCTTTTATATTTTTATTTGAAACAAGATCAAATTAATGTAACATGCACATTTGATTTCCCAATTGTATTAATTTTTTATATCCAATGATATACAGGTAATCGAATTCCGACTTCAATTTCGTAATCAGACACCCCTAATCCACTACGACAATTACCTAATATTGTACTCGTATTATATATATATATATATATATATATATATATATATATATATATATATATATACAGGGTGTCCCATTTAAAGTACGAATGCATTGGTGTCTCGAGAACCGTAAGAGCTACGATGTTGGTTAAATTAGACAAAAGTTGCCCCATTAGGAGGCTATTTTAATGGTGTTTTGTTATTTGCGAAAAAATGCATAGGTCACTAGATACAGGTGAAAATGTAAATTTCGCGATTTTCTTTTTTTGCTTATAACTTTGTTATATGAAATAGTACGAGATTCTGGTTTGCACTTTCTTAAGGCACTTTTGTATGGTGAATTTGCAGAAGTACTCAAATTTTTTTATATCTAACCATTTACGAGTTACTGATAGCAACTTTTATTTTTCATATGGAGGTCATATTAAGCTATGGCATTTTTAAATAGAGACTTTTTTTAGCTTTACAATGATATAAAACAATAATAATTTATTTTTATAATTAACAGAAAAATGAACAAAAATTGTTATTTATACTAAAATTGAATTGAAAAAAGTAAATCGAAGGCTGCTATGGAAACAACGAACAACAAAAAAGTGCAACAATTGAATTTCTGAATTTTACTTGACAATAGTAGATTATTACGAGTAATAAACGAACTTTGACAACGAATGTAACAACTCAACATTTCATATTTTTCTCAACGAGAAAAATTCATTTTTATTACTCGTAATAATCTACTATTGTCAAGTAAAATTCAGAAATTCAATTGTTGCACTTTTTTGTTGTTCGTTGTTTCCATAGCAGCCTTCGATTTACTTTTTTCAATTCAATTTTAGTATAAATAACAATTTTTGTTCATGTTTGTGTTAATTATAAAAATAAATTATTATTGTTTTATATCATTGTAAAGCTAAAAAAAATCTCTATTTAAAAATGCCACAGTTTAATATGACCTCCATATGAAAAATAAAAGTTGCTATCAGTAACTCGTAAATGGTTAGATATAAAAAATTTTTGAGTACTTCTGCAAATTCACCATATAAAAGTGCCTTAAGAAAGTGCAAACCAGAATCTCGTATTATTTTATATAACAAAGTTATAAGCAAAAAAAGAAAATCGCTAAATTTACATTTTCACCTATATCTAGTGACCTATGCATTTTTTCGCAAATAACAAAACACCATTAAAATAGCCTCCTAATGGGGCAACTTTTGTCTAATTTAACCAACATCGTAGCTCTTACGGTTCTCGAGATACCAATGCATTCGTACCTTAAATGGGACACTCTGTATATATATATATATATATATATATATATATATATATATATATATATATATATACAGGGAATTTATTTTAACATGCAACATATGGCGAATCACTTCCATGGTTACTTACTAATGTTAAAAAATGACAGCAATGTAATATTTGTCCATTTTAAAATGCAACATACAAAATGTGTAGTTTTGTATAATCAAAACTAATTTCCTACAAATTAGCCTACATACGATTAACAAATAATCAAAACATGAATGTTGTACATCTTAAAAAAACTTTAGCTTACAAAAATTCATAACTTTCATGTAATAAATGTTAAAAAATACCCCCAATCACTCTGAGGCAATATTCTAGTCGGTCGTAATAAGAATTAACACCATTTGTGATGTGTTTTGGAGGTATCTCCTGTGCTGCAATACTATTTATAATGTTGCATTTTAAAATGGACAAATTTTACATTGCTGTCATTTTTTGACAATAGTGAGTAACCATGGAAGTGATGAACTATAATGTTGCATTTTAAAATAAATTCTCTGTATATATATATATATTACGTCGAAATAATGTTAGGTCTGACTGTTTCAGCTGATGATGGGTTAATTTATGCCCGAAACATCTGTATACTTTGACCATATACAATAAAAAAAATCTTGAACATTTTTCGACATTTTTTCGACGTAAAATACCAAAGAGGTTCCAAAACTCAAAATATATTTAATCCTAATATTATATACACATACTTTGTACCTCCCGCTACCCTTGGTAAGGGAGGAAAAGGAATCATGCTAAAAATCGCATATCGAGATTTTGGTAAATAACCACGTTTTAAGATCCCTAGAATAAAAGCTGTTAATTACAATTTCCCGTTTTAATTCCCTCGAATAGTATCCTAATTTTCCTAACGGGCAAAATTACAAGTCAAATTTGAAAGTTTACGGATTCCGTTTAAAATATAATCTACACAATACACTGGGTGTGAGAGAGAGAGAGACGTTTGTGCTAAAAGGACAGCCACATCCGGCCATGTAGCAACCGGAACACGTCATGGAACTTCCGGCCGAGGTTCATGACGTGGCCTGATGCCTGACGTGACTGCGATGCTCAACTTTTCCAGAAAAGTTTATATTTGAATCCCAAATGTCAGACGACCTTTTTATTACACAAGAAAATACATCATCATATAAATATCATAAATATTTACAAGAGGGAGACATTATTATTTATTAATATATAGGGAAGTAAAGTACCTTTGTCTGAATCTACCGACCGGCTAAGTGCGTTAGGCTATTAGGTGTTATTAGCCTATATTGATGTTTTGTGATGAGTCCGATAGGTAATCTTATTCCCCTAATCCAAAATATACGCATTTAAAGTTGATACTTGGATTGAAATTAAAGTGATAATCACATCAATAGATAAATGACAAAAATTTAATTTAATTATAGTACACACATATACAAATATATACAGGGAATTTATTTTAACATGCAACATATGACGAATAACTTCCATGGTTACTTACTATTGTCAAAAAATGACAGCAATGTAATATTTGTCCATTTTAAAATGCAACATACAAAATTTGTAGTTTTGTATTATCAAAACTAATTTCCTATAAATTAGCCTACATACGATTAACAAATAATCAAATCATGAATGTTGTACATCTTAAAAAAACTTTAGCTTACAAAAATTCATAACTTTCATGTAATAAATGTTAAAAAATACCCCCAATCACTCTGAGGCAATATTCTAGTCGGTCGTAATAAGAATTGACACCATTTGTGATGTGTTTTGGAGGTATCTCCAGTGCTGCAATACTATTTATAATGTTGCATTTTAAAATGGACAAATATTACATTGCTGTCATTTTTTGACAATAGTAAGTAACCATGGAAGTGATTCGTCATATGTTGCATGTTAAAATAAATTCCCCGTATATATAATTTTTAGTTAATGTCCATTCATTAACTAACTATGCTGTACTTATGAGCCCTAATAAGAGCGAAACACGTATTTACAGAGTGGCGCGCTTAAGACGATCCACCCTTAATAACTTTGAAACGAAACATATCCGGTTTATGCTAAATTTTTTAACATCTAAAATATATAAATGCAGAAGTTAAAACTGAGAATAAAATATATTGTAAACTTGAAAATATATTATTACAATACAAGCTAACCAAACTTATTAAAGTCTAATTTACAATAAAAATAAGTTAAATATTTAAGCGTTATGTAAAATAATTTATGGCTAAGTGTTAAAAATCTTACAGTAGTGAACGACCCCATTACAAGAGGAATTGGTTTGGAATGGGCCAAAACGGGATTCAATGATTCGAACCCAAGACCTTCGATGTACAAAACGGCAATGTATCACTGAAGTAACTTTTTACATAGAGAAAACTTAATTGTTTCTTGATAAAATAATAGAGAAATCTAAAGTTACTTTGAAATGAAAACACATTCAATTTATTTTCTTACAAAAGGTTTTAAGTTGAATAATGAAAACTGCAAACATTCTCGAGTATTTGAGAAAGAATTTAATAAATACCTAGCATTCTATTTCAGCAAAAAAGCTAGAGAATGTTCTTGTTATTCACTATTAACTACACAAAAAGAATACTCCACAATTTTCAATATTAGTAAGATTGGCAGGGACTTATTACTTATTTAGTTGGCCAGACGTAGAGACGTCCCAACGGGGAAATTTATATCTGTTAAGGTGGTAGTATTGTTTGCTATTTTTACGAGAACATATTTCACTCGTTTTATTACCGTATGCCATTTTGTTTATTGTAAATAAATGGAACTATTTACTAAATTTACGTTGATGTTTGGAGTTCATTACTTCTGCTTTGATATTGAAAATTTCGTTGAGAATATTTACTTGGAGTTTTCTTGGCTCTTAGACGAGAAAAAAAAACTGGCAAACACGTAGTCTTTCATCCTTAAATTACGTTCATCGGGGGAATATGTATAAAGCTTCAATTTTCACATTTTCACATGGGAATAAATCGATGAACATTAGGCAGTCACTCGGGACGAGAAAACGAACACATACAAACATTTTTACTCTACATGTATACATAAATATATCATTACGGCTTTCGCTCTAAATTTCACACCATAATTTTAAAAGGTTCAAAAGTTACGCATTTTTTCCATTAAAAATTTTGTACCTCTGTTCAATTAAAAAAGAAATCATAATTAGTAATTCAATAATGATGTCATATTTTGTCAAGATGGTCCAAAATCTTGAAGGGTTTACCATAAAATCCTCCAACATACTAAAAAATTAGAACATGGGTCATTTAAATAATTAAGAATAAGATGAACACTTTTCTTGATTTACCACTATTTATTTATTTAAATGTTACAATTGTTTCGACTTTTCAGTCATCATCAGAGGTGTGTTCAGAGAAAATTTATGTACAGTTATAGACCACGTGAGTGTAACTGTCAATTTGTGGCGGGAAATACAAACTATTTATTGAGTAGGGGTGAATAGCTTACTTCTACTTCTACAACACAATATGTAGTTTGTATTTGCCGCCACAAATTGACCGTTACACTCAGGTGGTCTATAACTGTACATAAATTTTCTCTGTACACACGTCTGATGATGACTGAAAAGTCGAAACAATTGTAACATTTATATAAATAAATAGTGGTAAATCAAGAAAAGTGTTCAAATTATTCTTAATTATTTGTTATAATGTTCCACCAAGAACGACTACGCATACCCTCTCAATTATGGGTCATTTATTTTAACACAAGACTATATCACAGAGAAAAGTTGTTAGTTTTTAAAATAAATATGTTTTTAATGCCCGTTCTTAACATCTACGTTATACATTTAATCTATTCCAAATATTTACTATACTTTCAAGTCTTCTGCTATCGCCTTTTTCATATTTAATATCCGGAATCTATTTTCAAGTTATGTAAATGAATACAGAAAATAACGACACAGCGGAAGTAGACTAAATACTTACATGTCTGAATTTAACATGGCAGGTCAAATAAAAAAACACATTTATTTTATTAAATTGCGCATTTCAAATTAATGACCACGAAAGTTATTTCAAACATATTTAAATTTATGACTCCTGGTAAGCGCCCGCACGGTACAAATATGTCATCATCATTACCGAAATCCGCGATAAAGCAGATTGTGGCACACTCAGAAATGGGTAATATGCCGTGATGATATATTTATTTATTTATTTATCTATATGAATAACGTCGAGAACAATTTTAAATACAGCATTTCAACAACCATCCGAATCAATTCGGAATTGGTGAAATACTATATTTCACCAACTCCGAATTGATTCAATTTTGTTTATTTAACTCTTAGCTAAAATTTTAACGAGATATTGAAAAACCGGCCCTATGAGGTTAGTCCTACCACCGGTTAAACGTTGTAAGCTTACTTAAATAACACCCTGTATTTTAGGGATTAATTACATAATGGGCTACTTGCGTACCTTTTTTTATTTAATATTTTTGAAGAGAAGGTAAAAACTTGCTACCCATATTTTTTCTTTTGACAAAATTTTTATTAATTAGCCAGAAAAAAAATAATGAAATTTGATTATTTGAATTCCCGCCATGTATGACGTAGAATTACGCCGCACCAATGAATAGTCGTAAAGTCACAGCGTGGTGCTGTCCCATAGTAATAGTATGTTTGTGCGGGTAATGTAGATCACCTGTTTGACATTTCAATAATAGTTTGCAGGTTAGTATTTTAGTTTATCTTTTTGGTATCGATATTTTAAATTACAAGTAACTACCTATGTGTTTATTTATTAAGTAATTAATGTATTTGAGAGACCAGAGGGAGAGAAAAATGAACTAAAGTCAAATTCAAATTAAAACTTTCTCGCACGCCATTCCATCTATTGATAACATTCTTAAACATGCTTCCCCTCCCCCAGTTCAATATAAAGACGTCACAGAAAATTTTCTTTCTTAATTTAGTAAAAAACATTATTATTAAAATTATTTTAAAATAAAATTTATATTTTTATATATATTACGTATATCGTCGCGTTGCAAGGCAAAACGGCCTAAGCGACAAAAAATCGTAATTTGCGATTTTGGTACCTTTCGATAGATTTATTTAAGTAGATATTTCACTTTGAAGTTGCGCAAGCGACAATCACAATTTTATTACGCAGGCTTAAAATGGCATATGCTCCATTTCTACGTAGTTTCTTATGGGTGAATGCAGAGTGAAATGGCCCGAGTTATTGATGTCAAAGTAAGTGTTTTAAAAAATCTGCTTACTTTTAATGCAGTTAAGACATTAAAAATATATTTGTATAAAAGCGCAGACAGTTATTTGTGTCTCCTGGCTTATTATGTAAATGGCGCTTGTGTCGTTTTGCCTTGAACGCGACGATATAGTGACAGAAATCGGATTTTCAGTACCACGCAAGTAGCCCATTTGAACACAAATAATTAATCCAGGGATACAAAAAATGTTAAAGTATTGTAAGCGTTTTTCAACATGTTTTTAAATTAAAATAAAGTGAGTGAAAATCAAACGCTGGAAACCCTCTTGGTTAGGTTAGTAATCCGTCTGTTTCCCGCGTAATAAAGTGATCAGTGATCGTGTTTTCCACTTGTGTAACTCGGGTTTAAATCTGTGATTTTACATTTCGCTTCGCTAGGGATTTTTTATTTGTGGTATGTTTCCCCAGGTCCTTCATCCTACTTTGCGACGTAATTTTCTGCTTGGATTATTTCAGCTTTTTGCCGTGAATTTCGCAGCAGCACCGTCGCGTATTTTCTTTTTGTATCGAAATGAAGTCGTATAAAATTATACAAAATGAATACGACATCGTAAATAACAATAATGAAGACGAAAAAGGCGAAGTTTAATTAGTTTCTTTACAGAATTGGTACTTCTAATAAAATCAACGAGAAAATACTGAGATGACCTTTCTGTAAAACTCAAAATTGTGCGCTATTAATATTGAGTACAAGTTCTCATTTTTAAATTATCTGTTGTATCGCTTTTGGTAGGGTCGTTCTCACGTAGCGCATCTAGCGGATTATTCAAGGAAACACGTATCAAGCGGACCATCAGATACAATGAAAAACGTGACAAGTGGCATAACCAGTATATTTTAAATCGTGGTTTAATACCAGAAAATATGCCTGGAGCAACTTTTTTGTTTGATAATATTGAAGATCATTCGATTATTCAATTAAAACGATGGCTGGAGTGTACTGCCAATGACTGATGACAGGTCTTTGTTTGGAAGTGGTAACCATAGCAATATTTAGTTCTATGCATTGCCGATAGATGCTCTCGAGCAAATTGCAATAGACACTTACAAAATTGACGTCACTGCAAGAGAGGGATAGAAGATCATGCATCCAAACAAACCTTCCCTCGTTGTCTTCGTTCCCTGTTCCTATCTGTCATTGTGTTCGCATCTGTTATTTAGTGTTAAACCTAATGGGGTATTCCACCCATTTTTTTTTATTATTATTATTTTAAATAAAACTTCATTCAGTTTTGAAGCAATTCATAGTATTAAAAATTTTTATTTGTTCCTAGTTTAACAGAATTTTATTTTCGAGAAATCAGTGTAACGTCACATTTCCCCTATACTTGTCTTTCTCACACACACTGCTCTGAGTACGCTGCGAGAGAAAGATAGCAATTGTATGACGTCGATTTTCCCTTTTAGCAAATGTGAAATATCCCATAAAGTAATTATTTAAAAAATGTTTTCATTGTTTTAACTATTATTTATTGAGCCATACTTTATGTTAAATTGAATTTTTTTAAATTTTTTTGTTATGGTGGAATACCCCATTCTTTATTGTGATTTGTACGTTGTGTTTAATAAAAATGAGTTTAAAACCAGAAGATGTGTCTGGGGCAACTTTTTTGTTTGATAATATTGAAGATCATTCGATTATTCAACTAAAACGATAGCTAGAGTGTAGAGTCTACGGCTGATGACAGGTCTTTGTTTGGACGTGGTAACCATAGCAACCTTGATTTCTATGCTTTGCCGTTAGAGGCGCTTGTGCAAATTGCAATTTTGTAAGTGTCTATTGCGAATACAATTTATTTGCACCATGCTCATTATAGGCTGATACGGTATATTTTTCTTTTCTTCTGTTTCTTTAATTTTCTTTGTTGAAAATATGTTGCACCACGCTTAAAGCTGCTATTACCTCATTAGCAAAATGAGTATCTTTGTCTGTGTTTGTTGTTTTGTCATTGTTGCGTGGAGTTACGTGAGAAGGTTTAAATCCTGCGGATTTCAGGAGCTTGCAGAAGAAAAACCACAACAGAGAGCGTAGTTCTGTTTACTTAGAATTCACTTCACATACGCCGTTCTGTCACCACTCGCTTTGTATGGAGGTAAATTTACCTTCTACGAAAATGGAGAGGAACTGTGTTATGTTTCATAATATGCTTGTTATTACTGCTACTATGTGAAAATGTTTTTATAACTCATAAGTATTTTGGAACGAATAATAGTTATTTATGATATGTGTTAAAAGTGACATTTTATGAGTGAGTGGGGAAATCACTTTTAACACGAATATCATACACTATTTTCTACGGCCCTAGCTATGTATTAGTAAAAACTAAAAATTATAGAATGATATTTATGACAGGTCATGATATTCTAACCTCTACTTCCAACAAAATTCTAACCTCTACTTCCAACAATACTGTTTTAAATTTCAATTCTTCAAGCGCCTTGCAAGGAATTACTATAACCAATTATAATAATTGTACTATAATAATAAACGTTTCAAAATAATGTGTACTTCTAATAAAATACATATATAAATAATTTCAGTACAAAAATAAATATAAAATGAAACTACATTTACTTATGAACGCTAAATGTAACTAGATTTAGTTATATTTTTAACACTAAATTTAACTAGATTTAGTTCTTTTTTAACACTAGTGTTAAAACTAAATTTGTTTTTTACTTTTAATCCGTTGTCAATGACAACGATTTAAAAGTATTCACTGTTATTTTTAACTCGCTAAGCAACCGTTAAAAAGACTACTTTTAACAGTGGTCGTAGGAAAAAATGTTTTTATTGGTGAATCAGTGTATAAAACAACTTTAATTTACATTAATGTAGTTTTGAATGTGACAGCCTTTCCGTGCATTTTTCAATGTTATCAGAGTTAGTTTTTTCACATTTTTATATCGATGTATTTCAATACATTTTACTTTTGGAATGCATTCTAAATTTTTTAATCCGCGTACAGTAAAAAAAAATATTTTTTAGACGACCATTGTGATAAGTATGACATATCAACGTAGTATCCTAACACTGAAAGTTGAACTTATCACATTAGTGGTACGATATATTTCATATCGTAATAGTTGACACGGTTTGCTAGGTTACTATGTCATTATTTTCTGGCTATATGTATACATTATTCATTTGTCAGCATAAAACCGCGAAAATCAAAATATTTGTAGTTTATTCAATTAACTCTTTTTTATCTGAAATTAGAATTAATAATCATTTGTCAATATTTCAAAGATAACTAAAATCATGTTAGATTCAATGTAATAACTGTATTATTAGGAGGACAAAATACGAAAAAACGTTATAATAACAGAACTTTACATTAATTAAAAGTTTTAATAACTGAAACATGCGTTTTAATTCAAGCAAAAATTTTTTCGTAAAATCAAAAATAAAAATTGTTTTTCTCTTGTAAACTCAATCCGAGGACATACTGTATATCTGTATCATTGAGAATGCTTGCCAGGTGTCACCTCACTGACTCAAAGACATCCTGAAATGAGCACCATTATGAAATGTCAAAATTTTGGAAACAAAATTAAGCTCTTAAATGTTAAATTATTTTAAAAGTGTTTACATCATATTGGTCATTATCATTTAGGTACTCGTATACTGTTATCAATTATCGAATATCGAAAGTTACTATAATCTATATTTGCACCGTATGTTTTACCTCAATGGGTAGCCCTATAATTACTCGTATATATTTATTACTACATACTATCACGGCTTCGGCTTATTACCTATTTCTTTGCCAATCTGCTTTTATTCGCAGAGTTCAGTAATTTGAATATAGGTACATATATACTGGGTATAACACGAAAACCGGAACATAGGCGTTTAACATGGGACACCAGTTTTTCCTTGTACAAAAGTGGCCTATAAATTTTAGACAAAAATGATTCGAATAAATGTAGAGAATTAAATTCTGCATCTTAATCAGTAATCACATCTTTTCAAGTTTCGTAATCGAGGAAATTAAATTTAAAATTTTATGTACTTCTTTATAGTGTTAGCCATGATACTGAAATAAAATCTCAAACAAATTTTATGGCATTTTACCTGCCAGAAAATATAAAATATAGTTTTCATCTATATCAATGATATAGGTATGTATCTTCTCTTTCTGCGAATAA
This sequence comes from Ophonus ardosiacus, assembly GCA_943142095.1. NCBI lineage: Eukaryota > Metazoa > Arthropoda > Insecta > Coleoptera > Carabidae > Ophonus > Ophonus ardosiacus. Next base: position 45,055,115 of record OW964829.1, on the reverse strand, counting down.
TTCTCCATTTTCAGTAATGATAACTGACAGATAAAATGTTATATTTGTTTGTAATTTTACTTGTCAGAAATGCTCTCCTTGAGTTATCATTATTGAAAATGGAGAATTATTCACAGGAAGAAAGAAACAAACCATTGTGTAATATTATTTTCAGGAAAATTATATTTTATAATTTCTGCCAGGTAAAGTGTTTAAGATATTATTTCAATACCATGGCTAACACTATAAAAAAATAACTTTTATAAAATTGTAAATTAAATTTCTTCAGTTACGAAACGCGCAAAAGAAAATGTTATTATTGATTTAGATGCAGAATTTAACTCTACAACATTTAATTCAAGCATTTTTGTCTAAAATTAAAGGCTGTTTTCCCATGTTAAACGCCTATGGCTCGGTTTTCATGTTACACCCGATATATATCATATACAGATGTTTCAAAGAAAGTGCAAAAAATTACAGTACTGACTAAATTGAGTTTCCGAGATATGAGGCAATGAAAAATGAGTTTTTACGGGGTTTAACTCTGCTATCTTGAAAACTATAAGAGTTACGACTTTAATTAAATAAAACTTTTTAGTTTAGTTTAGTTTTAGTTAAACATTGTGGCGACCTTGGCCAATATTTAATTTTCATATAACTTCGTAACTATTAGAAATTGATTTTATATATGAAGGAAGGCCTTAATGATCCCAGAACAATTTTTAAAAAAAAATTCGTTTATTTAGGACGTTTCGAGCCCAAGTGGCCCATCATCAGCTTCAATATGGTAAATAAATTAAGTAAACATTTTTATAATAATAACATCGATATAAATGTTTAAAAATCAAATTTCAAATAAAATAACACGTGGTACTCCATTTTGTTTTATTATGAAGTTAATTGTATATTTACTTCATAATAAAACAAAATGGAGTACCACGTGTTATTTTATTTGAAATTTGATTTTTAAACATTTATATCGACATTATTATAAAAATGTTCACTTAATTTATTTACCATGTTGAAACTGATAATGGGCCACTTGGGCTCGAAACGTCCTAAATAAACGATTTTTTTTATAAAAATTGTTCTGGCATCATTAAGGCCTTCCTTCATATATAAATTATTTGAACTTGATCTTTCAACTACAACCAATATATTAGAAATTGAGAAAAATGTTTCATATAAAACTTTATTGTTTTTTTATAGTTTATTTACTGACAGACAAAATTTTGTTCGATCACTATCATTGTTCATTTCTTTGATTTTTCACTTATCTCGGAAACAGTTGAAGATCAGACCTGTTGATTAAGCTTTTTTTTACTCATTTTTGTCAGTACTATATGCCCTTCAATTTTTTTACGCTTTCTTTGAAACAGCGTGTACATCGGGAAACTACTTTTAAAAAAAATCAACGAAATGGGTTACTGTATAACCAAACAAACGAATACGTATTTATTATTTTTATAAAGAGTAACATTCAATACCCAATAGCTTAATCGGCAACTTATTACCGATATTTCATGTGGGATACGTTTTAAGTTTAAAGATTTTGTGTTACCAAATTTGATTTATCGGGTTGGCGTTGGTTACTCCATTTAAAATAAAGCTCCCGTTAAATTCCTGTTTTCATTCATTCATTGTTTTGATTTCGGCGCAGTGTTTTCATTCTTTAGCGACATTTTCTCTGATAATTAATTTGATATTGTTGGAAAGTGAGTTATGAAGGTTTTTGTGCGTGCCGGTTTGTTATTTCAGTTTATATTTTCCCGTATGGATGAGCTTTCCAGGTCCTGCATCCATAGAGAACTTTTTAAAGTGGTGAACTGTGAAATCTGGAAAGTTATTAATGTGAACATCCAGTCGAATGGAAAACTACGTTGGATGAAAATTGAAATGAATTATTCTCAACCTGAAAATTAAAATTTTCAATAAAACAAATACAGACATTGGGGTGGAGCATAGTTGGGCGATCAAATGAAATTTTTATATTTCTATTTCCAGAGTAATTTTCCAGAGATAGCTTGTTTCAAGTAAATAAATACAATCACCACAGCTTTTTATTCATTGCTGACCGTGCAATATTAAAACCAATAAAATTTAAACTCCGATATACTTGTATATAAATCCTTAGAAAAGTTCTTCTTTAAATAACATTGGATGAAAACGAGAATCTGTGACATGCGAAAACAATTTTCTGACATATAATTTGTACCGTTAAACTTCATGAGATGCTTTAATCATTTCAGAGAAATTCATAAGAGGTACTTGTTATTAATAGTTAGTTATTTATCAAGGCAGGAAAATTCGTCTTTTCATGACGAATATGGAGATTAAAATAACAATAATGAGTCATGAAAAGGAACTCTGTTTCTATTTAAAATTGTACAAGAATTTAAAACAAATGTATACTGGACATCATTTATTTTAATTTTATAAATGTATTTCATATTAAAAGGTAAATTATGTTTGTGAAAATAAATATGGCAACGTTGCATGAAGTAGTAGCTTATATGACTATCTCAGGACAAATATGTTATTATTTATCGAATTGCTGAGTAAAAGAAACAAAACAGTAAAAACTCGAAGCTCTCTACAGTGGTTATTATAACGAACATAAGGTGCGTTCGGCAAATGAGTTCTGTTCACTCTTTTCACTCTGTACACTCCTAGCACCGTTCGGTAATTACATGGAGTGAGAAGCGTCTTAAAATGGAGCGTTCGGCAAATGCAGAATGGAGTCAAGTGGAGTGAAAAGTGTTAACTCCATAAGCCCAACCTCGATATGCAAGCACACATGAAGTTTTTTTTTTGTTTTATTTGACATCTGTCAGATCATTTTGTATTTTTATGTTGAAATATTTTATTATACACAATTATTTTATATTTATAATATTGTTTTGTAATATAACAAGGCGCAGTATGTCGGAATGGTAAGAATTCTGTACCTTTTCTAATATATATTTTCTTCAGAATCATTAAAGAATAATACCAAACTGAATAACTTCTGTATGGTTCATTATTTATCTTTTTTAGCAGTGCAGTATATCAGATTGTCAAAAAAGGAGGTTATTACATTCGTGCACCAAAATTTTAACTCTACTCGTTCGGTTAATCACAAATAAAGGAGTGTACCTTGTTCCCTCGATCTACTCCAACTCCAGCTCTACTCCCACTCCACTCCAACACTGCTCCGTAAATACTCCAACTCCGTATGATTTACCGAACGCACCTATAATACTTGTATATCGTATATAAATATTTCGGACATTTACGCGTTAGAAAATGTTATGTTAATTGTTAACTAAATTTGTACAGAAAATTAAAACTCATTTTAGAGCATATAATTCTGAATTTTTGTTGCCAAAATGTTTGAATTTAACCCATTGGTGACCAAGTAAAGACGTAATAAAAATAAATCTAATATGTATGCTATTATTGTAAAAAATGAACATCGGATTACATGTCAAATCAAGTAGTAAGACGAAAATAGTTATTTACATTCGAGTGCGTGTAAGTTGTATTTTACAGCGCGACAGCTTTGTTTAAGGCACGAGCCCTTAAGGCGAGAGCCTTATTAGCTGGAGCGCTGTAAAATACTTCACGCACGAGAATTGTATCAAAGTTTTTGGCCGACGATAATGAAAATCACTTTTTTTAATGAGATAGGTTATGCTTCTGAAAAGAGTTAGTTTAAAATACTGGGGTTAAGTCAATTCTAGTGATAAAATTTATTTGTAATAATAGACGTTGTTTATGACTGATAATATATTTTTCTGCTCATGTTTTCTTCGTAATAAATAATAGGTAGGTGTCGATATTTGACATTTCAGCAATTTTCGCCTCGCGTATTTGATAGGTATATCGATCGGTGACTATGTCGGTAACGGCGGATTTTTACAATAATGACAGATGTCGCTGCCGTGATTTTGGTTTATATAAATTAATTTTAAATATAGGAAATGTTAAAGTAAAAAAATACCTTATGTAGGTAGTAGTTTTTTACATGAACTTTATTATAGTAAAGATGATTTTTTTTCTAAATGCCCATAAACGTCCAGTGTATTTTGATTATATTACCGCATAGTTAGACAAGTTACAATGCCGTAAGCGTAAAATGTAGGTTACACTTGCTGTGTATACAATTGCAAAGTTCCCATTACACTTCAGGAGGGCAAAAATGGTATTTGACAGTTAACCTGACGCTCGTATTTTTAAATGACATACTATACCCGCCGTCAAATAAATATGGACTGATGCTCAACTTTTTCCCTTCTTCCCACAATGTCGCTTACCCTACGGTGTTGCCGCTTTTTCGTAACTTAGCATTTTCCACATGATCAAAGGAATTGACAACAAAGTAAAAAACTTCAGTCCATATTTATTTGATGGCAAGTATAATGCCCGGTTTCATGCATGAAAGTTAAATAAATGATAAACTAATTGCCTTGTTAACTGTAATCAATGATTACATTATTTGGGAATTTCATGAAATTAATCCATTTGGTAACTTGAAATGTTTTTGTTGGTATTATTTATCATATATAAATAGCATTTATTAAAAACTCAATTATATGTAACAATACCAATTAATTAACATTGAAATTTAATAACAAATTAAGTGACATTATTGTATGTACTTCGTTGAATAATTAATTGACTTGTCAAAAAATAAACAGCCAAATTTTACTAACGTTTTAAAAAGTCATTATTAACTCCATAGCAACAACTATAAGTAACACTTTATTCACAAGTGAATTAAATTTTTTAAATCAATTTCACAAAATTTTAACTCACTGCTACACATAATGCATTTAAAATAACACCAAGCACGAAAATAACACTCACCATAGTATTTACCACATTATCAGCCATTTTCATTATTTTTCACGACACAAATGTCAGACAATAAAGCTTTTTAAATAGATGATTTGACGTCTATCATCGATAATTGTCATGCACAGCCTACTAACTGATTCGTTTTTTATTCTGTCAAAATTAAATATTATAATGGTTTTTATTATTATTTCGTCAAAATTTAATAAAATATTGTATAAACCACGTGAGCTAAGATAATGTTTATTCACTCGAAGAAATTAAACTTTCTTCTCATGAATAAACATTATCTTAGCTCACTTGGTGTATAAATATCTATTATTATTATTATTGTCAAAGTTTGTTTTCACTAATTTAAATTATTCATTTAGTGCATGTAAAAACGATCGGCTCTCAAGCGCCATCTGCTATTTTCTTACGTGAAATGAAGTAAAGATAATTGTTCACTTGAACAGATATTACAAATAATAATTATTACTCATTTCTGAGTTTGCCAATCTGCTTTCTATTTGCAGATTTCGGTAAATACCATTGAGGACGCTTTCCATTTGTCTCTTCACGAACACTCGTTATCATAAAAGTGCTACACGCCCTTTCATTCGTTTTTGTGTTATAAAATCGACAACATCGTTCCAGAATTGTATATTTATGTAAATAACAATATATTCATCCTCTGTTGAATCCGCTTCAGATAATTCCTAAATATAGTACACGACAAATCAATTAACAATTACATGCCAGTGGTGTAGAGTGCATTTGGGACTCGGGGGTAATTACTATGTCAGCCACAGGGAAAATGGAAAATTCTTCACTTCAAAGCTGGAAAATCCAGAGCCTTTCCCGGAAAATTACGTCGAGGAAAATTGTGCTACAATTATGCCCGTCATACATCGGCAGAAAAGGAAAAGGTCAAACTTTTCTGAACTTTTATTTTTCATATACAGAATGTTTCACGGATACGGGACACCTCAAATATTAACTTTATTATTGGGAGTAGAAGAAAATCATTAAAATAAAAGTTATAGTATGTAAATCGAGCAATCAAGGACATTCACTTATTGAAGGAAAACAATTTGAAATCAGTTGTTCACAATAGCTATTTGTATATTAAGAGCGCAAAATGCGACATTGTCGATTGAGATTCTCTCGAAATCGACAATGTCCATTTGCGCTCGAAACACACACAAGATGTTTTCTATAGTCGCTACAATGGGGTCCTCCACCATAACAAAAAATAATAAAATGTACACTTTATACTTACAGTACTGTTCAATAAATAACGATCGGCTAATACAAAAGATACGGTTTAAACTTAAAAAGGCTTTTAAATGATTATATCGTTACATTAGCCATCTATTCCATAATAAAAAACCAAAATTAGAGTGTGGAAGCAAGGATTTGTGATGAATTGATGAGTTTTTGTAGCAAAATGTGTGGTTAGTTGTCACGCCTGTCACACTGAAAAAATTAACAAATATTTCAAGGAATTTGTGATTATATAGACATGTATGTGCATTGACTGACTTCTCGCAATTATTTAAGTAACGAAATAACTAATAACTTTATTGTAATCAAAATAAATAGTTAACTAGAGATCAGATGTCAGTACGACTCGCAACTATCATACCGCCATCTGTGTACAATCATTCCTATTACTAAACATAACTGTTCACACAATTTATTTTATATTTAATTTTATTTTATCGTTATTTTCCATTCTTCTTGAGTTTTTATTCAATCTAATCTAAGCATTTTATACTTTCGTTTTTGTAAATGAATGCCCTATTTCATTTTCACAGCAGTGTGGCATTTTGTTAGGTTATGTTAAATACCGACAGAACATATGTCAAATTGACTTGTGAACGTGATAAATGTGTAATTACAGTGCCATTAGTTCCTAACTAAACATTTTCATTACGAATGTAGACAAGTGACATTTATCAACATTGTATACTTAGAAATTTGGACAGCGAGCGTTTTTTCTACTTTGTCGCGCATGAGCGGCAAAGTGACATTTTGCGTTGACAAAAGAGAGCGCAAATGGCTACTTTCTATAGTGACTGTAGAAAAAAGTTATAGTATGTAAATCGAGCAATCAAGGACATTCACTTATTGAAGGAAAACAATTTGAAATCAGTTGTTCACAAACTATATTATTTATTATGTGTACGTTAATATTGTATCAAACAGTGCGCTTATAGATCTTCTCGACATTGCTTTTGTTGGCTTAAAAGAATACCGAAATAGAAAAAATCTATAATGCATTTTTCCCTTATAGACTGCAGTTTTTTTCTAAATTTTCAACGATGAAAATAATTACGTAAAGTTGTGCCCAACATAACAAAGGAATACGGTACAAAGCTTCCTCGTTCAATTGTTCAGCAGGGATAGCAACCGTCTAATAACCAACCGGAAACACAACACAACATGGCGGCGGGAAATATAATACAAACAGTTGCCGGTCTTTCAACTTTTCGGGTTTGGATTTGGTTGATGATTAAAAACATCGATCGCAAAGACCCCGATGCGTAGTTTGTAATTAGAGTAATTAAATTCTTTACATATGTCAAACGGTTTATTGCTGTCCCATCTGATATCCATTTATATATTAAATTGTAATTATGACATATGAAATGGGAGACGTGGAAAACATTACACATGACGTAGCTAATTTGAAACATGTTAGTGAAAATTAGGAATATTCCATTCTTGTAACGTGGGGGGTCTGCCAATTCTTGTTAGCGGTACACATACACCAACTTAAAGGGATGATTGATGAACACTGTTATGGAAACGGACACACTTAATATTTTTTATACTAAATTTGATTTATATATTTATTTACAACTAAACATAACTAAATTCTAAAGATGCCGATGTATCCTTAGGCCGAAATACTCGCGGTATGCAGAACACGAGCCAAAACTAAAACTCTGCATGTCGCTTGGACATGAGAGACCAAAACAGACTCTATAGCTTTCCAGTATCAATCTCTTAACAAGACTAAGTAAAAACAAACTGTCATAATATTCAGGAAAGCATATCTGAGAGGTGCAGGGTGAAAGGTTATCACACAGCATCCAACTCTACGCGTAGGCTAGCAATAACTTACATACTTAATTATTAATAAACTAACAGCTGGTTTCTGGAAAAAGTTTAAACTAATCCTCATTTTTTGATTAGTGAATTCTACTCTAATTTTAATAGTTTATATCTTAAAATATAGTCTAATTAAATTTAAGTACCGGAATAGAATAGAATTCAATATCAGAAAATGAGGATTAGCTTAAACTTTTTTGAAAATTTCTGTAATTTTTTTGTTATAAAACGATGTTTCGACAGCAAAGTGCAATACAATACTTACATATATAACATAAAATGGAAATGGCGAGAGGTATTGTGCTGGCACAAAAAATATTTTTTTTAACATGTAGTTTGTTAAAAAATTTAGTATGTCATTATTGTTTTTTGACATTAAACACGACGTTCATTTTTTTTTGTAAATATCACATTTTTAAACCTCATTTTAATTTAGGTTCACATTAATATCAGTTCATTTGAACTCATCATAAATGTAAATAAAAATGGTCATATGTTTTCATTTTCAATCATTATATTCATATTCCTAGAATTACTGTACACGCAATTTCGAATGTAATATTTTCTATTTTCCATTGACGGTAATGACAATAATTTTATATAGCTTTTAAGTAAATAAGCTCATGAATAAATGAATTTCCCATCATATATTATTATAATAACATGTTTTCCATGTCAAACATGAAAAATTATTTTAAATTACGTCTCGCTCTGAAATTAGAAAAGTAATAAACGTCAATGTGAAATTATGAATTGTGTGTTCGCCATTACGAGCGACCATAGGATGCCATCAATAAAAAAGAGCTTTTAAGCTCCAACTCATAAAATATGAACTGGAATTACGAAGGAAAATATGAAATAAATATATCAACCGGCCTTTGGTACAATTTATAACAATATTCTTTGTAACTGCCAATATTGTGTGCGCTTTTTGTTTTCTGTTTGTGTTTCCAAAAGTGCAATATGGTGTTTGTCTAGTGTTACATATTTTATCATTACAGGAAATATGTATTGACATATAAATGGTTAAAGTTACAAGTTATCCAGCTAAAAGTTTCCATAAGTACTGCAAGAATGATTAGTTGTGCTCTGGAGAATACTAGACTTCCACTTCCACAATCCACGATAAACTTGAATTTATAAGAACATAAATCCAAATTTACTTCGTGGTATTTATGTCTCTATTAACCATGGAACAGCACCAGATGTTTGCCGCAAATACTACATTTGTACAATTGAATTTGAATACAGAGTGTTTCTAAACCTGTTTGAGGGTAAATGGTAAAACCTATAGTGACTGTATATACATAGTGTGGCCAATAGGGGGATCGATTTTGATTGGTCGGCGCGAATTTGCCGAAACATGGCGGATATTATGCCGACAAAGTGACATTTTCAGATTTGTTACGTGAATTATACGTGAATTGAAGGTAATTATATTATATTTATATTTTAGATAGTGCAAATAATTAAATTACACGTGTATTTGTATATTTATAACTCAAAGTAATATATACATATTTTTTAACATCACATCTTTTTTAGGTTAACTGTCAAAATTACTAAAAATGTCTAATATTAAGGTATATATTTTAGATGCCTGGTTGCGTGGCGGTTGGTTGAGAAAACAGTTCTTCGAAAGGATTTAAAATGAAAATAAATATTGTTTCCATTTAATATGGTCTTTCATTAATTGTTTATCGAATTTTGTTTAGTTATCACATCATATGAATTCAAATTTCCCGCGCATTTTGCCTAAATATGGCGGCGGTTGGCCACACTATGTATATACAGTCACTATAGGTAAAACCTAATTCGGAGTAGCTATGAACACAGAAACGTATGTCTGGTCATTATTCAATTCAAAAGTCAAATTGTCAAAATTGATAGTGAAATGTAATTTTAAGGAGAAAAGATAATACAGAATATTGCCATTCACCGTTTTCTAATTTATTTCTATTTCTAAAATAAGGATTCAAGAAGAAAAGCTTTGATTTCTTTAGATAACATTTTTGACAATATCTCATGTCAAATTGACAATTACACATTTTTAAATTAACATAAGGTTTTTATTCATAGCCTACTCCGAGTTAGGATTTTTTTTAACACACTGTAGTACTAATACTTATCAAAATGAGTAAAAAACGTAATCAACATGGGCATGTGTCCGATCTTCAATTGTTTCTGAAATATAAGGCATAGAAAAATTTGTTTTTGCGGGATTTACCTCTGCCATCTCGAAAACTATTAGAGTTACAACTTTGATTAAATGAGACTTTTTGTTTAGGTACCTTTGAAAATTTTTAGTTTTCAAAAAAAAAATCAAATAATTTTACTAAGTAAAATGTGACGACCTTGAGCAATATATACAAATAACTTCGTAACTATTAGAAACAGAGAAAAATGTTTCATATTAAATTTTATTGTATTTTTATAGTCAGTACCTATACACAGTAAATACTGGCATAAATAAAATTTTGTTCGACCACTATGTTGTGAGGTGAGTTTTTCTTTTCTTCATTAGAAAATGTCCTTTTTCGGAAACAGTTGAACCTATGTGATTAAGGTTTTATGCTCATTTATGCCCTTCAAATTGTGACGCACGTTTACAAACACCCTGTATATATATATATATATTTATTTACTATCTAAGTTCTAAGTAATCTTTAAGTCTGATGCGTCATCTCCGGAAATTTCTTCTGCATGCCAATGGGAACCATCCGCAAAATAATGGAACTCATAGATAAAAAAATTAGTTTTATCTTGGAATCTGTGCTACAACATGAATTTATTTATTTATGAATCACTAATCTGAAAATATATCCGCATAAACATAAAATCATCGTTATCCATAAATTCTGTAATAAATGCAATTTTTTTATTATCGTTTGTTACTCATTCTTGGCGTTTTTTATTGCACTGTCAGTAGTTATATTACTGCATTTGAATAATGTATGTTAAAATTCCACCCGAAAATATACATCGAGAAGTAACTTTAGATGATAATGGTCACAGTATATATTACCGAAGCCTTGGATATTACCCAAAGTATCGACCAAAATGTAAATTTCTTATTTTCGTTTTCGTTTGGTTAAGCCATGTCCCCCTATTTCAGAGGCAACTGTATGTAATTTTTTATTTATTATTTTATTAAATTTTATAATGTGTGTGTGTGTGTGTCTGGATGTTGGATAAACAATTTTTGAAATTCCATGAGATTTAAAACTTGTTTAACTACAGATTCCTCAATCTAATAGAGTCCCGTGGCCAGGTGCCTGAGTGTCTGGTCGAGAACCTTGGGGAACCGGGTTCGACCGACGCCAAAAATTTTGTATTTTAAATGGCACAAAAGTGACCCCTGTGGTGCACTCTCCACGCCAGAAATGGGTGCCCGTAAGGTGACGCCTGGTAAGCGCCCGCATGGTACAAATATGTCATCATCATTACCGATATCTGCGATAAAGCAGATTGTGGCACACTCGGAAATGGGTAAAATGCCGTGATGATATATATATTTATTTATTTATTTATTTATTTCCTCAATCTGACAATAGAAAGAGCTGATTAGGTTTTGGTAACAATTGAACAACCAAAAGTAGAAGTTTCTTAAAATAAATCTTCTAAATATTACATTTATTTCTTATTTCATTATTAATTAAATATTTAAAATTATAGGTACATATATAACATATATTTTGAAGAAACACGACCATTTAGAAAAGTAGGAGGAAACTTGTTCATAGAATGAATTAAAATATATAAAAATATCTAAAGAATACGTAATTGGAATTTTTTGTGTATACCAGAAATATCAAATTCAATACTTATGTAGCACAATGGGGGATTCCACCATTTTTTTTTATATATATATAATTTATAATTTCACCTGAAAATATTAGGAAAACCAAGACTATTGATGAAAATCCAGCGAAAAAATTACTATTAATAAGGGAGTTATGGTCTCCCGAATTTTGAAAAGATTGACGTGACGTCACCCTTATGTGTTTTTTTAACAAACTGTTTTCATCATGGACATAAATGTTCTTGAAATATATGCTATTTTAAGTTATATTTACATAAAATAAATGAATATTATAACATTGGTAGTAATCCCCACCTCCTAACGCGCTATTTGTTATGCCTGTGTAGGCGGTCTTTCGGTCGCCAATCAAAATATTTTCATATTAGTGCCGAAGCGCTATAACAAAAAACCCCTTATTTCCGAAATATCTCAATTATACCATTTCATTTTTTTATTAATATTCGTTATTCAGAATATACATTCGTATTTTTTTACTATTTTCCTTTAATTCGATTGAGATGGAATCCCCTACTGCCCAATATGGGAATGGCGAGAGATATTGTACTGACCACAACAGATTTTTTTTTCATTTGGAAATCCACGTTTACTTCACATCACTTCACAAAGCTGACTCGGCACATCAATACAGTTTTCGGGTGCATATATTGAAATCATATATTGTACGTATATTGAATGAAATATATTTATGATCACGAATTGTGTTTTGAAAAAGTGAGTAAAGCCAGTAAAAAATCTATATATTCACGAGCATATAAGTGCTGTGTTCTGGTGTATTATTCAGAATCCGTGTAAATTGATTCATTGAGTGTTTTAAGCTGTCAGGAAGGTTTTCGCTCATGTCAGTTTGCTGTCAAGCCTGTCATTGGCAATTGCGTCGAACGCTAGACCGGAATGTGAAATGTCTCTGGGAACCATATCCTAGACAGGAGAAAGCGAAACGGCTTAAAATCAACCGTGACAAAATTCCAGAACGAAAAAGAAAGAGTTACACCAAATAGTAAAAACTATCGTTATTTGAATTTTGCATTACTAATTTTGGGGTTTAAGGGGTTTAACATAAAAAGTGCGCAAAACTTGTCGGTTAATTTTACAATGGGGGATTACACCATTTTTTTTTTATAATTTCATCTGAAAATATTAGGAAAACTAAGACTATTGATGAAAATCCGGTGAAAAAATTCCTATTAATAAGCGAGTTATGGTCCCCCGAATTTTGAAAAGATTGACGTGACTTCACATTTATGTGTTTTTATATCAAACTGTTTTCATCATGGACCTAAATGTTCTTGAAATATACGCTATTTTAAGTTATATTTACATAAAAATAAATGAATATTATAACACTGTATAAGTCTACATACTTTATAATTACAGGTGTATTTAAATTATTAAGTTTAATGCAAGAAATTTATGTTAAAATAAAAACTGTTTGAAAACTGCTGTACAGGAATGTTAGCCCCTCCTTTCGAATTTGAATTTATTAACTTCCATTGGTAGTAATCCCCACCTCCTAACACGCTATTTGTAATGCATGTATAGGTGGTCTCTCGGTTGCCAATCAAAATATTTTCATATTAGTGTCGAAGCGCTATAACAAAAAACCCTTTATTTCCGAAATATCTCAATTATACCATTTCATTTTTTTATTAATATTCGTTATTCAGCATATACATTCGTATATTTTTACTATTTTCCTTTAATTCGATTGAGCCGTAATCCCCCATTCCATTCTTCTATTCCCTTAAGTACCGTCGATTATAAACGTTTTGCATTATTCGTTAATGTCTCATTGCAAACATTGTTATTGTTACGTAATGAAAAATAAATGGTATGCAGGGGGAATTTCTGTTTATCACTAATATTGTGTTGGTGTCATTGCCTGTCAAAACAGTTTAAAGTTTAACAAACAAAAACAAAGGGCCAGTATTATAAAGATATATTTAAATTTGGTTACATAATCACCTTTATGTCACAAAACGTGGCTCATATTACGAGAGCTCTTTTATGGAGCGCGCTGTTACATTATGTTCTTATGAGGAGGCGAGGAGTGTACTCCATTAAAATTATAAAACTGATTCGAATTTGATTATTTTATTAAATTTACCGTGAAATTAATAACACTTCTTACCGCAAAAATAGAACGTGAGATGCGAATTTATAAATAAAATTTCCTGTAAAGTTGTGGTCCTAAAAAAGTACCTATAATATATCATTCTAGCTATAAAACAATTTCGCACTCGTTAATTACGCACAATATACTATTATACTTGCCTCTTAACTCAAATCCGTTTATGATCATACAAAATAAAAGTTATTTCTTATAATCAAATTGTTTTTCATCATCACGCTATCCTTCCGACTGCGCCAATTTATTATATGTATACTTCATTTTACAAAATAACAGATGACCAAACTTTGTCAATATTAAATATTTAAAAACTACAAAGTTGAAATGCTTAAATATCACGCATAATTCGTCAATTTTATTTTATAATTGATTTCATGCAATTGCAGTGTTGTCAACCTTATGATAATTGCTGTACATGTAGATAATTTGGGCAGGTTTATCATGTACAATAGTAAATTTGTACGTAAAATGACAAAAAAACTTGCAAGAAGAACAAACTAAATAATTCCGATGTTTTCAGCGTTCGTTACGATAACTATAAAATAAATATTCCTTTCATTTTCACAATTTTTCGATTTCAAATAAAATTTAATATGCACCTCAGCACTGAAGTTCCTTTTAATCACTCTCAGATGGCTTATTTTCCTCGACCCTAAAGGCCTCGGCAAATAAATTCCACGTTCTTGATAAAAAATAGAACTTCAATTCCTTGATGCATAAAGAACTATTTTTTACTTTTGTGAACTTGGTGTGCATTTGGACCAATCAAAGGGCAGAATTTATTTCCTCTCTAAACCAACGCTTTTTACCTTCCGTCACCTTTAGGTAAGGAAGGTATTGTCTTTGGTCAAAAAATTCGGTGGTGAGTTTTTAATGAATAAGCACGTTTTAGGGTCCCTACAATATGAATATACCATTTTTAAGATGATGTCTGTATGTGTGTTTGTATGTGTGTCCGTGTGTGTGTGTATGTGTGTCCATGTGTGACAAATTTTTCTCCGACGATAACTCCAAGACTACAATTCTAAAAATTATAATTCTTTCGTATTCCTGTTCTGTACAACCATATGAAGAGTTGATTAGATTTTGGTTATAACTGATCCACCAGAAGTACCCTTATTTGAAGTTTTTAACAGTTTTTCTTAAAAACACGCAGTTAAATATTATTTTTTGACATTTTGTTATTATACATATTAAAGAAAATACTCTTCTCTATACGGTTTGATTATACATTTTCCTTCATATTCAATAGATGTAGATTTAAAGCGTTATAAAGAAATTAATTTTCAAAAATTAGTCAGCATTGCTATTTATCATGGAAACAGTTGATATATTCAAAAAAATTTAATTGACAGATGTCAATTGCAAGTGCAATACCAAATATGGAAAATATAAGATCTGAAATTGGTATGTCATAGTGTTCCTCGCAAGTGACATGCAGAAAAAGGCCAAACAGAAGATGGATAGGAATGAGGAAGTGTAAAGTGAAATTTACAGAATGTACATTCGTGTTATAATTTTATTGGATTTATAGAACTTTTTCAAATGAACTTTTGGTATGGAATTTGTAAAAAATAGTATGTGTTCGTGTTAGATTTTACATGATATTATATAGAATCTGTTCCAAGGACCTTTTGGTATGGGATTTATACAAAATACATCGAATTGACGGAAGGTCTTGTGCTGGCCACAACAGATTTTTTCTTACGTGAAATAAACTACAGTTGTTATTTCAGTGACTGAATTAAATTATTAATTTATTTATCTTTCTTTCAGTGTCGATTGCTTTCACTTCGGATAAAAAATATAACACCGTTTAAAATTTTACGAGTGTTGATGAATATGAATATAAAACAGGTCAAAATAAACAAATGAAAAATGTATCAAATTTTCCTTGGCAATATGTTGCAGTCTAAAAAGTATTCTTTCAAGGTTTCTATTCCTCAAAGCCCATTTTTCACTGTTTGAAAGCTGGCTGTTTCCAAACTTTTAAAAGCCCCTGTTTAAAATTTCAGGCTAGGCTTGCGCAATAAATCATCCTCGGATCATCCCTACGAACAAATAATTCCTGTATTCTGTTCACATCAGCATTTTGCATATTTGTTTGTATCAGTTCTGAATACCAGTAACAAAATAAAGTCAACTGATATTAGAGGGGTTTTGTAAGCAACATGACAAACGTTTTACGTTAATTATATTTAATTACCGAAGGCCCAACTCAGAAAGATTGATCGGCCCCAATCCATTCTCACCAAATGAGAATTTGTTACTTACAAAATGAACTCCGGGAGAAGAGCTGACCACGACAGAGGGAACTATTTCAAAGTGACTAGGAGAAGAGCAACAGGAAAACTTTATGACAAATTATTGTTTATCAGACAGTGGTGACCTGATTAGCACGCTCGCATACTAAAAGATAGATTGGGGCATGATTCTTGCAGTCGAAAACAATTAGCCAAGAATACCGCTGCCTCTGAAAGCTAACAATTAGGATCGCCAAAATGGGAGTAAAAGTTGTCAGTGAAACAAGAGGATCAGACCTATTCTGAAAGAGAAGTTAATGCAAAATTTAAGTATTTAAATTTGCAAGACTCGTCTCCGTATCTTTGGAGTAATGGAGTAACAAAATGTGAAATAAAAACGCATATGAAATGAAGCAAATATTTGTACTTTCTTGCTAAAAAAAATATGTTGTGGCCAGCACAAGACCTCTCGCCATTTCCATATTAAGTTATATAAGTATTGTATTGCACTTCGCTTTCGAACCGTCGTTTTATAACAAAATATTACAGAACTATACTCAAATATTGTTTTTTATTGTATATAACATGTCCTTTGCATACATAATTCTAATTATATCTATTTTTCATTGCATGAGGAAGTTTC
This sequence comes from Ophonus ardosiacus, assembly GCA_943142095.1. Lineage (NCBI taxonomy): Eukaryota > Metazoa > Arthropoda > Insecta > Coleoptera > Carabidae > Ophonus > Ophonus ardosiacus. Next base: position 45,038,364 of record OW964829.1, on the reverse strand, counting down.
TAAATGTCAGTGATTTTACCTATAATTTAAAATATTTAATTAATAAAACAATAAGAAAGATTAAATATACTTCCCAGAAAAAGCTATCGGAATGTCACTAAAACTGTTGATTTTTGACACTGACATGTGTCATTTACAAACTATGGTATAAATATTGAAATTTGTCAACTAGTTTCCTTAGTGCCTTAGCCTCTGCGAATATATTACTCTATATATTATAGTGTCTTTATCTCTAAATCTATACAAGATACTTATTCACTAAAATCTGGATATGCGAATTTAAGCATGAATCCAATACCTCTCTTAGCGAGAGGTAAAAAGTATTATTTTTTCTCAGAAAGTAATATCGACAAGACATCCGTATAGATAATTGATGCTAAATTTCAATTTTCAAGACTCATTTCCATATTTTTAACTATAAGGCAATAAGACGACAGAAAGTAAACAAACATTAAATAACTTCTTTCATGAATAATAAATGAATTTCGAACTTTCTTTGTCTTTATTTTTGAATAATACACAACGTTTCAATTGTCAATATCTCCAGTCGTTATCAAGTGAATACTGAACAATAATGCTTAATTCTAGAGCTTACATAGTAGGCGTTTTTGTCCGATGTTACACTTTTATTACCCTGATATCTAAATCCTAAATTTATATGCCCTAAATCTAGTGATTATTTAGGAATTAGATTTTAGGGTTTTGCAGGAGCACACTATGCCTTGAAGTTGACGCGCACTAATTACAAATCATGTTCGTTGCTATAATTTGTACAAAAAATTAAATTTACTGTCAAAGAATAGCTTCTTAGCTTCCATTTTATGTAATGTAATATTAACATTTACTCTCAAGCATCAAATTTTATCATTCATTTTTGTTGTAGCAATAAAAATCAATGGATATCACTAGTGTGTCATTCGGAGTTGTATTTAGGATTCAGGTCTTCTTCACATAAATACAACTCCGAATGGCACATTAATGATATCCATTGGTTTGTATGGCAACACTTTAGAACAACAAAAATGAATTCGATTCAATTTGATGCTTGAGAGTAAATGTTAATATTATATTTCATAAAATAGAAGCTAAAAAGATATTCTTTGGCAGTAAACTTGACGTTTTGTACAAATTATAGCAACGAACATGATTTGTTTAATTAGTGCGCATCAACTTCAAGCCATAGTGTGCTCCTGCAAAACCCTAAAATCTAATTCCTAAAATCCTAAATAATCACTAGATGTAGGGTATATAAATTTAGGATTTAGATATTAGGGTGATAAAAGTGCATCATCGCACACATCCCAAAAGGTCACTTGAATCATATGTTTAGATTATTTCGATCAAAAATTGTGTCATGTGGTCATTTATTTGTTCGTAATAATTCATAAAGGCTTCCAAAGTGCGAACTGCCATATTTTCTTCAAAACTTGCTATACACAAATGTGTACAATTTTAAATTTGCGCGCAATATGTACTAACCCAGCGCCCTGAGCCAAATTAGATTAGATTAAACAAGTCAATATAGATAAAAACTTCAAAATTTTTAAAAATCTAATTTTTATGTATCTAGATACTTCTCAATGCGCTGATTCCAAATTTTGAAACCGCAGGTCGATATCTCTTTTCGTTCTCGAGATATTTAGATTCAAAGATTTGCTCAAAACTGCCCATTTTTGGGTAATAACCCAAAAATGGGTCGAGATGTGAATTTGGCAACAACACCATTCGATTCTACAGACAAAAATACATAAGTATAGCAATTTTTATAATTTTTGTCCAACCGGTTCATTTTTTATTAATAAAAGCTTGAAAATGGTCAAAATCTGAAAAAATCGTAAGGGGTACCCCTTACGATTTTTTCGATTTTTGGCCATTTTCAGTTATTTTGCTTTAGAGATTGTATGCGGTGTTCAAAAATTCTGAAAATTGGTGTACTTATGTAATTTTGCCCGTAGAATCGAATGGTGTTGTCGCCAAATTCATATCTCGACCCATTTTCGGGTTATTACCCAAAAATGGGTAGTTTTGAGCAAAACTTTGAATCCAAATATCTCGAGAACGAAAAGAGATATCGACCTGCGGTTTCAAAATTTGAAATCAGCGCATTGAGAAGTATCTAGGTAGGTAAAAATTAGATTTTTGAAAATTTTGAAGTTTTTATCTAAATGTGTGGTATATTGACTTTTGGGGCAATAATTCAAAATAATACACAATTTATTTACACAAAACTCACTTTGAGGGGCTCCAAAATTTAATAATACAGGACAGGTATATATTCCATACATTGATTTTTTTTGTATATACATATATCTTTAGATTTTATATATTTTGGGCGCCCCAAAAAGCCAGGCCCCTAAGCCAGTGCCTAAGTGGCTCACGCCTTAAGCCGCCACTGTTAACTATAAAGCATTTTTTTCCGTTTTTTACGAAAATAATAAATAAAAGTAATAGTAAACCCAGCAACCTGCTCGCCTGATTTGGCAATGTGCAACTTTTGTCTATTTATTTTCATGATAGAAGGTTTTCGCCTAAAAAGAAATTAGTGCTTGAATCATGATTATTTTGAAAGCATTCCAAAACAAAATTAGTTGGAGGCTTTTATAAAAGGAAAGAAAATATTTGTTTACTGAAGTCTATTATTGTTGAAGGGAACTTAAATTTAAAATAAAATTTTAAAAATATGAAGAAAACAGAATTGTCGATGTTTTTTTTTTTATTTGCAAAATTCTATTTATACCACAATTATTTATTGAAAAACATCCCCGTTTGAAAACATCCGAGTTATTTAAAGATAATTATCTAGACAAATAATTAGATTCCATTCTTTGATATTCTTTTTATCTGAACACAAAGCAAAATATGAAATAAGCGCACAATACAAAAATCTTCCTTTTTTACAGCGAATGAATTAAGAAACGCCTGAGGGTGAAACTGGAAATTATCCCTGAGTTTCAAGGCTGCGGAAAAGGTCTCCAGACCCTTGCGCGTTTTAAATTCCAGAACGGGGATAGGTTATCGGCTAACACCCAATCAACGAGGGTCAGAATGACCCGGTCAATCGAAGGTTGGATAGATTGACTCAGCAATTTTTCAGAGGGTAGCGATTAGTTAAATAGTTAGCGGAACCTACACAAACATATTTGCTATAAGTAGATTACGATGCTGTAATAATATTAGCAAAAAGCCAAAGTGGCAGCAGTTTGGTTAACGGTTAATCTTTATTCTCATAATAAAAGTAAATATGTAATTTATTTTTTCATAGTTAAATCAATATTTTATTACTGCTTATTACCCATTTCTTCGGTTTGTCAATATGCTTTTTATTAGATTACAGTAATGCGTACAAGCTACCGCTGAAGGCACTTATCAAGCATTACGTCACGGACTATTAAAGCTGTTATTTTATTATATTTATAGTATATAATTATAAAAGAGATTCTTATAGTCATTATTCATGAAAGATGATGTTGGCAATTTTCTTCGGATAACGAATTGAAAGCTACAGTGAACAATTAATTTGACAAGCCCCAGAGACAGATTTTCTGGATTGAAAAAAAAACAACAATGGAACAAATGTATTGTAGTTCACAGAGACTATATTGAAAAATCTGATGTGGCCAATACAATACCTCCCACAATTTAATTCTTATTAATTTGAATACATACCTACGTATTCACTAATGGAGCAAACTATATTATGTTCCTTTACATATAACTATTGTTTTATTCACCACGTATTTTTTTTTACCTCCCGCTACTCGCTACCCTTGGTAAGGGACTTATAGGGATCATGCTAAAAATCACATATGGAGATTTTAGTAAATGACCACGTTTTAAGGTCCCTAAAATCCAATTTTAACATTTTCACAATGATGTCTGTATGTGTGTATGTGTGTGTGTGTGTATGTGTGTGTGTATGTGTGTGTGTATGTGTGTGTGTGTATGTATGTGTATGGATTTTGTCTTCGCTCTAACTCAAATACTATCATTCAGAAAATTCTGAAACCTTGTATTTCTATACTATTCTAATATGAAAAGAAGCCATTAGATTGGTGTAAATCGGATAACCGGAAATGGCACTTTATCTGAAGCTCATAATGGTTTTTCTTCAAAAATTACCATTAAATGCCATTTTTTAGCATTTTATGTCTTATGAAAATTAATGATTATTGAATTTTCTACAGGAATACATTAATACTTTTTCTATATATTTTACAGATAAATTTAAAAATCATTTTTTTTATTAGTCCCGAAGCCTAAGATAAACACAATTCCTTTGTTACACAGTTCATATTTTAAATGAATGTAACTGACAGTAAATGTCACTGTCAAAAAACTAATCACATCAAATTAATAATAGAGACATTTTAAAAAGAAAATAGTAAATAAAGCAATAGTTTTCTGCAATGGAACAGTTTACAGCGTTAGTAAATACGTAGATATGTATTTAAATTAATAAAAATTAAATAGCGGGAAGTTTTGTGTTGGCCACATCAGATTTTATTTTAATGTAACCATTATTATTTTGAAGTGATTAGTTTTTTGACAGTGACATTAACCTGTCAGTTACATACATTTCAAATATAAACTGTGTAACAAAGGAATTGTGTTTATCAAAGGCTCTGATATTTATAAAAAAAAAATATTTTAAAAATTTACCTGTAAAATATATACACAGACCTGTAGAAAATTCAATAATCTTTCATTTTTAAAAAAATAAATAAAGTTACATATCCGGTTATCCGATTTACATCAAAATCTAATGGTTTTTTTTTATATTAGAATGGGGTTGAAATACAAAGGTTCAGAATTTTCTTAAAGATAATATTTGAGTTAGAGCGTTGACAAAATACACACACACACATACACACACACACACACACACACACACACACACACACATACACACACATATAGACATCATCGTGAAAATTTTAAAATTGGATTCTAGGGACCTTAAAACGTAGTCATTTACTAAAATGTCGATATGTGACTTTTAGCACGATACGTACCAAAGGTAGCGGGGGATAAAAATAAAAATAAGCTCAACCCATAAGCTGTGTTTTCATTGTTAGGTCGAGAACTTTTCGAATGACTCTCATATTTTAACTTTTAGAGTTTAGAGTAACAGCGCAAAACATTTCATTATTTATAAGCAGAAAATTAAGAAGAACTGTGTCACGTGACGTTAGGCTATAAAGTGAGGTTACTTTATGTTTAAACTTGCATGCTAAAAAGTTAAAACCCTTTTTCAAAGCAGTGCTTAACGTAGCAGAAAATACAAACCAGTAATTACTTCTTGCAAATCGTAGATAATCTGAATTCTTACTTTGAAACTACTTCATAATTAAACACAAACTTTCCAACGCCATATTTTTACACCATCACATTCTAACTACTATGAACATAGCAATAAAACGCACGTCATCGTTCAGAAAGTTCCATACTACGCAGAAATAAAGAAAATATTGCCTGTACCACATAAGTACTGGATGATGAAGGCATGGAGACAAACAATAGGAGAGTTTTGAATAGCAGACAATATACAGAGATAGGACTATAGAACCTTATGTTCTGAGCGTTTTATATCTGGAATGGAAATTATTAAAATACACAGGAATTAATTAACGAAAATGTAAAACAGAGAGGTGCAAGATAAGAGAATTGTATTAATTAAAGCATTTAAATACAAAAGATACGTGCCACAAAAAATATTTAAGATTTTTATATTAAAATCTCTGTTCTGTAATTCATTTCACGTAAGAAAATAGCAGATGGCGCTTGAGAGCCGACCGTTTTTACATGCATTAAATAAATAATTTAAATTCGTGAAACCGAACTTTGTTAATAATAAATAGTATATTATGTGGCAAGTGTGTGAAGCTGAAATTTTTACATGAGGGTGGAGATTGCGACACGAGTCGAAGGCGAGTGTTGCAAACCACCCGAATGTAAAATAGGCTTCACACACGTGTTACATACTATACTTTTTCTACGACCTTGCAATAAAATATATTTTTTCTTCACATTGTCATTCTTTTAACGTAAAGCCTCTGTATTATCGACTTGTGTAACCATGGTTACCAACGTTACGGGTGTTTAACAGCTTTGTTTTATTAAAATACAATTCAGTTTGTAGTATGTAAAATAATGAACGGAAATCAAACTTCACACTTAAAATTTGATACGTGAAGTATTCATTTCACGGATGGGAGTAGAAAAAATATTTTTATCTATAAAATGTACGTGCCTTGAATATTAAAAATTGCATCAATGCATGGTTAAATATCTCTTAATTTTGTCGATTTTATTTGATAATTGAGAGCTGAAAAGTGGTATTTTTTTCGCTTTTGTGAACTAGGTTAGCATTCTGACCAATCAAAGGGCAGAATTTATATCCCTATCTAAACCAACGCTATTTTCTTAGGTAAAATGGACTATACAGGGAATTTATTTTAACATGCAACATATGGCAAATGACTGACGCCAAATATTTCCAATTTTAAATGACACAAAAGTGACCCCTGTGGTACACTCTCCAAGCCAGCTATGAGTGCCCGTGAGGTGACGCCTGGTAAGCGCTCACACGGTAAAATATATCGTCATCATTACCGATGTCTACATGTGTTGTAGATACTGGTACACTCAGAAATGGGTAACATGGTTACTCACTGTTGTTAAAAAATGACAGCAATGTAATATTTGTCCATTTTAAAATGCAACATACAAAATTTATGCCCCATGTTTTAAATGAGACAGGCAAATACATTGCTGTCAATCAAATTTCGAGTCGTAAACATGGATACGACAAACCCAATGTTTCACGTTAAAAAATACTCACGTTATTTTGGAAATTTCTTGAAAATACTATATTTATAACAATTGTCATTAAATATTTTGAGTTATTGCCCAAAAGTCAATATACCCCATATTTAGATAAAAACTTCAAAATTTTCAAAAATCTAATTTTTATGTATCTAGATACTTCTCAATGCGCTGATTCCAAATTTTGAAACCGCAGGTCGATATCTCTTTTCGTTCTCGAGATATTTAGATTCAAAGTTTTGCTCAAAATTGCCCATTTTTGGGTAATAACCCTAAAATGGGTCGAGATATGAATTTGGCGATGTCATCATTCGATTCTACGGACAAAAATACATAAGTATACCAATTTTCATAATTTTTGACCAGCCGGTTCATTTTTTATGAATAAAAGTTTGAAAACCCCTGAAATTGGCCAAAATCTGAAAAAATCCTAAGGGGTACCCCTTACGATTTTTGCGATTTTTGGCCATTTTCAGTTATTTTGCTTTAGAGGTTGTAAGCGGTGTTCAAAAATTATGAAAATTGGTGTGTACTTATGTAATTTTGCCCGTAGAATCGAATGATGATATCGCCAAATTCATATCTCGACCCATTTTTGGGTTATTACCCAAAAATGGGCAATTTTGAGCAAAACTTTGAATCTAAATATCTCGAGAACGAAAAGAGATATCGACCTGCGGTTTCAAAATTTGGAATCAGCGCATTAAGAAGTATCTAGATACATAAAAATTAGATTTTTGAAAATTTTGAAGTTTATGTCTAAATATGGGGTATATTGACTTTTGGGGCAATAATTCAAAAATGGGTAGAGATATAAATTTGGCAGTTAATTACTGTACAAGTAGCATTTTATTAAGGTAGAGAATATATAACATGAATAAGAGTAACAAATAAATTACACCGTAAATAAAAGCTGGATCTAGTGCTCTTTTTTTAGTGTATTTTCCCGTAAATGGAAAGTTTCCCGTGCAAACAAAATAAATTTACCAGGAGATGCCCTTTATGTTTTATTCGCTGTTTATTTACTCGCCCTAAGGCTAAAAAAAGAATCTTTTCTTTTTTCTTCCTTCCAAATTGAAACGTGAACTTTGTTATACGAATATATTACCAGGCATTTATAAACAAATTTAAAACAAGATTAAAGTTAAAAAAAAATATATCGGAAGAGTTTGAGATAATGACGGAACTTGAATTGTAAATATCGTGAAGTTAGAGCCAGAAGTACACTCTTGTTTGCGTTAAACCACATGTACTTGTACTTGTAGTTTTCTTTATTTTTCATAGTTATATAGCAGATATTGAATTGGTGACGATATTTGTCTGGCGAACAATAATAATAATGCTTATTTATGTAGTGGTGCTTATAATAACTTTTATTGTAATAGTTTGTTTCCTTTTTTGTTAAGAGTAATAGCAAAAACGCCATCTTGTAAAGACCTTCTCTTTTCAGGTTATGTTTTAGGGATAAAGACGAATTTACGGTCTCATGTAACTTACACCCTAACTTTTTATTTTCCCGCCAACATGTGAAACATGTGAAAGCTGCGAAAGTAAAATGGAAGACAATTTCCCACGCGACAAAAAACCTTCTAGCTAGCGGGCTCATCAAAATCTGTGCATTTTTTTTTTATTGACTTTCTTTTGTAAGTGTATCGAGATCCTGCCACTCAATAATGCATGTTTTCTTTTGTTCTGAAAAACAATAGAAGGTAAGTAGTGGTTCTTGCAATTGCTTCAGCACAGTCAAGTGCTTTATTCAATTGTTTTGTTGCTTGTTGGATTGTTTTGTTTTGTTTTTGATTAGTTTCGACCACGAGAACTTGAAAAGTAAGCAATAAAATAAAGTAGGACGAAAATTGAATCGCAACACAACTGTATTTGAAATATTACTTTTCAATCAGAAACTCCTAAATAAACAAATTTAAATTCTTAAGAGATTGATCGCTGAATACATAAAAAGACAAACCTGTGATTGGGGAACTCCAAGTCCATTTCAAATATTCCATTTTGTTTAACTGCTCACATATTTCCAAATATGAAGCTCTTTTCTTTATTTTTTATTTTTAATTTAAATAAAGTGTTACCCTGTAAAGCAAGCTCTTTTAGGTACATATTCTTGCTTAATTTAAGCACCAAACAAGATAATCATACTTTTTTCAGCAAATTATATCAAGACACATACCAACACAGTGGGACTGTGTCCAAAGTTGCACTTTTATCACCCTAATATCTAAATCCTAAATTTATATGCCCTAAATGACATCAGCAATTACAATATTAGGAATTAGATTTTAGGGTTTTGTAGAAGCACACTATGCCTTGAAATTGACGCGCACTTATTAAACAAATAACAAATCATGTGCGTATAGATACAATTTGTGCTAAAAGTCAAATTTTCTATCGAAGAAAAGTTTCTTTGATTAATGTTGACCATCAAATTGTATTGAATTGTATAATGCACCTTTGTTATTCTAAAGAGTTTCCATGCAAACCAACAATTGTCATTAATGTGCCATTCGGGTTGTATATTGTATATACAGTGTTCATTAAAAACCTGGCCATAGGCGTTTAACATGGGAAAACAGTTTTTCTTTGCGCAAAATTCCCCAATTAATTTAGGCAAAAATTAATCAAATAAAAGCTGTAGGCGATTATATTCTACGCCTAAATCACTTCAACAGATTTAATTTTGCACGTTTGGTAACTTGTAAAATCTAATTTGAAAATATACAAATATTGCTCATTTGTAGCGATACCTATGAAATTGAAACAAAATTATAAAGAAATTCACATCGTTTGAATTGTCAGAAATTTTATTTTATAGGTTGCAAAATGTGAAACAAATAATAATAATAAAAGTTATTTAAGTGTTAGATTTTAAAAATAATACCTATGTAGTGATTTCGGTACAAAATTGAATTATCTGCAACTTTTCTTTGAAAACCGAATTTCTGACAGTTGACGATACGCATTTCTTTGTAACTTTGTTTCAGTTCCATTGGTATCGCTACAAATGAGCAATATTTATACAATTTCAAATTAGATTTTACGAGTTACCAAACGTGCAAAATTAAAACTGTTTACTAATTTAGGCGTAGAATATATTTATCTACAAGTTTTATTTGACACATTTTTGTCTAAAATTAATTGGGAACTTTTGCTCAAAGAAAAACTCTATGGCCAGATTTTTAATTAACACACTGTATTGTATAAGATATAGATCATATGCTAAACACTGAATTCCATAATGAGACATCGGACACAACTTAAAGTTTGCTCTTTTTTAAACTTTTCTAAGGCGCCAAGCACCAATCAAGTTAACCTTGCTTTTTCAGCCAATCATAATAAAACATGTAAGAATTTAAGTTTGGCGGTAAATATTCTTCAAATAACTTCATCATCTTTATTGTGAATATATAGCCCAACCACTTTTATTATATCTTTATTTAATTTCTAATCTACAATTCCTAATATACATTGAATACTGACTAACTGACTCTTATTGAAGTGGTTCTCCCTCAATCAGAAAAGCATACAAGAAGAGGACCCAGAGAATTATTGAAACAATATGACAGGTAACAGCAACGACGAGGCAATGTTAACAAGAAAATCAATATACGTAGTACGCATACATTACAACACGCAACCTTATTCAAATGCGGACAAAAATGTATATGAGGTATCCTATATGTATCGGCATATACGACATTGCATATGTATGGTATGGACACGACTAGGGTTATTCGAACATTGGAGATGTGTGACATTAAAATTGAGAGAATCGTGGAAATTATGAAATAAGAACTGAAAAAAAAACACAAGAAAGTAAGTATACTATGAAAGGCAAGAAAATATAGTTAAATAGGAAAATAAATAATAAAAATCAGCCAAATTTTAACATGAGAAAACAGTTTTCCTTACACAAAAGAGGCCTATTAATATTAGTCAATAAGGATTCAAATAAAAATTGTAGGGAGTTAAATTCTGCATCCAATTTAAAAACAATATTTTATTTTGCAATAATCACAAACAAAAATGTAATAACATTATTCCTGTCAGAAACGCTTTATTTAAATCATCATTATTGAAAATGGAAAATTATTTTCAGAAGAAACATTACAAATTACTACCTATGTAGTATTATTTTAACTTAAACATTTTTTTAAAATTTTTGTCAGTTAAATGTTGTTAAATTTGTTTTCTTACGACCACTGTTAAAAGTAATCTTTTTAACGGTTGCTTAGCGAGTTAAAAATGACAGTTTATAACACAGTGAATACTTTTAAATCGTTGTCATTGACAACGGATTAAAAGTAAAAAAACAAATTTACTTTTAACACTAATGTTAAAAAAGAACTAAATCTAGTTACATTTAGTGTTAAAAATATAACTAAATCTAGTTACATTTAGTGTTCATAAGTAAATGTAGTTTCATTTTATATTTATTTTTGTACTGAAATTATTTATATAGGTATTTTATTAGAAGTACACATTATTTTGAAACGTTTATTGTTACAGTTGTTTATAGTAATTCCTTGCAAGGCAAGGCGCTTGTAGAATTGGAATTTAAAACAGTATTGTTGGAAGTAGAGGTTAGAATAAACAATTTTCAGTTGTTCATAGCAAATACATCATGACCTGTCATAAATGTCATTCTATAATTTTTAGTTTTTACTAATACATAACTAGGGTCGTAGGAAAAATAGTGTATGATATTCGTGTTAAAAGTGATTTTATTTCGTTCGTGGGGTTTGTTTTATTCGGTTTCGCCTCGTTTCACAAACTTCCCCACTCACTCATAAAATATCACTTTTAACACTTATATCATAAATAACTATTACACACAACTGCATTAAAATTATTTGTTTACATCTTAGTTACCAGGGCGGATCATTACGTCCGCCGGGCATTTTACCAGTTTTATCGTCCGTCGGGTTGTAAAAAAGCCAAAACGCCCGGTAATAATACTAACTTTATTTATGAATTTTAGAAGTAATTCTTTAAATATTTATAATATGTGTATTACGACAAAATAAGGTTAACCTGGCCACGTAATATTTTTACATAGCAACTAGCTATACATCTATTTAAAAAATAATTTAAAACATTTCATTTGATTGCAGTAGTGAGTAAAATGTTGTAGGTACCTACATATCTCAAGACCGAAAGAAGTTTACACCCTTGGACGAATGAAACAGCTTCGCTTCGTCTGGCTTCAAATTTCGTCCGCATGCGTAAACCTTTTCTTTCGGCCCTCCATACGTAAATAACTATTGTCATTTTGTTTCAATTCTATGACTAACACTATAACACACTATAAAAATGTGTAGCAATCTCGCCTATAATTTAGACTACTGCTACATGGCCTCCCGACCAGGAAAGTTAATGAAATTACGATATTGATATATTTTTTAGAGTTCAGTTATATTTCTAAAAAATAAATTCGACGTTTAAATATTTTGTGCTTTTTATATTTTTACAATTTAAGAGTTTCTTGTTCTATTTTTACAAAGCGTGGCAGCACAGTGGTCTTCGACGCTGGAGGTAGTAGCGACTACTATATTTTATATTTCCGTTAGCTACTATAGATGTAGCCGTTTTTCATGTTACATCCAATATGTGGAACACAATCCTCTACAAAGCATTTTAACATTTTCATGCAAAAAGAAAAACGAAGGTAGGTAATATGAATATAAAAGAAAACTGAAAATAAACAGGAATAGAGAATAGAACGCCCAATTAAACTGTCGAATTTGTGATACATAAACAAGACACCATTGACGAAGCCTATTATTTGATACACTTTTAACAATTTCAGACAAAATCACAAGCCTAGCTTTTGAGAAACTTTTGTTACGAGATGCACATTGCTACAGACAATAGCCCGGTTTATACCGGGTCACTTTTCAATCAAACTCAAGCCCCCAAATCCAAATATTATTTAACTCATTAAACTCAAGAAAGATGTTAAGTATATAATTTAAATTTGCCACTATAATTTTAAATTGACCTACGCTGCCGCCTCGCCTGGCCACTGTGCTGTTTTGGTGAAAATGTGAAATATTTATAGATGTAGGATTGAACAAATCACTATTTTTTTGTATTTGTAGGTAAGTACATTCCAATGGATTTATTTAAAAATAATAATAATAAACTAATAAGGCTGCTGACTGTAACAGCACAAAGTGTTTTTATTAAATAATTAAATCAAATACAAATCAAGGCCCATAAGTGAGGTTATCAAACCAGCGAAATGAGCAAAACGTCAAATAAAAACAAATGCAGCCTAGTTTGTTTTTGTGAATATTAACAAATAAGTAACGTTATTCTTCATGTCAAAATTATTGTTATCAATAAAAAAAAAATTCAAAGAGAATTTATGTGCTAGTAGTGAAAAAAGCTGAAGCATAAAGGATCTAAATATGTGCAAGAAAAACGAACTATATAATTCCGATGAATAAGTTTAAGATAATAAAACACATAATTTTGAGTGTTCTTTACGATAACTTCGATGTCCGAGGTTCGCAACAATGAATGTCAAATTGACATCCTATATTTAAACATAACCTATAAAATAAATATTCCTTTCAATTTCACAATTTTTCGATTTCAAATAAAATTTAATATGCATCTCGGCACTGAAGTTCCTTTTTATCACTCATATGGTTTATTTTCCTCGGCCCAGAGAACCTCGGCAAATAAATTCCACACTTGTGATAAAAATGATACATAAATAACAATTATTTCTACCTCCTTTTAAAATGAATATATTAATTCTCATTATTTTCTAGGCAGTAAACCTTTGCGAAATAATATATTAGAACAGCTATAGACTGTTGTGTAAAAATGTAACTGTTCACTGTTTGGATATTCTCTTTTATGCTTCATACTGCCAACAAAATTGGCCAAACCAACAATAACGAACGAATTTTCATCAATATTTCCAATTGTTTAACAATATAAATACTCATTATCCACTTACTGATATTTATTTTGGATTATTAATTCAAACAAAACACGTGTGGCGTTTGTAAATAATTCGTTTTGAATTTCGTTTTGTTAAATAAATAATCACGTACCTCGTTTCTATGACTACGGATTTAAATCCACCTGGAAAAGCCGATACACAAAACACAAACTTCAAAAATACACAAACAAAAGAATTTATCCACCATTTTCACAAACCATCAGCTGGCAACATTATTGAAAATGAACTTGTTTATACATATATTTTACTAAAATGTACTGCTGCAAATTGTACTACCTGAGCTGAAAATATCGGCTGTTATAATTGTTAAATGTATTAAATATCTTTTGTTAATTGTTTCAAGGAGAAAAAACAAAAATGTTACAATTAGAAAGATCGCTTCCAAGACAAATGAAAGTAGAAAACTCAATTAAGTTCAATTGTTCTAACCTCAGGCATCTTAATATCATGAATATTAAACATTCGTTTGTTAACGAATATTATGCATTGGAATGTTCAATAATTTAATATAATACTCGTTTTATATAGAATATATAAAATCATATAAAAATGCATTTCATTGTTATTACTATAATAATAATAAAATAAATTTTATAATAATTGTGTTTTCAAACCTGTAGTACTATTGTCTTGTTTTACGCTGTTATAAAACTTTATATCTTTATTTTATTTCCAATTAAATTCCTAAATAATAAAAACAATTTACGACCAAAGTCAACAAACACCTGCTCACCTCTTGACTTTAAACATTAGCATATTCTATTTAAATGTAAATCAAATATTTTTATCACAAGGTAAAATTTGATAACATACACAAACAGACCCACTGTATATAACAAATATTGACCCTGCCTTGTATAAATTGAATCTATACTCAGAGACACGACGATTTATAATACTTTATAATATTTAAACAACTACTTTTCATCTCTACTTTAGTTATGTACTTATTGCAAAAGACAATAATCAACAATGGAACTACTGAATAAACAAACTTTGTTTTTAGGTAAACAATACATGTTCTATGTAATTTCATACATTTTTTGCACGATCGGTTTTTTTTAAAATGTTTACCAATGGGTTTTCCAAGGCAGTAGGTTTTATTTACAAATTATTGATTGGTGTGATGTGAATCGCTTACCGATCAGGGGGCGAAGGCGGTAAGTAAATAAAAACAACGATCAAAACTTTCTTTAAAAATGACAACCAAAAATTTTTAATATGTCAAAATAATTTTCAAATCTTTTTTTTATTATTGTGCGTCAAACGTGCAACTGGTAGGAAGCCCTTACTGCCGTTAATACTTAAATAACTATTTTATGCAATAAAATAGATTTATAAGTTTATAGTTCAGCTTGGAACTGAATAAAAACAAAAAGAAAGTGTGAATCATGTGAATCATGGCTCGGGTTGCCATCTATGAACAAATTAAGAACTAACAATCAATTTGAGAATAAAAAAAAATATTTTAACCAAAGTTTATATACAATACTTGATTTTTTAATTATAGAAATGTTTTATATATTTGTATTTTATAAAATAAACCCCACATTAGTAAATATTATGTTTGCATATTTGATTACAACCAACTATACTTCATTTCACGTAAGAAAATAAAGATGGCGCTTGACAGCCAACCGTTTTTACATGATCAAACAAATAATTTAAATTCGTGATACCAACCTTTGTCAATTATAAATATTTTTATCCTTGAAAATGTATAAGACCTGAATATAAAAAAATACAATAAAACATTGTTAAATATCACTAAATTATGTAGATTTTATTTGATAACTGTCAACTCTTAGGTGATATTTTTTCGTTTTTGTGAACTAGGTTTGCATTCTGACCAATCAAGGGGCAGATTATCCTATCCAAACCAACACTATTTTCTTACGTGAAACGAAATGTAACAAACATTACGATTTTATAAATCGAATTAGAGTTTTTGTAATTCAAGAGATAAAGTTTGAAGCATAAAGGACCTTTGCTAAATCCTGTTAGTCAAAGGTTACAAAGGATAAACACAAAGTTAATTGTGATTTCATCGTAGTATCAACATCTGGACGCTTATTATAATCACAAAGCATCGGACGGTAACTACATAGTAGATTAAAATAAATACAAATGTTTTAAAATAAACAAAATGGAATGTAAACACTTTAGCTTTTTATGTAAATAAATTATATAAAAACTAATTGTTACATTATGAAGAGTGATCTACAAAAATAAAAGTATTAATTACTTTTTCAAAGTTTGTCCGCAAAACTTTTAATTAATAAATGATTTACTATTGAAAGATAAAGTATATAATTATTTTTTAACTTGCTTTTAGGTCAATTTCGATTGAAAACACCAAGAAAACTAATTAATTACCAAAAAATTCCTTCTGTATTTCCAGATGACTTGTCGCAAACAAAAACAAAATCCAATCGTCATAGCCTACTGAATGCTCATCCAATAATTCAATTAACAGGGTTTGAAGCTGTTTTTAGATGTAACATCTTTGCTTAGGAGTTGTAAGATATAAGTTGTAAGATGTAACCAATTACTCAAGTTAGGCACAAGTTTACTGGCCGTCAACATCATTACGATGGTGTCCCTTTGATGTAGACGTTACAATTAAGAGGATTAATAATCAACAGTAAAAATTGGGCAAAGATTACGAAACAGAACATAAGAAGATGTAAATAGTATAGTAAATCTGTGCAAAAAAGAAAAAAATAGAGTAAAGAAATCAGAACAACATAATTTCTTCTTATATACTCGTATGCCAATTCAGAAATTATGAAACTTTTTAATTGTTTGAATTATTTACCTTTTAAGAACCTTTTTGCCTGATGAATACTCGGTGTTATTACATATAAAACGTTTGCATTAAATGTACAAAGTGATAAAAAAAAAAACTGATTCAGTTGGCAATAATAAAAAATTACGTGAAATTTAAATACATTTACAATTTTTTTTTATTAAAATGGTTGTTTTTTCCCGTACCCACGTACTTTTATTTTTTACATTACCCATAGAGCAAAAGACAAAGCATTTCAAACACTCAAAATCTTATTGGCTGTCAGGCCTCTGCTCTGACATAACCTATATGTATTTATTGTCAAAATGGCGTGTCAAATAATATTCCCGCTCTCACTTGGCATTGTATAAACTGTGGAATAAAAAGATCCCCAGAATTGTATTGCCAACTGCATTATTTCTTTTTGATCACTCTATAATACGCTAATAACGTTTTCTGTCTACCTATACGAAAAGTGAAATTTTACGTACTTATTTTCGGACGAAAAATGACACTTTTCTGAACCTTATCACTTTTCGTCCGCAAACCTTTTCCGTACGCTAAGCCTGCTACGATTTTATGATTATTGCAATTATGTGTAGCACCGGAGTTGTAAATAACAAATATCAAACGAGCAAATAAAAATATTATTTTAATGATAAATTTAATTTAAATATGTGCGCAATTAATAATGAAATTAACTATACTAAAAATTATTAATTTTGACATGACTAATTGTTAATCTAAGATGCCGCTGGATAGAGTTGTTTTCGAGGTTATTTTGTTGGATTTGTTTATTTTCACCTGTCAAATAGTGTTGATGTGTCTGTGAGTGTAGTGTCTTCCTTCAAACTAAAACAGAGCTAAAAATTAATATTTTGTGAAAATGGCAGAAGATATATATTATCCAATCATTATTCATATAATATACAATAAGATTTTACGAATTTAAAAAATCGTGTATTTATTTCTAGATCTATTACGTAAAGTAAGGTAGACAGAAAAATGTAATATGTACCTCGTCAAAAAATGCATATTATAGCCTCGCTTGTTTGCTTTACCTCGGCTTCGCCTCGGAAAGCAAACTCAAGCTCTGCTGTAATATGCAATTTTTTGTCCTAGGTACATAAATAACTATTTCGCGCTACTTGTATTGTAAGTATGTATTGTAACCATAGTTACTACGTATGTAAGTTACCTTTTATATTTGTTTATAATTTTTCCTTGAACGGAACTTAATAATTAAAAAATAAAAAAAAGAATAATGTTGCTATATTTTTGAATATTTAAGCATAATCTTTTAGTAGCGCGAAAAATATAATAAGTAACACGGAATGTATATACATCTTAACATCCTCGCAAGTTACTAGGACCTCGACGTACGCCTCGGTCTAGTACAACTTCCTCGGATATAAAGATGTACTTACGTTCCTTGTTACTTAAATAACTATTATTGGAGATTGTATTAGGCTTTAGTCTTTAGTTCTTCAACACCAGTTATTTTATAAAGCATGTTCATATTAAATGGGCCACCATTGCTATTTCGGAAACTACAAAGTGATCCAGAATGACTGAAGGTGAAGGTGCTTGCGCCGGCTCGTTCTGATTTTTTGTTTGCCGCATCGTTGTGACAGTAAAATTTCTTCTAAATTAGAAACTGTTTACCTATTTAACCTCTTTTGATAGCTCTTATATTTCTCGAGAAAGCAATGGTAGCCCATTTAAAATGAACATTCTGTATATTATAGAGCCGATATTAGATAAATACAGAAACACTTATTTCCTTAAGTTATAACTATTTTAAATTTTGGATTAATTTTGATGTAAGACAGTATTGTTTAAATTATAAAATATGTTTCTAAAAATAAACATTGCACGTTAAGTACTATTTCTAAAGTAATAAATCTATTTTCTGAACCGCAAGTATATACAGAAAATTTGTTTAAGGTTTATTTGCTAGAAACATTCAATTAATTTTGTATATCATTATCATGAAACGCTTTTTATAAAATGAAATTTAATATTGTGTATAATTAACAGCCTCAGTATATCTCCGGATATTAAAATTAAAATGCTTAATAAACATTGATTCAGTTTCTATTGTTGTAATCATTATCTAAAGTGTTTTTTTTTTAATTTATATATAAATGCACGCAATTCGTAAAATAAATATTTATTTGAAGTGTATATATTAAATAAAATGAAATATATAATGATAACACAAAATATATAAATAAATATACATTAAAAATAAATAAAATACTTCAATATTATTCAATACTATACAGATTATTATTTTTTATCAAATAATGTGTTGTTCATTTTTCCATACATTTATATTATTATATTAATAAAAACTACAAAAAATATGTATGTATATATTTTATTATTACAAAAATATAAAAATAATCAATAAAACATAAAATAATATTCTATCCATTTTCCTTCCAAATTAAATCTAAAATGTAATTTACAACAACGCTGGCTTCGACTCACCGTATTTACTCCGTCAACAAGTGAACGTCGGGACGTTGAGCGTCTGGATACGACGCCTACGTCACCTCGAGCAGCTAGAAACGCACTGTAAGCTCGCGGGTTGCCGTCGCCAAAACCAGCGCTTAAAACACGTCGCGCATGTCATGACGTCATGAAAATACGAGTGTAGTATTTAAAAGAGAAAAGTTGGAAACGATGTAGTAAATATTAGGGAAAATATATTATTTTACAGTTTATATCAAATTTTGGTAGTTTATATATGGAAGCAAGAGTAATAAACCGTTTCATTTCATTTAAGAACATAGCATTCGTTTAGATAGGGATATGAATTTTGTTCTCTGATTGGTTAGAATATAAACCGGTATCACAATCGTGAATAAAATTGTCAGCTGTCAATTGTCAAATATAATTGACTGTAATTGAAATTTAACCATGTTTTTGATTTTGTTTTTAATATACAGATATACCCAAATCATTAAGCAGCCAATGCACGTCATCACTTAATGTAAAAACTTTAATGCATTAAAATCACTAATAGCGAAAAATGAAATAAATTTTTAATCATTTTTAACCGTCAAAAAGTGTATAGCCTTATTTCATTACTTATCGTATATGACATGAATAATATATAAATAATGTACATCAATGTTATATTATTCGTTTCATTGTTGCTATAGTTGGTAACATTGATAATTTGTATGTTCATACTGTCAAAATTATTATTTGAAAAATACTTGTATCGTGTTTGAAACATTTTTGTGCGTCATAAAGGCCTATTTATAATAATTTTAAACGCAACGCAACGACGCAACGTGACCGTTAACGCAAACACAAAATCTGTGAATCTGCCAAAGAGAGCACTTCTAATCAATCAGAAGAATTCGGTATATTTCTTTGAAATTCGGCTCCCTTTTATTTATTATCTTTATATGGCATACATAAGTATAAATAAGGTTAGTATTATAAAATAATTTAAATAGAAATGGACAGTGACGAAAATATAGTATTTATTTTGTAGATATGGCAGTTCATGACAATGTCGATAATACAAATTGCAATCTGTGTAACTCTTTTCATAAAGATTCTAAAACCTCTGCAAACGTACCAGTACATGACGTCACACATCTAGTTATTTTTATTCAATTTTTATTAATGACGTGCATTGGCTGCTTAAATGTTTTGGGTATAACATACTGTATAGACAAAAAGCATGCAGTATACACAAAGTTTGATGTCACGAATATATAGTATATTACATCCGAGGTGAGAGATATTTCATTACAGCCAAGGGCTTGTGTAGATTACTGAGAGGAGAGGCGAATCTCGAAATCAAATATATGCATAGCTGTGATGAAACCCACTAAGGTATGTATACTATTTTATTCACGATCATCCTATTTTTAAATCAATAATTTTTTCAAAATAAATGAGATATAACAACCTTTAATTTTTATTAATATTTTTGGCAGCTCTTTTAAAATTTGTTTAGCCTAGTTCATTATAGGGATCTATGCAGTGGCGGCTTAAGGCGTGAGCCACTTAGGCACTAGCTTAGGGCGCCTGGCTTTTTGGGGCGCTCAAAAAATATAAAAACTAAAGACAAATATATAAATAAGTAAACCAAAAAAAAACAATGTATGGAATATTAAATATTAAATTTTGGAGCCCCTCAAAGTTAGTTTTGTGCAAATAAATTGAGTAATTTATTGAACATGCCATTGCAAGTCAGGAAGAAATGATATATAAATTTGCGATAGTGAAGGTACAGAAATTTAATCATTCTTGGATTCTTGTTAGTTTTAAATTCTGATAGGTTTTTTACCTTCCGTCACCTTTAGGTAAGAAAGGTATTGTTGTTCAAATATTCTAAAAATGCGTATACTTACGTAGCATTTTCTTTACAATCAAATAATATTACTATCAAGTTTATATCTCTACCAATTTTTGAATTATTGCCCCAAAAGTCAATATAGCCCACATTTAGATAAAAACTTCAAAATTTTCAAAAATCTAATTTTTATGTATCTAGATACTTCTCAATGCGCTGATTCCAAATTTTGAAACCGCAGGTCGATATCTCGTTTCGTTCTCGAGATATTTAGATTTAAAGTTTTGCTCAAAACTGCCCATTTTTGGGTAATAACCCAAAAATGGGCCAAGATATGAATTTGGCGACAACACCATTCGATTCTACAGACAAAAATACATAAGTATACCAATTTTCATAATTTTTATCCAACCGGTTCATTTTTTATTAATAAAAGTTTGAAAACCCCTGAAAACGGCCAAAATCTGAAAAACCTTAGATTTTTGCGATTTTTGGCTATTTTCAGTTATTTTGCTTTAGAGATTGTATGCGATGTTCAAAAATTCTGAAAATTGGTGTACTTAAGTAATTTTGCCCATAGAATCGAATGGTGTTGTCGCCAAATTCATATCTCGACCCATTTTTGGGTCTTTACCCAAAAATGGGCAGTTTTGAGTAAAACTTTGAATCTAAATATCTCGAGAACGAAAAGAGATATCGACCTGCGGTTTCAAAATTTGGAATCAGCGCATTGAGAAGTATCTAGATACATGAAAATTAGATTTTTGAATATTTTTAAGTTTTTATTTGAAAATGGGGTTTATTGACTTTTGGGGCAATAATTCAAAAATGGGTAGAGATATAAATTTGGCAGTTAATTAATGTACAAGTTAAAATATACAGTAGCATTTTATTAAGGTAGAGAATATATAACATGAATAAGAGTAACAGAAACTACTTTTTACTCTTAGGGTTCCGTAGAAAGATACGATATATACGAGTGTGTAGCGACCTCAGGTTACGCCCCTTCAGGGACATTGTTTACTTCAGCGCACTGTATAAAACTGTAATGAAAAATTGTTGAATGTGTTTTAGTTTTTTATAGTTAAATACCTATGCTGATAGCACAAGCCTTGTTTTAACTACAACACTATTTTAAAAAATGTCAAATTCAAATTTCATTATTTAATTTCATCCTTATGTTTAACGAACGATTTTTTTTAAATATGTTTGCATTTAAACTATATTCTTAAAATCATATTTTGATAAATTTAATCATATTTATTTTTATTATTAAATAATGAAATTTGACATTTCTTAAAACGTTTTAGTTAAAACAAGGTTTGTGTTTTTTCGAATAAATTTAATGTATTACGAATTAGTTATTATTATATGTAGTTATTATATTGTTGTTTAAGTTTCACATGATTTGTATTTTGAATGTACATCATTTTGTGAACGTATAATGAGAAAACGAATATATTCTTTTAAATATTATTATAATAATTCTTTATTTCAACATGATGTGACTTTTACATTATTTTCAACCTTTTCCGTTTATTTTTTTTATTATTATATCTTACCACTTTATAAATTTGCCATATCATTATTACATAGTTTAGATTTAATGGTTTAATAGACGCAACCAATGTCTGATTTCTGTCAAATATCTGCATGTTTACTATTATATTTGTTGCTTTAAATTCTAGAAAAATTATTAGTTGTAATAGCTCATTCATGTGCTAATAAAGTAACAATTGTCTGTTGTAGTTATATTTTTAAATAGTTTAATATTTAATCAACAATTTACATTTTTTCACTGTCACAAAACACGAGCACGACAGTCGATTTGAGGTAGGTTCTGCCCTCTTTTGAAATAAGATTGAACTAAACGTTAACTGTTTCAGAAAATGGAAGTTAAATTTCAAAAGAATTCCAAGTTAGATGTAAAATACACAAAGTCCAGCTTTGATTTACATACTTTTTATACGGAATTAAACAATGAAATAGTCATGTTTCAAATTATTAAAATGTTGGACTCCATTTATATTTGGATTGGATATAGAAAACAACCAAACTTAAATGATATTTCAGTGGCAATGAAAAATAGATTTCAGTCTGTGCCTATTGCTACTAGGTTAATAAGGGAATCAACAGAAGAAACCTCAAAAAACTTAGCTATTAAATTGTGCAAAAGATTAAATAAAGTTGTGTACATTAGTCTTAATATTGAAGAAGATAAATTTGTCTTTCCTTTAATAGAAAAAAGACTGCAAGAAGAAATTTCTAAGTTTCCCGACATATTTTAGGTGTACCCATGTAATAATAATTATTTGTAATAAAAACTTTATAAAAGAAAGATAGTTTTCTATAAGTGTAGATTTATTCATATTCCTATTTATGAATTATTTTTTAAGTTCATATTCTTGGAAACAGCAATGTTTCAAATGCATTTTAAAAAAATCTGGTATATGACCCCACCAATTCCATGTTTAAATAATCATTTGGACGCCTTAATAGTAATTTACGTAACAAGACCTAAAAGTGATACTTTACTGGGTGAGCAAGCATATTCCAGAGCGAGCCATAGGCGAGCTTTGGAAGCTTGTGAACCCCAAGACACTTTCAGGTCATGTTGGGTACAATATTTTTTTTGCGATCCTGAAAAAAGAATAAAAAAGTATTAGTTTATTTTTTACTGCGAGCAAATAAGAAATAAATAAAGAACTGATCTCAATAGAAACATTTAGCTTTACCGGTCCCGGGATCGGTAAAGTACTTTCCGATCCCTTATAGACAACTTTCTGAGCTAGCTCAGCAAAGAAGGACTTTCCGGTCTAAATAGTGATCAGAAAGAGCTCATATATTATTAAAAAATCAAGTTTTGTAATAATTAAAATCCTGTTCATATTTTTTTCGCTAATCCAAAAATGAGGATTAGGTTAAACTTTTTCTAGAAGCTGTAAATGTTTTTATTAGAAGTAAATAAACTATTGTGATTTAAAACGTATAATTTTATTATTTATCTACATATACAAGAGGTACTGAACGTACCGACCAACATATCATATATCAACCAAAATGAAATGAAGCAAATAGAATTCCGATGATTATGGCTGTCACCTTAAACACAAACTTGTATTTCGTCTCACAAGTTTACATGTTTATAAAATATGTAAATATATGATTTCCCTACTATTTTAAATTTTAAAATAGTTTTAAAATCCAACCTTACAATTCATTTTTATAATTTTGACATAATTTTATTTATTAAATATTTACAGTAATTGTAAAATTGGAGTTTGTAAAACTAAATCTATAAACTATAGTTGATAAATACTTATACAATATTCATATATGCACAGATAAATTTAAAATTATAATAAAATATTTGAAATAAAGAAAAGTTTATTTCAAACGAGGAAAAAAGACTGCAATAATAGTCTCTTCGACTGTTTCATTTCAAAAATGAACCAATCCGGAATTGCCATATAACGTTCCTTATTAATCTCATGACTAGGACCTTCCCTCAACTGTTTTTTTTTCTGATGAACATCCACATCAGTGTTTTGTTTTGTAGCTGCTGCACGCCGCGATAAAAGTTACAAAAGAAAAACGTTGTTAATAGAATCAGTCTTTTATTGAAAACAATCGGCTTGAAGGGGTTGGTCGAACAACAAACAACAACAATGCTCGAGTCCTGAGGTGTTGTTTTGTAAGATTTATCGCAGCGTTTAGAGGGGCATTATTTCACTTGTGTCTTTACATGTTGCAGGAATTCGTTATAAGACAACGCGAATTCTATTCTGTCCTCTATTAGTCTTTCGATAAGAAGGTTCCTACTTGGGCTGTTTTCCCTAAAAGCAAACATATTATTTTCTTTATTTTTCATTATAAAATTTTATGTAATTATCTATGGTCTAATACTATATAAAATACATGTTTTTTTCTTAATTATAAATATATATATATATATATATATATATATATATATATATATATATATATATATATATCATCACGGCATATTACCCATTTCTGGGTGTGCCATTATCTACACATATGTAGACATCGGTAATGATGACGATATATTTTACCGTGTGGGCGCTTATATTTAAATATTATTTTTATAATACAATATTTTAAGAACGGAATTAAAGGTATTTCACTCTTGTACAAGTGTAATTTTTTTACGATTTTTAGTCACTTTGAAAAAATTCTATTATTCTGGGATTATCTAGAAAATTTTATGAAGATTTTTTTTTTAAAGTAACATTTCTTTTCAATCACTGTATATTTAAATAGACATATAATAATATCTTTGATAAAAAGTATAATAAATTTATAAAAACATGTTTACTGAAAATAATCTAAAGGTGGATTTATATTCGCAAATTTAAGAATAAGAATAGTGATAAATTTGAAAGTTATAAAACATGAGTCAGTTTATGCTGCAGAAATAAAAATAAGGAATAAGCCAAAGTTGGTTAACTTTTAATTTTACGCCTTATTCTTATTCCTGTAGCGAAGTGCGCATGCATGTTAACTCTCAAATATTTCAAATAATCAAATAAAATATTTTGACATAATATATCGGTGTTGACGAGACATAATATGACAGATTTACCTATTATGGATTATATTTTTTTCATAATATCATACTGTTATTATGATATAACAGGACTAAAAACAAAAGCGAAAATATAAAAATAAAGGCCGCCGGCCGTTATTTTTTTATAATAGTCGCCTACAGTTAAAGATCAGCATCTTGATGGACCGTTGTCAAGGAGAATTTATAAATCAACAAAAAAGTTGTTCAGTATGACAGAAAGAGAAGAATTTTATTTTTATTTTATTATTCTCAAATGTTTAAATTTTACGTTGCATACGGCCGTTATGCAAATAACTCGGCTGATTATAAACCTCAGCCGCGTCTGTTATTTGCCTCAAATTAAAAAATAATATAAAAATTATAAATATCAAATCAACGCTGCTACAAATATCAGAATAATAAATTAACTACGTGTCGCTAAAAAATGTAATCACTACTTTTATTCTTACGCTTATTTTTGGCAGCATAATCATCACTTATTATTATGCTCTTATTCTTAAATAATTGAGCATAAACCCTCGTTAAGTGCTATTATTATAAAAGAAAAATACAAAGAAAAAGTAATTGAAAAATACGCATTTAAATTAGAATAATTGAAATTTTAAATATTTTGAAAAAATAGAGTATTCAGTTTTAATAATTAAAATATTTTGGCCCGTATTACAAACCCACTTTTATATAGCAGTCTTATTAAAAATGACGTTTAATCATACAAAAATATAATGTAAAAGCATAGAAAGCATAATTATTATCCCAGTTTTGATGTTAACTATAATGTACTTTTAACTGAAGTAAATCTTATTTCTCTTTTTAATCGCTGAAAAATACAGTCCTGGTTATTTTTGTACAAACTGTTAAACAATGAGATCAATGACAGCTATCTTCTAAGTCAGCTTCCATTAAATGTACCACGTCAAACATCGAGAAATAAGACTACTTTTCGTTGCAATATAGCAAGAACAAATTATGAAACGAAATCACCGTTATGGCAAATGTGTTCTATATTTAATGAAATACCTAGCGAAATGGATGTATTTGCGCAGCCATTTCATGTATTTAAACGAGATTTGATAAAACACTTTGTATCGCTAGATACTTAATTTATCACATAGTTAGAAATTATTAAAAATGCTTTAATTAATGTTAAAAAACTCATTTCATTTAATATGTATGTAATTGTTTATTATATGTAGTTTTATTTAGGGTAATTTTGTGTACTTTCTGCAGGGTATTTTTTTTGTATATTCTTTTATAATCGTCTTGTAATTGGAACTTTATAGTTCTGTAGGATAGATTGTTGAATAAATAAAATAAATAAATAATAGAGCATTCATTACTAAAATATTTATATTTAATTATTTGTTGTTTTTTTAAGCATTGGCGTTCCAAAATTTCACGTGCAGATTATAAAATTCGTTTGTTTGATTTCTAGTTCAAATTGTTTATTCTTTTTTTTTTTGCTTAATTGTTATTCTTTTCATTAAAAAATTATTATTTCCAATGTAACATTTTTATCTTGCCGACCGAGCAAATTGTAGAATTTATTTCAATTCACTAACCCCAGTAAAAATAATGTAAATAAATGTTGTCTCACCTCACAATCTGTAGCGATGCTGGATATGCCTTTTCATCATTCAACCTATTTATAAATGCATGCAGTCGTTCATTGTCAGGATTTTCTATTTTCTGCAACTCGAAACATTGATCTGGAATACACATGTAATTTGGAACACCTAAAGCGTGTACCAAAAACTGTTGGGACACATTTTGACACACATAAATTATCATTTGTTGTCCAGCGTCCAGCAAATAAGCTCCATGCGTATCAATGCTAAAAGAATGTTAAAAAAAATACAATTTATAACAATAGTTTTAATGAATTTTATTACTTTCTGGCAGTTAATTGTAATCTTCTAGGCTTGGGAATAACTGTTCCATCAGTTTCGACTTCGCTGGGGCACTCTCCAAGCCTATAAATTGGATATAAATCTGGATAAACCGCTTGCAATAATTGTGGAAGTGGTAGAGTCTTCATATCGCACATGGCGAATACTCTGTCATCTAGTCTCGTACTCTGGCCGGTTCTGAATGCAGTCTATAATAAAATATAAGTAAAAAATGTGTGAAAAGTTAAAGATTATTCAACGTACGCATTTCAAAAGAGCTAAAATGTATAAAGGCAAAAGTTTCAAGCTCTGAGGAGCAGCAAGTCCCGAACTATTGTTTCCCAGGTTGAGAGAAAGTTTGTAGCTGGATAAAATGTCAATTGCTACGTTTATAAATGCGTCTCTTGCGTCAGAAAGACTCGATTGGAGAGAGCGATCCACCGCTGTAACAAAAATTAATATATTTGGAGAAATATTATGTGCTACATATTTTTAATATCGGAAGTATATTTTATCAGTAAGCGTTTAATTTATGAGTTTAACATGGGAAGAGTTTTTTTGTAAATAAAGCGCCCGGCAGAAAATTATGCCGTGATATTGAACATGATAATAGAACATTACATTTTGTACAATATTTAATATTAATTTAATATTATTGCATAAATTGCAATCAATTACAAAAATTTTCAAATAAATAATTGTTTCACTTTTTTACTATGCAATATGAAAAGATTTTCAAATGTCTCTATGGCGCGGTGGTTAGAACTGCCACTGAAATTTTGGACTAGTGCCCCGTTAGGGTAATTATTTTATTTTTATTAAAATTGTTGAACTTTTAAAAATCTGTCATATTCTGTATTACATACATTGATAAATAATAACATTATAAAAAATAAAGAGAAAATAATTGACTATAATTGATTACAATAATCAAAATATTGATATAATAACAATGCATTTTCTTTTGATATTAATAAAAATAACTGAAATATAATAAATTTGTATAGATATTGTATTTATTATATTTATCAAAAGAAAATACAATGCATTGTTATTATCAATGTTTTGATTATTGTAATCATTAATTGTCAATTATTTTCTCTTTATTTATTACAATTTATTATTTTTAAATGTCTGTAATACGAAATATAACACAGATTTTTAAAAGTTCAACAATTTTTATGTAAAAAAAATAAAATGATTATCGTAAAACGGAATGGAACCCCGATCAAATAAATATGGACTGGACAGTATGATTAAATTATTTTTTATTTACATTTTTTGTTGTATAAAATAGTTTTAAAGTATGATATTTTTAAAAGGTTGCAAAAACAAGACGTCACAGGTTCTGAGTTCAGACTCATTTCAAACAGACATTTTATATGGATACAGAATTTCTAAAAGAAATATATATATATATATATATATATATATATATATATATATATATAGACTATAAATTGAGGATTACATATCTAAATATACTATAATATATTAATATAACATCGTTATTTATTTTTATAA
This sequence comes from Ophonus ardosiacus, assembly GCA_943142095.1. Lineage (NCBI taxonomy): Eukaryota > Metazoa > Arthropoda > Insecta > Coleoptera > Carabidae > Ophonus > Ophonus ardosiacus. The sequence continues at coordinate 45,009,438 of OW964829.1, read as the reverse complement.
ATATAGTTTTCATTTGGCGTGAACTTATCTACACGTTGCATCAAATGTTTCTTTCACTTTTGATTTGATTTTGGCACAAATAACGTTTTATCGACATGTTTACTTTCATAAATTTCAGGTTATCTTTAAATGTCACTTTGACGTTTAAAACAGTGAGAAAATCAAAATGGTCGTTACTACGAACCTGTGACGTCACTGGGCAAGGGACGAAGCAGGGGTCTAGCAGCCCCGTTTTAAAGAATGTCATTTTCATTTACAATTTTTGCATGATTACAGATGGATTTAAGGAAAAATAAAAAATACGGGTCTAATATTTTCATTACTCTATCAATAGACACTTACAAAATTGACGTCACTGCAAGAGAGATATAGGTCATGCATACAATCAAACCTCCCCTCGTTGTCTTGCGTCCCGTTCCCTGTTCCTATCTGTCATTGTATTCGCATCTGTTATTCAGTGTTAAACCTAATTCTTTATTGTGATGTGTACGTTGTGTTTAATAAAAATGTATTTAAAACCAGATGTGTCTGGGGCAACTTTTTTGTTTGATAATATTGAAGATCATTCGATTATTCAACTAGAACGATGGCTAGAGTGTAAAGTCTACGGCTGATGACAGGTCTTTGTTTGTACGGGGTAACCATAGCAACCTTGATTTCTATGCTTCGCCGTTAGAGGCGCTCGCGCAAATTGCAATTTTGTAAGTGTCTATTAAAGTTAAAATAAATTACTGATTAAAACACTCTTAAATTTTTAATTATATTCGTTCTTACCCATTTTCGACAGCAATCCCACAATACACTGCTGATCAGCTGCATTTAAAACCTCACTCAACGTACTAACCACCGGTAGACATAACGTATGCACTCGTATCCTTCTTTCTCCTTTACTTGATGTATACAACAATGCTGCTTGGAAACACACAGTCTGCAGATCAGTAAGCGACTCTTCTATCGCTACTTGCATGCCGAATCCGGCATCAGGGTTTACATTCGGTAGGCTGAGAAGGTCAGTGGACCTGACAAAGAAATTTCCGTGGAAGGTGTGGATGGCAAGACCACGAGTGCAACGGATTCTCATCACGGCTTCGAAGCCGATCTTGCGAGTCAAATAACGCCGGAAGCAACGCTCTAATGATGATGATTGCTGTGGGTTGCTCGCTTTGTAGAGGGGAAAGTGGTGCATGCAACCCCCGCTAAAACGACTGATTCCAGCTAGAAGAAAAAATGTAATAATACTACCAGTTTATTGTTCACGGGTATATACATTAATTTGCATACATGTCACTTTTTTACCTTCCGTCACCTCTAGGTAAGAAAAGGAAGGAACTTCTTTGGTAAAAAAAATTCGATGGTGAGTTTTTAAATAAATAAACATACGATTTTACTAGAGATGCATTCGGGCCGGGCTTTGAGGTTTGGATCGACTCGACAAAAAAATTAGCTAGCCCGGCTCGAAAATTGACTCGAAATCGGGCCGGGCCGGGCCAAAGCTCGAAATTGGGTGCATCCGGCATTCTTAATGTTTATTTTTATGTTAAGGCGAAATGTTTAACTTTTTTCGTGTCAAACTTATAAAAAACCTCTACATTCTTATAACTTTCAACATTAGTTAACATAAGTAGTTAAAAAAGAGACCCTTCTAGTATAAGTTTGTTATAAAAATTACAGACCTACGAGTACTTAACACTTTGTTTACCAAAGCCGTTCGAAAATTTAAACAACTTTTTCACAAATCTTATATAAAAAATGTAATTTACATAAGGATTTTTTATCTAACTTTGTTTCTGCTCAAAAATAGAACAAGAAATCATTATGGTAGGAACAAAAATCACTTTTATTTAAGTATATGAGTAATAACAATAATAATAGCAACATCACAATATAATTATTATGCTTTAATTAATAACCTTGAATTTTTGAAGTAAAATAATACATTTTAATTTATTAATATGTGAAGTATGTTGTTATTAAATCATTTTGATCCTTTTTAACTTCATCCAGTTTTATTAAAATATTATGGAAACTGTGCATTTGATTGAACTCGTAATCGAGGCGGGCTTCGGGCCGGGCCGGGCTAAAGCTCGAAATCGAGTGCATCTCTAGATTTTACTATTGTTAAATTTCATTTTTCGACATTTCATGTTATTAAATATTAAAGAATATTTTATTCTCCGTACAATTTGATTGCATTACTTATGTTCTTCGTATACAATAAATTTAGAGAAAAAAAATTATAAAGAGACAGTTTCAATAATTAAAGAATTAAAAAAAGATTTAAAACTTTTTTTACTGTAGCACAATTTTTACGATGTAATAGTTATTTATGTATTAAGAGAGTAAGGAGGCTTTTATGGCCTACGGCGGGATTTTGAGCCCGAGGCGTAAGCCGAGGGATAAAAACATGTCAAAGGCCATAAAAGCATGTTACACTCGTCGTACATACAAAACTTTATGCACGGTCGAAAATTTTCAAATTATGAGTGTTAGGAAATTGTAGCGAAAAGAATTTGTCCTCGTACATCCAGTATCTAGTGTTGCTATGAAAGCGGAAAACAACAGTTTATTGTTTGTTTATTAGTTCTGTCATTTGAGTTTTATTTTGTGTATCTCCGTGCTTTCCATATAAATATCACAAAATTAATTTTCATTTTTCATTAAGGAATATAAAAATTTTCGATTTGTAACAAAAAAATTTCATGTTGCCCGTTTAAATTGTTTATATTGTAGGTTATAATTTGGTTTGACGTTTATGTCAAAGAAATTCGTGTATAATTGTCAAATTATGATACGTCCGTGCATAAATGATTATTTGAACATGCATTGATATAATTTCTTATGTATAATTTCTTTTATTGTAAGCTGACGATTTCTATACACATTGCATTGTGTCTACAAAAATAAAATATATTATAACATTAGATCTTCCCGAAATATAATTAGTTATTCTGAACAATTTTTCTTAGTAAAACTTTAGCGTATGGGGAACGAAAAAGGCACTTTACCTGGAATGAAAATAGTTTTTGCTCAATTGTCAAGGCCTACTTGATTTAAAAAATCGAAAGTAAACTAAAAATAAGTTTCAAACTAAGCAGGGCTTAGTTCCAAAAGGTCACATTAAGATTTAAAGATTTTTAGTTCCGCACACCTCTTCTAACATCAATCCTGGAGTAATACTTTCTAAATTCAATGTTTATTAACGTTTTTACAATTTTTCCATTCTATCTCTTGTTATTGCCAAAATATTTACTTTTATTCCACTTTTTGTTAGGTCAATATTTTTCATTTTTCAGTGTTTTAGATTTTAATTCCTCTTGACGTGTGTATTCGAAATTTTCTACTCTAAATTTAAATTTAGTGTATTAAAAAAAAAAACCACCCAAAATCAAAAAATAGTCATTTCAATTTTCAATATGTCTGATCCAAAGTTGGAAGATACGTGTATCAATGTGTTGGTACAAAAGAAGAATTATGATATCGTATTTCGTAATAAATATTGAATAGGATACAATATGTATTTATATTTTCGCATTAAAAATAAATTAGTAAATTTAATGTATGTTAAAAATGATAATATCATAAATATTTATGAGGTTTAAGCATTCCTTATTAATTAAACAAACAAGGCAAATAAATTTTATCATTCACATTTTTTAAATTAAAAAAACAAGTAAAATATTGTAAAACAAAAATATTTAAGAAACATAAAACATTATTGTAATATATTATATATAAAAGTCTAAGAACACATTAAAAAGCAATCAATTATTTTACTTACACAAAGTAGCCACATCGACATACTGCGAATTCAGCAAAAACAAATCCACTGCAATTTGATGTCCACTACAATCCAATGCAAGCCTTTTATAAAAATCTGTCGCTGGGTTGAGATGCGGCGCTTCTTTCCCCGCTCTTTGATTAGGATCTTCTCTCACTGTCAACGCTCCGGGCCCCAATTGGGGCAAAGCCGCTTGGAACACTGTCACTCTGCCCCCAGTAGCACCCATGAGTTTGAAAGCAGCTTGCAAAGCACATCCCAGAGCACTGCCCGCATCATAAGAAGTTTGATACCGCGTTGGTAGTTGAGTTAATAAATCTGTTACTAAATCCATATGTTCTTTTAGATTTACTAACAAGTTGTCCGGACATGGCAAAAACACATCTAAAAAGGAGAAAAAATAGTTATTAAAATACCAGATAACAGAGGCTGCCGTCGAAGTTGTAAATCTATGTTTAGTTTTAGTACCGTGTTGAACACTAATGGCCGATTTCACCACCGAGTCCTAAAATTTAAGTAATGCCTATGTACCCGATGTGCATTACCTAGCAAAATTTCGTTTTCACCAACCGCTAAGCATTGCCTATCTCAATTTAGGAATTACTTAGCGAGATATCTGTTTTCCGATGCCCAAATCGCTAAGCATTTCCTAACGTTTGAAAGGTGACACTTCAAAATGAAAATTGTACAATTTTATTGAATATTTTGATAGTTATAGCGAAGAAATAGACATGCACAAGATAGAAAAGAAAGAATAAATTGTTTTGAATACTGTGACGAAAAATAGTTTTGGAAAAGATGTCCATTTCATTAAAAAACAGAATTTTATATAACTATACAAGTTTCTATGATACAAATTTAATTAGTAACGTTGTTTTAAGAAATGCCAAATTCAAATTTCAATACATACTTATGTTTTCTAAAAAAATATTTGTTTAAGTATAAATTATGTTCTGCTTTAAAATAAAATTTTGATAGTATTTATTACAATAATAAATTATTATGTAATTTGACATTTTTTAAAACAGCGTTTTAGTTAAAACAAGGCTTGTGGTACCAGCCAACATTTTTTGCCGATTTTAGAATAAATATTAATTTAATGATTATTTTTAATAACTATTTTGAAAATTAAATGGGGTCGCGTAGCCGTATGCGTTTAGTGTCCGGTTGCCAATCTGGTGACCCGGGTTCGATCCCGGCCTGGGCAGACTTTTACCGCACAAAGTGATCCCTGTGGTGCACTCTCCACACCAGCTATGAGTGCCCGTGAGATGACGCCTGGTAAGCGCACATGTCTACATGTGCTATAGATAGGCTGACCATATGTACTTATTTTAACAGGACAGTACCTTCTTTTTGAATGTACTTAAAAGGTTCATTTAGTACACGTAAATGTACTTTTTTTTAGAACAATAGTTTGATCGAGTCAAACAACGTAATTAGCTATGTATTTGTAAAAATATATGTTGCGTCTTACACTGGTCAGATTCGGCGTCGATCGAGTAAAGTATTTTTCGTTCTTCCCCCTTATCACCAAATATTAGTTCTAACATTAATTATTTAAGTATTTTATTCATTTCTGACTTGTTTAAAATTTTAAAGCAACAAAAAAAAAATGTTTTAACATGTCAGTGTCTCGACAAAAGTTTTATTTCAATCTAGAGTTCATTTTTTGTTTACCTGGGACAAGCGCATCAAATGCTGAAATACTGAAATGTTTTATTTACTCCAGAGCAGTCCTCAAATTTTAAAGGCGATTTTAAATTCCCAAAAGTACTGGTGTCAAAAGACTGGTACAAACATGATGCGGAACGTAAGAGGATTTTTTTTGTAACAATCAATTTTTGTATTATTTTGTTATATTTTATGAAACATTATGTTTTACTTGACTTATATGTGCTTATTATTAATTACTTTTTACATCAAAATTGAACTAAAACGAACTAAATTTCTCATTTTTATTTTCAATTCTGCCTCTAGTATTTTTTGTACTTTTTTTTTCTAAAAAAAATTATGGTCACCCTGCTATAGATAATGCCGTGATGATATATTTATTTATTTTATTTATATTTTGAAAATTATGTTCCTATGCGTTTGTTGAACGGTTGCTATGTAATATTCATATGGGCAGTAAAAGTGACATTTTGCAGACTGTTGGCTGCCAAAAAAGTCGAACTTTTAATGTCAATCGACAAAACATGTTTACATTCGAATTTCATACAATTTTCTCGATAAAAAAATACTAGTTGAGAAAACCACTTTTCTTAGCGTAGAACATGTTATCTTTTTGTGTACTTAATGGAAAATATTAACAATTAAATTGATATTGTTTTTTTATTATTACATTAATCAGATTTATCTGTGAAAACATAGAAACGATATTAACCACAAACAAAACATTAATATCTACGAATAAAGTCGCACATTAAGTGCCTTATCATTTTCTACGCATTAAATTGACTGTTTTCCATCCAACAACATTAATCAAGCTTCTTTAAATAAAAATATTTTATGAAAATGGATAATTTAACATTTATTGATTTCCATTCATGCACGAAAAAATAGCATATTCAACGAGTAAAGCCTTTACTTATTAATGTATATTCATCATCATCATTCTTTTAAAATCAAGATTGTAATGGATAAAATCTCACTTGATAAATACATATTAGATTCTTTTTTATAAAACATATTTTATTACCGTCTATATCAGAAACGATCATTTCATGAGGCTGATTCAATCCCTCGGCTAAAGAAAAGAAACGTAATGTGGAATTGTAGGCCAAAAATCCAATTTGTGTTCTTGCATCTCCGGGCAATGTTGACAGCTGTGCCGAAAGCACCTCACAAACTGTATGCAGATAACCACTTTCTACAGCAAGACGAGAGATATCTAAAAGAAATAGGTAAACTGCTGGTTGTGGCGGTCGTAACTAAAATATAAAAATGTTAAAAATGCTAAAAAAAAATAATCAGTTTGGTGAAATTGTACCATGTACTCTGATGGCGCGATATATTCAATGGTACTTGATTTAATTTCGGGTCTTCTGGATGGATCGCCGTAGGTTTTACTAACAGGGTCATACTGGAACTCTTCTGGTACTGAAAAGACTTTTTTTAAGTAAAAGAAACTTGTTTCAAGCATAAAATAATTTTTAGCTATCTAAAAAATTATTTCACGAGAAAAGATGTATAATTAAAAAACTTTCATTATTAAAAAAGCAAATGAATAAACACAAATATTCAATTGTTCAACCTAATCTAATTTTTCCAAACAAAAAAGAACCAGTGTTAAAATTAATTGAAACAAAAAAGACTCATTTTAAAATATTGTAAAGAACAAAAAACTTAATTGTACAAAACCAGATCTAATTTTAGTAAAAAATATAATATTAGTAATATCACATCGCAATTTCGAAATACACAAAAATAATAAAAAAAAACACAAAACTAGTATATCGTTTTATAATGTAATATACAGGGTGTATCAAGATAATGGAACAGTGCCATTTATTCGTGTATGTGAAAAGATACAGAAAAAAGTGATTAGGATATTTTGTAAGGGATAGAGGGGGACACATTTTAGCATAAACTGTATTATCATAAATCCAGTGGTACTCAAACTATAGGGCAATATTATATATTTTTAAATGGCATTATATATATTTTATTAACTCATTAAATAGAGAATTTTGTTCTGAATTCAACGATATAATAATATCATACCCTTATATTGCGAAAAATTTGATAAAAATTAATTCAAAGTTAATATTTCATTTCTACTTTATCTAAGTAATCTGAGCAAACATTCAATCAATAAAACAAAAAAATTATTTTACAAGTTGAATTTATTGCCAAAATCGTAGCTTACTTGAATGTAATAAATCTAAAATAAATTTTATTTTGTTTTATTGATTGAATGTTTGCTCAGATTACTTAAAGTAGAAATGAAATATTAACTTTGAATAATTTTTTATGAAATTTTTCGCAATGTAAGGGTATGATATTATTATATCATTGAATTCAGAACAAAATTCTCTATTTAATGAGTTAATAAAATATATATAATGCCATTTAAAAAAATATAATATTGCCGTATAGTATTATGGATTTAAGATAATAAAGTTTATGTTAAAATGTGTCCCCCTCTATGCCTTACAAAATATCTTAATCACTTTTTTCTGTATCTTTTCACATACACGAATAAAATGCACTGTTCCATTATCTTGATACACCCTGTATAAGAAGTAAAAAATAGATACAGTACGTCATTAATATGATTTCTGTCATACTTACATTCGTTAACTCGATAACACAAATTGCATTTCCATCTTTTAGTGTCAACAAAAAATATAAAAGGATTAATATAAGTTCTACAAGCTCGACACCTCACAATAGTATTGCATGAAATCACGGGCAAATGCTGCAAAATAATCAACTTGAAAACTTTTTAACTTTTTTATATCATTTTTAACATTCTTACATTTAAATCCTTAAATGGATGTATCAAAACACCCAAAGGCAGTCGTGATTTTTGTAAAAGAGAATTACTCTCCGGTATTTTTGTCATTGTACATCGGAATATTCTAGAAAAAAGATAAAATTCATAGAAAATAATTAAGAGTTATTTGTTTTTGGTCTTACTCTGGACTGCAATTTGCATTATCTAAAAATTCTTGTCCTAAACTGACTTTTGGCGGTAAAAGCTGCTCTTCTGGCAAAACATTCGGACATTGAAGTAAATCATAATTATCATTTCCCCACAATTTATTGAAGCCACTCTTTACAACATTCATTTGCTGCATCTGTTGCGGCAGATTTTGGTAATTCTTTTCTTGTTGCAAATTCTGCTGCTGCTGTTGTTGCTGATAATAGGCGTTCGTTGGTTGCTGCTGTTGTTGTTGTTGGTTGTATTGTTGATTATTATACGTACTAGTTGGAGGCAAATTAGCATTTTGTTGGTTAGGGTATTGTGGATAATTTTGGTTAGGCGTTTGTGGGTATCTTTTCGCGTGCAGATTAGAACTTACATTTGTAAGGGGTGCATTTGAGGAAGGTGGAGTATTAAATTGGCCAGGAGGCGGAGGAGGTCTTATTTGTTGTTGCTGTTGTTGGCTAGGATAGGAATTTGGTGCAAATTGATTTTGTGTAGGAGGCATTGAGTTTTGAACAGGGGGAGGGAATTGTATATTTTGGTTGGTTGAACCAAACGGAGGAACAACTTGCTGTTGTTGTTGTTGTTGTTGTAGGGGTGACGGTGGATATTTTTGCTGATATTGGAGGTTTGGTTGCTGAGGGGGTATGGAATTTTGTACAGGTGGCGCAAATTGCATCGTCTGATTAGCTGAGCTAAACGGTGGATTAACAACTTGTTGTTGCTGTTGTAGGGGAGAAGGTGGATACTTTTGCTGTTGAACGATTGGCTTTGGAGGAAGGATTGATTGTTGCAGATTTGGTTGTTGTTGAGAAGGAGCATACTTTTGCTGGTGTTGTTGCGGTTGTGGGAGGCTAGAAACTTGAGGAATATTTGATTGCTGGAGTTGGGTATTTGGTGGTAAATGTGGAGGCACGGAACTACGCGGATATTGTAAGTTATTCGAAGTGTTTAGAGAAGTACTAACAGAAGTTTGAACATGAGTTTGAGGGGGAAATTGCTGATTTTGTTCGAAAGGTTGCACGGGCTGATTCAAATTCTGTTTCATCTGCATTTGATTCCTCACTGTCTGTTTATTCACTGTCACGTCACCCACGGCACTATTGTTTATGGGCGTGGACGTGGTCATCCGCGGGCTGGATTGCGGGGTGATTGGTGGCCCATTCGCCCCCTTCATCCCTGGAGGCAGTTGCGACGCTGGAATGCCCCCAATTCGCGACATGGGTGAGGAGTCACGAGACGATTGTGATGAACCCACCCCGTTGTTCAGGGGTGAGGGGGCGTAATTAGTACTCTTCGGCGGTTGAGTACCACACCATTGGGGAGGAATCCCATTTTGCATTGGTTGGTTCACTTGTCGAGACATTTTTAATCTACAAATCACCAGGCCTTGTCACTTTGTTCGTTTGATAAGGATACATGTAATGGAATTCTATGTAACCGATACGCGTTATCAATGAAGAAATTACTATAAAAGTGTTGCACTTTCATTAAATAGGTAACTAACCTTCGTTAGTTGAGTTCTTGACCTAGTTATCTGATTATAGAGCACATCCGTCAAAATTGAAGTTCAATAAAAAGCGCTATCAAATCCGATAACTCCCGACGTCAAATTTAATACGAACATGCCCGTAAAATACTTAAGTATCATTATGCAAAAGATGCAAATCATTTTAAGTGTATAAATCAGAATTTCTTGGAATTACTTACCTTTATAATTAAACAAAACCTTAATAAAATTAAATATCACGTTTTACTGCACATTTTTATATAATAAAGAGCTATATCACTACGTTTCACTTAGTAACTTGAGTTTTGACTCATCTTCAATGATTTCTGGCACTTCTCAAATCTACGTGGCCGTCTTGACGCCAACGCCACTTCACTGACAAGACTCCAGTGTCAAGCTTCTGAACTACAGGCTCGTAGAAAGAGATAGCCATGCACTCTCTTTCTATTCTGGGTCCACATGTTAGGTACCGCAAGCGGATCACCGCACACATTTATTTCTTTCGAAAACGATACTTTCACTCATTTCACGGGAAAGGTAATCAAAACCAACATACGTCAATAAGGAATTGTGATTTATTATGAAAACATGTCTAAATTTAGAAAATACAAGAATAAACTACCAGTTCTATAAAAGTTTGTAATAAAATTCCTGCAACAATACTTTAAAAATTTGAACTTTCGTAACTGAATTCTATAAATGTATAGAAAGTATCCTACAAAATTGGAAACCTGTAAAAGTATACTGTGGCGTAAACTGGTTCTAATATTTGTAGCTAAATTGCACTCAAATGCATTCATTATTTGTGAATTATATCTATCAAAAATTGAACTTTTAAGTCTAAAAAGTTTTTTAACAATAGATTCAAATTGTTCAATATTGGTCTCACTGTTTGATAAAGTGAAATTCTAAATGCATAGCGTTAATACTGAAAATTTTAGTGCGAAATTATGTATATATAAACAGTATAAATGTAAAAGGATACATATAAATATGTGGTAAAAGTGACCAGTAAAGTTAAAACTAATAATTATTAGTGCGTAAACGACTAGTTTCAAACTCACAAAATAACAAATCTATTTATTACCCGCAATCAATTGAGTTAACAATTTTTTTAATTCTATCTGTTAATAATTTAAAATTGTCATAAGACAAACATTTACTAAACGCGGTGTTGACTTCTGTCTCTTTCAGATGTTTATCGACATTCTTTTGTTTGACCAGTGGCTCTAAAAATGTCAACAAGTTACACATCACCTCTTTTTCCATCTTTTCTCCGTATTTATTTAACATAAAAGCCACATTTTTTCCTAAATCAGCTTTAATTAAAACCTCACTAAAATCTGTATTATTCTCCATTTTCTCGTCTAGAAAATAGACTGTAAGTAAGCTAAGGGCTAAAAGAGCTTCGTTTTGCATCACAGCATGAGGCGATGGAATCATTTCTACTAAACAACGCACACAATCAGTTGTGCGAAGAATATATGGATATGGTTTGGTTGAGTGACAATGTTTTATCAGCCAGGCTAGCAGACGAGGAGATTCTGCTCTTACGCCAGGATGATCCGAATTGAAGCACCATTCTACTAATTTTTCCAAAAGGTCTACATTGAGAGCAAGGTTCAGGGCAGTTTCATCTAAAAACATAACTTTACTTTAATAATACCTACATAATTAAATTCCTAAAAAATATTAAATAAATAAAAACGCAATAATTGACGCAGCTGATACAAAATGAATATTTTGGTATTAAATAATAAATTTACAATAATTAATATAGTCTGGGCGAATAATAAAAAACAATTGTGTGTTTAAACCGCACAGCCATTTTGCCCATCACTAGCATAAACACGCTAGCTTGCTCCCCAACTTGTACTATTGGTAAGAGCCAACAAAGTGTCTGACATCTGGTGGCAAAATAAAACATATAAGTTGTAGGGAAAACGTTGTGCCGTCATACACGGTTATAAGAAGTAAACATGACCAGCAAATTGAAGAGATATTGTTCTGTACCGCAGTGCAATAATTATGCAAGTGCTGGCATATCCGTTAATTATTTCCCAAAAAGAGAAATATTAAAAAATACGTGGAAAATCGCGTTAAAAATCGGAAAGGACAAATCACCGTTCATGAACGTTTGTTCACATTTTTACCTAAGCGATTTTATTCCATGTAAGTATTTATAAAAATTTATGCTTCAAAACATTATTAGATTGTTTCTGTAGTCAATAAAAGAAAAATATTGAAAAAAAAAAAATGATATAGCAAGCTAAAAATTACAGCAAAGAAAATTCGACAAAACCCCTGTACAGAGAAGAAAAATAGAGAGACGTTACCTGTAAGTAGTAACTATTATTCTTTAATATTATATATTTATTTTAAATTGTTTATAGGAAAGACAGGGAAGAAGAAAAAACTACAAAAATATCAGAAATTGAGTAAGAAGAAGACGTGCAAAACAAAGAACTTGATGTGCATTTGTATTTAGTGTTATTATGATTGAGTTGTTAGCCCCTTTCAAATTAGATGTTTGAACACACAGTTAATTTATTTCTATATTATTCTGTTTATCTGTCTTATATCCGCACAAGATAAAATGTCCAGCTAAAAATAATTAAATAAGTAGTTAACATGCAGATAACCTCAATTTTGAATCTTATTTTACCCTTATATACTGCTTCTCCTTCGACCATAGGCCGCACAGCATCATTTAAATAAATGTATATATCTGACATTATGATAAATATATTTGATTTCAATTAAAAATAACAAAATATCCTCAAAACAAAGCCTCAAAATACAACTAGCACAAACGTAAAATATAATGTTTTCCCTATAAGTCGGTCATTAGTACTGCCATCTCTAGGATGTGGCTCTCCCGGATTAGAGAAAGAGAGAACGGGAGACAGGAAGTGCACGCGCACTATGATGCTCTAGTCGTGACGTCAACTGTACTGTACTGTTTCAACTTTCGTAACGCGATTTTTTTACTTTACACCTTACGTAAAGAAGTTTCACTTCAATTGCCTTAGAGTATTTCAACTTCCGTAACGCGTGTTTCAACTTCCGTAAAAAAGTTTCACTTCTTAAAGAAAATTTTAATCAACAGCAAAAAAATTAAATATTAGTCTTCAAGGAACAATAATACAAAGTTTTTTTTTGACATACCTTGTCCATCTATGACCATACGTAAAGTACCTAATAATTTGAAAACAACTGGTTGCTGTTCAGTTCCCAATAATGGGTATATCATATCCACAAGTCCACTATTAAGTACTTGAACTTTATTTTCAACTGGAATTACTAAATTCCGTAATGCACTAAGTAAAGCATGTTGAAGTCTAATTTCTCCATCAGGATTATTGTGTTTCGATAAAATCCCTGTAGAAAAAATATATAAAATATGATTTTCCATATTTTTAAAGTCTACTTACCTAATAAAGTTTCAGAAAGTTCACTTTGCACCATTTTAATACAATGGGAATCGTTTCTAGCAAAGTTACCTATAGCTAAAACACCAGTAATAAGTAAATCTATGTCATCTGATTCTAACCAACTAAGCATATTCTTGTAAACTTTTCCATTTCCATTATCATAAAGCATAGTCATTGAATCATCGCCAGTTAAAATCAAAACGATTAAATCACAAGCAAGCTTCATCAAAGCTCTTCCTTCTTCGTCCTGAACAAGAGCTTTGTGTTCTTCCAAAAGGTTGAAAAGCAATTCGCAAAGTCCAGCTTTTGCCAACAAAATTTTAGTTTCGTCGTTTTCACCTTGACTATGAAGTAATTCTAAACAAAGTTCGGATATCTCAGGATTTACTGATAGTTCTAATATTTTGACTAATTGTAGAGTTAATTCTTTAGAGAACCAAGTATCAACCATGTTCTCGGTTAACAAGTTGAGAATAAGTAACAAATGAGTAAAAACATCCTCATTATTTGTGAATGTGTTTAGTTTTTGGCTTATTATATTCTCAATCAAGTTTAGAATATTAAGTTCTAAAGCACTTTTTTGGGCACTTTCGTTTGACATCAAATAGTTTAACAAAAATCCACAAGTGATGTTCAGGACTTGTGAATTATTAGAGTTTATGTTTGATTCTATTATTGATAACAATTTATGTAGTCCATTGGAATCAGTAACAAGATCTCGAGCTTTCTCATTCTCATAGCAAAGATTTCCAAGTGCTCTACAGATTTGAGTCAAACATTGAACATCTGAAGTGTTCAACGACGATAACAACTGTTTAACAAGTGCAGCATCGGTTAGCTGTTCTCTTTTTTCAGTTGTCTTCGCAGACTCTGCAATTCCTTGTGCAGTTAACTTTAATATTTCATTATTTTTCGTATTCAACAATGTAATAATAACAGGAATGTTTTTTAATTCAACATTTTGTGTATCAGACAATATTGTATTTAAATGTTTAATAATAGTTTCTTCTTGATTATTGGCTACAGCGGTTTCTAAAGCTGAATATGTTGAGTTTTCCCCTTAAAATATAACAAACATAACCTTGACTTAATAATTTAAGAGATAATTTATAAGAGCTGATTATTTAGCATGATTACCTGCCATATTTGTACAATAATTGAAATAATGTACACACAATCAACAATTAAAAACGTATAAATATGAATAAAAGAGTGACAACAATAATGATATTTTTCACATCTTCATTGTTATATTATGTCCGGGACAGCTGTTTCGCTGCACCGACATACTTCTACGCAACGGTCTTTCCCGTATGCGTACGCTGCTGATGAAAACCGCGACTAGCAGTCCCAAGTATTATGACGAGCTACTATGACCATGCGTACAACTCCTCATAGTCCTCATAAGAACATTTGTTTATTTCCTAATTAACCGTACGCATGCAACAGCCGAATTTTTTTCCATGTTTTTCTTCCAATATTGAAGGCGTCGCTATTCGACGTCTGCGCGTCGAAAAGCGATGCCCGATCGATGGGATAAATGGAAACTTATGATTGGTTGACAAAAATCAATAGAGCTAGACCGATTTTATCGATTTTTAAGACCCTCATCCTATTACAATTTACATTTTGTGTGCGTAGTAGCTTAAAATATCTCTCTGCAAAAATTGCTGTGTTTTGTGGATTAAATCACTAGTAATTGATAAATTTATCAACAATACGCTAGTATTGACGCCGCTCCAACCATTCATACAGAAGTAAGTTTTGATTCCTACCGGTCGGTCGCTCTAATTTACATAAAAACAAACATGAACTACCACGAACTAATAATCATAATTACATCGATAATCCATTCTTTTGATGTGTGACATATTATTGCTATTATTATATTTCAGCATGACTGCGATAGTCAGTGAAAACTATCAGTTGAAATGGCATTCATTCGGAGCTCATCTGCATTCGTCTGTTGCAACATCCTTAAACTCGGATGCGTTTACAGACGTTACTTTATTTACAATGGATGGCCACCAAATAAATGCTCACAGATTCGTCTTGGCTACTTGTAGCCAATACCTCCAACAAATATTTAAACAACAAACTAAAATGGTCACAAACCTACCATGGATAGTCATTATGCCGCCAGAAATAAGTTACAAGACATTAAAAACTTTAATTCAGTATATGTACTGTGGTGAAACAACTGTTTCTAATGATATTTTAGAGAATGTCCTACGAGGAGGTGATATTTTGCAAGTGCGTGGTCTTTGGAGGCCAAGAAATGAAACCCCAACTCCAAAACCCGATAAAACTGCCTTGAAAACTCCTGTCAGAGTTATCCAAACCAAACCAGGTAATGTTTTAAAGACAGTAGATTCGAATATCAAAACTACCGACGTTCAAGAAAAACAACATAAACCAGAGGAACCACAAAAACAACTAGAAACTCCTGTAATTAAAGCTGAAACTGTTGAACCATCAGAAAATAAAATTGAACCACCGAAAACAAACACAACTTCTACTCCTCAAGCAAAAGACAATGAAAAAATCAACGAAGAAAAGAAAGACGACGTCAACTACATCGTTATCAAAGAAGAACCAATGGAATGGAATGAATTTCAAGAAGTTGAAATGAGCGAAAACGACGAAATGTTTCATACAGAAATGACCATCAAGCCAGAAATTATTTTCCCTTCCGATGATCCTGACTACACACCAGAAAATGAAGAGATGTATTCCCCTTTAACTTGTGAATTATGTTCGGAGACTTATACTTTACCAGCAGATTGGGTACGACATATTCGAACACATACGGACATGCAGCCAGCTAAAAGACGTCGAGGAGGACGGCCGTTAGTGGTAAGAATTACTTCTTTTTTACACCTATTTATAAAGTGGCATTGTATCTAGACATTTCTCGTTAGCAACACAGCAACCAACAAAATTTGAATTAGTAACGTGTTGGCAATTCTAAAAATTTAATATTATACATATGTCCCAGGTTTAACGTTTAACCCGCCAAACTTTGACCATGAATTAAACAGCTAAAAATAAATTAAAATGTTCATTTGAACAAATGCTCGTAAATGCTTTATTGCAAAGTTATTCCAATTTTTATAATTATAGTGGGAACGCAACATATTTTTATTGCGTGTATTGTTCAAAATGTTGACCTTGAGCACGTAGACATGCATGACAACGATCAAATCAAAATTTCATCAAAATATTGGAAGCAAACAAAATTTTTGAACCGAAATTAAATAATAACTATTCATGTTCTAAATTACATGAGTTATTGTCACATTTTAATAAAGTTTAATAATAATCGATCTCTAGTTATAAGTAGATATTTTAATGCCGTGCAATGCAATTATAAAAATCTGATATGGCCATTTAACTTTTATTAATTTAAATACATACCTAGATATTTATTGATGCTGGACACTGTATTATGTTCCTTTGCATTCCTATAATTATAACTATTGTTTTATTTATTATTTTCTTTTTAAACCGTTATCATTATTAATTTGAAATTGTAATGATAGATTTTTTTTGACAGTGATATTTCGGTCATTTACGTACATTTTAAATCTGAATTGTGTAACTAAAGAATTGTGTTTATCTTTAAAACAGGCTCCGGAATTTATAAAATACATTATTTTATAAATTTATGTATAAATGCCTGAGTGTCTGGTCGCGAACCCGGGGGAACCGGGTTCGATCCCGACAGGCGCCAAATATTTCCAATTTTAAATGGCACAAAAAAGTGACCCCTGTGGCGCACTCTCCACACCAGCTATGAGTGCCCGTGAGGTGACGCCTGGTAAGCGCCCACACGGTAAAATATATCGTCATCATTACCGATGTCTACATGTGTTATAGATACTGGCACACTCAGAAATGGGTAATATGCCGTGATGATATATTTATTTTTATTTATGTATAAAATATATTGATAAAGTATGAATGCAAACCTGTAGAAAATTTAATAATCTTTAATTTTTATAAAAACATAAATCGCAAAAAAATACATTTAAAGGTATTTTTCGAAGAAAAACTATTTTGAACTTCAAGTAAAGTGCCATTTCCGGTTATCCGATTTACAGCAAAATAATGGCTTGTTCCCATATTAGAATAGGGCCGAAATTCAAGGTTTCAAATGTTTGCAATCTCGAAATGCGATTTTTAGCACGATCCCTATACCTCACTTATCATGAATAGTGGGAGGTTAAAATAGGAATATCTCTACAGTGTAGCATTTACTCAAATGAACTTTTCATAGTATACCTGTATATCAAATTTCATCTTTATTTTAGTTAAAAAAAAAAAAGACTGGTTTCCATTATTTACTTCATAAATTAGTATTTACCTTTTTTCCATTTCTTTTTCACATTTTAACTAATGTATTCTTTTTCGTTTTTATGTAGGAGGATGACGAAGACTTCCCGCCATTACAGTGCGACCTTTGCCAAAAACAATTCCCTACTCCTGGCGAATGGGTCCGCCATATTCAAAATACTCACACAGAAACAGAGCTAGCCGAATCCAACCATAGTTCTGGAGCTAGTTCTACTACCAAGCCTCGAATCCTTTCGAAATCCGTTGGATTGACTCATAAAACCTGCTCAGTTTGTAACAAAAAATTCCCATCTCACGCGTCGATGTTAATCCACAAAAGGACCCATACCGGTGAACGACCATTCACTTGCGATTTCTGCCAAAAAGGTTTTAATGTGAAGAGTAATCTATTACGGCACCTAAGGACGCTCCATGACAAAATAATAAATTCTGCAGATGTCAGTGCAGAGTCAAAATCAGATTAAAATATTTTTCGGACTGAAATTATTTTTTTTACACTGGCACTGTAAATATATAAAAAAAAAATATAGAATTCTTCGTATTGCATGATCTGCATGTTTCAAGTTCAAAGTTTAATTCGAAAGCCAAATATTTCCAAAGGTTTTTTTTAAAAAATTTACATTTAAGATATTTTAAGATGTACTTTCCAAAGTTTCGTAATTCTGGAAGCTTCCATGCTATATAAGGAAATAAAGAATTATAAAAATAAACCTTGATTTTTTAATTAAATTAACCCATTTCAAATATCCACATCATTTGTAAAATATATTTCTTGGTTTCAGTCAATGTAATTTTATTAAAAAGAAAAACAATATACTTTTTATCACGTCTTTTATTAAACTTGGCAATAATGCATAGAAATGAAAAGCCAAATGAATGGGATATTCTACCGATTTTTTTATATTTTTTTCTGATAATATATAAAAATCTAGCACTATAGTCGAAAACGCGATGTTAAAATTCAACTTAGTAAGCGATATGGATTTTTGAATGTCTGAAATTATTTGTGACGTCATATGCATTTTCATTTATCTTTAGCAAACTTCTTTCTCTTATCAAATTAATTAGGTAATGAATGCAGAAATATATTTAAAATAAATATTTATTTCAATCTATTTCATGAAACATTTTGAAAATGTCATTAGGATGACAGTAGTTCTTAATTTGAATTCAAACAAAAACAAATAGTAGGTCCAGTTCACCCGAAATTTTACGACAGTAAGCGATAGGGACTGTGATGTTGCGTTTACAATAAATAAGCAACAAAGCAGTATTTCATTTTACTAAAATTCTTAGTTTAAAGTATGCTACCTAATAATTATTGAAGTTCTATTTCTTTGCAATGGTTGAATACCCTATTCTCGTAAATTTGTCAAAATTTCGATTTGCATTTGTTTCTTGTTAAAATTTAAGCCTTATAGGGCAATTCTGAACAAATCTGTAAATTTGTAAAAACCTGACAAAAGCGCATCTATTTAAATGATACATTAGGGTGGCAACTTTCGTTGCGATTTTGTTCATTTATTTACAGATTTACAAATCTGTTAGACTTACAGATTTGTTCAGAATTAACCCATAATTGGTGCAACTGGCCAATATAAATTAAATATACTCGCTCATAAGACGTAGATTAAAAAATTCTATGGAAAATGTTATACAGCTCTGATATAAACTAAAGAACCCCTACGTTTTTATATATACATCGAAAAACACTCATACTATACCTTAATTGAAGAAAATTAGCACTTTTTGAATGTTATTTATTTAATTACAACTTATACATCTACTATAACATACAGGTTAGTGTTTCGAGATTTTAATAAAAAAATACGACTTAATGCAGTATATTGAGTAACATAAATAAACTTAATTCTCATCTTCTTCAATTTTGGGTGCTAAATAATATCTAATATGTCCTAAATCTTCAATTCTGTATTCAACTACAAGAGGCACATTAGAAGACATAGATAATTGAACTTGTGCGGATAAAGGTGTTGCTTTTGTAAACGAATTTAAATATTGACAGGCAAAAGTTAAAGAAACGGGCTCTTGCATTTCGATGGTAACTGCCTCCTCTTCTTTATCAATACTTGCTGTTTGGGCTAACTTAATATTAGCACTGCCAATATCTCCAGCAGCAGAGAATTTTACTCCTTCCTTGGTGCAAGAAATAACGACAGATTCGCCGAACTGAGCCAGATCTCGACAAATGCGGGCAAATTCGCCAGATGGCATACGAATTACACAAGAGAAGTCTGTTTCCTATACAAATGGTTCATCATTTGTTTAAATATATACATATGATTCAAATAAAACACTTACGGGAATTCCAAGGTGTTCTTGATCCAAGTTCATGAGTTTCATCTCGTAATCGGCTAATTTTTCGTGATTTTTTGACTCAAACACGAAGGTGACAGAATCTGCATCATCTTGGGCCTTCATCGTAACGGTGTCATCATTTCCAGCACATTTAAAGATCTTTGTCATACTATAAAATGAGTTATAATTGTTTGCCGCCAATTTTTTTAAGGTTAGAAAGCAAAACAAAAGAACTCTCACCTCGTTAGGTTCATTCCCATTGTAAGGTTTCTATCACATCGGTATTTCTCGAATCCATCAGATCTGAGGGTCAATGAGACTAAACTGACGTGAGAATTATCCATTGCTTGAAGTTGAATGCCGGAATCCGAACAATCAAAAGAGGCTTCAGTCAGAAGCTCTTTCACAGCTTCGAGGACTTTTTTGAGGACTGCACTTTGGTTTAAGCGTGCTTCGAACATTTTTGATTGTTTTAATAATAAATTAAATAAATTAAACTTAAAAAATAACACTAGTTCACTGGACAAATTAGCTAAGTAACGCACACTAACTAACCGAGGTGCAACAACGTTGGTTGTTATGAGCAGCTGGTGGCTGGTGCTAGTGGTGCTTTTGGTTGTGAATATTCTTTTTGGCGCGAAGTGATTTAATTGGTTGGAAGTTCAGACATATCTCTTTTTCTTCTCCAAGCACAAATAATATACAAATAACTATATTTAAAAAACCATTTAATGTAATGATTTCTATGGGAAAATAATATAAAATTGAATGTAAAATATGGCAAAATATAGAGTAGGGTACAGTGCAAAAAATGGAGTATGCAATAATGTCCGCAGTTGCATGAAATGAGTAGTAATCAGGGAATACTAGTAGTAATAGTACGGTTGTCCACCACAATTGTTAACTGATTAAGGGCAGCACTTCCCCATTCACGGTATTTGTTTTGAAACAGCTGTGTAGCTGTTATCAAAGTCAGACGCCACTCCTTATTACACGATGCATTTTAGTGCTATTACCTGTCAAGTGAAAAATTCAAAATTCTATTTCTAGTTTACCATATCTCGATTAATGTAAAACCACTCTAATACAATGTTATGACAAAGTTAACCAGCTCAGATTGTGAAAGTAGATGAAATTAAAAAGTGTGTGATATTATTTGCAATATGTGTGAGATAAAACAATAAATGAGTAAAGTAATGCTTAGATATGCCAGTGCAGCAAATAAGTGTTAAAAATAGTGACATTGAACATTGTTCCATGGTGCATGAACCGATTTATACGCAGGAAAATGCTAGGTTAGGGTCTACTAGCTCCAACATCTCTTATTCCAACAATGATATCTGTCGGATTTGCCATTGCGAGGCAGATGCTGCTAATCCATTACTTTCGCCCTGCTATTGTTCTGGGAGTCTCAAATACGTCCATCAGTCTTGTTTGCAACAATGGTTAACTGCTTCGGAAACTAGGTCTTGCGAGTTATGCAAGTTTAACTTTATTCTTCACACCAAAATCAAACCCATCAATGAGGTAACTACAACCTCCTTTCGCATTCGCAACTATGCACAGCATACGTAGATCAAGAAAAATGAGGTTTTTTATTTACATTGGAACCTCGGTTTATGAACTTAAACCGAAACAACTTATCCCATTTATATTTTTATTAAAATTCACATAATTACATGTGCCATTAAATTGAGAAAAACAAAAGATAATTAAAATTTAATAGTTTATATTAGTATTTTTAAAGAAAAAAATTCCATTCAACAAAACCAGAAGGTAAATTTTATTTGGTGGTTTTCTGAACTTTTTGTGGTTCATCTACTGCGCGCACAATAAATTGATAATTTATCTTTTTCCTTTGTTGTAGAATTTTTGTGAAGTGCGACATTGCTTCCTCTTGATAAACTGACAAATAGATTGCGTTCTTGCATTTATTTAAGTTTTATGCTTACATGTTCAGTAAAAAATATATTTATTTTATTATACGACAATATTAAATATAAAAAAGGTCCTAGCTGATTAAATCTCTGGGTTGCTAATTTTATTGGTCAGCATGGAATCTTTGTTCGTTAACCGAGGCAAAATTTGGCCGCCATAGTTGGTTGTAAACCGAGGTTCCACTGTATGTCTAAAATTCATTTTATGTATTTTTTTTATTGGCCCTTTGTAAAGTAAAAATAAAGTTCGTGTACTAAATTAACTTATATAAATATCTGCACTACGAAATTGTTTTTATTGTTGCAACGTACCTAAATAGATTTGATGCATATTTTTTTACACCCATGTTCTCTCTGTCTTATTAATGTATTTAAGTACTGAAGATTTTTCCAAAATTAATTAAAAAAAAGTATTAACAAAATGGTTTTCTTGTAAAATTTGCATATACTACATATTAATATTTGAAGATCCTTAAAAAATGCACTTGTTCAAATTATCTCCTTTTGCATAATTTGCCTGTTTGGTCTAATTTCATGAATATACTCCTTTTATCGTCTTGATTGTCGTTAATTAGTTGATTTAATTGTTGTAATCAATTTCTTGAATGGATATAATTAACAGTGGCGACGTTTGGAAATGTCGAGTGTCGAAAAGCGCCGTCTGCTATGCGCCATCCTGTTCCATTTTGTCGCGGCAATGTGCGTGGTATGGTCCTTATTCGTCCTCATAGACAGAGCGGCCGAGGAAGTTCAAAACGGGTTAATAGGTGAGCACGAGAATCACCATCTTAATCTAATAGTCACAATGAAGGCAATGAATGACTTGAATGCTTTAGCAATTATGATAGCTGCCAAGAGTTGAATAAGATAGAATGATGAATGATACGTTTTGAATGATAATACATACGTCAAATATTTGTTGTATGTATTGGTTTTCATTTTGAAAATGTTTTTAGCATGGCCGTTTTGGACGAAATTGGTGGTCGTGGCTGTTGGATCAACAGGCGGTGCTGTTTTTATGTATATTCAGTGTAGGCAGTATCTTCATTTATGTGCAAGATGGAAAGCGCACAACAGGTACCCATTATTTGTAATAACTAATATTATAAATAATATAACATTTTTTTTATGACAATGTTTTCCAAGTACACTAAATATTAATTTAATTAAAAATTTTATTTACTTAATATCAACTAAAATTAAATCAAAATTAAACACACCCGCATAATCTATACCTACTCCATTTCACGTAAGAAAATAGCGTTACTTTAGATAGGGATATAAATTCTGTCCCTTGATTGGTCAGAATGCAAACCTAGTTCACAAAAACGAAAAAAATATCACCTGTCAGAAGTGTTGTATAGTATTTTAAATATATGTATTTGAAATAAGTATTTGAGTTAGATTAAGTATTTTAAGTAATTATTTGAAATACTTCAAAATAAAAGTATTTTGTATTTTTATGCCAAATACTTTTCACAAGTATTTTATATTTTAATACATTAAAATACTATTATTTTTATGAAATACAATTTTTTAATATTTGAAATACACTTTTTTATTTGAAATACATTTTTGTATTTAAAATACACAAGTATTTGAAATAGATTTATTTATTTGAAATAGAAACCCGCTGTCATATGTGATGTGTTAGTAATATAACGCGGAATAATTGCCTAATTTTTTTTTTTACAAAACAAATGCTTATGTTAATGTAGAAGTTTCTTTTTAATATTAATAAAAATAAGCGAATAAGTTGAATTCGAAAAACATTTTTACAATACCGTAACATCTTATTTATTTTCATATAATTAAAAATAAAACTATATGAAATACTTGAAAGTATTTGAAATATTAGTATATCTGAAATACTAAAAAAATAATCGTATTTCCTATTTGAAATACGGTTTTTCAAGTATTTTATACAACTCTGCCTGTCAGTTATCAGGTATCAAATAAAATCTACAGAATTCAGTGATTTTTAACTACGTTTTGCTATAATTTTAAATATTCAGGTCTTGTACATGTTTACAGATAAAAATATTTATTTTATATTTAATATATTCCTAAATAAAATTGTTAGCTATTATAGTTTTATGTTTTGACTGTATAGTGGCTGGGTGCACCAACATAACTTAAATTTTAAGCTTTCTTTAAATTGACAATATTGCATCAAACATTGCAGTCAAAATTCCGATTTGCATTTTTTTGTTTAAGGGTCACGTAAAATTTAAGCCTTGTTGATGCAAATGGGTATAGAAGTTTTTTACTGCCATTTTTCCTACTGTACACGTACTTTGTAGTTGTTTAAAACAAATGAACATAGATAAGTTATACCATCGTTGCAAAACTAAAATAGTCTTTTAATTTTTCAATATTAAAATTAAAACTTTGATGTCATAACTCGAAATTTAACAGCGATAAAAAAAATGATTATCGCCAATTAGAAGAACATAATATATGTGCACTACAGAAATACAAACCAAAATTCATTTCCGTACAAAAATTACACAGGTTTTTTGGTATTTAATCAGAAGTGTAACTTTTATTAAAAGATTGTTTATTTTGTTATTTCTGTTTAATAATATTTGTAAAAGAAAATAAATAATTATTGTCTTAAATTTTCAATAAAATGAAATAAGATTTTTATTTTTTATCATAAGAAATAACTTAGTCATTATCTAGCAGTTTAACAAAGAAAAAAAATATCTTTGACTAATGTTCTTCATAACAATAAAACATATTTGTTAATGTTGTAGATTGTGTCGTTACAACGTAGTTTATTTTCTAAAATAAAAGTACAGTTTAATATATGTAATAAAAGTTATCTTTATAATTATTTCGTATTATAAACAACCATTTATTGTTAGCCTTGTATTTGTATTATTTTTAATGATTCAAATTTCACTAAGGACGTATTTAAAAATTGAATAAAACAAAACTAAAAATATGATTTCCAATTAAAATATTTGAGTAGTTACATCTGTATTTAAGTTGGAGTAAATCCAAATTATTTCATAATCGTGAACACGACACAATGATTAATATCTTTCTTTCTAGGATAATCTTAGTCCAAAATGCTCCGGAGAAAGTCGTCGCCCCTCCAAGTCCAACATTTGCAGTCCCTATCAAACCTAGCACAACAAGAGTCTCGGAACGACCTCCACAAGGTCAAGTGGTCGCCAACATCGAAAGTGGCCCCCCGGTTAGGTGCTCCGATGCTGTCCAACTAGCAGACAGCAGTCTTCTCTTTGGAGAACGCAATGTAATAATCAGTCCTCAACCAGCACTACGCCCCATTTCTAGCACAGTAGACTTACAAGAAGAAACACCACGACAAGGGTCTTCGCCCTCAGAGTACCACAGAACTGACACTCCGAGTTATGATCAATTTTCCAACGCGGGAGATCCGAGTTCTGATAAGTTTCTAAGAATTGAAACGCCTTGTTTTGATCCATTGGAACTTAATATTCAAGAGATGTTGGCGTTGGATATAGAGAACACAATAAGAAGGTCTAAAACAGCGAAGAATTCTGTTGTAAGTCTCGGGAGTACGACGGCGAGTGCTTCTGAAGCACCAGAAACATCAACAGGGATCGTAAGAAATAAGTCGGTTTTTAAATCTCTTCCTAATCTTAGTTCTAGTAGTGAGAACCTTTTACCTTAATAACGTTGCCATAGGGAATTAATCAACGAGAAGTTTTACTCATAATATTGTAAAATATTATGAGGGAAACTTTATAAAACTATTTTTATATATCGAATACATAAGAATCTATTTTACATCTCGGCATTTGTGCTTTTCCATGCCAGATTGATTTTGGAAATTTTTGACTGACGAAGTTTAGTACTTAAAGAGCTTAATCGTTTTTGCTGCGGTTTTAAAGCAAAAAATAAATTGGCTAGTGATTTCATTTGTGCTTCATTTTGTACATCGTGTGACACACTAAATTAACGGGTGCTCTATTGCCATACACTTGCACTCAACTTGCTATCAAAATTCTTATACCAAAGAATCAAAGATCATTTTTGAAATCATTTATTTTCAAGATGATTTTGTTAAGTGACTATACATTTATTAAAGACATGTATTTTATCGGGTAATGGTTACGGATGATATAATTTAATATACTAAAATATTTATGCTATTTACAATAATGTAACAGTATATGAGCAGCGTTATTATTAACGTGCGACCCCAATCATAATTGGCTGCATTCAGCAGAACACATCGATTAGTAATCAAACGCCATTTTTCCATCGCTTTTACAAAATGATTTGTGATTACAATTAGCGATTATCGGTGCTTGTAATTCATAATAATTTTCATTTTTGACTTTGCTAGTAAAGGTAATGGCCTAGCTAAATTATTGATAACATTTCTGACGAAATTCATATTCAGTCCATCATCGAAGAAATTATTTAACCCTGCGGCAGGCGCGCTTTTGAAAATCACGAGCGGTCGCGCTGCGGTATTTTATGCCGCAAGTAAAAAGAACTACAATTTAATGCAAAAAACTAAATTTATTTATAAAATAATAAAAAAAACATAATTAAATATATTTCTTATTACAATAAATACTAAATGTCGAACTTAATTCGCCTACTCAAGGTGTCGAGAAGAGGGATAATTCATGTTCACAATTCTCTTGATTTTAACATTTATTTGGACGTTTCGGAGGTCCAAAAACCTCCATCTTCAGCATTTTACATTATTGTGTTCTAAGTTTTACATTTAATGTTGTGTGGTAAGATGTGTTCTCTTACAAAACCCCGTAAATTTGATAAGAGGGTGGGTCTTCACCTCCATCCTGGTTTTTTGAGGGATTAAGGCTTGAAAGTTATTTAAAAAATGAAAGTGACCGGCACTTTTGTTACCTCGACCACATGGTGACAGGTTTGAATTTAAATTTGAGGTTCCTTCTTGAAAATTTTCCACTCCTAAAATTATAATTTTTTTAAGTAAGGTTATTTTACACTATATCGATGTTATAACATTCATGAAAATATTTAAAATCATTCAAATAAAAAAGTAAAATTCTGAAACACATTACTTAC
The DNA here is from genome assembly GCA_943142095.1 of Ophonus ardosiacus. Taxonomy (NCBI): domain Eukaryota; kingdom Metazoa; phylum Arthropoda; class Insecta; order Coleoptera; family Carabidae; genus Ophonus; species Ophonus ardosiacus. The sequence goes on along the minus strand of OW964829.1, from coordinate 44,982,392 downwards.
ATGACTAGTCGCGTTGCGGCACGGAGTGCCGCTCTTTAGTAGTTCCCCTTTTACGGCTTGAATACTACTGGACCTAGGGTTACAACTCACCGGTTTTGTGTAGTATGCGTTGTTATAATAGTCATTTAAGAATACCAGAAAGAGCATAGTTATGAAAATAAAAATGAATGTGTTATATGTAAAAAAGAAAAATTGCGGCATAAAATGCCGCTGCGCGACCGCCGAAGGGTTAAAATAATATTGTTCATTTACACAAAATAATACCTAACCAAACAAATATCAAAACTAAAAATGTGTCTTATAAACTTGACAGTACAGAAAAATTGTTACGTCCTCTAGTCTCGAAAATGTGCATTCAGCAGAACTACTCCTCGATACGTCTTCAATTACTAATCATTCGAAAATGATTACTAATCGTATTTGATCTGCTGAATGCAGCCATTTACTCCGTCTGATCTTTATTTCATACAAAATTTTTGCTTTACTTTATTGTATATATTATTGTATGTCTGTGATTATGAATCTCTATTGTATGTACATAATTATAATTGTATTTATCATTGACAAGTTGTGTGTTTAACAAATTAAAAATATGTTGTAAAGAAGATTTATTTCCTCATAATCCATCTTCATTTTTGCGCGGGAAGAGTAATTGTTACTTATTTGAAAGATATGCCAACTTAAGAAAAGCGGGTCCTAGTGTAATTCGTAATGGCTATTCGGTTTTCTAGTGTCAATCGATCCACATCGTGATTGTGAAGCCGGCTAAAATGGCAGTGAATACTTTGTTACTAGATTTTTCCGTTGATCCCGCTCAAGTGCAAAACGATGGCCAAATATCCATCCTCCTAACCAAAGTGGAATACATCATCCGGGACTACCTTTCCAATCTTAAGCTAATAAATAATTTTAGTCTGGACGGCAGCACTATTAAAGTATTTACAAGTGACCTTGGAACCGTAACAACTTTAAGAATTTACAATCATGGACTAATTACTATTAATATCGAATATTTCAAAGGTGATAACCAAGAGCCGGTGATTTCGTTCGAGGTAAGAAGAAAATATTTTGTTTTGGAATGTTGGCAGTAATGGTTTTCCAATTTTGAATTACTAGATAATGTTGATATAAGCGTTTTCGTAAATTCAGTCGGATTGCTCTGGTACGATCCAAAACGTTTGCAAATTCACAAAAGGCATAAAACTTTGACAAAAGTAATTATATTTTTTACAGTTTTTAAGAAATATAAGAATATAAAGCACTTTCAATTTCAATAAATTTCATATATGTATCGCCAGATATAGAAACAATTTTTTCTAATGAAAATAATCATCATAACACATAAATCATTATTTAATATTTATATGAATCATAAAATAATTTGCTAACATAAACTTTTTATGTATATTTAATCTTGCGCATTCATAAAAGCTATATAATAATCGGATGGATCGGATCTGATGGCTCCCTGAAAAATTATCGCAAAAAATACATCGCCGTTAAATTGATTGCTAGGAAAATTGATCGTCGGAAAATTGATTACTGGGAAAATTGATCGCCTCTAATTTGATAGCATGGAAAATTAATCGCAAGGTACATTGATCGCCAGAAAATTGGTCGCTAGAAAATAAAAATCGCAATTCATTTACTTCTACTCTATTACACATAATGAATAAATTTTAGGCAATACTTTTGGCGAAAATTTTTTGGTTAAAAAATTATCCAATTGAATCCCTTTATTTCTGACCACGTGTGCGAAAGTAACCAATCAAAACAAACTTACACTGATAATTATACTAAGACAATTATCACTTATGTCACTAAGTTGCTAAGTAACAAACACTTTTTGACATATAATTAAAGATTAATTGTTTTAATTTGAAAATGTCATTTTCACGGTGTCAATGAAAATGACGATTTAATCACCAAAATTATAGAAGAAAACACATCAAAAAATACTGTATTAAATAAAAAACTAAATGTGGAGAATATTTATGGACTTTTGTATGTTTTATCTTCTTCTCTTTGGTCTCACTCAAAGAGGTCTCATTCTCATTGCACACTTCACATTGAACATATTCATAGCCACATTCACGTTCATAGCTACTAGTGACATCTACTGGGCTATACTAGACACAAAAATTCTGTCATATACAAATTTTAGGCAAATTTAATGTTAAAACTGCAAAAAATTTTCTCACCGAATACCCCTCGATCATTGATAAATACTTATAATTTTATCACACTTCCTCAAGCACGTTGCTTTTAGGTAACACCACCTCCGCCTTCGGCGTCGGGCTGTTACCAAGCAACGCGCTTTCGGTAAGTCATAAAATTATTTCGTAATTATCAATGTCCTCGGGATATTATAGCTGATAATATTTCTTAGCGGTCAATTTTCCCCGTGATAAATTTACCTCGCAATCTATTTTGCCGTGATATTTTTTCAGGCGATCAATGCACCGGCGATGAATTTTCCTCGCTATCAATTTACCGGCGATAAAATTTCCGGGCACGGTATCTGATACATGCGGTACCATCTAATAGATTTCTCGGACCGTTACGACAGAATTTACGAAAACAACTAATATGAGTAATTTAGGAGCATAATAATCTTGTTTGCAGCGGTATAAGCAATTGGAACAAAGAATCCGTATTGCCTTGTCTTCCTTTCGGTCCAAACTCTTTCCTCCCATCAAAAGAGGCGCTAAATTTGACGTCTATCTTAGCAGCTCAGGTTGGCAGATCTCTGTTCGTTTCTTAGTGTTTGTCTTGTTTTATACTCCATTAACCACGGATTTATCTTATCATTCGCTGAATGCCTTTTCATTATTTGATGCGCATAGAGAGAGTTGTGTCTGTTGCGTGTGTATGTTGATTGTTGAGGGAGATGCATGTTCTAGTATTAGTGCATGGGTGCTGATGTTATAGCAGGGTCTGGAAAGTTAAATGGGTGACCTTGTACCCATGTTTTAGTTTTTCTTTCTATCAAGAGATGTCGCACTAAGTCAAAATTCGAATAGGAATCGACATTTGTCGATGCTGCACGAATACTTACGAATATTAAAATGAATTCGCAAATGGTGGAAAGTACGGTTAGCATCAGTACATTTTCTATTTTCTGTTTGACTCACAGGTAATATAAAACCTACATACCTGGTTTGACTTTCGTTCAGCATGTAAGTTTGTTCTCCAAAGATAATAAAAACCGTATTTTTCAATACAAGCAGCATGCCGTTAGTAAAGTGATGTATCATGGATTGTCATCGTTGTTAGGCTACTGGTAAGTAATTTTAATTATTTATAGTAAATACAGTGAATATTTATTGTTCTTAAATTAATATGTTATTGCCAACAACTTTTTTCTTTGTACAGGTACCAGCATCGCTTTCCTAATCCGGAGAAGGAGCTGGAGCGTTTCACCAAGTGGGTAGATATCTTGGAGAGGAGTTACGTGAGATGGATATGTACAAAGTGTACAATACACCAACAAACGTGTATGTTTTGCCCATTTCGATTCCAAGTACAAGAGTCCTGGAAATCCTTGACTGCACCGCATTGCTTTGCCTACTCCCCAATCGAAAGGAAATAATAGGCCAAATAACTTATATTATATTGCTGTCAAACGTTTTGTATAGTTTTTTAATTTGTATTAATTGGATGCGTCGTTGGTGAAACAGGTCAGTAAATATTGTATTCTTTTCTTATATGTATTTTAATATATGTAGAGTGCTTTATATTTCTACATGTGTGTTATTTCACCGTGAACTGTTTTTTGTATTATTATGTGAAAGGTTAGGTGGAAGAACAGCCTAGACTAAACCTTGCCTATTGATTTATATCAATAAAGTTATTATTATTAATAAAAAAAATTGAGGGAAGTGAGAATGTAAACGCGAATAAAGCTAAAATGTGCTACGAAAAACAATGTAAATATAAAAATATATTAAATAAATAAATATTAGTAGTTTTAATTTCTTATTGTTTTATTTTATAAACGTTGATAAGAATTATTTGTGATCCCATATAATGTTTTAATCGTAGAAATAGATTATTTAGGCCTTAAGGGTCAAGGATTAATTTTATAATTAGATCTAATTTTTCCTTGATCCTTAAGGGCTAAATAATCTATTTCTACGATTAAAATGTTTTTTAAATTTCCTTTTATTTTCAATTATGTACTCTATATTACCAGCATCAAATTAAAATGGCTATTAGTTCTTCTTTCTATCAAGAGAGGGCGTAGTAATACTATTCAAGCCCTTAACATTGCAGTCCACCATCTATAGGTAGGTTATATATTATCTGTGTGTTATAGCGGGCCCGAGAGCTGGACAAGAGGCTTGCAGGCAGCCTGTCGGCCATTAGGCGCAGTCAAGTCCTAGCCCCTATCAAAAGAGGCACTTTTATCAGATATTATCCCACTTCAGGTATGTTATTTTCACGTAATAAATGCCTATATCCAATCACCGGCAACAAGAAATAACAATTAAGAATAATAACATAAACAATAAAAAAGCTAACAATTGCACTTGTGTAAACAACGCTTTTGTTTGTTGTTGTATTCACCTCTATCTTGTGGCACAATCTTTTTTAACCAGTCAAAAAGGGAAATGAAGGGACTAACATTACAAAGGCGTATAACTAACTGTCTACTAAAATTAATTATTTTTTTGACACATATACATTCTCGGCGGAATAAAAACCAATCAAGTTGTCAAATTTATTTTATATCTGTTTTGCACTCCATCTTAAGTTTTGTATACAGTTTATTTTAAAATGCAACATTATAGTTCATCACTTCCATGGTTACTCACTATTGTCAAAATGACAGCAATGTAATATTTGTCCATTTTAAAATGCAACATTATAAATAGTATTGCAGCACAGGAGATACCTACAAAACACATCACAAATGGTGTCAATCTGTCAATTCTTATTACGACCGACTAGAATATTGCCTCAGAGTGATTGGGGGTATTTTTTAACATTTATTATATGAAAATTATGAATTTTTGTAAGCTAAAGTCTGTTAAGATGTACAACATTCATGTTTTGATTATTTATTAATCATATGTAGGCTAATTTATTGGAAATTAGTTTTGATAATACAAAACTACAAATTTTGTATGTTGCATTTTAAAATGGACAAAAATTACATTGCTGTCATCTTTTGACAATAGTGAGTAACCATGGAAGTGATTCGCCATATGTTGCATGTTAAAATAAATTCTCTGTATGTTCTTGGCAGCCATTGTCGTTACCTTTTATTGGTACCAAAAGTAGCAGCTGTCAAATTTGGATACAAGTGATCGTCGAAAGTCGAGCATCAAGAATATTTCATTTATTTTGAGAAATATAAAAAAGTGATAATAAGTTAAAATTAAACTACACAATGATCGTAGTAACAATTTTGTCTCACTTCCGGTTTCAGATCGTTGTTTTTTTTTATGCAAAAATACTTCAAATAAAAGTGAGACGATTATTCTATCTCTTCATATATCTAAACGTGAAAATTAATTATAATGTTACAGTTTTTATGAGCAGCCATGGATTTATGACAAAAAAAAACAAATGCATTGTTTTTACCTGTTATTTAGAAGTAAAACATTTTTCCTTGTTGTGTTTTATGTTAATTTACTGCATCTATTACATTTTGCTCATTAATATCGTTACATATTATCAACCTATATCATTATTTTAACTTTTAACAGCTGAAATACATGCCTAAGAAAGCAGGCATTTGTTTGAGTTGAGTATCTGTTTTGGTATTTTCTGGACGCGTGACCAGCATTACCATTACAAAATCTCTAACAGCCCGATTCACAAAAAAGTTTAAGCTAATCCTCATTTTTGGATTAGTGAATTTTATTCTATTCCGGTATTTAAAAATTAATCTTCATAATATTATCAAATGAGATAGGTACGTGGAATTGATTAGCCTATATTTTAAGATATAAACTGTCAAAATTAGAGTAGAACTCGCTAATCAAAAAATGAGGATTAGCTTAAACTTTTTTGTGAATCGGGCTGTAAATGAAAACTATACATACTCAGTAGCATATGTAAACCTAGAACCATTTATTGCGAAATAAAGATATGAGTATAATCAGGGTGAACATAAAAATTTAAAAATTAGCTGTTAAACTATAACTTATTTTCTTGTATTTGGTAATACGCAGTAAAATTCTGTTAACAGTAGTCCTGAATTACGCTGTATAGGGCTTTATCATCAGTGTGTTTTACATTCCTGTACTGAAATGTTTTTATTGTCGGCTGGTTGGATGATATTTGCATATTTGGGCACGGTATGTGGCATTGTTTTGCATGAATATCACTGTGCAGTCTTTTGTACATATAGCATGTTTTTGTTCTCTATCATTTTGTAATCTTGTAATAATAAATGAACAATTTTAGATGAACGTCTTCTTGAATATGATATCGACAGCGTTGTTTTTGAAGAGCGATCACCGTTTCAAAAAGTACAAATTGTCAATTCCAAAAGTCTTGGAAAAATGCTAGTCTTGGACGATCTACAAAGTATGACACTCGTTTTTTTTATTATTATAATTTAGTATATAATGTTCTTTTATTGGTAGATATTTCTGAAGCTGACTTAATATACACAGAAACTTTAATGCAAAGAGGAATAGAAGATTACAAAGATAAAGAAATTGTTATATTAGGAGGTGGAGATGGTGCACTACTTTATGAACTATTAAAAGAGAATCCTCGACATGTAACAATGCTTGAAATAGATGATACTGTTATGAGAGCTTGTAATGAACACATGAAATCCATATGTGGCGATGTTTTAGAAAAAAAAACTGCATCAAATTATCAAGTCTGTCATTTTTTAAATCAATTAACAAAAAAATACAATAATTTTCTTTTATAGATCATTGTTGGAGATTGTATGAAATCCCTAAATCTTTTTGCGTCGGAAGGGCGTAAATTCGACTATGTTTTCGGTGATTTAACCGATATACCAATTTCTGATACTCCAAGCGGAGAAATGTGGGATTTTATTATGAAAATCCTTCAAATGTCCTTCAAGATTTTAAAACCAACAGGGAAATTTATGACACACGTAAGATACTAATTTTTTTGAAGTGAAACTTCTTTACGGAGGGTGTAAACTAAAAAATCGCGTTACGGAAGTTGAAACACTCTGAGACAAAACTTCTTTACGTGCTATATAATAATGTTTATCAATTAAAAACCAAACGCGAATTTAATTAAATTATTCAGAAAGAAGTTTCACTTCAACTGTGTGGTCTAGGCACCCAATTTTTTTTAATACTAATTTTCTTAATTAGGGTAATGGTGTCAGCTGTCCCGAAGCATTGAAAATGTACGAATCCCAGTTAAAGAAACTAAATCCTCCAGTAAAAATAAATAAAACGACGGCATTTGTTCCGTCGTTTTTAGAAGATTGGGTTTTCTATCAAATAAGTTTTGTTGACAAACCCTAACATTTTGCCATAAATTATTCAATAATAACGAATAATATAGACATTATAGAGTATTCTAATCACAAAACCAGTATATGTAGATAGTAGAGAATGCTTTTTTAGAATCACCAAATATTTTTTTTTTTTGCATTTGTTGTTTTTATTTACCAAAGTTTTTATAATTATGTTTATGAATTACAATAAATTGTTAAGAATTAAGAGTTGATCTTTTTTTATTTTTAATGATGTTAAACATTAAGGGTCATCTGTTTTGTTTATTAGTTTTACGCCCAGTCGCACCAAGGCTTAAATTTTAAGCTAGACAAACAAAAAATACAAATCAAAATTTTGACAGCAATATAATTATAATTCATTTGACGTTTCATTTCAATGCAATATTGTTAATTTAATCCAAGTTTAATATTTATATTGGTGCTACCGGCCATTAACCAGTTGGTGGACCACCTAGTTGTGATTAAAGAAAAGTATAATATATGTTTTGTAGTGTAAATAAACTGTTTCAAATAATGTAAATGTGTAAAATAGTAAGTTAGTGTTGTTTCGTTATTTTATATAGTGTTCCTATAGAAACAATGTTTATAAACATTTTTCTCGTATAAACAATCATTTGTTGGCGCTAACAACAAAGTTAAGTGCAGTTAACAAAGGTAGGGATTTATGTATTTTGAGTTATTTTAGTATTTTGTCCATGGGTGCTGGTGCTGCCCTCTATAAAATACGTTAAAACGGTTAAAACCACAAATGCATGTATTTCGCTTTCATCATCTCGTGTTTATTTGTTAAATAAAAATGGATTTTGGTGATTTAAACGAAGATACTCAACTAAAATCAAAAGTTACAAATATCAATTATAGTGTAGATAAAATAAAACAAATATTAGATGTAGCTAATAAAAAAGATATGTACGACAAGTTAGGTACAATGGACAAGATAAATTACGATTTATTTCTAAGTTATACATTGAATACGTTATACTGGATGTATTTACGTACAAAAGGAATGGATCCAAATAAAAATGAAGTGAAGAATGAATTAACTAGAATAAAGGAATATATGATTAAAGCAAAACAGGTACTTATTTTATAGGTTAGGTTTACCTTTTTATCATTAATTTTATTTTATTTAAGGCTCATGAACGAATTACTATAAGACCAAGATTAGATAAAGGTGCAAGTAAAAGATTTGTCCGAAATGGACTTTGGGATGTAAACGAAGCTAATGTTAAAGAACCACCAAACAAGAAAAAAAAGTTTAAGTAGTTCAATAAAACACTTTTATAAAATTACTCTTATAGAAAGTATTTATTTTAAATAACCCACCGAAATACTAAACGACAGGACGATGTACAATATAATTAACAATCTTGTGTATAATAATAACAAAACGCAGTGTTAAAACAATCAGATGATGCAAAAAGAAAAATACATTAGTTCAATACAGTATTATAGCAGTAACTTTAACAGAAAAAAAGAACATATAACTTATTTTAATCATTTTCCACACAGCCCATGTCCAGAAATGTATACCAAATTTTATATCTAATATCACCAATAGCAAAATCAGAAATGCATGCAACACAAATATACCAAACACAAAGTATGAGAACATTAACTATAAAAAGTTAAATACATCTAGAATTGTGTTAATATTGAAAATCGTGCTCGCTTACATTTGTGTTGCAAACATCCAAAAAATACTCCGGGCGCTCCAATAGAGATTTCACATTTAAAATTGTTTCGAGAGCGCGAAACGCCCGGTAGAGTTTAGAAATAAAGTGAATACGTGCTAGAAATGAGAATTTAGCAATTGAGCGACCGGATTAGTGAAATATCGGAACACCTATATTAAGTACAAATACTAGATTTGGCAATTACATGAAAAAGCAAATTGTTTCTGTGTGTTGACGTTGTCTGTCTGGCTAAGCTCCCAAGCAATGCGTTCTCTTCATTTCCGTATTCGAATAGCTCACGATTAAGATTAAACGAACTGCGTACAACTTCATTTATAACAAGTGTAAACATTAAAAATTAAAGAAACTCTTTCTCGCGTAGAGAACTTGACAAGGAGGATAAATTAGCCCATTTGTATAATATATTTATAATATATGTATGTGTAAGCCAGTTTCAATTTTCGGAACGCGCAGGTAGTCGGCACACTTTGCCCAGCACCTACAAATACATAAAATTTTAAATAAAGATCCACCTAAAAATTAGTCCAAAATGAACATTCCCTTCATAATCAAAACAAAGTAATTTATTTTGTAGACAGTAGACGGACCTCACTAATCTGGAATTTCTTCCGGGTCGATTTTTCTTTATTGACAGATTATTTGGGCTTATATCTTTTATTTTCCTATACCTATCATCTAACTTTTTTTCCCAAATAATGCACATATTTCTCTGGCAATAAATAAATAAATGAATCTAATATCTAATCACTGGGCGTGTCAGTTTGCTTTTATTTGCAGATTTCGGTGACTTGGGGTGGGATCCCAAGACTACGCTATGGCCTTATTTATTTGCGACTTTTTGAGTAACTTTGTAGGTTATTTGTGTTTAGTTGGCACATTTAAATAACCCAGAACTGATCGTACTACGTCAGTAGAGTTCCAGCCCATCTACTCTTTTCTTTTAATTCTAAACAGTTGTTCTTTATTTTTTAAAACTGATAGATGTGGATTGCACGTAGAGTATATACAAATAAAATCATATTAAAAAGAGCCAATAGGGGATTACACCATTTTTTTTTTATAATTTCATCTGAAAATATTAGGAAAACTAAGACTATTGATGAAAATCCGGTGAAAAAATTCCTATTAATAAGCGAGTTATGGTCACCCGAATTTTGAAAAGATTGACGTGACGTCACATTTATGTGTTTTTATATCAAACTGTTTTCATCATGGACCTAAATGTTCTTGAAATATATGCTATTTTAAGTTATATTTACATAAAAATAAATGAATATTATAACACTGTATAAGTATACATACTTTATAATTACAGGTGTATTTAAATTATTAAGTTTAATGCAAGAAATTTATGTTAAAATAAAAACTGTTTGGAAACTGTAGTATAGGAATGTTAGCCCCTCCTTTCGAATTTGAATTATATTACCAATTATGGGAAAAAATGACGTGAATTCGAATTAACTTGAAAATTTCAGGACTGTATCATTTATTTGGAAGTAATCTACGTTGGGTAGAGATCACAATCAGAACCATAATCGGTCACAACACGCGAAACACAACCCTATATTAATTGATTAGCTGATAATACCTTTGCTATTCCTATAATTCCCTAAATTATATTTAGATTTCTTCAGTAATGCCTGATATCGCTACCGCAATACTTCTTGCAGTGGCGGCTTAAGGCGTGAGCCACTTAGGCACTGGCTTAGGGCGCCTGGCTTTTTGGGGCGCCCAAAATATATAAAAACTAAAAATAAATATACGTAACATTCTCTTTACAATCAAATAATTTCACTATCAAGTTTAGATCTCTACCAATTTTTGAAATATTGCCCCAAAAGTCAATATACCCCACATTTAGATGAAAACTTCAAAATTTTCAAAAATCTAATTTTTATGTCTCTAGATAGTTTTCAATGCGCTGATTCCAAATTTTGAAACCGCAGGTCGATATCTCGTTTCGTTCTCGAGATATTTAGATTCAAAGTTTTGCTCAAAACTGCCCATTTTTGGGCAATAACCCAAAAATGGGTCGAGATATGAATTTGGCGACAACACCATTCGATTCTACAGACAAAAATACATAAGTATAGCAATTTTCATACTTTTTGCCCGACCGGTTCATTTTTTATTAATAAAAGCTTGAAAACCCTGAAAATGGCCAAAATCTGAAAAAATCGTAAGGGGTACACCTTAGATTTTTGCGATTTTTGGCCATTTTCAGTTATTTTGCTTTAGAGATTGTAAGCAGTGTTCAAAAATTCTGAAAATTGGTATACTTATGTAATTTTGCCCGTAGAATCGAATGGTGTTGTCGCCAAATTCATATCTCGACCCATTTTTTGGTTATTACCCAAAAATGGGCAGTTTTGAGCAAAAGTTTAAATCTAAATATCTCGAGAACGAAAAGAGATATCGACCTGCGGTTTCAAAATTTGGAATCAGTGCATTGAGAAGTATCTAGATACATAAAAATTAGATTTTTGAAAATTTTGAAGTTTTTATCTAAATGTGGGGTATATTGACTTTTGGGGCAATAATTCAAAAATGGTAGTATATAAACTTGGTAGTAATATTGTTTGATTGTAAAGAAAATGTTACGTAAGTGTACTCATTTTTAGAGTATTTATAGGTATATGAGAATATGTAATAAATATTCATGTGATAATTTTATTGGATTTATAAAACTTTCTGTTCCAAAATAATTTTTGTAATGGGAGGTGGCGTTCTAATCTAATTTGGCTCAGGGCGTCTATATATCTTGAGCCGGCCCTGACTTCTTGTATTCATCGCATATCCTTTGCGTTTATTTTTTTGCCGTACCTTTCGTTTTCAGCATTACCAGTACCCTAAAAATTTCTGTGTTTCTCTGAATAATGTACAAATTTCTTCAGTAATATCTTCCTTCTTCGTTAATTAAATTGCCCAAAGTCTTACCTTTCTCCCGCCAGATTAGCGAGGCCCCATTTACATTTCAAACCCTAACTACGAAGCCCTTTTCTTACCAATTTTCATCACTCTTTCGATTGGGCGGTATCCATTGGGCTCTGAGGTGCTGGTATCGCTGGTTTGATGAACCTATCCGAAGTGCGTCTTCCGGGAGGAGCCGGTGGGGAAGAGCTCCCCACAGGGTGGAACTGAGCCCCCTGCACAGCCCCACACAGGTAGCACCTTCCAGGAACGACAGGAGCAGTCAGACTGTCTCTACTGCTGGATCCCACAAGAGTCAGACCGGGGCTCAGTGGTCGCGATTGTGATGGGGACGGGTTGTATGGAATTGGAGAGACGGTGTGCCCCCGAACACCTAGGACTTCGTTGTAGTGGCGCTCTTCCTCCATTTCGAGAGAGGATTCCGATTCGCTCAGGTGCCGGCACAGGGCTTCACGACGCTCCACCTACGGAAGGGAGGTTAATAATGATTTAAATAGTGTTGCGAAAAATAACAGAAATATTTCTAGATGAAGTTTTCAGGCTTCCGTCGGTATCTTCACATCTTCCGTCATGTTTATCACGCACTGATCATTGTTTTGACGCGGTGACTCTTGGTTATGAATTTAATATAGAGTACTTTGTGACAATGTGATTGAATGCCTATTTGTTTAAAAGCTAAAATACACATAAGTCTGTAGTGAGGCCTTGTAGTTTTCTACGGTAGGTGGTTCGGAGTGCCTAGCAACAGCAAAATATTATAGTGACTGTACATACATAGTGTGGCCAATAGGGGGATCTATTTTGATTGGTCGGCGCGAAATGTTGTTTACATGCATTAAGTTCAGAAAAGTGAAATTTAAGATATTGTTTGTGAATTATATCGAAATTTAAAGTAATTATACTATATTTATAATTCCAATAGTGTAAATAATTAAATTATATATGTATTTGTAACTCAAAAGTGTTTGTTTAGGTTAAGTGTGTCAATACAAAGTTGTTACTAACACGATTTGTATTAATATGTTTCTCTATACTAAACAACACAACACAGTTAATATATAGTAGATATAAGTAAAAACGGATATTTTTTTTATTCTCGTTATATTGAAATAATAATTGTGAAGGTAAGAGCTTTTTATTTTTCTGTTCTGCCGATATTGAATTTCCCTAATTTACTATTAAAATTTAGTATAAAAAAGTAAAAGAAATATCCTGCCAAACGGATAATTTTCTGGTATTGTTATTTTACAAATTAAAATTGTAAAATTGTTGATTACAACAAAGGATGTTGATTATAACCAAATAATGCTGATTACAAGAATGAATCTAACAAAGGAAATTTCATCAATATTTTAAAACTAGCATTTTTCGAAGATTCAAAAGTATAGTTTAAATTTTAAAGCGTGTGTTAATTTTCAAATGGGGGCGTATGTACATATTTATTATTTGTATGTAAATATTTGTATAATTAGAGATGAATTATACAAAAATATCATATAATACCTCTATTTGTAATTCAGTGCTGTATTTTTGTAAAAATAAATATTTTGTTTCCATTTAATATGCTCTTTCATTAATTGTTTATCGAATTTTGTTTAGTTATCACATCATATGAATTCAAATTTTCCGCGCATTTTGCCTAAATACGGCGGCGATTGGCCACACTATGTATATAGGTCGCGTTCAGCACCTGACAGCGCTGAGCGTCGAAGATTACCGAACAAATTGAATGAACCAATTGCATTCGTTCATTCATTGCATTCGGCAATCTTCGACGTTCAGCGCTGCCAGCGCTGTGACTTGCTGAACGCGGCCATTCAGTCACTATACAAAATATGAAAATGGGACATAAATGTATGACACGCACTCATAGCTTATTAAACGCGAGCAGCAAAACTTAGATGGTATGGCCATATAATGAGAAGAAAAGAAGACTTCATGACGAAAACAGCACTATTTTACCCTTCCCAAAGAGACGGTGGCTTGATCAACTCAAAGAAAACAATAAAAAAAAAACTGCAAGAATCGTATGGATTCAGTAGCGAAGACGGCTCTGCACGCACAAATGTACGACGTCCACGCGATCGGCTAAAAGACAACTCGTTAACTTCACTACTGTGGACGCCCTTAATTGAAAGAAATGGTGGAAGATATGCAAAACAGCGGACCCTATATTTGCGGGTATTAAAATGGCACAATTCTAGTTGATATTCTGACAACTATAAATCAAAATATTTCGCGAACAATATAAAATATCGATCTGGCGCTTGAACTTTAATAAAATTATTATTATAAACAAACTTTCTTGTAGTAAAAATAATTTGTTGTGTGACTTTTTTAAGAAAGGGTGGAGTTTGATTTTTAGCCAGTAAGAAAAGATAAAAAATATTTTCAATCGTGGAATTTTTTTTTAATAATCGCGTTTTAGAACAAAAAAATTTTGGCCATTATGAATTCCATCTTTTATTATATTTACTCTCTTGCATAGTTTGGCAGCCGAAATTGGCACCTATTCATCTATTACGAAATGAGAAATGTGATAGAATTGTATTCTTTACCTCCAATTGTAGTTTTCGTTGCAGACGCAAATTTTCTTCCCTGATGCTTCTTTCTTCTTGGGCATAACGTTGCATCTTCTCCGTGTGTTCTTGTTGACTTAATGCTAAAGTATTTCTCAACCGCGCGACTTCGGATCGCAGAGTTTGAATATGAGAACTCAGGTTCGAAGCAGTGTCGCCGTTGTTGATGTCCCTATAATGGAAAGGAAGACATGAAAAGAAGAAAATTAAGATTAAAGTTTATTGAAGAATAGTACAATACATTAATGATAATAAATAGAAGTTACCTAGGACTAGCAGGGTCAGAAACTGGTTGATCTAATTTTATTTGAAGCATTCTTTTTTCGGCTTCCAGTTTATCCATTCGTTTCCATAATTTGTTGACCAAAGCTTCTTGCTCTTGCTCTAAAGTGTTTTCCAACTCGACCTAAACAAAACATAGTCATAAAATAACAAACATTTGTTAAACAAATGATTACCTTTTCACGACGCAACTGTTCTAAGTTGCTCTGCTTAGCAAGAGTTTCTGCTTCAAGTTTTTCTATTTTCCTCATGAGCCGGTTGACCAAACATTCTTGCTCTTGTTCTAGAGTTTGTTCCAGCCGACATTTCTCCTGCCTTAGTTGTGTTAACTTTCGAGATAAATCGTTGGTTAAGCATTCTTCCTCACGTTCATAGTGGTGAGCTAGAGTCTCCTTTTCTTTCTTGAGAGCTTGGATTTTTTTGAGAAGTGTATTTGAGATGAATTCTTCTTCTTGTTCTGCTTTTGCTTGCTAAAGGAAAGAATAATGAAGAAAAGTATTGGAAGATAAATCTGGAACTTACAATAATAACGGAAGCTTGTCTTAGGCCACGGTTTTCTTCCTGAAGAGCTTTGACCCTGAGCTTGTACGTCTCAAGCTCGACTTTCAGCACCCGGTTTTGTTGTTGTAAACTTTCAATGCGCTTTTGAAGCTGCTCGCGAGTGACTGGACTGGGGGGCATCATAATAGGGCCTCCGTCGATGCTGCTGGAGTCTGATTCACTTGCAGAATCAGCCATCTCTAATCTGTAACACAATATTTATCAAGCTATTTATGCTCGCTACCCTTATTTACAGTGGATATATTTGACAAATAATAGGAAAATTCCAACTAAAATCAAAAATAGAAAGAAGAATGGAAAGTGTGTTACGAATTTTTAGTCTGAATCGCAATAAGCATTGTCATAAAGTACGCAACCTAGTTTTAATAAAACATCGATAACTTATTGGTATTACTAAAAAAATATCACGAACAAAAATAAAATAAAACTGCTGATACGAAATTTGGATTATAACTGTTAAATTTATATAAATTAGGCTACCGGAGAAAAAAAATCAAAATAAATACAAATAGTCAGCTGGTTGTAAAATAACGTACATCATTCAGTTTATCTAATTTTTTTAGAGTAGGGGTGTAATCAAGTACTGGTATAGTGAAAATAATTAAGTATTCTCTTCAAAATATATAAAAGAAATTGGTAAAAATTATAAAAAATCTATCCGCCCTACACGCCATGCCACTGACATTAACATGGAACGTGGATTATTTATTACAATACACAGCTAATAACAATAAAATGCATAAAAAGTGGTCAATCTTTATTTACTTACATTTTACCTCACAATATTTATTTTGAATCTAACACTTAAATGCATTTACAATGAAATATATAAATATCACTAACACCGGAGTTTGACAGCAGCCATTATATACAACTTCGAAAAATAAGCAAGTACATTCCTTGTCAAAAGTTGTATTGGAAATAGGCGAAAATCCCCCATTCAGCAAAGGCGCTATGTTTGAAAACTGAGAGTTTATTGTTCTTTTCATCCTATATGTATAGTGTTCATTATCTAAAATATGTTCTTCGTGGTATATTATAAAAAAACATTTGTAGTTACTTTTAACTATTCTTTCTTATACGGAATTTTTTATGTTTATGAAAATTAATGGTGAAGCAACCAATTTAACAAAAAGAAGAAAAATATGTTATCTAATAAAAAAAATATCGTTAATTTTTATAAAGTGAAAAACGTAGCAAAACATTTGTGTTTTTTGTAAATTTGGAGACAAATTATAGAAAATACTATAAAAGGTAAATAATTGAATAAATCCAAACGTATTCGAATGAGCGCCAATATTTTTAACGGCCATACATTTCCACTTTTTTACGTCAGACAAAATGGCGTTCATGAAAAAAAATCTGATGTGGCCAGCACATGTCCTCCCGCCAATTCCATGTTTAAAATGGCAATGAGCTTTAAGTAAAGTATCACTTCCGGCTGACCGTTTATAAACAAAATCTAATTTGTGGTTCCAATAAATAGAAAAGTCTGTAATACGACATTTTAAATTATATTTTATTGTTTTTCCTCGAAAATCTGTTGAGCTCCAAATTAAATACCACTTCTGGTTTATCATATATGAAAATACCAAATTTGAGAAGTTTTGGATCATATTTTAATATATTTTTTCAAGAAAATCTGTTTAGAACTTCCAATAAAGTACCACTTCCGGTTTATCAATTAAAAAAAAAATCGAATGTATCGGTCACTTTAATACAAAAGTCTTAAATACCAAATTTGAAAAATTTCGTATTATACATGGTCCGGTTCCGGTAGGGAGGTATGGTGTTTTTAAAAAGATAGTTTCACACACTTATTTTCGAACGAATTTCAAAATTTATTGTTTTCATACATTGTTGGTACATTGCCATTTGAGAATACATAACAAACATAAAAAAATATCTGATGTGGCCAGCACATTACCTGTAGCCATTTCTATCTTATGTTCTACATGTAAGTATTGTATGGCACTTCGCTGTCGAAACGTCGTTTTATAATAATAAAAAAAATAGACCTTTACCCAAATATTGTTTTATTTATGGAATTAAACATTTCATGTGCGCGCGCACACGCATGCGTCGTATTAGGACTGCCTTTCTATCCGCGGGAATTTCGAATTTCGCGCCTGATATTTGACTTACGCATATTTCTTCGATTTGAGATGACTCCTGATAAGCATCTTCAGCGGCGTAAATATATCGCCATTATTGAAATCTACAAATAAAAAGCAGACTGTCACACCCAGAAATGGGTAATACATCGTAATGATACTTGTATATTTTTTTAAATACCGTTAGTCTCGGCGGGAATTCTTCGTCGTTCTGAACTTAAAAGTTTGTCTCTCAGATAATTTTCTTTTTGCCACCTAGTGGTGTCTGAGATAATTTCTTCTTGCTCTGCTTTTGTTTGCCAAAGAAAAGAACAATAAAGATAAATTTTGGAAGGTAAAACCAGAACTTACAATAATGACGGAAGCTTCTCACGGTATCCCTCGTGAAGAGTTTTGACTTTGAGTTTGTAGGTTTCAAGTTTGACTTTCAACACCCAATTTTGCTGTTGGAAGTTTACAATGTGCTTTTGAAGCTGCTTGTAAGTCTGAATCACTTGCAGAATCACCCATCTATAATCTGTAACGTAATATTTATTTATTTATTTTTATCGCTAATAATCCTCGCTTTCGTAATTTACAATGGATGTAATTAATGAATTATTGGGAAACTGTAATTAAAACCGAAAATAGAAAGTGGGTAATGAATTTTTTGTCCGAATCTAAATCACAATTAAGCATTTCATAAAGTACGCAACTTAGTTTTAAAAAAACATCGATACTTTATTGATATTACTGTAAAAATACACGAACAAAAATAAAATAAAACTGTTGATACGAAATTTAAATTATGATTGTCAAATGTATATAAATTAGACTACCGGAGAAAAAAAAATTTAAATAAATATATGTATATCGGAAACTGGTTACAAAATAGCGTACATTATCCGGTTTACAGATTTATTTTATTTTTTTACTTTCCGTCACCTTTAAGTAAGGTAAAGTCTCCAGTCAAAATATTCGATGGTGCGTTTCAATAAATAAGCACGTTTTACTATTTTAACGACGACGTCTCTATGTGCAAGTCTGTGACAATAATTTCTCCTTTAATAACTCGGATTCCAAAAATTATTTTCTTTCGAATTCCTCTTCTTTACATCCATATGAAGAATTGATTAGATTTTGGTTATAATTTGTCAACCGGAAGTACCCTTATTATATATCTTTTATTTCAAACTTCCAAAATATTCTATTTTCCGTATTTAAGCTTTCTGCATTAATATAAAAAAAATTAATTAGATTTTAGGTAAAATTGAATAACTGGAAGAGGTAATTTACATTTAATTAAAAACTATTAAAATATAATCCAGAACTTTTCAATTTTAGTATTTAAGACTTTTATATCATATTAGATTTTGGCTAAAATTGATAAACCGGAACTGATACTTTACTTAAAGCTCAATGCTATTTTAAACATGGAATTGGCGGGAGATCATGTGCTGGCAACATCAGATTTTTTTTATTCATATTCAACCGATATAGATTTAAATTAGCCAGCTATGGTATAATATTGGAAACTCCAAACATATTCAGATAATTCTGACAGGTGTCAGAGTCAAATGCAATTTACATAGTTTGGTGATGAAATGATTTTACTGGAAATATAGAATCTTTTGCAAGAAACTTTATGGAATTTGTAGAAAATACATAAAATTGATGGAAGGCAATGTGTTGGCCACATCAGATTTTTTTAGAGTCAGGATTTAATCAATTATTACAGTATAAGTGAAAATAATATAAGGTTCTATTTACAATATATAATTTTTTTGGTAAAAAATATAAATAAAACTATTCGCTCAAAAGATATGCCATTAACTTGGAACGTGTATTATTCATAACAATACAGAGCTAAAATGCATAAAGGTGGTCATTCTTTATTTACTTACATTTTACTTTACAATATTTATTTTGAATCTAATATTTACTATGAAATATATAAATAACACAAACACCGGAGTTTCACAGCAGCCATTACAACTTACAACTTCGAAAAATAAGCAAGTACATTCCTCGTCAAAAGTTGTTGAAAATCGACGAAATTCCCCCCTGTATCAAAGGCGCTAAATTCGAAAATTGAAAGTTTATTGTTGTTTTCAACGCATATTTGTAGTTTTTAATACTGAAAATATGTTCTAGATAATTTATTATAGATATATTTATTGTTACATTTACGTATTTTTTGTTTGTAAGAAAGGTTTTTATGTTTATTAAAACTGATGGGGAAACATAACCTATATAACAAAAAGAAGAAAGAAATAGGTTATCAACAAAAACGTGTCTGTAATCGGTTATAAAGCAGATTATCAAGTAAACTATTTATTGTATTTACAATAAAATGAAGATAAATTATAGGAAATGCCATAAAACGTAAGTAATTTATGAAAATTGTCAAGTATTCAAATGAGCGCCAAAATTCTTAACGGCCATATATTTCCACTTTTAGAAGATTAAGAAGAACTGGAAATTAACCTAAAATATAATCCCCCTTTGTCCAATTTTTTGTTTATTAATTGATTAATTATTAATACAGAGAATTGAGATACAATTACAACCTAATTTATCCTTATAAAACTACACTTGTATTATAGGAAAAAAAACTAATAATTTTACGTCCAACAAAATGGCGTTCATGAAGAAAATCTTGCCAAAGAAACAAATAATTCGTAAAAAATCACAAATATATTTAAATATCACGCCAAACGAAATGGCGCATAACAAAGAATCTCCATTAAGACACAGTTCTTAAAAATAATTAAAGAATATATATTTAATATTATAAAAAAACAATAACTTAAAAGGGTTCATTAAATTTAGTCAGTATTATTATTTATTCAAATTTTTGTTTTTTATTATCTGCTTCTTTGTGTCGTTGTCGGATAATTCTTTTGGATTTTAGGTACGACATGGTGTCGCGGTTGCTTTTAGTCGTTTCGCACAGCGCAGGTTTGACGTCCGCTGAACTTGCGCTTGAAACGACAAAAGTTGACGTTGAAGTGACTTTCGACTCAGTTTTCGGTGACTCGTCTCCCGAATCGGTGTTATACTGCATTGAAAGCTGCTGAAGATTATTTTGCTTTTCGGGACTTGAAGGTTCCTCCTCTTCTTCTTCCTCCTCCTCCATTTCCCCTTCCGCTTCGTCAAAAGTTGAATCCATTGGATCCATCGTTACCAACTCGCCATTTAAAGTCGGGAACTGGATATTAGGAAGAATTGACGGGTCTTTTTTATTATCTATCATTAAATCTTTGATTAAATTTGAAATATCTTCACGTTTTCTCGTCACTACAATTTCTTCGAACCAGTTTTTGAGCATTTTTATTGGAATGTGATAATCTGTGATTGGATCTTTGAAGAATGATTCGACATATTGTAGGACGTATAAACCGCAATCTGTGAAGTTTTGTTGTTGAGGAACTTTCGGACAAGCACCTTTTATGTTATCTTTGTTAAAAGTTTTGTTGGAATTTAGTTTTGCGCGATGTTCGCATGTTAAATAATCTCGTAGAGTTGCTACAACTCGGGATCGACTTGCGCCAGCCAGAGAATCGAAGATAAGGATACACGGTCTGAAAAGAAGGAAATTAGTATTTTTCTTTATTATTTATTGTTTTGCTACTCAATATATATCCTGGAACACACTACAAAGCTACATTAATAACACACCGAGCCGATAGAGTATATTCTCAGTAAGAAGTAAATATGTCCGGACATATAATTTTTGCTTAAATACTATAATAAATATCGACAACGATTTTTCCACCCCATATATAAAATTGAAATATAATTTTGATTTTGAGAAAAAAAAAATCTGTTGTGGCCAGCACAAGACCTCTCGCCATTTCCATATTAGGCTATATAAGTATTGTATTGCACTTTTCTATCGAACCGACGTTTTATAACAAAATATTACAGAACTTTACCCAAATATGGTTTTTTATTGTTTTTAACATGTCTTCTACACACATATAGATTCTAATTATATCTATTTTTCATTGTATAAGGAAGTTCCTATATAAGAGAGATTCTTCCAATTCATTAACCAGATTGGCGGTATTTCTGATGGATATATGCATTTTACCTATAATTTCAAATATTTAATTAATAAAACTATAAGAAAGATTAAATGTACTTCCCAGAAAAAGCTATCAGAATGTCACTAAAACTATTGATTTTTGACACTGACGTCTGTCATTTACAAATTATGTTAACATTTAAATTTGTCAACTGGTTTCCTTAGTGTAGTTTCGCCTACTCGACTTATTATATCCCGATATTCTATATATTATATCGACTTTATCTATAAATTTATAGAAGATATAATAAAAAATTTAAATGTATCATATATAGAATTTTGTTCTTCAAAGTTAGCAATATGAAAAATTTTCGAAAAATAATATTTAGAAGATTTTTTTTAAAAAACTACTACTTCCGGTTGTTCAATTGTTACCAAAACCTTTTCAGCTCTTCCCAGGAATGTCAGATTGAGGAATTCATAGTTAAATAGGTTTTATGTCTTATAGATTTTGAGGAATCGTCCGTCCAACATCCAGCCATACACACACACATACATCATTGTAAAAATGTTAAAATCGGATTCTAGTGACCTTGAAACGTGCTTATTCATTAAAATCTGTTTGTGATTTCTAGCATGATTCCAATACCTCTCTTAGCGAGAGGTAAAAAAGAAAGAGAAAAGCCAACTGTATTAAAATTAAACATTCTTTGTTTTCAAAAAATTATAATTAAATGTAAGAGGTCAGAAAAAGAAGAAGGAAGTTATTTTAGCCATAATGATAATATCAACAAAGATAAATGTATTTTTTTTAAATTCTGTCTCTCGTCATCGTCATAGCGTGTTCCAGTACATATATTGAGTTTAGTGGTTTGTACTTACTGTTTGACTGGTTCCCGTAATTTACTGTTGTTCTTCTCTGGAACCACTTCTTCTTCATTCTCTGATTCTTCTAGTTCAGATTCGTCCCCTTCAGCTTCATCGCGATCGCTTCCTTCTTCTTCGTCACACTTTATTATTGGCTTTTCTGGTTTCTTGTCATCTTTACTTAACGTAGTAATTGTTGTATTTCCTATCGTAATAGCATTAACTTCTGCAATATAAAAATGTTTAAAAAAAGCTGTCAAAAAATAAAAGGTAGAATGTTCGTACTTTTTTTTTCTTTAGTTGGCACTTTGACAATTTTATTGCTATCCAACATGCTTCTACAACCTTCCAGACCTGGAAAACAAATTATTGCCAAAAACCAATGGCTGTTCTCATTGATTGGGATGATGATGAAATCTTTTTCGAAAATATTGACGTTTTTCGTCCAACTTTTAACGCGGCAATGACGCTTTTCAGCAGGGGTTAGATTCGGGTCGACTTCGTACGGGTTCGACCTTCTAAAAGAAATTACATAAATTCAATGATTAGAAATAAAACTTGGTGGACAGAGTTCTCAAAAAACAGTTGAAAAATAATAAACAAAACTAAATTAATAAAACTTGATTTTTAAGGGCCAAAAAAGGTAAGAATATTTTTTTTTCTTGCAATTAATAATAGTTATTTATGTATTAAGAGCGTAAGGAGGCCATAAAAGCAAGTTACGCTTGTGGTACATACAAAACTTTATGCACTGACAAAAATTTTCAATGAAAAATTGTAGCGAAAAGAATTTGTCCTCGTACATCCAGTATCTAGTGTTGCTATGAAAGCGGAGAACAACAGTTTATTTTTTGTTTCTTAGTTATGTCATTTGAGTTTTATTTTGTGTATCTGCGTGCTTTCCATATAAATATCACAAAATTAATTTTCATTTTTCATTAAAGAATATAAAATTTTCTATTTGTAATAAAAACTTTTCATGTTGCCTGTTTAAATTGTTTATATTGTAGGTTATAATTTGGTTTGACGTCTCATTATAGCCCGGCGGGCTATAAAATTACGTTTATGTCAAAGAAATTCGTGTATAATTGTCAAATTATGATACGTCCGTGCATAAAATCGTTTATTAAATATCCCAATTATAGAATGATTTTCTATTAATAAATGATTTTAATACAAGTATTTTTTTGTTATGGAAATAAATTGTTTTTCCCTCAATTTAATAAGATACGATCAACGAAAAAACAATGGCCCTTAGTACGAACAAATGATTAAGAGTGTTTAGCGAGCATTCATTTTTCTATAACTTTGCATGCATCTTTTATTTGAAGTATTTTTCTCAAAAAAATCCCTAAACGATTGAGATAAAACAATGCTAATCTAATGCTCGCCAATCACACTCATGGCCGGTCTTATAAACGACAGATAAATTTACTTCCAAAGTAAATAAAATTTATTCCTTGAAATGACAGTAATGTTATAAATGTCAAGAGTTCGACTGTTAGCTGCCGCGTTTTCAACAATGTCATTTTTAATCACAATTTTTACATTATTGAAGATCGATTTAAGGAAAAATAAAAAATACGGGTCTAGTATTTTTCACTAGTCTATCGATTAAAGTTATAAAAGTCGTGCATGACCGCATTGAACCGATGAAAGTCTAATGCCCGGTTTCTCCAGAGCAACTTACGACTTAAGTCGTTGCTTATTCCTAAGTTCCACCTTAAACTGTTGCACCACGCAAAAATGTCAAAATGTGAGACGTAAGTAGCACTTAAATGTAAGTCGAAAAAATCGGTGACTTATGTGGTTATGTGTCATATGTCAATTGACATATCGGTAAGTCGCGGTAAATTTGTTTCGTTTTGGTCCGTTACTGCAAGAAAATTAGATGATATAAAGAAGAAACGATTAAATTATAGCAAAGAGGAAGAAAATTGGTCTGTGAGATTGTAGAAACAAAGATTTAAAGAGAATACTGAAAATTAAAAAATCATTGCGGTGTCCATGTCTCCAAATATGGAGACTGGCACAAGGAAGACGACATCGAAGAAAAAGGCTTCAGTTTATAAGACTGGCGGTGGTCCACATAAAAATAAATAATATATTTGGAACAAATTAATTCTGTTACTTATTTGTCGCGGAGTCCTACCATTTTCGACAACATCGACTTCCAACACAGTATCCACGACGTTAACGTCGTCAAAATTAGGAAAATCCTGTAAATCCATATCGAATATTGTTGAATGAATACAAATATAAACCCTGTTAAACACATTGACAGCTTTGACATTTGACAGCCGGTATTTTATTTTGAATCGCTAAATTTCAAATTGACAAATCATAGAACAACATTACGCTGTTGCCAATGTAAATTGTGACATAAGTTAAGTTCGCATTTGAATTTGCTGGTGTAACGCAATTGAGATATAAGTCCTACTTACAATTAAGTAGCACTTTAATAATCAACAACTTAAGTTGCTGTGGAGAAACCGGGCATAAGAAAAGCGCTGAAATTAGTAACGGTGCAATATATTTAATCTATTTTTATGCGGTGAATAAAAAAACTTGTCTTATATTATTTAAAAAAAAAAAATTTCTTACTTGCTGGCTTTGGCAGGCTTCGTAGTCAACCGTTTATAAAAGAACGACGAAAAAATATAAACTTTCTCTTGCATGGGACTTGCTATCACATCTATATGTAGATATTTTAAATAAAAGTCTATTATCACATCGTTTAGGAACTGATCTTGCGCTAGACACAAATAATCCTCCGCATTGATCGCTATCCCGCCCTTTCCCTGAGGGTAGATCAACAGTTGCCTTAACTCCGTGAAGCTAATTTGCGGTTGAATTGGCTTTATAGTAGCTTCCCCGTCTTTCGGGCAAGTTCTCACAAGGATTTCGTTAGCTTCCTTCGCGGTAAGCTCCTCCAACATCTTATAAGGAGTTGTTAGATAGATGGTTTTTATAGCTTCGCGCGTGTTCTCGTCGATTATGTCTGGGAGAAGTGTTATTCGTTTGTAAGGATCTTCTTTTGAGAGAGGATCGAAATAAAAGTCAGATCCTTCTTCCATTTTGATATTTTTCCGCACAATTGCTCCAATTGATGGTGTCACATAGAAAAACAAAACTGGTAGCGCTTTGCTAAAATTTCCTAATACTTTAATTATATATTTTGTCGGAATTAATAACCGATAGTATTGTTGCGGATCTCCTATCACGGGAATTGACATTCTTAAACCTATTGAAGATATGCCCACCTAAAATTATTTATTACAAATTAATGTTTTTTAATTTTGTTATTTGAAGATTAAATACCTCTTCTCTTGGTACAAATCTGTACGACCCAATGCGAATAGTCCGACATGGTAACGCTGTACTGACTACATTTTTGTAATCTTCTTCTTTTCCACCACCTGACATAAAAATATTGTTTACTATCAAATTTTTTTACGAAAGCCTAAATTATCCCACTTATAAAATTGATCCATCAGGTGTGACATATGTATTTATGAACACAAATTTAAAACATAAATAAACATTAAATCAGAATATTAGGAAATCATTTTACCGTTTGCTATATCAACACTATCACATTCTTTAATCATTTTTACACTGTTAATATTCTAATAAAGCAAGGTCGACATTTTGTAACATACTTTACAGGTTATGTTTTACTTCAGATTTGACATACTTTAACGTTTAACCGGAACAGTACACAACAACCGTTTTTGAACACCGGATACTTCTCAACCGCGGGAATTTCAAATTTTCGCGTCTGAAATATGACTTACCGAATATTCCGTCCATTTCTACAACTTTATTGTGTTCTAAAGTGATCACTGGTTCTTTTTCCAACGCGGCTATAGTAATGGGATTTTGATTTGGCTGAAAAAATAAAAAATAATTAATATGACAAAAAAAAAGTTCATTTTTAAAGAGTCACGGAGTTGTGACGGCCCGTGTTCGAATTGGGCCGACATCAAATAAAAGTATATTAAAAATCAACGCAAGAGTCCAAGTTTTACCATGGCCAACTTCATTGAATTGCGCTATGCATATTATGGCCGTCTCAAATGACACTAAAATTACATAAACGAGATTTACAATTTTCTATTTCAC
Source organism: Ophonus ardosiacus (assembly GCA_943142095.1). Classification (NCBI taxonomy): domain Eukaryota; kingdom Metazoa; phylum Arthropoda; class Insecta; order Coleoptera; family Carabidae; genus Ophonus; species Ophonus ardosiacus. The sequence goes on along the minus strand of OW964829.1, from coordinate 44,955,759 downwards.
AGGACAAAATTAAAAAAAAAGAAAAAATATTTTTTTGATCAGTGGTTCCTAAAATACGAGACCTAACTTTTTTATTTTAAATGAGAACAGATATTTTTTATTTGCTCATTCGTTAGAGAACTTAATTACATAGAATTAGAGTGCCCTGACAGAAAGAAGCGAATATTTTGTTCTTGTAATGGGGTATTCCACTCAATTTTTTTTTATTATTTTAAATAAAACTTCATTCAGTTTTGAAGCAATTCATAGTATTAAAAAATCTTAATTGTTCCTAGTTTAACAGTATTTTATTTTCGAGAAATCAGTGTAACGTCACATTTCCCCTATACTTGTCTTTCTCACACACACTGCTCTGAGTACGCTGCGAGAGAAAGATAACAATGGGGGATTACACCATTTTTTTTTTATATAATTTCATCTGAAAATATTAGGAAAACTAAGACTATTGATGAAAATCCGGTGAAAAAATTCCTATTAATAAGCGAGTTATGGTCTCCCGAATTTTGAAAAGATTGACGTGACGTCACATTTATGAGTTTTTATATCAAACTGTTTTCATCATGGACCTAAATGTTCTTGAAATATATGCTATTTTAAGTTATATTTACATACAAATAAATTAATATTATAACACTGTATAAGTCTACATACTTTATAATTACAGGTGTATTTAAATTATTAAGTTTAATGCAAGAAATTTATGTTAAAATAAAAACTGTTTGGAAACTGTAGTACAGGAATGTTAGCCCCTCCTTTCGAATTTGAATTTCTTCACTTTCATTGGTAGTAATCCCACCTCCTAACACGCTATTTGTTATGCACGTATAGGCGGTTTTTAGGTCGCCAATCAAAATATTTTCATATTAGTGTCGAAGCGTTATAACAAAAAACCCTTTTATTTCCGAAATATCTCAATTATACCATTTCATTTTTTTATTAATATTCGTTACTCAGCATATACATTCGTATTTTTTTACTATTTTCCTTTAATTCGATTGAGCCGTAATCCCCCATTAGAGTGCCCTGACAGAAAGAAGCGAATATTTTGTTCTTGTAATTGATCATAAATGTCATCACAAACAAAATATTCAAGTATTTCTGTCATGGTATTCTAATTCTATGTAAAAAAAAAATATTCATTTTTTTATTCATGGCACTCTTATTGTAGCCATATTTTAATCAAATTAATAAAAAAAATTATACGCGTTTTTGTCAAAAAAATCGTTATTTAAGAATATTGTATCATTGAATTCAGAATTAAAATCTCTAACGAATGAACCTATTAAAAATATATGTTGTCATTTAAAATAAAAAAGTTACGTCCCGTATTTTGACAAGCATTGGTCGTAAAATACAATTTTTTTTTTCTCTAAATTTGTCTTATGAAATAGAAATTATTTGCCCATTTAACCGTCTTTGTAGCTCTGTAACAATGGTGGCCAGGTGGCCCTTTTAAAATGAACACCTTTATATCGCTATTACCGAAATCTGGGAATAAAAAGCAAATTGGCACACCCAAAAATGGGTATTATGCCGAGATGGTACATATATATATATTTTTTAAATACCGTTGGTTTCGGTGGGGATTCTTCGTCGTCCGAACTTAAAGTTACAACAGCGGGTTCTACTTCTTGGGTTTTCTTTTTGCCACCTCGAGGTGTCTTCGCAGGAGTCTTCGCATCTAATCACAAAAAAAAATCACAAAATAGACACTAAAATTAAATAATAATTATATTTTTTACTTTGAGTAATTGGTGTCGTTACAACTTTCGTCAGCGGCGTCGTGGGCGTCGTCGGCGCTACTGGCGGTTTCGGCGATTTCTCCTCCTTTTTAACATCAGCTTTCGAGCTTATACTCTTCACATCGTCAGGTAACCGCGTCTTGCATCTTTGACACCGGTTGAAGTCTTCCGAAAGGTAGCCGCAATGATTGCAGACTGCTAGACACCCTGGAATGAATTTTGGTAGAATCTTCGGAGGTTCCGGAGGTTTCTCTGGCTCTGCTGGTGGCTCTGAGGGCACTGGAGCTGGAGCTGGAGCTGGGGCTTGAGCTGGGGGCTTCTTTTCGGTAATCGGAAGTACAGCGCCATTCTGTGATACAATACAGTCTTGAATATCAATTGTTAACATCTAGAATAAGAAAAAAACATGCAAAAAGAAATACATAAATGCGTTTTTCAAGAAATAACTCCGCATAAGACAAAATAAATGGTAGATTATCAACAAACCTTTTTATTATTTCCAATAATGAATCGCTTAAACAATTAAACATATATTGAACATTTATACTGCACCACAACAATTCAGCAACAATAAAACTTATCTTTTTTGTTGATTTTTCTTACCTGTTGCGCTTCTACTGGTAATGTAGAATGATTAACTGCTCCAACGTTTACAATGTAGTCTATTTCGCCACCAGGATTTGACATACACTCGATTTTTGTGTCGGAATTAAACGGAACACCCACCTTCAAAAAATTATAAAATGATAAATAATAAATGTTAAGATATAAGAAATACTGACTTGTTCTAGAAGATCTTGAACCGTACAGCTTTCTTTTGGCAAAGTGAACGTTATTAAACGTTGTTCACCGTTTTCAAGACACACTAACATTCGGGCTGAGTCTCTGTAATCATCGCTCACAGAAGAGCAGCTATCATCTAAAAACATAAGAATTTAAATATTTACAAATGACGAAAAAAAAAGATAGTGACTACAGGCACGCTAACATCAAAGTTATTTTTATAAAAGTTGCACGTCAGATTGTTGCGTGGGCATGATGACACATAATTTAAGGTTCTATCAGGTGTACCGCAAGGGTCCAATTTAGGACCCCTACTTTTTCTTCTTTATATAAACGATCTACCTACATGTGTAAAAAGTTCAAACAAACTTCTTTTTGCTGATGACTTCAAAATTTTTCGAGCACTAAACGATCAAAATGACGCCGAATTATTACAAAAAGATTTAGATAATGTTTACGAGTGGAGCGTACGGAATAACTTGCTATTGAATTTAGATAAATGTTACCATGTTAAATATTCCACAAAGAAAACTAATAGCAATTATAATTATTTAATAAATAATCGAGTAATATACAAAAAACCCGACATTAAAGATTTAGGAATAAACTTTCAAGAAAATTTAAAAATTTAATAATCACATAGATATAATAGTAAACAGTGCAGTAAATCATTAGGTTATATAATAAGAAACTCGTATCTTTTCAGATCAACTCAACCACTTGTTCTTCTTTTTAATGCATTAGTAAGATCTAAACTAGAATATTCTAGTGTAATTTGGAATCCATCTGAGCTATATCTCAAGGAAATAGTTGAAAAAGTTCAAAAGAAATTCCCCTTTAATAAGATGTTGCCTAATTTGTAATAATATTAATAACAATAATGTAGATATATACAGATAATATAGTTACATTAGTTAAGTATTTGAAAGTATTTTTTAGAGTAAGTTAATTTAGTGTATAAGTTAGTTTTTAATGAAACTATGTAATTAGGCCCTTGTGCCTGTTTAGTTTCAATAAATAAATAAATAATGTGTTAAAGCACGGCACGTTAGCGTGGCTGTAGCCCTGGCGAAAAAAACCGCATATTTACCTAAATTTGAAGTAGACTGGCTATTCTGAGACGAATACGGACTCTGTCCATTATGCAAATGAGGTGAAAGAGGTATCAACGGCTGCACCCTCTGTTGGAACGGGGACTGCTGTACCGACTGTTGAGGCGATTGTCCGGGCGGTTGAGGCCGCATAACAGGCTGTTGAGATGATTGTACGGGCTGTTGAGGCGATTGTCCGGGGGTTTGAGGCGACCGTACAGCCTGTAGAGGCGACTGTACGGATTGTTGGAGTTGCTGAGGCTTAATTGGGATCCGCACTTGCCCCTGTGTAGGTGTCTGCCCCCCTTGTTGTTGCACAGTCTTAGCTCCTGGGTACGACTGCACAGGCTTTTGCAATGTTTGCTGGAAAGGCCCCACTGGTTGTACTTGTGGTGGCTGAGGATTTGGAAGAACACCTCGACCTCGACCGCGACCTCCAGCAGAGGCTACGCCACTGCGACCGTTGCTATTGCGCTTGTAGATACGCTTGGGGGGAGCTTTATATGGTTGTTGTTGTGGTTGGGGCTTTTCAATATTGTTTTTTTGATTGTCCCGCTGAATTTGAGCTAATTGTTGTTTGTATTGGGAAAAAGATAAATACCTTCCGTCTACAACAACGAACTGGCTTTCATCCTGTAAGACCTAAATTACAATGTAAATTTAGAAAATATATTCAATAATTAATATCATACAATTTGTTGTTGTTGAGTTTGGTCTTGTGGTTGTTGTAATGCGTACTGCACTCGAACACCCACGTTTTGTTGTTGCTGCACTGGCCGTGGTTGTGTGATTTGTTGTTGTACCCCTCGCTGCACTATCAAGTCAGCGTTATTCATCTGTTGCTATAATTTAACATTGCATCAGAAAAAAAAAGAAAATCTAATATTTTACTCAGAATTTGCAGGAAATCCAGGATGTGGGAATGTAGGATGTGCAGGTGAGGTGCAAAAACAAAATAATCACTTACAGCCGGTGCATGGTGTATTAATGCCGGTTGTCGAGTAATAATTTGTCGCTGTAATATTGGAACCGGAGTCGATGGTTGTTGTATTACATGTTGTTTAGGTTGTGTGTAATATATTTGTTGTGGTGGGCTATTTACTATCTCAGCCTGCTGGTAATCAGTCACAACATCATTTTCTTGAACAATGAACTGCTGGTTCGTTTGTGCATATTGCAGCTGAGACTGGTCAATTATAATCTGCTGATTTTCAGTGTTTAAAAGTATATGCTGATCTTCCGATAGCACAATCTTAAAAAAATAAAATTTGTAGTAAAATAATAATAAAAAAATATGTGGAATAAGTACCTGTTGAGATTCATACTGTGTACCACTTTCATCTTGATTTATTACATACTGTACATTACCAGAAGATTCTATTATATTTATATTTGGATAATATTGACGAACTTCGTCAAGTGACATGATGTCTTTATAAATGGTAATAACCACTTTTAATAATATTAAAGCACTTAAAATTGATTCCGACAGATAAACTAAAATAAATTACATGGATTTCAATTATAACTATAAACTTTTTTACAATATTCCGCTTTATTATACAAGAAACTGCACATATTTTGACAAAAGAAAAGCTTTGACGAATTGGAACGCTGAAGTACGTTCAGTATTTGGTTATCTTCCGATATATGGCATTATTACTTACCATTGAAATAAAAGTCTCAATAATAAAAAGGAATATAATCCTTATTACATCAAAAATACATATAATACAATTATAAACTGAAAAACATTTATAATTGGTGTTTGAACCTAATTTTCTAAAAGTTTCACATTTTGCAATATGTCAATACACCATAACTTTTGTTTTTGCACCAAAATTTAATATTGATATAAACAAAAATAATTTATTATATACAAATATATACATGCAATGGAAAAAAAGCAATATTTTTGTTCCCTTTCAGTAAAAATACACTTATTATCTAGTACGTAAACTCAATATATGTTAAAATGGCGTGGCGTACTGTAATGCCATCTCCGGTTTTAAAAACAACCCGCCAAAATTCAAATTATAGTTCCGTTTTCAGTGTATACGCTGAAAAGCAGTACCTGTCAAATGTTTCAGGAAATCGCACGTTGCCAGTTTTCAACAACACTTTAATTTTTATCCAAATAATATATTTATTCCCTCTTCAACATTCTAAATGCTTCTATCGTACTTTTTTTTAAGAAGAAGAAAGGATGTAATAATCTGAGGAAGTTATACGAATGATAATAAAAATTTAGCAATTTGTTTTTAGACTGTATTTAACAAATTTGTCAATGCAGCATTTTCCTCTGACATATTTCAGGAATGCATTGTTGCCGAACAATTTGAACAAAATCGCATTTTAAATTATTGCAATAATTGCATTGTATTTCTAACAAACAATTATTAAAGCAACAAGAAAATTCATCTTTATTAAATGCGTAATTTCGAATATAATATGAATACTTTGTTTATAAAGCAATAACAACATTAATTCATATAAAATAAATATACAATATTATTATAAGTATTTAAGTATATAATTATTATTTGCGAATAATTAATTTTTGACCATACGTCAAATGAATTAAAATTTTCCGTCACGCTGGCAATATAGCTTTCAGGCGTTTCAGTTAATTCCTAATTTCGTATGTGTGTGTATGACTCATAAAATACCTGTCACCCGTAGTTGTAGTTTAAGAACATTTTTCTTAAAATTTAAGTAGCCCAAGCAGTGTTAACAAGTACTTATTGATTTTATATTGAACAAATAAAACGCAAAAACGGGTAACGAAATGTCAGCCTCGGCAATGGAAAGTATCCTTTGTATTATTGGTAAAAAGCTTCTATTCATTTACACACCTTATTAACATAATAATTATTTTGTTAATTAATTGAATTATTTTTCTTTTGTTATATTAGATATAGTTTAACACGTGTTAATGTGCTCAAATTAAATTATTTTGCATTAATCGTATTATTAAATAATAATGTATTAGTTTAATTAAAACTTATTAACCTTTCGGAGGTGGCGCCCAGTCTGACAGACTCGACCGATTTTATAGGAGTTTACCAATGTTTTTGTTGTTTTATATTTTGAGACTTAAATTTTTATTTTTTGTAAAATGTTCGTTTTCATAGAAAACAGATTCAATTTATCAACTCATACCATTATTTTGTAACAAAAATACCTGGTAGTTTTTTATTTTTATTTTGATATGGTGTCAGAAAAAGTCTCCACTTCCACTTCCGAAGGGTTTTTAACACTATCAACAAAAATTGTTTTCCTTAAAAAGATATTTAGAACATTTATTTAATTTAAAATTTGCTGTGAAAGAGTTAGAACGTAATTCCAAACGATGTGACAAGGAGGAAAAGTTAGAAAAAGCCAAAACAAAAAAGGCAATACAAAAGGGCAATATGGAAGTAGCTCGAATACATGCTGAAAATGCAATTCGGCAAAAAAATCAAGCAATTAACTATCTTAGAATGTCTGCAAGAGTAGATGCAGTTGCTAGTAGGGTTCAAACAGCTCTTACAACTAGAAAAGTAAGTAACAGTATGGCAGGTGTTGTAAAAGCTATGGATGCTGCTATGAAAAGTATGAACCTCGAAAAGATCTCCACCCTAATGGATAGATTCGAGCAACAATTCGAAGATCTTGATGTTCAATCTGGATATATGGAAAACGCAATGTCTCAGACAACTACAACTACTGTTCCGCAAAATGATGTGGATGCTTTATTAGTACAAGTTGCAGATGAAGCAGGGTATGTTTTCCAGAAAAAGAAAGTGTCTACAGTCCCGAACAGGGGATGTGTTCAAAAAATTAATCCCGATAGATGTGGTTTACGCGCTCGTTACAGATTCCTTGCGCGATGTGACCTGTGAAGTAATTTAGTTCATAGATTTTAGTGATACTACTTTTTTCGTGGCAAGCTTATGTGTGATAAATAATCACTGTCCACCTAAATTCGAGTGTGCGTTTAGGTATCTTTTGTTTAAAAGTTAATTTTTATACGCCTCATCGTGATTTTGGTCCGCCACACCTCTTCAGGACTATAATTTTGAAGATGATCCTGCGTTCGGGACTCTAGCCACTTCCCAAGAAATTTATTAATATAATTTATTTTAGTCTGGAATTAAATATGGAGCTACCAACTGGTCCAGAAGGCAGTACAATAGGTACAGCATCGCAAGTTTCAGGAGAACAAGATGAATTGACGCAACGGTTAGCGAGATTGAGGCAAACAGAATAAATATAAAGTATTTTTATGTATATTTTCTAATAAATTCTTTTATATAATATATCGCTTTTGGTGCATAGAATGTACGAGGATTAATGAAGATCGCATGTAGATAAAATAAAATGTTATTGACTTAGCGCATTGTACATACATAAGTTGATTAAAATTTATTTGTAAAGAACGTTATATCATCTACTAGTGAATTTATTTAAAAAGAAAATACAATCCATGTGTACATAAAACAATAAAATCTAACACTTTTGATTTTTTTTTCTTCAGTATATTTTATTTCTCCATACAACATACCAGTTATATACCAATATTATAAAGCAAATGCAATATACTTTACAAAAATGTAATGGCTGAGGCGTGTTCAGCAGGGCCGGCTCAAGATATATAGGCGCCCTGAGCCAAAAGTCAATATACTCCGCATTTAGGATAAAAACTTCAAAATTTTCAAAAATCTAATTTCTATGTATCTAGATACTTCTCAATATGCTGATTCCAAATTTTGAAACCGCAGTTCGATATCTACTTTCGTTCTCGAGATATTTAGATTCAAAACTTTGCTGAAAACTACCCATTTTTGGGTAATAACCCAAAAATGGGTCGAGATATAAATTTGGCGACAACACCATTCGATTCTACAGGCAAAATTACATAAGTACACCAATTTTCAGAATTTTTGCACACCGCATACAATCACTAAAGCAAAATAACTGAAAATGGCCAAAAATCGAAAAAAACCTAAGGGGTACCCCTTACGATTTTTTCAGATTTTGGTCATTTTCAGGGGTTTTCATGCTTTTATTAATAAAACATGAACCGGTTGGACAAAAATTAGGAAAATAGCTATACTTATGTATTTTTGTCTGTAGAATCGAATGGTGTTGTCGCCAAATTCATATCTCGGCCCATTTTTGGGTTATTACCCAAAAATGGGCAGTTTTCAGCAAAACTTTAAATCTAAATATCTCGTGAACGAAACGAGATATCGACCTGCGGTTTCAAAATTTGGAATCAGCGCATTGAGAATTATCTAGATACATAAAAATTAGATTTTTGAAAATTTTGAAGTTTTTATCTAAATGTGGGGTATATTGACTTTTGGGGCAATAATTCAAAAAATGGTAGAGATATAAACTTGACAGTAACATTATTAGATTGTAAAGAGAATGTTACGTAATTGTACGTATTTTTAGAGTATTTGAACAACAATACCTTCCTTACCTAAAGGTGACGGAAGGTAAAAATACCTATCAGAATTTAAAACTAACGAGAATGTAAGAATGATTAAATTATATGGTAACTTTCCGTGCCTTTACTATCGCAAATTTATGTATCCTTTCTTCATGACTTGATTATTTCGCAATGGCATGTTCAATAAATTACACAATTTATTTACACAAAACTAACTTTGAGGGGCTCCAAAATTTTATAATACAGGACAGGTATATATTCCATACATTGATTTTTTTTGTTTACTTATATATTTGTCTTTAGCTTTTATATTTTTTGGGCGCCCTCAGCCAGTGCCTAAGTGGCTCACGCTTTAAGCCACCACTGGTGTTCAGTTGGAACTGGACCTGCGCATACTTTGGCTTATAAATGAATCCCCTTTCCCAATTTTAGATGTTGACGGAGAATTTACGTCACACGCAATGAGAGAGAACATCTCGATAAAAACAAACCCCCTCCCATTGCGTTCGATCAATTTATTTAGCACAAGCGGTTTTTTTTTTTTCATTCTGAACGCACTGCTAAGTTCAGTTTTGCTCGAGCATCCAGCGGAAACGTCAAGCTCTTCTGGTAGGCGCCGTGTAAAAACGCGGGAATTGTGATATTTCAATTACTTCGAAAATACTGATGAATTGTTATACGTAAACTTTAAGGGCTGTATTTTATTACATTTTGGCTAATGTTCAAATTTTTATTTTTAAATAAATTCAGTAATGAAGCAGTCGTTTGAAAAGTTGAGCCTTCTTCACAAATTCCATTAATAATATTTTTATTCTCAAATCCTTTTTTAAGAAATACTGCCTAGCTAGCAAATGTCAAAATTATGTCGTTCAATTCTGTCTAGCAATTTCGCTACAATTTGGCACTAGCATTGTATATAATTTTCGTGTTTTGAATGTATCCATTGTCTTTGTATTGCGAATGAATGATGGCAGCATCGTTTGTATTGTCGTTACCTAGCAACAATTACTTCTAAGGAATGCCGCTAGATGCACTATGTGCAAATAGCATTTGTTTAAACACAACGCGCGCCAGCTATACTACGTTTTATTTGAAATTTCGAAGTTATTACCGCATTCTCCGGAACCGAAAACAATAGTATACTTCTGGATGCAACATCTTTTTGTTCATGTTCATATAGGTCGCAAGCAGACACGTTACTCGAGCAACCTTGAAGTGCTGAAGTACTTAAGAATAAAGTTTTGACTTATTTGATTTTGAACTGCTAAACATTCATATTTTTAATTTATATGTAATTGAAAATTCTACAATAATAACTTTAGCAGTTCAAAATTAAGTAAATTAAAATATAGTTCTTGTCAAAGCGATAAGAGCATACAAATCAACTGATCCAAACATTTCAAGGTCGCTCGAATCACATATCTGCTCGCAGCCTGCATGAAGATTGATCCAGAATGATTGAATGTCACGTGACTTCGAAATATATTCCACGAAAAAAAAGCATCGATTTACCGGCAATGCAAAATTATGTTGTGTGCGCAATTGAGCCATGCCAATTTTTTTTCTCGTAATTAGTACTGCAACAGCATATTTAAAAAATCTATAATAAACATTTACAAAATTGACGTCACTGCAAGAGAGAGATAGAAGATCATGCATCCAAACAAACCTCCCCTCGTTGTCTTGCGTCCCGTTCCCTGTTCCTATCTGTCATTGTGTTCGCATCTTTTATTCAGTGTTAAACCTAATTCTTTATTGTGATTTGTACGTTGTGTTTAATAAAAATGAGTTTAAAAGCAGAAGTTGTGTCTGGGGCAACTTTTTTGTTTGATAATATTGAAGATCATTCGATTATTCCACTAAAACGATGGCTAGAGTGTAGAGCCTACAGCTGATGACAGGTCTTTGTTTGGACGGGGTAACCATAGCAACCTTGATTTCTATGCTTTGCCGTTAGAGGCGCTCGTGCAAATTGCGATTTTGTAAGTTTCTATTATAATCATTAATGGATTTATTAAAAAAAAAACACATTTCTTCAAATGTAATTTTTATTACAAAAAGTTAATTTAGATTGACGGAAGTACCTTTTTCCCGCAAGAATGCATATTCCATTTTTACAAACAGTCTCGTTTTATTTTCACAAATATCTCAGGTAATAGGCGGTGAAGTGATTTAAAAAATTACATATGTGTTATTTAATACAAAATTTATATTCGAAGTTTCGTCAAAAAGTCAATGTTAATTGTATTTGGGTAGTAACTGCTGATTAATTCTCGCTTGATGATTTCTATATTTTGAAATAATAGTCAAAATATAACATGAAAAACAAATAACAAGTACAAATATTCAAACGAAGTTCAGTTTATGAATCGTTATTTTATAAATAAAAGAATGAAATACAAATAAGATTTTATGTTTTATTGTAATAAATGTACAAAGTTAGAATACAGTGCACATTTAATGGGTTTTCGCAGCCAATCTCTTGTCTCGTTCTTCAGCGATTGACAATTTAACTCCCTTACCTCTAGGCAGCGACACGTAAGCCTTGCTACCCTTGCCAATAATAAATACGTTGTTTAATCTGTAACAAACAACATTTAAATATAACCCGTAGTAATGAAGAAAAACGTGATAATAATTGAATGTTTATATTAGTGTTTCCTATTTGGGTAATACTAATATGATATAAAACAATCATTCAGTGACCAAAATAGGTGATTTTAATATCGGCCACATTTTGACTAAACTTTATCAAATACAATAAAATTCAGCTTCGATAGGGCCAAATAAAACATTTTTAAAATTATATGTAAGCTGTTTGGGTAATACTAATCCAAAATAAAATATTTAGTTAGTGACCTTAACAGCTTTTTACTATAGGCTTTACATTGACTATAGCAGTTAAAATACAACATACTACAGCTTCGAAAAAGCCAAAATAAAATATTTCAATATAAAAGTTTAAATAAAATGTACAATATTTGGGTAATACTAATCAGGTACAGAAAAACCAGTTAGTGACCTAAACAATGAGTTAATATAGGCCGCATTTTGACTTCGACACGCCAAAAAACAGCGGAGTCGTAGCTTCGATAGGGCCAATGAAAAAGATATTAATTTAGTAAAAAATATTGAAATTAAATCAAATTTATTACGTCAAAATAAATAAAATGTAAGTTTAATTTTAAAAAAGTTAATCAACATTTAATAACCCATTAAATATAAAATGCAGTAACCCTAATAAATAATAATATAATCGTAATAAAAAATGAATTAATGAAAATGAAAAGAAAATATATTTAAAGAAATATAAATTTAATGTCAAATTGTTGATAATTAAATCAACAAAGATGAAGGAATATATTAAAATACGAAATATAATTAAAAAAAAAAAACATAGGACCAATCTTACAATCTCCATCTAAAATTTTAACTATCATTTAAATAAACAAAACTGAAACGAAATAAATTGGCAAATGTATCACTACTGCCAATAATCTAATTTAATTTTGTTTTTCTCTTTCAGTGTTCTTATAAGTTTATAAAAGGACTGAAAACACGTCGTTACGAAGATCTATAATACTGTTTCACACAATGTATTAATGTATAAAATCAGACAAAATTTATAACACACAATCTTAAACTCCCAAAATGTGAAATCTCAATTGTTAACGGGAAGCATTACTGTGGAGACCGGTTGATACGCAAGCTATTAAGTTTTATTAATTAAGTATAATTTATTAATATGAAATATAATGTTGTTGACTGGAATTCTTGTTAATTGTTAGTAAACGGCCGCAGAGTGAAGTGGTGATCACAGAGTGTTCTACTATTTTGTGTACCTTTCAAGTGTTTGTTATTATTATTATATGTTCAATACCCAACAGACTGCTGTCCAATTCTAGGGTAAGGAGAAAAGATAAATATTACAAGTAAAATATGTATATAAATTTAAGTAAGATAGGCTATAGAGTTTTTTTATGTTTTTTATACTGTCATGAAAAATATCAACATACAATTCAATCTGATGGTAACATTGTTGCATATTATTTATAGGCGATTTAATTAGAATATTTGAACGAGGAGTTTTGACATAGAATGTACTGGTATGTCGGGTTGATAATCTCGGTATTTGAAACGAAATGTTGTTCAAAATGAGGGGACAGTCTATGTTATTATTAATAATTTTTTGTAGTAAAATAACAGAATTAATAGTTCGCCTTTGATGAAGGTAATTCAAGTTAAACGATTTTAACAATAATTCCTGTGATATACCTCTTGGCGGGTAACTTCCATTTATGATATACATACCATATTTTAAAAATTTTCTTTGAACCCCTTCGAGAGAATCACTATTTTTATTATAAATAGGATTCCAAATTACCGAGCAGTATTCTAAGTGAGTTCGCACAAGAGATATAAATAACAGTTTTAGAACTGAAATATCGTCGAAAAATTGAGCGTTTCTGATTATTAATCCCAGATTCTTATATGCGGAACCGATTGCTTGCTTTATGTGGTCAGTAAAAAGTAATTTAGGGTCAAAAACAACGCCTAGATCTTTAAATAAATAAGGTCTATGTAGAATAATATTGTTAAGAGCGTAATTGAAGGTGATTGCATTGGATTTTCTATGGAAGCTCATCACATTGCATTTGTTGACATTTAATAATAGATTATTATTAACACACCAGTTATGAATATTGTTTAAATTTTCTTGTATATTTTCACAATCAGAAATAGATGATATAGTACAGAAGAGTTTTAAATCATCTGCGTACATTAGAAAGGGTACATCTATGACATTAAATATGTCATTTATATACAAATTAAAAAGAAGTGGACCCAACACTGATCCCTGTGGTACGCCCGATTTTTGATATAATAAACGAATAATAGTTAAAAGTGTTGTTTTCTGGTATTAACCCAGGGTAGCGCAATTACCAATGCGCTCGTCCTTTGTAAACTCGCCTTGCGGTTCGTTTTTCAAACTTGGACTCGTACGTTAACAAATTGCCCTATGATACTTGTTTTTTAATGTACTATTATTATTATTATTATTATTATTATTATTATTATAATATATTTAATAAAAAAAATATTGAATTTAAAATGAAGTAACAAAAATACAATAAGAGATACAATAAAATAATAACATAACCATGAAACAATAATGATTGAAACATGCGATAATGAAACTTGATCTATAATATAAAATTCTGATTTTCTTTACCTGGTGGCGAAAGTGTGTCCTTGTGAATCCTTGATATGTACAATATCAAAGCTTCCTGGATGGCGTTCCCTATTGACCACTGTACCCACACGTCCCAAATTTCTGCCTCCCGTGATCATGCACAAGTTTCCAGAGTCGAACTTGATGGAATCCATGATTTTTCCAGTGGCGATCTCTAACTGGATGGTGTCGTTAACTTTGATGATAGGATCTGGGTAGCGGATGGTTCTACCATCGTGGGTAACCAAGAATGGGATACCCTTAGGGCCGGTCTGCACGCGCTTTACTTTGCACAGTTTATACTAAAAAGAAATTACGTTAGTGAAGATTATTTTATTAAATGTAAATATATTACCTTGGCTTCCTCGGCGGTGATTCTGTGAATTGTGAATCTACCCTTAACGTCGTAAATTAAACGGAAAAATTCGCCAGTTTTTTCAATGGTCACAACATCTACAACAATAACAGTTAAAAAAAATATTAGTAGTTGTTTCGTTAGTAAATATGAAGTAATTCATATTCATTTAATATTTTAAACAAATAATTTTACTTGCCCATGAAACCAGCAGGGTAATTCGGGTCTGTCCTAACTTTGCCATCAACTTTGATCAACCTTTGCATGACAATCTTTGTAACTTCAGTGTTTGTCAAAGCATATTTCAAACGGTTACGCAGGAAAATAACGAGGGGCAAAGACTCCCGCAATTTGTGGGGCCCAGTGGATGGACGAGGGGCGTAGACTCCACCCAATTTGTCCAACATCCATGCTTTAGGTGCGTTTAAACGCTTCAAATGCTTCTTGGGACCTCTCGCCTAAAATAATAAATAAATACATTGACTTACCATTTATACAACAGTTTTTCTTTCGTCACAATTTTTAATACAACAATTTAAGTCATATTCAAAGAATTTCACGTGTGATGTCCATTGTTTTGGTTATGTAGGGTCACAAATTTGTGTCACAATAAAAATAATATATACACTTTTAAATAAAAATACAGGCACAGAATTATTGCCACTACTTTTTATTATTTAAAGCTGCAATTCTTCTATTTATATTTACCATATTTTAATGGATGAACTTCGATTTAAAAAGTAATGTTACACGACAACTACACTTACCATCTTGAATATTCAACCGGAAAAGAGGTTGGCAACTTTTGGACTGTGTGGACTTCCCCTTAAGAAAGAGATAGCGATATCTGTAGACAAACATTTTAGCGGGTAAATTACAAAAAATGTGAAAAATATAAATAAATAAAACGGGCTTTTAATATGTTATATTTATTATAAATTATATGCAAGTATTTCGAAAAATAATTTGAACATAATATTAATAAGATTTTAATGTATATTTATAAGATTTTTAATTTTTTTTCTTGTTTATTTTTCGCTCTATCATAAACAAACATAAGACATAATAAACAGGATTTATAGATAATATTTTTAAAAGAATGTAAGCATATATTATTTTACATTTTCGTTATATAACTATCAGTGAATTTGATATTTTAATGTATTAATTAATTTAGTATATCGCATCCAAATCTAAATAATTATACAACAATAGCAATTGTACATTAATAGTCCATCTATTAATACATTTGTTTATTGTCTAAAATAACAAGTGATTTAGAAAAATTGTAAAATTCCACATAGATTATAAGAACATGCGATAAAAATAGATTTACTTTATGCTGTTCTCGCATAAAGCTGAAATTCGTATATTGTTTGATATATTATGCTTCGAATCTTTGGAAAATGATCTTGAAAAACACAAGTAGTGAACAAGTGGAAAGACATGGCGACATGGGAAGAAAGTGACAAATTTGAAACGAACGACAACGAAAAAACTAACAATTACGACAATATTATCGTGACACACGATCTCCAGGATTGCATCGACGAGAGTCTGGACAAAGTCTTCGATCAGTTACCCATAATAAATTATTCCAAATACACTGAAGAAAATGTATCAAGACCGGAAAAATTTAGAGAGAAAGATGAGATCTCAGGGTAGGAAAAATCTATTAGATTAAAAATTGCTTAATTTCCTTATTTGGTTTGCTGCTGATCAGCTGTTTGGAAAATACGCCGCCAAATATGAACTATCTTTTGCTATGTTCTAGCCTTTTTATCTCTATTATCTTATCACTTATCTTTAACTTGAGACACAATTTTTAAGCAGTTATTTTAAGCATTTATTATTCAATAACACCAAAAATCTGAAGACATTTATATGTATACTACAGTGTAAAACGTACATTATCCTAACATTTACTTCCTTCAATGCAGATACATTCACCACACGATCTCTGCCAACGAAATATATATGGCAATTCATCCAGGATCCTCCAATACAATGCCAGAAGAACCATCTCACGCAATAATTACAATAGAAAGTACAGATCCAGATACCAATCAGACTCTAGTCAATCGCTACCACTGCGAATTTGATGGATGTGCCAGAACATATAGCACTGTAGGAAATTTGAGAACTCACATGAAAACACATAAAGGTATAAGAGATAATATTAACAATGAGATAAGTACAATAATAATAATATACTTAATATTTACTGCTAACAAAAGGAAAGACATAGTAAGTTAATACATTTATTTATGCACACTGCCGGTGTCTGTGCCGGTATATGTATATAGCGTTAGTGAATTTGACAGTCAAAGATATTTTAGTAAGCTGCCAAATCTATAAAATAAGAGCTAGAATTTCAATTGAATGGGACTGTTTGTGCGTTTTTGGGAGACTCTCTGTGTATTTACTTTCCCAAAAATTCTCACAGGCTAGTAAAAATTAGGAAAGAGTTATTTATGTATTAAGAGCGTAAAGTAATACTTTGTCGCTGACGAAAGAAGTTGACAGCGGCAGCGGAGCGCGGGAAAGAGACAATGACACTTTACGCTCGTAACACATTAATTTTTCTACGTCCATATTTCTAAAAAAAATCTGTCAAGCAGGAAGTAACAAAAAAATTATCTACTGGGTAGTGACTCAAACACCCGAACATAGGACTATAATATGTAAAATTTTTGTAATATCCTGCTTCCGTAATTATTTTAGATAAAAAAATCTTCAAATAAAAGTTGTAGAGCTTTTGTAGGAAACGAATAGTGCCAGAGATGGTAAAATCTGCCTTTAGTAATATTTTATTTAATCAGCAATATTTTTAAATAAAATTCATCCATTTATAAAAGAATATTATACGTCAGATTATACATAGCTGACATCAGTGGCGGATTTAGGGATGGGAGGCAGGGGGCCTAAATGATTTATAAATTAAAAATATTTCTAATATTACCTATTTTATTTTATTTCTAGATCCGCCACTGGATGAAATGTGATGTGATTGTTTGGTTGAAAAAATAGGGACAATAGCTATTTTCTTTTTTATTAATATTAGATCTATAGTTTAAATAAGCGAAATCTTTGTTGATTTATTTTAAATGGAATGGTACATATGTTTTTATATTTTCGGAAAGTATTTAAAATTAACTTTACAATGATGACAAATAATTTAATTTTTATTGCAAAAGTATCCTATATAGTTATTAATTTTTCATAATAATTTTGATATTTCATGTATTATCACTTTGGCATGACAATTCGTACTATCTAAAATTAAAGTAAATTTAAATATAAATAATATTCTTAAATTTTTGACAGTACAAAATAATCGAAAACAAATGAGACGACAGTAAATGTTAAAATATTTCTTCAAATAAATGAAGCCAAATGTCATGGCAAACTGATAATACATATGTTTTCAAATATAATAATTTTAAATAATTAATAACTGGGTTATTTTATTTTTTAATAAAAATGCAAGCATTTGGCGTCATTGTAAAGTTAATTTTAAATACTTTTCAAAAATATAAAAATATATTTAAAATATCAATGCGAAGCCAGAAGTAGAATTCTGGGTCTTTTTGCAACAAAAGGTGGCATTTAACTTATACGCGCAACTTTGCATTTTAAACTAAACGTTTAAAATTAATAATAAAGAAAATACCTATTTGTCCCTATTTTGTCCATCAACCTATATATTAAGAAGTTACAAATTAAAGTTTTGAAAAGATTTTCGATAAAATTGTTCAGTTTTAATTCTTATCATCACATAACAGTTCGAATTAAAATCTTTTATATAATCGTTATATTATTAGAAAATGTTATTCTTCTTTATGAAATAGGTGAATACAGATTCAAATGTTCGGAACCAAACTGCGGCAAAGCATTTCTAACATCTTATAGTTTAAAAATCCATGTTCGAGTCCACACAAAAATTAAACCATTCGAGTGTCACCATGATGGTTGTGAAAAAGCCTTCAACACTTTATATCGTCTTCGGGCACACGAAAGGCTTCATAATGGCGACACTTTTAATTGTGAAAATGATGGCTGCTTGAAATTCTTTACTACTTTAAGCGATTTGAAAAAGCATGTTCGTACGCACACTCAAGAAAGACCTTTCAAGTAAGAAAACAAGTTTTTGGATGGATTTAGTGATCTAAAGATGATAATTTGTTTGTAGATGTTCGAAAGAAGGATGTGGCAAGGCTTTCACAGCAAGTCACCACTTAAAAACACATCTTAGAACCCACAGTGGGGAACGACCTTATACTTGTGCAGAAAGTCATTGTTATAGAGCTTTTTCAACTCCCCATAGTTTAAAAACACACAGTCGCAGACACCAAAAAGATAAAACTGATAAAATAGAACAAATAAAAGATAATACTAGAGATAATAACAACAAAACTAAAACAGAACCTAAAGAAACTGATATAAATGAGGAGGAGAGTAACAAAGGTAGGTTACGACTTTTTAGTTTTAACTTAGTGTAAGTACATTATTCCATTTCAGCTTTGGCAGTCATATACCCCTTGTTACAATCAGACACAAATTCAGACCAAATCACACAGGAAAACCAAATATATATTCTTCCACAAGACGATTCATTTCAAAACCAAAATATCTCAAACTATACTGAAAATATTTTAAATTTTCCAGAACAAAATTCGCTCTACAATTTATTAAACGATCAAATAAACATTGCAGTCGCTAGTCAATCAGAATTCGTACCCAACTTTGAAATACCCAATGAGCTGAAAAACTACGCAACAGTCAACTGTCTCGAGAACATCCCGAATCAGATTTCTTACAACTTGGGTACTGAAAGTGTTGATGCAGATGAAACCTTGAATAATACCGAATCTGTAGCGTTAGAAGATAGTTCTATTATAACAGAAATAGAGAATTCCGGGATTAATATGTTTGATATGGTGATGAAAGTGCCTCAATTTGATGTTAATTTACTCAGCAATGAAATATCAACAAATGATAATGATAGTGATATTTTTTCTCAAAAACCGATCTCAAATAGTAGTAATAATGCGAAAGATGTCCTAAACGATGATTTGGTAAATTTGAATAAACAAATTCGCGCTACGGAAGCAATAGAGATGTCTCTAGTTTGCGAAGAAGAAGTCCCGTCGCAATGGGTTGACGTTATGTCTTTAGCAGCTTCTCAAAATCCTGCTAATATATTTGAACCTCCTTTAATTAACGAAAATCCCTTAAGTGCAATACCTACTGCAATCCAAAGTTATATTAACATTGAACAACCTTATAATAACTTACAATTCTTTGAAAATAACAAACAAAACGTTCAAAACGTTGAAAAAGAAATCCAAGGTGCCATAGATAAAATAACGGAAAATGATTATTATAACCGAAATAACATTTTGAAAACCTTAACAGCAGATGCAAATATTTGCAACTGCGTTGATTGTAAATGTGGCCCCGAAAATAACTGTCAAAATTCAGATTGTTGTAACAATGAAATAGTACAAAACAATAACAATTGTGGCACGCAAAACAATAAAATGTTATTGAAATGTCCTTGTACAACTTCTAACGTAAATTCTGAATGTTGTGTTATGGTTTGTTTGAAATCTTTAGACCAACTGAGACAAGTTTTAAATCTTGCAAATAAATGTTGTTCTTTGCAGTCCTTAACAATGGGACTTACAAATAATAACGGCGAATGCTTTACGCAAAAATAAAGTCTAAATTTCGTAACGCGTGTTGACTAATTTAGTACGTAGCCTACGTTATTAATACAAGGCCGGGAAGCAACTCAAATTTTGTTTAAAAATCTGGCCAAAAACTCTAGTTCCAAAATTGTTGATGGGGGCGTAACTTATATACTACACTATTCGCAAGGTAAATTAATTAATAATTCAATGGAAGCAAGCGGTGGTGATATAGAGTAACTATAGCGCCACCATAGCCATGAACTTTCTAGAACTATGTAATAAAATTTGTGTACTTTAGTATGCTCGCGCTAGCCCAAAGTACTCATAATTGGAGAATCCGGTATTAAAAATGACAGATAGTTACTTAAAACTATCTTGTATTTGGATTCTTCTTTTAAATAATACGTTCTTGTTATGTTCTTATAGTTTACCAAAGGATGAAAGAAAAAAAGAATAATAAAATTTAAGTCCAAATATAAAACAAGTATTTGTTTATATCATTTTGTGAAAAACGAATTTTTAGTTATACAGTTGGTAAAAATTATAATACCATTATCATTGATAATATTTTGGAAAAGGTAGGAAAAGGCGATAGAAGTAGAAGATGCTAGCCGTTAAGCGTTCGGCCATTGATATGCATTTGAGAACCCATTGATTTTTATTACAGATTGGACATAAATTATTTTAAACTTTTCGAGACAATGGTTCAGTTTTTCTGATATTATAGGAATCAGGAATGATTGATAAAAATTGTTGCAACAGTTTATAGCGCCAATATTGTCATACGTAATATAACAAGTGATATGGTTATCATCAATGATATTTTTGAGTGGAATCGAGTTGCTGCTTCGGTTTCATGGGCTATATCTTCGATTATTAATATCACGAGCTTATATTTAATCAGAGAATATAATGAATTTTTGTTAAAATTAATTGTCAAATGTAAAACGTAACGAATATAAATAAATAAAATAAATATATCATCACGGCATATCACCCATTTCTGGGTGTGCCACAGTTTGCTTTATCGCAGATATCGGTAATGATGATGATATATTTGTACCGTGCGGGTGCTTACCAGGGGTCACATCACGGGCACTCATTGCTAGCGTGGAGAGTGCACCACAGGTGTCACTTTTGTGCCATTTAAAACTCGAAATATTTGGCGTCGGTCGGGATCGAACCCGGTTCCTCAGGTTCGCGACAAGACACTCAGGCACGCGGCCAGGGTGATAATTTCTTTGTTTTTTTATCATCGATGTGATAGACATGTAACTAGGGGGATTCTGAATGCTGATTGGCGGAAAACTTGTCACGTGACTAATGAATTATATTCTCATTACAATAATAATAAATAAATAAAATAAATAAATATATCATCACGGCATATTACCCATTTCTGGGTGTGCCAATCTGCTTTATCGCAGATATCGGTAATGATGATGACATATCTATACCGTGCGGGCGCTTACCAGGCGTCACCTCACGGGCACTCATTGCTGGCGTGGAGAGTGCACCACATGGGTCACGTTTGTGCCATTTAAAATTCGAAATATTTGGCGTCGGTCGGGATCGAACCCGGTACCCCCAGGTAGAATGCTAAAAGGCAACTACGTTGAAACTTATGAGACGAATTTGAAATGATTCACCCATATTCTGTAACACAATCGATAACTTTTATCGATCGATAAGAAATTGTAGCCAATAATTACAGCAGACACTGAATAAAAAATAAAACTGACAGATGATACATTTGTTTCTATTTGTCAAAAATTATTATCGATCGATAAGTATTATCGACGGAGTTATAGAATAAGGGTGATTATCACAAAACACATAGGTAACGTAAAAAATGACATCTAGAATGTCACGCCAAAACGGTGAGTTTGGAATTAGAATTTCTGTTGGGCAGATATTTTAATGTTTCTCGGCCTTGTATTAATAACGTAGGCTACGTTTAGTATTATTTTCGCAGCAATTTAGTGATTTTAGATCTCTGCATATTAATAGCTTAACCGAACTGAGATTGTATTACAAATTTACTAGTCATTGTTTAAGATATTTGTACTTTATCGTAATGTGATGTATCCCAAACGTGCCACTATACAATGTAATAAAAATAAACTATAACTATATATTGTTTTTATTTTTATATATTTACAAAAAAGTTAAAATATAATAATTAAATAATTATTGATGTCATTCATATCATCATTTTTTTCCGCCTTTCTTTTCTTCTCTTATTTTAGCTTTGCTTTTTTTGCGGAAGATTTCTTTTCTTTCCCGCTTTTCTCTTTGTTGCTTCTTAGCTTCCTGGATAGCCATTTCCGCTTGATGGCGCGACATCCGTTTAGCCATTTCTTCTTTAAGTTGCGCTTGTTTATGTTCATAAGACGCACGCAGCATTTTCAACATTTTTGCCACCTTTAAAACACAAAATAAACAAAAATAATAAACACAATTATTGTGAGTACCTTTTGTTCGTGAGGTTCGCGAACGACTGCGACTCGTTTCTTTTCTATGTTTGGTTTTAGGTCTTGCTTGAGGGGAGCGAATTTAGGTTTATCACGATAAGGAAGTACTTTTTGAAGTTTCCTAGGAATTACTAACGGTTTGGATGGCTTTTCTTCCCTTTCAATTGGCTAAAAAGAAGAAATTATGTAATTTTGTACAAAAACAAAAGAAAAAAACAACATACAGTGTATAAACTGTCAAAGTTAGGCTCATTTTTAACTCCTTTTTCTCGTTTTATTTCTCCTGTGGTACGTATACCTCTCCAAGCATTCTTTTTATCTTGGGGTAATAATAAAGTAGTAACAGGACAATAAAATTTAGGTACGTCAACTTTGTACCACGTTCGACAAAATACTATATCACTTAACAATATTTTATCTTCAAAAGTTGCCCTGAAGCAACCTTCAGGTTTACTAACTGCTTTTTTTATTTGCCCGCGAATACCTGAAACTGTTTTTATTCGAGCGCCTTCAAACTTAGCGACTTCCAGGGCCGAATTGAACATATCTACAACACAAAATTGTTATTGTCATGAAATCAGTAAGAATGTTGCTAAAAACCTTTGATGAAAGCAGTCTTTTTGAAAATTTTCATGGGATGGCCTATAAGTTTTAATTTTTTCATGATTTGTGTTGATTTTTCTAATTCTTGTACACTGCCGGTAGCAGCAATTCTAAAACCTAATTGTTTGACATTCTAAAACAATAAAAATTAGTATTCTAAATTTATGAATTTGTAAAATATTTACTTCTAATCGATTGTCCACGGTTTGTAACGCAATGAATCCACTTCCCTGTGGTGTAATAGGGCCCCAAAAATGGGCATTGCAGTTTACATGTTCAGGAGTATATTTTAAATATCTGTATTTCAAATCGTCTTCAAGTTTAGAAAATAAAGGTATCGTCTGAAATCTTCTCCAACCCAAAGAAACTATTATCGGATCTGCAGTTTTTAATATTTTTTTGTACCACCGATGCTTTTTTATTTTAACATTAACATATCCAATATTTTCTTCCCCTATGTTAAGCGCACCAATAACTATTGGATATGTAGGATCAAAATTCGTTATGAATTCTGATGGAACATCTTGAAATTCTATTCTAACGTACATTCCCGCTCGAAAACCTTCGATTTGTACGCGAAGATCGTCTGGCATATCTTCAAACACTTGTTTGTTGATTTGTGCTTGTTTTTCTGCAGTTGTTTTCAAGTCGTCATAGTAACTGGTGTTTTCAGTGTTGTCATATTCTGAATCGAATTTTTCTTTAAGTTTTCGTTTCTTTTCCATTAATGCTTCTTTATCTTGTGGTGTTTCTTCTTCTAATTTTCGTTTTTCTCCTTGTTTAGGTTGTTGAGGTGTGGCTACATGTTTTTCCCCTGTTTCTAGATCTTCAAAGTCGCCGAAAATTTCAGAATCATCATCGCTGAAGTCTTTCATGTCGTCCAGTTGTAATAATTCACTAGCATCTTCACTCTGCTTCCATTTACCAGTCACAAAACAGTTTTGTATCAAAATTTTGTTATCATCGTTCAGCCAGTCTTTTGCTTCTTTATCCCAAGTGTTAAAAAGAGAAGATTCCTGAAGATTCATCTTCTCTTTTTCTTCAGTTTTGCGTTTTTGGTTCGATGAGACAACTCTGAAAAGACCGCCAATGTCGTCATCTTCTTGGGGTTCTTTAGACGAATCATCGTCTAAATTAAAGTTATGTTTGTCAAAAACTCCGTAAACTAATTTCATAATGTTTTGAGTTGTTCGTTGACGGTCTAAAAATGCATCGCGAGCCTTTTTGGCCAAGTTTTCTTTCCATTTGACGGCCATATCTTCTTCGTCGCTTGAAGAAGATTCAGATGGATATTCATTATTTTGAAGATTTAATTCGTTAGGATCTTCGTCTAATACATCCATGTCCTCTTTATTTGAAAATATTTCAATTTCTTCATTATCTTCATCGTCAAATTTGTCTTCCTGAATTGTTTTATCATCCCTAGAAGATTTATGTTTATTTTTCTTTTTGTGAGATATCTTTTCAATATCAACTATTTTTTCTTTCTTCATTTTCGTGATACCAACTAAATTTTCACCAAATTCCTCTTTATTTGAAGATATTTCCATTTTTTCATTATCTTTATTTCCAAATTCGTTTTCCTGAATTGTTTTATCATCTCTGGAAGATTTATGTTTATTTTTCTTTTTGTGAGATATCTTTTCAATATCAACTATTTTTTCTTTCTTCATTTTTGTGAGACCAACTAAATTTTTACCAATTTCCTCTTTATTTGAAGAAATTTCCATTTTTTCATTATCTTCATCTTCAAATTTGTCTTCCTGAATTGTTTTATCATCTCTGGAAGATTTATGTTTATTTTTCTTTTTGTGAGATATCTTTTCAATATCAACTATTTTTTCTTTCTTCATTTGCGTGACACCAACTAAATTTTCACCAAATTCCTCTTTATTTGAAGATATTTCCAATTTTTCATTATCTTTATCTCCAAAGTCGTCTTCCTCAATTGTTTTATCATCTCTGGAAGATTTATGTTTATTTTTCTTTTTGTGAGATATCTTTTCAGTATCAACTATTTTTTCTTTCTTTATTTTTGTGACACCAACTAAATTTTTACAAATTTCCTCTTTATTTGAAGAAATTTCCATTTTTTCATTATCTTCATCTTCAAATTTGTCTTCCTGAATTGTTTTATCATCTCTGGAAGATTTTTGTTTATTTTTCTTTTTGTGTGATAGCTCTTCAATATCAACTATTTTTTCTTTCTTCTTCATTTTCGTGACACCAACTAAACTTTCACCAGACTCTAATGAAATATCATCAGGTACATCAGATTCTTCATCAGTATCTTCATCTTCATCATCACTTTCTTCGTTTGAATTTTCCTCTTCTAAGTCAGAAGTTTGGGGTTTCTTTTTTTCCAAATACTTTAAAGCATTTGCTACTTTATTATGCACATCTTTATCTTTATTTTCTTTTAATACTGTGTATTCTGTGTTTTTATTATCATAACCTTCATCTTCATCAGATGAATCTTGATTTGATAAATTTTCGGCGAATGATTCGTCATTTTGTTCGAATATAACTTTTCTTCTCGTCCGACCAGAATGAACAATAGTTTCTTCTTTCATGCCGGAATAATCTTTTCTAAGTTCGTCTAACTCTTCATCGAGATCACTATCAACAGTATTTTTGACAACAGTAGTCGTTGAAGATTTTGTAGAAACTTTTTTATATTCTGTAAAATCTTCGGCTGTGAGTTTCTTTCCGCCCGTGAAAATTTGCATTTCCGAGTGTTGCATTTTGACATCGAGCGTTTCTTTAGTGTCTATTAAATTAGAGACTAAATTTTTTGATTCATCCTTGACTTCTTGGTCTTTTTTATGACTATGCGAACCTCCCAATTCGACATAGACTGCGTCTTTGTCGTAAACTATACCACCAACACCAGAAAATGGTGCAT
Source organism: Ophonus ardosiacus (assembly GCA_943142095.1). Lineage (NCBI taxonomy): Eukaryota > Metazoa > Arthropoda > Insecta > Coleoptera > Carabidae > Ophonus > Ophonus ardosiacus. The sequence goes on along the minus strand of OW964829.1, from coordinate 44,929,437 downwards.
AGATTAGTTTTTCTTTTTCGACTAAAGAACGTTTTTTGATGACGTCTGGTAGTGGACATGGATCAGGAAGATAAGATATATCATGAATTTTTAAATCGCCTAAACCTGCTATATGTACAGAAGTGTTTTTGACTAACGGAACCCCGCGGACGTATCCGTATAACGAAATATTTCTGTCACATTTTGGGTTTTGTCTAATAAGTTCTTGATTAGTTAGATCTTCATATCGATCGCCCAAAAGGTAACTATGTGTAGTTCGCCAAGTCAAGGGACGAAATTTAATTATGGAAATAAATCGCCCTAAATTTTTTATTTCGTTTCTAAGATATTCGCCGTGAACTATACCAGAAAGATAAAATAATTTAGCCCCCGGATAAACTTCTGTCCAAAATCGATGCTTTAAAACTTTTTTAGTGTTTTTTAACGTTTTATTATTTTTAATCATATCTAAATGAGTTAAAACACCCATAATTCTGGGCATTCCATGAACCTGGCAAATATTCAAAAACTCAAATATTTCCATTTCAAAACCGAAACTAGCGTCGCATAATAATAAAACTAAATCGGCTACTTTTGCTGTATCAATCATTGAGTTTATATCATTATTACATTCTATTAATGTGATTCTTCTTTTTTTGCCAGTTACAATAGTAACTGGTCCTTTAATATCGGTTAAAGGTGATTTAGTGAATAGTCTAATAAGATTGTTGATGACTGTGCTCTTGCCAACTTTTGGGGGCCCAACAATTGCTATCAAAATGGGGGGAGGTTCTACTGGAGTTCTGTCTATAACAGGTATGTGTTGTTTCTTAGTTTGAATGTCCTGTTTTCTTCTAAATCTTCTTTCGGCTCTGACTGCGGAATTGAAGGCAAATGCTTTTGGGTTACGCTGTTTGTCGCTGAGTTCTTGGGGAGCATTTTCAGCATCTTTCTTCAGCTTTTTCTTGTCCGCTTTTCTCCCTACAAAATAATAAAAGGGTAAAAAAGAGTTGTTTCAAATTATTTTTTTATTATACCAGAATGTCGGTCTCTATGTGATTTCTTTTTATCAAAAGCACTATCGTCTTCGCCCATTTTAAGTATATATTAATCAGTTAATGTAAAATCACATAAATACTGTTTAATGTTAACCAGGTTAGCTATCAAAAACACGTGTTGAAAAACCCGCTTTACACTAGAAATTTGTTAAATTAAAAGTCCCAAATTCGAGTTCAGTTGTTTTAAAAATCTTAGAAACAAACCAAAATTAATAATTTTTCAGTTATAGGTTTTCATAAAATACGTTATTAAATATTAATATGTACAAATAATTAAAGAAAACTTAAAAGATTAATATTATTTCTCTGAACAGTTTACAAAATTGTACGTAGATGGTAGCAGTAGGATTAATGTAATAGCGTGCGTGAGTTTTTATATTCTTGTCTTTACACACAGTCATAGTAGTCCTTAAGAAATATTGTGAAACTAATTAAAAGTTGTGCTGATAATTGTAAAAGAATAATAAAGAAACAATGGCAGATGAAGATTTCGATGGAGACGAGTAAGTACGATCAAAATATTCATTGTAAACACATGTTAACGTTGAGGTTATTTATTTTAGCGCCGTAGACGATTTCGACGACGATGTAGATGAGGACAACATTGAAGAATTAGATCAACCAGATGTGAATGATTAAAAACACACAATAAACTTTGTTATTAACTAAATTTCTTGCAGGAAGAAGGGGATAATATAGATATTTTAGCCCCAGGTCAGGCAGGAGGTGGTGTGCCCAAATCCAAACGTATAACGACTAAATATATGACGAAATATGAGCGGGCTAGGGTTTTAGGTACAAGAGCGTTACAAATAGCAATGTGCGCCCCCGTTATGGTAGAATTAGAAGGAGAAACAGATCCACTGCAGATTGCAATGAAAGAATTGAAACAGAGAAAAATTCCTATTATTATAAGAAGATATTTGCCAGACAATTCTTATGAGGATTGGGGAATAGATGAATTAATTATAATTGACCATTAAATAAAACTTTATTTGTATCACATAATTTTAAGTATTTTGTATAATAAATATATAATAAGTAATTTTATGGCACTAAAATCCTTCTTTGATAAATACAATATCCCCTCCTTGTTTTTTATTTGTAAAGCAACGTTTTCGAAGTTCTTTTGAAAGAGATTTTGGTCCACAACAAAATAAATATACTTCTTGTTTTCTATATAGCAAATTAAATATTCTAAATTCTTCTTTCCAGTTTGGTCGCTCGGTTCGTATTCTTGAACGCAATTTATGGTTTTTGAATATTGTATCCACTAATTCTTTTTTGAATGTTACAAATATTTGGATTTGAAATCGGTCTGGTTCATTATTTTCCCAAAACTAAAACAAAATTATCAAACTACGTTTTATAAATGTAATTATATTACATACTTTAATTTGCAGGTCGCATAAAAGTTTGGAATACCATAAAAGTTGATTTGGATCTCTTGTCAACCACAATAAATGCAATCTTTTTGGATATTTACTTGTTGTTATTCTAAAAATAAATACATGTTTTACATTTTTAAAAACATTGAATTATTCGTAAAATTGATTCTTAAATTCTAATTTATCAAAACGTTCGATAGATGGCTATACTAGTACGGAATTATCTAGGAGGAAGGAGGAATTATACTTTCATTTCACGTAAAAAATAATAGATAGCGCTTTGAGAGCCAACAGTTTCTACGTGATTTAAATTCGTGAAACCAGTATTGTGGTCAGTAACACATATTTTTATCTGTAAAAATGCACAAGACCTGAATATTATAAATTACAACAAACCATGGATAAACATCTCTTATGCCCAATTGCACACTTCAATTTTATAGTAAGCTTAAACAGAAAATGCAAATCGAATTTTGTCAAATTAAGAACTTAAAATTTAGGCGCCATCGGTGCATCCGGGCATTAATTCTTTAGACTTTATTTGATAACTGACAATTGACGAGCGTTTTTGTAAACTAGATTTGCAATCTGAGTAATCAAAGGACAGAATTTATATCCCTATATAAACCAACGCTATTTTCTTATCTATAGTTTTGAGATCAATTCAAAAATATGTACTTACAATAGATGTTGTAATGTTGCAACAAAAGAAGTAATTCCTATACCAGCTGCTACACAAATAACATATGTCTTGTTTTTTATTTCTTGCATTGGACTAGAAAACGGTCCATCCACTAAAAACTTTAATGGTTCGTGGTATAGTCTACATATATAACTTTGATTTTGGTTGAAAATAAATGGATTTTTAATTAATGTACTTAATTTTTTTGTCCAGTCTCCACGAATACTTATAAGTAATTCGAAAGTGTAGTTTTGTCTAGTTGGACACTAAAATAAAAGTAATAATTTTTGAATTTATTAAAAGTACAATATATTCATATTACTTTTGTAACAGTAAATGGATGCCACTCAATTCTCGATATTTTAGAATTTTGTATTAAAACATATTGTCCACAATCTATTTTAAAATTGTATGGAGATCTTAGTTTTAAATGTATAGTTTTGTTTAAACAATAAGCTGATATTGCTTCCATGTTATTGTTTTTATATTTTCTGTAAGTAATTTCAAAAGTGTATATTGATAATGCGAGTAAAATCCACACCCAACCCTAAAAAAAACATTAAAATATATAGGATGAAAACGACAACCCGTGACAGACGTTCAACATTGGAAACAGTTTATTTCAAATTATATTTTATATACGAAGAATTTTTGAGCATAATTTTTTTTGTTCTAAAATTTTGTAATTGACGCATTTGATAACTCATGCCCATTTGCACCACCGACATTTAAATTTAAACTTGGTTTTATTCAGCTTGCCAATTAAATTCAAGTTAATATTAATTAAACATTTTTTTAATTGCTGTGTAACATTGAATTGACTCAGTAAATTGAAGTTTAAATTTTAAGTGTTACCAGTTCAACTGGACATGAGTAAACTAAATTCAAAATTTTGTCAGTATAAAAATTCAAGAGTATGTATGTACCTCACAAAAAAAAAAACAAGTACGTAATATACAAATATCTCAGAAGCTAAAATTGATATTAATTTGGGGTTTGAAAATTTTAAATCGTTGAGACGTATATAAAAAAGTATAAAAAGCAGATATTTGAATATTTAAAAAAAATGCCCAAAGGTGAGTGTTTGAGCTTCAAAAATAGGTACAGTTACACTGATACAGAGTTGTGGGAACCAGCATTTTTTCTGTGGAAGGGCTCCGCTACCATATACTTATTAACTAATATATTGCTAATGCTCGCATCTTTCCCATAAGAGTAGGTGAAGGAAACACTGTGAAATGGAAACATCATTTCTGCATAAGTCTATCTCTCACAAACACCCAACCGGCAATTATGCCCATGCTCGGAAATCTCGACTATTATTGGCTAACGCTGACAGCGTCGCTGGCTGGGCTGTGTTCCAAAATCCTGCTCTTAGAGTACGAAATTATTCAAAGTCGTTTCAAAACTAATAACCTTACTCTCAGAGTTTACTCAACCGGTTCCAAAACAGCCAGAGTTTACTCCAAAGTGATGTTCTACTTACTCTACTAACGAGGAGGGTATAGAAATTACTCCACAATATTTTCAAACGTAGATGCTCACGATTTTCAACATATGAAAATAATTTGCCTTCTTGAGGAAGAAAACATGCTTTTGGTTGAAAATAAATATAAGTAAATACGTTGGCGTGTATTACGAGTATACTTTTATAATAAAAATAATGTTGTAATTATAAGTACTTTTGTTAGTTTTATAAAATTATTTTTAATTTAGTTTCAATTTTTTATTTCAACAAAACTATCATTTGTTCCAAAATACAACACATCATACTCTATGCCAAAACTAGGTATTCTAGGTTTTGGAACGCTGCCCTGGTGATGCAGCGAGCACATGGTTTGACTTTGACGTTTGATTTCATTTCTGTTTGTAGTTGCACTTCGAAAGCATTTACTTTGTGTTTCATACAGTAATTTATTGTCACCTAAATAAATTAATCCTGACCAGATTGTATTCCTATTATTTTTACAGTACACTAAAGTAAATTATTTAATTCAAATTTAGCACTAGAATATGTCAATGTTTTTTATTATGACTAACATTTATATTCAAGAATTTACATACAAAATAAATAGTAGGTACATTGTTTAATTTCTCAATTTTAAATTAAAAATTTCTCGCGCTAGTCGTTAATAAACAGAACTCTGTGATTCGCAAAAAGTGATCATGATTTTCTCGTTAGCCAATAGTAGTCAAGGTTTCCAAGCATGCGCATAATTCGCGGTTGGGTGTTTGTGTGAGATAGACTTATGCAGAAATGATATTTCCATTTCACAGTGTTTCCTTCAAGAAATGCAAAGGATCCGCAATATATTAGTTAATAGGTATATGTCCGCTACTATAAATCCATTCCGTCTACCAAGTTAAATGCCTATGTCACGGATTCTCGTAGTCACTGAATATGTACGATATCTTACTTGTGTGGACATGCACTTGAATTTCGGTGGACTTCTGCAAAAAACCGGAAACCCCTTCTTTTCCAAACTTGTTCCATTCACCATGACACATCCGGGTTCGTGTTGATTAATATTCGATTGTTCTTTCAATACACCACTTAAGAGTAAATGCAACAATTATTTTTTAATAATTAATATTTTGTTTGTTGATACGTACCTACCTAAATGGATGTGTAAATAATAGAAGCAAATATACTATGAATAAATGGTGGGTAACGTAGAAGGTGTTGAAGTGTTTTGATCTGAACGAAGATATCGAAGTTATTGTGATTATAAGGAGGATAATTAGCATTAATATGCCGGAGTATCCTGTCCAAGTACATATTAACATGGCTGGATTCTAAAAAGAAAACAAGTATATTTTTAAAATTTTAAATGATATTACTGTATATAAGTACCTATTTATAGTAAATTTAAGTGTATCATTTTCTTATAATGTTTTCCGAGAATACGAGTATGATGTCATTTATTTAAAGAAAATGACTCATATGTGATTTTAAAATAAAATAAATTGTGGTGTATGATATCATACATACATTTATGTGACATATCAAAAGTTTTGAATTTTTTGTCTGTATATCGTCGAAAATTCGACACCAAAAATATTTCGTTATGTTAATGATAATAAGCAATGTTAAATTACACATAAAGGCTCATATTTTATATTATGTCCGGTTTTAAGGAATTAATAAAATTCCCTACAAACAAGCTTTATTTTATTTTAAAACAAAGAAAAGTATTTACCTACATTATACAGCGTGTCTCACAACTCGCGCCACAGACGAAACTGACACGTGCCGACGACAATAGGTTGCCAACAAATAGAAGAAAATAATTTGCGGCTGCTTGCATAACGGAGTTACAAGACTTTTTAATCCACCAATCCCGGAAGGATATCTTGAGGTGTGATGATATTACAAAATAAAATTGGTTGCTAGGTTTTAAAAATACTACTAGTGAGTTACAAAATTTGTTTGACTTACTGTAGTTTTGACTTTTCACTGTCAACAAATATAGGTTAGCGAAGGTGTCATCCGAGATCATCATTTATATCGTACAGTGCAACGTGTTGTAGCAGCTGTGTAAAATGTGTTAAACAAAAATATTATTGTCCACATTCTCCGAAAATTATAATCATTTCTAAGTAATCAGCGGCTGAATACATGGTAAGAATTTGCCTTTTTTTATTCACCTTGTCAAATTTAATTTGATACTGACATTTTTCGAAAATTACAGTCGCCCACACTTTTTAAAAAAGATTTGATTTGTATAAAACCATAGTAACGTAAAATTACGGCAAACACACGTTAAAGGTGTAGGTCTCTGATTGGTCAATTTTAAGACGTCTTTTGTCTAATATCTTTTAAGCTAGATTTTTTTTCTTCGAAATTACACATCCGAGTGTATAGTATTATGCTCTTTAATGTGACAATGGACCGAATTCAGCACTCCTCTTTAAATAATGAATTTTAGGGCCGGTATTATAAACGTCCAGTTAAATTTAGTTTCATGGTAAATTTAATAAAATGGACAAATTCGAATCAATTTCCTTGTTCTTATGACATTTAAATTTGGTATCGTTGTGTATCCTGAACTAAAAACACCGATTCCCTAAATTTCCGCTCAAATCTATTACGATTATCTTAAAAAGTCCTCTGCCTAGGTTAACTTTGGTTATTAACATTCATTTGTATCTCTCAAGATATTCTTGGTGTCGGACTTTTGGCGATCAATCTGTGTACTATAAATCTTTACTTACTTGTCCTTTATATTTTGCCAGATTAATTTCAGGATACGTTTCAGTGTAATGCTTAGAAAAATTAATTATATTCATCATATGAGCTCCTGAATGTACCACTGCAAAAGGACTTACGTCATATTTACATCTAAATAGAGCATCCATTCAATCTTACGTGAAAAAATAATCAACGTTGCAGCTATGTTCATATGCATGGCTTTAACATTAGATAGCCAACATGTTAATAGACTGAAAGACACTTTAGCAAATACATAGTGCAGGTTTGTATGAATAGAGCGGCAAATAGGAAGAAGGATTAGAACACTGCATGTTGTGAGAACTGGGGCGGTACCTCGAGATATACACAGCCATCTCTAAAAAGGAAGTCATATAATTAAACATTCAAAGCAGTTTTTTTAAATGGTAACGATTTTTAGACTCTTATAAAGAGTTTTCCAAGAAAAAACAGAAAATATCAAATAAATCTTCGAATAGCTTATTCATAGAATAAGTAAATATTATCGCAACAAAATACGATAGCTAGAATAAATACCGGCTTTTATTTTATGGTTTCGATGCAATATTTTTCTCTTAATCGACGAATAAACTATTCGAAGATTTATTTGATATTGGCGAAAACGGGCATAAGTTAATTATGAAAGCATGTAAAACAAAAATATTTTGCCAGAATTACTATCTATGGAGTTAGTTATGCGTTGTACGCTTATTTAAATAACACCCTGCATATATAATTAAAATATATATAGAGTGCCACCATTGGGATCTCGAGAACTATAAGAGATACGACGTCGGTTAAATGGAACTTTTTGTGCGCCTTTGGGAGGCCATCTCAGATGTGCTTTTGTTTTTCAAAAAATTCTCATAGGGCACTAGATAAAGACGAAAAACTGAATATTGTTGATTTTTTCTTTTTCAAATAACTTCTAAACTATTAGTAATTGAGAAAAATATTTCAAATATAAAAGATAGATATTTTTATTAGCTAACCAGTGACGTACGAAATAAATTTTTATATCCGTAAATTTTCGAGATATAACACAAAGTTATATTTTTTTAAATGGAACCCATATTTGATTTCAGTCTCAAAAAAATCATTATTTTTTCTCTTTTCAATGATGTAATGGTTATTATGCCATTTTTTTAGTGTTTTCTATTTTCTGTGTTCGTACCTACTTTTGAAATATCTTATAATGTTACAATTATTCCAAAATCATACAATAATATATATATATATATATATATATATATACAGTATGTCCCCGAATTGAGTTTACAAGAGTAAAAATATTTTTATTTTTGATTTTACGAAAAAAGGCCAAGGGAAAAAAAAATTTTGCTTGAATTAAAACGCATGTTTCAGTTATTAAAACTTTTAATTAATGTAAGGTTCTTTTATTATAACGTTTTTCGTATTTTGTCCTAATAATACAGTTATTACATTGAATCTAACATGATTTTAGTTAGCTTTGAAATATTGACAAATGATTATTAATTCTAATTTCAGAAAAAAAAGAGTTAATTGAATAAACTACAAGTATTTTGATTTTCGTCGTTTTTACCTTCCGTAAAAGGAAGGTATTGTCTTTGGTCAAAAAATTCGTTGGTGAGTTTTTAATGAATAAGCACGTTTTAGGGCCCCTAGAATACGAATTTACTATTTTTAAGATGATGTCTGTGTGTGTGTGTGTGTGTGTGTGTGTGTGTGTGTGTGTGTGTGTGTGTGTGTGTGTGTGTGTGTGTGTGTGTGTGTGTGTGTGTGTGTCCGTGTGTGTGTCCGTGTGTGTGTCCGTGTGTGTGTCCGTGTGTGACAAATTTTTCTCCGACGATAACTCCAATACTACAATTCTAAAAATTATAATTCTTTCGTATTCCTCTTCTTTACATCCATATGAAGAGCTGATTAGATTTTGGTTATAATTGATCCACCGGAAGTACCCTTATTTGAAGTTTTTAACAGTTTTTCTTGAAAAAACGCAGTTAAATATTATTTTTTGACATTTTGTTATTATATATATTAAAGAAAATACTCTTCTCTATACAGTTTGATTATACATTTTCCTTCATATTCAATAGATGTAAATTTAAAGCATTATAAAGAAATTAATTTTCAAAAATTAGTCAGCTTTGCTGTTTATCATGGAAACAGCTGACATAATTATTCAAAAAAATTTAATTGACAGATGTCAGTTGCAAGTGCAAAACCAAATATGGACAAAAAAAAGTATAGGATCTAAAATTGGTATGTCATAGTGTTGCTCGCAAGTGATACGCAGAGAAAGGCCAAAGAGAAGATGGAAGGACATTACTTAGTGTAGTTTATGTTATAATTTTATTGGATTTATAGAACCTTTTAAAATGAACTTTGGGTATGGAATTTGTAAAAAGTTGTATGTGTTTTTACATGATATTATATAGAATCTGTTCCAAGGACCTTTTGGTATGGGATTTGTACAAAATACATCGAATTGACGGAAGGTCTTGTGCTGGCCACAACAGATTTTTTTTTTCTGAAATTAGAATTAATAATCATTTGTCAATATTTCAAAGCTAACTAAAATCATGTTAGATTCAATGTAATAACTGTATTATTAGGACAAAATACGAAAAAACGTTATAATAAAAGAACCTTACATTAATTAAAAGTTTTAATAACAATTAAAGCAAAAATTTTTCTTCCCTTGGCATTTTTTCGTAAAATCAAAATAAAAATTTTTTTTCTCTTGTAAACTCAATCCGGGGACATACTCTATATATATAAGTTCTGTGTAAGAACAATACTACATTGAAATTATATATAAAAACACGATAGGTAATATATTTTTTAAAAACTTAAAATAAACCTACCCCCAGAATGCTTCTTAAGTAATAATACTGAGGCTTGATTTTCATTTTTCTGTAAGTATTCCAAAAGACAAGACATGTAAAAGAAATCCACATTATCTGAAAAGAAAAATTACTGATGTACATATTACATTGCATAACCGAATATAGTAAACGCTGCAGAAATGAAAAGTTGAATGACTCATTATAAGACTTATTTAATAGAGCACGATCATACATTAATCTCTTGGCTAAGAGCTACAAAATGATCAAAATGTATCAGGCAATGAATCATGTTTAATTTAAGACACAGAAGACTTTCATTTATTATGTTAACAATCCATTTCAACAGTTTTATAAATAGTTTTGTTTTAACTTAAAATAAAAACTAGGCACCAATATTATTAATTAACTTGTGTGTTTTGTATATTTTCTTATCATACATACCAGTGGTAAATACTTCCAAACAACACTTTTGCAATATTTGAACCATTTTTTAACACATCTTTTTTTCGCCATTTTAAATCTGATCACTGATTACAACAATGAAACTCTGTAATTTCCATTACAACAATGATGAGTCTTAGCAGCTGATGTCTTTTTGTTGCATTCCGAAAACGAAAGTGGTTCTTTCTGGTTCGTGGTTGATGTAACACTGAATGGTTGTGGTGGTTCTTTAACTTATACATGGTTTAAGTGTGAGTATAGTGCTTGTAGGAGTGTATAAGGAGCGGCCCATTAAATAAATTGATGATCTGTGAAGATGGTGCCATTAAATAAAATAGATTTTTAATACAAAATGATGAATTATTTGAACATTGTTAAATAAATAAGAAAGTCTCAAAATTTATCACAATTTCATATTCATATTTTAATTCTGGTCATTAAATTTTTGTTTCACGTATGCCGACATTTCCATAGTTAGACGCGACATCCTGGTGTTCCATTAGTGCACAATTACAACGTAAAATATACTGTTCAACTTCAGAAAACGTCATTTTTCAGTATAATCAATTTAATTTGAGAATCAGAACTCGTTAATAGTTATTTAACTATCAAGGGTGTTAATGAGAGTGATTAAAGTGTTGAGATTATTAATCGCCAATTAACACACGTGTTAGATACAATATTTTTTAGTAAACCGTATCTTACTGAAATGGAAAATCCAATTTCATTCCATGACCGATCTTTATTTCTTTATTCGAACAATAATATTCACATGAACTGTTCATGGTTTAAATATGTAAACAATAATACAAAACTAAAATTCAATGAACGTATGTCTCTACATGATTCTACATCTTCGGTGTATTTCTAATAGTTTTCTTACTTTACCTTTTCTAGGGCTTTAAACTGTTGCAATCTATTACTTATTACTGACTAAAACCTGTACTAGAGAAATCAAACTATGAACTCGAAAATTGACTAACAATAAGTGATATTAAAAATCAGGAGGGACGTAAATATACGGTAAACGTTTGAGAGAAGCACAAAACTACCCTTATATTATAATTCTTGAACGATTTAAGATATCGCGCTTAAATTTACAGAAATTAGTACTTTCAGACCAATAGCTATTGATTTATAATTAGATAAATCAGATATTTATGCCCTTGATATTAAATACGTTGACCAAAATATGAAGTACTATAATTCATGAACGGTTTGACATATTGGTATGAAATTGTATATAGTGATGCCGCGAGACGAGATACAGCGAGAAACAATCCACTCCCGTGTCGTCTCGAATTTTCGTCTCGAGCAAATCTCGAGGGCATTACTCTCGCCTCGTCTCGAAATATTGAGACGAGAGAGAATAAGGTTAATCTTCTCTCGAAAATGCGAGATTTCGCTGCATCACTAATCCCTATCAGCCCGATTCACAAAAAGTTTAAGCTAATCCTCATTTTTGGATTAGCGAATTCTACTCTAATTTTGACAGGTTATATCTTAAAATATAGTCTAACCTATTCGTAGTATCTACCTTTATTGATAATCTCATGAAAATTAAATTTTAAATACCGGAATAGAATAGAATTCACTAATCCAAAAATGAGGATTAGCTTAATTTTTTTTGTGAATCGGGCTGTATATAAAATACTTTTGAGGCGTATTCTATAATTACATAAAAATGAATTTTACCAATCAAAAAAGGAATACAAATGTAAAGGAACGTAATTTAGTTTCCGTATCAGTAAATTTGTGTAGGTAGGTAGGTATTTTATTTTGTTTTAAAGTACACTTTTAATAAACACAATTAATAAAAGTTAAATGGCGGGGGGTAGTGTGTTGGCCACATTAGATTATTTTTATTAGGCAACATTGTTTTCATATATGAATTTCAGTAACATATGAGTTAGGATTAGATTTATGTTGTAGGTACACATATCGAGTGTCCCACAAGTAATCCTTGGTATAGCATTTAAACACAGGAAAACATTTATATATATATATATATATATATATATATATATATATATATATGTATATATTATGAGGTGCTTTATTATTCGAATTCTAAAAATTTTATTCTAATGTTTATAAAGCATCCCATAAAATTTTACGAAATAGATTACATATATATATATATATATATATATATATATATATATATATATATATATATATAATCTATTTCGTAAAATTTTATGGGGTGCTTTATAATCATTAGAATAAAATTTTTAGAATTCGATAAATAAAGCACCTCATAAAATTTTATAGGATAGTAATATACAAAAAGAAACTAATTTCTCATGTTAAATTATTATGTCGAGGAAGTCGAGGATAGCTTGGGACATTCGATAAATTAAATATGACGTAAAAGTATTGCAAAATGTATTTCGTATGTTACATGGTAAACAATGATAAATAATTCCATTAATGGTACCATATTTTCGTTATTTCGGCATTACGGGCATTAACAAATAATTGATGTTACTTATCTTACTCTTTGACCCTGTTTTTAAATGTTTAAATGCGTTTAAACATAGGCGTATCATAAATATTGATATCAGGAGAAATATTAATGAGTTTTAAATATTTTAACATCGCCTAACATATTTTTTATATTATCTATTAGTAATTTTAAATTTATAATATAATAATTATATTTTACCAGATAGGTACTAAAGAAGTTTAATGGAGTGAAATCATTCTACTACATAGAAATTATATCTACGGTTATGAAATAGAAGCATATTGACCCTAACTCACTTTTCTTATCTCATTTTACTTTCATATTTATAATTGTATTACGTTTTGTTTTACCATATTCATGATAAATAAAACTGCAAAAAGTATAACTGCTATTAACAATGGCTCTAAAATGTACAGGAAATTTATTAAAAAACTTCGGACAAATAAAAATCGTCAGGTATATGGCTCATTATCCAGTGGATGACTTAATTTTTGGTTTAAATGAAGAACAGCAACAGGTAAATGTACAGAAGGGTTCATAACCTAATTATTACATTTGGAAATATACAGCCTAAAATGTAACATACCTAACCTAAAATTTTAGCTTCGGCAAACAACTTTCAACATCATCCAAAAAGAACTGGCGCCAAAAGCTGATGAAATAGACAGACAGAATGATTTTAAAGACATGAGAGACTTTTGGCGGAAGTTAGGTGATTTAGGTTTATTAGGTATGACTATCAAATCGGATTATGGAGGCACAGAAACTGGATATTTGGAGCATTGTATTGTGTTTGAGGAAATTTCGAGAGCATCAGCATCAGTAGGACTAAGTTATGGAGCTTGTACGAATTTATGTATGAATCAAATACAAAGAAATGGTACAGAGGAACAGAAACACAAATATTTACCAAAAGTAAGTCAAAAACATAACATAAAAGTCTCTTAAAATTTTTTTACCTAATATAGTTTTTAAAATTCTCGTCATTTTTTAAAATTTTCGCCTAATTTGTAAGAGCGACAAAAAATAAAAATATTTTGAAGAAGTAAATTAGATTCTTTAAAGCAGTAGTTTACAGCAACTGGAGGCCTACTCTCTAAAGGAAGGGCAAATAAGAAAAAAGAATTTGCCCAGTTAAATATTTATTCAAGAAATAGTTTTATTTTTGACATTTTTATTGCGTGTTATAATTTTATGATTGTTCAGTAAGGTGATCAAAAGAATATTTACAATATGTATCTATAAAATGGATAATAGATAAATATAGAAGATGAAATATTATAAGGTTATCTTTATTTGCTATTTATTTCCTTCAATATTAGAACGTCATTCTTATCTTTGTTGACATCTTCTGATGAAGAAATTGTTATTCAGGCGAAAAATAAATGATCCTTGTAAACTATAATCAGTTTGACGAAGTAAATTTTCACATGCAATTCTCATTACTAAAACAATGCGTTTATGAAATTCTAAATATGATTCGGCGTCATTAGGAGCCAATAAATGAAAGAGTATACCAGTTTTTTCATATTTTTGTGGAAAAGTATTTCATTCTTTATTTTTTTCGTGCAATAAAACAATTTTCTTATTTTTTATAATATGCAAAGTGTATTTTTCCATTGTAATAATTTCCAGTTTTTTCATATTTTTGTGGAAAAGTATTTCATTCTTTATTTTTTTTCGTGCAATAAAACAATTTTCTTATTTTTTATAATGTGCAAAGTATATTTTTCCATTGTAATAATTTCCAGTTTTTTCATATTTTTGTGCAAAAGTATTTCATTCTTTATTTTTTTTCGTTCAATAAAACAATTTTCTTATTTTTTATAATATGCAAAGTATATTTTTCCATTGTAATAATTTTACTTCATCGATTTAGATTTTGCTTTTTTTCCTCTTCTTATTTATATTTTCACTCATTTTCATTCGATTTTAATGACACAAATCAAAAAAATTATTTTCGTTGACAGTTGTCTTAGCTGTATTCTCAACGCAAAATAATATGAGAGAAAAAACCTATTCAACGATTTTGATTGGTGAAACAAAACTTTGACTAACCAATGAATAAAATTTATTCGTCAAATAACTATTTATGAATTTATTCGGCAATGGTGAAACCGAACAATAATATCGTAAATCAAAAATCAATTTAATGTTCTGTGTTCTGTTTGATATTGTTCCAATAAATTGTGAATTTATTGTTTCTAAAATATTTGTTATTTACAAATTTACAGGAATAGAAAAAGTATTGTATTATTCGGGATTATGGTCATTATTCACTTGGATAATTTGCATTTGTAGAAACCAATAAATAAACCGGCTAATTATTTCCAATAAAGTTGTTGGTCACAATCTTATCATTAAAAATATATTAATAACTAAGTAAATTACATCGCTCGAGTTCGTTTATCGCTTCGCTTATGTCTATTTTAGATATACCTACTATTCGTAAATACTTGAACCGGTTTTTTTCCTTGAAAAAATATTATTAAAATAAATTGAAAAACAAAAAAACAAACATACTGTTGCAAAAAGAAAAAAAAAACACTCTATCGAATGGTAGAGTAAAATTAATAGGACAAGCGTAACTCAAAAACAATTGAAGAAAAAAAAATCAAGTATTTTCAAAAGTAGATCAAAATTTCTTAAAAAACTTTTGTATTGAACATAATTTCCTAAAATGAATATTAACGACAATAAATCGCCGTCTCCATACTTTTAACTAATCCTGTATGTACCTACCTAAAGTTTCGCCTAACATTGTTAGACATCTTCAGAGGATTACAGTCTTATTTTAGGAATAATATACCATTTTTGATTTGACAAAAAAATCATGAAACAGAAATAAATGTATATGTAAAATATTTTATTTATAGAATTTTCAAAATTTTAAAATATACATTTTCTATAATTTCTTCGCTGCCTTCATAAAAATATTTCGCGGCCTTTTGATTAAGAATCACTGAGTATAAGGTACATAGGGTAATAAAGAAATTATAATTAATGTAAAAAAAAGTATTTATTTTACAGTTATGTTCTGGCGAATATATAGGCGCCCTTGCAATGTCTGAAACCACCTCAGGTAGCGATGTAGTATCCATGAAACTTCGAGCCGATAAACAAGGCGACTATTATATTTTAAATGGTCACAAAATGTGGATTACTAATGGTCCAGATGCCGACATACTAGTTGTATGTATCGTCCAAAACATGTTCAATAAACTACAGTCAATTTATTTTCAGGTCTATGCAAAGACAGATATGTCTAAAAACCAACATGGTATTACTGCTTTCTTAGTAGAAAAATCTTTCCCGGGTTTTAGAGTAGGAAAGAAGTTAGATAAATTAGGAATTAGGGGTTCAAATACTGCGGAGTTAATTTTTGAAGACTGTAAAGTACCTGCTAGTCATATTCTTGGAGGTCTGAATAAAGGAGTGTATGTTCTAATGAGTGGTTTGGATTTTGAAAGGCTGGTCCTAGCTTCAGGTCCTGTAGGAATAATGCAGGCAGCTTGTGACGTTGCTTTTAATTATGCCCATGAAAGAAGGCAGTTTGGACAACGAATAGGAGAGTTTCAATTGTTGCAGGTATTAGAAAATATTTAAAATTCAAAGATACAATCTGTTCCTAAAAATGGACACCATTTGAAATACAGTAATTTTGATTTGGTACCTTTATTCAATAAATATAGCCGTGTTCCTTCGAGCTGTGATTTGCAAAGTAAATGATCAAAGTGATAATGATTAAGAAGAATCATGCTTCTTTGTTTTCTGTTCGTTACCCCCACTCACTAAACAACTTTCCCCTTTCCCTTATGAATCAGCCTTTTACACAAATTATTCAATATTCAATTCAGAGCGGAATTTTTAAAATGGCTGACGATAATAGCTTTGCGAGCACAGAAATTTTCGAATGTGGAGTTTATGGCAGGGCATCGAACCCGAACCTGAACCGAACCAAAACCGGAACCAAACCGTAACATTTTAGGGAACCCAAACCGAGAACCGAACCTCAGATATATTTTTAATTGAACTTGAGTCGAAACCGAACCGAGTATTAAAATTCAGGTTCGGGATTCAACTCCGGTTCAGGTTAATTTTTAGTTCAAAAAGTAAATACAGCCGATAATCGACGTCTTAGGCGACTGCGTTGCTGTCTGGGCTGACTTTTCGTGAAAATTGTGTTCGTTTCTTGTTGCGTTTTGCGTAATTTCCGGCTCTCATTTTACATTATTTCGAACCTGAACCGTGAACAAAACCGCAAATGTTATTAATGCTTGAACCAGAACCGCGCCCGAACCCATCTTTCAAAAAACAAATTAATCTGAACCTAAACCGAACCCAGTTTTTGGCGGGTTCGATGCCCTGGTTAATGGCATCAAAGGAAATATGATTTTCCTTCAAAACCATATATTGACCCACCATACATAGTTCAAATTCCTTACTAAGAACTTTTTACCTCCCGCTACCCTTGGTAAGGGAGGTATAGGGGTGCTAAAAATCACATATCGAGATTTTAGTAAATGACCACGTTGTAAGGTCCCTAGAGTCCAATTTTAACATTTTCACGATGATGTCTGTATGTGTGTGTATGGATTTTATCTTTGCTCTAACTCAAACACTGTTATTCAAAAAATTCTGAAACTTTGTATTTCGACCCCATTAATATGGAAAGAAACCATTAGATTTTGGTGTAAACTGGATAATCGGAAATGACAATTTACTTGAAGCTTTTATGTCATTACAAAAATTAAAGATTATTGATTTTTCTATAGGTCTGCATTTTCTATATATCTTACAGGTAAATTTAAAAAATATTTTTTTTATAAATACCAGAGCCTTTGATAAACACAATACAGTAAAATTTTTGAAAGAAGTCCGATCAATGCCATCTACGAATTGCATCTATGAATTAAGATATTATGCTGTCAAATTTAGTAGTGTCGTTTACATAGTTTTTATAAGGTACACAAGATATTATGTACCCTCATAAAAACTAAGTAAAAGACACTACTAAATTTGACAGCACAAAATCTTAATTCATAGATACAATTCGTAGATGGTCTTGATCGGACTTCTTTCAAAAATGTTACTGTACGTTTGTTACATACTACATAGTTCATATTTCAAATGTATGTAACTGACAGGTTAATGTCACTGTCAAAAAACTAATCACTTCAAATTAATAATGGTGACAATTTAAATAGAAAATAATAAATAAAGCAATAGTTATATGCAAACATAATATAGTTTGCAGCATTAGTGAATACGTAGGTATGTATTTAAATTAATAAGAATTAAATTATGGGAGGTATTGTGTTGGCTACATCAGATTTTTACCTTCCGTCACCTTTAGGTAAGGAAGGTATTGTCTTTGGTCAAAAAATTCGGTGGTGAGTTTTTAATGAATAAGCACGTTTTAGGGTCCCTACAATACGAATTTACTATTTTTAAGATGATGTCTGTATGTATGTGTGTGTGTGTGTGTGTGCGTGTGTGTGTGTGTCCGTGTGTGTGTGTGTGTGTGTGTATGTGTGTCCGTGTGTGACAAATTTTTCTCCGACGATAACTCCAATACTATAATTCTAAAAATTATAATTCTTTCGTATTCCTCTTCTGTACATCCATATGAAGAGTTGATTAGATTTTGGTTATAACTGATCCACCGGAAGTACCCTTATTTGAAGTTTTTAACAGTTTTTCTTAAAAAAACGCAGTTAAATATTATTTTTTGACATTTTGTTTTTATATTTATTAAAGAAAATACTCTTCTCTATATGGTTTGATTATTCATTTTCCTTCATATTCAATAGATGTAGAGTTAAAGCATTATAAAGAAATTAATTTTCAAAAATTAGTCAGCTTTGTTATTTATCATGGAAACAGCTGACATAATTATTCAAATAAATTTAATTGACAGATGTCAGTTGCAAGTGCAAAACCAAATATGGAAAAAAGTATAGGATCTAAAATTGGTATGTCATAGTGTTGCTCGCAAGTGACACGCAGAGAAAGGCCAAAGAGAAGATGGAAGGACATTACTTAGTGTAGCTTATGTTATAATTTTATTGGATTTATAGAACCTTTTCAAATGAACTTTTGGTATGGAATTTGCAAAAAATAGTATGTGTTCCTTTTCGATTTTACATGATATTATATAGAATCTGTTCCAAGGACCTTTTGGTATGGGATTTGTACAAAATACATGGAATTGACGGAAGGTCTTGTGCTGGCCACAACAGATTTTTTTATTTCAATATAGTCCTTCTGTCCTGTAATGCTGACTATAACACTTGACAGCGACAGTAGACTGTTCAGAAAATAAAATTGGTTAATTTGCATTGGTCTGCGTCTGCATATAACGTTTGTCCTTATTGTTCATATTCAAGTTGTTGTTTTCTTGATATAATTTTTAAATAATGATTCAAAACAATCACGATTAAACTAATCAGGATTGACAGAATCCAAATCACACCCCGAAGGAACACGGTTTATGTAAGAGGTACGACTATTAAATAACGGGACTGGTGTTAAAAATCGGGTTTTTTTTTTAAAAATAGATATTTTAAAAATTATGTAGAGATGTAAGTCGAAAGAAGTTAAGGGTTTATAACACTATTAGTATAAAATTATAAAAAATTCTATCTATCGTCTGTGTTAACCAACTTTTCGTAGGGCAAAATGGCGGATATGTACACCAACCTTAGTGCCAGTAGATCTTACTTATATTCGGTGGCTAGAGCAGCTTCCTTAGGGCACGCTAATCGAAAAGATTGTGCTGGCGTGATTCTTTATACTGCTGAACGAGCAACACAAGTAGCTTTAGATGCAATACAAATTCTTGGAGGCAATGGATACATTAATGATTACCCTACTGGACGATTTTTAAGGGATGCTAAGTTGTATGAAATTGGTGCCGGAACTTCAGAGATCAGGAGGATGGTAATAGGCAGAAGCTTAAATACTGAATATTCCTAATAAATATAATTATATATTGTTATTGTTATTAAACTAAATATACATATTTTTCTGTTTGACTATAATCTTTGTTACTCTGGCTCGCTCTTACCACCTTTCGCTAAAGTGACCAGTTAGTGATAACTAGAGTAGGTACTGCTATACAAGAGGTACTTTAGTGATAACCAACCAACGGTTATGTTGTAAAATGGGGGTTCCACCATTTTTTACCTTCCGTCACCTTTAGGTAAAGGAAGGTGTAATCTCTGGTCAAAATTTCGGTGGTTAGATTTTGATAAATAAGCAAGTTTTAGGGTCTTCTATACGATTTTACTAGTTTTACGATGATTTTTTTTATGTGTATGTCTGTGTGTGTCTGACAATAATTTCTCCGACGATAACTCCAATAAGTAGGTACTACAATTCTAAAAATTATAATTTTTTTGTTTTCCTCTTCTTTACATCCATATCATGAGTTGATTAGATTTTGTTATAATTGGTCCACCGGAAGCTCCCTTATTTGAAGTTGTCAACAATTTTTCTTCAAAAAACAGTATTTATATAGTGCAACTTGGGGCGATATTACAGGTTTCTATTTTATTAGTCACTTCTTATTCGCTCATTTTATATAGTTGCTATGGATATTTATTTATTTCATTTCTATTCCGGCGGCGTAGAAATGAACTATTTCTACTCCGGCGGCGTAGAAATGAAACTTCAACATTGTGAATCAAGTCACAAAAGATGCCGTTTTTATGACGTTTGAAGAAAAATGTTAATTTTCCAACAAAGCGTTTTACACAAAATACGATGTAACGATATCTCGAAAACTGATTGAGATATCGAGTTGCGATTTGATAATTTGGAATCACCAGACCTTCTTTTATAATGAGGTTATGCACGACTTTTTTTATAATTTTAATCGATAGAGTAGTGAAAAATAATAGACCCGTATTTTTTATTTTTCCTCAAATCGAACTTTAATCATGAAAAAATTGTAATTGAAAATGACATTCTTTAAAATGAGGCTGCTAGACCCCCGCTTCGTCCCTTGTCGCATGACGTCACAGAGTGAAAGGCACGACCATTTTGATTTTCACATTGTCTTAAACGTCAAAGTGACATTTAAAGATAACCTAAAACCTCAATTTATAGTTTATATATATTTTTACCTCCCGCTACCCTTGGTAAGGGAGGTATAGGAATCGTGCTAAAAATCTCATTTCGAGATTTTAGTAAATGACCACGTTTTAAGGTCCCTAGAATCCAATTTTAACATTTTCACGATGATGTGTGTATGTGTGTGTGTGTGTGTGTGTGTGTGTGTGTGTGTGTGTGTGTGTGTGTATGTGTGTATGTGTACGAATTTTGTTTGCACTCTAACTCAAATACTATCATTCAGAAAATTCTGAAACCTTGTATTTTTACCCTATTCTAATAGGAATAGAAGCCATTAGATTTTGGTGTAAATCGGATAAACGGAAATCGTACTTTACTTGAAGCTCATAATGGTTTTTCTTCAAAAAATACCATTAAATGCCATTTTTTCGAATTTTATGTCTTGTGAAAATTAAAGATTATTGAATTTTCTACAGGAATACATTAATACTTTTTCTATATATTTTACAGATAAATTTAAAAATAATTTTTTTTATTATTCGCGAAGCCTAAGATAAAAACTATTCCTTTGTTAGACAGTTCATTTTTCAAATGAATGTTACTGACAGTAAATGTCACTGTCAGAAAACTTATCACTTCAAATTAATAATAGTGACATTTTAAAAAGAAAATAGTAAATAAAGCAATAGTTTTCTGCAATGGAACAGTTTGCAGCGTTAGTAAATACGTAGGTAGGTATGTATTTAAATTAATAAATATTAAATAGCGGGAGGTTTTGTGTTGGGCCACATCAGATTTTTCTTTTAGAAATTATGTGTCCATATAAAATATCTGTTTGAAATGAGTCTGAACTTGGTTCGTAACGTTGTGACGACAAAACATGGCTGGTAATTTAAATCGATTTTATACAACAAAAAATATAAATAAAAAATAATTTAATCATACTGATCAATGAATTAGACTATCCTTTTTCGATTTAAACAAAAAAAAGGTACAATTATTTTTTTTTTGCATGACCATTGTACTAATTTACATGAAGTTAGTGTCACGCTAAACAAAAATGGCAAATAATACAAAGTTAATAAATATATAGTTTTATTTAACATTAAATAAATATGACATTAAGTATTTGAATGTACAGACATATACAGTGAACACTCCTATTGATGTAGGTCTTACCACGCATACATTCGAACAGACTAACGTATATAACATCGTACATGTTCAGTACATACAGTACAACATAGCCGAAGCTTTCATATAATATATTTCTGACTAGATCGCACTCATTTCAATAAATAATAAAATAATTTCAAAACAACATAAACTCTGAAAATTAACAACCGATATATAGATAAATATATACTCTAATACCCACCATATATGTACAAATGTTTCAGTAAAATTTCTTTCAATCATGTTAAAAGTCAATAATAATTAAAAGTCAAAGTTATAGGTTATAGTCGATGGTAAAAGTTTGTAGAAACTTTATGAAAAAATGTAGTATATATAGTAGGTTTAACATAAACTTATTTTAAGCACAATATACATAACATAGACATCTATAAGTCTATAAGCAAAAAATCATTTAATATTTGCTTCTAAGCAAATAAGCAGATTTTTATATCTTATTTTCTACTTCGTTTCAAACAAAATGGTGCAGGAAGTTAACCTCTTTATTCTTTGAAGTTCTTTTTTCATTTATTTTCTCTTTGTCTGCTTTAGTTGTGAAATCTGTCGTAATTTGTTTGAAATAAAGTCTGCATTATATAGTTTTAGCTTAGCTAGTGGATGAAGTTTTAAAAGATATTTTAGAAGCTAGATTCGGCCATGACGTGGTACATTAAACGTTTGAACGATCCACTTTGTTGGATGACTTCCCCAGTGTTACCCATGGAGTTTAGAAAGGTCTGCGGGGTTTGAGGTTGCTGAGTCGGCAAGGGTCTCTACAAATAAGAAAAACAAGATTAAAGTCGCTATAAAACCAAGACAAAAAGAAGGTTGTTAAGGTAACATAAAACAAGAAAAATATGTTTGTGTCATAAAGTTTCTTTTAGTAAATACATCTTTTATTAAATGTGCTTGCTTTGCTCGTGATATAGAAATAGCATTAATAAAGAATAAATAAAAAAATATAAGTAAGTATGTAATAAGTTTTTAAGGAAAAAGAAAGATAGTAATTGAGAAATAATATATTTATATTATACGTTGAAATATATTTAGATTTATTTATTACGATTATAAAGAAATACGTTATAAAAGAGGATTAGAACATAAAATACATATCATTTGACCATTTGAAATAAAACACTCTCAATTACGGGGCCCGCGGATTTTTTCATTTTGTCAAAATCGGATTGATCTCTTTTGAAAAGATCGATCAATGGGGGATTACACCATTTATTTTTTTATAATTTCATCTGAAAATATTAGGAAAACTAAGAGTATTGATGAAAATCCGGTGAAAAAATTCCTATTAATAAGCGAGTTATGGTCTCCCGAATTTTGAAAAGATTGACGTGACGTCACATTTATTTGTTTTTATATCAAACTGTTTTCATCATGGACCTAAATGTTCTTGAACTATATGCTATTTTAAGTTATATTTTCATAAAAATAAATGAATATTATAACATTGTATAAGTATACATACTTTATAATTACAGGTGTATTTAAATTATTAAGTTTAATGCAAGAAATTTATGTTAAAATAAAAACTGTTTGGAAACTGTAGTACAGGAATGTTAGCCTCTCCTTTCGAATTTGAATTTCTTAACTTCCATTGGTAGTAATCCCACCTCCTAACACGCTATTTGTAATGCATGTATAGGCGGTTTCTCGGTCGCCAATCAAAATATTTTCATATTAGTGTCGAAGCGTTATAACAAAAAACCCTTTATTTCCGAAATATCTCAATTATACCATTTCATTTTTTTATTAATATTCGTTATTCAGCATATACATTCGTATTTTTTTACTATTTTCCTTTAATTCGATTGAACCGTAATCCCCCATTGAAAAATCAATTTTTTCATAAAGACTGATCAATTAAAAATCATTTATCCGGATTGCGGAAAATTGATTTTTCTAAAAAATATCGATCTTTTAGATTCTGCTATATCGGTTTTTCTAAAAAATAGATTTATTCAAAGATCAATAAAAAATCTCTTAATTTCAGCAGTTTTTTGCATATGATGCGAGTTAGATTTTAATTCATGAATTGTGTTTCATGATTTGATGTGCGTATGCATCTTTTATTAAAATCGGTGTTCTGATCTATTATTAAAATCGATCTTTTTATTCTTTATTAAAATCGATATAACGAAATAGTATTACGATTTATATTAGAAAAATCAATCTTTTGCGATTGATGGGTCAATCGTGACAAATCGATTTTATCAAAAGATCGAAAATAGATTTAAAATTTCTAATAACGCACTGCCCTAGTTTCCCCAAAACACAACGCTTGGCGTATTTCGTTCGCAAACAAATGAATCATATGTAATCATATCATCCATGGATATAAACAAACAAGTCATATTTTTTACATTTTGTAAAAATTGATTGGTTGATTTGTTGTATACAACTCGAGCTTCGAAAATCTTCGGAATACACAGTTTGCGGACTCGATGTGTTACCTGACAATACATCTCGTCCTGTCAACTGTATATTCGATTATTTTCAACCCTCTTGTTGTATAACTACTGAATACAAAATAAAAAATCTCGGTATCTAAACATTAACCTCTAGCGGTGAACTGCACCTACCTACTTAAATAACTGATATTCTTGTAATTTAATAATGTTTTTAAGACAAGAATTACATTCGAAGACAAATTCATTGTTTTATTGCCTAACTTTTGGCACAATACGAGCTATAAATTCAACATGTCCAATAGACATTTTGAACTTTAATTGGTGTTAAGCAACAATTGTTTTGCAAATAGTTTTATTTTTATTCGATTGTCTGCGGTTTTTGCCAATTTTGTACTTATTCATACAAAGAGGGGCGCAAAAAATAACCATACCTTTTCAACTTCAAATTGAGACTAAACATCAAATTGAGATTAAACAATTTCAAATTGAGACTAAACAATTTCATATTGAGACTAAACAATTTCAAATTGAGAATAAACAATTTCAAATTTAGTTATAGTTTATATTATAGTATTTTTAAATTAAAGTTTTCCATATTTTTTTGTTTTGCATAATACTTGTTCTTTTTTGAGAAAAATATTAGAGAAAAATAAATAATTTTTCTCTAACAGTTTCTCTGTATGTAGCACAATTTTTCGTTACGTATGTCTTGCGTGGCAAGGGGAACTTGTTTAAAATCCGTTTTAGACAGCGTTGTTTTTTAGTTGTCAGTTTTGTTTTTTGTGTATTTGATAGTCAGTTTGCTTACTTATTTGTTTTTCGTAGCCTTATTTTGGGTCTTTTGGAGTATTTATACAGGTATGTGATCAAAGATTATACATGAAACAAGGTTATGTTACTTGTTGTGCCATTTAATGTTTACTGTTCAAATACGACACCAGCGCTTCAGCGGTTTACGGTTAAAACATGTGGCGTCACAGTGGAGAGGTTGATTCAAAGAGTGCGGAATTTTAATTAGCATTTTATAAAAATATAAGCAATAATTGTTGTTTTTTATCGTATAGAAAATCTTATTATGCGTGACTTATTGTATAAAGATATTTTTGTGTCTAGTCTCAATTTGAAGTTGAAAGTTATAGATCATGAAAACTTGTCACCTAATAATACAGGCAAAACCTTTTGAATATTTTGCCATATCTTAATAATGTTTATATTTCGTTGGAAAAGTGTTTCTGGCACCTTCTATTCTACTCAGTGTTTTACCTTTCCTGGAATAATCTTATTGGGTGTAAAAACTTTGGGTTGAACCGGAACAGTAACTTCGTGCACACGATGATCAGCACCTATCGCTTCTTCTTGAAGTGCTTTGTACGCTTCGCTTAGAGATGGATCGAACCTTTTGCTAACATGAAAAACACAAACTTACAATTAAAGCGCCAAAGAAAATAGACAGAAATGCCAAAATAATAAAATACGAGTAAATATTAAAAAAGCTTCTAAGAAGCATTAGGCAAGATCAAAGTAAAAAAGGCGGCAAATGTTCTCAACCCGTTGGAAGATAGAAAGTCACTGAAAATATCACTAACTTCAGTTTATAGTTCAGTGTCAAAATTCCCCTATGAAACATCGTTCTCATCATATACCTATTAACTAATATATTGCTAAAGCTCGTATCTTTCCCATAAGAGTAGGTGAAGGAAACACTGAAATGGAAATAGCTGACAGCGTCGCTGGCTGGGCTGCGTTCCAAAATCCTACTCTCAGAGTTTACTCAACCTGTTCCAAAACTGCCAGAGTTTACTCCAAAGTGATGTTCTACTTACTCTACTAACGAGGAGGGTATAGAAATTAATCCACAATATTTTCAAACGTAGATGCTCACGATTCTCAACATATGAAAGTAATTTGCCTTCTTGAGGAAGAAAACATGCTTTTGGTTGAAAATAAACATAAGTAAATACGTTGGCGTGTATTACGAGCATACTTTTATAATAAAAGCGCTTTTATGGAGCGTACTTTCACATTATATTGAGGAGAGTGCTCCATAAAAGCGCTTTTATTACGGGCTTGACATTAATGTTGTAATTATAAGTAGTTTTGTTAGTTTTTTAAAATTATTTTTAATTTAGTTTCAATTTTTTACTTCAACAAAACTCTCATTCGTTCCAAAACAAAACACATCATACTCTACGCCAAAACTCGGTATTCTAGGTTTTGGAACGCTGCCCTGGTGATGCAGCGAGCACATGGTTTTACTTTGACGTTGATTTCATTTCTGTTTGTAGTTGCACTTCGAAAGCATTTGCTTTGTGTTTCATACAGTAATTTATTGTCATCTAAATAAATTAATCCTGACCAGATTGTATTCCTATTATTTTTACAGTACAACAAAGTAAATTATTTAATTCAAATTTAGCACTAGAATATGTCAATGTTTTTTATTATTACTAATATTTATATTCAAGAATTTACATACAAAATAAATAGTAGGTACATTATTTAATTTCTCAAATTTAAATTTAAAATTTCTGGCGCTAGTCGTTAATAAACAGAACTCTGTGATTCGCAAAAAGTGATCATGATTTCCTCGTTAGCCAATAGAAGTCAAGGTTTCTAAGCATGCGCATAATTCGCGATTGGGTGTTGTGTGAGATAGACTTATGCAGAAATGATATTTCCATTTCACAGTGTTTCCTTCAAGAAAAGCAAAGGATCCGCAATATATTAGTTAATAGGTATATGGTTCTGATATTACATAGTGGATTTAAAATAAAATATTGACATCAATCCAACATTGAACATTTCTTTTGACTTGCCTTATTGCTGGAGGCTGAGGCGGACCGTTTAAGCTATATAAAATTTAAGATTAGACTAAGAAATACAGCTTAGCACAAACATAAATAAAATAATATAGTGTTAAGCATACTTACGGTGCTAAGCCAGCTTGGTGTTTGATTGAGTCTACAATGTTGGCATCACTGTACATTCCAATAGGAGAATTGAATTGTTTGTGGACGATCTAAAGGAAACAAAATGTTAAAACGTGGTCAAAGGTGGACGATAATCATAGAAAACATTTCTGGTTTAATTTAGAAAACGTTATATGTTATATGTGATTATTTTCATTGTGAAAAGAGGTAAACAACAGATGATCAAAATAAAAGAGTGTAGGTCCCTGAATAATGTTCTGAAAAAGTGTAGTTGTTAATTTAGACAAAAGGAAGTTTACAAATATATTTGTTTTTATATAGGTTGTCAATAAATTGATGCCCCTCATTGTAAAGCCAATGTCACACCGTCATTCTCATGAATAATGGTGAAAAGAAGAACTGATATCCGTGAATGGTGAAATTTTTGCGGGCGTCTATTTTCTCGCCATTCATAACTAGTCACGGCTAATTTCATACGTGAGAGCAGGGCCGGCTCAAGATATATAGGCGCCCTGAGCCAAAAATCAATATACCCCACATTTAGGATAAAAACTTCAAAATTTTCAAAAATCTAATTTTTATGCATCTAGATACTTCTCAATGCGCTGATTCCAAATTTTGAAACCGCAGGTCGATAACTCGTTTCGTTCTCGAGATATTTAGATTCAAAGTTATGCTCAAAACTGCCCATTTTTGGGTAATAACCCAAAAATGGGTGGAGATGTGAATTTGGCGATAACACCATTCGATTCTACGGGGAAAATTACATAAGTACACCAATTTTCAGAATTTTTGAACACCGCATACAATTTCTAAAGCAAAATAACTGAAAGTGGCCAAAAATCGCAAAAATCTAAGGGGTACCCCTTACGATTTTTTCAGATTTTGGGCATTTTCAGGGGTTTTCAAGCTTTTATTCATAGAAAATGAACCGGTTGGACAAAAATGATAAAAGTTGCTATACTTATGTATGTTTGTCCGTAGAATCGAATGGTGATGTCGCCAAATTCATATCTCGACCCATTTTTGGGTTATTACCCAAAAATGGGCAGTTTTGAGCAAAACTTTGAATCTAAATATCTCGAGAACGAAAAGAGATATCGACCTGCGGTTTCAAAATTTGGAATCAGCGCATTGAGAATTATCTAGATACATAAAAATTAGATTTTTGAAAATTTTGAAGTTTTTATCCTAAATGTGGGCTATATTGACTTTTGGGGCAATAATAATAGATATAAACAGGATAGTAATATTATTTGATTGTACGTAAGTGTACGCATTTTTAGAGTATTTGAACAACAATACCTTTCTTACCTAAAGGTGATGGAAGGTAAAAAAACCTATCGGAATTTAAAACTAACGAGAATCCAAGAATGATTAAATTAAATTTCCGTGCCTTCACTATCGCAAATTTATGTATCATTTCTTCCTGACTTGATTATTTCTCAATGGCATGTTCAATAAATTACACAATTTATTAACACAAAACTAAATTTTATAATACAGTACAGATATATATTCCATACATTGATTTTTTTTGTTTATTTATATATTTGTCTCTAGTTTTTCTATTTTTTGGGCGCCCCAAAAAGCCAGCACTGTACACCTGTAACTTCATTGAATTGTATATTCCGTTATTAGATCAAAATTACATTTTTCAAGATTTATTTTCGTCTTTCTTATTGACAATCATTCATATGAATGATAGTGTGACATCGGCCTAAGGGATGATTTTAACAATTATGACTTTTAAAAATGTGATTACAGGGTGATTCTCACTTAACTACAGCTACATATTGTAACGGAATACAGTAGGTTAGGTACTGAGCGTAGTGATCACGAAACAAAAATAATTTTCTTAATACTTACAAAGTTAAAGGTATAGTTTGTGACAAAATAAATGCAAATTGCCTTTTCCGATTTTTTCAATTATTGAGTTCCAATGTACATAACTTGAGAACAAGGCTATAAGACTTGGAAGTTTATGGGCTTGCATAAATACGCTCGAAAGAGTCTAGTGTAAAGTTGTACGTTATAGGTAGGTACTAAATTTAATCCAAATATAATAATTGAAAAAACCAAATACGAGGGGTGCTGAAGATGTTTCTGCAATCTAGTAGTTCTATACTCGCCGTCAAATGATTATGGACTGATGTTCAACTTTTATCCCTTTCCGCACCCTGTCCCTTGCCCAGCGGTGTTGCCGCTTGTAACTTAACATGACCAGGAATGAACGCAAATGTCATATAATACATTTTAAACTACTTTCATATTTTAATACATCATAAATGAAGAAAATATAATAACAAATAAGTAAGGTAAGATAGTAATACGTAATATAAAATATAAAAATTGTCTTTGTAGAAAATTTATATTTATATTTTGACCAAAGTTTCCACACATCAAGCTAAGGTCGCGTTTACGGTAAAATACGATATCCGGTGAAATCTAAGTAAAAGGTAAGAATAATTGATTACCTATTAGGTGAACAGTAGATCTGCCAACACAAAATGTTCTGCAGTAAAATCCAAAAATTTCTTGTTATTTAATAAATTACAAATTTTTTTTTAGGATATAACGCCAATTTTTTGAAAACAATGGCTGGTAGTGCGAGCTCGGTTTTAACTAAAACGCTGTTTTAAGAAATGTCAAATTCAAATTTCAATATTTAATTTCATCCTTATGTTTAAAGAATGATTTTTTAAAAAATATTTGTTTGACTACAAACTATGTTTTGCTTAAAAATCATTATTTATTTTTGTTATTAAATAATGAAATTTGACATTTCTTAAAACAGTGTTTTAGTTAAAACCGAGCTCGCACTACCAGCCATTGTGTACAATGGCAATAATTGTTTTTGCCTGCCCATTTAAATCTTGTTTTCCTAAACGTTTTTTATAAGAACCAGAACTATTTAATTGATGAGTTTCACTGATTTTCTTTTCAAAAGTCTAAATATCATGCAATTTATAGGATTGAGAATAAAAAACGCACGCAAGTAGTAACGAAAATGTCAGAATATAAAATGACATTGGCAGATTACAGATATTTGTACACGTAGACACTTAAAAAATTTGGCATCAAGGTAGAAATCTCCAGTCCATAATTATTTGACGACAGCGATTTTCTACTGTCATATTCATAAAATAAATTCGTGCTTATGGCTGTGTCCGATGTTGCACTTTTATCACCCTAATATCTAAATCCTAAATTTATATGCCCAAACGTCAAATTTACTGTCAAAGAATAACTTCTTAGCTTCTATTTTGTGACATATAATATTAACATTTATTCTCAAGCATCAAATTGAGTCAATTCATTTTTGTTATTCTCAAGTGTTGCCATACAAAACAATGAATATCACTAGTGTGACTTTCGAAGTTGTATTTATGTGAAGCAGACCTAAATCCTAAATACTAAGTTCCAAAATGCGACATCGGACACAGCCTATATTAATTCGTTTTGCTTCGACGGCTAGTTTTTTTTTTTCGTGTTTTGTATTCAGTACGTAGAGTAGGTACTATATGCCATTTTAATATGTACCTGAAGTTGAGAATCTGCATGTATACATTTAGAAATTATTTTGGTAAAACCAGTAACGTATTTTACTGTGCCATTATGAAACGTTCTGTGTCAGAATTTATGAAACAAGTTGAAAATATCTGTGTTGAAAACAGAAAATATGCCACGTCCCAGTTTCATAGGTTTCAGTGGCTATTTTCTTTGGTCGAACTCTCAAGGTTGTGATGTAATGTTTTGTGTATCGCAAACATGTTAATATTGCCAACACTTTTTATTTTAAACTCGTTATTAATGACGCCAAGAAACACTCAAGTTCAAGACAGATCCCTCGAGATCCTTTGCTCGAGAGACTGAATGATTTGTTAATGAGATGATAACCTGTTTGTTTGTTGGGTTGTCGTGCACTACTCTTTGAATCACAGAATCGGCGACCTGTGGAAGAGAAAGATAGAGAAACACTATTCTACACAAAAAGAAAAACAGAAAGAGAACGGTGATACTTTTATAAAACAAAATATCCGCAAAAGCGGATACAAAAATTATTTTCGACAAAATTACTACTTAACCTTAAAATTAAATTTGACATCTAATAGTTAGTGTGTCCGAAAAAACAAAGACAGTTAGTATGAACAAGTGATTTAGGCCTGATATTTTTATCTTCTGTTAAACAGACTGTTTATTTAACTGTCAGTTAAAAGAAAAACACAGCATCGATATTTTAGCCTAAATGGGGGATTCCACCATTTTTTTTATAATTTCATCTGAAAATATTAGGAAAACTAAGACTTGATGAAAATCCGGTGAAAAAATTCCTATTAATAAGCGAGTTATGGTCTCCCGAATTTTGAAAAGACTGACGTGACGTCACGTTTATATGTTTTTTTATCAAACTGTTTTCATCATGGACCTAAATGTTATATTTACATAAAATAAATGAATATTATAACACTGTATAAGTCTACATACGTTATAATTACAGGTGTATTTAAATTATTAAGTTTAATGCAAGAAATTTATGTTAAAATAAAAACTGTTTGGAAACTGCAGTACAGGAATGTTAGCCCCTCCTTTCGAATTTGAATTTCTTATAAGTCTACATACGTTATAATTACAGGTGTATTTAAATGATTAAGTTTAATGCAAGAAATTTATGTTAAAATAAAAACTGTTTGAAAACTGCAGTACAGGAATATTAGCCCCTCCTTTCGAATTTGAATTTCTTATAAGTCTACATACGTTATAATTACAGGTGTATTTAAATTATTAAGTTTAATGCAAGAAATTTATGTTAAAATAAAAACTGTTTGAAAACTGCAGTACAGGAATGATAGCCCCTCTTTTCGAATTTGAATTTCTTAACTTCCATTGGTAGTAACCCTCACCTCCTAACACGCTATTTGTTATGCATGTATAGGCCCCTTATTTCCGAAATATCTCAATTATACCATTTCATTTTTTTTTTAATATTCGTTATTCAGCATATACATTCGTATTTTTTTTACTATTTTCTTTTAATTCTATTGAGCTGGAGTCCCCTATTGTAAAAATTACAAATGTTTCAATTTTTCAAATCAGCCGTTTAACCAGAGTTGAAAATATTGGGCCTAAGAGTGATAAGTGAACATTTGATTAGTATTGTTTTATCTCTCAATCGTTCATGTATTATTTTAGAGAAAAATACTTCAAATAAAAGTTACAGGAAAATTAACTGTAGGTACGCATCTTTTATTTTCTTCTAATTCTATTTTTTTCTAAAATAATCCATAAATAATTGACAGAGATAAAACAATGCCAATCAAATGCTCACTAATCACTCTTAATCATCGTTCATACTAACGGTTAAAGTTTTTTGAGATTGTTATGGATTTTTCTGAACGTTAGATAATTACTTTAAGGATTTTGTCAATGTTGGGTAAGTGATTTAACGTTCTTCTAATGTTGGAGAATAAATTTAAATGTACTGACCCTTTGTTTCATCAAGTGTTCATGATCGATGACATGTGGTGCTGAACGCACCGCAGGGTTGGGGTGATGACGTAAATAACTTTCGGTCGCCCCCGACTCGCGTTTTACTTTCGCCCCCGGAAGGACTAGGGGCGTCGTTCGATAAGGCTGCAACAAAAAGGATATTGCATAATAATATGTAAAACAGATTGAATATATACGTAGTCTGTTATATTATATAACGGCTGCGTTCTATCGAAAACTCGACGCAGACGAGTGTTCGCAAATCTTTCATGCCGAATGGACTAACAGTATCAGTAAGTATGTGATGATAAGCGAATGGATAAGTGATGGATGAAAGAAATAAGCAGGAATGCAGTCAAAATATAAAATTCAATCAAAAGTTAACGATTCTCTTCTTCTTCAGGACAAAAGATTGATAACAAATTATTATAAAATATCTATCTTTTGTCCTGAAGAAGCTTCAACAGGAAGCGAAACGTCGACTTTTAACTGAATAAATTTTATATTTTGAATACATTCCTGCTTATTTCTTTTAACCCGTACCTAGGGTTGCCAACTGACCTTTTTTGGAAAGGACTGTCCTTTTTTGAGCATATTTTGTCCTTGTTCTTTTTAAAACCAGGAAAGGACGCGATTTGTCCTTTTATAGTAAATTTTGTTATTAATTATTATTATAAATATGGAAATGAAATAATTATTTCACATTTTATGTAATGTAATAAAATAACAATAGAATTTTTGAATTATTGATGTATTAGTACTACTTTATTTACGTCATAAAATATTGATTTAAATTTTTTAAGAATATGTTAAATTTGCTTCTTTGTACAAAACTCTACATTATCTAACTTTGCATTAACACACGTTTGACCTTGAAAATTTTCAAAAAATCGCCTGCGGCGCATTATTTTTCATAAATTTTAAATCTTACACACAAAAAAAAAATTGCTGAAAAAAATGTCCTTTTCTGTAATTTTGTAAAGTTGGCAACCCTGCCGCAAAATCGGCAGGGAAATTGAATTTCCCTGCCTAAACAGGAAAGTAAAATGCAACGTTGACATATTTTACGTTTCAATATGAAATACAATTATTTATTTACATATAAAATTTATATTAAATAAATTATATAAAAAAATCAAAAGATTTAATAATTTATAAGGATAATTTTATCTTTTATCTATCCCTAATTTGTAATCTGAAATCTGACAACGTTCAATAACCCGCGCAGCGCCCATCTGTCAAGCGAACGTAACTCAACGTAACCTGATACAACACTGAGCTAAGTTGTAGCAGAAATTAAATTGTAATTATGCATTTCAAATAAATGTCCAGTATACAATTGTTTTAAATTCTTGTACAATTTTAAATAGAGTTCCTAAAGTTTTCAATACGATTTCTTGTTAAATGAAAATAGGTTATATGTACCCTTCCATTATGGTTATTTGCCTTGGCTTCCATATTCGTCATGAAAAGACGAACTTCCTTGCCTTAATAAGTAAATAACTATTTGTCTGCCTTTAAGAAGAAAAAAAATGAGTCAAGTTGTAAAAACTATGGTACAGTAGTGCCTTTTGTGTGTCTCATATTTATACCATAAAAAAACGTAAAAATTTATTACATGAATTTCTACGTAGTATGATATCACAGGATGGAAATATATATCAAGAAATAATCAAAAGGCTAAAGAAGGAAATAGTTATTTACATTCGAGTGCGTGTAAGTTGTATTTTACAGCGAGACAGCTTTGTTTAAGGCACGAGCAATTAAGGCGAGTGCCTTATTAGCTGGAGCGCTGTAAAATACTTCACGCACGAGAATTGTATCAAATTTTTTGGCCGACGATAATGAAAATCACTTTTTTTAATGAGATAGGTTGTACTTCTGAAAAGGGTTAGTGTAAAATACTGGGGTTAAGTCAATTTCCAAATTTTTTACCTTCATTAGAGTACTTCTTCTAGCAAAAATTTATTTGTAATAATTTATGACTGATAATATATTTATTTGCTCATGTTTTTTTCGTAATAAATAATAGGTAGGTGTCGATATTTGACATTTCAGCAATGTTCGCCTCGCGTATTTGACAGGTATATCGATCGGTGACTATGTCGGTTTTTACAATAATGACAGATGTCGCTGCCGTGATTTTGGTTTATATAAATTAATTTTAAATATAGGAAATGTTAAAGTAAAAAAATAACTTATGTAGGTAGTGCTTTTTTACATGAACTTTATTATAGTAAAGATGATTTCTTTTCTAAATGCCCATAAACGTTTAGTGTATTTTGATTATTTTACCGCATAGTTAGACAAGTTACAACACAGTAAGCGTAAAATGTAGGTTACACTTGCTGTGTATACAATTGTAAAATTGCCATTACACTTCAGGAGGGCAAAAATAATATTTAATATATTATAAAATCTAGTACGTGGCAAAAGAAATAGAAAAGAACATAAAATTAAAGGTATACAATAGAATAACGGCAGCAACAATGAAGTACGCAAGAGAATCCTGAAATATGCATCAGAAGAAACGGAAATGAAATAACTCAGGAAGATCTCAAAAAAATTAGACAAGAACAAGACATAGTATCCATACCCAGGATAGAACAGAAGCTACTGAGCTGGTATGGACACATAATGTGAGGATGAATCAGAATAGCCAGTAAGAAAAGTTGTAGAAACTGGAAGTATTAACCAAAAAGGGGAAGAGAAAGATCGAGAATCGAGGAAAACATGGGAAGGAACAATAGCAAAATTCAGAAATAAAAGAAATGAGAATGATGGTAAATGACAGAAAGATGTGGAGGCATGGATTACCCCGACTACGGATATGAAGAAGAAGTCAAAAATTATTGTGTTGAAAATTGCGGCATTAAAATGATAGACCAAAAAAATCTAAGTCCCAGAACAACCTTGCGGTACACCAACAAGATAATGCGGTACATCTTAACAAAAATAATATTTACGTACGCCGTATTTTTTTATTCAAGTATTTTAAGTGGACACTCGTTTTGCTTGTTATTATAACAAGCTATAAGTATGTGTCGAAAGCTTTACATTCATGTGATAATATATTGTTCCACAAAAAAACCTCATAAATCTGTTGACAATTTCACGTTGGCGCCATTTTTATTTCCCACATGTTTACATCCACCATCTTCAATCTTCAAGGTCTGTATCTACATTTTGTGATCTAAAATCTACCACGTGCATTTGGCTATGCATAACACATTCATCGTGTACATCACAAGGTGTCCGGATACGTGTGGAAGGATGTATCTGAGTTTTGCAATAGTTATTTTCGTCAGGCGAAAATAGATTATGACGTAAAGCAGATCTTTCCACTCCAAGAAGGAAATATGGATGAAATTGTGATACGAGAGTGAATATTACACATTACGAGTAATATTGATAACCATGGAGTAGTATTTTGTTATTACTAGATATTTATTGTTTCATCTTTGTGTGTTGGAATGTCAAAAGTACTTTTGAACCACGACCAAGAATGAACATACATATTATGATACCTATATTTTAGGTTAATGATGTAAGACGACAGCCAAAATAATACGTCAGAAGAAATTAATAAAAAGTATATTGGAAGAGTACTACAAAACTAATTTAAGATTTGCTGTTTTATTTAAACAGTTACTACGGTAATTTTAAGTACCATGATCCAATATTTATAATCCTTGTTGCTACTTCGATCAAATGTAAATATATAAACAAATGCTTGTAACTATAAACAAATAATTAAGCAAGTGTTATAAACAACTATATTTACTAATAAGAACTATGTTAATATATTGAAGAAATATTTAGAAAATTAAGATTTATAAATTTCTAGAACATTCTAAAGATACCGTGAATAAACGAGACGAATTACTAATAACAATCTTGTTGCCAAAGTATTTAAAATTGTAATAACATCATAAAAACAATTCGAAGAATTGAATCAAATTTGTTATCTAAGATTCCAATAAAAAAATACCTAATGGTTTTATTGTCTTTCTAGAACATTCTAAATACTTCTAAAAAATTTAACAGCCCGATTCACAAAAAAGTTTAAGCTAATCTTCATTTTTGGATTAGTGAATTTTATTCTATTCCGGTATTTAAAATTTAATATTCATTATTTTATCAATAAAGGTAGATCCTAGGAATAGGTTAGAGTATATTTTAAGATATAAACTGTCAAAATTAGAGTAGAATTCGCTAGTCCAAAAATGAGGATTAGCTTAAACTTTTTTGTGAACGGGCTGTAAAAGAATTTTAAACTTTAAATAATTCAAATTATTTTTGAAAGATATCTACATGTTTACATAAGTTTCTAGACTTTAAATATAATTAAAACTCCCTTCTTAAAATACTGGAACATCCGTTTTATATCTGGAATATTCCAAATCCCCACTACTTCCATGAAAATTTTCCAATATTTCATAATTTTGGCCACATTTTTGACAACTGTTTCTAATTTGTTAATTTATTCATCCTTTTCCAAAATTTATCTACACCAATACAAGAATATTTCGTTACACCACGTTGATAAAACATTTTCGAATATTCTTTTACAATTTCATTGACTCGTATTACAAATCAATTTTTAAAGGAACTTTTGTTAAAAGTGACGTTGAACTTCTTTAAAATATAATGTAAAAGTGCGCTTATAATAACTTGTAATAGGGGCTACTATGTTTCAAAATGTTGAAAACTGAAGTGACTTCATTGATGATGGGACTGGTCCATTTCAACATGGAACGTCAGAACTGTAGCCAGACACCTTGCATAATAATTTTAATAATTTTGAAGAAAAACCACAAATACCTAATGAAATATTAATGGTCAATTTGAATACAATTCTGTTCCCTAAACCTGGTAACCTTCAAAACAAACCTTCTGTACTTAAGGTCAAAGCAAAAAAATCTTTCAGACCGTATTTTCCATCCCTTTCTAACTTATTTTCTCTCTTTCTTACCCACATAATGGCGGACTCCTGAGGATCAGAGTACCCATGCTGGATCTGGTGAGAGAGCAGCATTTTGACACAGGCACCTGGTGCTCGGATACGCGGGCAACTACTGCGTGCTCCAAGCACCAACCAGCAGGGAGTCATACGCACACGCGCCCCACCAGCACGTGGGTGGTGCTATATTGAGAGCAGTAGCATTGCAGTTTTGCAAATTTTGCGAAAATAGGATAGAGAAAAGTAAATAAAATGACAGAAAAAAAGAAAATATGGATGGTGACTTCATTTTGAATTGGGACGGTAGTTTTCTTTTGTTCTTTTAATAATCAGTACTCCTTTCAGTTATTTTTATAAGTTACGCTGGGTTTTGCAAATTTCCTGAAAATAGGACAAATTTTGATGATGGCGACTTTAATTTGAAATTGGTCTTACAGCTTTCTTTAGTTCTTTTATTGTTATGTACTCCTTTCAGTTATTATTTATTACTCGTAGTATGAAGTTCGTGAAATTTACGAAAATAAGAGCAAAAAAGTGAATAGAAAAAGAGAAACTTTAATAATGAGTGACTCCATTTTGAATCAGATCATCTAGTTCTTTTTTCGTTTAAATAAATAAATAAATATATCATCACGGCATATTACCCATTTCTGGGTGTGCCAGTATCTACAACACATGTAGACATCGGTGACGATATATTTTACCGTGTGGGCGCTTACCAGGCGTCACCTCACGGGCACTCATAGCTGGCGTGGAGAGTGCACCACAGGGGTCACTTTTGTGCCATTTAAAATTGGAAATATTTGGCGTCAGTCGGGATCGAACCCGGTTTCCCCAGGTTCGCGACCAAACACTCAGGCACGCGGCCACGTTCGCTTTAGTCCGTTTAATGTTCTGTATTGCTTATACTTCTTTTTTAACAATAGCAATACAGTCCCTAAAATTTGCGAAAATAAGGACAAGAAAACAGAAAAAGATAACCTTTGATAATGAGTGGTTCCATTTTGAAACTGATCTTGTAGTTCTTTTTAGTCCTTCTAACGTTCAGTATTCCTTTTATTTCTTTTTGTTCGTGACATAGTAATTTGTAAATTTTGCCACAATAAGGACAAGTGAAGAAAAAAGAGAAAAAGATAATACTTGATGATGATAGGTGACTTCATTTTAAAAAGGCTATTAGAGTTTTCTTTAGACTTTTTAGTTTCTTGCACTCCTTGCAGTTTTTATTTTTCTCTATTGTACCGTTAATTGTAAATTTTACGAAAATATTGGAAAAGGAAAATTAAATGCGCTGTCTCAATGTCTTCATTTTGAACGAGGTCTTTTAGTTTTATTTAGTCCTTTTACTACCCTTTAATATTTTAGTTTTTATTAATGCATTTTACTTAGTTCTATTATTTTGAGTATTAAATCTTTGGTTCGTAGATGCAGGGATGGTAACTGAAACCGGAACTGAAACCATTAACCGAAAAATACCGAAAAAAAAATGAGAACCGAAACCGAAACCTGTACCGAAATTCGAAACAGATACAAAACCGTAACCGAAAGCAAAACCCTTTTTTCTTTATCGGTTAACCGCATTATATACAGGTCTCTTGTTAGTTTTTAAATATTGTATATTTTTATTATTAAAATACTTGTGTATAAAAAAGTATGAACATAAATTTATTTTCTAGTTGTTTTTTTTTTGTCGAAAAGTATTTCAATTTTCAACGTAGTACCTCAATCGGGTGGCGCTCGAAATCCGTTACAATTGCATAGGCATTGAACATTAGAAATTAGAATATTTTTAATATTTGCTTCCCATTAAAACTGATTGTTATAAAACTTTGTACACGTGTTTGTGGACACTTTTTGCATCATTATAATAATTAATTGTTCAATCAAAATTAATAATATTATTATTCTCGTAAATTACTTTTGCAAAACCGAAATCCTTTTAGTAAAACCGGTATACCAAAATTGATTGCTGTATAAAAACCGAAACCCAAATCAAAACCGAATTTTTATTTTCACGATGACCGAAACCGTAACCCAAACCGATATTGTTTATGGTTACCATCCCTGCGTAGATGTAATGTTAAGTATAACTTCAATCATAGGTATATGCAATGAAATTCGTTCTATGTTCATACTCATAATTGTCCATCTGTGGTTCAAACGACCAAAGTTGTTATTAGAGTCGAAGTTCAATATTTACAAATTATTATGTTACTTTCTCCAAACAAAATATCAGAGCCAAGGTGGTGACGTCTGGTCTTGTCCGATAAAAATAGATCGTCGTTACCGAAAACTGGATTGGCACACATAGCAATGAATAAAAATCCGTAAAACCGTAAAGATATATACGTTTACATCAGTTTTGCTTTATTCTTCGCCTTATTAAAATATCACGTCGATTGTTAAATAGGATTGGGCAAAAAAGAAGGACTTTTTTAAAATGTCGCAAAACTGATACTTTTTGCTTAAGAAGAAAATTATTGACAGATTTGTGTTCGTAATAACAACATTTGACAAAATCAAGTATGGAAAACATGTTGCAAAATAATAATAACCTAACCGAACGCACAAAGATCATGCTTGGAAAACTCGGGCCGAGTTTTATGCGTCAGTTTATTGTTATATATTTATTTTATTTGTGAATAATGGAAATTTGCACACTTAAAACTAGGCTTAAACAAAGAAAATGCAAATCGAAATTTTGACCAATATTTACATTCACATTTGACATTTTCTTTCGATACAATATTGTCAATAGGGCTGTTGCAAGAATTTTTATATGACTTCTAAGTATTAAATTTTAAAAGATATTGTTCTTTAAAGAGCCTCAAATTTGAAAATATCACGAAATATCCTTTAGATATTTTACAATTAATTTTTGAAATTTGGATAAAATTTTGAATAAGTCACGTGATCTGAAACAGAATGTGACGTCAGAGTACATACATCTTCAGCGATTCTAGGTGTCAAGTGTATTGTCAAAGTTGTCAAACAAGTGTCAAATTTTTAAGATTGGTTCAAGTTGTATAATATGTAGGTAATAAAAAGTTCAAAATAAAATGAGTAATTTACGATATTGTATTGTGCCTTCTTACTAAAATACTGTTAGGAACAAACCTACTATAGAGTTTATAAATTTGCCAAGAATAGAAAATTGTGGCTAGAAGCAGTAGGTCGAAAAGCTGATAATTTGTCAGAAAAATCGTGTCTTCATGTTTGTGAAGATCATTTCAACTTTCATCCACTTTCAAGATAACAGTATATTTTTGTTGCTTCACTTTATGATCAGGGAAAACTTTACATCTGACTATACAGATATTTTTTTCTCGCCATAGATCTACATATCTTATAACAGATTCAATGTAAGAATCACGACCAGTACTTTAAAGTAAAATATATTATCAATTTATATAGTAAATTCAGTTTTTATATTTTATTTCACCTCAACTCTTTAACACCCCTTATTTCAGTAACAGTAAAACAATCGTTCTCTGATATAAATTTAGCCACCATCCAGCTATCTACCTTCGGTAAATTGTTCGACTTAGCTTGAGTGTGATTTGAATTAGCCATTATTACTTTATTATTCATTTAAATGAGCAATGTCAGCGTCAAATGTCAAATTAAAAGATTTTTTAGTAACATATGACAAACCATAGCCTACGTTTATTTATATAAATAATATGAATAAACGTAGGTGATGGAAAAACTATTTTCCTATTGGCTATTAATGACGTAATGTATGTGCTTCTACGTCACAGGAGTGGGGGGTAGTTTTTCAGGACGCCAATCTTTTTATTTAATTATTTCCATAAACAACAACAAATTATTAAAATAAAAATTATTACTAAGAAAATCATTGCATAAACTTTCATTTAAAATAGTTTTTGAAAAATGTGAAACAGGCTCATTCCAGAAACAACTTCAAATTTTAAAATAAATATGTTAGTGCAGGCGATTGCTATTCTTTCCAATCTCACGTATCTAATTCTCTATTTAACTTTTTATTTTCATTTTTTGTAAAGTGATATATTTAAAATATGTTTGTAAACTTAGTGTCTATTTTCATATTAAAATGAAATTCCTATTTTAATTATCCCGGCATATTTTGGCTCCGAGTGAAATTCTCTTACCCTTGACATTACTGGGATATAAACAAACACCACAAATCCCTCAAAAACTTAAAAAATAATCATTGTACACCTAGAGAAACTTGGCCAACCTCCAAATGTAAAAAGAACTCCAAGATACAATTACAGAGAAAAATAGCCCTGGTCTTCCAACAAAATACTCGTCATGAATGATGTTGAAAAATCTGGGAACTTTGCTGAACAGTTGTTAGACTTGGTATGAAGCCAAAACTTCTACGAAACGACGACTAAATAGGCCAAACTAGGGGAATTAATAGTGTTTGACAGTTTTGGGATATTGCGTAGATAATTAATGGGAAGGATATTTTTGAAAAAGAGAAATGAACTAACCTATGACAATATAAACAAAATTGTTGATAGGGATTAAAATTTATTTCCATGTTGACCAGTAACTTGGAAAACAGATGTTCGTTCTATAAATCAAATCGTAGAAACATAGATTTGAATTTTGTATAATTTGTTTCATGTTGTCCTTTCGATTTGGACAGATCCTTGTTCCATATTTTTTTAAAATGTATTTCACTTATGCTCCATTAACACTTAAATTTTAAGCTTTTCTAAAATGAGGTTTTTTTTTTAGCGAAAATATTAATGTTAATATAGAGTTCAAAATAACATACAGTTTAATTTTTGTCTAATAAAAGTTATCTGTATCATGAACAAATTAACAAGTAGGTATACATTTATCTGTGGGCCATCCAGCGAATCAAGCGGTTTACGTCATAAATACAATATCACTAGAAACAATGACGTCATATGTTAAAAAGTTTATATGAGCATGTAAAACGGATTAAAATATGATCTGTGGGTTGTCTTCATAAATCCAAATCTTTCTTAAAAAGGTAACACGTCACGTCTGGTATAATTTTTTTCCAGCGAAATCCAATTTTATTTAAAATATTCTGAACGATATTGCTTACGCCGTTATAAATACTTCATTCTTGTAGTACATGCAACAAACTCTCTAGTATTATGTGAGATTCTTAAAAAAATACAGAATACTGCATACCATACAATTTCTCACTGTTTCTGTACATTGCGTATAGCGTTTTCCACACGCTGTACATATAGATTTAATTTTCAAATTATAACTGACAAATAGAACGAAATATTGCCTCAATATTACAATTCAGTGAAAGTAAGAGCCCACAAATCTATTTTTCATTTTCAAAATAAGTCAATAAATTAACTACAAGCTCTTGAATTTGACATGACAGAGCATTTGACATTTTGTCAGTGAACAACGAAATCAAAAACAAAATGAAATCACAATAGAGGTTGAAAAGTATAATATAGACATATAATAAGGTGTCAAATACATAATAATAATAATAATAATAATAATAATAATAATAATAATAATAATAAAAAAAACAATAAAATATCGTTAATAAAATATATTTTAACAAATAAAGAAAATTTCAAAAATCCGTAAACGATGATGTAAACTGCTTGATTCGCTGGATAGCCCATATCTCATACACCATACACTCTAATTGGTGAAATATATTAGTGTAAAAATAAAAAAAAATGCTAATTGTAAATAATAAAAGGTAGTAAAAAATGTAGTGTTAAATAATTTTACACTAATTGGAAAAATACTACCTTTTTTTTAGTTTATGTTCTGTATTTATTAATTTTAACCCAACGTTTCGGCACAATAAACTGGTGCCTTCTTCAGGGGATACATTGACATAAATATGTTAAAAAACAATAATAACAAGTAACCAAGGTAACAAGACATATTCATAAATGTTACCTTTTTTTATGTATACAATTTTCTAGGGACGGTGTTTCCTCTGGCAAAAGGAGATTTTTTTTTTTCCTGAGAAGATGCATGTTCGCCGTCCATGTTATTACCGGGCATGCATATATTGTCTAGAAAATTGTATACATAAAAAAGGTAACATTTATGAATATGTCTTGTTACCTTGGTTACTTGTTATTATTGTTTTTTAACATATTTATGTCAATGTATCCCCTGAAGAAGGCACCAGTTTATGGTGCCGAAACGTTGGGTTAAAAT
This sequence comes from Ophonus ardosiacus, assembly GCA_943142095.1. Classification (NCBI taxonomy): domain Eukaryota; kingdom Metazoa; phylum Arthropoda; class Insecta; order Coleoptera; family Carabidae; genus Ophonus; species Ophonus ardosiacus. The sequence continues at coordinate 44,885,146 of OW964829.1, read as the reverse complement.
TAATAAATACAGAACATAAACTAAAAAAAGGTAGTATTTTTCCAATTAATAATATGAGTTCTGAAAGGTATTTTAATAATTTTACACTATTTATAGAAATAATTTAAATGAAATTTCATTCTTTACTCTGATCAGTGCTGTCATGTTTCTAATGAAACAAGTTAAAAGTCGTACGGTAGGTAGTTAGTTCATTGTGATATTTGGAATGGTTTGGATGTACATTTCAGTGTTTCGTGTATTATATGAAAATGTAGAAACTAACATTTAAATTGCATACAAAAATTTGTGTAAATATGTTGTCTTTAAACGAAAGCATCTGGTATGAAGTTTTCCCATTACCTGGTAAGTACAAGTATCTTGTAATATCATTGCATAGTTAAATATGTACATTAGTTGATGCTATGTTAGAAATATCCGTATTAAATTTTTAACCACTCCAACGTGTACTTTTACACCAAATTTGTAAGTGGTTAAATTTACACAAATTAGTATGGAATTATATAAACCAATTTTAGTGTTTATTTTAAACAGAATTTCTTGGAGTGTATTTGCATTAACAAGAAGCGCGATAAGAGTAAATATAACGTGCAAATACGACTGTCTTTCAAAAATTCATATTGTTTCGACAAAGTTACGACATGTATATTTTTAATAAATATTAATAGATTGCGAGAAAAACAACATTAAAACTACTGTGACGTCACCGTGTCGTCATCTGTGCGAATAATACAAGCAACGATATTAAAAGAGATAGGCTTGCTTGTACCCATCTGTATTTGCTTTCCTTGCTTGTATTTCTTCGCACAGGTATAACGTCATAGTGACGTCACAGAAGTTTGTTTTTCTTAAATTCTATTAATATTTAACAAATTTTAAAAAATACGAATAGGTATGTGCTAATTTTGCCCGGGAGCAAAAATAGCATATTCTCATTTATCACATGACGTAATTTCCGTTTTCTTCGATTTAATAACCTGTTGAACGCACCTTAGATTTTGATTTTGTCAATGTTGTGAGAAATTTTAAATAGAGAGTAAAAGGTTATTAGAATAGTAAATTACGTAACAAGACCTGAAAGTGTTACTGTACGGGCGAACTTTGGAAGCTTATGACCTCAGTAAAGACACTTTCAGGTCATGTTGACTACAATATTTTCTTTTGCGGTCCTGAAAAAAGAGTAAATAAAAATCTATAGGTTATAATGTATTATTATATTTTAACATTCTTTACCGGTCCCGGGATCGGTAAAGTTACTTTTTAATTCCTTATGGATAATTTTCCGAGCTAGCTCAGTAAAGAAGAATTTTCCGGTCTAAAAAGTAATCTCATTTTCTGGAGCGATCGCGAAAAATTATATATCTAAAACAAAAATTAATCTGCATTCTAAATATTTATCGATGTTAACGATGCGATACATACCCTGATTATATTTTAGAATCAGTTTATAGTTGTTTCGAATCTTAACAGGCCAAAGCCACGATTTAAAATATACTGGTTATGCCACTTGTCACAGATTTCATCAAGGAGGGATTTCATTGATTTTGAGGTTCCAAGTGATACGTGTTTCCTTGAAATATCCGCTAGATGCGCTACGTGATAACGACCCTATTTTATCCTGTCAAAATTACATAACGTCAAATTAGAAAATTTATATTCGTTTTGATCAGGATTCAAAATACTAGATTATAATAAAATACAAATAAATATATCATAATACATGTTATAAACATTTTTGATGAGATTTTATAAATATTCTTTTCTGCCTCTAGCAAAAAAAGCAAGGAAACACATATCACTTTGGAGACGCGTTTCGACTAGAGTAGCACAACCGGTATATTTTAAACCGTGGCTAAAGTGGTACGAAAAATCTTCTCCGAAACATTTTTTTTTATTCCTATTACCCCTACCTGATTGACAACGTGGTCAAGATCCTCTTCTGCAGCTTTCCTCCCCTGATAAACATCTCTATAGTATCCTTCTGTGAGATTACTGAAGGGAGTCGAAGTAACTGGCTGAAGTGTGGGGATATAGGTGACCTGTTGTGGAGCACCTCCGCTACCCCCAGGACTGGCATACGCAGTTGGCCCCCTTGGGGACAAGTTCGGAGAGATTGACAGAGGAGTTTGAGAACTGCAACGGCTTGAGGCTGTGGATGTGTTATGGCGGCCGGTTTCCCTGTAAACAAAACGGAAATTTAAAGGCTGAATGGTAGTCATTATATATTATTATTAATGGAAAAATAAATAATACACAATCACCCAGCGCAAAAAAAGAGGTAACATCAACACCTTGATTCACAGCAGAGTTGTCAAAAACCCCAGCCCACCATGGTTTCGGTTACCGACTGGTTGTAGTCACGTGACTATTATTTTTGGAACAGTTCGGTTTCTTTCGCGGTAACCCAAAAGTTTTCTATCAAAACATTACGTCTATTGTTTTTCATAAACCTAAATTATAAATAAAATATCGGAAACTCCAGTCAGTACGGTTTTATTTGATTAGAACCTACGTTTCGACCATTACAGTGGTCTTCCTCAGGGTTAAATCAAGTCAAAAACTATGAAGAAGCTATTTGTAACTCATGTTAACAAACATCAAAATGTAAAATGTGAATTACAAACGTTATAAAATTGATGAAAAACAACTTTTAAATAAATATTATAAAGTTGTTTTTCATCAATTTTATAACGTTTGTAATTCACATTTTACATTTTGATGTTTGTTAACATGAGTTACAAATATCTTCTTCATAGTTTTTGACTTGATTTAATACTGAGGAAGACCATTGTAATGGTCGAAACGTAGGTTCTAATCAAATAAAACCGTACTGACTGCAGTTTCCGATATTTTATTTTCTTCTCCACACATCAATTTCCAGTCGATCATCGTTACTCCAACTAGATTATAAAGTGGAAAATTAAAATACGTACAATGCAAACCGTAGAAAATAGATATAAACATCAAAGACTCAATAAATAGTATCCAACCTCACTAATCTATAAAATCTGACATCTTATGAAAAAGGACAGAAGATGTTACCTACAAAACCGAGGAAAAATCACGGTTACGGTGGTGCGCTTCGGTTGCAACCATTTTAACCGGTACCATGTTTCATAAATGTACAATTTTTACCATTTGATATTATTGGAACACTTTTGGTTAACCACGGTTAAAATTTGTTATTTTTGGAATATACCCTTAGTTCGTAGTTGAGTTTTAAACATAATAGTCATTATGCCGAAAGTAGAGGGTTCTGGGAGAAAACAGTCACTAGACTTGGCAAATGTTGTCTTAACATGCCTAAATTTTTATAATAACTGGGGTTTTAACGAATTTTTTCAAGTGGGTTTTTGCCGAAAAACCCACTAGGTTTTTTCGGGCTGGGTTGTTTTCATGACAACCCTGATTTTCAGAGGCAGAATCATCAGTGAGAGGAGTATCTGAAGGAATAATTAGACTATTTTATCATTTATGAAGAACGGCTACGCGGTTCGGGATGTGGAACAAGCGTACCTGCCATACACAAAAGGATGTATGGAGAAAATAGGACGACTGTTAAGGAAACACAACATTAAAATAGTCTTCACAGCAGTAGGAAAGATAGGGTTAGCTTTCCCAAGAACTAGGACATAGGATGGCAAACTCCTAGGGACAGGTATCTACAGTATTCCTTGTGAATGTGAAAAGGTGTACATTGAACAAACTGAAGACATGTCAGCACCAGATTAAAAGAACACAAAGCGCACGGGACCCCATTTTTACTCGGGATGTAATAAAGTAGGTAGGTAGTAAGACTTGACGTGAATTTTTTTTACCTAACCCGAAAGGAAAGCACTTTATCTACTCTCGTTGGAATTCTTTACTTAGAACGTTCGCGAGACAAATTTCGAGCGTTTTTCTCTAGCATGAAAAATAACTTTTTGTTGTCAAGATTTTTTTAAACTATACAGTGTGTCCCATTTAGAGGTGCCATCATTGGGATCTCGAGAACTATAAGAGATACAATGTCGGTTAAATGGAACTTTTTGTGCGCCTTTGGAAGGACATCTCAGATGTGCTTTTGTTTTTCCAAAAATTCTCATAGGGCACTAGATAATGACGAAAAACTGAATATTGTTGATTTTTTCTTTTTCAAATAACTTCTAAACTATTAGTAATTGAGAAAAACGTTTCAAATATAAAAGATAGATATTTTTATTAGCTAACCAGTGGCGTACGAAATAAATTTTTATATCCGTAAATTTTCGAGATATAACACAAACTTATATTTTTCTAAATGGAACCCATATCTGATTTCAGTCTCAAAAATATCATTATTTTTTTCTCTTTTGAATAATGTAAGGGTTGTTATGTTTTATATTTGTTTTGTTCCTAAAATTTAATTTTTCTCTTTATTTTCCTGAACTTTCTTATTATTTCCCAAAAAAACATTATCATTTTTATTAATTATATTGTATTTGATCGAAATAATTTGTTTTATGCCTTTATTACTTAATATTTTCATTCTATACTCATAATTACAAATTACACTATAATGTGCCAAGGGCGACCAGATACAAAATATAAAAATTAGTTTGATACGAGTTTTGAGCAAATTTTTCTAATGAAATAAATTATTTAAATACAAGGAGTATTTCTAAATAGAAATCTACCAATATTTTCAAAATAATTATAAATTTAATATAAAATAAGGAAAAAAATAATAATTTTGAAGGCAAAACAAATATAAAACATAATAACCCTTACATCGTTGAAAAGAGAAAACAATATTGATTTTTTTAAAACTAAAATCAGATATGGGTTCCATTTAAAAAAATATAAGTTTGTGTTATATCTCGAAAATTTGCGGATATAAAAATTTATTTCATACGCCACTGGTTAGTTAATAAAAATATCTATCTTTTATATTTGAAACGTTTTTCTCAATTACTAATAGTTTAGAAGTTATTTGAAAAAGAAAAAATCAACAATATTCAGTTTTTCGTCATTATCTAGTGCCCTATGAGAATTTTTGGAAAAACAAAAGCACATCTGAGATGGCCTCCCACAGGCGCACAAAAAGTTCCATTTAACCGACATCGTATCTCTTATAGTTCTCGAGATCTCAATGGTGGCACCTCTAAATGGGACACACTGTAGAACTAATCCAAATTAAATTTATATTTTTTGTTGCAAAGATCTACATAAGGTAACACCCTACTTGTGTTGTGTACGTGTAAGCCAAAATTTTAAATACATTTCATACTATTGTGAGTCAAGCGTGAAGTCACGTATCCTAGATCACGATTTGGCAAAAATCTCTTGTGATCCCACATGAAACTTGTACTCTGAATCACACTCGACTTTAATTTCAAACGGTCAGATTCACCGATACGTAAATAGCATCGGAAGAAAAGAGTTCTTTATTATTCTAACGTTGTTTAACGTTAGTCCAAAATAGAATAAACAGCACAGAACTGAATAAAATATTGTGGATTAAATCTTTTCTGTTTTTTTTTCTTGTTTGTGCGACCTAAATACTTTCAATTTCAATTCAGATATTTTATTCAACTAAAAATAAGTTCATTCTAAATGTCGCGACAGAATTTTTTTGTTGATAATTAATAAGATTTCAAGGTTGTTTGGATATGCTCCAAAGAAATAACAAAAAGATATATCTTTTTAATTATTTGACTCTAAGCCAAGATGTAGTACTTTCTCGAATTGTTACATAAACTGTAAACATGAGTTATCAACTAGATACAATTTATTAGGCAACGAATTCTAGTACACATATTGGACTAACGAGAGACACATCTCCATCTATACAACAATTGCCTCAAAAATTAATATTCAATAAAAGAAATAATACATATGTTAATGATGTTTGTTACCTACCTTTGCACTACGACTTTCACGTTGGTTCCGGCATTTCTAAAAAGATTTTGGGCATCTTGATGCCGAATATCTCTCGCGTCATAGTTGCCGATTTTGCTGATGATGTCTCCTCTCTGAAGTGTAGTGCCGGCTGGTGAACCGAACGCTACCTAAACAGAAAAGAAACTTTATTATAAATAGAGATTAAGAACAACCATCATAAATAGTGCTGTCAAAAATATTCAGTTAACCGGATATCTTATTAACCATTTCATCGGTTATTGCGTTGTAACAACAAACTGATGAAAGGTTAATCGATTAAAGCGGTTTGGCCTTACCCAGTTAATTTATTTCGTTTAATCGGTTAACCGGTTAACCGAATAACAGGATAGCTTGCTATTCTGATTAATTGGGTAAGCTGCGAGTTACGACTAGACTAGTTTTTGCAATAATAAACTTTTCACGAAAATATGAAATTTGTTACCTTAAGCAAGATGTTTTTTGCTGCAATAAAGTATATTTACTTTTAGGCCAGGTATTTTTATCGCCGGTTAAACAGCCCGTTAATTTAACTGTCGGTTAAAAGAAAAACACAGCATTGATATTATAGCCTAAATTGTAAAAATTACACATGTCAATTTTGCGATGCCATATTGTGCTTGTAACCGACAAATCTGATCAACTCTTCATATGAATCTAAAGAAGAGGAATACAAAAGAATTATAATTTTTAGAATTGTAGTATTGGAGTTATCGCCAAAGAAAATTTTTCACACACACACACACACACACACACACATACACACACACACACACACACATACCGAGAGTTTTTTTTATCAGTTAACATGGGCGTATGTCTTTACCATAGTTACATTTAAAATGATTGACAGCAATGCATTATCGCGTTTTTTTTTTTTTAAACTGGACATAGGACGTGACATTTAGTATATCTGTCAATGTCATCATATTGTCATACTTCAAAATGTATACAGATAAAGAAAAGTTCAAATTGTAAATTGGAGTAATTATAACGAGTCTACAACAAGTTTCTGACTTATGTGCATTAACTTTTAATAAGCGACCCAGTCCAACAAGTATAAGAAAAATTTACAATGACTACAGAACTAAAGGATGCGTCAATAAACAGCACAAGAAGAAAATCAGACCAAGTACTGTAGTTAATAGTAAGAAACAAGAAATTGTGCAATTAATTGAAAGTGACAACACCCTGTCAACAATTTTTTTTTCTGAAATTAAGAATACTAGTATACAAGATTTTAAGACAAGAACATTTTAAGAGTTTTAAATATCAAAATCACCAAGAGTTATTACGCAACGATATAGAACGAACAAATATCTTTTGCGAAGATATGATGAACAAAATTAATAGTGGGGAAATGTTACTGGATCAAATTTTATTTACGGATGAAGCGACATTTTATATTAATCGGGAAGTAAATTCACAAAATTGCAGGTATTGGAGTCGTCAAAATTTTCACTTATATCTGCACCAGGTATTCCCCCAAAGCTGGATAGGACATGGTGGAGAAGTGGAGTGGCCTGCAATGCTACCGGATCTTGCACCAAACGATTTTTTTTTCTTTGGGGCCATTTAAAAAATTGTATTTACAATGGTGACAAAATAAATATTGATCAATTATAAATTAGGGATAAAATATAATTTATATTAATTATTTCTTGCCTTAGGCTTATGTCAGAGTATAGAATTATACCATACAATTTGAACTTTTTCTTCAACTGTATACATTTTGAAATATGACAATTTGATGACATTGACATATATACTAAATGTCACGTCCTATGTCCAGTTTTAAAAAAAACGCGATAATACATTGCTGTCAATCATTTTAAATGTAACTATGGTAATGACAAACTCTCGGTATATATACATACATACCTATATACACACATCATCGTATAATTACTAAAATCGTATTCTAGGAAACCTAAAACGTGCTTATTCATTAAAAACTCATCACCGATTTTTTTGTCTAAAGACAATACCTTCCTTACCGAAAGGTGACGGAAGGTAAAAATTCATAAGCAATATGTAATTTCTAAAAAGCTGCAGACTTGGACGGGCTCATTCGGTAATTAGGCATTGTTTACAGTTTATAATTTTCTAATTTCCACCTACATCACTAATCGTTCCAAATTTGTTTTATTTATGGTACATGGTGCAAAACAACATATTGTTCATTTTCTGGCACAAATATGACATTATTTCTGTGAACAACTTTCGATTTGTTCTCTCCCATAAAATTTATTTCTAATTCTTGGCAACGATTTCTACTTAATCAAAAATGTTCTAATAATGTCAAAGTGTCAAAATAATTTTTGTAAAATTGGTTTTCCTGAATTTTTCGGCAGTTCTTTGACCTTTTCATCACAGGCTTGGATTTTTGGTTTTATTTTGTAAACATCTCTAAATATATCATCGAAAATGGGGCAGGAAAATAACATAGGATTAAACATTCATATAATTGTTTGCATTGCATCTCGATAAACTTGTTTTTCATGTTATGATTCATAAAATCTTGCGATTTAATTCTATTTTTACAATACTTTTAAAGATCTTGAAAGATCATAAAAATAAATATTTGTGCTATAAATTTTAAGTTTATTTTGACATGGATTAAATAGTAGAGGCAGCTGCAGTATACATAAATTTATTATTTATATTTGTTTCATATAAAATTATATGATTAAATTTAAAATATCGAAGTTTTTAACAGTTTTTCCTAAAAAAAAAAACGCAGTTAAATATTGTTTTTTGACATTTTGTTATTATACATATTAAAGAAAATACTCTTCTCTATATGGTTTGATTATACATTTTCCTTCATAATCAATAGATGTAGATTTAAAGCATTATAAAGAAATTAATTTTGAAAAATTAGTCAGCTTTGCTATTTATCATGGAAACACATGATATATTCAAAAAATTCTAATTGACAGAGACAGATGTCAGTAGGAAGTGCAAAACCAAATATGGAAGATATAGGATCTAAAATTGATATGTCATAGTGTTCCTCGCAAGTGACACGCAGAGAAAGGCCAAAGAGAAGATTGAAGGACTGTATCGCAAAAGACTTGAGAAAGGAAGGACTGTGTGAAGGCTGCGTTGGGCAGGAATGAGTGGAAGAGAAGAGGAAACAGCGATCCCTAATAAAATAAGGGATAGTTGAAGAAGAAATGAAGGAAGTGTCTAGTGCATTTTACTTAGTGTATATTTATGTTATAATTTTATTGGATTTATAGAACCTTTTCGAATGAACTTTTGGTACAGAATTTGTAAAAAATAGTATGTGTTCGTGTTCGATTTTACATGATATTATATAGAATCTGTTCCAAGGACCTTTTGGTATGGGATTTGTACAAAATACATCGAATTGACGGAAGGTCTTGTGCTGGCCACAACAGATTTTTTATTCTTTAAATCACTATTGGTCGGTTGACAGATGAATTTACTTTTAAAGTTAATAAAATGATGATAGTGTACCGACAAATAACACTTCGCACTTCGTTTCCATAGTCATTCATCGGTTGTCGCTTGTAGTTAGTCGTTTGACGATAGCAGCACCCGACATTACTTTCTACAATAGTCACAAGAGTCGTAAGGTGTTGTAGCCAACCATTACTTTGAAGTGAGGTTATGGATTTTATATCTCTTCCAAATTATTTTAATTTAATTAGAATATGGCTTCATTTATTATTTTTGTATCTTTGTATCTTTTGTTTCTTTTATCATATAAACTACTATTTTGTTGTACATAATGTATAATTATTTCGACTAATGTCATTTCGTTACCGTCTTCATGTTGTTCAGTGTCGTAAAAGAAAGAAGGGAAATGAAATGACCAACATGCAGTCCGACACGGACAATTTCTAACGCCAAATTTCAGGGTAGTGCGCACGCGTAACGCGTACCACATCCGAAACCGACAGACTTATTGTAGAACCGGCCTAACAAACAACCGTGGAAGTTGATAGGGAAAGGAACGTGAAACGTAAAGGGTATTTTTCGCTACGCTATCTTTCCACCCCAGATCTAATAATACGTATTTAAGATGGATTGTACAGTTTTATAGTCCTTAATAAGACTTAAATTTAGAAGAAAAATTATTTCTAGCCTTTTTTAAGTTCTGCAACTTCATTGATGTGCATGTACGCGGTTGGCATAATAGTTTTAATGTTTAAAAGATAGAAACATTTTCAACAATTACAATTTGTTTACGTAATTATTTGATAACAATAAGAAAACCTCGATTCGCTGTTGACTTTGACATAAAACTTGCGCGGTTAAATTTAACCAGTGATGATAAACCGATACTACGAGTGTAAAATAAAAGGACAAATGGCACAGGGTATAAATAGCAACCGAGTGAATACAAATGCGCAATTAGCATTCCTGACAACTAATCTAATACTACGAAACACTGAACATAAGGAATTTGCAAATATTATTGGGAAACATGAAACATAAACGTTATTAGTTAAAATTAGAACTGGACGCAGATAATCCCGCCGTTGCGTATATAGGTTAACAGTGTGATTAAGAAAAGTATTGGTTAAGTTCGATGTGACAGCCAAATGTTAGGTAACAAGATGGACTTATTTTCTACAAAATAAGTCTACTAAATAAGAGTGAGACGGAATTGAGAAACAACACAACCAGCGCGGCTGTTGTTTCGTAGCACGGCGGAGGCAAGGATCGGCCCCGGCTTGGTCGTTCCAGGCGTTCGAACAGCTATTAGCCAATAGCATGTGCCAGTGTCGATCCCATCACAAATATGGCTGATACTGAATTTTAAGCGCTCTGCATAAATATTCCGTGGCCGCGTGCCTGAGTGTCTGGTCGCGAACCTGAGGAACCGGGTTCGATCCCGACAGACGCCAAATATTTCCAATTTTAAATGGCACAAAAGTGACCCCTGTGGTGCACTCTCCACACAAGCTATGAGTGCCTGTGAGGTGACGCCTGGTAAGGGCCCACACGGTAAAATATATCGTCATCATTACCGATGTCTACATGTGTTGTAGATACTGGCACACCCAGAAATGGGTAATATGCCGCGATGATATATTTATTTATTTATTAACAACAAATAAAAATTAATTTGTAATCACGGTTCATCGAAAAAAGGTCCATATAATTCGATTTTAACATTTTTTTACAGTGATGACTGTGTGCGTGTATAAATATGAATGTAGTCAGGATGATTTCTCAAATACCAAAAGATTAAGGGCCAATCTTACAATCTCCAGTTAAAATTTAGTTTCCAGATAAATAAACAATATTATTGAATTATTTATTATTGATAGTAATGATAAATTTGTTGTGTTTCTTTAACTGGCAATTAAATTTTAATCGGAGATTGTAAAATTGATTCCTAAACGTATGAAACGTATTATCATTTTAATATTAATGAGAAGGGCTGATTAATGAGCCTGTTTCACATTTTTCAAAAACTATTTTAAATGAAAGTTTAGGGAATGATTTTCTTAGTAATAATTTTTATTTTAATAATTTGTTGTTATTTGTGGAAATAATTAAATAAAAAGATTGGCGTCCTGAAAAACAACCCCCCTCTCCTGTGACGTAGAAGCACATACATTACATCATTAATAGCCAATAGGAAAATAGTTTTTCCATCATCTACGTTTATTCATATTATTTATATAAATAAACGTAGGCTAAAGTTTGTCACATGTTAATAACAAAATCTTTTAATTTGACATTTGACGCTGACATTGCTCATTGTAAATGAATAATAAAGTAATAATGGCTAATTCAAATTACACTCAAGCTAAATCGGACAATTAACCGAAGGTCGATAGCTGGATGATGGCTGAATTTATATCAGAACGATTGTTTTACTGCTACCGAAAAGGGGTGTTAAAGAGTTGAGGTAAAATAAAATATAAAAACTGAATTTATTATATAAGTTGATAATATATTTTACTTTAAAGTTCTGGTCGTGATTCTTATTTGACACTTGTTTGACAACTTTGAAAATACACTTGGTACCTTAGAACCGCTGAAGATGTATGTACTATGACGTCACATTCTGTTTCTGATCACGTGACTTATTCAAAGTTTTATCCAAATTTCAAAAATTAATTGTAAAATATCTAAAGGATATTTCGTGATATTTTCAAATTTGAGGCTATTTAAAGAACAATATCTTTTCAAATTTAATACTTAGAAGTCATATAAAAATTCTTGCAACAGCCCTATTATTAGTAACAATTGAAAACCGAAAGTAGTAGTTTACTTGGAGCAATATATTTTTTTTTAATACGTGTCAATATTAGTATTTGACAATTTATGCTTTTACAAATTACAAATATTAAGAACATTAAATTCTTTATCTGTCACTTATATATTACTCAATATATATTTATAAATAAAAAAAAAAAAAAAATAGTATTTCACCAACTCCGAATGGATTCGGAAGTTTGTTGAAATGCTGTATTTAAAATTGTTTTCGACGTAGTTCATATAGATCTTCGTGTCTAATACAACTTTAAAAATTTTGTAATAAATTTTAATAATTACTGTATATTCAACGATTGCTGAAGATGGGTTTGCCCAAAGCCCGAATCGCCCGTAATAAAGAATTTTACAATACACGTGGACCATTTATGCCTTTTGTTTTCACCTTTAAACCATTCAACGGTTGGTCCTTCCTCCTCTTTTATAAAAAATGGCTGCTAGCCCATACTAATCCATGGAAACCAGTTGAGAAATTCAATTATTTGTAATTGACTAATATTAGCGTCAAAACTTGATTGTAGGTACTTTTTATTTCAAGTTTGTGGATTAAGAATTGTAATAAGGTCAGAAAATATTTTTTAACGGAACTATATCCAATTCTTTTTACAAGAAATGTTATACCGGGTGTCTACTTGAAATCCATTTATAGGGAATACAATCGTAATTTTTTTATTTTGCTGTAATTAGTTATATATTCATTTTAGACAAAAGTGTTTCAAATAAAGGTTGCAAATAATAAAATTTTCGTAACCTAAAATCAAATTTTATAAATCTTGCTCAGTGATACTAGTAAAACTGACACAAAATTGCTAATAAATGTAAACCAAAGCTCAATAAATACTAATATAATCATTAAGACATCTCATTTAAAATAAATTAATATCTAACCTAATAATAGTAATTTTTTATGTAAGACGATAAAATTATATTTTATCAACGAGCGCAAGTTTAATTCACGAGCGATTTCGCTGGTCGATAATTATATTTTATAGGATATAATTCTATTTTTATGTGGGTTGTTATGGATCTTGTATGTAAATAAATAAGAATTAAATTATTAATACTTAGTTGTCGATTGTAGGAATAAAATTCCGACAAGAAATACCAGTTCAAATCATTTATTAAACAACGAATATTCCTACTGCTTATAGTGGGTTCCTAACAATCTGAGCACACCAGATTTTTGATTAAGGCTATGGTGGGATTCGAACCTCGACAACAAACACTCCATTCTAGGGTTGCCAGAAATCAAAATGTCGAAAATAGAAGAATTAACTTGAAAATTAGAGATGCACTCGATTTCGAGCTTTGGCCCGGCCCGGCCCGAAGCCCGCCTCGATTTCGAGTCGATCATCTAGCCGGGCCGAAGATATTTTTTATCGGGCCGAATCGGGCTAATCATTTTCAAAAATCGAGGCGAGTCGGACTTTTGATTTTGGCCCGGCCCGAAAATTTAAGCTTTTCGGGCCGGCCCGAAAAATCTTATAGTTCAATCAAATGCACAGTTTCCTTAATATTTTAATGAAAATGGATGAAGTTAAAAAGGATCAAAATGATTTAATAACAACACACTTCACATATTAATAAATAAAAATGTATTATTTTACTTCAAGAATTCAAGGTTATTCATTAAAGCATAAAAATTATATTGTGATGTTGCTATTATTATTGTTATTACTCGTATACTTAAATAAAAGTGATTTTTGTTCCTACCATAATGATTTCTTGTTCTATTTTTGAGCAGAAACAAAGTTAGATAAAAAAATGTAAATTATAATTATATTTTTTTATATAAGATTTGTGAAAAAGTTGTTTAAATTCTTTGGTAAACAAAGTGTTAAATACTCGTAGGTCTGTAATTTTTATAACAAACTTACACTAGAAGGGTCTCTTTTTCAACTACTTATGTTAACTAATGTTGAAAGTTATAAGAATGTAGAGGTTTTTATAAGTTTGACACGAAAAAAGTTAAACATTTCGCCTTAACATAAAAATCAACATTAGGAATTCCGGATGCACCCAATTTCGAGCTTTGGCCCGGCCCGATTTCGAGTCAATTTTCGAGCCGGGCTAGCTAATTTTTTTGTCGAGTCGATCCAAACCTCAAAGCCCGGCCCGGCCCGACTCGAATGCATCTCTATTGAAAATATAGAAGATTTAAATAAATCATTTATTACTATATTATTACTTAAGGCATAATTACTAATATATTAGAAATAAACATATATTAAATATATTCAGATAAACGAAATAAAAAGGACTAAAATAATGACGATTAAATATTATTTTAAATCCCACTAAACCCTCTCCATAACATGCACAGTCTCGCCGGTGGTCCAAAAATCAAAATATATTATTATCATAATACTATTCTGAAACACTGAAATATAGAATATTTTACTTCTATATTTTAGAAACATAGAAGATAGAAGATTTTCGTTGAATATAGAAGTCTTCTATTAAATATAGAAGGTCCGGCAACACTACTCCGTTCCAAATATCAACCAACAAATCTTACTCTAGTGATAATGAGGGGTGCTCCCTGATCGGCACCCCCTACAAGGCTGAATCCCCACTGTTCATTGGGGTTGTCCCTCCTCAAGTTGAGCACAAAAGTGTGCGCCTTCGCCATCGTTCACAACATTCACAAAGGCTCACTGCACTCACAAACACTCAACAGACTGCAGCGTTGTTAATGCGTGGACTGCTACCTCCTAACTTTCAGCCTAAGCAGTCCGAGCTTAGGGCAAAAATAGAATAGGCATGCGCCATACGACAAATAAAAATAAATAAATAAATATAAACGGGAAGATGTACGACCAGGATTCAGATTTTTGGGTGTAGAAGGCTAAATGATAAAGTTTTGGTTGTCATGGTAATGACAATGTTTTGAGGAAAATTTGTGCAATGTCAGATTGGAGATGATATGCGAAACCTTGGAAGCTGTGCCAAAATGATTGCATATGCAAAGGAATATAGTATCCAGAATTTTTTCAAACCGTTGAATGTAATTCATAATACAGTCGATTCTCTAAATCAAATTCCAAGGGATATTTGAATTTGTTCGAATTCGAGAGCATTCGAACTAAAGAAAGTAAAAGATAATTAAATTAACATTTGTATAAATTAAAAGAGTATGTATGTTAAAAAAAATTCAGTTATATAACAGAAAAATAACAATTTGTGCAGAAAAATAAGTTTATTTTGTCATAGCGGGACTTATTTCAAGATAAAAAATCTGTTGTGGCCAGCACAAAACCTTCCGCCAATTCAATATATTTTGTACAAATCCCATACCAAAAGTTCCTTGAAAAAGATTATATAAAGTGTCTCTCAAATAGGGGGACATGGCTTAACCACAGATTCCTGAGGCTAAAATAAGACGATTTAACTAAACTTGCTTCTACCTTAAAGTGTACTATTTAGCCAGTATCTGCTTCAAAGTTCTTCGAAAAAAAATTAATTTTGCTTATAATAACAGAAAAATGTATTCGATTTGGATGAAATTTGATAATATTAGTGAACCACTAGTCACTACTGTACGAAACTTAAGTGTCCCAACATTGATTAGACCGTAACTTTTTATGGCCACGCCGATAACGTGAAATTATTTTTTTTTAGAAAGATACATTCAATAGTAAACTTTTCTCTCTCTGTGTAATTTGTGATATCTCAATGACCGGTAGTAAAGTTAAGTAACAAATTCAGTTGTTTTTTAATCACCCCAATATATTTTTAAATGGCAGTCATGGTAATTAGTTTGTCAGGGTGACTAAAATTTTGAATAAATTCTATCGGTTAACTTTTTTATCTGAATTCCTTGAATTGCCACAAACCATTTAAGTGAAGTAATTACGAAATAGAAGAAAATATAAAAGTTGTCAAAATTTTGTAAAGATTATTATTAATATTTTTTGTATTTTTGGAACATATCATTAAAGATATATTCAGACATCCAGATATAAATTTTAAACATTTTTAAATAATGAAAATAAAATAGATTATTGTTAATTAGGGACATATTTTTTTTTCGTGTTAAATTTTGGTATTATTTTTCGAGATTTGATTCTGGTCCTTCTAAATTCGTTTCCGTTAGATAACCCATATACAGCTAAAGATGCCTGTCACAGTTTTCAAATGAAAATTAAATCTATAAACGGTATCAGAATTAAAATAAAAAAATTCGGTTTGAAGAATCATTTTACATATGAAATCCTATACGATTGTACATGTCAAAACAATAATACAATTTAGAGAAAAATTCAAATTACAGAGATGTCGATTTAGTGAGAGTCGACTGTAATTATAATTAATTTTGTGTAACAAATTTCATTAATGTTCAAAATACAGTTTAAATTTGACACTTAATTGAATTGGCATCATTTTGGTATCTCACAAAATTAATTAACGGAAAATTAACTTTTAAAAGTCAGAGGTGTAATGAGACTTTTTAATTTTGTATCATTACAGCATATTACCAATTTCTGGAACTAATAATAGGTATAAAATTTCACAAACTCTTTATATACATATGTATTTAGGTACTTTCTTAGGCTTTCACGGCCGGTATCTATGAGAGGCTACTATCGTCAGTGTGGCAGAGATAGCCAATGTTATTCTTATGGAGGTTTTCTGTACCATGTTGCCAATTTTTCAATGTAATGTAATATTAAAACATTCATAAATTTTCATTGCTATACCAAAATTAATTAACACTCTACAATTTAAGTTTTATGAGGGTCTCTTATTTACCCAAGGGCTTATTGGATACACCCAATATTTGTCTAAATAGTTTTATATATAGGGCTATTTGTACATGTAATAAGTAATATTTCAATACAATATTTTAAAACCGCCTAGCATACTAATCTTGATTAAATGCATTAGAAATTAGAATTTTAAAATATTATAAATTCAAATTGGAGATTACAAAGAAAGAATAAAGACTTATGAACTATGTAAAATATATGCAGTATTTCTATCAAGCTTAAATATTAGTAAATTATCAAATAAGAAGATATAAATTAAATAAAAAATATGTATTATTAAACTGACCAGTGTGTTATTCAATTTCATTTTTTTTCTTCGCACCTATGCTATTTTACATCTATATATTGTACTCGTATATGTATTAATTTTATATCTTTTCATAGAATGGAAATATGTAACATAGGGAATTTATATTGTTGACGACGACTGTAAAATGTCCAATTAAGTACAAAAATGTTTTATGTTATTTACTTTAAATTGACTAAAGTTTATATGTTAATTCATTTCATTTACCTATGCTTGTTATAATTTTATATCCTACTTACATTTTGTATTTGTATTATTTTATATTTTTTGTAAATTATTAAACTGACCAGTTCATTATTTAATTTTTTTTTTTCTTTTCACCCACCGGTTTAGATACACTGAAAGTACACCAGTCATAAATACATTCAATGAAGTACCCAGAATATTTCATCTCTTTTTGGGCATCTATTTTGCTCTTTCTATCTTGCAGATTTACAGCAGGTAAATATGGCAACATGGTACTCCATAAGACTCTATACTGAACATAGAGTGTGGGACACTGTATAGCACTAGGCTAGGTTATATTTCGCCTAATAGACCATGGTCTAGCAACCCGGAAAACAACCAGCCTTTCATTCTTGAAATATTTTATGAAATATTTCAACCGTCCGCCATTTTATTATTTTAAATGTAAACTTATGTATACCACTATTTATTCTTTTCAAAAATATCGAAAAAAATGTTCTTTTTGAATTTGCAATGTTGTTACCTTATACTCCCGAATGAGAAGTGATTACATATTTTTAGTTACAGCAAATTTTTACTTGTCATCTATAGTCAATTTACTTATTTTAGAAAAATCGCTATTTTTCTTAATAACGAAGATGCTGATTCATTCTTGATTGATTACCCTGTATATTTTTTTATACACTGTACTGATATTGTGAAAAATATATAAAATATTTATTGATAGATAGTCGCAAATATCAAAAATAAAAACTATGTAATTAAAATGGACTAATGTACGTTCACCGGGAAATATTGTAATAAAGAATCTTAAAAAGAATTGGAACCAGCATTAAGTAAATAGGAAATAATATTTCAGATGGAAGAAAAAACATATTTTAATGACCTAAATGACAGACATGAACTAAATATTTGGATTTCGTTGAAATATTTCAACTGTTATTTTATCTATTATTTTAAACTTTCAAAGAATGTATAATAAGAATAAGCACTGTTTTTAGACAGACAATTTGCTGTTTAAATATTTCCAGTAATTATTTCTTCTCACCACCGGAAGTAATTGTTAAATATCGCATATCAATTTTAACATTTTTTCGATTATATTTGTGGGTGCGCGCGGATGTGTGTGTGTGTGTGTGTGTGTGTGAGTGAGTGTGTATCCGTTTATCGCTAACTCTAAAACTAACAAAATTTTGCAATCCTGTATTCCTACTATTAATATAAAAGGAATCCATTTGCTTTCGGTGATAATCGGATAACCGGAAGTCACTTTAGTTGAACCTTTAAATAGATTTTTTAGATTCTTTTAAAGATCGATTTTTTTTCGTTTCTTATGTTTATTATAAAAATTAATCTGGCGTGGTCTACAAAATACCTTGTAAGGATTATGTGGCCCAATATACGGGACAAACAAAACGTTATCTACAAACTAGACTAGATGAGCACAGGAGATATTGTTTTTCGCAAATAACAAAACAAGTAACGAGGAAATGCGCTCTGGTAGACCATGCTATAAAAAATAATCACGAGTTTAAATTTAATGAAACAAAAATACTTGACAGGGAAAAAAATCTTAATAAACGGTGGACACTAGAAATGCTACACGTACAGCAGGATAAAAATAATGTTAATTTCAGGACTGATACTATGTACATTAGTAAAATATACTCCAACGTCTTAAAACATAGCTTAAAAAATAAGGATAAAACTTAATCATAAAATACATTTTTGTAATCCTTAAAAATAAAATTTTTTTATAAAAAAAACAAATTGCACTAAAATAAATTTAAAATATTTCACTTAATTAAACAATAAAAAAACCTTGACTTTAGTAAGTGTTTTAACATGCTAATACTTTACTTAAGTAGTTCCAAGGGTGTGGTTCACGTAAAACATTTGTTCTTAGTTTTTTATAAAAGTTTTATATAATTTATTTTATTTATTTTTTTATCTTTTGACGAAATCCATGTGCTTTATGTTGCACTTACGTTTTCATTTTTTTGCCATGTATCTAAAATTTTCTTAATTCTCATGTAAGTAATTTATAATTTTTGTTATTTCTGATTAAATTGTAATGTTTTGTAAATACTGTTCATCTCCTGAGGAAGGCTCATGTGGAGCTCGAAACCGGTCGACCCGAGAATTTAAATAAAATTTTGTGACTGCAATCCAGAAATTTTTATTATCTCATAAAAATTAAAGATCATTAAATTTTCTTCAGGTATGCATTAAAACTTTTTCTATTGGGTATGCAATAAGTCTTTACGTCTTGGTTAGCTGTGGGTTTTGAAAGGGAAAAATTGTGACATTTATGTTGAATTAGTAAAAAAATTTGCTGGTTCAGCAATCGTATGTGGTATCTTACCCTTTTAGTAATAAGTATATTTTCTATATTTTCTATACATTAACATAACCTAAAATAAATGGTCAATGGAAAAAGATTCATCACTATTATAAAATAAATTTAAATTAATATAACGGTAAGATTCTAGTGAAGAAAATGTTGAGAATACATTAGAAAATGCATCTATAAGTATATTACATGCAAGAGAATTTAACACAATTGCTAGGAAATATAGATATGTAAGTATTTAAATAAATAATAAAAATATGATGAGGGTAGTTTGTCAATGAAATTTTGAGTATTGTTACAAATACTGGTATTGTCTTTTGTTTTCTTCTCGAATTACAAAATGTCGCAACTATAGTGTCGCCTGTCACCTTGGCAACGCCTTACAACAATACAAACATACGACCAAAATTTGGACAGCATGACTGTAATTATTGGCAAGAGTCTTGAATTTACTCTGAACATTGCCAAACATCGAAATAATTAAGAAATTATTTTTCGATTTTATGATAATGCAGCTGTCAAAAATGAGTTGTTATTCTTGGGAGGGGATCTAGTCACTCTTGGAAAAACAAAAATAAAACGAAAACATTCAAATGAAAGTCAAAAGTGTGATTATTTGAAGTAATGTCAAATTTTTGAATGAAACTTACTTTTTTTCGAAATGGCAGTGGTTCGGCCCGGTTTCTTGGAACTCTCCAGAAAGCAGGTCGTTGGAAAGACATGTTGAAGTATTGGAAAGCAGATATATCGACTGCGAATAGTGGAAATTAAAATCGCAAATTATTTTTACATTTAGGTGGGGGAGTTATAGAAATCTGGGCTAGACATATATTTAGCCCAGTGCTGGTATTGTCTGAAAGTAGTTTTTCGCTAACAGCTGTTTGGCAAACATTACTCTGCCTACAGAAATGTTTTTGTTAGGATTTATTAATGTGGATGCCAGCAGCTCTCAACAGTTTCAACGCTCACTTACATAAAACTTTTGAGAATGATTGATTGAGTGGATTATGAGACTAGGTGGTGTCCTAAAAATGATCCTGTTGAACCATTTTGTATTCAGTTGAAGTAGGCAACCATACTACCGAATATCAGTATATAGAGGATAATTGAAAAAATAGGGACATATAGCTATTTTTTAATACTTTCAAACCTATTGTTTAAATTAAAAAGTTGGGTGGTGAACAAAAATGTCATTTTTTAGTGTGAAAAGGTCTTGAGTTTTATTTTCGGTTTCAGAAACAGTCCACGGTGTTGCAGTTAGGTTAGGTTATATTAATATGAGGCGAAATGTTTAACTTTTTTGTGTCAAACTTAAAAAAAATACATCCTTATAACGTTCAACATTGGTTAACCTAAGTTATTAAAAAGGCACGCTTCTAGTGTAAGTTTGTTATAAAAATTACAGACCTACGAGTATAATATGCGTACACTTACGTAACATTGTCTTTACAATCAAATAATATTACTAGTAAATTTATATCTCTGTCCATTTTTGAATTAATGTCCCAAAAGTTAATATACCCATATTAAGATAAAAACTTCAAAATTTTCAAAAATCTAATACTTCTCAGTGCACTGATTCCAAATTTTGAAACCGCAAGTCGATATCTCTTTTCGTTCTCGAGATATTTAGATTCAAAGCTTTGCTCAAAACTGCCCATTTTTAGGTAATAACCCAAAAATGGGTCGAGATATGAATTTGGCGATATCAGCATTCGATTCTACGGGCAAAATTACATAAGTACACCAGTTTTCATAATTTTTGAACACCGCATACAGTCTCTAAAGCAAAATAACTGAAAATGGCCAAAAATCGCAAAAATCGTAAGGGGTACCCCTTACGATTTTTTCAGATTTTGACCATTTTCGGGGGTTTTCAAACTTTTATTCATAAAAACTGAACCGGTTGGACAAAAATTATGAAAATTGGTACCCCTATGTAATTTTGCCCGTAGAATCGAATGGTATTGTCGCCAAATTCATATCTCGACCCATTTTTGGGTTACTGCCCAAAAATGGGCAGTTTTGAGAAAAACTTTGAATCTAGATATCTCGAGAACGAAAAGACATATCGACCTGCGGTTTCCAAATTTGGAATCAGCGCATTGAGAAATATCTAGATACATAAAAATTAGATTTTTGAAAATTTTAAAGTTTTTATCTTAATATGGGGTATATTGACAATCCTATTTTTTGGGATAATAAAATTAAATTAGAGCTCAATGCACTTCATTTCGGATACGGAAGAGTTTGTGAAATTGGCCTAATATGAATTAAAACACAAATAATAATAAAAACACAGTCGTACTTTATTGTCAAAATAGTAATACAATGTAATAAAATGTATTTCTTAAGCTAAATTGTAAATTGTTATATATAAGATAATGGCAAAAATACAATACTATGGTTGTTACAAATTGAGATGTTGTAACTTTCCAGTAAACTGCGGCAGTTTGTCTTTCGAAACACAAGTATATAAAGCATCAGCATATTTTATTTGCCCTGGACATGGATCTTGGAAATTGGCATTTTTGGCTCTTAAAGCGCACGATGTCTGACCTTCACAACTAAAAGAAAAGAAGTATTAATGCATATCTTATAATCAAAGAACTGAACACTATACAAACATATTTTTAAAATCACTAATACATACATACATTCGTGCTATTTTCCACAAATCACGTATGTTGGCATATGAATTTCATATATCCATGTACCAAAAATCATGCGCGGTTATTGGATTAGTTCATATGAATCAGTTAATATAACACACACTACGCAAATATCTCATTTTTACGGTAGTCACTCTCATACATACTGAATAAAATCAGGCGGTTTGCCACAAAATAGATTATAACAAATCTAAAATGAATACCAATATACATTCAATGTACGTCACACATTTCTGTTCAAGCATACACATACATAATAGGGCTGTTGCAAGAATTTTTATATGACTTCTAAGTATTAAATTTGAAAAGATATTGTTCTTTAAAGAGCCTCAAATTTGAAAATATCACGAAATATTCTTTAGATATTTTACAATTAATTTTTGAAATTTGGATAAAATTTTGAATAAGTCACGTGATCTGAAACAGAATGTGACGTCAGAGTACATACATCTTCAGCGGTTCTAAGGTGTCAAGTGCATTGTCAAAGTTGTCAAACAAGTGTCAAATAAGAATCACGACCAGAACTTTAAAGTAAAATATATTATCAATTTATATAATAAATTCAGTTTTTATATTTTATTTTACCTCAACTCTTGAACACTCCTTATTTCGGTAGCAGTAAAACAATCGTTCTGATATAAATTCAGCCATCATCCAGCTATCGATCTTCGGTTAATTGTCCGATTTAGCTTGAGTGTAATTTGAATTAGCCATTATTACTTTATTATTCATTTACCATGAGCAATGTCAGCGTCAAATGTCAAATTAAAAGATTTTGTTATTAACATGTGACAAACTTTAGCCTACGTTTATTTATATACATAATATGAATAAACGTAGGTGATGGAAAAACTATTTTCCTATTGGCTATTAATGATGTAATGTATGTGCTTCTACGTCACAGGAGTGGGGGGTAGTTTTTCAGTACGCCAATCTTTTTATTTAATTATTTCCACAAATAACAACAAATTATTAAAATAAAAATTATTACTAAGAAAATCAGTCCATAAACTTTCATTTAAAATAATTTTTGAAAAATGTGAAACAGGCTCATTACATCCATCTACTTATACACCGGGCGTCTACGGGACCGTACTGGTTAATACAAATTCGAGTTCCTTCTATGAAAAACTTTCTTATATGCACGCTACAGAAAATTGATGTAGGTCTTTATGGGCCAACTTTTTGAGATAACTTTATCGGCACTACAGAAATTTTCTATCGTCTATTGTTTTTGAGCTACATGCTAAAACCTGTTTTTCGCTTATTTTAAAAATACCTCATATCTCGCTTATTATGAGAGATACAAAAAAATGTTTAGTTAATTCTTAAACTGTTTTTTTCGTGAATATTGTGGTATAATTAGATTTTTTCAAAACTTAATAATTCTTGAGATATAACATAACCATAATATTCTTTAAATAGGAACATGTTGAAAATATTAAGCTTTTCAATTATATATAACAAGTCTACATTCTTTTGTTTTAAACATGAATAAAAAATGAAATATTAATTTTTTGGGGTGGAAAAAACGAAATTTATTAACAAACAAATGAAAAAATCAATTACAGTTCATCATTTGTTTATTTTGATTATATATCTGTTAATTTTATTCTAAAAATCTTTTTAGTCAATTATTTTCGGATTAATTAATTTATTTTTTATCGGCGTTATAGTTGGCTTTGACACGATTCCAAAAATGTGAAACATATGCTCTCTAAAGTATATAAATTAGGAAAATGAGTAAAAAATAATAATGAAAATAACATTAAAAATAAACACATTTGTTTATCATTATAATCTGTAATTGATTTTTTCAATTGTTTCCGAATAAATTAAATTTTTTTCACCCAAAAAATTAATAATTCAAATTTTATTCCTGTTTAAAACAAAAGAATGTAGATTTGTTTTACATCGTTGAAATGCTTATAAAATAAGTAAATAGATGAGACTATTATCAACAAATGTTTCCCTTTAAAAAATATTATGTTTATCATTATAATCTGTTTCCGAATAAATTTAATTTTTTTCACCCCAAATATTAATATTTCAAGTTTTATTCATGTTTAAAACAAAAGAATCTAGATTTGTTATACATCGTTGAAAAGTTTGTAAAATAATTAAAAAGAGGATACTATTTTCAACAAATGTTTCCACTTAAAAAATATTATAAAAATTATCTAATTTTTTTTTCTGTATCTTTCATAATAAGCAAGATATGAGGTATTTCATAATAAGCAAAAAAATTGTTTAGTTAATTTTACTCAATTTAGTTAGTATATCTAATTACTTTTTTTGTGTACATCCACAAATTTAGCAACATGTATTATATTATATTTTTTTGACTTACTAGGACCTGATGATACTGGGTGCGTAAGGCGACTCACACGCCTTAAAATTGGGCTGTGGGTCCGAAAAGTAATAACAAATAGATTCATTTCTTCGGCCATATGATGCGTCGAGAACTTTGATAACGCCGAAGAAACAGGACATCTTTAAATGGTGTCCTTCACAGGCAACAGTACGATATATTTTCGCCTGGTTTAATCCCGGATACGCCAGAAATATTACGAAAATAAAAGGGATGAATTTTGTGCAGAACATTTTGATACTTCGGAGAACAGTTTTCAAATTAAAAAGCAAAATATTATGCAAAGTATATATAAGGGTTTTATCTCGAAATAATTAATTAGAAAAGATTAGGACGTTAGATTAATGGTTATCCAAAAAGAACAGAAATTAATTAAAAAAACGGGTAGATTATATGTAAACAACAGCCAACTTTTGATAATACATTTATTGTATTGTGAAATACATGTGAATATGATTGAAGTTCTGATTTATTTCGAATACACATAAAACTGATTTCAACTTGTGATTGGGAACTGTACCTACGTCACAACATGGCGGATGATCAGCTGATCTCGGACAACCAAGCTTCAATTTAACATTGCGTCTTATGCAGCGAATGTGTTTTCTGTACGAGAAATTCAGTTTTTCCTAAATTTATACATGCTATTTTAAAATGTAATTAGCCATAATTAAAGATAAGTGTATGAATTATTTACTAGTAAAACAAAGCAGTCGTATTTATAAATATATTTTTTAAAATATTAAATTGAAATAAGTAGCTTATAGCATCAGGTTGTATTACATTTATAAGTTTTTTTATGTGTATTGTTAAATGAAAACATGAACATTGAAATTAAAATAAATTGAATTATTAGATTTTTTTAATTTATAAAGAAAATTAAATTAGAAATATATATATTTATCTTCGAGTTCATTTTTCTTATTGTCATATTGTGTATTTTTATTGTATATAAGTGAGCTTATTGAGTTTATACGTCAAAAATTTATCTTTGGAAGCCAAAGTACGTTAAACCGATAAATTTAAGTGGATACATAATGTGGATCCTTATACATTGACATTTTTTTGACGAGGATTATAAATGCCTTTTAAAAATCAATATGAAATCAATTGATTACCTTTGTGAGAAACAGACACAAATATATATATTTTTTCTGTTACTAAAAAAAACATTAAAAATTTGTAATTCTGTCATTTAAAAAATATTTTTTCATGTTTTTTATATATATTATTAAAGAAAATTGCATATATTTAAACATTCATACAATATGTTCCTATCCGATTATGTTCAAATTATTTTATATGCAATAAAAGTATACACAAAAAAATAGGATTGGGTTAGTTTTAATTTAATAACCTTGAACTCATTAAATAATAAGAATGTCCTGACTTATTTTTTACGGAAAACACTCCTCAAATACTCACTTTTACACACTCTAATCAGTTTTTCCCATATAAAACAATAAGTGCCGTAAAAACACAATAAAAGCTTACGGCACGATATTTCTCCGTAAGACACAATGCAAACTGAAGGTTTGGTTGTCCAAGATCAGCTGGTGGCCGCCATGTTGGAACGTCACGTGCAGGTGCCCTATATCACTTTCTTACTTACTTGACGCTATGATCTGATGATGGCACTCTATAAGCCGAAATCGATTATTTCAAATATTTATAAATAAATTTTATTAGAATCACAGTGCGCTTCGATTGACACATTTTTACATTTAATTCAAAAGTTAAAATGCACACTGAACTTACATCAAATATAAATGTTTTAGCGTTTATTACGCCTTAATTACTTTAATATTACTCCACTAATCCGGATTTCGTGCATTGAATAAAATTAAATTAGGGATCAATGTACATCATTCCAGACACGGGATAGTTTGTATGATTGGCCTTATAAGAATTAAAACACAAATAATATTGTAATACAATATATTTCATAAGCGGAATTGTAAATTGTTACATAAGATAATGACAAAAATACAATAATAAGGTTATAACAAATTAATATAGTGCAGCTTTCCAGTAAATTTTAGTTTATCTTTAAACACATGTATATAAAGCTTCAGCATATTTTATTTGTCCTGGACATGGATCTTGGAAATGAGCATTTTTGGCTCTTACAGAGCACCATTTCTTACCTTGACAACTAAAACAAAAGAATACATATCTTATATCAAATAATTGAATACATAACAATATATTTATACAGAAGATGCAGAATTTAATTCTCACAGTCATTTCATCTAATTTTGTTTTAATTCTATTATATTTAGTTATACAAATTTAAAAAATTAATTAATTCAACTTAGATCATTTACGACCAGTTGCACCAACATAACTTAAATTTTAAGCTTTCTTTAAATTGACAATATTGCATCGAAACGAAATGTTAAATGAATTTATACAGTTCTGCCAAAGTTTCGATATGCATTTGTTTGTTTACGGATCACTTAAAATTTAAGTCTTAATCTGATTAGTAGACTAAAAAATAAGTAATTCATTTAGTTAATTCTACTATAATTTAGTTAGTATATTATTTTTTCTGTGTACAAATTTAATAACATACCGTGAGTATTTTTTAACGTGAAACATTGGGTTTGTCATATCCATGGTTACGACTTGATACTTGATTGACAGCAATGTATTTGCCCGTTCCATTTAAAATGAAACATAGGGAACGAATCTGACAGAAGTATTACATTTAAATATTGTAAGAAATTTAGCGGAATCAGAAAACCACTCGAGAGCACTAAACATATTTCGGGCACAAGGTGCGTACAGTATTTTTTCTACGTCTAAATTTAATTTTTAGAAAACAGGTATAATTATTTAAACAAAATTAACCTCTAATGACATCTTGTCAATATGACAGATAACCGTTGAATTTTCCTATAAGTTATGATTTGACATTTGGTTGACAGCAATGTATTTGTCTGTCTCATTTAAATTGACACATAGGGAATGAATTTGACAGAAGTATTATTTAAATATTGTAAGATATTTAGTCGAGTCAGAAAACCACTCGGGCACAAGCACACTATATTTTTTCTACAACTAAATTTAATTTAGAATGTAGGTATAATTATTTAAACAAAATTAACCTCTATTGACGTCTTATCAAATGTCAAATTCGTTCCCTATGTTTCATTTTAAATGGAACGGGCAAATACATTGCTGTCAATCAAATGTCAAATCATAACCATGGATATGACAACCCAATGTTTCACGTTAAAAAATACTCACGGTATACAGCGTGTTGAAAAAAACCCAATTCGGAGAAGGCTACGAACAGAAGCATATGTCTGATCGTTATTCAATTCAAAAGTCAAGTTGTCAAAATTGTCAAAATTGTAATGTAATTTTAAGACGAAAAAATAATAAAGAAGGAAACAGATATTTTATTTAAAGCTTTTGGAAAACATATTTGACAATATGTCATGCAAATTTTGTGTCAAATTGACATTTAATTAAATTTAAGACATGCGTTTCCCTGTTCATAGCCTACTCCGAATTGGGTTCTTTTTGAACACTGTATTATATTATATTTCTTTCACTTACTAGCCACTGATGATATCGCGTGCCAAAGGCGACTCACACACCCTAAAATTGGGCTGTGGGTCCGAAAAGTAATAACAAATAGTTTCATTTCTTCGGCCATATGATGCGTCGAGAACTCTGATATTGCCCAAGATACAGGACATCTTTAAATGGTGTCCTTCACAGGCAACGGTACGATACATTTTCGCCTGGTTTAATCCTGGATACGCCAGTAATATTACGAAAATAAAAGGGAAGAATTTTGTGCAGAACATTTTGATACTTTGAAGAACAGTTTTCAAATTAAAAAGCAAAATATTATGCAAAGTATATATAAGGGTTTTATCTCGAAATACTTAAATAAAAAAGATTAGGACGTTAGATTAATTGTTATCCAAAAAGAACAGCAATTAATTAAAAAAACGGGGAGATTATAAGTAAACAACAGCCAACTTTTGATAATACATTTATTGTATTGTGAAATACATGTGAATATGATTGAAGTTATGATTTATTTCGAATACACATAAAGCTGATTTCCAAGTATTTGTCTTGACCTGGACAAGGATCTCCAAATTGCGAGTTACTTGCTTTTACCAAACATTCATTTTTTCTGTTACATCTAAACAAAAATACACAAAATATATTTATTTACCTATTACCAATACAGGGAATTTATTTTAACATGCAACATATGGCGAATCACTTCCATGGTTACTTACTATTGTCAAAAAATGACAGCAATGTAATATTTGTACATTTTAAAATGCAACATACAAAATTTGTTGTTTTGTATTATCAAAACTAATTTCCTATAAATTAGCCTACATACGATTAACAAATAATCAAAACATGAATGTTGTACATCTTAAAAAAAAACTTTAGCTTACAAAAATGCATAATGTTCATGTAATAAATATTAAAAAATACCCCCAATCACTCTGAGACAATATTCTAGTTGGTCGTAATAAGAATTGACACCTGTGCTGCAATACTATTTATAATGTTGCATTTTAAAATGGACAAATTTTACATTGCTGTCATTTTTTGACAATAGTGAGTAACCGTAGAAGTGATGAACTATAATGTTGCATTTTAAAATAAATTCTCTGTAGATAATAATTTTGAAACAACTTGTATAAATAATTATTTGTGTTCCCAGTCTCAACTGACAACAATGGTTGTGATATAAATAGAAAGATAAAAAGTTGCATGTAAATTACTTATTATTTTAGTCCCATAAATTAATTATTCAATTTCTTATTAATACCGATACTGATAGTCGTGGAATTTGAATAATATTTTCTACCAGATTAGAAATTGCTTAAAAAAATATTAAAATACAAAATGATTGAAAATAACATTTGCAATTTCTTATTAAAATGATTTTTGTTTTCCTTATCTACGTACTTTTATTCATTAGATTACCCATAGAGCAATAAAGTGAAACATTTCAATCACTCAAAATCCTATTAGCTGTCATTCCACTGCTCTGACATAACCTTTTTGTATTTATTGTCAAAATGAAATGTCAAATAGTATTTCCGCCTTCACCTGGTGTTGTGCAAACTGTGGAATAAAAAGATTCCCAGAATTATATCGCCAACTGCATTATTTCTTTTTGATCACTCTGTATTAAATAATAACGTTTGCACAAGTTTTAGGTTATAACGACTTGCGATAGATAAAATGTCAATTATTTGTTTGTCATTTTTTTCAAATGCCATTGCTATCGGGATTAATAAGAAATTGAATAAATTTAATAATTAATTTATGGGACTAAAATATTATGTAATTTACATGTTATTTAATGCAGAAATTTTATATCTTTTGATATCACAACCATTGTTATCAGTTGAAACGGGGAGAAACAGTCTGCGAATTAATAATTTATTGTTGTTTTTATAAATAATTAAATAAAAAGATTGGCGCAAGAAATAGTCATGAAAAACAACCCCACATTCCTGTGATGTCGGAGTACATACAGCATGTCATTCACAGCTAATAGGAAAACAGTTTACGTTATTTATATAAATAAAAGTAGGCGATAGTTTGTGACATGTTAAGTAGTATGTACCCTGGCGTCACATTTTGTTTCAGATCACCTAACTTTTTCAAAATATTACACAAATTTCAATATTTAATGTAAAATGTCTAATGGATATTCTTAATATTTCCAAATTTGAGGCTCTTTAAAGAACAATATCCTTTAAAATTTAGTACTTAGAAGTTATATAAAAATTCTTGTAATAGCCCTATTGGCCAAATAATTATTTATACCAGTGTTTTAATCTTTAACTCAAAAACAAAAAATATGGTTGTGAAATTTGGCTTATATACTAATATTATTATTTATAATTATTATATATATATACCCAAATCATTCAAGTAGCCAATGCACGTCATCACTTAGTGTAAAAACCTTAATGCATTAAAATCACTAATAGTGAAAAATGAAATAAAATTTTAATCATTTTTTACCGTCAAAAAGTGTATAGCCTTATATAATATTATTAAGATGAATAATAGATTTTATTACTTATCGTATATGACATGAATAATATATATATATAATGTACATCAACGTCATATTATTCGTTTAATTGTTGCTATAGTTGGCAACATTGATAATTTGTATGTTCATACTGTCAAAGTTATTATTTGAAAAATATTTGTATTGTGTTTAAAACATTTTTGTGCTTTGTAAAGGCCTATTTACAATAAAGTAATGTTAAACGCAACGTGACCGTTAACGCAAACAGAAAATCTGTGAATCTGCCAAAGTTAGCACTTCTAATCAATCAGAAGAATACGGTATATTTCTTTGAAATTCGGCTCACTTTTATTTATTGCCTTTATATGGCATACATAAGTATAAATAAGGTTAGTATTATAAAATAATTAAAATAGAAATGGACAGTGACGAAAATGTAGTATTTATTTTGTAAATGTGACAGTTCATGACTATGTCGATAATACAGATTGCAATCTGTATAACTCTTTTCATAAAGATTCTAAAACCTCTGCAAACGTACCAGTACATGACGACACACATCTAGTTTTATTCAATTTTTATTAATGACGTGCATTGGCTGCTTCAATGATTTGGGTATATACATATATTTTAGACCAGCAGTCGTCATAATTTTATTTAGAAAAATGTGTAATATAATTTAAATAAACTAAAGTGCAATACTTACAAGTCTCTAACAATTCCTGTGCTTTGCAGCGCTTTACAAGTGACATTTTCATACTCTCTATTATATACTCTGTAAACATTAGGATCAGCTCTTCCATAATTTGCGGTCGTTATCAAAATACTGTATCCTGGGTCACAGTATAAGTCGATTTCTTCACCTTCCCACACTTTTTGGGTATAAACTTTTGCTGTAAGAAACAATACATATATTAGAATATTTTATAAATGTTGTACTACAGTTTACCCCATTTTTGAGCAGAGGTATTTGTGTGTAAAACAATGAAAATGACAACTGCACAAATGAGCCTCATTGCTACAATACAGGAAATAGCGATTATGAAGAAAAAGATAATTTATGTTTTGCAAGGTCGCCAGATTTGAAATGTTTTAAAAAAGATTAATATGTCAAAAAAATTAAATGAAACATACTTTTATAGTTGTTGCTAATTATTTTATTATATAATATACAGGTGTCCCGTGTCCAGAATAAAGTGTTCAACATGGGATCTCGAGAACTATACTGAAACTGAGCCGCACGGAAATCGGAACTTTTCTTTTTTACCTTCCGTCTCCTTTAAGTAAGGAAGGTATTGTCTTTGGTCAAAATATTCGGTAGTCGGTTTTTAATAAATAAGCACGTTTTAGGGCCCCTAGAATACGATTTACTAGGCTATCTGTATGTATGTGTGTGTCCTCTCTCTCTCTCTCTCTCTCTATGTGTGAATGTGTGTGTGTGTGTGTGTGTGTGTGTGTATACAGAGAATTTATTTTAAAATGAAGCATTATGGTTCATCACTTCCATGGTTACTTACTATTGTCAAAAAATGTAATATTTGTCCATTTTAAAATGCAACATTATAAATAGTATTGCAACACAGGAGATACCTACAGAACACATCACATATAGTGTCATTCTTATTTCGACCGACTAGAATATTGCCTCAGTGTGAATGGGGGGTATTTTTTTAACATTTATTACATGAAAGTTATGAATTTTTGTAAGCTAAAGTTTGTTGAGATGCGCAACATTCATGTTTTGATTTTTTGTTAATCGCATTTAGGCTAATTTATTGAAAATTAGTTTTGATAATATTAAACTACAAATTTTGTATGTTGCATTTTAAAATGGACAAATATTACATTGCTGTCATTTTTTGACAATAGTGAGTAACCATGGAAATGATTGACCCTATGTTGCATGTTAAAATAAATTCCCTGTATATGTGTGTGTGTGTGTGTGTGTGTGTGAGTGTGTGATAAAAATTTCTCTGATGATAACTCCAATATTACTTCCATATGAAGAGCTGATTACATTTTGGTTATAATTGGTCAACCGGATGTTCCTTTGTTTGAATCTAATGGATATTTCGTGATATTTTCAAATTTGAGGCTCTTTAAAGAACAATATCTTTTAAAATTTAATACTTAGTTTTTCATCTTGATCGAAAATAAATAATTTATTGGAGCAATGAATAAATGATTGGCACTATCAATTTCAACAATATAGGTACAATTTAATAAAAAGTAGTCTTAATAGTTCAAAGTTTAATTACATTTTTTTATGTACAAATTAATGAAAAGCTTGTCAACATGTTTTCCGGTATTTGAATATATTAACAAAAGCTATATTTAGTAATATATGAAAGAAATAATTTGTGTTACTATTATAATATAGTTGAACAAGAAGTGCTGAAAGATATATTTATAAAAGAGAAAGAGAAGGAATCCGAAAATCCGTCACTAGAGGACATACGAGTAAACAACATGGAAAAACAGTTTCTTTCAAATTTTAAATACCTGTCAGTAATATTTTTGTAGGATGCATTACACGAATTTGAGAGTATGAAATTTTGAATTTTTTGGTGCCAATTTTTATTTATTTATGGCTTTTGTAACCCAGTAATAGCTATTTATGAACCAAGGCCAAAAAAGTGCATATTATAAACTATTTAAGCAGAGGCGGGCAAATAGGAGATGCTTCAAGTCAAGAGCACTTTTCGTCGAGGTGCATATTAAATTTTTCCATGGACATTACTAGTCCAACAGTAGAGAATACAAAATTTAAACATCAGCTATATATTGCATAGGACAATGCGCAATTTGATAGATGAGAATAAAATAAAACAGTTTCATTATCACGGCATTAGTGTAACAATTATAGTGACTTCGAAATTAATTACGTACTATTTTTTGTTATGTAGTTAATTTTATTAATAATCGTGCAAGTATTTAAAGCTAATTAAAATCAACATTTAAAAAATAAAGATATTTTTTTTCCACTATCGAGTCGGAAAGTCGGTTTCTATAATACCAAAATCATGACTAAAGTAACACATTTTTTCTCCAAGGACAAACAACTTATGTCCTACGGGAAATAATCTCAACAATTACATGTACAGAGCGAAATTTAGATACATGGGGTATTCCACCATAGTAAAATTTACATGATAGATTATTCTATAAAAAATGAAAAAATGTTCATAATTATTTTAATAATAATTTTTGTTTTAATCAATAGTACCCGTGGCCGCGTGCCGGAGTGTCTGGTCGCGAAGCTGGGGAACCGGGTTCGATCCCGACCGACGCCAAATATTTCGAATTTTAAATGGCACAAAAGTGACCCCTGTGGTGCACTCTCCACGCCAGCAAATATGTCATCATCATTACCGATATCTGCGATAAGGCAGATTGTGGCACACTCAGGAATGGGTAATATGCCGTGATGATATATTTTTTTTTTTATATTATTTTATTAAATTCATGTCGCTTGTAATGTTATTTATTTATTATTTCTAATTATAAATTCGAGAAATTCGAGACTCTCGAGTTGAGTTCGAGAAAAAGTAAGAAAAAATATGACGAGACGAAAGTGAATTGTTTCTCGCCATATCTCGTCTCGCGGCATCACTAATTGTAGGTTAGGTTATAATTATAAGGTATATTTAGCAAAATTAGAGCATTATGTTTAACTGTTGCGAAAAAGTCCACCAAATTGTATGCTGGCTAAACGTGCAAAAATTTTAAGTTTCGGTCGCTCAGATGAGCGCCATACTTACTTTACCATCGTCCACTTAACTGTCGCCCCGTGGGAGTGAGATTCGCACTCACATTTTTTTTTTTGTTTCTTTAGTGGGATATGAACCCCGGACTTTTAATTAGAAATATGGTAATTATAGTGTCAAGTAGAATACGAATATAGCAACAAAAAATATTTTAAAAAATCAATCGTGAAAAGATCAAACATGACTAGTTCTTTAATGATGTAATCCAGGATACTGAGATACTAGAAATTCCCATTCATACTTTAATGACCTTTTGATCTTCAGAAGATGATGAGGTAGTCGCTTGACCTCAACTTGTTATTTGAAATTTTGAATATCTTTATATTATTTGTTCACGATTTTTACATTTTAACATCAATTTTAATTTTATTTAATTTTTGTACTCCCATACTTTAATATACTTTTATTAAGTGTCATCTGTACTAGAATGACACTCATTATGATACAGATTTTCATTTCGATATAGATTATCATTATGATACAGATTTTCTTTTTATTTCGATACATGTTATTATTATAGAGTTTATTTTTTAAATTATTATGAACAGTCATAGAAAAAATAGTGTATATGCAACTTATGTATAATGGCTATTAATAAACTCGTTGCATAATATACTATTCCCGTTGAGCCTTTAGTAATAGCAGCTTATCTTAATGTATAAAAAATAGGTCATTAATGACCCCTATTAATGCATGATTTTTTTATTAATAAACGATTTTAGTGGGTAACCACATATCATTGCTGAATAATTGTTAAAACTTATGTGTCAAACGTGAATAAACCAAATTTTTTTGTCATTGAATAAAATTAGATTCTGTATAAGAGAAGGTCAATGGAAAAATATTGTAACTAACACGTGTGTTAATTGGCGATTAATGATTAATTGCCCTCATTAACACATTTGATAGTTAAATAACTATTTTACATTTCGGTGTCTTTATGAGTTTATAAACGCAATGAAAACTCGTCGTTAAGAGGATCTTTGTTTTTTAGAGGTGGTATGACTGCTTTCAAAACTGACAGATGAATGACATATAACCTCACTGTGAAGATAAAACTGTTAGCGGGAAATTGTCTGTCATTTGTGTCGTGAAAAATAATGAAACGCATTATTTGTTGCAGAGTGAGTTAAAATTTTGTGAGACTGAAAAAATTTAATTCACTTGTGAATAAAGTGTTACTTATAGTTGTTGCTATGGAGTTAATAATGACAGTTTAAAACGTCAAAATTGAATAATAGTATATTATTGTAACCCGAGGGTTATAAGGCGCCTGGTCAATAATGATCTTCTCAACCGTGGTTTATATACTATTTTTTTCACTACTAGCACATAAATTCTCTTTGAATTTTTTTTTTATTGATAATAATTTTGACATGAATAATAACGTTACTTATTTGTTAATATTTACAAAAACAAAGTAGGCTGCATTTGTTTTTATCTGACGTTTTGCTCATTTCGCTGCTTTGATAACCTCACTTATGGGCTTTGATTTGTATTTGATTTAATTATTTAATAAAAACACTTTGTGCTGTTATAGTCAGCAGCCTTATTAGTTTATTATTATTTTTCAATAAATCTATTGAAATGTATTTACCTACAAATACAAAAAAATAGTGATTGGGTTCCTAGGCTAGAAGTGAAAAAAATTATTATTGGTTGCTTACTCTATCAATATTGCTAAGAGTGATAAACGTCTAAATTTTTTGTTTAGAAATGTAGCGAAGTATAAATGCTTGAGGATATGATTTATATATTTTCTCTAGACTCTAGGTAGTAACGTCGTCTAAAAATTCGCCTCCTCGTTCATTTTTTTTCACTACTTGCCAAAAACTATGTCAAGCAATGTTAAAATAGTTTATGTTTAAGTAGTTAAAATAGTTGGCCAAACTCTTTTCATAGACCAGTTGCTTAGTTATAATGACACCGTAGTAACTTGGATGAAATCTAATATGCTTAGATGAAATAAATCTAGTATTCTAGCAAGAAAAAAGTATAATATAATTCAAGCTTGTGGGCCAATGAGGTGACGCCTTGTACGCGCACTCAGTGGTGTAAAGATATATCGTCATTACCGAAATCATTGAATGAATGCAGATTCTTCCCTTTAATACTCTTCTATATGTCTGTTGTGCCAGTCTTCGCGGTAAATATCTTTGACTTTTTCATTTACGCAGTTGACGAAACTCTGTATTATTGGTTGACATGTTATTATGCCTCGTGTACTAACACACTCTATAATCATTTGTTTATTGTCGATACAAAGGTAATCTTGTTTTGACTTTAAATATTCATTTAGGTCTTTTTCTAAAGCTCTTAATTCGGGTTCTGTGAGTCGACGACTTTTGTTGAACTGGTTATCGTAACATTGTAAATCTTTGATGTGTTTCTGTTCATCTTTAAAAGTCCTTTTACCACCTAGAAAAAGAAATTAGTATACTTATTGTCTCTTTTATTCATTGTAAGGAGTTTTAGATTTTAGCCATAATGTAAAATTCATCTTTTCATAAAACGCCCAGTTCTTTTATGAAATGCGGCCTGGTTGTCAAACCTTCGTTGATGTTTTCCTAATTTGATTACCAATAAATACATAAATTCTTGACATTAAGTTCTCGAGGTATCCTTCGCGGACTATGGTATAGTCATAGTTTTTGCCAAATAGCAAAACCGCAGATTAAAAAAAAATATATTGACAATAAACAAGGGAAAGATGAAAAGCATGATAATATGAATAACCAATAACCAAAATCGCATCGGTAAAGGTTAAAAAAAAACCTATCGTGCAAAAAATATTTTTCCTCATCACAAGCAAAAGGCTGTAGGTACTAAAATGTGGTTGTTTTATTACCTTTTAAGTCCGGTCTGTATTGCATATTTATTGGCACCCAATTAGGAAAGATGAGAAGTCAGGAAGATGAAACTTATTTTATATACGCTCAGAACAAGAAAAATGACAAGTTCATTCTTGACCATGGTTTTGTTTTGACTACTATGATTAGTCACAGGCTCTTTGTTAAGATTGATACGTAGTAGGTACATTAGTAATATATATTTTAAACTTCTGCATTTCGAAATTTATTTCTCTGACCTCCAATATTCAAGAAATTCGATTATTCAAAAGTTTTCTCTCCCCTTTAGATTTGGATTGGAGAAGAATTTTTGCCATGGCAATTGCAATGGATATTTTTATTCATAATAGGGTCCTCCACCGTAGTAACAAATTAGAACAAGGGTCAGTTATATTAAAACTAGACCTTAAAACTGTATATTAAGGACTCTCAAAGTTTAAAAATAGCTATTAATTTCTAAAATAATCGAGTTTTTATTACCATTTCCTCATCTCTATATCTACGTCACACATTTATTCTATTCCAAATTCTTACTACTTTCAAACATTCTGCTATCGCCTTTTTGAAATACGGAATCCATTTGCAAGTATATAAATGCAGAAAATAACAACAATAAAACAACAGAAATAAACCAAATAATACTAGTTTAAATTTATGATGCCATGACAGATTACAAGCGTTGGTATGAAAATAAAAGATATATTGAATGACATAGGCTACCAGTGGTAATCAAATCTTGGACAATTAAATACATAGTATTATTATTAATTATGACATTAAATTACTTATTATCCACCCACATTTCCAATTATTGACCACAAGGGTTATTTTAACATATTTATACATTTTATAAGTGCTAAAAAAAATTAATTTATGTGACTTCATTTATTAGCGAAATCCACTGTTTGAGAACAAAATTATCTCTATATCTACGTCATAGAATATTAAAAAAATTATTACAGCTTAACGAATAACGATAAAGACTTTCTAAAATTACATATCACTTTCAGTTTAGATGAAGTTTTGTAAAAAACTATAAAAAAAATATAGTGGAGGACCCTATTGTCATTGTATAACGCATCTATAAGCTGTCGAAGGCATATTCAAAAATCCGCCTAAGCCTTTTGAAAATGACTAAGCGAATTCTAAAAATAAATGTTGGAATATGAATTTTCGTTTACAATTTTTCTAAACATACTTTAACTTACAAGGTTAGATTATGTTAAGGTACTCGTATATTTAGAGAAATATTGAAGCTAATTAATTCCAAAACTCATTATTTTAAATTTCTCGTAGTCATTTTGAAAACAACTACGCGTATTAGATATAAGACAAATTTTACAATCTGCTTACATATCAATAAATGAGGTATTATGAACTATATCGAGTTAATATAGCTCTGAATTAGAGTTGCCACCTCTTCGGGTTTGATCCGAAGTCCTTGGGTTTCAGGCACTGTTTGAGGGTTTCTATTTGTTTATATTTGAATCATGCTATGATCTTATTAAACATGAGACAAATCCTGGGCTAGTGTCTAGCAAAGTAGGGGCATTAACTCTTAAAAATATTCAAAAGGTGGACACTTACCTTGCTTATTTTAAGTAATTTATGGCCGGTTTTACCAACGTGACTTAAATAAACTTGGCTTAAATAGGCAATATTGCATTGAAATGAATTATAATAAGGTGCTGTCAAAATTTCGATTTACATTTTTTTTTTTTTTTTTTGTTTAAGCTTACCTTAAAATTTAAGCCTTGTTTGTGTAACTGGGCATAAATAATGTAATATTCCGAAAAATTTCAAACAGTATAAGTTTATTTGAAATCGTCACTAAAATGCACAAAAACAGTCATTAAAAATTCTGAAATCGACACTAAAGTAATCCATTATACGACGATTTCAAGGAAATGCAATATTGCCAACCTTATAAGAATTATTGTACATAGATCATTTGGGTAGATGTACGATATACAGTATGTCCTCGGATTAAGTTTACAAGAGGAAAAAAAAAATTTTTGATTTTACGAAAAAATGCCAAGGGAAGAAAAATTTTTGCTTGAATTAAAACGATGTTTCAGTTATTAAAACTTTTAATTAATGTAAGGTTCTTTTATTATAACGTTTTTCCGTATTTTGTCCTTCTAATAATACAGTTATTACATTGAATCTAACATGATTTTAGTTAGCTTTGAAATATTGACAAATTATTAATTCTAATTTCAGATAAAAAAAAGAGTTAATTGAATAAACTACAAGTATTTTGATTTTCGCGGTTTTATTTTTTTTTTTCTGAAATTAGAATTAATAATCATTTGTCAATATTTCAAAGCTAACTGAAATCATGTTAGATTCAATGTAATAACTGTATTATTAGGAGGACAAAATACGAAAAAACGTTATAATAAAAGAACCCTACATTAATTAAAAATTTTAATAACTGAAACATGCGTTTTAATTCAAGGAAAAATTTTTCTTCCCTTGGCATTTTTTCGTAAAATCAAAAATAAAAATTTTTTTCCTCTTGTAAACTCAATCCGGGGACATACTGTATATTATAGTTAATTTGTGGGTAAAATGACAAAACTATGAAAAGAACGAGCCCAAAATTCCAATGAAGAACATTGAAATAAAACATAATTTTGAGTGTGACTGACAGTTACATAAACATAACCTATAAAAATAAAATATTCCTTTCATTTTCTCAATTTTCGATTTGAAATAAAATTTAATTGCACCTCGGCCTTACGGCCTAGGCAACTAAATTCCATATTCGCGATAAAAAGTAGAATTTCAGTACCTTGATACATAAATAACTATTATTTGAAATCAAAAAAGGAAAAAATGAAAGGAATATTTATTTTATAGATTATGTATAATCTGCCAGTATGACATTCAATATTACTAACCTCGGACATTGAAGTAAAGAACTTTCAAAATTATGTGTTTTATTTCAAACTTATTCATCGGAATTATTTAGTTCGTTCTTCTTGTACATATTTTTGTCATTTTACTTTTGTACGTCGCACATGTGTCCAAATTATTAAGGTTGGCAACACTGCAATTGTATGAAATCTTCTGATAATGGATTACTTTAGTTCCGATTTTTAATAACGATTTTAGTTTTTAGTGCAATTTAGTGGCGATTTCAAATAAAAAATCTTTCATAATGGAGCCCACAAAATGTAGGGACCTAAAACAGTCACTTCATCCACTCCAAAACAAATCTTACATTTTAGTTCATAATTTCCTTTTAAATCTCCTTTCTTATATCCAATATAATCATCACACTTTTCTTCGCAGCTTTCATCGCTTGACATTAATGAAATGAATAAAATGAATTGAAAATGAAAATGAGGATGACTGAAAATTTAGATGTCACAGTTCACGTTTCTGACAGATGTTTTTGTTTGAATAATTTGTTTTGTTTACGTAGGATGCTTAATACGAAATATTTTATTTTTAAGAATGACACTTTTTGTGGAATATAAACGATAATCGTTTTGCGGATCTTAATATGCAAATAAATGCATTTTTATGAAATGAGCACAAAAAATTTAACAATAAAATTATTAGAATATAGAAGAGATTTAAGTTTTTATAAGGACAGAACTTGGTTATAAATTTTCGAGTTCGCAGAAAAATAAAAATTCTAGAACTTTTTTGTATAAAATTCATGATTAGATTATTAGATGTTCTTTAAATATATTTTACTGTAATTTATTTTAAAACTAATTCAATATATTTTATGCATATAACATGTTTTAAGATTTCTTTTGCAAAGAATCTATGGGCCATCCAGCGAATCAAGCGATTTACGTCATAAATACAATATCACTAGAAACAATGACGTCATATGTTAAAAAGTTTACATGAGCATATAACACGGATTAAAATATGATCTGTGGGTTGCCTTCATAAATCCAAATCTTTCTTAAAAAGGTAACACGTCTGGTATCATTTTTTTCGAGCGAAATCCAATTTTATTTAAAATATTCTGAACGATAGTGCTTACGCCGTTATAAATACTTCATTCTTGTAGTATATGCAACAAACTATCTAGTATTATGTGAGATCCTTAATAAAATATAGAACACTGTATACCATACAATTTCTCACTGTTTCTGTACATTGCGTATAGCGTTTGCCACCACTCTGTATATATAGATTTAATTTTCAAATTATTACTAATAAATAGAACGAAATATTACCTCAATATTACAATTCAGTGAAAGTAAGAGCCCACCAATCTATTTTTCATTTTCAAAATAAGTCAATAAATTAACTTCAGGCTCTTGAATTTGACATGACAGAGCATTTGACATTTTGTCAATGAACAACGAAACTAAAAACAAAATGAAATCACAATAGAGGTTAAAAAGTATAATACAGACATATAATATTTAGTAATATACATGTTCAGAATTACTAATATTAAAAAAATATAACCAAACGTCATTTTGCAAAAATTTACAAAATTTTACTTAATAATAATATATCCAAATATAATTATTTCTATTAAAGGTGTCAAATACATAATAATAATAATAAAAAACAATAAAATACCGTTAATAAAATATTTTTAAAAAAATAAAGAAAATTTCAAAAATCCCTAAACGATGACGTAAACCGCTTGATTCGCTGGATAGCCCATACTTTTGTACTTATGGATATTTCCGGTTATTTTTGAAAAATTTATGTAAAACATTGAAAATTCCAATGAACTGTGAAAAACGTGTACATATATCGTGATTCTAATTTCTTGTGGTTATTTAATGGTTATAAAACTAAATTGCTAATTTGTATATGCGCATTATAGTTTTTATAGTTTCTTTAATTATATGGAATTAACAATGTATGCATAGTCTAATGAAAGAAAAAAATAATAATAAATTCTATTACAACATAGTACTATAGCAACATTAAAAATATATTCTTTTAATGCATTTTTTGTAAATTTCTTTGCTTCCAATTTAAAGCACGTGTTTCTTCTTTACATATTAATTCTTCTTTCTCAGTATCTACGTCTTATTTCGCTTAAACTTACGTTGAAAAACAAAAAAAATTGTCGCGATCTTCGTATGTTGTTTCTGACTCACCGACATTCCGATTGGCTCATCTTCACCTATCCGTGTTTTTGATTGGTCGAAGAGAATCTCAAGATTGTATATAAAGAAATGGATTTTGATTTTATTTAATTAGTTTCAGCAAGATACTGGTATATTAATAGTATTGTGGTTATAGGTAGTGATAATGAAATTGTTTGTGGTTTTGATGGTATGTATAATTTTAATATTACGTAAGACAATAAATAGATATATTTATTATTACAACACATTTAAATTTTATTTGTTTAAAACTAGGTATACAAAATATAAGTATGTACATACATAATATTTTCAAAAATTTGTTTAAATATTAAATTTTTATAAAATTTATAGCGCTAGACACAAATAAAAGTGTAAATAATTTTTTTCAATAATTTATGTGCAAACACAAGTATTATGTTTGTTTACATTATTATTGTCATCTACAAGTCGACCTTAGAAATTCTAGCATTCCAATGACACAATCTATGCGTAAAACTACCGTAAAGAAAATTAGTGTCCGGTGATATATTATTATTTCATTAGTTGCATGTTAATAATGTATTTTCAATAAAAAAGTAAAACAATTTTTGTTTCTTTAAATCTGATGGTTTTCAAAACCATAGTTCATTGTTTTTCAAAAGTCAAGGCAAACCTGATGTTTCCTCAAGTTCATTCGATGCTCATCTTCTTCAATGACGCAAGCATAAATATAGGAATGAAGTAAAATTGAATTTTTTATTATTTTTTTTCTTTTGAATTTATTTTCACAGATCCGGTTGAAATAATATACATAAATTTGACATTAAAAATGATGAGTATTTGTTGTGAACAAAAAATATACATTAGTAATTAATTACTATTAGATAATTAGCTTATTAGTTCCGGAAAGATAAGATTAGATGAATTTTATTAATTATATTAGTCTTTTAAACAAAACAATAACAAATTTATTAGTATACTCGTACATACAAAAGAATATTTAAATATTTCTTTTTTTTTTTTTATCTGTTACCTTGTAGGTGGTGGTATCTTCATGCCTAGCTGAAGAAGTCCGTGAAGATTTCTTGCCTCCTCAAGAAGCATCTCAAATTTTAGACCAACAAGATCTTAGTTTGAAATATGCCCCTAAAGTAGAAAGCAATGTACCCGCTCTTCGTTTTTTGGGCAAAGAACAACATGAAGTCCTAGAAGATATTTATTTGGCGAAGCAATTCCATGGACAGGATGGTATCGGAGGATACGTTTATGGGTAAATAATTAAAAATATTTCTTAGGGGATTTTATTTATAAAAAGTTGCTTCATAATTAAATGGCGATATTTTTTTTATATTTTGGCAGAGTTACGTACCTATAAATTTTAGTAGAAAATTATAAATACAAAACTTGTTCTGAATTAACATCTACAGAAAATGTGAATAAAATCAATTACAATTTCTTTTTATTTTACGGAAAAAACCTCAAAATAAATTTCGTAATATTCGATCGGTTTTATCGTTCTGAATAATATTAATAGAAGCTTGAAAATTTATTAAAAGCAATAAGTCCAAATTTGGCTGTCAAGTTCTCAAGATGTATTTTAAATAAAACACTGTTTTTTTTTATTACATTTGTGGACGTTTCGAGAGACCCAAGACTCTCATCATCAGCAATTTTAAAAACATTT
The DNA here is from genome assembly GCA_943142095.1 of Ophonus ardosiacus. NCBI lineage: Eukaryota > Metazoa > Arthropoda > Insecta > Coleoptera > Carabidae > Ophonus > Ophonus ardosiacus. Next base: position 44,840,923 of record OW964829.1, on the reverse strand, counting down.
AATGAAATTTGTTTTCTCTAGTGTTAGATTATTGTGTACATATTGACCCAAAAGTCATAACTGGAATGTGTTTGCGTACAAATCTGCACAAATTAGAAATACTTGGATCTCTCAAAACGTCCAGAACTGTAATAATAAAAACAGTGTTTTGAGAAGGCGAAACTAAAATTTCCTCTCCATACATTTATTTATTTTTTCTGATCACTAGACCGGAAAGTCCTTCTTTGCTGAGCTAGCTCGGAAAGTTGTCTATAAGAGATCGGAAAGTACTTTACCGATCCCGGGACCGGTAAAGCTAAAAAGCCATGGAGATCAGTTGTTTATTTATATCTTATTTGCTCGCAGTAAAAAATAAAATAATACTTTTTTCAGGATCGCAAAAAAAATATTGTACCCAACATGACCTGAAAGTGTCTATACTGGGCTCACAAGCTTCCAAAGCTCGCCTACGGCTCGCTCTGGAATATGCTTGCTCACCCAGTAAAGTATCACTTTCAGGTCTTGTTACGTAAATTACTATTACGTAACAAGACCTGAAAGTGATACTTTACTGGGCGAGCAAAAGGCGAGTTTTGGAAGCTTGTGAACCCAAAACAATATTTTTTTGCGGTCCTGAAAAAAGAAGAAATAAAAATCTATAGATAACGTATTATTTTATTTTTATTGCGAGGCAATAAGAAAACATTTAGCTTTACGGGTCCTGGGATCGGAAAGTTACTTTTTGACCTCTTATAGACATTTTTCTGAGCTAACTCAGTAAAGAAGAATTTTCCGGTCTAAAAAATTATCAGAAAGAGCTTATTTTCTGGTCGATCAGAAAAAATACTATTACCGCTTCCCTCTCGTGATTGATAAGTGATTCACATCACATACCGATCAGTAATTTGTAAATAAAACCTACTGTCGTGAAAACCCTATTGGTAGACCTTGAAAAAAACCGATCATGCAAAAAATTGATGAAGATAGGGGGATCGATTTTGATTGGTCCGCGCGAATTTGCCTAAATATGGCGGATATTATGCCAAGCTCAAATGTTGTTTACATCAGAAAAGTGAAATTTAAGATATTGTTTGTGAATTATATCTAAATTTAAAGTAATTATACTATATTTATAATTCCAATACTGTAAATAATTAAATTATGTGTATTTGTAACTCAAAAGTGTTTGATTAGGTTAAGTGCGTTAATACAATTCGATACAAAGTTGTTATTAACACGATTTGTATTAATATGTTTCTCTGTACTAAACAATGTACAGTTAATATACATATAGAAGTTATAAGTACAAACGGATATTTCTTTTAGTCTCGTTATATTGAAATAATAATTGTGAAGGTAAGATCATTTTATCTGTTCTGCCGATATTTAATTTCGCAGATTTACTATTAAAATTTAGTATAAAAAAGAAAAAGAAATACCCTGCCAAACAGATAATTTTCTGGCATTGTTCTGTTGCAAATTAAAACTTTAAAATTGCTGATTACAACAAAGGATTTTGATCATAACCTAATAATATTGATTACAAGAATGAATCTAATACAGGAAATTTCATCAATATTTTAAAACTAGCATTTTTCGAAGAATCAAAAGTATAGTTTAAATTTTAAAGCGTGTGTTAATTTACAAATTAAATATTATGGGAGGCGTATGTACATATTTATTATTTGTATGTAAATATTTGTATAATTAGAAATGAATTATACAAAAAATATAATATAATACCTCTATTTGTAATTCAGTGGTATATTTTAAAATAAATAATATTGCGTTTGCAATTTATATGATATTTCATTAATTGTTTATCGAATTTTGTTTAGTTATCGCATCATATGAATTCAAATTTCCCGCGCATTTTGCCTAAATATGGCGGCGTTTGGCCACACTATGTATATACAGTCACTATACTTATCTCTATTTCTTTATAGTTACTCAGTCCCAGACATTGCCAAAAGCGAGAAAAAAGTAGCTGGCGGTGACTTACGCGGTCAGTACAGCTACATTAATGGCGACGGCCAAGAAATCAAAGTCGAATACTACGATGACGGTACTGGCTTCCATCAGACTGACAACGTACCAAAGGTTGTAGTCGAGGACACTCCTGAAGTCAAAGCTGCCCGGGAAGAACACTTCCGTCGTTGGAATGAAATCGCCCAAGAACACAGAAACCTTAACCCCAATGCTCCTCAAGATAACATCAACGAACCTTCTCAACCACAAGAAGAATACCGTGGTCAATGGGATGGTCCAGAATATGTACCAAGCAAGGAAGAACTTGAACCACCAAAGGATCCTCGCGGATTCTTTTACAGCTTTGATTATCCCGTTGGTATTATTGTCGACAAAGGAAGAGCTGTAGGTGGCGCTGGAGCACACAATAAGAGAGAAGCTGAACAGTTGTTTGACAATACTCGCGCTTTGCTGAACGCACCCAGCAGACAAAGAAGATCGGTACCACTCCCCTACAGAATCGTACCGGTTGCTGTATACAGAAATTAAAATTTGTATATTGTAATAATGTATTTATGTATATTTTGTATAAATAAATAATGTTTTAACAATATCAAGTACAATAAATAAAACATTTGAAAAATCATCTTGTTTATGATGGCATCATGGCAACGATTCTCCCGTCATGTAACAAAAATTTCAACGGTCTCGGTGTTTCTGGAGAGGTTAGTCTAGTGAAAAATGGAATCCGCTGAATAAGATTCCCAGCGGCAGAAGCTAATCCTTGGGCTACTGTCTGAGCACCAGAAGCAATGTTACCCACAGTATCAGGAACATTTATTTCTATGGGCAAAAAGCCGCTGCCACTGATAATGTCGCCCAGGAAGTTCCATACGAACTTGGGGCCCGTTAGCGTAGGGACACCTGGGGGAAGGAGTCTGGAAGCAAATGAAAAATTATGAATTTTAACAAAAAATATTTGGAATAGAAATTAATGAAAATTTAAAGTTTTGAGGGAAAAATAAATTTAAAACAAAGTAACCCGTACATCAATAAAACAAACAATCGACAATCGTCCTCGCCTGTTCATATAAATAATGAACCAATAAAAATGTCATACTATCTGCAAATTAGCCTACGAATTACGTGAGTATTTTGACAGCGAATATTTGACAGGATAAAATTGCGAATATTTATCAGTTTTACTTCATTATTCAGTAGCCTAGAAAATTTTGAGTAAAAGAAAAACACATCTAAGATGGCTTCTTAAAAGCGCTTCAGTTTCCTATGTATCTGAAAACATATACTTAGTTTCCGATATCGGAATCCGGACAATCTGTAGAAAATTCAATAATTCAATTTGTAAATATAATTGCAAAAAAATACCTACGACTACATATATGTAAGTATTTAAAGGATTTTTTTCCAAGAACGTCTTTTTTAGTTTCAAATAGTGTTTTTTCGGTTTTCCGATAAGCAAAATCTAATCCGCTATTTATATTTTATTATTGGAGAAAAAAATCAAAGAAGCTGACATCTGGTGAGAGATTTGTGAACGTAGCAAATTTGGAAAACATTACTTTTTATCATTTGTTGATGTAGTGAAATAAATCTTTATTTTGAATATACATGATATTTTGCACTAAATCATTTCGATGTTTACACTTTGATGTAAAAACAACAAATGATACCACTATTTTATTAGTAGGAACGACGACAAAATGGCGCCCAAATGAGGCTTTTGCCACCTGCCATCTACATTTCATTTTTTTTGTCTCCTATTGTGTAAATGTAAAAAGACATACTTTATAAATCCATTTTAATGAAAAAAAGTGTGCTTTTTTTAAGACATAATAGATATTTATACACTAAGTGAGCTAAAGTAACGTTTATTCAGTTTATACAATATTTTATTCAATTTTGACGAAATAATAAAAACCATTATAATATTTAATTTTGACAAAATAAGAAATTAATCAGTTAGTAGGCTGTGCATGACAACCGTCGATGATAGACGTCAAGTTATCTATTTAAAAAGCATTATTGTTTCATTTGTGTCGTGAAAAATAATAAAATAGCTGATAATATCTAATAAACACTATGGTGAGTGTTATTTTCGTGCCTGATGTTATTTTAAATGCATTATTTGTTGCAGTGGGTTAAAAAAATTTGTGAGAGTGATTTAAAAATTTTTAATTCACTTGTGAATATAAAATGTTACTTATATGGAGTTAATAACAGTTTAAAACGTCAAAATTGAATAAAAAAAATTAATTCATTAATTAAATATTTAAATTAATATGCCTTTACTTTAACACTATATTTAATTATTATACCTGGTATTTAATGCCAAATAATAACAATAGAATATGTCTTATTCAAAATTTATGTTGTAAAGCCATGCACACATGTATAAATACTTGCTTATATTGATACTTCTTCTTTATTTACTTATTAGAAAACCTATTATTTAAATTTTTGTAACAATATTCAATATTAAAATTACATTTATTAATAAGGGGTTAACAATTACTCGAAATACAATATAATACCGACATTTTGGTGCATACTTGCACTTGCACCTTCTTCAAGGTTGTAAGATCTTACAGAATATTACATATTATAATTCGTATTTAACATTCAGTCTTACACTTCGTACAAAAAATTCATAAAAAGCGCATACACATCAATTACTTCTCTTAATCTTGGGTAGCGAGTGGGAAAAATAGGGATATTTAAAAAAAAAATCAAATATAGATTCAATAAAATTATAAATTTGTCTTATCTCAAAAATTTACTGATGAAAATTACTCCTTTGATTTTGAGCTCAAAGTTCGGTTAATTTGATTTTTATTAATGTAACTTTTAATTTTGATATGAAAATTTTAAAATCATACAACCGCAGGTCAAAGTACCGTTTCATTCTTGGAATATTTGCATTTGTTATTATTGAATTATGGTTTTGCAAAGATGATAGGTAATATTGTATTTGTTTTTAAAAATATTTGATATACAACATTACTAATTTAAAAAGGGGCAATATTAATTTTATTAAATAAAAGGAATAAATATATGTATTCTATAAAGAATTCAGTTTATTAAATAATTGATAGTTTCCAAACAAACAAATTATTTACGGAGTGCTAATTCAATTATATATTTTAAGTATTAACTTATTTTAATTTCATAATTCAATTCAATTATTATACTTAATTTAACACAGGATTTAACATTATTAATTCATTTTTATTTTGACTTTTTACATGAACACATCACATTTTATGTGCTAATGCTAGATAAACTTTTTTAAAAATTATTGTTATAAAAAAAACCATACGTACGCTATGGGAATCAACTGCATTTGACCATATTCAATTGGAGCGGCGTTAGAACCTAGCAAACAAAAATTCATACACAAAAATATTGTTACAAATGAATGCATTGTAGTGTTCTCTGCCACCGTTCGATATAAACTGACGGCAAGTAAATCCTCTGTAAGAGAAATGATAATTCGCAATACATCAACCCATTTTTATCCGAAGATGGAATGTTGAAGACCATTAAATCTTAAAAGGAGTGCAAAGTGCAATAAAAAAAGTGTGTTATTAAATAACGGTACATCCTATTTATTAACATTAACACAATAACATATATAACAAAAAATGACACGTTAATGGTGATTTCATTGTCGATCATCATCTTCATTGTTGTAATTAAGAAGTTTTTGTTGTCCAGTTTCGTTTTTTTGTTGTAATAATATGGAATTCGGTTCGTAGTATGGACTGTCGTATGATGGTGGTCGGCTTAAATCTTCGTAAACGTAGTTTGAAAAGTATTTTTGTATCATCTGGACGAAATATTCCAGAAATGGTGGAAACTTCATAACTCCTTTTAGTCCTTGAAGACTCGAAGTTATATTTTGCGGAATAATTATATATCCAATGCGTAATTGCCGTTTTTCTGGTAAGACATTTGCACTAACACTAATAACTAGCAAGATTAATAAAACTACTTGCAATTTGGTCATTTTGCAATCGACGAGTTAATAATACTGGTAGGTAACTGTATGTGGACATTATTTAAGTAGGCTTTAGGTTTTTTTCTTCGATTTAAGTAGGGCATTCGAGAAATTTGTGTACAATACGTTATTTTTTTCGATTTTCTGCAAACATTGCACATGTGTTCAAAATTTTATTATAAGTTTCATTAATAAATATTGAACAAATGTTTAGTCGTCTTAAAGAAATATTCACAAAATATTTAAAAGAAAATTTAAATTAGCGCGCAGTGCATGTCCAAGACCAACTGTATCCATTTATGTGAAACCGTTGTGCCCCGTCATCTGTATCGATTCATCGTGGTTATGCTCAAACGTAAACAGTGAAATATGTCAAACGTTTAAATTATAGTGAATTTCAAGCAAACCAAACATGAGTTATACTGAAAAACACGAAACAGTGAAAAAGGAAGACTGGGTTAACATTTTAGAATCAAAACAAATCGGAAGAACAACAATGAACAAGCTGATTATGAATTATTTAGTGACAGGTTAGACTGGCTCTTTGTTCTAGATTTAGAAAGTTGCTGAAATGGTTTGTTTAGAGGGTTTTAAAGAAGCTGCTGAGAAATTTCAAATGGAATCTGGAGTTGGACCTACTATTGAACTAAATTCTTTGGATGATAGGATTCGTATAAGAGATGCTATCCAAAATGGGAGAATTCAGGAAGCTACTGCATTAGTCAATCAATTACACCCGGAATTACTTGATAACGATCGTTATTTGTATTTTCATTTACAGGTAGAGATACAATACTGCATTTTTAATAAGTTTTATTGTTAATGCCAAAGATTTTAAAGTAGGGTTATGTGGTTTTTATAGCAACTACATTTAATCGAATTAATTCGTGCTGACAGAGTCGAGGAAGCTTTAGCTTTCGCTCAGTCTCATTTAAGCGAAGCTGGTGAAACAGATCCTTCAGTTTTAACTGAATTGGAAAGAACATTAGCTCTTCTTGCTTTTGAGGACCCAGTATCGAGTCCATTTGGAGATCTTTTACAGCCTGCTCACCGACAAAAAGTATAATTCTAATGTGGAAACATAGCCGTCTTTATTAATTATTCTTTTGAACAGATTGCAAGTGAAGTGAACGCGGCAATTTTAAAAATGGAACACCAAGAATCTACATCTCCGAAACTCTCAACTTTATTAAAACTGATATTATGGGCTCAGGATAAACTGGATAAAAAGAAAAACAAATATCCTAAAATGACAGATCTTGCCTCCGCTAAAATAGAGGATGTAAAATAATAGAATTAGTTTGTCTTTTGTTTATGTTGGAAGCCTGCCTCTTTTGTTTAAGCGGTTAGAGTAATATTTATGTTTAATAAAAATATTTTATTGTAAAAATTGCTAATAAAGATACAAAATAAAAATTCACCATCCAAATACATATTCCATTGCTTTTGTAACGATTCCTGTAGATTTCTGTGGACAATTTGTGGGTGAAACAATATCGGCTGCGTTTTGCTGCATGTTAAAAGATTGAGTCAGTGGTCGTGCTCTATTAGGTGATGTTAGGACTGCACTGTCGTTAAACATAGACATATTCGTATTATTAATTGCTGCTTGTGCATTTTCTTTGTTTTCTATCACATTGTAAGGAACTACACCCACCATAATTGAGTTAGAAATTAATTTTCCATTGAAGGATAAGGCTTTCGCTGTTTCATATTGCGAACTATATTTCAAATTTACCCAATTACCTTCGGATGGGAACTTTTTATCCACTATAGTTCCACATTGAGCAAATTGTGAAAGAACCAAACTTGCTGCATGAGGTGGGAAGCCTAAAACTGTTACCCACATATTATCATTATCCACTGGTCTTCTGTAAGATTTATTCAAGCTTTCGTTTAAATTTCTGTTAAAACTATTAGTCCTTTGCGGTGTTTGACAAAAATTTTCTTTTGTAGGACTGGTATAATCTGTTCTTCCATCAATAGTATCAAACAATCCTCTCGACGGTGGGCCACTTTTTTCGTTGACTGCACTCATGTTGAAGGCTGGTTGCTCTGGGGGCGATTGAGGGAAAAATCTAGATCTAGAGGTGTCTAGGGCTGGTGTACTAGGTTTTATAGCTAATGAGCGGTTTTTAGAAGGGCTAATAGATGTGGGTCTCGGACTGGATGTTTGGCTTTCGCCCATTAAAAAGGCGGGCAAGAAATTGGGGTTAACAGGAGATGTGCTAGGGCTGGAAGGAGGACTGCCCAGAGACATTGGTTCCATTTTCTAAATTCAATTTGGAATGATTAAATTTTAATTTGTAAATAATATTTAACGTACCTTTGTAACAAATTTCGGTGTCAGTTAGAGTGGTTAGAGCGGCAGTGATTGTCAACTGTTTAAAATGTAGGCAGCATTGCCAACTTTTTACCACCAACTTCGGTAAGTTAAAAATGTATAAAACATTGCTCTTGCATAAACAGCTATTACTTCATAATACAATCGCAACAATAAGGGTTCATTTGTTTATTTTTGTTTTATAACACGAAATATGAGTAATAAAACCATCTTATTCTTCAAAATGATAATGATAAGAATTAACAGTAAAATTAACGATGACTTTGTTGAAAGACGAATTATCACTTTGATAAAAAGTTACTAAGAATACACTATAAATTAATGAATGGTATGTTAAGTACTAAATAAAGATTATATATGTGAAAATTTCAAATGTTTTGCGCATGCCGAAAGGTATACGCTGCATCAAAATCAAAACGCGAGTTAGTGCTGCAAAATGGCTGTAAGTGGGCTAGTGTGTAGATCTCGTCTTCTGTGTAAAATCGAAATAAAGAACATTTTGTGTACACCAGTGATAACAAATAGAACTTTTTTAAATGATGTAAGTCTCGGTGCTTCTTTCCTAACATGTAGGAAAATAAATTAGCTTTACTTTCCCTTTTAATTGCTAAAATATTGAGAGGTTATGTGTTAGTTCTTCAGATCAAGAATTTGCAATAAAGAACAATTGACATGGGGTGATTGTTTATAAAATACATTTGTTTTTGTATAAATTTGTGAAAATCCGTGAAAAAGAAGCGAATCATCAAACATAATTAAGTAAATTCACTGTTTAAAATTGAGTGAAACATACAGCTTGTTGCGATTTTTGACCTGTACTATTTCTGAAAATATGCACGTAGACCCGTATACATACGTAAGAAAATTTTGCAATTATAATGCTGTTTAAGCATGGAGTAAGAAGCAAATATATGTTGACAGGTGTTTAGTACACACTTTCATTCATGGTAATTCACTTTCTTTTGATATAAATATTTACTTTATATGAGTGATTTATATTTTGGTTAGTTAAGGTTTAGTATATTAACACGTCTTTTGTAAACAATTTTTTGTGAGATTTTAACAGTTAGTATTGGTTTTTAAATAAGCCGAAACCGTTTTAATAAAAAATAATAAGATGTCATCATTTAAAAATTTGGAGGTCAGGCATAGCGTGATAATCAAATAATGTTTTCGAACTTCAACTTTAAAGGTTTAAATAGATTTTTAAACTTGATAATCCTTGAATTTTAATAACCTTGTTACTTTTAACGTTCTTGATAAAATCCTAATTATTATTCTAGACAAAATATGCATGAGAAAATTAATGACCATACATATATTATTGTTTATATATTCTACTATATTGTTTTGTTGCCTTTGACATTTGGAAGTTTGTACGTGAGGGGTCACACACACGTAAATTGTGAAAACAAAAATGAAGATATTCACGTTTTAATGTTCATAACGCGGATTAAATTTCGATGACAAAATTCTTGTAATGAAATGTGTAATAGATACTAAACCGAATAAATGAGTAATATTTCTGCAAAGTAAATAGCTTTCAGGTATTACAAATTAATTTTAATTTCCTTTATTATGTAATAAAATGTATGTTTGTATTTCGTGTTATATCTCTATATATTTAGTATTTTATGTTTCACTGCCCAGAAGCAGATATTTATGATAACACCCCGCCGAAAAGTAAATTAGTCAGTTTCAAAATATTTTTCTGAACACTTTCTAATCTGAAATTTATTACCACAATATTCTTATCAAGAATACCTATGTTTCACTTTGCATTTTTCTTGCGAGGCAAAAAAAGTCTACGACTTCATGGAAAAGAATCGTAAAACCCTTGTGTGGCCCAATTTTTTTGTAGGAATAATATTTTATTCGACTATTTTTCATTTTATAGCCAGCAGTTTGATTACCTAGCAACCAGAATTTATTTTGTAGGTGTAGAAATAGAATTCGGTGAAAACAAAAATAAAATGACCTTTGGAAATAGATGAAAATAGCAAAAAAAGAATATATGTTTATTATTATTATTTATTTGTTTTATAAACACAATTTTTTTAGGGAATTATGTACTTGTTTATTAATAAACAGATCATAAGTACATGTGAATTAAATTTTGAGGAGTATAAAAATGATCTAAGAGTATAAACACATACATATTTGTACTAGGATTATATCTTTATATCTTATTTTGTAGTTTACGCCACATTATTTCTAAGTAAACACTAAAAGTATACAAATAAAACGATAATAAAAATATCTTTAATAGTATTATAAAAATGTTATTACCTATGAAGACATTATGCAGCTATACCTACTAACCATTCTCGGTTGAAATACAAAAGGTCATGAAGTATCGACAATTCAATTGGCAAGTACTCGTATCAGTGATACTCGATATCCAAACAAAATCAGTAGTACCATTACATAATACTTTAGGTTCCCCCTACTATCTATATTTCAGATCTATCCATTATATTGGAAAGTTATAGATTACATGAAAATTGATGAATATAAAATGAAAAGAATTTAAATGCGTTCACTTTAGATATGAGCCGAGGGAATAAAATGTCAAAAAGGAATTGAAAGTTAAAGTGCTTTGTGAAATCCTGAAAAATTGGATATAAATTCAGAGAAAATTTACAATTGAATCAATCCAATAACCTTTTTTACACTCAGTGAGAACAACACTAACATAAAGTAATTAATTTCACTGCTTTTGTATTGTGTATCAACGTGCTTATCTTTTATTACAAAACCGATATCGCGGGTTTTAATTTCAATATGGGACTAAATAAATATTGGTACAGTACCTGAAGTCTGAATACCTCTATAAAGTATAAAAACAATAATTTTATTTTCTAACTTGGTAATGCATGTTCACTAACGACACAATATGAGTATTGTGATTTGTGAATCGGCCATATCATGTTTGTTTCTTTTTTTTTTAAAAAAAAAACGGCCAACAAGATTACATATTACATCCCAATTACAGTGTGGGTTTATATACACAAACATCCATGCCTTAGTGGAATTCGAACTGACAGATAATTAAAGGTTAATTGTTTTAATATGATAGTGAAAATAACGCTTCAATTAATAAAATATCATTCTATTATTATTACTTATAAACGCTTGTATAATAAAACTGAAATGTGTCTCGGCATCTCGTAGTGTAATTGTCAATCTTATTATCGGTACACACTTCACGCTGCACTTTAATTAAATTTGCAAAAAAAATCTCACCGAATACCCCGATCATTGATTAATACTTATAATTTTATGACAACTTCCTCAAGCGCGTTGCTTTTAGGTAACACCCCCTGCGCCTTCGGCGTCGGGCTGTTACCAAGCAACGCGCTTTCGGTAACTGTCATAAAATTATTTCGTAATTATCAATGTACTCGTGATATTATAGCTGAAAATTTTTTGGTTGAAAAATTATCCAATTGAATCCCTTTATTGCTGACCACGTGTGCGAAAGTAACCAATCAAAACAAACTTACACTGAAAATTTTTTGGTTAAAAAATTATCCAATTGAATCCCTTTATTGCTGACCACGTGTGCGAAAGTAACCAATCAAAACAAACTTACACTGATAATTATCCTAAGACAATTATCACTTATGTCACTAAGTTGCTAAGTAACAAACACTTTTTGACAGATAATTAAAGATTAATTGTTTTAATTTGAAAATGACGTTTTGACGGTATGATAGTGAAAATAACGCTTCAATTGATAAAATACACACTTACACTCATAATAAAACTATTCAAAAATTAGAAAATATCGTTTTTCTACTCCCATGCGTGAAGTGAGTACTTCACGTATCAATTTTTATGTGTGAAGTTTGAGTTTTTGCACACGGTGCGTGAAGTGCTACTTCACACACAGTGTGCGTGAAGTGACATTTCACGCACCGTTCATTATTTTAAATATTACAAACTGAATTGTATTTTAATAAAACAAAGCTGTTAAACACCCGTAACGTTCGTAACCATGGTTACACAAGTCGATAATACAGAGGCTTTACGTTTAAAGACTGACAATGTGAAGAAAAAATATATTTTATTGCAAGGTCGTAGAAAAAGTATAGTATGTAACACGTGTGTGAAGCCTATTTTACATTCGGGTGGTTTGCAACACTCGCCTTCGGCTCGTGTCGCAATCTCCACCCTCATGTAAAAATGCCAGCTTCACACACTTGCCACATAATATACTATTTATTATTATTACTATTAAACGTTTGTATAATAAAATTGAAATATGTCTCAGCATCTTGTAGTGTCAATGTCAATCTTATTATCGTTACACACTTCACGCTGAACTATATTCATAGCTACTACTGACATCTATTGGGTGATTTTATAATTATAAAAATTCTCACCGAATACTCTCGATCATTGATAAATTTTATCACAACTTCCTCAAGCACGTTGCTTTTATTTCGTAATTATCAATGTCCTCGGGATATTATAGCTGATAATTGTCTTCCTACAGTGTTATATTCATATTAAATATGCATCTCATTGAAATTTAAGGGCAGTATGATCGAACGGCTCGGTGATGACAAATGGCAACCCTTGCGGGTACATGGGCAGATCCCTCGGGCTGCGGTTAACCTACATTCTGCCCTTAAATATCCTACACCCTGCCGTGCAATCTACTTTGTATTTATAGTCCTGGCCTAAAAACTTTACACCGTGTTTCGTTGTACAGCTTAAGCGATTACTTTTTTCATCTACTCTTTTTAGAGAAATAAAGTTTTCAACAGGGTTACATTTTTATTTTATAAGGTAAGATTAATTTAATGAACCTGTTTCACATTTTTTAAAAAGTATTTTAAATGAAAGTTTATGCAATATTATTAAAATATCTTTCAGAACTCATATTATTAATTGGAATAATACTACCTTTTTTTAGTTTAAGTTCTGTATTTATTATTTATTTATTTTTTTTATTTTTTTTGGGACGATTTTTCCTTTGGCAAAAGGAGATTTTTTCCTGAGAAGATGCATGTTCGCCGTCCATGTTATTGCCGGGCATGTATATATTGTCTAGAAAATTGTATACATAAAAAAGGTAACATTTATGAACATTTCTTGTTACCTTGGTTACTTGTTGTTTTTGTTATTTCACATATTTATGTCAATGTATCTCCTGAAGAAGGCACCAGTTTATGGTGCCGAAACGTTGGGTTTAAATAATACATACAGAACTTAAACTAAAACAAGGTAGTATTATTCGAATTTTTATATAGTAGTACAGTAGTAAAAATATAATAATTTATTGTTATTTGTGGGGTCCCGTGCACTCTCCACGCCAGCTATGAGTGCCCGTGAGGTGACGCCTGGTGAGCGCCCACACGATGAAATATATCGTCATCATTACCGATGTCTACATGTGTTGTAGATACTGGCACACCCAGAAAGTCACCTAATATAATAATAATAATAATAATATAAAGCTAATTAAATACCTAATTAAATTACTTTCAAAAGTATAAAAATATACATATCGTTCCATTTTAAAAATTATTGCTGATATCGCTTCCGGCGAAACCGGAAGTAGAATTCAGGGCATTTTCATACCTACAAGGCTTCATTTAAGTTCACCCCGAACTTTGAAATTTATACTCTAGGTCTAGGTGTAAAATTAATGATAATGTATATCATGCAGCGAGCTTATAGTGATTAATGGCTCGTATCGTAAACTTCATGCGAGTGTATTAATAGTCAATGTACATGAGTTGCATATATTATTTTTTCTACTCCCATGCTTGAAGTCAGTACTTCACGTATCAATTTTTATGTGTGAAGTTTGATTTTTTGCACACTGTGCGTGAAGTAACATTTCACGCACCGTTCATTATTTTAAATATTACTGTATTATTGTATTTTAATAAAACAAAGCTGTTAAACACCCGTGACATTGGTAACCATGGTTACACAAGTCGATAATACAGAGGCTTTACGTTAAAAGAATGACAATATGTGAAGAAAAAATATATTTTATTGTAAGGTCGTAGAAAAAGTATAGTATGTAACACGTGTGTGAAGCCTATTTTACATTCGGGTGGTTTGCAATCTCCACCCTCATAAAAATTTCAGCTTCACACACTTGCCACATAATATACTATTTTCTACGACTATTCATAATAATTTAAAAATAAATATAAACTAATAAATTAGTTACAAAATTAATCTTTATCATAGTGATAATTTGTATCATAATGAAAAGAAAATCTGTAGCATAATAATAATCTGAATCCTAATGAAAATCTGTATCACAATGAGTGTTATTCAAGTTCAGACGACATACTTAATAAGCATATTAAAGCAAAGGAGTAGAAAAGGTTCAATTACTCTGTATATGTTGCTTTGTGATTATTATGATTATTTTTTACCTTCCGTCACCTTTAGGTAAGGAAGGTATTGTCTTTGGTCAAAAAATTCGGTAGTGAGTTTTTAATGAATAAGCACGTTTTAGGGTCCCTACAATACGAATTTACTATTTTTGAGATGATGTCTGTATGTATGTATGTATGTATGTATGTATGTGTGTGTGTGTCCGTGTGTGTGTGTGTGCGTGTGTGTGTATGTGTGTCCGTGTGTGACAATTTTTTCTCCGACGATAACTCCAATACTACAATTCTAAAAATTATAATTCTTTCGTATTTCTCTTCTGTACATCCATATGAAGAGTTGATTAGATTTTGGTTATAATTGATCCACCGGAAGTACCCTTATGTGAAGTTTTTAACAGTTTTTCTTAAAAAAACGCAGTTAAATATTATTTTTTGACATTTTGTTATTATATTTATTAAAGAAAATACTCTTCTCTATATGGTTTGATTATTCATTTTCCTTCATATTCAATAGATGTAGAGTTAAACCATTATAAAGAAATTAATTTTCAAAAATTAGTCAGCTTTGTTATTTATCATGGAAACAGCTGACATAATTATTCAAAAAAAATTAATTGACAGATGTCAGTTGCAAGTGCAAAACCAAATATGGAAAAAAAGTATATAGGATCTAAAATTGGTATGTCAGTGTTGCTCGCAAGTGACACGCAGAGAAAGGCCAAAGAGAAGATGGAAGGACATTACTTAGTGTAGTTTATGTTATAATTTTATTGGATTTATAGAATCTTTTTAAATGAACTTTTGGTATGGAATTTGTAAAAAATAGTATGTGTTCGTGTTCGATTTTACATGATATTATATAGAATCTGTTCCAAGGACCTTTTGGTATGGGATTTGTACAAAATACATGGAATTGACGGAAGGTCTTGTGCTGGCCACAACAGATTTTTTTATTATTAAAATAATTGTAGCGCTGGGATTACAGATAATATCTTAAAATATTCACATTTCGTATTTGGAAGTTAAAATTTTTTCCTTTTAACATTTTTTTCACGTTCCATATAATAAATATATGAACTATTATCCACAAATCTGATACATAAATATTAACTTTTTTGTTAAGTAAAGGCCACCTACAAAATTTGCCTGTTTTAATTTTGAGTGACGAGTTTCTTCCGTGTTTCCCAAACGCTAATGCACATTCCGTGAGTGTTTGACACATAAATGCCACTTCCTATGATTATCAACAAGTTAATGAAGTACTACACTTACAAAAATTGTTTAAAACAACAAACCAAGAAAACATCAACATAATCTGACATTGATGGTTGGAAAACAAGGTTATAACTTTCATTGAAATTTCTGTTAGAGCAATATACAAATGTATATGATCGTGTAACCTTTAAAGTTGCAACGAACCAAAATATAAAAGTTTGAAGGACGCTTTCTAGGGCGATGATTTTTATAAACATATGTTCACCAAATGCAGTCTTGTAAAAAATGTAATATATCTTTTTATTTCTGAAATTCGAATACGTACGTTCTGTAGTACTATTAATATGATTTTCTGTTCAAATTTCTGTATACAGGGAATTTATTTTAACATGCAACATATGGTCCATCACTTCCATAGTTACTCACTATTGTCAAAAAATGACAGCAATGTAATATTTGTCCATTTTAAAATGCAACATACAAAATTTGTAGTTTTGTATTATCGAAACTAATTTCCAATAAATTAGCGTACATGCGATTAACAAAAAATCAAAACATGAATGTTGCACATCTTAACAAACTTTAGCTTACAAAAATTCATAACTTTCATGTAATAAATGTTAAAAAATACCACCATTTACACTGAGGCAATGTCCTAGCCGGTCGTAATAAGAATTGACACCATTTGTGATGTGTTCTGGAGGTATCTCCTGTGCTGCAATACTATTTATAATGTTGCATTTTAAAATGGACAAATATTACATTGCTGTCATTTTTTGTCAATAGTGAGTAACCATGGAAGTAATGAACCGCAATGTTGCATTTTGAAATAAAATTTCTGTATGTTAAACGCAGTAATAATTTGAACAATAGCAAAAGTATGTTATAAATCAATCGATGTTAAATCACACTGCCTGTGACGAAAAAAAATTTTTTTTTTTAACCATTGACAAACCTGGCATGATAATAATGAGAAGAAAGATGGTTAAATACACTGGTGGACAAAAACATAGGACACTTGGTTTTTAACTTTTATTTTTGTTATTATATCGAGAACTAAAAGAGCTGTGATATTGGTTAATTAGACAAAAGTTGTCCTTAGGATTCCATTTTAGCAATGTATTGTTTATTCAGACGAAATGCATAGGTCACTAGATACTTTTGCAGTTTTTTTTTTGTCGCTACTGAATTTCAAGCTACAATACTAAAAAAAGCGGCTTGGAAAAAACCGTTTACCGTTGGCAGTTGATAGTTGACATTGGATGGTTAACCGTTAACCGTTTACCCTCGCGTTTACCCTTACCGTTAACCCTTGGAGTGCGTTTACCGTAAGCAGTTGATCGCCATTATCGCCCTTCGAAAGAGCTTAAAAAAGTGTCCTAAAGAAGTGCAAATCAAAATATGGAATTATTTCATATTTAGAAGTTTTTCAAAAAGAAAAAAACTGCAAAAATTCCACATTTGTCTGTATCTAACGATTTTTGCATTTCTTTTGAATAAACAGTACATGCTAAAATGGCACCCTAATATAGGACAACTTTTCTCTAATTAATTGACTTCGTAGCTCTTATAGTTTTCGAGATAAAACAAAAATTAAAATGTCACGTGTCCCATTTTTTGTCCAGCAGTGCAGTACGCATCCACTATTACATAATATAACAAAATAAATGTACATAGTTCTAATTTTTTTTATTCGCTAATAATGTGTAATATAACAAGTTGTAAAAATTTGCTGAAATTGTCAGTAACTAAGACTAAAATGAAGTTATGTTTCTTTAACGCTAGATGCAATCCGCAGATATCAACCTCAATGGCTATTTTATAGAGAGTAAATTTGTAAATTTGTCACTCTCGCATTGGTACGAACGACGCGTACATCATCAGCAAAAGCAAAAAGTGGTGAAATTCAGCTGCAGTTTAATCGATTGTATATTCAAAGACAATTTTCTCATTGACAAAGTTTAATATGAAGGAAAATAATCAGGGCGAATATTTTCCATATTTATTGGATCAAAGCAAAGAAAAAAAATCTTGCAAAACTCCATTGTAACAAAATTATAAAAAGGTGATGATGTTTGTGTTTTCTTATGGCTTCTACAAAATCTGACATTAATCTCATTTAATACAAAAACGAAAAAAAATGTAGTGCAAACAATTTTTTAATTCAATTCAGCGAAAATATTAAGTAGTATTAAATACAATGATGTACAGGTTGGGCAGAAAGGAAGGACGTTCAAGTGTGGAAAACAACATCTTGCGTGTGGTGTCAGTTATCATTAAAAAAAAAAATGCCTTACCTTGGAAGCTCCTAGTGCTGAATATGAATTTGAATGTGTGAAGAATAATAATGCACAAACATAGATCTACTTTAAAGTAAGAGATAACAACATTCTCTTCGTATTATTCTTTAATGACGAAAAACGGTCTATTTTAAATGGGCTACTTGCGTACCTTTTTTTATTTAATATTTATGAAGAGCAGGTACAAACTTGCTATCCATATTTTTGCTTTTGGCAAAATATTTATTAATTAGCCAGAAAAAAAATAATGAAATTTGATTATTTGAATTCCCGCCATATACGACGTAGAATTACGCCGCACCAATGAATGGTCGTAAAGCCATAGCGTTTGTTTGTACGGATAATGTAGATCTCCTGTTTGACGTTTCAACAATAGTTTGGAGGTTAGTATTTTAGTTTGTCTTTTTGGTATCGATATTTTAAATTACATGTAACTACCTATGTGTTTATTTGTGAAGTAATTAGTATATTTGAGAGCCCAGAGAGAAAAAAATGAACTAATGTCAAATTCAAATTAAAATTTTCTCGCACGCATGCCATCTATACTTTACATTTTTAAACATATGGTTTCCTTTTCCATTTTAATATAATGACGTCACAGAAAATTTTCTTTCTTAATTTATTAAAAAACAAATAATTTTTTAAAAATAAAATTTATATTTTTACATTTGTTTTCAACATAACATTACGTATATAGTGATAGAAATCGGATTTTCATTACCACGAAAGTAGCCCATTATATGTGATACAAGAGGCATTATTCCATGATGAATTCAGTAATTCTCAATTTTTACAGCAGCAGAACGAAGATATTTTCATTATCTTGCACCTCTCTTATAATAAATCTTATATACGTATTCGTAATGAAAATTCCCTAGTCCTACTAGTCTTGTAAACTTGTTAGGAGTTGGAAAATGACTTGGGAATTACTGGAATAGTCTAGGTGCAGGTAAATTCAATTAACTCTGACCAAATGCTGGAACATAGACGAAGAGCTCACAAATAATAGGCTGCATGGGTTAGGACAGGACACAAGTTTATAGGTTATATTAAAGGAAATGGGTGTAGGCTCCACTAAACATCCATATTGCAGGACAAGAGAGAGCTTTCTACGAGATTCTGTTATGTCAAATATATACAGGGTGTTTCACTGATATGGGACACCTCAATTATTTTCATTATTATTGGGAATATAAGAAAGTCAATAATATAAAAGTTATAGTAGATCGAGGGGGACATTCACTTATTGAAGAAAACAAAAAAAAACCAGTGGTTCTCAAATTACAACCCAAAATAATATTTTTTTCAATGGGATGATATATATATATATATATATATATATATATATATATTTATTCAATGTTGACGTTTTAAACTGTCATTATTAACTCCATAGCAACAACTATAAGTAACACTTTTTTCACATGTGAATTATTTTTTTTTTAAATCACTCTCACAAAATTTTAACTCACTCTGGCATTCTGCAACAAAAAATGCATTTAAAAATAACATCAAGAACGAAAATAACACTTACCACATAATTTATCAGACATTATCAGCCCTTTTCATTATTTTTTACGACATAAATGACAGACAATGAAGCATTTTAAATATGTGACTTGACGTCTATCAGCGACGATTGTCATGCTTAGCCTACTAACTGATCAATTTTTTATTTTGTGAAAATTAAATATTATAATGGTTTTTATTATTATTTCGTCAAAATTGAATAAAATATTGTACAAACCACGTGAGCTAAGAATGTTTATTCACTCGAAGAATTTAACTTACTCGCCCCTCGGGCTCGTGAGCTAAACTTTCTTCTCATGAATAAACATTACCTTAGCTCACTTGGTGTGTAAATATCTATTATGCCCGTTCAAAAGTGTACTTTTTTCATTAAATGGATTTATAAAGTATGTCTGTTTTTAACACAATACAAGTGAAAAAAAGTGCACTTTTTTAACGCAACCGCGTGAAATAATGAAACGTTACGGCACTTTTTTCATACTTTTATTGCAGAAGTAAAAAAATAGTTAATTATGCAACAAGAGTAAAAAGTATAGTCTCATTTCACGAACATGAAAGTTTGACCGAACGAACCGCAGGCGAGTTCGTCAAATTCTATGAGTGAAAAAAGATTATGCTTTTTACTCGAGTTGCATACAATTTTTTTACGTCTGCAATAAAAGTCTGAAAAAAAGTGCCGTACCGTGCCAATAATTCACGTGTTTGCGTTAAAAAAAGTGCACTTTTTTCACACTTTTATTATGTTAAAAAAAGACATACACACACACACTTGACCGTTACCCGTTACGTCATATTATAGTCCAAGTTTTAGTAGCCACTTGCATCTTGCTGCCTATGTCATTCAACATATCTTTCACTTTCATACAAACTCTCGTGTTTTGCATCTGGCTTGCATCATAAATTCATACAAGTATTATTTAGTTTATTTTGTTGTTTTGTTATATTTTGCATTCATCTACTGGAAAATGGATTCCATATTTAAAGAAGGCGATAATGAAAGGCTTGAGAAAATTTGGAGTAGATCTGTGACGTAGATGTTTAGGGAGGTTAATGGCATTAAAAACTGTAATATTTTTAAAAGTAATAAGTAATAACTTTTTTAAAACGGTGATACAGTTTTAACGTCTAGTTTTGATATACGAGCCTCTCATCATAATAGGTCGTCCTAAATGCGTTTTAATGTCAAAATTGTATATTGAATTTAGTAAAGTGATTATTCTATATTACATTTATTAACATTAAAACAAATTTTACATTTTAACTTTGTATAAATTAATTTAAATATGACTGACGTCAACTTGACATATGGGGTGAAATATATCGTCGCGTATGTTAGTATAAAATGTAGACGAGGAGACGACATATAAATGCAAACTATGTATGAAGATGTATTTATTTCTTACAGAGAATGTACGTCGGCTTCAAGAGCATGTGTGTGCTTGTAAGTAAAGAAAAAAACTACTTCTTAGGAGATATTTTTCTCGGGTTACTGTCACTATAGGAATATAGCTTTATAGTGCGTTCCCGAGCGCGTTTCACTATATACAATGTAAAAAGAAAAGCCAATTTATTATTATTTTTTTAAATTAAAAATGCGTTACAGTTCAAACATATGAACCAAATACAGGGGAAAATAGCGAAAAAATGCCGAACAGTTCTCTATGTCCTTGTCTAATGCGCAAGCGCAGGTTAATCTAGAGTCTTGAAACAATCTAGTCTTGATATCTAGACAAGACTTTAACCAGACTTTTTAATCTAGACTTAGACAATCAAGTTTTGTCTAGAAATTTTAAGATAAGACAAGATTTTGAAAGTCTTGTCTTGTCTTGTCTAGACGGCAACACTACTTACATTGTATATATTCTGTCGAAAAAACAGGGCATCGAACCCGCCAAAAACTGGGTTCGGTTTAGGTTCAGGTTAATTTGTTTTTTGAAAGATGGGTTTGGGTGCGATTCTGGTTCAAGCATTAATAAAATTTGCGGTTTTGTTCGCGGTTCAGGTTCGAAATAATGTAAAATGAGAGCTGAAATTTACGCAAAACGCAACAAAAAACGAACACAATTTTCACGAAAAGTCAGCCCAGACAGCAACACAGACGCCTAAAGACGTCGATTATCGGCTGTATTTACGTTTCGAACTAAGAATTAACTTGAACCGGAGTTGAACCCCGAACCTGAATTTTAAAACTCTGTTCGGTTTCGACTCAGGTTCAATTAAAAATATATCTGAGGTTCGGTTCTCGGTTTGGGTTCCCTAAAATGTTACGGTTTGGTTCCGGTTTTGGTTCGGTTCAAGTTCGGGTTCGATGCCCTGCGAAAAAATAATCATTTCGTTTTATTTTTGCTTGTATTTTAACAGTTACAATTATGCAACAATACACAATTAATACTTTATTACTTTTTCTTTGATTCTTGTGCTCAGGATTGTCTTTCTTTCCAGAGTAAAAGAAAATGGCGGCAATGTCGGAAAATATCAACAACGTTCGCTTTAACGAAAAAGAAACAAGATGATGAAATTGAGGACGAAGACGGTGAGTTCATATTTCCATACTTTTTTACAGCAACTTAACATTGTCGTGTTGTGCATGTAACAGCATATGCTGGCAAAATATCTTCGAATGTTGATATAATCTTAGGCTGACCATATGTACTTATTTTAATAGGACAGTACTTTCTTTTTGAATGATGTCCTACTGTACTTAAAAGGTTCATTTAGTACACGTAAATGTACTTTTTTTTTAGAACAATAGTTTGATCGAGTCAAACAACGTAATTAGCTATGTATTTGTAAATATATATGTTGCGTCTTACACTGGTCAGATTCGGCGTCGATCGAGTTAAGTATTGTTCGTTCTTCCCCCTTATCACAAAATATTAGTTCTAACATTAATTATTTAAGTATTTTATTCATTTCTGACTTGTTTAAAATTTTAAAGCAACAAAAAAAATTGTTTTAACATGTCAGTGTCTCGACAAAAGTTTTATTTCAATCTAGATTTCATTTTTTGTTTACCTGGGACAAGCGCATCAAATGCTGAAATACTGAAATGTTCTATTTACTCCAGAGCAGTCCTCAAATTTTAAAGGCGATTTTAAATTCCCAAAAGTACTAGTATCAAAAGACTGGTACAAACATGATGCGGAACGTAATAGGATTTTTTTTGTAACAATCAATTTTTGTATTATTTTGTTATATTTTATGAAACATTATGTTTTACTTGACTTATATGCGCTTATTATTAATTACTTTTTACATCAAAATTGAACTAAAACGAAATAAATTTCTCATTTTTATTTTCAATTCTGCCTCTAGTATTTTTTGTACTTTTTTTTTCTAAAAAAATTATGGTCACCTATATAATCTGCAACAGTGCAACGCATATACATATTTGTCATTGCTGTCTATATTTATTGGACGAGAATCAACAATTTTGATCAGTACATATCTTATATCTTTGGAAGTAGGTACCCAGACATTGGCTGCTAGCCAAACATTTCATAAAAGTTGTGGTGATATTTTTCTTTTTGCAACAGTTTGTGGATGATGTTATAAATGTATTTTAGGTTATATTTTTGTGTTTTTTGGACTTCGATACACATGAAAACTTTAGAAACAAGACAAACGTAATAAGTACAAGTAAAAATGAAACATTTTTCGTCTAAGCCAGACTGGGTTACCGTGGAAATATGTACAATTACGGCCAAAAAAATGGAAAAACTATTTTTTATTTTTGTAATTCAGTTTTTGCCAGTATATTCAAACATAGGCGTCGTAAATTTTCTGTAATTATTTACATACCTACATGTCATGTCACATTAAATGAAAATAATTTGAAAGCACTAAAATGTCTCGACATTTGAATGAAAACGAAAAGACATTTTTCTCTTTCTCTATTTTGATTAAATTATATAATTAGTAAAATAAAAATTAAGTAAATAAAAACAGTTTTATGGATTTCATAATGAAACGCCACTGCTTGTGTGACATTATTTGATGTCATTTTGACATGGAAGTCAAATAACAATGTTAAAAATTCATAAAAACAGCTAACTAGATAAACGTAGGTGTTTCCATTTTTTTGGCCGCAATTTTACCTACATTGTCTCGAATTAAAAAGAACAGTAGTGACAGCACGCACTTTAGAATTCTATCAAAAGAGGCATTTGTTTTCGCTTTTCGCATCGAAGCGAAAATTTGGTAGCATGCCGCATGCGTGTCTCAAAATATTCGCCTGCAAACGTTCGACTTCAGGCGAAAGTGTCAAAATAACGGTAATATTTTGCCACAGTTCTATTCAAAGCTAATTTATATATAATTTATACATTTATTATATACAACTGTTATGTTTTTTTGACAGTTGTAGAAAAAAAATATTTTTTTAACTACTAGCCTAGGAACCCACTATTATTTACCTTTATTTGACATGAGAAATTGTATTTCACTACCGCCTGCTTGTAACCATGGTAACCTAGGTCAATAATAATTTATTATTAACCTTGGTGTATAATGCAAACTGTCACTTTTCAATCAAACTTAAGACTCCAAATCCAAATATTATTTAACTCATTAAACTCAAGAAAGGTGTTAAGTATATAATTTAAATTTGCCACTATAATTTTAAATTGACTTACGCTGCCGCCTCGCCTGGCCACTGTGCTTTTTTGGTGAAAATGTGAAATATTTGTAGATGTAGGATTGAACAAATCACTATTTTTTTGTATTTGTAGGTAAATACATTTCAAAAGATTTATTTAAAGATAATAATAAACTAGTAAGGTTGCTGACTGTAACAGCACAAAGTGTTTTTATTAAATAATTAAATCAAATACAAATCCAGGCCCATAAGTGAGGTTATCAAACCAGCGAAATGAGCAAAACGTCAGATAAAAACAAATGCAGCCTACTTTGTTTTTGTGAATATTAACAAATAAGTAACGTTATTATTCATGTCAAAATCAATAAAAAAAAAAAAAATTTAAAGAGAATTTATGTGCTAGTAGTGAAAAAAATAGTATATAAACCACGGTTGAGAAGATCATTATTAACCAGGCGCCTTATATCCCTTGGGCTTCGCCCTTGGGTTACAATAGGCGCTGGGTCAATAATGATTATCTTCTCAACCTTGGTGTATAATATAGGTACTATTATTCTCTATACAGTTTGACTATGTCTTCATTTAAAAAATTTGTAAAGAAATTTTGCAACCTATGCAGGTATTACTAGTTGACAGATGTCATCTGTCACGTATAATTCACAGTTCGTAAAACAATACTGAAAATATAGAATCTTTTGAAAGAAATTTCCTGAATGGAATTTATATAAAATATGTAGGAGGAGAAATGGAGGTGATGTGTTTGCCACATCAGATTTTTTTGAAATTAAAGCAATGATTCTTCTTCCCGTATGTGTATATTTATTTGAAGTTTGTGTGATGTATTTTATCTGTTTAAACTTTTATCAATGATGCATGACCAAATAGAAATTCTGGCCGCATTCGAGTAAAATATGGCTAAGAAGTTCCGTGGTTTTAGAATATTTATTGTATCATGTACTTTCAGTATATCCATATATTTTCTTTATAACTCTTCTCTTGGACCAAACGGAGAATTATTTGTCTGCTACAGCGAGTTATAATTTGGCTTCAAATATTATCTATTATTCAACATCCGGTCGACAGGAAACCACTTCCTATTTTGAATTTAGTTGTTGTAGATAATACGAATAAATATATACCTAATTTATGTGGAAATAAATAAAATTTATCTACATAGAATAACTAAATAAATATAACATCACGACTAATTACCAATTATTGGGTGTGTCAGTTAGTTGTTTTTTTTATATTTTAAAATTAATTTGTTTGGAAATAATAACAATATATAATAAAATGACACCCATTTTTAATACGTTTGAAAAAATGATCAATCTGTTGTGGCCAACACAATACCTCTCACCAATTTCATATTAGGCTATAAATATTGTATTTAACATTTCTGGAACACACAAAATATTTTAATTACATCTATTCTTTATTTTTCAATTCATTCTATTATAAAGTTTCCTTCTCCTCTTCTGAATGTTCGAGATTCTTCCAATTCATTGACGAGATTGACGGGATTTCTCAAAGGTATATTATGAAATATATGCATAACAAGCGCGTGTTTAGTTGACCTGTTACTGTACATACTGTGGCTTACAAATGATTCCCGTTTCTGTTTATACCAACTTTAGATGTTGACGAAGTCTTTTCCTTGTTATAAAAATAGCATATTATAATTACTATTACACCTCGACTTGTCCAAGTACGAAATTTAGGTTTTCTGCATTCAAGAAGATAGTTAATTTAACGTGCGGCAGCTATATCTATAATTTTAAATATTTAATTAATGATAAAATAAGAAATATTAAATGTACTTCCCAGAAAAAGCCTTCAGTAATGTCTCTAGATTTTTGACACTGACATTTATGTCATTTACAAACATTTTCAACTGATTTCCATGGGTTATTTGATGAATACAATGAAATATTTTATATTTTCATAACTCTCTATCTCTAAATCTATAGAAGATATAATAAAAATGTTCAATATACTAGATAGAGAATTTTATATTATTTAATATTTGTAATAACAAATTTCCAAACAATAATATTTAGAAGATTTTTTTTAAGAAACTACTACTTCCGGTTGTCCAATTGTTACCAAAATCTTTTCAGCTCTTCCCAGAAATGTCAGATTGAGGAAACTGCAGTTAAATGTTTTTTAAGTCTTATAGTTTTTGAGGAATCGTCCCTCCAACATCCAGCCATACATACACACACACAACTTTTTGCGTATTGACATTCTTTCGTGTATGATATTTTCTTTTGAATTATTGATAGTTTTTATTGCTAACATCTAGAAAATTGACATTAACAAAATAAAAAAGTTGTAATTATAATTTACTGCGAATTTCATCCATAATTTAATTACTCAACAAATTATTTTCGTAAGTTTATCAAGAGAAAATTACTTCTACTCCCGAAATAAATGACAATCTTGTTTATACGACGCCAACTTCAGAAATAATTTAGTTAGAAAACATTTTTTCTCTGTCGCAATTTTTTCGAGGTTAATTTTGTTAGCCGTCGCTGAAATTCATATTTTGAATTCTCTGCAGATATAAAAATCTGATGTGGCCTTCACAATATCTCCCGGTATTTAATTTTTATTAATTTAAGTACATACCTACCTACGTATTTACTAATTCTGCAAACTGTTCCATTGCATATAACTATTTCTTAATTTTTTTTTAGACATAAAATGCGAAAAATGACATTTAATAGTATTTTTTGAAGAAAAACCATTATGAGCTTCAAGTAAAGTACCATTTCCGGTTATGCGATTTACACCAATGATTTTGATATTACAATAGGGTCGAAATACAAGGTTTCAGAATTTTCTGACTGATAGTATTTGAGTTAGAGCGTAGACAAAATCCATACACATACACACATACAGACATCATCGTGAAAATGTTAAAATTGGATTTTACGGACCTTAAAACGTGGTCATTTACTAAAATCTCGATATGTCATTTTTAGCACGATCCTTATACCTCCCTTACCAAGGGTAACGGGAGATAAAAAAAAATCATTATGAGCTTCAAGTAAAGAGCCATTTCTGGTTATCCGATTTACACTAAAATCTATTTTCCATATTAGAATACAGGGTTGTTGTAATTTTATCCGACCCAAAAAAACCCACCCGGGTTTTTTTAAGAAACCCCATCTAAAAAAACCCAAAAAAATAAAAAACATCTAAAAACCCACTTTTATGAAATCATATTTTATTAATTAAATATGGTACATACTTATATGGTACACACATATATACATAAATTTTTGTCACCGGCAACATTTTACAGTCAATTTCATTTTGTGTACTTCGTGTTTGATCATTTTTAATATATTTTTCATTGCTGTGCGGACTGAACACTGTGCTTCTTTTATATTTGAACAACTCCAATCCTGGTGTCAGCATTTTCATTTTTTTTGAGTTGTGTACTAAACATACTATTAGTTGTGACACAATTCTTGTACACATTTACATTGCACAGACTTCAACTATTAATATTAATTCGTGTACGCATGTACACTCTCTAGTTAATTTATCGTTTATTACACTACAGTCTTAAAAAAAAAAAATTAATAATATTAATAGGTATCTATTATCTATTACGCTGACTTGAGTGTGTATTAAGATACTTTATAAAACTAAAGTTAAAAATGATACATACTAAATTTCGATGTTTGTCAATAAAACCCGCTTTTATTTAATAAAACCCGGGTTTTTTTCAACCCTGTTAGAATAAGATCGAAATACAAAGTTTCAGATTTTTTTGAATGATAGTATTTGAGTTAGAGCGTAGACAAATTCCATACACATACTCACACACATACAGACAACACCGTGAAAATGTTAAAATTAGATTCTTAAAATGTGATCATTTACTAAAATCTCGATATGCGACTTTTAGCAAGATCCCTATACTTCCCTTACCAGGGGTAGCGCGAGGTAAAAATGAAGTTTTGTAACCTTTTTGTGAAAATGTGTTAAGTTCTTCTGCAATTTTCCTCTCTCATCTCCATTTTATTAAACTCCGCTCGCATCTGAAGTGATTCTGTGTGCTGCAACTTCAGCTAGCTGACAGCTGATTATATCTTTCCGTAACGATTTGAAAGCCTTGTAGATAAAATTTACCGTCTTCATTAAGATTTGTCGATAGATTTTACGTTACATCTTTGAAAACGAGTTAACTCTAAACAACGTCATTGTGATTCTATGTGTACGTTGTAATTATATTCGAGGCACGTTTTCAAATCTTGCAAAAATTTAAGAGGAATACGAAATTGAAAGATAAACAAAACGCTACCACTGTGTAATTAGGATTATTCAGAGTGTAAATATATAAATGATATTGTTGGACCGCTACCAAAACAACTTTCAAGTAGCGAGGAATAGTTTCATATGAACACTGTTGAAAATAATAGATATCATCTCGGTGTTTTGTTTGTTGTCGAGTGTGCCAAATGCTTTATGCAGTAGTCAGTAGTGCAAAGATCTGCAACATTGTCACAAAATAAATAAGTTTAATGAGTTCAGTCTTGGATACTTAATTTCTATGGACTTAGAGTACGTTAAATGTTCATTCACTGCTACGAAAATATAAATAAAATTTAACAGCCCGATTCACAAAAAAGTTTAAGCTAATTCTCATTTTTGGATTAGTGAATTCTATTCTATTCCGGTATTTAAAATTTAATTTTCATGATATTATCAATAAAGGTAGATACTAGGAATAGATTAGACTATATTTTAAGATATAAACTGTTAAAATTAGAGTTGAATTCGCTAATCCAAAAATGAGGATTAGCTTAAACTTTTTTGTGAATCGGGCTGATAAATAAGACTTCGAAAATAAAACGTAAATTATCATCAACTCTCTCATTTAACAACAAGGACCCGAACCGTAATGAAACAGTAACCGAAAACCGTACCGATATTAGACTTTTTATGAAACCGTAATCGAAAACCGAAACCTATATTTCATTTCTTCAAATATAGAAACTGAAAACCTATACGAAAAACAAATTATTCTGTAACCAAAAACATAACCGAACCGAAATAATTAGAGATGCACTCGATTTCGAGCTTTGGCCTAGCCCGGCCCGAAGCCCGCCTCGATTTCGAGTCGATCATCGAGCCGGGCCGAAGATATTTCTATCGGGCCGAATCGGTAATCATTTTCAAAAATCGAGGCGAGGCGGACTTTTGATTTTGGCCCGGCTCGAAAATTCGAGCTTTTCGGGCCGGCCCGAAAAATCTTATAGTTCAAACAAATGCACAGTTTCCATAATATTTTAATGAAAATGGATGAAGTTAAAAAGGATCAAAATTATTTAATAAC
This sequence comes from Ophonus ardosiacus, assembly GCA_943142095.1. NCBI lineage: Eukaryota > Metazoa > Arthropoda > Insecta > Coleoptera > Carabidae > Ophonus > Ophonus ardosiacus. The sequence goes on along the minus strand of OW964829.1, from coordinate 44,811,251 downwards.
AACACACTTCACATATTAATACACAAAAATGTATTATTTTACTTCAAGACTTCATGGTTATTCATTAAAGCATAATAATTATATTGTGATGTTGCTATTATTATTGCTATTACTCGTATACTTAAATAAAAGTGATTTTTGTTCCTACTATAACGATTTCTTGTCCTATTTTGAGCAGAAACAAAGTTAGATAAAAAATCCTTATGTAAATTAATTAAATTATATTTTTTTAATATAAGAATTGTGAAAAAGTTGTTTAAATTCTTTGGTGAACAAAGTGTTAAATACTCGTAGGTCTGTAATTTTTGTAACAAACTTACACTAGAAGGGTCTCTTTTTTAACTAATAATGTTGAAATTTATAAGAATGTAGAGGGTTTTTTATAAGTTCGACACGAAAAAAGTTAAACATAAAAATCAACATTAGGAATGCCGGCCCGATTTCGAGTCAATTTTCGAGCCGGGCTAGCTAATTTTTTTGTCGAGTCGATCTTCGAGTCGAGCTGGTAATTTTTATTTCTATTTTCATCTCTTAAATAATATCGGTACTAAAATTGTAAATTTAAAGAACCGGTATAAATATTACCAAACCGAAAATATAAACTTCATAAATATTAAGTAACAATGCTTGATGAAACTGTTCTTAAATAAATTTCTAAAAATCGTACTTGCCGTGATTTCAGTCTCTGAATCAACCTTTCGATCATTTATCAGAGACTGACCCACTCAACCAGAACCACGACGAGTTTCGCTTTTATTGGAGCTCTTCAGTGTTGGGCACTGGTCTGGTTGCGGTTTAGTTCACGAATGACAAACTATCCAAGATGTTAGAGGTAACTAACCACATGCAGAGACATCTATCGAGAATTCTGTGCCTGTGAGCTTAGCAAAAAATTAAGACAGTTAAATTTTAATTAATAAGCACACTCTTACACGTAACGCCACAGCCAGTTCTTTTTTTGTTCAGCACACTTAACGACAAACCACACACAGACAAAAACAGTAGAGCGTCGTCCAATCCATTAGCAGTTATCAAATGAGGTTTCGTGTTTCCTTTCGTGCGTTGAACATTTGTCGCTCAGTAGTACGTAGTAACGTGATAAATATTCGCGTAGAACACCAACAGAATATGAAACATGAATACATGATTAATATGGGGTTACTAATATCGTGACAGCCGAAGGTCCGACATCCTATAACACGTTCGACCCCAAAACTCAACAAGAACAGGCAACAGTGTGAAAATATTTACATTAAAAAGCTTAAGTTCACAAAAAAATATCAAGAGGGTACAAGCTGTCATACCTGTTTCGCTTCGCTCGCATTTTTTTACTTCCTTGAAATAAGTAAAGGAAGTATTGTATCGCGAAAAATTTCGGTTTCCAGATTTCAACGGAAATATCCATTTTGACCATCCCTGAATGTACGTATGTAGGTCTCTCTCATTATTGAAAAACGTTAAGTCGTAGAAAGTCAAATTTTGTATTTAGGACTGTTATAACATATAGTTGTGCACCACTCTTGTTCATTATATAACTTCCGGGAGTAGTACTTTACTTGAAGCCTATAATAGATTTTAATGAAAAACTATATTAAAATATAATCCAAAACTTTTCAAATTTGGTATATAAGACTTTCATATCAATGGGAATAACATACTACATTTTGGTTAAAATAGTCTAACCGGAAGTGATACTTTACTTGAAGCTGTTATCAGTATTTCTTGAAAAAAATGGTGTTATTTTGATTTTAGAAATAAATGCTTCAAATAAAAGTTTTAGAGAATTGAATTCTACGTCTACTGCATCAAGTATGATTAAATTAGCTCTTTGTATAAGCGAGATACGTAAATTTAAAAATTATGTACTTGATGGTTTTTGTATTATGGATTAGAACAAAAAATAACAAAAAAAAATTAATGTTAATGTCAAATACGTGAAATTTTATGATTGGGTTCCTTATAATACATATTTTAATTATTAACAAAATATGTATATTTTAACAGGCCTACAAGGAAGTCATGTGGTGTCCACATCAGATTTTTATTTATTAAGATGTGAAGTATATTGTTATTAAATAATTTTGATCCTTTTTAACTCCACCCATTTTCATTAAAATATTAAGGAAACTGTTCATTTGATTGAACTATAAGATTTTTTGGGCCGGCCCGAAAAGCTCGAATCAAAAATCCGACTCGCCTCATCTTTTGCAAATAATTAGCCCGATTCAATTCGGCTCAGCTCGAAGATCGACTCGAAATCCCTATCTGTGGGTAATTAAATCCTCGATTTTTTAGAGATTTCACCATAGGAGAAAATGATACTAAATAGGTGAAAATAATACGAAATAAATAAAGGATAATAATAATAATAATAACGTAAAGTTAAAGCGCGATTCATAATAGCGCTGTTTATAATACTACGCTCGTAATACAGGCCAATAAGTTTAACGTCGTCAGATATCCAGCCCAGGCCGTTAAAAATATATCGCCCACATAATGTTGTAGCTTTGCTAGAAAAAGAATACAAACGTGAAAATAATTTAGATTCGAAGAGCGTTCACTGTAGCGTTCTTAAAAATAGATTTGTATTTCCTTTTACGTTTTGTGGAGTACATTTTCTTGTACTAAACTAATTCCATGTATACGCGTTATGTTCATGTTTGTGGCGATAACATTATCGATGTGCTATTAATTTTTGTAATTAAATCCAACGCATAAACTCATAAATTAATTTTACAGATTAGTCAATAAAATTTTGATACTCAAAGTGATACATCGTTCATATCGCAGCTAAATTATAGAGTGGATTACCACATGTATAACATTGAATTAAGTTGTTCCCTTGCTTCTAAATGTAAATCAAGTTCACTGGCTCGAATTATAGAGACGCTTAGCTTGCAAGTGATCCAATATTCATCTGAGTGACAATCTGTAAAACCGTCAAAACTTTTTATCATTCGGAACGCTGTCAGATGGAATTTTCATGCATATTTAATTTGTTTTCGCACAGTTTTTGAGGTTAAATTTAAATTCCTGCGTCGATAAAGAACTTTGGGGTTTAGATTTAGTAGGAATACTTTGTAATCGCCGAATATTATTTTTTCGTTTAAAAACCGAAATACACAAGTGTGAGGCTGTTAGTTCTTTTCGGTACGGAGTGTTGGTCGGCGACAGGAAATATAAACAAATAAATGTGCCGAAATTGAATTTGCCGCAATTTTATTTGGTTGGTGTCTTTGAAACTTAAATATTTATGACATATGGACTGATGCTCAACTTTTTTCCTTTTCCGGAACTTGTTCCTTGCCTTGCGGCGTTGTTGCCGATTCTTCATAATTAAGTATTTTCACTGAATTGGCAATAGTATAGAAATCTCCAATCCATACGTATTTGACGGCAACTATAGTAACGATCATATTGCGCCTGATATTGAAAATGTGCATAGATTTTGTTATTTTATTACTAGAATTTTTGTTTTCAAACATTTTGCGCGTAGAATCTAACCTAATACCCGAGACACAATATTGACTGTAGTAAGTATGTGCTACTTATTGTTTTGTACTGTACGACTACAATACAATAAGTAGCACGTGCTTACGACAGTCAGTATTTTCTGGTTTGTTAATAAACGCAATTTTGACATCTGTCATCAGTCTCAACTTCACTTGCGCATACTATAACTAAACGGTAATGTTTATTAATTTTTGTGCTCAGACTTATGGAAATTAATTTTTTCGCATTAACTAACCCAAATTTATTTACAAAAATGATTTTCAGACGGTATGCTATATTTTTTGTCTAATGGTCTACTTGCGTACCTTTTTTTTATTTAATATTTTTGAAGAGAAGATAAAAACTTGCTACCTATATTTTTTCTTTTGACAAAATTTTTATTAGCCAGAAAAAAAATAATGAAATTTGATTATTTGAATTACCGCCATGTATGACGTAGATTACGCCGCACCAATGAATGGCCGTAGAACCATAGCGTGGTCCGCCTCATAGCAACGGCATGTTTGTGCTGGTAATATAGATTTCCTGTTTGACGTTTCAACAATAGTTTGGAGGTTAGTAATGTACTATGTCTTTTTGGTATCGATATTTTAAATTACATGTAACTACCTATGTGTTTATTTGTAAAGTATTTAATGTATTTGAGAGACCAGAGAGAGAGAGAAAAATGAATTAATGTCAAATTCAAATTAAAACTTTCTCGCACGCAATGCCATCTACATGTTACGTTCTTAAACATGGTTCCTTTCTCTAGTTCAATATAATGAAAATTTTCTATCTTAATTTACTAAAAAACAAATATTTTTTTAAAATAAAATTTATAATTTTATATATGTTTCCAACATAACATTACGTATATAGTGATAAAAATCGGATTTTCAGGACCGCGCAAGTAGCCCATTCTTTTTTATGGTCTCCTGGGTACGCGCTACGCTATCGACGTCTGAAAAACATGTTCTCGCTATCATAGGACTAGGTAGGTATCATTTATTATCTATATTCCAGAAATCAGACGGAATACTGTGATTACATCTGGTAAAATTTGTTGACATTTTTAAAAATACGCTCGTCAGACGCTACGCGCGAAATCTTTCGATTTTTTACGGTTTTGGCCTTAATAATTTGAGAAAAATTTTGGTACAATTATTGCACCAACAGTGTCCCAACCGCATCAACTCCAGAAATTCCAACAACAATTTTTGTGGGTTTTCTGAAATCAGATATCTATGACAACAACCCGCAAATAACTCTTAGCTCAAGACCGAAATTCAACATGTTATTAATGAAATCGAGACACATCTTTACTAAAAAGTCATTAAAAATTACATCAGAAGGGTCAGAGTATGTGAACAGTACTCGTATCATGGGGATCATTTGACTGACATTTTTATCCATAATTAATAGGAACATGTGTACTTTAATATGATAATATAATAAAATAGGTATTTATTTCATTTAAACATTAAATCCGGCACTATTATTGGAAAACGTTTATTAGAAATAATTATTCCTCCAAAAGATGTTTTTCATCGAGTCAAGTGAAGACATACTTACAAATTTGCGGTCCCAGCAATGACGTACGAATAACCGCAAAGAAAAAGGACAATGTGTCTTATTGTTGCTGGGTGGTAGGACAAAGTTTCTTTATCAAAAGTTTTTTTGTGAGTAATAATCGTGGAACTTATAATACAGTATGATTTACGTTCATTTGAAAAGATAATTCCTTTCCATCAATTCAGACTTTGGGGGTATTTATTATTTGACGCAGCATCAATTATTTTGTGCAAGAAAAAGCTGGTTGTGTTTGTGTATCGATCCTCAGATGTCAGGGTGCTGGGCAACGAAACCAGACACTTCTACAGGAGATAATTAACTGTTTACAACAATACAAATGCGAATCTTCTTTATCCTAAACACGAAAAGAACATTAAAAAGATTAAGAAAACGAAAATTAATTAGAGAAAAAAAGATTTTAGTAATGATAAAGATACTTTCGAAGATACTTTTATTAGTGATTTTTACGAGATTCGTAAGTGCTACGAGGCACATTTTTATAATTTTGAATGTAAGTACCTCTCTTGAAAAGAGATGTCAATCTGCGGTTTGAAAATTTAAAATCTTGGTATTGAAATCTACATATGTATTTTCTTTGTTTTTGGAAAAATCCTCGAAAAATCGATTCATTTTCGGTCCCCAAAATCTGCTCTTTCATACCTAGAAATTGGTATAAGAACGGCAACAACGACATCACTAATAAAACTTGTATTTACCAATTTTTATGAAAAATTCATACGAATACATTTTCAATTGAAGCTTATTGAAACTGATCAATTTTTGTCAATGTTTTTTTTGCCATTTTCCGCGGTTTTTAGTTTTTTTTTTATACAGAGAATTTATTTTAAAATGCAACATTAAGGTTCATCACTTCCATGGTTACTCGCTATTGTCAAAAACTGACAGCAATGTAATATTTGTCCATTTTAAAATGCAACATTATAAATAGTATTGCAGCACAGGAGGTACCTCCAGAACACATCACAAATGGTATCAATTCTTATTACGACCGACTAGGATGTTGCCTCAGTGTGAATGGGGGTATTTTTTAACATTTATTACATCAAAGTTATGAATTTTTGTAAGCTAAAGTTTGTTAAGATGTGCAACATTCATGTTTTGATTTCTTGTTAATCGTATGTAGGCTAATTTAGTGTAAATTAGTTTTGATAATACAAAATTACAAATTTTGTATGTTGCATTTTAAAATGGACAAATATTACATTGCTGTCATTTTTTGACAGTAGTGAGTAACCATGAAAGTGAATGATCATATGTTGCATGTTAAAATAAATTCCCTGTATATATATATATATATATATATATATATATATATATATATATATATATATATAACATTTGCACCAGTTGATCTATACTTTTCCGTAGAATCAAATGGCGAAGTCGCCATAGCATTGGAGACCAAATTTTCGAGATGTGGTTTGAAGTTTTGGAATATATGACGTTAGTGTAATACTTTCGCCTCGAAAACAAATGCCTCTTTTGATAGAATTCTAAGGTGCGTGCTACTACTACTGGTGTCAGTTAAACGTTAGGCCAATGTATTATTAATAAAAAATAAATTAATTTTACAATAATTTAATAAATTAAAAAAATATTGTTAATTTTTAAAAATTTGGTTATTTTATAATTTTTGTAAATATGAAATAACTTAATATATCCAATAAAAACCAAAAGAACCACAGAGCCGTGTTTTTAAAAACATTTTGACTTTTTGCCGGTACCAAAAACTGAAAAAGTACACAAACACAACCCATCGGGATTAAAAATATTAAAATTGGATTAAATTCTTGTATCATAAATCCTTTTGCGATACTTATATTTTGACCATACTTACCTTTACAACTGTAGGTATTTTCATCTGAAATTAGACTGAGGAAAATATTTAGGGAAAAGGAGAAAAATAAGATGATCCCAAATTTTATTAATATTTACACCTCCTTTTACAGTACTTACAGTATATTTTTACATCAATTTTTCTTGTAAAAATTGAGCAAAAATTAATAAATAAATTACAAGGTAACTATATCACTTAATTAAATCGTTGATAAAATTATTCCACTACTTCATAAGATTCAAATTCAATATCAGGAACCGTCGCTCTTTTTTTTAATTTCGCATAATCTTTGTAGTCAATAAAATGTGACAAAGGTTCGTTCTTCCATTGTTTTAAATTCAACTTTTTTTCTTCAGCTACAACTTTCGGACTTTCGTCTGTTTTCCCCGTCTCTTGTTTTTCCTTTTCGTTTTCTTTTGTCATTTTATCACTCTCTTGAATTTCTTGGAGTTCTTTGAAGCCGTTTTGAAGGTTCTTTAAGTTCTGTTCTTCTATAAGAGATTTTTGACGCTCAAGGAATTTTTTTCGGTAGTCTGTGACATTTTCAGTGCCTACTAATTCTAAACGACTACTGCAGGAGTTTGATTTTATTAATTTGAATTTGATGCCTTGATATGTCTCTTTGTTGTTTTTGTCTGTTTTGAATGTTATTTTGTCTTCTATTATTTTGCAGTTTTCTTCTTTATTTGAGTCATTTTTCTTGCAAAAACATTCTTCATTTCTTCGTTGAATGCCTTTTATTTCTTCCATTATAACTTTAGTCATTAAATTATGTTTGTTATTGTTTTCTTCTAAGACTTTTCCGCCGTAATAAGTAGTACAAGTACCACATTCTCTAATTTTCTGAAGAACATCTTCACTTACATATTGACAGCAGTTTTTATCGTCAATCTGGATTGAATCTAATTGTTCTTCTTCTTTTTCTGAAGATTCAGAACATCTGTCTCTATCTGGATCCTGTATTGGAGTTATTACAGTTTGGTATATTATAGTTTTTTTCTTTGAAGGATGATCAATTTCATTATGGCTTTGGCTTTTCTTCATAATGCCAGTACTTTCAAAAAACTGTCTAACTTGTTTTACTGTATCAGGATTTGGTAATTCAGAATCGTTCACTTCTCTGTTAACTCTAATTGGATGATAAAAAAAGTGTCTCCGTAAAGATGGTTTAAGATTGGTGATATTTTCAGTCGCAGCAGGCTTTGGAATAATTTTTGTTATGCTCTTCTCTTTTTTAGGTTCTGAAAATTCTACTTTTGTCCGAATAGGTTCAATAATAACTATATTATTATCTACTAACAATTCTTGGAAACTATAATCTTGTAAATATTGCATCAAACCATCAAACTGTAATTCTTTTTCATAGTTCGCGAAAATATTTTTCTGGAATAAATCGCTTTTCATAACTTTATATCGTACGTGGTCGAATTCCGGTCCCTGATCGAAACTTTTTGACTTAATCAAAGTAGTTTGTTTTGGTTTCTTATCGACTTTTTCAACAATTTCGACAACATTTGGATTCAAACTTTCAAATTGGTTCGACGAGTCTGATGTATAGCTCGAACTTGAATTATACCTGTCGAAATATGGGTTTTCGAAAAAACCACAAGTGTCTTTTACAAAGTTCATTTTATCGTCGATTTTTTCGAATATTTTTCGATTAGTTTCTACCAATCCTGGGCTGGAAATTGGAGGAAGAGCGTCACCATTTTCGAATATCTTTCTGACATTTTCGACTTTTGACTGAACGTCAACTATTTTACAGGGTTCGGGTTTTATCGATTGCTCTTTCAAGTTTTCGAATTTAGCGATTGTTTCTTTTGGAGGGGGTGATTCACTTTTGTTTATTTGTTGAGTTTCGTCGGGGGTGTTTTGTTTTTGATCGTCTTCTGTTGCTTTACTGATCATTCGATCCCAAAAACAACGCATGGTGCCGAGTTTTTCTTGGTATTCTTGAACTGGAGAAGAAGAATTGGAACTATGTTCGTTCATTTTTTCTGAATTTAGGGAATCAGAAAAATTGGGGAGTGATTTATAAGTCTCGTATTCTAAAGAATCTAATTCTGAACATGAATTATATTTTTGTTCGGGGCGATCTTCTATTTTTGTGTAGTTTCTTATTGTTTTTACGTCTTCGTTTTGTTTTTCAATGTCTTCAGTTATTTTAGGCAAAGGTTTCTTGTCCTTTCTGAAGCTAGCCAATATCTTTTCTTTTGTTTGTTTGGTTATAGTCGAAAATTTACTCTGTCCAATACTAACTATGCTGGTGTTTCGGCCAGAAAATGAATATGATTTTGAAGTTTTTTGTATTTTAGGGACTTTTGATATTTTGACTTCAAAATCAACTGGTATATCTGCGTTTATATTAGGTATATTAAAATGTTGACCTATGTTCACTATAAATCGATTTTTTTTGTTAGTATCTTTAATACTATCGTTGGATTTAGTTCTTGAAAGTTTGTCTCGTAGTTTTCTGTCGATTTTCTCACACTTTTGTAAGTTTTTAGCGTTGATATCTGGCAGAGAATGAAATTGATTATTGGCTAGAGAAGATTTTGGTCGTTTTTCAAATGCTTTCGATAAGAAATTTTTAATTGTAGGACTCTTTGACTTTTTGGGAGTGTCGTCAATTGTTATCAAAGTAATATGATCTTCTGGACTTGATTTAAATATATTTTCTTCCTGTAGGTTTTCGATTTTTATTTCAATAATTTTTTCATCCAATTTTTTATTGATTTCTTCTATGAATTCGTCTTTGTAATCAGGCTTTAAAGTACTTGTTTTTGAATCAATATTGAATTGTTCTTCTATTTTTTTACACCTAACTGTTATCTCATCAAAATTGTTTAATTCTGAGCAACTATCACTAACTGATTGATAGTCAGGTTCACTGAATATAGGATTAAAGGTGTCTGACTCATAATACCTAGGTTCTAGGTCGCTTAGGCTACTTTCGTAGTCTAGATCGCAAGTATAAGCTGGTAGAGATAACGAACAGAGTGATAGAGAGTCACTGACTGATCTGGGGTAGTAGTTAGGTAAACTGAGACCAACTGGAGATACTTGGGCGACATCAACTGATGACTTGTTTTGAGAATTTGAATCGAGTGAGTCTGGTTCGCTTCTTGGTATTGGTATTGAACGGGAACGAGGTCGGTGGGGTATATACTGCCTAAAAAGAAAGAAAAAAGGTTATTATGCAATATGCAAGATATTTGTTTTTGTTAGATCTGTTCCGCTTGTCTTTTGAATGAGGGGAACGAGCGTTTTTTTGAGACAAGTCCTGAAGATATTCTAATTTGAGCAACAACCTTCGATTATCAATGCAACCAACGTGGCAGAATTAGAATGGGGTCATTTCACATTTTCTGATTTATTTTTTTCTTGAAAATATAGGTCAAATTAAACATGTATGTGTATGTTTTACATCTTACAAGTCTTTAGAATCAGAGATATGATTTTTTTAAAGTTGCGTTTAATTTCAAATATTTCAACGGTTGACGACACATATTCACGGATACGACAGTCGAGCTCTGCCGGTTTAATTTAGAACTGTGATTATTTGGTTTGGTATTTATTTAAATAAATGGTTTATTTACATACCTTATACTGCACTAGTACTTTTAAAGAAATAGAAAGTAATAATAATCTTCTCTCTTGTATATTTTGCTGTCAGCTGTCACACTTTTAGGTTAGGTTACTGTTTCATGTTGTAAAGCGTGTGTGTGTGTGAGAGAGAATTGTCTTTGTGTGAGTATGAATTTGTGTCGTCATAAATTTAGTCCGTGTTTAAAAGCGCGAAAGTTTATTAGCAAATTTATGAATGAAAAGTTGCATATTTTAAATTATTTTCTATTACTATATTTATTAAATGAGATGAATTTCATGATTTTATTAAAAAAATCGACAATTATTTTTTTTGAAATGACCCCATTGAAATATATGAGTTTTTTTTTTATATTTTGGATCATTAATTAGGTACTCGAGATATTTCCAAAGTGCTTTAAGGTTCATTCATTATTTACTTCCAAATGCTGGTAGACAATATACACATACAAAGCTTGAGCAGAATTTATGCACATATTGACAAAACTTTACGTTGAATATTATGGATTTTAAAACTAATTTGCTCAATATAATGTCGGATATATTTCATTGCTAAGTTGTGTGTCGCAAACAAATGAATAATTATGTGATCATACATCAATGAATATAAACAAACAAGTAATATTTTCGACATTTTGTAAAAATCGGTTGGTTGATTAGTTGTATAGTCAACATATACAACTCGAACTTCGAAAATCATCAGAGTATGCAGTATGTGGACTCGATGTGTTACCTGAAAACACATCTCGTCTTTTCAACTGTATATTCGATTATTTTCGAACCTTTTGTTGTACTGATAACAAAATTCAATTTTTACCAGAACAAGTATGAAAATATCAAAAAATCTTAACTTTTTAGTGTTAGGTACTTTAACTAACTAATGGTTGTGTTTTATACAAGACGATAAAATTATATTTTATCGACGAGTAGAAAGTTTAATTCACGAGAGATTTCGAATTATTTTCGCGAGTCTATAATTTAATTTTATCGTATGTATAAAATTCTATTTTTTTCTATGGCAGATGTCAAAGAAAAAAATATACCAATTACAATTGTACTTATTACTTAAACACAATGGGGTCCTATACCATTTTTCTTTTATTTTTTTTTCTGTAAGAACAGGATAAAATAAGAATTTTAGTGGAAACGCGACCTAAAAATTTTACGTAATAAGCGAGATATGAATTTTTAAAGTTCAAGAATTTGTGCGTGACGTAGCAGGTACTAACAAGTGATCGACAAACAATGGGACAAACTGTTAGTTATAGAGGGAACAATTTTTTTCATATTTGCATAGTTGAAATGTTTGTATATAAATACGTTATATTCATGAAGAAATTATTACTAAGTATAAATAACGTAAATAATAAGCATTTTTTTTCCTAATAAATTATAGAACATTGAAACAGTTTGACAATATTATTACACAAAGTATGACGACGGATGGCGCTAGTGTTGGCTGTTTTGAAGTTTCAATATTAATTTAATTAATATTATTATTAATTTAATTAATATTACAAATTGATTTACTTATAAATATATTATTATTGTTAATATTACTAGATGTTATAATTAAATAAATTCATCAACCACAAAATTGTTAAATGTTTTGATAGGTTATAGAACAACATGACATTTCATATTCTTTTAAAGGTGACTCAAAGGTGACCGTTGCAGACGCGCGAATCCTTTTTAAAATCAGGCGACCAATCAAATTCTTAGTACCTAACGCGTCATACCCAATTAGTAATCAGCTTCAATCGCTTATAGTTTGTGACCTGGTCAATATTTAAAGAAAATTTTTTCACTAATACTCATTAATTTATGTATATTTTCGTCTTCTTATTTAAGATAGTTAAAATATGACTATGGTATAGGACCCCATTAAAATCCCAGTATGTACAGTAATATTTTTAAAAGAAGTCCGATCAAGGCCATCTACGAATTGTATCTATGAATTAAGATTTTGTGTTGTCAAATTTAGTAGTGTCTTTTACTTAGCTTTTATGAGGGTACATAATATCTTGTGTACCTCATAAAAACTATGTAAACGACACTACTAAATTTGACAGCATAAAATCTTAATTCATATATGCAATTCGTAGATGGCCTTGATCGGACTTCTTTCAAAAATTTTACTGCATGTGGATTGTTATGGATTTTATACGTATATAAATAAGAATTAAAGTATTTTATCTGCCGTTGCTGTTAAAATGCTACTTTTTCTACTTTTGCGGTTAAAGTGTTACTTTATCTACTATTTTGAGTAGATAAAAGCACACTCTATCATTTGTTGTAGAAAAAAATATTTTGAATAGCAGAGTTTGATGATCGATGGAGTATGGGACCAGACACGCAGTCATTTAAATACAATTCATTTCAAAGCTTACGTTTCAACTTCACAGTGGTCTTCTTCAGGGTTGAGAATGCACTTCTGTGAAGTCGAAACGTCGGTTTTGAAATAAATTGTACTTAACAGAATGCGTGACCGATTATTTTGTACATCCCATAAAAAATATTTTGACAGACATTGGTACATTCATATTTTCCACTGCAACAAAGTCATTTTTAATATTATTGAAGCCATATCTTTACCCGTTTTTGGGTACGGCGACGAATCATCTTATTTTAATTCGAACTTGAATCAAGTTAGGCAGCTGGATATGTGACTATCTTACCTTTCTCTGAAGGCCGATTTATCAACGAGTCGTGCTCTGGGTATAAGCTGAGCCCTAGGAGGTGGTAAACCCAAGCTGGAGAAGAGATCTGCACGAGGAGGTGCAGCTAGACTCCGGCTTCTCTTGAGAGTGGAATCTCCACCAGGTCCCACTTCTGGCTGCTTGCAGCCCTTGCTGTAGGTTCGGTCGCACCTGAAATCAAACCCGGATATCATCTTCAGAAAATAAGAACAGAAAAAAATTTAGTGATAATAAAGAAGAAATTTTAGGAAAATTATTTTCATTTGTTTAGGTACCAAAACATTTCTTTGTGAACTAGAACATTGTAGGATGAAAAAGAACATCGCAAAGATAGGGCTATATTTGTTTATACAGTTTGAGTAAAAAAATATTCTTGATTACAAATGTCACATATATCTGATTGATTGTGCGTGTGTATACTTGACACATGGGGTCGAATAAAACTTCGGCTACTTTCTCATAATATTCTGGGCGAGTGAGCGTCGCGTATAAACACAAACTATGTACAGGTTTGACAGAAAGGACGGACATTTTTTAAAACGTCACAAAATTGATTGCTTAACAAAAAAATTGTTAACAGATTTGAGTTCATAATGACATCTTGCATGTGGTGTCCGTTATCATTAGTGAATTTTTGGAGGCGTTTTACGAAGTTTGCAAACACTCTTTCAAATATCGCTCTATCAATCTAGGCGACTTCTAAGCGAATGACTTCTTTCAGTTCTTCCTATGTGCGGGGTTTGTGTTCGTATGTCGACGGTTTCTTGGTAAAAGTGATTAAGTCCAAAATTTATAGTTTTGAGTTACAGGCGTTTTAAAGTTTCAAAAGGACATGATCAGATTTATTTGCCTAAAATATAAAGAAGATGGACTTAATAAAAAAAACCATAAAAATGAATTTATCATATACCGAGAGTTTTTTTTTATCAGTGAACATGGGCGTATGTCATTACCATAGTTACATTTAAAATGATTGACAGCAATGCATTATCGCGTTCTTTTTAAAACTGGACATAGGACGTGACATTTAGTATATCTGTCAATGTCATCAAATTGTCATACTTCAAAATGTATACAGTTAAAGAAAAGTTCAAATTGTAAATTGGAGTAATTATAACGAGTCTACAATTAACTTTTAATAAGCGACCCAGTCCAACAACTATAAGAAAAATTTACAATGACTACAGAACTAAAGGATACGTCAATAAACAGCACAAGAAGAAAATCAGACCAAGTACTGTAGTTAATAGTAAGAAACAAGAAATTATGCAATTAATTGAAAGTGACAACACCCTGCAACAATTTTTTTTCTGAAATTAAGAATACTAGTATACAAGGTTTTAAGACAAGAGCATTTTAAGAGTTTTAAATATCAAAATCACCAAGAGTTATTACACAACAAAATAGAACGAAGAAATATCTTTTGCGAAGATATGAATAAAATTAATAGTGGGGAAATATTACTGGATCGAATTTTATTTACGGATGAAGCGACATTTTATATTAATCGGGAAGTAAATTCACAAAATTGCAGGTATTGGAGTCGTCAAAATTTTCACTTATATCTGCACCAGGTATTCCCCCAACGCTGGATAGGACGTGGTGGAGAAGTGGAGTGGCCTGCAATGCCACCAGATCTTGCACCAAACGATTTTTTTTTCTTTGGGGTCATTTAAAAAATTGTATTTACAATAGTGACAAAATAAATATTGATCAATTAAAAAATAGGGATAAAATATAATTTATATTAATTATTTCTTGCCTTAGACTTATGTCAGAGTATAGAATTATTCCATACAATTTGAACTTTTTCTTCAACTGTATACATTTTGAAATATGACAATTTGATGACATTGACAGATATACTAAATGTCACGTCCTATGTCCAGTTTAAAAAAAAAACGCGATAATACATTGCTGTCAATCATTTTAAATGTAACTATGGTAATGACATACGCCCATGTTCACTGATAAAAAAAACTCTCGGTATATCAGAGCTAGGCAGTAATTAATTACTTTTGGTAATTAATTACTATTTATTACTTTTTCAAAAAAAGTAATTTGTAAGTAATTAAAAGAGTAATTGTACTCAAATATTTTTGAAAATTTGAAAAAGTATTGAAAAAATGACTGGTTTTTCAAATTCTAATTAGGTACAATTTAAAACCAAGAAGTGAGGGAATCTCCGGGTGCGTAATTTTTGGACATGTATCAACAAGTTACAGACAGATAATGAATATGCCCAACGGCGTTCCTATGATGTAATTTGGAAGTACAGCAAGTAACACCAACGTGAAGTTCTTACAATTATATTTTTATTTAATTTAAGAGCTATTTTTCTCCGCTCACTACCATAGGCAGAGGCATGTAGATTGTAGATTCATAAAAAATCTTCACAAGGATCATCATTATTTAGAAGATTAGTGCTTTAAATCACTTCAGTCCAAAAAAATCTCGCCTTTTCTGTCACTGTATTTATATGAATCTTACAAAATGCTAAAAGAATTTTCGAAAGGTACATACTCCACCAATTTCAAAATAAACTTATAAATAGCTACACGATTTTACTATAAAAACTACAACCTTCATTTATTTCCTAAGATGTTTACATTTCTTCAAGTACACCTGCAAAAACCATGACAACAATTGTACACTTGGTTACCCATAAAGATCTCATGATATAATCCTAGCATGCTATGAATCAATTTCTCTAAGTCATGGGACCTTCCTCATCACGCGGTGACCTTCAGGTATACTAGGTCATGACAACTACGAGCAATTGTCTCAAGATGGATAAATAGAATCATTAGCGAGCAAGCAATTGTTTAGATGTTAATTTTAGACTTCATTGAATTGAGATACCGTATAAACAAAAAAAATATACTTATTAAATATGATATAATACTTTTTTATATAATTAAAGAAACTTAACTAAAAAGAGACTTCAAACAAAACAAAAAATTGGAAACAATGTAAAACAAAATAAAAACAGATTGGATCAAAACTCAGTGACACAAATTCACAAGGACAAAACTGGAAACCACAATCTTAACTAATCCTCAAACAAAGAGGAAAATGTACTTCTTAAGTAGGATTTAAAGATTAACCAAGTCCCGAACTATATCATTTAAGATACACGAAATGTAATTCCCATTTTAAATGCACACCACTTTATTATCCCTATTTCTTTTTTATCTTTGTCCATTGTAAAAATTAAAATAAACCGCATCACACTTTGTGAAATTTTTGCATGATTACGTGCAAATCTTTCACAATATTTTACCTATAAATTCTAAAACTGTAACGAGCTTTCGTAATTTCAAATGAACATTGGACACGTAAACTATAAATTTCGCTTGTTACATGTAATAAAATTGTCAATTTCCAATGGAAAACGATATGAGAATTTCAATGAATGTTATGAGTTATTGGACTTAAAAGAATTTTAATGAAAATATAAGTTATTAGAGTTTCAAAAGTGGTATAATATTTTAGTTTTCATATTGGAGTAATAACTCCACGCGAAGGAAATAAGCTATACAAAGGAAATATTACATTACTGATGAATTTCAAAGAAAAATATTCCATGTGAAATATTAGGTATTGTGGTATGCTAAATTTCTACAATGTTGCCAATTTCGTTGGTCATGTTGAAAATACTAAGTTATGAAGAAGCGGCAACACCGTAGGGCAAGGGACAGGGTGGGGAGAAGGGAAAATTTGAGCATCGGTCCATATTTATTTGACGGCAAGTATAATAACCCTTAATTTCTTTTAATATGAAGTGGCTGTTTGCGTTAGTGACCGATTGTGATTCCTACCGGTGTCAAAATAATTTCCAATTTTTAATAGCATAAAGTAAAAGTGACCCCTGTGGTGCTCTCTCCACTACAGCTTTGAGAGCCCACGAGGAGACGCGTAGCAAACGCCCTCAACAGTACCTACAAATATATTCTCATATCAATATCATGACATGTTTATAAAAGTATCAAGGTTTTTTATTATAAAATATTATATCACGACTTATTATTCCCACATCTGGGCGTGTCAATGAGTTATTTTTCGCTTATTTGGTTATGACGATGGATCTATAGCGTTTAAGGCGCTTACCAGGCGTCACCTCACCAGTGGCGTAGCTAGAATTCATGGGTCCCGGGGCAAAAAAAATATTTGGGGCCCCCTAGGTAATACTAATATAAGAATATGTATGTTCGAAAATGAAAATTTATTGATTTTTTAAAGTACAGAAAATATAATTAAAAATTACATAAGTTAATACAAAACAAAAAGACGACTTTAGCCCATTTATAATAAAACAAAATTGACACTTTTACTATACTATCTACTACTAAAAGTAGCATAAAAATATAATGAATATTGTAGTTGTTGCTTATTAAAACTCTATTTTTCGTGCTTTGGAAATAGCAAAGTTATTCGCTTCAATAGATAGTAAAGCCAATTGGCTTAATCTCTCTTAACCCATAGCATTATTAAAATTTTGATTTGTGTATTATTTTTGCGAAATTGAAAATTGATTATTTTTAGTATATCGTTTATTATATTTAATCGGGGCCCCTAAAACTTGGGGGCCTCGGGCATTTGCCCGAATTGCCCGGTGATAGCTACGCAACTGCACCTCACAGATTTTTAAAATTGTCGTGGAGAGAGCACCACGTAGGTAACTTTTATGTTTTATTATAACATATTTACCCAACTGTTTCCAGTATTGTTATGATATGATTATTGATATAACATTTTTTTTATTAATATTTTAGAAATGTCAATTATATTCATTTTTTGAAAACACGTGTAAAAAATCATTACATTTTATTGAAAAAAGAATACAATGATAATTCTTGAAATAAATATAAAAAATGTAATCATTAGGTATATATTTTTCAGGTAATACCTCAATAATTAAAAAATATCCTTTTCTATCCTTCAGTGTTTTCCTCACAAAACAAAACACCATTGCACTCCACAACTAAATAACAACTGAATACTATCCATGTTTCACGCAAAATCTCTATTCCAACCTTGTGACATAGGAAAGTAATTTCGACTATTGTTCTGCATCCGGTATGGAGCAAATGCATCTACATTAATATCAAAACTACTCTCCTTATGTTTACCTATGAGTAATTATATTAGACCAATTAAGTACCTCATGTGAATGACGTGGAAAACATCATGGGGACATCACTGGTCGGTTGGAAACAAACGAACCAAAAAGAGGGTTTCTTTTGTTTGGTGTGCGTGGAGGGGGAAGTGCCCTGAACCGTTATAAAAAATAGAAAATAGGTGATGCATATGGAAATATGCAAAAAAGGATTTTTTGGAAGAATGATAGAATTATTTGAATAAAGTGTTATCATATATACATACATATAAATGTACATATTGTTGGAGAAAGACATTAAGATACGTAGTATAGTCGAGGAAATAAGGAAGGATTATAATAGAACGTACCTTACTTTGTATGAAATTAATGCTCTTGGTATTTGAATATACGTATACTACCTACATTTACGAGTACATTATACTTGAGGAGGCGTTAAATTTAATAGTGTGCATTATATACGGGATGTTCAGATATTCTCGTTTTTAGTTTCAATGGGTGATTCTACGAGTCAAAAGAAGACGGTAAATGGTAAACACTTTAGTAAAAGTTAATCGATAATTTAAATGCAATTTATTCATATTTACTCGAAAACTACTAATAGGAAATCATAATTTATTTTTAAATTTACCGCTTTCCTTTGTCACGTTGTGAACTTTTCTTATTTGTGCTGCGATAATTCTTACCTAACCCTAAAGTTCTAGAATATTCTCACACCTTTCGGCCAACATGTGACAATCACATAGTAATTCTGGAAACTTTTTAATATTTTTTTAATGTACACGTCAGATTGAACACGAGAGTCCGTAACATATTCAACATACAACAATACTTCTATTATTCATAGTCCGTAACATATTCAACAAGGGAAAGAAATTTTTTTCAAATATTTTCTGCTGCATAAAACTTTATGAGATGATTTGCGCATTGAATTTTAAAGCATAAAAAAATGAATTTTCTTTGCTAACCGAGTAAACTTAATTTAAAGATGGTTACACAATACATTTAGGGCCGTTTTCAAATTAAACTTCATATTAACTTTTACACTTTAAATTAAATTAAAGTTGTATTCGTTTTTTATCTTTAGCACTCTAGCATTACTTCAAATTAAGGATAAAGTTTTAAAATAATTTTAAATAATGTCATAAAGTGAGCCTGAGTATGAAAACGCACCTTAGTATTTCGTTTCACTTGATAGTTTATCGGACATACATTTTATGAAATATTCACATACCTGTTCTATATTTATCATATCTTTATATTACGTTTATTTCGTCAACAGAGTCGTAAAATCAAAAAATTTGGCACGCAAAATAAAAAACTTTATGATCTACAATTGCGTGTATAGAGCACTCCATAAAATATTACGAGACAAATAATATTTGAAAACGAACTGTTATCCCATGTTAAACGCCTATCATGGATTCTTCTACTAGTTCTGTGTATGATAGCTAAGCAATGTATTGGGCACTGTCAACACCTTCTTTTACGATGTTTTTTATTTTTCATTTTACTTTTAAAACACTCTCGTATAAGTAGTCTCAGTAGCGCAGTTGGTAAAATATGATATAAAATTGTTTCACCATTCTTTCGGATGGTAACAATTAATCGAAATCTCAGTCAAACGGCATCATGAATACAGGGTGTAAATCGAAAAGTGGGATATAGGCATAACATGGGAAATCAGTTTTTCTTTGCGCAAACGTTACCTAATAATTTTATGCAAAAATATTTAATGAATATTTCCAATTTTAAATGGCACAAAAGTGACCCCTGTGGTGCACTCTCCACACCAGCTATGAGTGCCCGTGAGGTGACGCCTGGTAAGCGCCCACACGGTAAAATATATCGTCATCATTACCGATGTCTACATGTGTTGTACATACTGGCACACCCAGAAATGGGTAATATGCCGTGATGATATATTTATTTATTTATCTGAATCATGTGATACAATTATTCTACCTCTTCATATAAACGTAAAAATTAATTATAAACAGGGACGGACAGGGCCACCGGGAAATCGGGAAATTCCCGAGAGGCCGCGACTTGCGGGAGGCCGGTGGGCTTAATGCCTATTTTTTTTTTCCTACCAAAGTTTTAATTGTAAGCTGCTATAAACCTAATACGTTTTATAAAACGACAAACAGCTTACAGCCACATTAACGCACAAAATCTCATTGGGAAAACTCAAACCGGGCTTTATGTTATTGTTATTACATTTAGAGAAATTTACAAGCTAAGTAGGTACAGTATTCGTTGTTTTACAAAACGCCTAGAGGCCTAGACGACTAGCCGGATTGTAAAAGATCGCTAAGTCAACAAATTTTTAAAATATGGTCAGAACACACTTAAAATCGGCTAACACAGTATAATTTAGAAAAAAAATTAATTAGCGTAGAAGAAAAAACCATTAAAAATTGTGCTTTATGTTTGTTAAATTATTAAATGCGTTTTTATGTTAAGTTCCTTCTAGACGTCTGTGTAGAAAAGTTCAAAATTATTTTATATACGGTGTCTTTAAAATAGGTAGACATAGCTTAACCATAGAGCGTAAGGGTCATTATAAACAAAAATAATAAACTTAAGTACTGTAACTAAATTTAAAGTTTATTCCAGATGTAATTCTGTTTGAAAAGTGTCATAAACATAGGTCTTATATCTTTTAGTTCCCAAAATACAAGAAGTCAAAGTTTTATTATTATTTTCGTGTAACCAAATTTAACACATTTATTTTGAATTCTTTCTTCCTTTCAAAGTTTTGTAAATATCAGTTAATTTTCCCTTCTCGTATTTTGGTAAATAAGAGGAATATGGCCTATATATTTATATGACATTTTTTACTCAGAATCATATGTGAAATAAATTGTTAAATTTTGTTAGTTCTGCAATAAAAAAATTGTTAATATATGACCGAAAAAACTGCAATTTGTTATTTGGAGAACGATGTATTTTATCGAATGTTAATCCAATCAGATCTTTTTTATTTAGAATTTCAAAAAAACGCCAAAAAAAATTAATTAAACTCCGAATTAAAAGAAAATATATACATACATGTAGAGTCATTTTCAAGAGGTAGGTATTCCAGAAGGAAACGAAATCGGGCATAACTTTATTAAAGCTTTTTGTTTAAAATAACCCATACAATCTGTGGTTAAGCTAAGTCCACTTACACATGTATTTTTTGTATATATATATATATATATATATATATATATATATATATATATATATATATATATATATATATATTATTTTTTACCAAGGAGGCCGGCACAGGATTTTATTTCCCGGGCCGGTCCAAAGAACCAGTCCGTCTCTGATTATAAAGTTACAATTTTTATAAACTTTTAGTCTAGACAGCCATGGATTTATGAAAAAAAAACCATGCGTTGTTTTAAATTGTCGATTAGAAGTAAAATACTTTACCTTTTGTGTTAATTTACTAGTCTATTCCAATAAATCCATGCCTGCTTAAACCACAGACAAACTCAAGGTTTGTCTGTGCTTAAACTAATAATAGCTCATAAAAATTGTAACTTTGTAATTAATTTTTACGTTAATATGAAGAGATAGAATAGTCATTTCACATGATTTATATGCAGGATGCAGAACTTTTATTTGAGGTATTTTTGCATAAAATAATTAGGTAAGCAAAATAAAACTGATTGTCCATGTTAAACGCCAGTCTCACTTTTCGATTTACATGAAATAATAATTTAATATTTTGTAAGATCTTGCTTTAAGTGTGAAAATGTCCATGTTATTTTGTATGTACTACTTTGTTTTTATTGAATGTTATAGACCTTGAAGAAGGTGCAAGTGTACACCGAAACTTCGGTGTTTTAAGAATAAATGTTGTTTGACTGAGATTTCTAGTAATTGTTAATACATCTATACCACAGTCGAGAAATTTTCTATCGTTCTACCTAAATATTATGAGGTCGCGTAGTTGTATACGTTATATTAACTGTTGTGATTCCGATGGCCCGGGTTCGAATTCACCTAACGTCAAAATAGCGCAATTTTCTTTTTGTTACTGCGAATTAAAAGCAGATTGACATACCCATAAATGAATAATAAGCTGTTTTAACTATTGTTTGAATCGTCCATTATTCCATTTTATTGATATTGAAATCAAATTGCGGTGATACAATCTAGACACTGCGATTTAGATCTAGATTGCAAGTTACATTGTCTGGATTACTATTCTCTATCTGCAATCTCTATCTCGCAAACTAGTTTGGCGGATTATGTGCATTATTGATTATTACCCATTGCCAATAATCCCAAGGACTGGGCATACGCTCTTCGTTGCTATTAACCACTGTTCTTTTAGTAATTTTTATGCAAATATAAAATCAATAACTTCTCAATTTTCCAGTTCGGTAGCCTATATGATGAGCTAGACAGGTAATGTTCGTTCTGACAGCAGTGAAAAGACTGAAAAGTCTTCAGTTTTAGAGGAAGCTCAAAGGTTGAAGCTGTAATGCCTGACATTCGTCAAGCAAATAACTCGTAAAAGATGTCAGCAGTGAGAGTGAGAAAGAATTCTTTTACATCTTTATAAATGATATGTCCGTCCTTACAAGGTCAAGGGCTCAAGTAGATCTTTTCGTGATCGATCCAGAATAGTGCAGATAGAGTTCTTAATCTGTGGAAAACCTCTTATTACCATGTAAGCGAGCAAATAGCCGAGTCAGCAGCGGAGATACCCCAATAAAATCAGCATGCATACTTCAGTGTTTAGTCGGACAACTGATCAAATTGCGCGTCCGAATTTGTTCAAAATCCTGAATAGGTGATTTTGTTCAGCGTTTACTGGGTTACGTACGGTTAACCGAATTACAAGCTTAGTAACCTTGTTTACTAGTTCGTAAAGTTTTTGTCATATTAATTGCTTAATATTTGACAGATATTGATCGTCTTAGGTCCGGTAAATTCATGTCTGATTAACAGGACCGGCTCAAGATATATAGGCGCCCTGAGGGCCAACACCCATTACAAAAATTATTTCTGATTTTTTTGGACTTAAAACAAAAAGACAAACTTAAAAGTTGAAAATATATAAATTATAATCATTAGCAATAAACACACTATGAAATTTATAAAATCAACATAAAAAAATCTGTTGTGGCCAGCACAAGACCTTCCGTTAATTTGATGTATTTTGTACAAATCCCATACCAAAAGTTCATTGGAAAAGATTCTATATATCCAGTAAAATTGTAACACGAACATAATATAATTTGTTTGCAAATTCCATACAGAAAGTTCCTTGGAAAATACATTACGTATATTCCTATATAAATACTCTAAAAATACGTACACACCAAAAGTCAATATACCCCACATTTAGATAAAAACTTCAAAATTTTCAAAAATCTAATTTTTATGTATCTAGATACTTCCCAGTGCGCTGATTCCAAATTTTGAAACCGCAGGTCGATATCTCGTTTTGTTCTCGAGATATTTAGATTTAAAGTTTTGCTCAAAACTGCCCATTTTTGGGTAATAACCCAAAAATGGGTCGAGATATGAATTTGGCGGCATCACCATTCGATTCTACGGACAAAAATACATAAGTATAGCAATTTTCATAATTTTTGTCCAACCGGTTCATTTTTTATGAATAAAAGTTTGAAAACCACAGAAATTGACCAAAATTGAAAAAATCGTAAGGGGTACCCCTTACGATTTTTGTGATTTTTGGCCATTTTCAGTTATTTTGCTTTAGAGATTGTATGCGGTGTTCAAAAATTCTGAAAATTGGTGTACTTATGTAATTTTGTCTGTAGAATCGAATGGCGATGTGGCCAAATTCATATCTCGACCCATTTTTGGGTTATTACCCAAAAATGGGCAGTTTTGAGCAAAACTTTAAATCTAAATATCTCGAGAACGAAACGAGATATCGACCTGCGGTTTCAAAATTTGGAATCAGCGCATTAGGAATTATCTAGATACATAAAAATTAGATTTTTGAAAATTTTGAAGTTTTTATCTAAATGTGAGGTATATTGACTTTTGGGGCAATAATACAAAAATGGGTAGAGATATAAACTTGGTAGTAATATTATTTGATTGTTAAAAGTAGTGGAAAGAATTTTGTAAAAATTTCTAACGATTTGTGTATATTTTATAATTTGTTGAAAATGTAAACCGGCCGAATTATTGAGTATAAGCGGTACAACTGGCCATTAATCCTTGTCAACATAAATTGTTTATTGATCTCAAGTATTTAATGTAGATGTAACATGTCGTTTAAACTTTAAAGTATGTAATTTGAATTTATCGTTCAGGAGACATCACCGTATTATTTATTGAAAGCACAAGCATTATACGGCCCACCGGCCGACTAATATCGCTAATGTCTAAGAACCCGAGTGAGAACGAAACTAGAGTGGGACATTAATATTTTATAAAATGATATATCATTCTTTGATTTTGTTTCTTTTTTAAGGACAAAGGAAACTATAAATATTATCGTAGGAAAAAATCTGTTGTGGCCAGCACAAAACCTTCCTTCAATTCGATGTATTTTATACAAATCCCATACCAAATGGTCCTTGGAACAGATACTATTTCTATTCTATAAATCAAATAAAATTATAACATAAACATACACTAAGTAAAATGCACTTGAAACTTCTTATTTTTCAGCTTCCCCTATTTTATTAGAGGTAGCTGTTTCCTCTTTTCTTCCACTCATTCCTGTCCAACACATCTTCTTGACACAGGCATTCCTTTCAGCGATACAGTCCTTTCATCTTCTCTTTGGTCTTTCTCTGCGTGTCACTTGCGAGGAGCACTATGACATACCAATTTTGTGATCCTACACTTTCCATATTTGGTTTTGCACTTGCAACTGACATGTGTCAATTAGAATTTTTTTTAATATATCAGCATCAGCTGTTTCCATAATAAATAGCAAAGCTGACTAACATCTATTGAATATGAAGGAAAATGTATAATCAAACTGTATAGAGACGAA
This sequence comes from Ophonus ardosiacus, assembly GCA_943142095.1. Classification (NCBI taxonomy): domain Eukaryota; kingdom Metazoa; phylum Arthropoda; class Insecta; order Coleoptera; family Carabidae; genus Ophonus; species Ophonus ardosiacus. The sequence continues at coordinate 44,785,908 of OW964829.1, read as the reverse complement.
TATTTTCTTTAATATGTATAATAACAAAATGTCAAAAAACAATATTTAACTGCGTTTTTTTAAGAAAAACTTCAAATAAGGGTACTTCCGGTGAATCAATTATAACCAAAATGTAATCAACTCTTCATATGGATGTACAGAAGAGGAATACGAAAGAATTATAATTTTTAGTATTTTAGAACATTATAAAACTGCAGAAAAAGGTTGTCTTACTACCCATGCGATAACTACGATTTACTTATTTTGACGTAATCTCAACCTTGTGATTCTCAATAAAATGCAGTTCCACTGTAACCAAAGTAACTTTTACGTAACTTCCCTGAATAAAATAGAATAAACTGTATGATGTCATTTTTAATGTATGATTCTAATAGAAGCTGTTTCTCAATAAACCTTACTTTTTCATTACCTCCATCTTCTGTCGCCGGTAAATATTAATTTATGTTTTATGAGTATCTGTACGTCTACTGTAGAAGACAACAACGTCTGTCTCTCTCTGTTTAGTATTTAATTAACTAAGTTTGAGTAAAAACTCTCGAGCGCTTGTAGTGCGAACTAGTGCAACCGACAAGTGGGGCAATTAGAACCTCAGTGCCACGCCACTGGAAAGCACTCGAGCAAATGACAAACTCAAAAAGCCTCTTTGTTAATTGCTGCGGTTAGCGTTTTTCTTAAACACACTTTGATAACAAACGCCGGCGAAAAACCTTTTTCAAAATACGGTAAACAAAAAAGAAAACTTTATCATGCTTTTTAAATCTTCGTGATCGTCAATCGCCTGTAAAAAATCGCCTGCTCATTAGGGCACCTGCACGTGATGTTTCAACATGGCGGCCACCAGCTGATCTTGGTCAACCAAACCTTCAGTTTGCATTGTGTCTTACGGACAAATATCGTGCCGTAAGCTTTTATTGTGTTTTTACGGCACTTATTGTTTTATTTGGGAAAAACTGATTAGAGTGTGTAAAAGTGAGTATATGAGGAGTGTTTTCCGTAAAAAATAAGTCAGGATATTCTTATTATTTAATGACTACCAGGTTATTAAATTAAACTAACCCAATCCTATTTTTTTGTGTATACTTTTATTGCATATAAAATAATTTAAACATAATCGGATAGGAACATATTGTATGAATATTTAAATATATGTAATTTTCTTTAATAATATATATAAAAAAACATGAAAAAATATTTTTTAAATGACAGAATTACAAATTTGGATGAAGTTTTTTTTAGTAACAGAAAAAATATATATATTTGTGTCTGTTTCTCACAAAGGTTTAAAAATTAGATAGGTTATTATTGATTTCATATTGATTTTTAAAAGGCATTTATAATCCTCTTAAAAAAATGTCAATGTATAAGGATCCACATTATGTATCCACTTAAATTTATCGATTTAACGTACTTTGGCTTCCAAAGATAAATTTTTAACGTATAAACTCAATAAGCTCATTTATATACAATAAAAATACACAATATGACAATAAGAAAAATGAACTCGAAGATATATATATATATATATATATATATATATATCTCAAATTTAATTTTCTTTATAAATTAAAAAAATCTAATAATTCAATTTATTTTAATTTCAATATTCATGTTTTCATTTAAAAATACACATAAAAAACTTATACAAACTCAAATGAATATAATACAACCTCATGCTACAAGCTACTTATTTCAATTTAATATTTTTTAAAATATATTTATAAATAGGACTGCTTTGTTTTACTAGTAAATAATTCATACACCATACACTTATCTTTAATTATGGCTAATTACATTTTAAAATAGCATGTATAAATTTAGGAAAAACTGAATTTCTTGTACAGAAAACACATTCGCTGCATAAGACGCAATGTTAAACTGAAGCTTGGTTGCCCGAGATTAGCTGATCATCCGCCATGTTGTGACGTAGGTGCAGGTGCCCTATACAGTAACAATAGGTGTACAGTACAGAACTCGGCACTCTATCTCTTACTGGTTAAAATATTTCCTGATAGTCAATCATATAATGTATACCGGAATGTTAATTTCTTACCGGCCGCATAGTAGCTAATTACTTGCACTAAAATTTCATAGTGAAATAAGACGACACTCCTTTCTCATCCAATTATTCTTTAATGGATAATTTTTGATCATTTCCATTTTTGTCGAGAGTTTTGCGTGATGTACCTTGATTATCTCATGATACATTTCTTACAAACAAAGAGTTCAACGAAACAGTATTAAACTGGGTCACTTTAACATATATTACATAGGGATAGGGGAACACGCGACCAACAACATATCACAATTAAATTAGTATCGATATTCTTACATAATAACGACGATTACAGGTCGTAAATGGAAACGTGTGTTGTTCGAATTTCGGGTTAACTGTTTTATAACTATAGCACAGAATAAACATCTATACAGAAGCGACAGTCAGAGAGAGAAACGAAAATTAGAGAGAGAAAGAGTATGCCAACAAATTTAAAGGGCTCATCGGATAAAATCGGATTGTTTTGGCATATCTTCGTATCTTACAATTCTTTGTTCTTTTCATTATCTCGACGTGAACATTTTCCGTTAGGGGTCAATAATAAAAGTATATTGAGAAACACAAATTGATTTCTAATAAAAACAAATATGTTATTTTTTTAAACAAACGATGGAAAAAATCGTTATCATAAGGAAAATCATTATATTTCACATATTCTGGAAGAGCTGTCGTCTCAGCTTGTCACGCCCATGTATTTTAGGGTTATGGCTAATTCAAGCAAACCAAACACGTCTTCTCACTTTTGACATATGTCATTTTGTGAACTGTTTGTGAATTTTAGAAGTGGTGTTAGTTTCTAATTAAATAGCAAAAATGAAGAAAGTAGAATCGGGAGGACTTGTTTGTTCATATAAAGTCTGTATAAATAGATTTGAAAAATGGGGAAAGGGAAATGTAAGTCTTTTTCGTTTCCGAAAGATCCAGAAATGTAAGTTGTGTAAAACGACTACCATATCATGTAAAATGTATATTCATTTAATAAATATAGGTGTAAAATGTGGCTCAAGGCCTGTGGAAGAAGAGAAGATTTGATGGAGAAGGATATATGGGACATATTCATCGAGTCTGACGTTTGTTTCCCACATCAAAGATATAGAAAATTCTGCATTGTAATAAATTTATAAAATTCAGGTATTTGTTTAATAAAAATATAATTATGTGATTATTTTATCTGATCTCTTTTTAATTCGTTAATAAAATTAAAATTTTAGTACTTTTATGTTCTAATTTTTCTTTTACCATTTAAAACAATTTAAATTTCGCGCGTAAATTTGCCAACAAATTTAAAGTTCAAGGTCATAAACGTAAAATCGGAACAACAATGGTGCCGGTAAGGAGTGTCGCTTCTATATAAATGTATTCTGTGATTATAGCCCGATCACAGATTTTAAATGATACGAGGGTGGATAAAAAAGTTCCCGGCCTGACAAAGAGAAGACAGCACTAGACGTACAGTTATTTTTGTGAGGTTATGTGAACCATCGCTAGTTTTAGGAAGATATGGCAAATACGTTTGTACACAGTGGTCAGTTGAATTTTAACGTGGCTTGCAACTTTTACCAGTGATGAAAACAATAATTTGATTCACAATATGGTCATGACTAGTCCACGTTCGGAAAATGGCAAAGGTCGTGGGCAACTCCTGCGAACAGTTTTCAAAACAAGCTAACTAATGTTTTAGGAATGACAAAAAGTTCTGACGGTTGTTTAGAAACGTGTTCATTTCCAGATGTTGCCCGCCTTGCTGCTCCGTTATGAAGTTCATATACTAAGTGGAAAGATTTGTTACTACCGATAAGACATGGGTTCACCTACTATAAGCCTGAATCAAAGCAGTAGTTGAAACATGAAAGCATGGAAATTTACCACCTTTCAAAAAAGTCAGTGCAAAATTTCAATTAAGTCACGTATTAGTGAATTAACGTAAAACTACGCAGGCACTAATGATACTTCACATAACCTCATAGAAAATCATTTTGCATCTAGTGCTGCCCTCTCTGTTAGGCCGCGAATTTTTCAATCCATCTTCGTATATCGCGCGCGATACGGTCGTCATATCGCGTGCATGTACTTTATGTGTGAGTTTGATTGACTTTACTTGTTTACACACGTCCGCGATACTATAAAAACGATAGAGTGATATCGTGCTTGCACGTGAATCCCCTCGATAAATCGTATTTGTTCAGCCCGTACGACATTAGCCAGTAATGAAAGTTTATGTACCTTTGCTCACGAAACGTTAGGCTTAGGCATTACAACTTAGTATCTAATTTGATTTGTGCAGTCGTGCAATATCATTCATCATGTCTCGACGCAAACAGCAAATTCAATTTAACCCTAGCTAAACTCCCTTCAGATAACGTACTTTTAATATACATAGGGTAAGTTTGTCTTTGACAAGGTACAACCACGATTTAAAATATACTGGTTGTGCCACTGTGCACAAAACGAGGGACCAAAGCGATAGGTGTTTCCTCGTTTTTTCCGCTAGAGGCGCAACGTGAAAACGACCCAACTGACACCTATCACTTGCATGTCATTTTGAAAATATTACATGTCATATCTTATAGAAAGGTAAATAATACAGGTTTTGAAGTACATATTCGTATTATATGTAATGTAATATAAATATTTTGTTGAAAGATATTGCAGTTAATGCAAAATGAAAAGAAAATTAAATAGAAAATGTTTCATTCCTGGATGTGAAACCAGTTACAAGAAATCCACTGAAAAAGAATCTCTGTTTGCAGCTCCACTCGATATATCACTTTTTAAAAAATGGCAATGTGCAATTAGTAGAGATGATCGCGAATTAAGATTGAATGATGTTTGTCGAAAACATTTTCGGGAAGAAGATATTATTACCGAATGGAAATCTGGAAGCGTACGGTTCTATCAATTTATTTAGTTTTTCCAATTTTAAATTCTAACAATGTATTGATTTAGGTTTCCATTAAATATATAAATTTATATTAAAAATAAATTCATTATGCATTTCATTTTTTATATTTTTTGAAAAAATAGTTTGCTGTGGTAGGATCGTTCTCACGTAGCGCATCTAGCGGATTATTCAAGGAAACACGTATCAAGCGGACCATCAGAAACAATGAAAAACATGACAAGTGGCATAATGGCATAACCAGTATATTTTAAATCGTGGGTACAACTATATTTTTTGACAGTGACAGTTAACCAATTCGATATCAGTTTTCTGGCAGATTATTTGAATCTGCTCGCTCATAATCAACTACAACTACCATGGATGACAGCTGACAGATGTAAATGAATATCAGATGTCACATACAAATTTAAAATTGTGTAAAATTTCAAAAACCATACATATTTGGAAAGTGTAATAAACGCTAAAATTCATCATTTGAGATAATAAATAAATTTAAAAATAAGTGCCGGACCCCGTAACCAATTGATCTTTCTATTTTCCTTATTTACCTATTAAATGTACCTGAATTTCTCCAATATCTGCAATTTCTACATAGTTTCGTACTAAACAGTATTACCTTCACGATTTACCATTCTACTCTCTCTAAATAAATTTCTTGTTCATTGTTGTAATTCGTGGTGATCTGTATCTCTGACCATATCTCTGTTTCTCTTTATGTGTTACGGCTACGTAACTACGCTAGTTGTGCAAGCTGATGTGTGAGGCAGACGTCCGGATATCCCCTACATGGTTGGCTGCTCGCAAAATTCACTGACGTCTGCGAGCGGTCTACCCGGCGACTAAAGGGATGATGTATGACACAACCACTTGCTCACATACGCATAACGAGCGAGATCTACTAATTTTCAGCAAGATAATGACGCAAATCAGAGAGAAATATGACAGAGAATTATAAAGACAGAAATATACAGGCAGTTAATTAAAAACCTGGCCATACGTGTTTTACATTGAAAAAAAGTTTCTAATTAATTTTAGACAAAAATATTTCCAATAAAAGTTGTAAATAATTATATTCTACGCCTAAATCACTAAACAGATTTAATTTTGCATCTTCGGAAACACATAAAATCAAATTTGGAATTGTACAAATATTGCTCATTTGTACACTCTAAGAAATTTTTAACCAATTTTAACACTAAAATTGGTTCCAGGAGGTCCACCAGATTAGGTGTAATTTTAACAAACTGTCTGTTTGGTTAAAAAGTACACTGGAAATTGGTTTAAAATTTAACACAAAATTTCTGGTTAAAAATAATACTGCGTGTTAAAATTTACACTGAAAATAGTATTTTAACTAAATGTACGAGTTAATTATCTTATTTTTTCTACACTAAATAGTGTTACCATTTACACATATATGGGTAAGTTTGGATATCAATAACACCACACCACATATGTGTTAAATAAGGTAAATAAAATTCATTGAAATATAATTTGTATAATTTTATTCTATAAAAAAAATATTACATTTTGACTGTCAGTGCTGTACAAAAATATGTTTAGGTACAATATAACAGATACATTAAATTCTGCAATTTTAAATGCCTGTACAGTTTCATCAAAATATAATGTATTCCAAGATTTTATAACAAACATGAGTGTTTTCTATGGTAATAATGTCTATTATTTGGTGAAATATTGGTAAAGACTCAACAATTTCTGGTACGAGGAAGTAACCTGGTTTGTACAAAAAATCATACGAAATCCATTTAGCACTATTAATTTTAATGTCACAGGGTATATCGATATTTGAAGTAATGATACTTTTGTAACAAATGTGGTCTGTGATGTAGGTATATCTCAAAGTTGAGTTGCACAATACACTACTGTTGCCCGTCTCGCTGCGTGTATTAAACTAGAATAAAATTGTATCTTCAGGTAAGAACGGAATAAAATATACACCATTTGGTGTTATTTTACATTTAACAAAATATAGTGTAATTCCAACACCATATTGTGCAAATATACCCTAAAGTAGAGTATAACTAACTCAAAAATTTGTTTATGATTCAAAGTAACCATATTTTTGAGTAATATGTCTCATTTACTCTATATGTGGTTAAAATTTTAAAAATTATTTTAATTAACACGGACAAAATTTAACCAAACCGTATTTTTAACACGGACGAAAAATGAACTTATTTTTGTGTTAAAATTAACACCAAATTACTTAACCAACCGATTTGGTTATTTTACACGGACAATATTTCTTAGAGTGTACCCATGGAATTGAAACAAATACAAAGAAATTCATATTGATTAACCTGTTAGAATAGCTATTTGTGTATTAAGAGCGCAAAATGCGACATTGTCGATTTGAGAGGTTGTTGCCGCGCGACGAAGGAGCGCGACATTCTCTCGAAATCGACAATGTCCATTTGCGCTCGAAACACACACATGATTTTTTCTACAGTCGCCACAATGGGGTCCTCCACCATAACAAAAAATAATAAAATGTACACTTTATACTTACAGTACTGCTCAATAAATAACGATTGGCTAATACAAAAGATACGGTTTAAACTTAAAAAGGCTTTTAAATAATTATATCGTTACATTAGCCATCTATTCCATAAAAAAAAACAAAATTAGAGCGTGGAAGCAAGGATTTGTAATGATTTGATGAGTTTTTGTAGCAAAATGTGTGGTTAGTTGTCACGCCTGTCACACTGAAAAAATTAACAAATATTTCAAGGAATTTGTGATTATATAGACATGTATGTGCATTGACTGACTTCTCGCAATTATTTAAGTAACGAAATAACTAATAACTATATTGTAATCAAAATAAATAGTTAACTACAGATCAGATATCAGTACGACTCGCAACTATCCTACCGCCATCTGTGTACAATCATTCCTATTACTAAACATAACTGTTCACACAATTTATTTTATGTTTAATTTTATTTTATCGTTATTTTCCATTCTTCTTGAGTTTTTATTCAATCTAATCTAAGCATTTTATACTTTCGTTTTTGTAAATGAATGCACTATTTCATTTTCACAGCAGTGTGGCATTTTGTTAGGTTATGTTAAATACCGACAGAACATGTCAAATTGACTTGTGAACGTGATAAATGTGTAATTACAGTGCCATTAGTTCCTAACTAAACATTTTCATTAAAAATGTAGACAAGTGACATTTCCCAACATTGTATACTTAGAAATTTGGACAGCGAGCGTTTTTACTACTTTGTCGCGCATGAGCGACAAAGTGACATTTTGCGTTGACAAAAGAGAGCGCAAATGGCTACTTTCTATAGTGACTGTAGAAAAATTTAATTTCATAGGTTACAAAATCCAAAAAAATAATAATAATTTAGTTATTTAATGTTTAAGTTGTAGAGATAGGTCAACTTTTCGAGAAAATTTTAATAGTCACCACAGGAATTTTCGATCTTCTTTTGCTTCTGAGCTGCAGCAAAAACTCGTTTTTCGTTAATTTCAAAAATATCTCATATCTTATTTATTGTGATGGAGAAAAATTGTTTAGACAAATTTTGTACCATATTTTGGATAGAATGAAAATGGCGTAATTAGATTTTTTGAAATCTTAATAACTCTCGAGGTATAACATATAGTTCGCGTCCAACTTTATAATTTAAACTATAATAAATCTAAATTAAAAATAATAAATAAAATAGGTAACTATTTGTCCCTATTTTTTCAATCACTTTATATATAAGCTGTTCCAATTATTGCGTCCTGCGTGGAGATTTCGAGAACCGAAAGAGATACGAAGACGAAGTCAGTTAAATTTTACAAAAGTTACCCCATTAGGAGAATATTTTAATGATGTATCGTTATTTGGAAAAAATGTATAGATCATTATTAAAATGGTCGCGTCTCTTATAGTTTTCAAAATCTGTACCGTGTATAGAACGTTTTATACAAGAAAAACTATGGAAATTGTAATTTTAATATTATTTTAATAATTGTCATCGTTGTTTACTAGCTGATATTTACATAACCGTTAAAAATATGGGTACACTTGGCACCTGCTCTTAATAATAGTTACAAAATCCAATAAAACTGGACACCTTTGTTTCCTTTGAAATCAAATTACGAGTATAACAATAGGTTTCATGTTTATAGTCAGTATTATGATGTGAGCTTTCTTCTCACATCGTCTTCATGTCTTCGTTACGTAATTATATTACACTATGTTTAGCGTTATTAATGTAAAGTTGAGTTTATTTTTGTTTATGTCCATTTTTTGATTTAAAAATGATGAATCAATTCAAAATTACAAAATAAAAATAATGGTATCAAAAAAATCCCAAAATTCATCTAAAAATTAAGGTTTTGAGAGATGAAAACAATAGTAAAAAATCTGTTGTGGCCAGCACAAGACCTCTCGCCATTTCCATATTAGGCTATATAAGTATTGTATTGCACTTCGGTTTCGAACCGTCGTTTTATAACAAAATATTACAGAACTTTACTCAAATATTGTTTTTTATTGTATTTAACATGTCTTCTGCACACATATAATTCTAATTATATCTTTTTTGCATTGTATGAGGAAGTTTCTATATGTCAGAGATTTTTCCAATTCATTAACCAGATTGGCGGTATTTCTGATGGATATATATGCATTTAACCTATAATTTCAAATATTTAATTAATAAACCAATAAGAAAGATTAAATTTACTTCCCAGAAAAAGTTGTCAGAATGTCACTAAAACTGTTAATTTTTGACACTGACATGTATCATTTAAAAACTATGTTATAAACATTGGAATTTGTCAACTGGTTTCCTTAGTGCCTTGGCCTCTGCGATTAAATTACTCTATATATTATAGTGTCTTTATCTCTAAATCTATACAAGATATAATAAAAATTTTAAGTGTATTAGATGGACAATTTTATGTTCTTCAATATTTAATAACAAAAATTTCCAAAAAATTATATTTAGAAGAATTTTTCTCAGAAACTACTACTTCCGGTTGTTTAATTGTTACCAAAACCTTTTCAGCTCTTCCCAGGAATGGCAGATTGAGGAATCCATAGTTAAATAATTCTTAAGTCTTATGGTTTTTGAAGAATCGTGTCTACATCATCCAGACATACACACATCCACACACACACACAGACATCATTTTAAAAATGTTATAATCGGATTCTAGGAACCTTAAATCGTGCTTATTCAATAAAATCTGGATATGCGAATTTTAGCATGAATCCAATACCTCTCTTAGCGAGAGGTAAAAAAGTTCGTGGTTTCATTGGACGGTGTCAAAACAAATATTGTGTACCATATTACAAGCATTTGTTCATCTTCATTTGTTTGCTTCAAACCTTGCAAATAATTTTGACCTACTTTTACGTCTTCGATTAATTTGACACTTTGCACACATACGTACGTTGTTCCGACGACAACACAATGTTTTCGTAGAAAAATTTAATTAATTAAATTCATTATTTTTTTAATTAATTATATTAGATCGATCTCGGATGACATTTTAATTAAAGCTTTTTATTTTTAAAAAATTATCTCAAAATATTTGTTTTTAAAAGAGAAATGAGTAACTAAGTTATAACAAACAAAATTTGGGAAACAATTTTAATAAAATTTAAAATATACTCAACACGTTTCATAAGATTTGAGTCTTTGAATCAACCTCTCGGTCATTTATCAGCGACTGGCTCACTCAACCAGAACCACAGACGCGTTTCGCTCTTATTGGAGCTCATCAGTGTTGTGTACCAACGCCTCTAGGATGCACTGAGTAAGTTTGGGCGGACGGATAATAAACATAATGCTATGATGAATGCAGTAGTATATATTATAGTTTTTGAATGTTTTCGGCTGATCAACCTTACTCAGTGCCTTCTAGAGGCGACAGTACACCACACTGAAGAGCTCCAATAAGAGCGAAACGCGTCTGTGTTTTTGTTTAGTGGGCTAGTCTCTGATAAATGACTGAGAGGTTGATACAGAGACTGAAATCTTTTGAAACGTCTGAAGTATGATTTTTTAATTTTATTAAAATAGTTTCACCAATTTATTATTATTTCCCATATTTTCTTTGTTATAACTTCTTTTTCAAACGTGAAACTACTCTTTTCTCTTTCAAAAACAAATAATTTGGATAATTTTTTAGAAATAATAAACTTTTATTAAAATGTCAGCCGAGATTGATCGAATATAATTAATTAAAAATTCAAACTTTTTGATTGCAGAAGAATTCGGATTAAAGGTGTTCAAATTATCGAGGTTCTACTGTATACGTTATTTTTACTCATTTTCCATTAAAACATGTTATAGAAAACTCATCCATCTTGGTCGTTTATATAGATTAGTTTCGTGACAAAATAAATGGAATCGTCTTATGTTACATGCTCGTTAGCTCATAGAAGTTATAAATTATCAATTTAACTAGTTAACAATACTATTATAAATGTAAGTACAAAGATAATCCAATAGATATGAATATAGGGTCGATATTTTTATGTTATTTTTATAATAACTTCGCCATTTCGTGTTTTTTGTTTTTATGTTCTCGGCTATAGTAACAAAACTTGTTTGAATTTATGATAAAAATCACTTGGTTTGTATGAAAATAAAAGATATGTTGAATAACATTACCAGGGTACCAATTAAAACTTGGACTATAATGTACGTAGTTTTTCATTAATTATTTTATTAATGCCCAGTTGCACCAACAAGGCGTATTTTTATATAATTTTATAATGAGGTATTGCAAAAAACAATAATATCTTTTTTCTTCTGACATTCGAATAAGTACGTTCTATAGAATTATTAAATTGATTTTCTGTTAAAATTTCTGGATATATTAAACACAGTAGCAATTTAAAGCTGTACTTTTTGAATTGGCGCGAAATTGCTCTGCTTGTGACATGCATAAAATACTAGCCAATGACAAAACTGGAAAGACAAAAGTTAAAATATATTTCATATTTCTTATTTATGAAAATATTTATGCTTACATCAACATTATCTTCACAAAATAAAAATTTGATTTTGTAAATGTTTTTATTTTTACTTTTACTATTATTACTTCTATTTCACCATGTCTCTTTAACAAATATAAAAATCAGTAATATAGGTAGGACTAGGAGCTAGTATCGTGGCTAGTACATAGTTGTTGACAGCTGTCATGGCTGTCACTCATTTAAATTCTGTCGGCGGCAAATTTAAATCACACCCTTATTGATGAGTATTTCACGTGCGTCATCAAGCGAAGGAGTAGCGGCAATTTCAAAAATTATATGTTCAAAGACATTTTTTCATAAATAAAGAGTAATATGAAAAGAAACAAAACATACAGGTTATTTTTTCTCGCTAAGAGAGGTATTGGATTCATGCTAAAAATCACAAATCGAGATTGAAGTGAATAAGCACGATTTAAGGTCCATATAAACCGATTTTAACATTTTTACGATGATGTGTGTGTGTGTGTTGTGGATGTGTGTATGTATGTGTGTATGTATGTGTGTACGTATGTGTGGATGTTGGAGAGACGATTACTCAAAAACTATAAGACAAAAGACCAGTTTAACTATGAATTCCTCAATCTGACATTCATGGGAAGAGCTGAAAAGGTTTTGGTAACAATTGGAGAACAGGAAGTAGTAGTTTCTAAAATAAATCTTCTAAATATTATTTTTTGAAAATTTTTGATGTACTAATATTGAAGAACATGAAATTCTACATCTGATACATTTAAAATTTTTATTATATCTTCTATAAATTTAAAGATAAAGACGCTATAATATATAGAATTTCGGGATGTAGTAAGTTGAGTAGGCTAAAATACACTAGGAATCAGTTAACAAATTCAAATGTTTATAATATAATTTGTAAATGACAAATGTCAGTGTCAAAAATCAAAAGTTTTAGTTACATTCTGAAAGCTTTTTCTGGGAAGTACATTTAATCTTTCTTATTGTCTTATTAATTAAATATTTAAAATTATAGGTAACATACATATCTATTAGAAATACCTCCAATCTTGTTAATGAATTGGAAGAATCTCTGACATTTCGAAACTTTCTCATACAATGAAAAATAGATATAATTAGAATTGTATGTGTGTAGAAGTACAACAAAAAACAATATTTGGGTAAAGTTCTGTAATTTTTTTGTTATAAAACGACGGTTCGATAGCGAAGTACAATACAATACTTTTATAACTTAAAATGGAAATGGCGAGAGGTCTTGTGCTGGCCACAACAGATTTTTTTATTCTTTAATTGAAGTAAAGAAAAAATATCGTGGAACACATCATTTTTAAAGTAGTATTTACGTGATTCCAATTATAAGCTAACTCTCTTGCTTGAGAACAATACAGTATACATAATTGCATAACGAATAATTAAGACTATCTTTATTGTCTAGAACTACAGATTGCGTTCAATATAGATGAAGTTTCATAAAAAAAAAATAGTGGAGGACCTCATTACCACATTACATATTCTTTAATAAAAAAATCGAAGGTCCTAATCACTGCTTTTATTTTTTCTTCTGGTGTATATCTGTGTCAACATCACCTTTATTTTTGATGCTTGCTACACGTAATATTGCGGAAATGAGTATGCAGAAGTATCAGAGAGTTATTACCGGATGTAAGGGTGATATCATAGCGATAGCAGCGCCAGTGCTGCACAAGTTCCAATCAATTTCACAGGAGCGCATGAACTAGTTCCTGGTCCTGGTTGCCAAGTTCAGAGAACTATTTTTGAACGAGCTGTCAGTACCGCAATTTAGTTGACTTCCCGGATTATTTTGGAGAGCTCAAATCTAAATCTTTATTTTCAAAGTAGAACAATGAGTCAGTGAAATAGATAAGAACGACTATAATATTCTTTTGTAAAAGTTCCGTTTACATTAACGTTCACTACAAGTAAGAGAGGTGATGCCTTTAGTAAAAAAAAAATCGATGATGTGTTTATAATGGCTAAACTAAGAACGTTTTACACACATTGTACAGAAGAAAAAAAACCTTCTAAATTGTAGTTAAATTAATTAAACAAATTCTTAAATTTTCAGCCTACTAAAATGTTGCATTAAATTATTTAAGTTGATTGGAATAATACTACCTTTTTTTTTAGTTTAAGTTCTGAATTTATTATTTAAACCCAACGTTTCGGCACCATAAACTGGTGCCTTCTTCAGGGGATACATTGACATAAATATGTGAAATAACAAAAACAACAAGTAACCAAGGTAACAAGAAACGTTCATAAATGTTACCTTTTTTATGTATACAATTTTCTAGACAATATATACATGCCCGGCAATAACATGGACGGCGAACATGCATCTTTAATTATTTAAGTTGGTTTAGTTCAATTTTCTAAATTTGTAATAACAAATTATGGTAAAATTACATACAAAATTAGATTTAATTACTACTTTTAGTATTGAACTAAACATAAATAAAGAAATTAACTAAATATATATTTAAATTTTCTATTTACTTACCTAATTTATTAGATAAATTACCTGAAATTGTTGGACAAAAATAGTGAAGTCAGAATATAGTAAAATTAAATAAAATAAGTAATTAAAATAACCATTTGCATATTTAAATTAACGATTTTTTACAAAATATTTATTATCTATTTCGGATTAGGTAGTTAAAACGCTAAATTAAGATTTGTAAATTATACTAAATTATATACTAACATATTGCCTAATAAAATAATATCTAATTATAATTACACAAAATTTCAATTCAATTTTTTCTATGTACCTACAATACGATTTTATTATTTTTCCCAAATTCGTCAAGAAAATTGAATTTTCATGACTATCTTGAGTCTTGAAAGTTCATATTTGCCGTGCTATAGTCGCCGTCAAATAAGTATAGACTGATGCTCAACTTTTTCCCTTCTCAGCACCCTGTCCCATGCCCAGCGGTGTTGCCGCTTCTTTATAACTTAACATTTTCTACATTGCTCATGAATTGGCAACAGTGTAGAAATTTTCAGTCCATACTTATTTGACGGCAACCATAGCCATAGAAATTTTTTTTTTATCTCTAAATACCTTGAATATGAAGAAAAAAATTAATTAAATTGTGTAGAGAATAAAATATTTTTCAATATTTATATTGACATAAAATTTCAAAAAATGATATTTTCAGTTGGCCATGTATTAATAGGTTATATTAATGTACAGGATATTATTCATTAATGAACCCTATTAATGCATGATTTGTTACTAATTACTAAACGATTTTTGGAATTGTGGTATTGGAGTTATGCGATCCAAAACGATCGCCACACATACGCACACACACACATACCCACACACACACATACACACACACATACACACACACACACACACACACATACACACACATACATACATACAGACATGATCGTAAAAATAGTAAAATCATATTCTATAGACTCTAAAACGTGCTTATTCATTAAAAACTCATCATCAATTTTTTTTTGCCATAGGCAATGCTTTCCTTACCTATAGGTGACGGGAGGTAAAAAACAATTTAGCACGTATGAAAAGAAAATATATACGAAAGAAGAACTTACATATCAAGAGCGAATTCAAATTGTAAATAATGTCAATGTCAAGTGAAATTTGCATAATATATTACTGAAATAATTTTACTAGAAATATATAATCTTTAACAAGCAATTTTGTATAAGGAATTTATATAAAATGCTCTAGTTCTTAGACAACTTCATTGTAATTCTTTTACATAAAACATAACAAGTGCCTTAAATTCATATTTTTTATAAGGCTATTTGTAAAAAGATAAAGGTTATAGTATCCATTATTTTAAATTAATGAAGTATTCATAACTTCAGAAATTATTATTGCAATTGAGGTTAACGTTTAGTGCTCTTTCGAATAGTCCTATCTAAATGTAATCTCTTATTCATAAACCTTTTCAAAACCACTACTATTCTTCTTTCAGGATTAAACCCATTTGAACAGAATTGAAATTTGAATCAAGGGTGCTTTGGAACAACATTTGACTCAGCATTTAATCAACTATTCCATTGTATGCACATTCATCTGGAAATTAAAATGTCATCTTCGTCAAGCCGGATAACGAATTTCCACGTGGAAATCTATTTTCAATATCACGAGGCGAAATCCATAATAATTGCCATTGCCAAGCAAATATTGACAAAACGTAATAAATATAACTCGTAGCTGCAATATTTATGAAGCTAGTTAGTATTATTAGCATGTGTGGATGTGAATTTTGTTGATTACCAGAGACATTAGTAATAATTCAATTCTTGGAAAAATACTCGGAATCAAATCAATATTTAATGGAGAAATTACTTTTCAATGCAGCAAGTGTTCAGTTATAAAATATATTTAGATTTATATCATTTCAAACAATAAAGGATAGTTATTGATACTATACTAGCAAAACTGTCTACTTTGAATTTTAGTGACTTTAATATACGGGGTGTATCAGGACTAGTGTAAAAAAATTAATAGCGTATTCCTGAGCTAATTTTGAGCAAAAAATGTCATATGAAGGTATGTACGGAATCTTTTCGTTACAGAGTTACAGGCGTTTAAAAGTGCACCTCATCTGACATATTTTTATTAATAACTTTGATACTAGTTGCACTAAAATTTTGAAACTTGATACCAGGATACTACTTATTGAGATACTTTCTTTTGTTTCTATATCTCAACCAGAGGCGTCTTATATGGGGAAGTCATGAAGGTTTTTATCCTTATTTTTTTTATTTATTAACATTTTTTCATTTTTAAATATAAAGTATTACAAACAATTTAAAAATACACAAAAATGTACTTTTGATGAAAATTAATGAACGCAGTAGTTTTTGAGATATTTTAACTTTTCGAAAATGTCACGTATCCAAAATAATTAGTTAACAGTTAAAAATCAATCAATTTACCATAGAAAATAGAACAAAATAGAAAAGCGACACAAAATCTGTTTATAACTATTGTTTAATTAACTTATTTTCAATATTAGTAATTTTTTTGCAAATTAAAAAAAGTGTAAAATATTAGTGTTGGTAAATATGTAGATATGCTGTTTATTTATAGATATTGTAAAAGTAATGGTTGTCGTAGTCCAGAGAATATCGACGTGGACATCAAAGAATGAATTTGTGTGAATTTCATTGTTTTTTAATTGTTACCTATTTTTTTTGCATAATTGATTTTTTCTAAAAATTAAAAATATCTCGAAAACTACTGCGTTTATCAAATTTTATCGAGAGTACTTTTTTGTGTATTTTTGTATTGTATGTAATATTTCAGAGATAAAGTTGCAAAAAATGTTAATAGAACAAAAAATAACGATAAAAAACCTTCATGACTTCCCCATATGAGACGCCTCTGGTTGAGATACAGAAACAAGAGAAAGTTTAAATATGCATCTCAATAAGTAGTATCCTCGTATCAAGTTTCAAAATTTTAGTGCACCTAGTATCAGAGTTATTAATAAAAATGTGCTTGATGAGGTTCACTTTTAAAGGCCTGTAACTCTGTAATGAGTAGTCTCCGGACCTACCTTCATATGACATTTTTTACTCAAAATGATGTCAGGAATATGCTATTAATTTTTTTTTTTACACTTGTCTTGATACACCTGTATATTATCTGGCAGGTAAAATTGATGTCGGTAACTAGGATCCTCGTGATTTTCATCTCCTTATAAAGTTATAATATATTTACAGGGCTATTCTGTAAGCGATCGTTATGACATATCGAATCGTTATATCGATAAAATAACGATAATCGTTAAAGTGGTATTCTGTAAGCAAAAATTCAATTGTTCATAACGACAAGATGATAACGATTTTCGTAAAATCGTTATTTTTTAACGCCAAGAAAAAACTAGTCGTTATGTTAACGATTTGTTGCATTTCAATCACATTTCAATATTCTTGAAATATTAAATGCCATTATAATGAATGGTGATCTCGAATTATTATTATTTCTTCACTTTTTCGAAGAAAATAATGAAAGGTAATTTTATATTTTAAAAATATGTCAGATTATATTCCAATTTTACTATATATTTAACAGGAAAAATCTTCGAAAAATTCATAGGGCTTTAAGAGATAAAAGTGATCCTTTTACTATCCCACAGGAAAATTTAGAAAATTATTTAGATTACCACGAGTCGCCGCAAGAGATTTTACTGAACTGTTGCCATTCCTAGAAGCAAATACAAGGATAACTGCTATACCAAATCTCCTAAAATTACTCTATATTAATCATACATTTACATATGCTTTATTTTACTGAGAGCATTTAATCCCCTAGCCAATTCAGCATATGCTTCTTCAATCTGATTTGAATTCTCTGGATAATATTTATTTGTTCTCAGAGCGACATTACTTGCGAGAAAGTCTACATAATAGCATATTGTTTTTTTTTGTATTTTTTGAGGCCCTCGTTTACTTATCCATATCTAATATAATAGAGAATAATAATAAATAGCCATTAATAAAATGAAATAATAATATAAATCTTCACCAACAATTTTCAAAATGAAATTTAAATGTCAGTTTTAATAGTGAATTGAGTAAACAATAGTACCAATCGCAAAAAAATTATAATGATTTCGTTATCAATTAAATTCAACGAAAATGTTTTAACGATCGATCTTACAGAATACAAAAATAACGATTTTCGTAAAATACAAATAACGATTTTCATAATAACGATTATCGTTATGATAGCGATTCGTTAAGCGAATGTTTTACAGAATAGGCCTGTTATTCAGCTAACTAATATTTACGAAGTTTCACGTCCTATCTAATTGTTAATATGTAGTTTATAAATACGTTTAGTTGATTTATAAACTATTAGCTAATTGAAGTTGCTAACAGTATTTATTGACCTAATACTTATTTACCAAATAACTATTAAGTAGTTTATTAAGGCCCATAATTTCCACCTTCTCATAAACTATCTAATAGCTATAATGGCAAATAAATTAGATGATTAAATTGTGTTAGCAAGTAGCTATTAGTTATTAGTTTATATGCAAATAAACCTAATAATAATTAGTAAGTTAATATTTTTTATTGGCTAAATAAATTTATTAGAAACTTTATTAGAAATGGGTAATATGCCTTGATGATATATTTATTTATTTATTTATCTAATGTCAGTTTGTAACTGTTCGACGAATAAATCATCTATTCAACGATTTTTTAAAATTTACCCGTCAGGTAACTACGTATTTGTGGATATATTGGACAATGGTGAAACCGAACATTAATAAATTATTCGTATATAAGTTGCATTCTGTGATTTCAGTCAAAAACAGTATTTGTGAAAACTAATTTATGAGTATTGAAGCTGAAAAACAAAACAAAATATATCGCAACAATACTATAAAATAATCAATTTTTCGATGCAACATTTTTCGTTTCATCTGAGATGAACAAAAGATGAAAATACTGGAGCCCCCATTCTAATTCATAACAACATGTAAGGCCGCTATGAGTCGCTATTTGCCATGAAATTGATGACAGCATACGGCATTCGTAACTATAACAACGCATGGAACCATTTCGTAACTATTGGTATAAAATAATAGAAAATTTATATTTGTTATATACGGTAGAAAAAAAAAGCTATGTTCAGTACAACTAATATGAATAAAATTCCTCTAATAATAATTTATTCGAATGAGGTCCTTGACTCGAATACATAATGTATATGCTGTTTAGTGTTTTAATGTCACACTGCAGTGGAAGCAAGAAACAAAATTTTCATGGGGCGTGTAACTGAAACGACGCAATAAAACTTCAGCATTGAAACTGAAAGAGAAACACAAGCCGAAGTAAGACATCCTGAAACAAGGTCACCGCAGATGTACATGGATTCGTATTCAGTGAGCGCTCCAATGAAAAATACATAACAGACGTGAAGGAGAAGAAACTGGCTAATTTTTTAAACTCTGCAGAATATTTTACTTAAATGTGCACCTGAGAAAACGGAATCATTTCCTTCAGGTTTCTTTCTCAATTTAAGCTAGTTCATATGTACGTCACATATCACAGTTTAAGGATATGAACAGAATGTTTTCTTTAGAAGAACTAATTTGTTTTTGGGCTAACTAACAACTTTAGAGAAAAATAGTATATACAAAAAATCTGAGGTGAACAACACATTACCTTCCGTGAATTATACGCTTACGGTCAATTTATTTTTTCTCAAAGCGAAAATGAAACTTGACCAACATCCACAATATTCCTGGCGATCGCGAATGAATCAAAAACGATCCATCAGCAAGCAACTTTAATCAAATTTACGTCAACAAACGAAGGAAGATATTACTATTTAGGTCGATCAATGATATTTTTATTATAATTCATAAAATATATAAATAAATATATCATCACGGTATATTACCCATTTCTGGGTGTGCCAGTATCTACAACACATGTAGACATCGGTAATGATGACGATATATTTTACCATGTGGGCGCTTACCAAGCGTCACCTCACGGGCACTCATAGCTGGTGTGGAGAATGCGCCACGGGGGTCACTTTTGTGCCATTTAAAATTGGAAATATTTGGCGTCTGACGGGATCGAACCCGGTACCCCCAGGTTAGCGACTAGACACTCAGGCACGCGGCCATGGGACCCCATTATAAACATTCAAGTGAAAATAAAATCTACGCAATTTTATATTCTCCTTATGTGCAATTATATCAGAATTTGAAGTATTGCCATGCACGGCCCTTAAAGTTGTTCAATTGAATTCAACAATATTGCTCAAGGATGTGATATGTCGAGGAATCCCTGAAAAATTATTCTTACCGTCATTGCCAATATGTAAGTCTGCTATTTTATAATATGTTATTTCGTTAAATAACTGTTTAAATTTCAATTCGTAGGTTAACTTGGTTAACTTGTGGCGATATGACAGGTTTCTATTTTACAAGTTATTCGCTCATTTTATGTAGTTGCTATGGATACTTATTTATTTCATTTCTACTTTATGAATCAAGTCACAAAAGATGCTATTTTTATGACGTTTGAAGAAAAATATTATTTTTTTATTATTCCTAAATGTTTAAATTTTGTTATTACGAAAAATCTTGAACGCCACATGGCCGATATTCAAATAACAAAAATTCACAAAAATTTAATTATTATATGTTTATTATTTTTTGGGCACATGACGCTACAACGACACATCGTACCCGATTTTCCGTTGCAATATCGCGTGCCAGTACTATTATGAGAGTTTGAATTACTTGTTTGCACACGTTTGCGACATGATAGGTAATAACCCCGACGGTACAGTGATATCGCGGTTACGCATGAATCCCCCTCGATAATTCCCGTTTGTCCAGCACGGTACGACATTAGTCGGCAATGCAAGTTTATGTGCATTTGCTCACAAGGCGTTAGGCATAACGACATAGTAGCTAGTTTGAATGGGGCATTAGTGTCATATTGTTGTTTTTCGAACAAAATATAGAAAGTTTCCTTCAAATATCGCAATTTTAGTATAGGGTGAATCCAATTCCGCTTTATACACTTTGTTTCTACTGCTTGTAAACTTTTTCCTGCCAATTTTCATTTATATTCAGCAGAAGGTACTGAAGCTAACAAACTATTCGGTGTTGGGAAGCGTCTTGTACGATAAATCGCTACTTGTAAAGTCGATGCTGTTTTGCGGTACGATAAATCGCGCGCTGTCACGCCGTGGGTACAAACGCCCTTAGATGCATGTTATTTCTATACAATATATGTTAAAGTGATTCCGTACATATTTGTGTTTCTCGTGTTTTTATTAAAAATACACTTTTTAGTGAATAAGCACGATTTAAGGTCCCTATAATCCGATTATAACATTTTTTTTATGTCTTTGTGTGTGTGTGTGTGTGTATGTCTGGATGTTGTAGGGACGATTCCTCAAAAACTATAAGACTTAAGAACTGTTTAAGTATGAATTCCTCAATCTGACATTCCTGGGAAGAGCTGAAAAGGTTTTGGTAACAATTGAACAACCGGAAGTAGTACTTTCTTAGAAAAATTCTTCTACATATATTTTTTTGGAATTTTTTGTTGTGAGATATTGAAGAACATAAAATTTTCCATCTAATACAGGGTTGTTATAAAAACCACTTTTTTTGATTTTGACCAGGACACTGGTCAAAACTGGTTTTAACCGTCCTAAACTGGTTTAAACCATACATAACTTAAAGTAATAATTATTAAAATTTTACTATGCGTTTTTAAAACCGACATATAAATACTCGAAAAATATTTTATTTATAAGCAATATTTTAAAACTTACTTCTTGTTTTTCATCTATTTTTACTGATGTAACATAAAAGTTCGTTCGTCGTGTTGTGCAAGTTGAAACATGAATACAAGGTGCGTGTATGAACGAGCTAACAAGATCTTTCGTGCATTATTGTGCTCTGTGTGGTAGGTGTACAAGTTAACACTTGTAAGTTTACAAACTTGCGTTGCCTTTTCTGCCGGAATCGAGCGAATTTTTTCAAATTTTAGTTTTGTACAAACCAAACTACGAAATAGATTAGGCCTAGAAACAGCCTCCAAATTAGTAACATGTTACTAAATGTTAAATTTCAAAACTAAACAGGATGATAAGGTTGCTAGCGACGAAGAATATTAATGTATAATTTTACTTATCATTATTATATTATTATATATTTTTATATTTATGTAAGATCGATACAGAATGTATTTTCTTTACTGTATATTTTTCCTATTTTTATATTTTACTACGCAATGTTGTTTAAGTTTATCTTGTAATAATCTTTATATTCTGTGATTACTTACAATAAAAAACATATAAATACAATTCAATACTTAACATCTTTCCACCAACAATTACAGTAAATAAATCAATACATTATGTTCTTACTTCCCTACTTGTGAATTCATGTCGATTGAGTAGTACTCGATAAAAACCAGTGGTCAAAATTATATTAAATCCAGGCCAGTTAAAACCGGTTAAAACCAGTGGTTTTAACCACCCTGGTTTTTACGTAACAACCCTGATCTAATACACTTAAAAAAATTATTATATCTTGTATAGATTTAGAGATAAAGACACTATAATATATAGAGTAATCTAATCGCAGAGGCTAAGGCATAAAGGCACTAAGGAAACCAGTTGACAAATTCCAATGTTTATAAATCAACAGTTTTAGTGACATTCTGATAGCTTTTTCTGGGAAGTATATTTAATCTTTCTTATTGTTTTATTAATTAAATATTTGAAATTATAGGTAAAATGCATATATCCATCAGAAATACCGCCAATCTGGTTAATGAATTGGAAGAATCTCTAACATTTAGAAACTTCCTCATACAATGAAAAATAGATATAATTAGAATTATATGTGTGCAGAAGACATGTTAAATACAATAAAAAACAATATTTGAGTAAAGTTCTGTAATTTTTGTTATAAAACGACGGTTCAAAAGCGAAGTGCAATACAATACTTATATAGCCTAATATGGAAATGGCGAGAGGTCTTGTGCTGGCCACAACAGATTTTTTTTATCCTGATCTTTGTAATCAATAATTTATTTTGAGCGGGGCATCTTATTGCCAGAAAAACGTACTTAAGTACGCACAGTCGGTATATTTAAAAAATGTATTTTTATTATCGTCTTAGCAACATCTAGGTCATAGTCATGACTTTGATGTACATTAATATTAGTATGTTATATAGTTATATTACATTGTATGAATAGGAAAATTTCAAATCTCGTGCTGGTGTGACAATAATGTTTAATTAAAGGTTAGTGTTCTGTTGTGTCACAATGGGGTCATGCCACATTTTCTGTTTTATTTTTTTCCTGGAAGTCTACCGGTCACAGTATATATAAATAATATTTTCACGCCATTTGTGTGCATTGTTTTGTAGATATAATTTTTTTTTAAATAGGGGTCAATTTCAAATCTCAATGAGATCACGTGAGCGCATACGTCATGTATCTGAACGATTCCAGTTCACCCTGGCGGACAAAATGTAAATTAAGATTGTTTATAAATAGTTCTTTTGGGTTTTTTAATGAATTGTTTCCACAAGTTGGAACTGCACAGTTCTTCTTCACCATGTTCTATCTGAATATACATATACAATTATTGCACTTTTATATATTAAATTATATATCAATCACACAAACCTGCAATTACAAATAATAATAATAATAATAATAATAATTTATTTATTTAAGCAAAAGAAATACAGAGTATCGTAAACCAAGTCATAAACAAAGAACAATGATAAGTAGGTACATCAAAATTTGTAATCCAGATATTCTTGTATAGTATAAAACGCTTTTGACAGTAAAAAGCTTTTCAGTTTTATTTTGAAATTACGCATAGGCAAATTTCTCAAATCATTGGGAAGTTTATTAAAAATTAAACTACCGACGTAATACGGTGACTGCCTCAAGATTAGATTTAGTAAATTTTAATCTGACATCATCTTTTCTCCTAGTAGAGTAATTGTGGAAGCTGCTGTTCTTATCTAATTTACTAAAATTGTCTAATAAAAATGGCAATATGTAAAATATATAAACATGGTAGAGTTAAAATTAGATTATTTATAAACAGATTAGAGAGAAATAATATTTCTCTAATGAAATAATTAAATCTTTATGAAACAAAAAAGATTGAATAGAGCGCACTTTTCCTCTGACAGCTTTATAAATCTGATCTGACGTTTTACTTCGCGTTTGAATTTTGTGACATTGTGACCTTCATGTACGTGTGACTAGTGTCGTTGTGTGAGTAGCCGATACATGAGGTCACAGAAAATCGTAGCTGGAATATCTTTTAAGTAAATTATGAATGAAAAGTATTATATTTTGGGATGTTTTATGTT
Organism: Ophonus ardosiacus; assembly: GCA_943142095.1. NCBI lineage: Eukaryota > Metazoa > Arthropoda > Insecta > Coleoptera > Carabidae > Ophonus > Ophonus ardosiacus. The sequence continues at coordinate 44,761,042 of OW964829.1, read as the reverse complement.
GCAATATGGATAATAAGAGTCATACATTCTATTTTTATAAAAATATTAGCAATTTTTTTTTTGCAAGACCCCTTTATCACAACTCGCTGGTTGGGACTTTTCAAAAATGAATAAATAAATAAATATATCATCACGGAATATTACCCATTAATGGGTGTGCCAGTATCTACATGTAGACATCGATAATGATGACGATATATTTTACCGTGTGGGCGCTTACCAGGCGTCACCTCACGGGCACTCATAGCTGATGTGTAGTATGCACTTTTGTGCGATAAAAATAATGATTCCAAACATTCATACAGTTTATAAATAAAAACGATAATTTATTTGGATCGGAGTGAGGATTTTGATTATACCAAACTGCGTCACAAATCATTTATTGTACATTGTCCATTAATACATATTCATAGTCTGCTTTTCAATATCCTGGTGCTGAAACCCACTGTCGATGTATGATGTCTCACTGAATTTAGCTCATTGAAATATGAATTGTGTTGGGGTATAATGACGTATATAGTCCCCAGCTGTTACCAGGATTGACGTTTCATAATTAACGTAATTTGCAGTCCCAGTGTGTGACATCTATGCACCGACACTAACATATGATTTACACACAATCTTTTTACCGTCTTTTACACAAATGATAGAAATTTTATAGATCTATAAAGTTAGTTGTTCGTGACTTGCAGGAATGATTTGAATAATTTATAACTTTTTATAAATAGTAGAACTTGAATGATCTAACCATTAAGGAGGTTTTAAAAGAATATTTCATTTACTTCATAAAGAACAAGGGCATTAGAGGCATGAAATATGCAACAAATATTAAAGTCAGCCAAATATGCTTTCTTTTAAAATATTGAGCTTGTTTCACATATTTTAAATGAAAGTTGATAGAATATCTTTCATAGCAATAAAAAAAATCTGTTGTGGCCAGCACAAAACCTTCCGCCAATTCGATGTATTTTGTATATATATATCCCATACCAAAAGTTCCTTGAAATATATTTTGTATATCCTGTAAAATTGTAACACGAACACACTATTTTTTACAAATTCCATACCGAAAGTTCCTTTCCCTATTTTATTAGGGGTCGCTGTTTCTTACTCTTCTCTTTTAATCATTCCTGTCCAACGCATCTTCTTCACACAATTCTCCCTCTCTCAAATCATCTGCTACACAGTCCTTCCATCTTCTTCTCTTTGGAGGGACACTCTATCATATTCACACATAACTTTCTGACCCTATACTTTCAACTTTTGTTTTGCATTTGACACTGACATCTGTCAATTAAATTTTTCTGAATATATCTGTTGTTTCCATAATTTTAACAAAGCTGACTAATTTTTGAAAGTTAATCTCTCTTAATGTCTCTATAACTCTATATCTATTGAATATGAACGAACCTGTATAATCATACCGTATAGAGAATAAGATATTCTTTCATATTGATAATCACAAAATGTCGAAAAAAAATATTTAACTGCGTTTTTTTTAAGAAAAACTGTTAAAAACTTCAAATAAGGGTACTTCCGGTGGATCAATTATAACCAAAATCTAATCAACTCTTCATATGGATGTACAGAAGAGGAATACGAAAGAATTATAATTTTTAGATTTGTAGTATTGGAGTTATCGTCGGAGAAAAATTTGTCACACACACACACACACACACACACACACACACACACACACACACATACATACACACATCATCTTAAAAATAGTAAATTCGTATTGTAGGGACCCTAAAACGTGCTTATTCATTAAAAACTCACTACCGAATTTTTTGGCCAAAGACAATACCTTCCTTACCTAAAGGTGATGGAAGGTAATAATAATAAAAAACAACCTGTCAAACAGTTTACGTTATTTATTTAAATAAAATTAGGCGACAGTTTATCACATGTTAAATTAGGCACGTTTCTTCGGACTGTGATTCGTGATAAAATTGAACAAAGTGAACATGATCAAAAAGAAAATTGTTTCTTCCTTCGTTATTCGTTATCCCCACTCTTTCATTTTGTGATCACAACACGCTATTCCCCTTTCCCTTCTGAATCAGTCTTTTCGCATGATCACTGTGATTGAAATAACAAAAGATTTGAAAATGGCGGAAAAAGCAAGCAATGAAATGTTGGAATGTGCAAATTTATGTCAACATCAGAATCATCCGGACTACTAGAACTTGAGTCAGTAGATTTTTCTAATATTAGATCCTGCAGGTACAAAAAAAAAAGTTAAAGCAACTTGTTTTCATATTTTCTTCACATTCCATTCTAAAAATATTATTTCTGCTTCAGCACAATCCATCTTTAAACTATTTCGATTTGGGTATTACTTGAATCAAAACAGCTGATTTATCATTTGACGTTTGCTGCTAGTTCGTTCAACGTTGTGTAGGTTTCGCGTCGATCGAGTTAATTTTGTTGTTTCTTTGGAATTGAATCTAATCATGATTCGAAGGAATCGGTGTAAACTACTCAATAGACATATTGGCTGGTAGCACAAGCCCTGTTTTAACTAAAACGCTGTTTTAAGAAATGTCAGATTTCATTATTTAATAACAAAAATAAATAGTATCAAATTTATCAAAATATGATTTTAAAGCAGAACATAGTTTGTATTCAAACAAATATTTTTTAAAAAATCGTTCTTTAAACATAAAGGTGAAATTAAATATTGAAATTTGAATTTGAAATTTCTTAAAACAGTGTTTTAGTTAAAACAGGGCTTGTGCTACCAGCCATTGTTCTTAGTTTTAAATTAGTAAAAAATTAAGAGTTAGTATTCTATTCTGACTAGTTATAATTCTAGTAAAAATTTAATGTAATTTATTAATAAAAAAAAAATATCTCAAACTGTCGAAAGCTCTTAGGCACCTCCTTTCGGGACTCAAAGTTTGACATTTTAAGACTTAATTGAAACCACCACTTAATTTAGTAATTGCTCTCTTTCAGTGTCACACATTGCCATACATTTATGTTTAATTACTTGGAAGATAAACTTACGTAGTTCATTTATCACCCATGGTAACATAATCTTAATTAATCACATTCCAGACAGACGATTTTGTTGGAGTTAATCAACGTTACACCCTTAATGCAAATAAGTATTCTATGGAGAGAGAGAATACAACCCTCAATCAATAATACAGTCGCCGAAAATCCTGCTGTCTTTTCACTTCATTTCGTGTAGAACAGTGAAAAATGACTCCGCTGATATACCAACACCTTGTAATATCACAAAAACGGATAATGGTTTCAACGCAGTATTGTTTTTCCAGAGAAATTGATAGACAGAATAAGAGAAAAAGAAAAGTGAATTATGAATGATTGTTCCGAGGTTCTTACAAGATTAAAAACGTTTTCATCTAAGATCTCTTCTAAAGGCATTTTGATTTTGATGTTTTCGTTCTCAAAAACAGTGAGTCATTTAATAGATTAGATATGACTTCACATACTCATCAATACAAGCAGCTCCATTTTGTTGGAACTTTTCTCGATGAATTTTATGAGATTTCACATAATCTGATCAAAACATCTGACGATTTCTCACTGCTCCTTTGTGGTGTAAACCAGGGGTGCGCAACTGTGCCTTCGAGGGTCACTTGTGGCCCTATTGATGTGGGAAAGTGGCCCTTTTTAAAAATTATTAAATAAAAAAAATCTCAATGCGAGGTGATATTATTCTGAAATGTCATTTTGCTATTAGGAACTTTTTTAATCATCCTTGTACTTCAACTTAGAACAGTCTATAAAATAAAAATAAATAAATATATCATCACGGCATATTACCCATTTCTGGGTGTGCCAGTATCTACAACATATGTAGACATCGGTAATGATGACGATATATTTTACCGTGTGGGCGCTTACCAGGCGTCACCTCACGGGCACTCATAGCTGGTGTGGAGAGTGCACCACAGGGGTCGCATTTGTGCCATTTAAAATTGGAAATATTTGGCGTCTGTCGGGATCGAACCCGGTTCCCCCAGGTTCGCGACCAGACACTTAGGCACGCGGCCACGGGACCCCATAAGGTAGAATATTGTTGCTCTGATTTTTGCTTTAATATCTTCCCATTTTTACCTTCCGTCACCTTTAGGTAAGGTATTGTCTTTGGTCAAAAAATTCGGTGGTGAGTTTTTAATGAATAAGCACGTTTTAGAGTCCCTGCAATAAGAATTTACTATTTTTAAGGTAATGTCTGTCTGTCTGTATGTATGTATGTCATTGTATGTATGTATGTATGTATGTACGTCAGTGTTGTATAGTATTTGAAATATATGTATTTGAAATAAGTATTTGAATTAGATTAACTATTTTAAGTAATTATTTGAAATACTTCAAAATAAAGGTATTTTGTATTTTTGGTTTAAATACTTTTCACAAGTATTTTATATTTTAATACATTAAAATACTATTATTTGTATGAAATACAATTTTTCAATATTTGAAATACATTTTTTTATTTGAAATACATTTTTGTATATAAAATACACAAGTATTTGAAATAGAAACCCTCAATCATGTGTGGTCTGTTAGTAATATAACTATTTTTTTCTTAAAAAAACAAATGCCTATGTTAATGTAGGAATTTCTTTTTAATATTATTAAAAATACGCGAATAAGTTCAATTCGAAAAACATGTTTACAATATCGTAATATATCTTATTTATTTAAACATATTTAAAAGTAAAAGTATTTGAAATATTTGAAAGTATTTGAAATATTAGTATATTTGAAATACTAAAAAAATAATCGTATTTTACCAAACATATGAAATACTTTTATTTAGTATTTTGTATTTTCTATTTGAAATACGTTTTTTCAAGTATTTTATACAACACTGATGTACGTGTGTGTGTGTGTGTGTGTGTGTGTGTGTGTGTGTGTGTGTGTGTGTGTGTGTGTGTGTTCTAAATATTATAATTCTTTCGTATTCCTCTTCTGTACATCCCTATAAAGAGTTGATTAGATCCACCGGAAGTACCCTTATTTGAAGTTTTTAACAGTTTTTCTTAAAAAAACGAAGTTAAATACTATTTTTTGACATTTTGTTATTATATTTATTAAAGAAAATACTATATGGTTTGATTATACATTTTCCTTCATATTCAATAGATGTAGAGTTAAAGCATTATAAAGAAATTATTTTTTTAAAAATTAGTCAACTTTGCTATTTATTATGGAAACAGCTGCTCATTCAAAAAATTCTAATTGACAGATGTCTGTTGCAAGTGCAAAACCAAATATGGAAAGTATGGCATCAAAAATTAGTATGTCTTAGTGTTCCTCGCAAGTGACATGCAGTGAAAGGCTAAAAAGAAGATGGAAGGACTGTATCGCAGAAGACTTGAGAAAGGAAGGATTGTGTGAAGAAGATGCGTTGGACAGGAATGAGTGGAAGAGAAGAGGAAACAGCAACCCCTAATAAAATAGGGGAAAGCTGAAGCAGAAAGAAATGTGTCAAGTGCATTTTACGTAGTGTTTGTTTATGTCATAATTTTATTGGATTTATAGAACCTTTTCAAATGAACTTTTGGTATGAAATTTGTATAAAATAGTATGTGTTCGTGTTCGATTTTACATGATATTATATAGAAACTGTTCCACGGTCCTTTTGGTATGGGATTTGTACAAAATACATCGAATTGACGGAAGGTCTTGTGCTGGCCACAACAGATTTTTTTTTCTTTCTTCACACATTCCTTTTTAATTTTAAAGTTTCTATCTTCAAATTTCATTCCCGAAAAATTTTACGCGTATTTCTTATTGTTAGACAACAACTTCCTCCAGTCATGTTGTACCGCATGGCCTCTGGCTTTCTGTATAAGTCTTTCTGGCAGGACTCCAAGAGATTTGAACCTCTGTCATCGTTCAGATGATGAATAATTCAGATCTCTAAATTGGATCACCCGGTGATCTACTTTATGACCTAATTAGGGGTAAATCTCTCGACTGTGGTGTAGATTAGGTGTTAACAATTACTTTATACAGCATTTATTCCTACGAATACAAAACTGACGTTTCGGTAAACACTTTTACTTTCATTTAACAGGGTAAATAAGATTTTATGATTTCATAATCATAAATTCATTTCTTTACAATTAGACTGATGCTCCGGAATTTTGTTTCGTGAGTAGCAAATAGCTATTTGTGTATTAAGAGCGCAAAATGCGACATTGTCGATTGAGAGGTTGTTGCCGCGCGACGAAGGAGCGCGTCATTCTCTCGAAATCGACAATGTCCATTTGCGCTCGAAACACACACAAGATTTTTTCTACAGTCGCCACAATGGGGTCCTCCACCATAACAAAAAATAATAAAATGTACACTTTATACTTACAGTACTGCTCAATAAATAACGATTGGCTAATACAAAAGATACGGTTTAAACTTAAAAAGGCTTTTAAATGATTATATCGTTATATTAGCCATCTATTCCATAAAAAAACCAAAATTAGAGCGTGGAAGCAAGGATTTGTGATGATTTGATGAGTTTTTGTAGCAAAATGTGTGGTTAGTTGTCACGCCTGTCACACTGAAAAAATTAACATATATTTCAAGGAATTTGTGATTATATAGACATGTATGTGCATTGACTGACTTTTCGCAATTATTTAAGTAACGAAATAACTAATAACTTTATTGTAATCAAAATAAATAGTTAACTAGAGATCAGATGTCAGTACGACTCGCAACTATCCTACCGCCATCTGTGTACAATCATTCCTATTACAAAACATAACTGTTCACACAATTTATTTTATATTATCGTTATTTTCCATTCTTCTTGAGTTTTTATTCAATCTAATCTAAGCATTTTATACTTTCGTTTTTGTAAATGAATGCCCTATTTCATTTTCACAGCAGTGTGGCATTTTGTTAGGTTATGTTAAATACCGAGAGAACATATGTCAAATTGACTTGTGAACGTGATAAATGTGTAATTACAGTGCCATTAGTTCCTAACAAAACATTTTCATTAAGAATGTAGACATGTGACATTTCTCAACATTGTATACTTAGAAATTTGGACAACGAGCGTTTTTTCTACTTTGTCGCGCATGAGCGGCAAAGTGACATTTTGCGTTGACAAAAGAGAGCGCAAATGGCTACTTTCTATAGTGACTGTAGAAAAACATCTATTTGACTTGACTTGAACTAAATTTTGACCTAATTTCGAATATTACTATCCAAATTTTGAATAATGATCAAATGTACGATCCAGACCATGAATTAGTAGATTAATGATTAATGAACTAATTCCAATTAATTCTGGAATTTAATCATGATGTAATTTATGGTGCAAATTATAAATTAGATTATTAGATTAAATTGTAGAATTTGAAATTTGAACTAGTTTATGATCTGCAGTGGTATAGCAAGAAGCGAATGGGTCTGTGTAAAAATAAAAAAGGAAGTAGAGAACTTTTAGTAGACCTAAAATATTTTTGTAGCAGAGTCACGTTTCCGTCCTACGTCCTAGAAAAAAATAATTCTGGTGTCTCATGGGACCCCTGATTGACTTGTGGACCCCTGTCTACTGTAACCCTGATTGCTATGCCACTGATGATCTGAATTACGAATTAGTTGCCAAATACCAAATTATTAAAATTAATTTGATGACTACTTAAGTCAAAATATTTCATAATCGAGATTTAAAAAAAAAAAAATCTGTTGTGGCCAGCACAATACCTCTCGCCGTTTCCATTTTATATTATACAAGTATTGTATAGCATTATTACATTGAATTGCCGTCAGTTGAATGGGGTATTCCGACATTTTTTAAAAATATTTTTGTACATTAGTACAGACCAGTAGGACTCTGAATATCTAACTTTGAGTAACAAATGTATGCATCACATGAGATATGAATTTTAAAAAATTTCATCGCAATTCAAATTTTCTTATCATGGCGCGCTTATGACGTCAACTTGATGGTGACATCTGCAACGAACTTCAGCGGATAAATCCACATGTTCATGACAGCCATTTGCTTGTTTACATATGATTTTAGTAGCAGCGTGTATTTCGGTGTTTGTCCTGTGTTTGTTTATGGTAAAAATAAGAGTAATAATTATAAAGAAATGTCAAACAAGAAATATACCCGTGTTAACTACTGGCACCATCTGTGTTTTTAAAAGAAAATATTTACTTTGAAATGAGCAACAGATTATCATCTTGACGTCACAAATTTCAAGGACGTTTCTAGAGCTATAAAAATTCCAATTTTGTAACATTAAATTATGAATTAAAACTTTTTATTAAACATGTTTTATTGTATTTTTCTACTATATGAAGATGGAAACTATATAAAAAAGTTATTATTTTGCATTAATTGCAACTAAAATGGCGCTAATCTAATAATCTTGCAAGTGGAAACCTAGCGAAGTCAATGAATCTTCCACAATTTCTTTTTACAATTTTCGTAGGTGAGTAAACTATCCCAATCGGTATAGATGAATACTCGGCGCGAAACAATACGCGTAATAATGAGCCGTCACAGAATCCGTTGATAATAAATATTTGTGATCGTACCTGAAGTTTTTAAACATAGAAATGGCCTTCGGAATCAAGGGGAATTTTTTAAATATACGCTGGGTGGAGACTCCGTGGCTCAGATGGTTAGAGCACCACACTACATATGTGGAAGTCCGGGGTTCAAGTCCCTGCGGGGTCAATAAATTTTTCAAAATTTCTTTCTTCGTATAGGTATTTAAAAAATTATCCTTGATCGCAAAGGCCATCTCTACGTTTAAAAATCTGTTGTGGCCAGCACAAGACCTCTCGCCATTTCCATATTAGGATATATAAGTATTGTATTGCCCTTCGCTTTCGAACCGTCGTTTTATAACAAAAAAATTTTGAACTTTACTCAAATATTGTTTTCTATTGTATTTAACATGTCTTCTGCACACATTTAATTCTAATTATATCTACTTTTCATTGTATGAGGAAGATTCTAAATGTCAAAGATTCTTCCAATTCATTAACCAGATTGGCGGTATTTCTGACGGATATATGCATTTTACCACAATTTTACCTATAATTTCAAATATTTAATTAATAAAACAATAAGAAAGATTAAATATACTTCCCAGAAAAAGCTATCAGAATGTCACTAAAACTGTTGATATTTGACAATGACATGTGTCATTTACAAACTATGTTATAAACATTGGAATTTGTCAACTGGTTTCCTTAGTGCCTTAGCCTCTGCGATTAGTTTACTCTATAAATTATAGTGTCTTTATCTCTAAATCTATACACGTGTATTAGATGGAGAATTTTATGTTCTTCAATATTTAATAAAAAAAACTACCAAAAAATTATATTTAGAAGAATTTTTCTAAGAAACTACTACTTCCGGTTGTTCAATTGTTACCAAAACCTTTTCAGCTCTTCCCAGGAATGTCAGATTGAAGAAACTGCAGTTAAATATTTTTTAAGTCTTATAGTTTTTGAGGAATCGTCCCTCCAACATCCATACATACATACACACATACACACACACAAACTCACACACAGACATCATTTTAAAAATGTTATAATCGGATTCTAGGGACCTTAAATCGTGCTTATTGAAGAAAATCTGGATATGCGAATTTTAGCATGAATCCAATACCTCTCTTAGCGAGAGGTAAAAAATATCAGTACAAGCTTACTGCAAAATCTTCTAAAATCACATAATCCCATTACATTTAAAACGTAATCCTAAAACATCTCTCCCATAATATTTTCTCCTCGCGTACCATGTGTTCAATTACATGAAATTCTTTTCAGCGTCGTTCAATCGCATACATACACAGAATTCATTGCCTCATGTACTCCACAAAAATCAATCTACTTCACCAGAGCAGAGGAAAAATATTTAGTTGAAGTGTTGAATTGTATTAGCAATTCAAATATTGTTTTCTTGTATAAATTTCATGGTTTGTTAACAATATTCAGAGGCTGAATGTAGGTTAGTATCTTAAATTAACCTGTGCGATATTAATTATAACAGTGCACGAGTTATTCTTAATTAACGGGTATGTGGAACGGAAACTATTTTCTATTATCACGAAAATAAATAAACGATACACTTTGTTGATTAAGTTTCATTATTGTTCAACGCAGAATTCAAATGGAAACAACGAAATTTTGAAGAGAATATACTTTTTAATGTTGCTTTGGTCATGTGTGTTTGCTCCTAGACAATCCAGATACTAATTGAAGACTGATATAAAAAGGGGATAAATACATTTTTTGAAAAATACAGATTTATGCAGAAAATTAATAATATTCTTCACACATCTGCTTCATGCGCCGAAATATTAAAATCAGGAAATATACTCGTTTCATTTTTTGACTTAGAACAAAACTTTGAAACGTAACTTGTTCCTTTTTTTCACCAATGTCTCCAATTGTACATGTCCTTGACTTTGGTTGACTCAATATCGAGCTCTTATAATATAAGAGCCCAGACTCATAATATGAGCCCATAAACCAATTTTTACCTTCCGTCACCTTTGGGTAAGGAAGGTATTGTCTTTGGTCAAAACATTAGTTGGTGAGGTTTTAATGAATAAGCACGTTTGATGGTCCCTAGAATACGAATTTACTATTTTTAAGATGATGTCTGTCTGTCTGTCTGTCTGTCTGTCTGTCTGTATATATGTATGTATGTATGTATGTATGTATGTATGTATGTATGTATGTGTGTGTGTGTGTGTGCGTGTGTGTGTCCATGTGTGACAAATTTTACAAATGCGTACACTTACGTAACGTTCTTTTTGCAATCAAATAATATTACTACCAAGTTCATATCTCTACCCATTTTTGAATTATTGCTCCAAAAGTCAATATACCCCACATTTAGATAAAAACTTCAAAATTTTCAAAAATCTAATTTTTATGTACCTAGATACTTCTCAATGCGCTGATTCCAAATTTTGAAACCGCAGGTCGATATCTCGTTTCGTTCTCGAGATATTTAGATTTAAAGTTTTGCTCAAAACTGCCCATTTTTGGGTAATAACCCAAAAATGGGTCGAGATATGAATTTGGCGACATCACCATTCGATTCTACGGACAAAATTACATAAGTATAGCAATTTTCATAATTTTTATCGAACAGGTTCATTTTTTATGAATAAAAACTTGAAAACCCTTGAAAATGGCCAAAATCTGAAAAAATCGTAAGGGGTACCCCTTACGATTTTTGCGATTTTTGGCCATTTTCAGTTATTTTGCTTTAGAGATTGTATGCGGTGTTCAAAAATTCTGAAAATTGGTGTACTTATGTAATTTTGCCCGTAGAATCGAATGGTGTTGTCGCCAAATTCATATCTCGACCCATTTTTGGGTTATTGCCCAAAAATGGGCAGTTTTGAGCAAAATTTTGAATCTAAATATTTGGAGAACGAAAAGAGATATCGACCTGCGGTTTCAATATTTGGAATCAGCGTATTGAGAAGTATCAAGATACATAAAATTTAGATTTTTAAAAATTTTGAAGTTTTTATCTAAATGTGGGGTATATTGACTTTTGGGACAACAATTCAAAAATGGGTAGAGATATGTATTTGGTAGTAATATTATTTGATTGCAAAAAGAACGCTACGTAAGTGTACGCATTTTTAGAGTATTTATATATGTAATTTTATTAGATTTATAGAATATTTTCCAAGGAACTTTCTGTATGGAATTTGTAAAAAAAAAAATATTATGTTCGTGTTACAATTTTACTGGATGTATAGAATCTTTTCCAATGAACTTTTGGTATGGGATTTGTACAAAATACATCAAATTAACGGAAGGTCTTGTGCTGGTCACAACAGATTTTTTAAAAAAATTTAAATGAAAATTCGTTCAATTTTGCAGCAATTCGTGGTATCAAAAAGTCATAATTGTTTTTTTTATATCTGCATTTGATTTTTAAAGAAACCTATAGCTATCTTTCTCACACCAGTTTCTGTAGTAGGCTGCGCGAGGAAGATACCAATAGTGTGACGTCATCTGTGGCCTGGAAATAAATTCAAATATCTCGCAAAGTAATTATTAAAAATATGTTTTTTTTTATCTTAATCGTTATTTATTGAGTAGTACTTTAAGGATAAAGTGTACATTTCATTATTTTTTGTTATGGTTCATGGGCCCATTCGGCCGGTTAACATTTTCAATAAAAAAATTAGAAAACCTACTCAAATGATGCGAGAAATTTCTACAAATTTCTGTTAACTAAGGTACATGATTTGAAATATGGATTTTACAAAGAGGTCTTCCCAGACTCACCCTGTATATTCAGCGGCAAAAATTGACAAGTATGAAACAATCTGAAGATATATAATTATTATAATAATAATAATAAATTATTTTCTGACCGTACTACAATTGCCAGTAAAATGAACTTAATCTTGTATGTAATCTAATCTTGATTTTTCACGGTAACAATTGTGTGTAATTCACAAACATTTGAATTTCTTAACTGGTTTCCGTGTATATTCGTACTGTGGATTGCAAGATTAATTACAACAGATTATTTTATACATAAATTTTAATTCGATACTAACTGTATCCGTTGCATATATTTGCAACAAAAAAATATTATGAGGAAATGTTATTAAATTATAAATTTTCTATATATTCAATGTTTGGTACTTTTCTACATGGTTTTTACCTTCCGTCACTTTTAGGTAAGGAAGGTATTGTCTTTGGTCAAAAAATTCGGTGGTGAGTATTTAATGAATAAGCACTTTTTAGGGTACCTAGGATACGAACTTACTATTTTTAAGATAATGTCTGTATGTATGTATGTATGTATGTATGTATATGTATGTATGTATGTATGTATGTATGTATGTATGTGTGTGTGTGTGTGTGTGTGTGTCCATGTGTGTGTGTATGTGTGTCCGTGTGTGACAAATTTTTCTCCGACGATAACTCCAATACTATAATCTACAATTCTAAAAATTATAATTCTTTCGTATTCCTCTTCTGTACATCCATATGAAGAGTTGATTAGATTTTGGTTATAATTGATCCACCGGAAGTACCCGGAATTGAAGTTTTTAACAGTTTTTCTTAAAAAAACGCAGTTAAATATTATTTGTTGACATTTTGATATTATATATATTATAGAAAATACTCTTCTCCATAAGGTTTGATTATACATTCTAAAGAAATTAATTTTCAAAAATTAGTCAGCTTTGCTATTTATCATGGAAACAGCTGATATATTTAAAAAATTCTAATTCACAGATGTCAGTTGCAAGTGAAAAAAAAATATGGAAAGTATAGGATCAAAAATTGGTATATCATAGTGTTTTTGCAAATGACATGCAGAGAAAGGCCAAAGAGAAGATGGAAGGACTGTATCGCAGAAGACTTGAGAAAGGAAGGACTGTGTGAAGAAGATGAGTGGAAGAGAAGGGGAAACACCGACCTCTAATAAAATAGGGGAAAGCTGAAGAAGAAAGAAGGAAGTTTCAAGTGCATTTTACTTAGTGTATGTTTATGTTATAATTTTATTGGATTTATAAAACTTTTTCAAATGAACTTTTGGTATGGAATTTATAAAAAATAGTATGTGTTCGTGTTCGATTTTTCATGATATTATATAGAATCTGTTCCAAGGACCCTTTGGTATGGGACTTGACGGAAGATCTTATGCTGGCCACAACAGATTTTTTCCAGTTATATCATGATCAAAATATCAAATAAAGCTTATAAATTAATTTTTTTAAGACACCACAGAATGAAATGCAGTCTTTTTGTACAAAAAACTTTTTTAATCACCACTCTTTTTTCTCACTTCTCTAATTGATTTCTTGAATATTCTCTCCACCATGGTTAACAAAACACGGTCGTCCACTCAACATTAATTAGCTTCATTAGGTTTTGAACTGAACCCGGTTGCAAGTTCATCTCACAAAGTTGCTAGCCCAGCAGACAAACGAGCATCGACATCCTAATTAACCGTACTCCACCCTTAAAACGCAGGCATTTGTTTACACACACTGCCACCCTGGGACAGAGGGCGTAACCATCCACAAAACACTACAAAAGGATAGAAATAAATTTTCGTCTCTACGAATTTGTAATTATTTTCACCACATGTTTCTAAGTAACACACTGTTTTCGAATCTTCAATTTCTAACACTCGGAAACGTCCTATACTTATTTTCACGGTGATACATTAACATCTAAGGATCTCTTTTTCTGAGATACGGTTAAAGGCAGGTGTTACAGCCTTTTGGACATCTTGTCGTCTACTATTTCAAAATGCTGTTTACTCAATATTGATTTGATTTTTGGGAATAAAAAATCTGTTGTGGCCAGCACAAAACTTTCCGTCAATTCGATGTATTTTGTACATATCCTATACCAAAAGTTCCTTGAAAAAGATTCTATATATCCTGTATAATTGTAACAAGAACACACTATTTTTACATATCCATACTGAAAGTTCCTTTGAAAGATTCTAAAATCTAATAAAATTTTAATACGAATACGAACATACATTATGTATTGCACTTAACACTTCCTCCTGCTTCAACTTTTCCCTATTTTATTAGAAGTCGCTGTTTCTTACTCTTCTCTTCTACTCATTCCTGTCCAAAGCACCTTCGTGACACAGTTCTTCCTCTCTCAAATCTTCTGCTATACAGTCCTTCCATCTTTTCTTTTGCCTTTCTCGTACTTCTGGCATTATAAGTTCCTATCTTGAGGCGAGACCGCAAATGCAAGTCACTGGCGAGGGACACTCTGTCACTTTTATCACTTTCAGATCATATACTTTCCACTTTGGTTTAGCACTTGACACTGACATCTGTCAATTAGATTTTTTTGAATATATCTGTTGTTTTCATAATTTTTGCAAAGCTGACTAATTTTCGAAAGTTAATCTCTCTATAACTCTATATCTATTGAATATGAAGGAAAATGTATAATCGAACCGTATAGAGAATAAGATATTCTTTCTATTGATAATCACATAAAATGTCGAAAATGATATTTAACTGCGATTTTTCAAGAAAAACTGTTAAGAACTTCAAATAAGGGTACTTGCAGTTGACCAATTATAATCTAATCAGCTCTTCATAGGGTTGTAAGGAAGAGGAATACGAAAGAATCATAATTTTTAGAATTGTAGTTTTGGAGTTATCGTCGGAGAAAAATTTGTCACACACACACGGACACACACACACACAGACACACACACAGACACACACACACACACACACACACACGGACACACACACACACACACATACATACATACATACATACATACATACATACAGACATCATCGTAAAACCAGTAAAATCGTATTGTAGGGAACGTGCTTATTCATTAAAAACTCACCACTGAATTTTATGACCAAAGACAATACCTTCCTTACCTAAAGGTGACGGAAGGTAAAAAGAAAACACCCGTATTTTTTAAATCGATTAATTATACTAACAAAAAAAAAAATAAAGCTCGCGTATTTTTTAAACTGATTGATTAATTATTCGGAGTTTACGAGAAAATAATAATTAAAAATTTAAGGAAGAGATATGTGACGTCTCCATGATAGGATCGTGGATAAAGACAGATAGACTGGAAAGAAAAGAGATATTATAGCCAGCTGGTCTATAACTATCTCTTTCCCTCTCAGTCTATCTGTCTTCTTCCGCGATCCTACCCTGAGAACATCACATACTCCTTTTCCAAAACATTAAATTGCTAGTAACAATATTATTACAAACTAATATTTAGTAGTTATTATAATATATTTTATACTTATATATTGAAATCCGTTTATGGTCAAATTTTGTTCTTTTCATATGCATCTCAGCTCGGTTCATCTCAACCCACTTATCAACTGAGCTGCGTAAAAATTTTCCAAAAAGAATAAAGCTAGAGTACAGACATCAAAAACTCCCCTACAAGACAGCGTATAATCGTAATGTAGAATCTAGTTGTCAGAAAACTTGTTCTTGTTCATGATATAACTTCATTTCCAAAAGTCTGTTAAAGCTTACCATACGTCGTCGTGGCATTTTCTCCGAGTGTCACATAAAAAAGATAACATAAAACATACCTCTGTGCAGTATTGCATTTTCGTGACTACAAACGTCTTCGCTCGTCGAGCAGATACCCTGCTACTCCAGATTCCAAATAGAGAGATTGCAGAACCGTGCTGGAATTTCGGGAGGAGGAAGTCCAAGATAAAGCCGTTGTCACAAGAACAATCAATATCGAATAAGCACGATCGAGTAAAAGATAAACCTGAGTTTAACAATGCACATGGTCACAGTCCGTACATTGATTACAATCGCGCAAGATCGTGTACCATCGACGTGTCTGATATATCAAACCTGTATTATTTTCGTTCGGCGCTCGATGTTGCTCGATGGAAACAGACATGCGCAGTGCTCTTTGAGGGAATATTCTGATAGATTCTAACCTGTTGAGAAGTTTGTTTTCGTTGTCAAAAGCGAAAATGACAGAGAAGTAGAGTAGAGAAAATAGTATATGTTCGTGTTACAATTTTACATGATATAATAGAATCTGTTACAAATTTTTGTTATTATTTTCTGCATTCATATCAGAATGGATCCCTTATTTAAAAGCGAGTTCAGAATTCAATAAATAAATATACCATCACGGCATATTACCCATTTCTGGGTTTGCCAGTATCTAGAACACATGTAGACATTTACTGTCAGTTACATTCATTTGAAATATGAACTGCGTAACAAAGGAATTATGTTTTTCTTAGGCTTCGGGACTTGTAAAAAAAAATATTTTTAAATTTATCTGTAAAATATATAGAAAAACATTTATGTCTTAATAGTATGTTATTGTTTTATAACAACCTCAACATAAATTATTTTTAAATTTATCTGCAAAATATATAGAAAAACATTTATGTCTTAATAGTATGTTATTGTTTTATAACAAACTCAACATTAGGTTCGTTATTGAGTAAATAATGCCCTAGGGCGTATTAAGTTGCTATGGTAATGTTGACAACAAACTGAGGTTAATAATACTGATGCTAACATAAAGTGCAGTTAAGGTTAAGAAGCATTGTGAATTGTAGTCGTTTATAATCTTATTTGTTTCATCACAAATGCAAACCAGCTTACTTCTTATTCTTAGCAATAACATTGCTCGTCCATATTGACAGAAAAATACCACAAGAAATATATTTTTTGTTTGAAAAAATGCTTTGTTTACAGAAACAAAATATTACCTAGATACCGCATTCACAGGCTACTTGTGTTGTATTAAAATTTTGTGATTTATTATTTGATAAATTCTAGTCAGACAAAATGTTTATTAAGAATTTCTAGTAGGACATAAAACGTTCAAGGTACCACGGGTGTTGGTCAACGTACTCGCCTCGGGCCAGAGGCCCTCGACAGTACACTGTTGACCTCAGGCATTATTGTCCTTATAACAACTCTTGGTACCTTAATTACTATAATGTATTCCTGTAGAAAATTCAATAATCTTTAATTTCCATAACGACAAAATGCGAAAAAATTGCATTTAATGGTATTTTTTGAAGAAAAACCATTATGAGCTTCAGGTAAAGTGCCATTTCCGGTTATCCGACTTACACCAAAATCTAATGGCTTCTTTTCATATTAGAATAGGGTATAAATACAAAGTTTCAGAATTTTCTGAATGATAGTATTTGAGTTAGAGCGAATACAAAATCCCTACGCATACACACATACATACACACACACACACACACACACACACACACACACACACACATACACACATACAGACATCATCGTGGAAATGTTAAAATTGAATTCTAGGGACCTTAAAACGTGGTCATTTACTAAAATCTCGATATGTGATTTTTAACACGATCCCTATACCTCCCTTACCTAGGGTAGCGG
Organism: Ophonus ardosiacus; assembly: GCA_943142095.1. Taxonomy (NCBI): domain Eukaryota; kingdom Metazoa; phylum Arthropoda; class Insecta; order Coleoptera; family Carabidae; genus Ophonus; species Ophonus ardosiacus. The sequence goes on along the minus strand of OW964829.1, from coordinate 44,743,138 downwards.
GAGGTAAAAAATAGTAGAGCACCCCATTCATATAACATATGTGTATGAAAATAATGAGAAGTTTTATGCTAACCACATCAGATTTTCTTTCATTTGATTAAATACATCTATTGCTAATGATGCAATGATGATATTCTTCTTGATGAGTATTTTTCTCATTAGCTTTGGTTTCATCGTAATCACAATGATCATGTATCTGCCGGTATGCAGTAGGGGGCGTGCACCACTTGTATCGATCGGGCACCATAGTCACCGACACAGGGGTAGCTGAGTTGATCTCTTCATGTTCGGTCTCTGAACTGAACAACCGAGGAATTTAATCTCGACACAATAGAATTATCGTGTCTAATAAAAGATGAATATCTCATAAAATTACAATAGGAAGACTAGTTCCAAGTACTACTGAAACACTATGATAAATCTTTTGTTGTTTGTGATATTAGTTAACAGATGTGCGCACAATTGAACATTCTGAAAAAGAATTTTAGGAACAATTCTAATTTTTAAGAATCGACTCCGTATATTCAAACCGTTTACAAGTATAAATCGAAATTCGATACCTATGTACGAGCCCAAACTCATAATATCCCGGCCGGTTTACAGTTTCAGTAAATTGTAAAACCTGCACCGATGTTTCTTAAAATTACACTTAATAAAACTGAACTTACATTATCATTTAATTTTTATCTACTGTTGCACACATATTTTTTTAATAACCTTAACTAAGTGTAGTTTATATAGTTATAGTTATTATATAGTTAAATTGTACTTTAAGTAACAAGAAAAATAAAATTTAAGGATTAAGGAAATTAAATATATTCATTGTATTTTTTTATTTTTTTTGGCAAAATTGGCATCAGACGAAGAAAGAAAGCGAACACGAAGTGCTAACTACACCAACGATGAAAGATGTTTATTATTAAATATGAAATATGTACATGCAATTATAAAATTCAATATTATTTTCTATTAAAATTAGCAATTCCAATGCTGTATATTTGGTTAATCGAAACCGTTGAAAAAAAGCATGTTCAGAAAGAACTATGAAAATGATCAGATCTGGTATTCCGTATAGAATTAAATCCAACGCATCTAAATCGTCATCATCGTCAATAAAAACAATAACTTTCATGATTCTGATAGAAATTAAAAACGTTTGCATTCAATATAACCTCACTACTTAACTGCGAGCTAAACTGTCTATTTCGGAGGCTTAAATTTATGGAAGCCTTAAGATATTTATGGAAAGTTTAGCGCACGGTGCAACGAAATAAAACTAACCTTAAGGCTAAACTAAACTTAAATTCTTAAGTGGTATCGGTGCAACTGGGCATTAGGGATACAATGCCTAATAGAATTAAAACTGAATTACTAATAATGGCGATGTAACCCAATATTAAATGGCTGAATAATTGAATAACATATTCGGCTTTTGTAAGTATTTGTTAAGTCGAAAGAAATTTATAGAAATTTGTCATTTGCGTAGATTTTAATTTTTTTTTTTTATAATTTTTTTGTTTAACGTAAATAGTTACTACAATATCAGAGAATAACTTAACTAAACCATGATCTACATATAATTTTTCACATGTGTAATACAGTACTTTTTAAATAATGGTAAGCTATTTCCACGCTTAATACTTTCATCTAAATATTATGGATTTGGGCTCATAGGTATAAGGGTGCATATGAAATGAGCTTTCACGTTCGTGCTAAAAAGTACTATTTTCCGTAGAAGATTGTTTCGGCAAGACTTGATTCTTATAGAAAATTTAATGCTGAATAGGGTATTTAACTAATTTTAAATTTATTTATAAAAAATAATATAAACACCTATTTCTACGTCATAATGACGTAGGCATATGAAAGAGTACTTATAATACCAATAGATGACAAACGAAATAAATAACTGTTTACAAGTTACAAAACACAAAAAGTGAAATAAGAACACATTTGAAATGAATCAAGTTTTATAAACTTACATGCAAAAAAAGCACTATTTTTCTCATAAGATTGCGTCAGCAAGACTTACTCTTATAGAGGATTTAGTGCTGAATTCAGGATTCGTGTCTGTTTTTATCCTTGAGCAATGAGGCAATAAAATGAGGAAGAATATGTAAGGATCGCTTTCACATTAAGTCAGAACATTTTTTTCTGAATTCATCTACCGAATTTGAATGCATAACCTAATTTCAAGTTGCTATAATTGTCATAAAATGTTAAACGAAACAATATTGGGGATTTTTTACAGTATTTTTAAATTTAGAAATTCCTTATTTTTTACCTTCCGTCACCTTTAGGTAAGGGAGGTATTGTCTTTGGTCAAAAAATTCGGTGGTGAGTTTTTAATGAATAGGCACGTTTTAAGGTCCCTACAATACGATTTTACTGGTTTTACGATGATATCTGTATGTGTGTGTGTGTGTGTGTCCGTGTGTCTGTATGTGTCCGTGTGTCTGTGTGTGTGTGTGTGTGTCCGTGTGTTTGTGTGTGTGTGTGACAATTTTTTCTCCGACGATAACTCCAAAACTACAATTCTAAAAATTATGATTCTTTCGTATTCCTCTTCCTTACAACTCTATGAAGAGCTGATTAGATTTTGGTTATAATTGGTCAACCGGAAGTACCCTTATTTGAAGTTCTTAACAGTTTTTCTTGAAAAATCGCAGTTAAATATCGTTTTCGACATTTTATGTGATTATCAATAGAAAGAATATCTTATTCTCTATACGGTTCGATTATACATTTTCCTTCATATTCAGTAGATATAGAGTTACAGAGAGATTAACTTTCGAAAATCAGTCATGAAAACAACAGATATATTCAAAAAAATCTAATTGACAGATGTCAGTGTCAAGTGCAAAACCAAAGTGGAAAGTATATGATCTGAAAGTGATATAAGTGACAGAGTGTCCCTCGCCAGTGACTTGCATTTGCGGCCTCGCCTCAAGATAGGAACTTATAATGCCAGAAGTACAAGAAAGGCAAAAGAGAAGATGGAAGGACTGTATAGCAGAAGATTTGAGAGAGGAAGAACTGTGTCACGAAGGTGCTTTGGACAGGAATGAATAGAAGAGAAGAGTAAGAAACTGCGACTTCTAATAAAATAGGGAAAAGTTGAAGCAGGAGGAAGTGTTAAGTGCAATACATAATGTACGTTCGTATTCGTATTAAAATTATATTAGATTTTAGAATCTTTTCAAAGGAACTTTCAGTATGGATATGTAAAAATAGTGTGTTCTTGTTACAATTATACAGGATATATAGAATCTTTTTCAAGGAACTTTTGGTATAGGATATGTACAAAATACATCGAATTGACGGAAGGTTTTGTGCTGGCCACAACAGATTTTTTTTATTCTGATCTGATAGAGAATTTAATGCTGAATACAGACCGTTATCATCTTTGAACTGTTATTAATAATAAGCCAAAATATAAGATCTTCACTCTTTCGAATAAACATATGTTCTTCGTTGATTCAATACCTATTATCATTCTCAAGTACAGTAAACTCAATCTTACTAATTAAAAAAAAAAACATTCTATTACGTATAATACACAAATCCATATGTTAAACCGCAATTAATCATTTTATTAAACCCGTAACCGTTACACCATTCTGTGCTACAAGAACTATAAAAGCTAGCTTCTAAAATAAAAGTAAATTGACAATGGATCTCAACCTTTTTATTCTTCTTCTCATCCTGCTTGAAGCTTGAAGCCAGGACACTTGACGCGGGATTCTCGTCTTGCTGTCAACGAATTGTTTGACAATAAGAGCACTTCGTCCTGTACGAGATTTCTTTCAGCAAATAACGTCTTAGATTAAAAGACAAATCAATAGCAAGAAAAGAGTTAAAAAGTAGGAGAATGCTTTTTGAGAGGAGTAACGCATGATGATAATTGGTACGAGAAAATGCTATCTGGTTAAATACACGATTCTTTAAAAAATTTATTAACTATCTTAACCAGTTATTCTTAGCACTTGTAGTTTTGGAAGAAAGACACCCTTAATACCCTCTTTTCGTCGGAGTTTATACTTACTACATACTGTAGTAAAAAGGAACATTCGACCTAAAAAATAAGACCAACCGTGTTCTTATCGCATTCCAAATTTATTCAACTCTTAAATTTTCCGTGAGGACAAGCAGGCGGTCAGGACGTAAAGTTAAAAGTTATTGAAGGAAAGGACATAGGAGGTTCAAAATTTGAGAATGGTGTATATCAATTCAAAAATGTTGTTTGCAAAGGACTGCTAATAAAATAGAGACTGAATTGGATTGTACTTGTAACTAACCAATCCGGGAGAGCCACATCCTAGAGATGCCAGCACTAATGACAGACTTATAGGGAAAACATTATATTTTACGTTTGTGCTAGTTGTATTTTGAGGCTTTGTTTGGAGGATATTTTGTTATTTTTAATTGAAATCAAATATATTTATCATAATGTCAGATATATACATTTATTTAAATGATGCTGTGCGGCCTATGGTCGAAGGAGAAGCAGTATATAAGGGTAAAATAAGATTCAAAATTGAGGTTATCTGCATGTTAACTATTATTTAATTATTTTAGCTGGACATTTTATCTTGTGCGGATATAAGACAGATAAACATAATAATATAGAAATAAATTAACTGTGTGTTCAAACATCTAATTTGAAAGGGGCTAACCACTCAATCGTAATAACACTAAATACAAATGCACATCAAGTTCTTTGTTTTGCACGTCTTCCTCTTGCTCAATTTCTGATATTTTTGTAGTTTCTACTTCTTCCCTGTCTTTCCCATAAACAAATTAAAATAAATATATAATATTAAAGAATAATAGTTACTACTTACAGGTAACGTCTCTCTATTTTTCTTCTCTGTACAGGGGTTTTGTCAAATTTTCTTTGCTGTAATTTTTAGCTTACTATATCATTTTTTTTAAATATTTTTCTTTTATTGACTACAAAAACAATCTAATAATGTTTTGAAGCATAAATTTTTATAAATACTTACATGGAATAAAATCGCTTAGGTAAAAATGTGAACAAACGTTCATGAACGGTGATATGTCCTTTCCGATTTTTAACGCGATTTTCCACTTATTTTTTAATATTTCTCTTTTTGGGAAATAATGAACGGAAATGCCAGCACTTGCATAATTATTGCACTGCGGTACAGAAGAATATCTCTTCGATTTGCTGGTCATTTTTGGTTGTTGTTTACTTATAACCCTGTATGGCAGCACAACGTTTTCCCTACAACTTATATGTTTTATTTTGCCACCAGATGCCAGACACTTTGTTGGCTCTTACTAATTTGCAAAGAAATAAACAAGCAGGTATAAAAACTTATTATTATTGAAAATTATTACCTATTGCATTTCCTTGGATATTAATATGTAGTAAATAAAAGAAAATAAGTTCAAATTTAATTTTACGTAATTTATATTTAACTGAAATACCTATCGAGTTTAGTGTTAAGGACGGGCCAGTACGCTAGGTAAGAAGAAGAAGACACCCTGCAGATCTGGACTTAACTACTATTAGTAGCTTCCACGCCCCTAGCTCATATCTTTCCGTCTACTATACCTATCGCGTTACAAGGTTCTTTGCTAGTGTACAAATAACAGCAGGTTAGAACACGCTGAAATGTCATATTATTTGAAGAACATTGTATTCCAACGAGTATTTATTACAAGTAAATATAAGATAAAATAATGGTAATGAAAAATATTAAGTATGAAAATAAAAGAATAGGAAATTTAGAACGCGAATATTTTTAACAATTGCTGGTTCTGCTTTACAGTGAATAAACGAATGAATAAAAAATAATGAAATTCAGTTCTTTTCTTTAGTTCAGAAATAGACTCAGTTAACTTTGCATAAGTTTCTGTTTATTTTGCTAGTTTTACATAAACTGCTATAATTAAAGAAGAAATAATGGGCCGAATTCAGCATTGTTCTTTAGTGTAGTTATCGTCTTTAGTATCCATGGGAACAGCTTTCATCTTTAAATTGGGTTGTTTTTATTCTTTACAAAAAAAAACTCTGGTATTAGACAAAATTCAACTTAATTCCGTTTTCTCCGTTTATCGCACAACTGTCAGTTGCATGTGTGTTTCCCTTTTTACTCATAGATAGCGCTGTAAGCAAATATGCAATTTATAATAGGGCACCTGCACCGACGTCACAACATGGCGGATGATCAGCTGATCTCGGACAACCAAGCTTCAGTTTAACATTGCATCTTATGCAGAGAATGTGTTTTCTGTACAAGAAATTCAATTTTCCTAAATTTATACATGCTATTTTAAAATGTAATTAGCCATAATTAAAGATAATTTTATGAATTATTTACTAGTAAAACAAAGCAGTCGTATTTTTAAAAATATTAAATTGAAATAAGTAGCTTGTAGAATCAGGTTGTATTACATTCATTTGAGTTTGTATAAGTTTTTTTTTATGTGCATTGTAAAATGTAAACATGAATATTGAAATTAAAATAAATTGAATTATTAGATTTTTTTAATTTATAAAGAAAATTAAATTTGAAATATATATATTTATCTTCGAGTTCATTTTTCTTATTATCATATTATGTATTTTTATTGTATATAAATGAGCTTATTGAGTTTATACGTCAAAAATGTATCTTTGGAAGCCAAAGTACGTTAAATCGATAAATTTAAATCGATACATAATGTGGATCCTTATACATTGACATTTTTTTAACGAGGATTATAAATGCCTTTTAAAAATCAATTTGAAATCAATAATTGATTACCTATCTAATTTTTAAACCTTTGTGAGAAACAGACACAAATATATATTTTTTCTGTTACTAAAAAGAAACGATTCAAAATTTGTCCTTTAAAAAATATTTTTTCATTTTTTTTATACATATTATTAAAGAAAATTACATATATTTAAACATTCATACAATATTGGGTTAGTTTTAATTTAATAACCTGGAACTCATTAAATAATAAGAATGTCCTGACTTATTTTTTATGGAAAACACTCCTCATATACTCTTACACACTCTAATCAGTTTTTCCCAAATAAAACAATAAGTGCCGTAAAAACACAATAAAAGCTTACGTCACGATATTTCTCCGTAAGACACAATGCAAACTGAAGGTTTGGATGTCCAAGATCAGCTGGTGGCCGCCATGTTGAAACGTCACGTGCAGGTGCCCTATTCAAGCAAAAGTTAGTATGAGAAAAATATATAAAAAAGAATATCCTGCACAATCCTAACTGATCCATCCCAATAAATCCAATAGCCGATTTTAGTTTCAACTTATTTACTTATACCAGTAAGTATATTCTTATACTCACCAGGGCTCTAGTTTTATTGTTTTCAACCCAAAATAATGCACCTGACTTTTAAAAAAAGAAAACATGAAAAAACCCGTTAAGTTTTTAGTTGCAGAATGATGGTGTTTTTCGCACTAGACGTGTGATGCCATGTGCGAAAAACACGATTTTGCAACGTATTATTCACTACGTTTTATTTTTTCTAATTTAAATTTAACAAGAAATAAATAATGAATTAGAGTTGGAAGACACCAGAATACCCCACTCAACATAACCTAACCATAAATTTATTGCATCTACTTTTGCTACTTCCTACTTAAAGTAGAGCTACCTAAAACTCATTGTTGTTATCATAAACATGATCTACGTATTTCATTCATTTTAATTAATTTCTGTAATATATAATTCTACCTATAAGCGCATAAATCTCCGCTACACCGGATGATTATGTGGAACAAGTTTACGAGTATCAGTTTCGTTTCATATACATATTTTAATTTACTGTTGTCCAAACATGACTTGTCCCATAATGAATTCACTGCTGCGAACAGTGCAATACATATAAAGAATCAATATCCATTAACTAATTACACTACATGTCATTCTAACTTTGAACTTTTGTGGAATTAATATTCAACACTGAAAGTTTAGCTGAAAGCATAGAACTATAACAATTCATAATTAATATCGTACTTGGAATTCTGTCTCGGCAAGATGATTTCTATTGAAGTATTCTATTATATTTTATTTATTTGGTTTTTCATTTTGTTTAAACCAGGTGTAGTTTTAAATAATTCATACAAATTTTAAATTTTGCATGTGTGACGAATATTTCCCCAATGACATTTACAAGAGTTTACAGCGCTATCTATGAGTTAACAGGGAAACACACTTGCAACTGACAGTTGTTGTGTGATAGACGAGGAAAGGAAAATTATGTTAATATTTTAAAAACATTGGGTGAGATTCAGTGGGTTGTATTAGCGTGTTTTAAGCTAAAACAGTTCTTTGTCAAAAATATTTTGGCAACTTTGTAATACCTGTCAGAAAAAAGTGAGAGACCAAAGGATCAAATAAAGAAAAAAATATTATTAATAGAAGTAAGAAAGCCATACAATTACGATAAAAAAGGACAAATATCAAAACTGATCAAAACGGGAATTGAGATATTTTAAAATTCATTATCATTCAGGTATGAAATTTGACACATAAAATTTGACATATTTCTAACCTAATGTTGCTATTTTTTTTTTGCAAGTTTCCTTTTACACCTTCCAATTACAATTATACTTCTTCATTTGAATAAAGGATATCTGTATTACTTTTCCCTGCGGTAAAATTTCTATATCACAATTGAATCTCATTGATAGATTTGGGAAATATTACAATGTTGCCATATACTTAATACAAGCTTTAATACAGACTTTAGGTCTGTTCGTTTGTATTACACTAACTTGTACAAAATGTACCGAGAATACGTCACTGTGTAGTTTAGTGCAACGTAGTACAGACTTGTTTTCGAAATTCAAACGAACACTAATTAGACAAGTTAGTGCAGATTGTAGGTTAACTAGCATTTATGAATATAATGTATAATGATTTTTCCATTTAGTTAAAATTTATTGCAATTCTTTCAATATGAAAAATCCATTATGGCTTATTTTTTGTACTAAATGTGAATTACACATATCTATATCGATTTTAATAGTTTTCAGTTAAATTAAAACTTTTTTTTAATAAATATTTTGTATGCAGTGATATATTACTTATTTTTACATTTCATTTATTTGGTATTCTTAAAACACATTTCCTTTGATTCATTTTTAGAATATAGAATAAGATTTTGCAGATTAATGAAAAAATTATAGTTATAAGTATACACGACAACTTATGTGACAAATTGTGACATCGTTGTAAACACTGCGCACTGCACTAAGTGTACTAGCTCGGGAGGTAGTACAGTTAAGACAAGTTAGTGCAACATACACGACTACAAACGAACACAGTGCAGACAACTTCGAACACACAAACGAACATATTTTTCAAAAAATTACAAGTTAGTGCAGCTAGAACCATACAAACGAACAGACCTTTTAATACAACCCACTGAATTCCACCCATTGATGCCAGACTTTTATTGCAAACTGTGTCAGGTTTAATTTAATTTGCATGCTAATTTGTAAATACAGGGTGTAAACGAAATAAGTACATTAAATTTAACCAGTAATGTCATTCGCTGGTTCGCTGTGTAGACAGGGGGGTGGGGTTATTTTGGAAGACAAATATTTGGATTTTTAATTATTTAATAAAAATTAAAAAATGTTCACCTACAACTCTACAATTTCATATAACTGATATAATTTAATTACCTTATGTATAAAATATAATACATTTCAAACATTTCATGCAATGGATCTTCATGTTGTATGTAAATCGCATGAATAATTGCTTGTTTGGCGTTGCAGATTCAGATGCAATTCAAATGCAAAACAAGGACGCACAGCTCTTTCATAGTTGTGTTTTTAAACATGTAAGTGTTCTAATACATATTTACACACCAAGTGAGCTAAGGTAATGTTTATCCATGAGTTAAATTCTTCGAGTGAATAAACATTCTCAGCTCACGTGGTTTGTACAATATTTTATTCAATTTTGATGAAATAATAATAAAAACCATTATAATATTTAATTTTGACAAAATAAAAAATTGATCAGTTAGTAGGCTAAGCATGACAATCGTCGCTGATAGACGTCAAGTCACATATTTAAAAAGCTTCATTGTCTTTCATTTATGTCGTAAAAATAATGAAAAGGGCTGATAATGTCTGATAAATTATGAGGTAAGTGTTATTTTCGTTCTTGATGTTATTTTTAAATGCATTTTTTGTTGCAGAGTGCCAGAGTGAGTTAAAATTTTGTGAGAATGATTTTAAAAAATTTTTAATTCACATGTGAAAAAAGTGTTACTTATAGTTGTTGCTATGGAGTTAATAATGACAGTTTAAAACGTCAAAATTTAATAAAATTACATAAATAATCAACTGTTTTGTACAAGATACAATAGAACTATAAAATGATGTCTTAAATATTTTACAAAAAAAAAAAAAACTAAGTGAAGGGTAATAATTAATATTTTATTTTTAAATTTTTATATTGATTTTCATGACTGCTTGTATCTATTTTTAAAAATGTAATTAGTTTTTTGTTACTTTTTCGGAATAAAGTTTTTATTATTATTATTATTATTATTATTATTATTATTATTATTATTATTATTATTATTTTCTGGCTATGCCACTGCAGGTTTTAACTAAAACGGTGTTTTAAAAAATGTCTAATGTCATTATTTAATAACAAACATAAATAATATCAAATTTATCAAAATATGTTTTTAAAGCAGAACATAGTTTGTATTCAAACAAATGTTTTTTAAAAAATCGTTCTTAACACAAAAGGGTGAAAGTAAACATTGAAATTTAAATTTGACATTTCTTAAAACAGCATTTTAGTTAAAACAAGGCTTGTGCTATCAACCAATATCTCTTAACTTTTTTTTGTAAATCTTCTAGATATTGTGTTATCTTCAAAGTTTAGTATCAAATTTCATTACCTGCCTAAAATACTAAAAAAAAAAAATACGAGTATATTCCTAATTTTTATTATTTAGTTATATATTTTATTCATTAGAAAATATTTTTAAATGTTAAATTTAACAACAATTAACCTCATATAACAGGCGCAAGAATTTTATGGCCTACTGGTGTACAGAACGTAAATCCGCCGTTGACCGCTATTATCGGAATCTGCGATAAAACAACAAATAGCTAAAATTTATTGCAAACACTCGTACAGTGTTACGATGTTTTGTAAAATAGATGGATTTGTTGAAAAACATTATTATTCCAAAAATGGTTGATTTTGACAATAAAGTTGAAACGTACAATAAAAGCTGTTTCATACAAAAAATGCCTATCATTACAAAAAATAATAATTCCTACAAATAAATTGAAACATAGAATTTACACAAAAAAAATCTGCAACAAGGAAGGATTAAGTTAGTTTTGTATAAAATATTTTCTGTACATTTCAGCAATATTATATAAATCACTCTTTTTTATACCTACGGAGAAAATTTTCATTGTAGGTTATCATTATTTTGAACAACTATGTACTACGATTTAATATTTTTTATACAAATAATTACCTATTTCCCATTGAATGCAAACATCTTTCTGTTTTGTACACATTATAACCCAAGAGTACAGCCAAAATAAATTGGCACACTCACAGTCAGAATTGAGTATTTAATAAACCGTAATAATATATTTATTTAATTTATTAATGTCATGATTATTTCAAAAATATTTAGAACATGAAAATTAAATTTGTCTACAATAAATTATAATATATTTATTAACCGCGCTTTCCATTTGTGCATGTTTAAAGCTAGAAATAAATGTACTAATTTGACATTGATGTGAACTGAACGTCAATGCCGGATTTACGCGGTTGTGGAGTTCCGCAGGGACCTCTTTAGGACCCAGTTCTGTTCTTACAGCCTAGGGCCCATAAAAACTTAATCCAGAACTGCTGAACGTCAAGGTTACAAAAGGATCATTATGTTTAACTTATTCTTTACATTTTAATATTTACTTAAAATTGATTATTTTTTTGTCAAAAGAATAATCAAATACGTCATATAAAGACAGTTAAATAGTTTTTTCTAGAGAGAAAAAATCCCTATCTAAACCAACGCTACTTTTTTTACATGAAATGAAGTATAGTCAAGAAAATGAGACAGAACAAAAATAATAAACGTCAAATTGACTCGCGAATATCGCCAGAATCAAGCTATCGTGCACAAACATATACTCTTCTGAGTGATAAGCTATTAGAATGTCATTAAAACTGTTGATTTTTGACACTGACATGTGTCATTTACAAACTATGTTATAAACATTGGAATTTGTCAACTGGTTTCCTTAGTGCCTTAGCCTCTGCGATTAGATTACTCTATAAATTATAGTGTCTTTATCTCTAAATCTGTACAAGATATAATAAAAATTTTAAGTGTATTAGATGGAAAATTTTATGTTCTTCAATATTTAATAAAAAAAAAACTCCCAAAAAATTATGTTTAGAAGAATTTTTCTAAGAAACTACTACTTCTGGTTGTCCAATTGTTACCAAAACCTTTTCAGCTCTACCCAGAAATGTCATATTGAGGAAACTGCAGTTATAGTAATTAACGTATCAAGGGTGTTATAAGGACAATAACGCCTGAGGTTAACAGTGTACTCTCCGAGGGCGTCTGTCGAAGGGGTTATTGTCCGTTTAACACCCGTGGTGCGTTCAACGTTTAACGTCCGACCGATATATTATTTTAATAAAGATTTTTATCGATTTATGTCTTGTCATTGTGATTTGTGTTAAAGATATTAATCTACTTACTTAAACGCTGTAATAGGAAACGCGATATTTTTATTTGTTTACAATACCGATTTCATAGCAACAATTTTATAACACCCTAGGGTGTTATTTGGTATATAACAACCCTGAAAGCAGGGTTGTTATGATAAAATACGAGGGGAGTTTTTTATGTTATCTACCTAGCTATGAAAACAATATGCTATCGCGACAATTTTCTTATGTTAAGTTACTGTGACTTTTTCATGTCTACAAAGACACAATTAAGAACTTGAAACCGGCTATACGCGAAAATAAGACCCCACAATTATGCTCAGAAAATGCTGCTTCTGCACAACAACTGCAGGGTGCATAAAGCACGAATTGTTCAAGCAGTAGTCAGTGAATGCGGCTTTGACGAATTACAACATCCACCTTACAGTCCTGACCACGCCCGACTATTATTTCTTTGCAAAACTCAAAAACATTTGAGAAAGAGTCGCTTTTTATCGAATGATGACTTGGAAAACGCAGTGGAGTCGTATTTTGCAGAATTACCAAAAGATTTTTTTTTGCAGGCGTAGCTTTATTAGACAAACGTTGGAATAAGTGTGTTAGTGTTAACGGTTCTTACGTTGAAAAATAAAATTTTATTTGTTCTCTAACTCGGTGTTTTCATAGCTAGGTAGATAACATAAAAAACTCCCCTCGTAACATACCAGTAGGACGTTAAATATTTTTTAAGTCTTATAGTTTTTGAGGAATCGTGTCTACAACATCCATACATACACACACACATACACACATACATACATCCACACCCACACACACAGACATCATTTTAAAAATGTTATAATCGGATTCTAGGGATCTTAAATCGTGCTTATTCAATTAAATCTGGATATACGAATTTTAGCATGAATCCAATACCTCTCTTAGCGAGAAGTAAAAAATAGTACAGTACCAGTTTTCGGTGGAATGAGATTAAAGATTTAGTTTTGTTACAACGAAGAATAGAAGTTTCAATAATTGCAAATGAACTAAATAAAATATTATATGTTGTGCAATTTTTATCCTTCATTGCTAGATTGTATAAAAATCTTCCCTTAATAATGATATAATTGATACACCATCAGTGAGTTAATAATAAACCAGGATGATATTCTAAAGCACTGTCATTGTCTTCTTACCATTTTTTTCTCTGACCCTTGCTCTGCTCCTGCCCCCCTTGAAGAAAAAACAGCTTGTCTTGTTCCTTAGGTAGCACAGCAGCCCTTGAATGAGACACATTACTGTGTTGGGCACCTATTTTCCTCAAACAACAACAACTAACAACACTACAACACTGGGCGCTCGAACACTGCGCTCTTCAACGGCTTAACTCTTAACTGTATCACAACACCTCGACCGCAAAAGTGGAAGAGAATTACTAAGCAACAAGCAGCAAGACATGCAAGAAAGGAGCTACTTCAAAGTGGGAGAATAGAAATCGGGAGATTGTTAAGGGTGCGTTTCGAATAGAGTATTTAAAGATTTATCATTTAAAGCCTATTGAAAAAACACAGAATATTGTGTTATACATCAAAATTCATGATTTTTATTGGGCTATTAATTAAAACTATTTTAAATAAATTTAAAAATTTATTACAAAATATAAAAAAAATATTTCTTTAATTTGCCTTCTCCTTATAACAAAAATACTTTTACGTGATAGCTATTATTATAGACTTACTAAATAAATCTTTGTTTTTGCAAATATTGCTCTAAATTTGTCTAAAATGGTTTATTTCGTTCGAGGTGCAAAATAGAATAATTTTTAATATTTTACAGTTTTGTCACTGTGCGTAGTGCAAGCTTTTCCCGTGGGATGGCAGCACATTTAAGTGGCCGGTAACACAGAATATGAAAAATAGCGCGCACAATTACTCATACAATGAATAGAGTGATTTGATTGGTAAATATTATAAATTTTGTACCATAATTGCATTTTTTCTATCTGACAACAATTAATTGACATTTTGAATCCCAAAATCACATTATTTTTCACAGTATTGAATTTATTCGACACTTTTTCGAATTTCTATTTTCGCACTTCGATTAGAAAACTCTATTTTCTAAATTTTAACGCGTGCGAAAAAAAATATGTCTTATATAACTTGTTCTTTAATATACCCACTATTATATGCTTTGTCAAAAAGTATAAATGGTGGATTACGGCTCAATCGAATTAAAGGGAAATAGTACAAAAATACGAATGTATATGCTGAATAACGAATATTAATAAAAAAATGAAATGGTATAATGGAGATATTTCGGAAATAAAGGGTTTTTTGTTATAGCGCTTCGACACTAATATGAAAATATTTTGATTGGCGACCGAGAAACCGCCTATACATGCATTACAAATAGCGTGTTAGGGGGTGGGGATTACTACCAATGGAAGTTAAGAAATTCAAATTCGAAAGGAGGGGCTAACATTCCTGTACTACAGTTTCCAAACAGTTTTTATTTTAACATAAATTTCTTGCATTAAACTTAATAATTTAAATAAAAATAAATTTCATTTATTTTTATGTAAATATAACTTAAAATAGCATATATTTCAAGAACATTTAGGTCCATGATGAAAACAGTTTGATATAAAAATACATAAATGTGACGTCACGTCAATCTTTTCAAAATTCGGGAGACTATAACTCGCTTATTAATACGAATTTTTTTACCGGATTTTCATCAATAGTCTTAGTTTTCCTAATATTTTCAGATGAAATTATAAAAAAAAATGGTGTAATCCCCCATTGTCGTACGCGATTTTATAAAGTATTTAATGTATTTCATGTAGTCAATAATGTTTTAATTTTTCATATATTTTTAGTACTAAATCGATTTTTCTTCCTTCAAATTTTGAAAACCAATGTACCTACTACCTATGTATATTATTTACATGAATTGTTATAATATAACAATAATGTTAAGGAAAAAAGCCTCGTGTTTATAAGAGGTAATTATCTGTCTACTACCTAAACACCCCCCCCCCCCCCCCTCCTTCCGCCCCATCGCGCGGTGCCTTTACTCCCCTTTCGAAATATTGCTGTTCCCGTCTGGCTTCGCTTGGATTGTTGATTTCATTCTGCGTACAGCTCAACCTCAACCGATCTTGGGTGACAGTCCTCGCTGGTGTAACTATCATTGTTTTAGCTCTGTCAATCGTTTATGGATTATTTTAGAGAAAAATACTTCAAATAAAAGATGCATAAAATTAATTTTTGTATACTGTTATTTGAAGTATTTTTCTCGAAAATAACCCAGAAACGATTGACAGAGCTAAAACAACAATAATAATAATAACTTACCCAACAGTTATCCAATTACAGGGTAAACAATGCTAGTCACACCCCCGAGGACTGTCACGTTAGACTGGTTGGGCTGTACGTTGAACATTATGTAACATTAATGTATATATGCCATTATTTTTCGTACTGCTGAGTTTATTTTTTACTTTTTAAATCTTCACTTCTGGTTCTAATACAAAAACCCAATAATTTTGAAAGTAGCTAAGCTACTGTATTCTGCCGTATCATAATGCCATAATAAACCTCATTTTGAGTACTTTAATGGCATGAATAAAAGAACTGAATACTAAACCACGCCTCATCGTGATTTAATTGGTCCGCCACACTTCGGGACTTTAATGTTTTTGACACGGTCCCGCGGTCGGGACTCTAGCCACGTCTAATATTTAATTTATATCAAATCATTTGTTTTAAATAAATAATAGTAGACTCATACGAGTATCACAATAAATATAATATTATAATATATACATATAATAAAACGTGGATCTCAATAGAAAATCAACTCTACTATTTTTTAATATAAATAAATCAAAATCTAAAAACATAAAATACGAAGTACTTAATATATTATTGTTTATAATATTAGTTTTCAACTTTGACTGTGCCATTATTTCGCATTATGTCATTATGAAAAATAAAGATTATTGATTTTTTTATAGGAATACATTAATACTTTTTTTTATATATTTTACAGATAAATTTAAAAATCTTTTTTTTTGTAAATCCCGAAGCCTAAAATAAACACAATTCCTTTGTTACACAGTTCATAATTCAAATAAATGTAACTGACAGGTAAACATCACTGTCAAAAAAATAATGCTTCAAATTAATAATAGTGACATTTTAAAAAGAAAATAGTAAATAAAGCAATATTTATATGCAATGTAAGTATTTAAATTAATAAAAATTAAATAGCGGGAGGTTTTGTGTTGGCCACATCAGATTTTCTCTTTTTTTAAACATAATTTGTTTTTAAATTTTAAGTTATCGACTGCTTCTTCAAATCCAATACTTTCCTTAGCCAATGAATAAAGACATTTAATTTCAATTATTATTGTCGTGTCATCAATTATGCCTGTATACAGTAATGGTCCATATAAAATTATTATTTTTGTTTTTAATTAAATGATATTGAAAATTGTACCGTCAGGAGAAGCACCAAGATAACATTAATGTTCATTAATGAACAACCTAGATTTTTAACTTGAATGTTACCATATTGTTTTTCAAATTTACGAATTGCTGTTATTTCATATCTTTTGTCAAATTTCATGGCTTCAGTTCCTTCAACGTGGCGAACTTTTAAAATTTGTTTCACCAATGAATTACATTGTGTATACTCTTTTCTTTTTATAATTACACCAAAATTAGATGCAGTTATTTTATTTTGTTTGTAATATAAGTATTCAGGATTATCAAACTGTCCAACTGTTCGCTGAGCATTTGATAATCTTTCTTCATTAGTAATTTACATTTATAAAAACAACATTAAAATTTTTAAAAATAATTTTAAAAACTATATATTTCCTTTTAGCTCCTCGAGTTTTCTTTTATACTCTGATTGAATTGTTTCTAACAAAGAAATTGTAAATTCGAGCAGCATACAAATGTTGAGACCGCTTGTATAAGAATAATTTGTTGCACCCTTCTATTTTCTCCCTCAAATATTTTGCGCTAGACATGCGCGCGTCCCAAAGTTTAAATTATTAGCTAAGACCCAAACCTGCAGACACAGAGCCACCTGTGAAACACTTTTGTATTTAAGAAATAGTTCCTAATTAAACCAGCATCACCTCATGGCGCTGTTTTTTCAACGCACCCTTAATGAAATAATTAATAAAGGAGAGATATCTTTTTTAATGAATTGAAGCCTACATGGTGGTCTATGAAGTTATTCATACAGGTTTCTTAAAAGTAACGATCGCGTTTTCGGCATTTCATTCAGGGGTCTAAAGAAATCGAAAGCAAAAAAATTAAAATTTGCTGATTTTCCTTGGGTAACGAAGTTATTGATAAAAAATCTGTTGTGGCCAGCACAAGACCTTCCGTCAATTCGATGTATTTTGTACAAATCCCATACCAAAAGGTCCTTGGAACAGATTCTATATAATATCATGTAAAATCGAACACGAACACATACTATTTTTTACAAATTCCATACCAAAAGTTCATTTGAAAAGGTTCCATAAATCCAATAAAATTATAACATAAACTACACTAAGTAATGTCCTTCCATCTTCTCTTTGGCCTTTCCCTGCGTGTCACTTACGAGCAACACTATGACATACCAATTTTAGATCCTATACTTTTTTCCATATTTGGTTTTGCACTTGCAACTGACATCTGTCAATTAAATTTTTTTGAATAATTATGTCAGCTGTTTCCATGATAAATGGCAATGCTGACTAATTTTTCAAAAATTAATTTCTTTATAATGCTTTAACTCTACATCTATTGAATATGAAGGAAAATGAATAATCAAACCATATAGAAAAGAGTATTTTCTTTAATAAATATAATAACAAAATGTCAAAAAATAATATTTAACTGCGTTTTTTTAAGAAAAACTGTTAAAATCTTCAAATAAGGGTACTTCCGGTGGATCAATTATAACCAAAATCTAATCAACTCTTCATATGAATGTACAGAAGAGGAATACGAAAGAATTATAATTTTTAGAATTATAGTATTGGAGTTATCGTCGGAGAAAAATTTGTCACACACGGACACACATACACACACACGGACACACACACACACACACACACACACACACACACACACACATACATACAGACATCATCTTAAAAATAGTAAATTCGTATTGTAGGGACCCTAAAACGTGCTTATTCATTAAAAACTCACCACCGAATTTTTTGACCAAAGACAATACCTTCCTTACCTAAAGGTGACGGAAGGTAAAAATCTGTTGTGGCCAGCACAAGACCTTCCGTCAATTCGATGTATTTTGTACAAATCCCATACCAAAAGGACCGTGGAGCAGTTTCTATATAATATCATGTAAAATCGAACACGAACACGTTTCATTTGAAAAGGTTCTATAAATCCAATAAAATTATGACATAAACATACACTAAGTAAAATGCACTTGACATTTCCTTCTTTATGCTTCAGCTTTCCCCTATTTTATTAGGGGTCGCTGGTTCCTCTTCTCTTCCACTCATTCCTGTCCAACGCATCTTCTTCACACAGTCCTTCCTTTCTCAAGTCTTCTGCGATACAGTCCTTCCATCTTCTCTTTGGCCTTTCTCTGCAAGTCACTTGCAAGGAACACTATGACATTTCAATTTTAGATCCTATACTTTCCATATTTGGTTTTGCACTTGCAACTGACATCTGTCAATTAAATTTTTTTGAATATCTCAGCTGTTTCCATGATAAATAGCAAAGCTGACTAATTTTTGAAAATTAATTTCTTTATAACGCTTTAAATCTACATGTATTGAATATGAA
Organism: Ophonus ardosiacus; assembly: GCA_943142095.1. Lineage (NCBI taxonomy): Eukaryota > Metazoa > Arthropoda > Insecta > Coleoptera > Carabidae > Ophonus > Ophonus ardosiacus. The sequence continues at coordinate 44,723,590 of OW964829.1, read as the reverse complement.
GGAAAATGAATAATCAAACCATATAGAGAAGAGTATTTTTTAATAAATATAATAACAAAATATCAAAAAATAATATTTAACTGCGTTTTTTTAAGAAAAACTGTTAAAAACTTGAAAAAAGGGTACCAAAATCAAATGAACTATTCATATGGATGTACAGAAGAGGAATACGAAAAAATTATAATTTTTAGAATTGTAGTATTGGAGTTATCGTCGGAGAAAAATGTGTCACACACGGACACACATATACACACACGGACACACACACACACACACACACACACACACACACACACACATATGCAGACATCATCTTAAAAATAGTAAATTCGTATTGTAGGGACCCTAAAACGTGCTTATTCATTAAAAACTCACCACCGAATTTTTTGACCAAAGACCAATACCTTCCTTACCTAAATGTGACGGAAGGTAAAAACAAATTTTAAGATTTAAACTTCATTAAGTACGAACGTGTGCAAAGATGCAAAAGAACACGAAATATTTAACAGAACTAAGTATGTCTACAAAGTTTTATGTTGATCAGATATTTAAAAGTGGAACAAAATTGGATTATCCTAACAAACAAGTAAACTATAAGTTTATATAAAAAAAAACTTTGGCCCAGTCCGGCTCGTCACCCGGCTTAATTTCAAGTTGATTGTCAAGTCGGGCCAAAGCTACTTTTTACCTCTCGCTTGAAATCATGCTAAAAATCGCATATCCAGATTTTAGTAGATAATCACGTTTTAAGGTCCCTATAATGCAATTATAATATTTTTACGACGATGTCCGTGTGTGTGTGGATGTTGGAACCACGGTTTCTCAAATACTATAAGACTTAAAAAATATTTAACTGCAGTTTCCTCAATCTGACATACCTGGGAAGAGCTGATTAGATTCTAACTAATATGTCCGGAATCATGTCTGGTTTTAGGAGCCTAAAACTCTCAACAACGCAAAATAGGTGTAAATTAATAAAAATAATTGGCCAGACGAGTGAAAATGTACCCGCTACGGTCGTTCGTATTGACCTAGTATTCGACGGAATATTTTCCACATTTTTTTTTAAGATATAAGAGGGTTGTATCTTATTCTATTCTATGACCTTTCGTTGGGAATATATTTTGCAGATCTCCATAATCCTTGAAAATCTAAATATATACAGAATGTTGTCACCTAAATAACTTTACAAAGGATTTCTTGTCGTTTCAATTTTTCTTATTTCATTTCACCCGATTTTTTCATACGAATATATCGAGATGTAACGGAAAATGTGAATATGGTAATAATAATTCCTATAGCAATACGTTTTCTAAAGAAAAATGTCAATGGCGTAAAAAAAAATTCTATAAAAAGCGCAGGAAAATACTTAGTGACAAATTTGTTCACAAACAAATAAATGAAACACTTACTATGGCAACGATTAAACAAGAGTGCAAAACAATGTGAATTAATGGTAACAATAAAAGCAAATTGTTGTTATTTACAACTACAATCAAGAATCTGTTTGTGTACTAACAATACAGATTAACAGAGTGATTTAATATGAGAGACGACTGTGTTTTAAACGGAATCTGCACAACACAGCCGTGGATTGTTTTAAATGGAAGGAATAATGAACGCGTGAACTAGGATTATCAAGATTATAGCGCTTTGTTCCAAGACTTTTTTTTACTATAAAGTAGACAATTGTGAATGATAGAATCGAACTTTTATTATTTTATTCAATTTTGACGTTTTAAACTGTCATTATTAACTTCATAGCATCAACTACAAGTAACACTTTTTTCACAAGTGAATTAAAAAATTTTAAATCACTCTCACAAAATTTTAACTCACTCTGCAACGAAAAATACATTTAAAAATAACATCAAGAACGAAAATAACACTCACCACATTATGTATCAGTTATTATCAGGCCTTTTCATTATTTTTCACGGAATAAATGACGGACAATAAAGCATTTTAACTTGACGTCTGTCAACGATTGTCATGCTCAGCCTACTAACTGATCAGTTTTTTGTTTTGTCAAAATTAAATATTATACTTACTTGCTTACTTAATCCTGCACCTTTCTACCCTCACGGGTGTAAGGCGTTCCCCCGGCTTACGGGTGAGGGGGTTGAGTTCTGGTTCGTTGGTCTTCTCCATATTTCTTTCCACTCTGCTCTATCTTGTGTTGCTGTCTTCGTTTCTTCCCAAGTTAAACCTCTTCTTTGCGCTGCCTCCTTTACTTCTTCCAGCCACGTTCTTCTTGGTCGTCCTCGTGGTTTCTTTCTTCCAATTTTTGCTTCAAACACTTTTTTAACTATTTTCTCCTCTCCCATCCTTTCTACATGCCCATACCATCTCATCTGTCCTTCTGCTCTCTTATCTTCTATTGCTTTTACTTTTAAGTTTTGTCTGTAGGTTGTGTTTTCAATTCTGTCCAGTCTTGTTTTCCCCTCTATTTTTCTCAAGAATCTCATTTCGATAGCCGTAATTTTTTCTTTTTGCCTTTGCGTTAATGTCCATGTTTCAGCTCCGTGTATGAGTATAGGTGTCACTACTTTCTTAAATATTTGTACTCTGGTCTCTTTCGGTATTTCTTTCTTTCCTAAGAAGCTGTGTTTGATGCTATTGAATATTTTGCCTCCTGTTGTTCTTCTTTCTTTTATTTCTTCATCAAATCTTCCATCTTCTGAGATCATTGACCCCAGGTATTTAAATTTTTGGACTTGCTGTAGATTTTCATTTTTTAGTTGTATCGTGTGATATTAAATATTATAATGGTTTTTATTATTATTTCGTCAAAATTGAATAAAATATTGTACAAACCACGTGAGCTAAGAATGTTTATTCACTCGAAGAATTTAACTCACTCGCCCTTACGGACTCGTGAGCTAAACTTTCTTCTCATGAATAAACATTACCTTAGCTCACTTGGTGTGTAAATATCTATAATTGGTTATTGTTATTGGGATCGCGTGGTCGTGTGCGTTTAGTGTGGTTGCCAATCTAGTGACCCGGGAGACCATTTTTTGTTTTATATATTGTTTTCCTAGTTGACTTGTTATACAAACTTTTTAGTACTTAATTGGAGCTCTAACAGATTTTTGAGGAAAAACAATAAAACATAATCCAAAATTTCGTATTATAGACTTTTCTATTTATTGGACAACAAATTAGTGGGTCTATTCAGAACTCAATATTTGTGTTGGCGTTATGGTCTTTATGGTTGTTATGTACTGTAAAGATTGTTAAAATCAAATTTGGTATTCTCAGTACTGAAGGTGGTTACCGTCAACAATTGTTACGTGTTTTGACAGTCTTTATCATAACGACTGCTAAAACTATGTATTTATGGTTATCACGTTGTTATTTCTAATATTTGACATGTGACAGATTATTACATCAATATTAGCAGGATGCAGTTGATTATTCGCATGGATCCTGCTTCGACTTAAATAATGATAATAAGAACGATAAAAACCGTCGTGGACGAAAGTTACTTTTGACGTAAATACATATTTCTTTGAAAATATTATATTCTGTGGTAGGTATTCGTGAAAACCTAGTTCTTTATTCTGGTGCTAATGTGTGTTTTTTCTTCAATCAAAATTTAAAAAAAAATCTTTCCATAACTTTTCAGTCACGTTGGGATCAGTGGTAGGAATTAACATACTCGTTCTAAATAATTTAGAAGTTTTCAAATATGACACAAATGTCATATTCTTCTTTAGTTGTTTTGGCAGAATGTTTACATTTTAAATAAAATTGGCAACACATTATTAAAAGAATAAAGCGTTGACATATAAGGTTAGGTTAAGTTCATATATGCATAATGAAGTTAGCTATTGTCAAATAATCTGGTTAATTCACAAGTATTATTTTGTAAAGATTGTCAATAATACCGACGTAGGTTCTGAATTGACAAATTCAAAAGATTGTTACAAATGTCTTTATGATAACAATCTTTATATCCGTAACAACCTTTATGACTGTGTTTCTCTGAATAGGCCACTAGATTTTATTTACAAACGATCAACCGGAAGTGATACTTTACTTAAAGCTCACTGCTATTTTAAACATGGACTTGACGGGAGGTCATGTGTTGGCCACATCAGATTTTTTTACCTCCCGCTACCCTTGGTAAGGGAGGTATAGGTATCGTGCTAAAAATCTAATATCGAGATTTTAGTAAATGACTACGTATTAAGGTCCCTAGAATCCATTTTTAACATTTTCACGATGATGTCTGTATGTATGTGTGTGTGTGTGTGTGTGTGTCTGTGTGTGTGTGTGTATGTGTACGAATTTTGTTTGCACTCTAACTCAAATACTATCATTCAGAAAATTCTGAAACCTTGTATTTTTACCCTATTCTAATAGGAATAGAAGCCATTAGATTTTGGTGTAAATCGGATAAACGGAAATGGTACTTTACTTGAAGCTCATAATGGTTTTTCTTCAAAAAATACCATTAAATGCCATATTTTCGAATTTTCTGTCTTATGAAAATTAAAGATTATTGAATTTTCTACAGGAATACATTACTTTTTCTATATATTTTACAGATAATTTTAAAAATAATTTTTTCTATTAGTCCCGAAGCCTAAGATAAACACAATTCCTTCGTTACACATTTCATATTTCAAATGTAACTGACAGTAAATGTCACTGTCAAAAAACTAATCACTTCAAATTAATAATAGTGACATTTTAAAAAGAAAATAGTAAATAAATCAATAGTTTTATGCAATGGTACAGTTTGCAGCGTTAGTAAACACGTAGGTAGGTATGTATTTAAATTAATGAAAATTAAATAGCGGAAGGTTTTGTGTTAGCCACATCAGATTTTTTTTTTGTTTTGTAGCTACGCATTTGTTGACAGTGTAAACTTCTGTCTTTTTCTTTATACTTTGTCTTTTCAGTGTTGAAAATAAATTCCGTAAAATTTGTCTTAATCTTCTACATCATTTTTCAAGTAATGGTAAGCAGACTGTCAACTTGAAAAATGATTCTTACCACGCTGTTACAACCCTAACCTCAAATAAATTCCTCAAATATAATAAAACGTGCTTTGTACACTTTATTGGTAAACTTCCAATATCTGAAACAAACTTCGTTGTCATTAAATTCACGATTAGATTGCGAGGCATTAAAGTCGGATTAGTTTTTAACGGCTTTCACAGAAATATTTTATATTTACGGTCATTCGTAGTGGATGGGAAAAGTTATTTTAAAAAGTGGAATAAAATGAATACATATTTACAACTAAAAATAAAATGGAAATGAAGTTTAATTATGTACTTTTATTATTTTTATATGTTTCGTTGTATTATTTTTTCGGCGAGGAAAATAGGACAACTGTTTTTAATTTATGTTCAAATATAATTTTATGTTTACTAATTTAGTTCATAATTATTATTTTTTCTTTATTCTGAGTTATAATTTTTCTTTTTTTTCTTTTTAGGTACAGAATTTCATCGTTCCTACAAACAGCCCGTTTCCAATGAAGGTAATTTATATTTAATTTATTACATTTTATGTCTTTATTACTCTCATTGTATTTATTCATAATTCAGAGCTTATTGCATTTTTTTACCTTCCGTCACCTTTAGGTAAGGAAGGTATTGTCTTTGGTCAAAAAATTCGGTGGTGAGTTTTTAATGAATAAGCTCGTTTTAGGGTCCCTACAATACAAATTTACTATTTTTAAGATGATGTGTGTATGTATGTATTTGTGTGTGTGTGTGTGTATGTGTGTGTGTGTATGTGTCCGTGTGTGTGTGTATGTGTGTGTGTGTGTGTGTGTGTGTGTGTGTGTGTGTGTGTGTGTGTGTGACAAATTTTTCTCCGACGATAACTCCAATACTACAATTCTAAAAATTATAATTCTTTCGTATTCCTCTTCTGTACATCCATATGAAGAGTTGATTAGATTTTGGTTATAATCGATCCACCGGAAGTACCCTTTTTTGAAGTTTTTAACAGTTTTTCTTAAAAAAAACGCAGTTAAATATTATTTTTTGACATTTTGTTATTATATATATTAAAGAAAAGACTCTTCTCAATACGGTTTAATTATACATTTTCCTTCATATTCAATAGATGTAAATTTAAAGCATTACAAAGAAATTAATTTTCAAAAATTAGTCAGCTTTGCAATTTATCATGGAAACAGCTGACATAATTATTCAAAAAAAATTAATTGACAGATGTCAGTTGCAAGTGCAAAACCAAATATGGAAAGTATAGGATCTAAAATTGGTATGTCATATTGTTACTCGCAAGTGACATGCAGAGAAATGCCAAAGAGAAAATGGAAGGACATTACTTAGTGTAGTTTATGTTATAATTTTATTGGATTTAAAGAATCTTTTCAAATGAACTTTTAGTATGGAATTTGTAAAAAATAGTATGTGTTCGTGTTCGATTTTACATGATATTATATAGAATCTGTTCCAAGGACCTTTTGGTATGGGATTTGTACAAAATACATCGAATTGACGGAAGGTCTTGTGCTGGCCACAACAGATTTTTTAATGTTGTGTAATTCGTACTTATGATTTGTGATTTTATCTTTATTTTCTTTAAAAAATAAGGGATGTAAAAAGTATTATGACGTTAACGTGTTAATTTGTCGAACTATTGTTGTTTCTTTTTTTTCGGTCGTTTCTTCATTTACCTTGTACTAGTTTTATAATTAACAGGTGACACACACTTAAGAAATAGTTTTCGCCAATTAACTACAAAGATTTACTGTATTTTTCTATTATTGTTATATTTATTAAATTAGAACACTCACAACAGTCAACATTTAATGAAATATATCACTCTAAATTTTTGGTGCTTTTGGTCTAAATAATTACATATTTACCCTAACTGCTGATGACTAGTATACAAAGTTTTTCTGTAATATTTTGAACGCTTCATAAATTGGAATATTTTATTTTTTATTTTGACACCACCACAAAAGTAACTCCACCAAATTACATCCCAATATCACAAATGATGTAGCAATTTTATTTTTAGGTCAATATTTTTGGAAACTGATATAATGAATAGACACTTATCAAAAAAAAAGTTGCCCCATGCACATTTTCTGGTTTTAAACTCATTTTTGTTAAATACAGAGAACAAATCACAATAAAGAATTAGGTTAACACTGAATGACAGGTGCAAACATAATGACAGATAGGATCAGGGAGCAGCTTTAAAGCAAGTTTAAATTTTAAGTGTCGGTGGTGCAACTGGGCATGAACCCAAAATTAAATATGTACTATACATAGATGTCGTCCAATAAGTATAAACTGGAGATTTCTACACTGTTGCCTGTTCACTAACAATGTTAAAAATGATAAGTTTATGAAGAAGCGACAACACTGCATGGCAAGAGGCAGGGTGCGGAGAAAGGATAAAGTTGAGCATCAGTCAATAATATGATGGCAACTATAGAGCATTTTGCGAAGAATCCAATGCTTATGATTAACAATTCTGAAATCTTCTGCCAAAATTGAATTTCTCAAATTTACTATTAGAATTTAGTAGAAAAAAAGTAAAATAAATATCCTGCCAAACGGATAATTTTCTGTTGTTGCTATGTTCCAAATTATAACTGTAATATTGTTGATTACAACAAACGATTTTGGTTAACCTAATAAATATTTGTTACAAGAATGTATCTAACATAGAAAATTTCATCAATATTTTAAATCTAGCATTTTTCTAATAATCAATAGTTTAGTTTAAACTTAAAATCGTGTGTTAATTTGCAAATTTTACATTATGAGGGCCGCTGAAATATAACTTTACACAAAGGAAAAAGGGGCTTTTTACCCACGGAGCGATCTTGTCGTCCTTATTCGTAAATCCTTTATCCCGCAACATCGTGTCTAGTATTATTTGAGTAACCATAACTCCAGGGATTCTATAACTCGTCCGTTATCAAACGGTACCGTTATCACTATGGTTACATAGAACATCACATTTTATTGGACAAGTATGACGTAAACATACCAATCATCTTGTAAAAAATACGTTTCTATAGTGATAACGGTACATTCTGATAACGGACGAGTTATAGAATCCCACCCCTTAGCGGTTTGAGATATCTGACTGAAATTTGGATGGAGTACTTCTGGGACATTCAGCTATCGGTTCAAAATTAAATCAAATCAATTAATTATGACAGGGGTACCAAAAATATTGACCTAAAAATAATGTACTGTATTTTTTTTAATCGTTTAAGATATCATATTGAAATTCGAAATGTAAGTTATTGATACTGTAAAGAGTAATAATATAAATAGAAATTGTAATTTATTAGACCAGAAGCACATAAAATGTTATCACAAATTGAAATATTATGTAAATTTTGAACTACCCAAGATATTGAATTGAAATTTGGTATTCATACTAAGTTAAATATTTACAATTGGCGAGACAATTGGGGTAGATGATAATTGAAACCAGTAATCCTCAAACAAACTTACAATCTTAGTTTAAATATACTTCTGGAAATAATTCTTTGAATTGTAAATATCCATACAGCTTTGAAAAAGGTGTTGTATGTTTGTGTTTGCGTATTAATTAATGTTGTGTTCCTTACAATTACTTTTGAAATAGAGTGTGACCGGAAGACACGCGGAACATTTTGAGATGCTCTGCTCCTCATACATTTGAAATGATAATACACAATAATTACGGTAAATGAGTAGAAAGTTAAACCGAGTAAACATGACAAAAATGAACGGTTTTTAGTTAGAAAATTAACAGTTATGAATTCTCAATGACAAATATGTAATTTAATTGCTGCTCTACAATTATACTAAACCATATACTGGAACTAACCATTACATATAAACCAAAATTGCAAGTCAGAAAAGAAGTTACTTTCTTCTTCATGAAATATGTAAATAAATAATTAAATTTATCAAAACTGTTATGAAAAACAGATTTATATGTAGATAATGTAAATATACATAACACACAGTACCATCATACTTTATCATCAAGTGAACGTTCTGCAAAAATTCGGGAACAATATCATGTAGATTTGAGTGATCGTACTGTGATGTAGGATTACTAGGAAAAATAACCGTTAAGAAACCTGTACTATCAAAGAAAAACAGGAGGGTCAGAATTGCATTTGTCCTTTGGAGCGATGAAAGCAAGTTCAAGATGTCTAACATATTGACTCCCGTCGGAACCAAATATTTTGAACTTGCTTTCATCGCTTCAAAGGACGGTATGCCATTTTTCACTCGTCCACGATGAGTGTTCCTATGCAAATGCAGTTCTGGCCCTCCTGTTTTTCTTTGATAGTACATGTTTCTTAACGGTTATTTTTCCTAGTAATCCTACATCACATAACCATCGTAACACAGTGCGATCACTCAAATCTACATGAAATTGTTCCCGAATTTTTGCAGAACGTTCACTTGATGATAAAGTAGGATCACTTACGGATAGACGCCGAATGGTTTTTGTTAATTCTAGCACTAGTTTTCTTGGACCACCGACTTTTATATTAATTTTAACACTTCTATACTGCGATTTTTTCTTCAAAATTTTTGATATGCCACTTTTACTGATTTTTAAAAAAAATTAAATATTACGCTGTTTCACAGCATCTTTATGAAGCTGTACTACCCTTTCTCTCAAGTCGTGGGAAAAATATTTATTTTTACCCATCTTAATATCAACTTACTAATAAATGACAAAATACAACTGAAAGTAAGACAATTAAAATCATATTTTCAATAAGTTTCCATACTTTTGTCCACCGAAAAAACGAGTATATGTTATTTCACTTAAATCGTACAGTCAATATCAAAAGATTTCTTGTGAATATATTCTTCGATATATTGACTTTAGAAAATACGATTCAAATTTGCGAGAACTATAAACATATTTTAAAAAAATGAAATATTTAAAAGTTTCCATACTTTTGTCCACCACCGTATATATAATAATAATAATAATCAGGACTTAGTACAACGTCGTAAATATCACCCGTAATATTTGTATTGATTTTAATAATAAATTTAATATGATAAATATGGAAGTTATATTCAATTATGAAAAAAATAGTTATTACTTTAAAAAAAACCGTTTTATTTCATAATATACAACGTTACTTGACTCTAATATGGCGGACGAGTCTGGTAGGTTGGTATTATCTAGTTTCGAGCGGTACCACCGGGCATAACGTCATTAGCTGCACTAAGTTCAAAACTAAATTATGTATGTATGTACGTATATAAATGGAAAACGCTAGTAGACACTGAATAACAATATTGATCGGTTGTAATTCAGACAGCCCGAGTTCTATTCCAATCGACGTCATACTTGAAATTTGAAAATTAAATACTTCCATGCTTCCAATTTTAACACTTTGACTGCAACATCGTTCCGCACTCCGCAGGGACCAATCCGATTCATTCCTTCCTGTGCTTCTAATTATTTTCATAAACTTCATTTCCGTGGGGATAGTGTAATTTTGAAAGCAGTAAGCCAAAAATTATGATACAAATAGTACTTGTGATACATTTTAAGATTAAGTATAAATAAAAACGTAGTAACTTTGTTTATATCACTTTTATTTAACACAATTTTTGTGACTAGTTTCAAACATTTTTTGTTTTATTATAACATTTTTGCAATATTTACATTATAATAATATAAAATGTGCATAATTTATTTTGATAATGTATTTATTAGTGCTGTGAGGATCCGGCAAAATTTGGATCCGAGGAACCGGATATTTTGAGATCCGATATTCGGATATTGAAGCGGATATCCGTAAATTTAATTCGGATTTGGATCCGGATCCAGATTTGAGTCCGGATCTCTTTTGGATCCGAATTTTAATTCTGGATCCAATTCTATTAACTATATCAAACAAAAATTTATTGTGGATTATTTCATAATCAGATTTGTTTGGTTTTGATACTCCATAATAATACTTATACATTCAAATATTATCATCGGGTTCAATACTGAGAATATTCGAATCCGAGAACCGATGCGGATTCTGAAATTCCATATCTAAAATCCGTTACTCCTACTCATATTCCGAACCGGATCCAAAATCCAATACTCAGACTTGGATCCAAAATTCGATTCTCAGATCCGGATCCAAAATCCGATACTCAGATTCGGATCCAAAATCCGATACTCAGATCCGGATAGTTCAATAATCAATTATCCGGATATTTTTGGATCTGAAACCGAAACTATCCGGATCCGGATCCCACCACTAGTATTTATCCATCTGCTTCATTTCTCTGTTTTTGTTCGATGAATTAATAGTATCTATAAAATAAATATTATCATGCGATCAAATGATTATCACTTATCACCAAAGTCCGAAGCCCTTCATAATGTAGGCCCTAAGCTGAAGCTTATCTAGCTTGTACGTAAATACGGCATTGTGAATGTACGTACATTTTTGTTAATCCACACATTACACATCCCTCTGTTTACAAAATTTGTTTCATCTCTGACTTTCATGTCAAAAAAGTCTGAAATTTTATAACTTTTGTATTTAGGTCCTTTCAAATTTAAATGCATCGAACATATTCAGCTATAAAATTAAATTCATGCTTGTTTTCAAGTACTACTGTGCTTAAATTTAGTTAAGTACTCACTTGTTAAACATGCAACTGTCTTGATTACAATAATCATTTTATCACACTATTTAATGCAACAGTTGTCTTCGTGTGCTAGGGAAATTGGTTAAGAAATCGTGATACAGTTTCGTTCATTCTTTACATTATTCAAGCGCTGAATAGGTTTGTTTATAGCTCCCTCCAGTTTTTCTATTATTAAAACTAATTCAGTTTACACATACAAAGATAGAATTATTTTCCCAGTTGATGTTTGTATCTTTTTACTTATTTTTATAACAACATCAAGAAAATATGTGTTTTTTCTTTTATGTAAATCACAATGCGTAAATGTCTCTTTCTGTAGCAAATTTCTTTTTAATTCAATTTGTTTCACTTTTATTGTGCGTCTCTAATGTGCTCGGTTGCCTGGTAACCTTGAGAGAATTTGTTTTTTGTCAAGAACAATAGAAGCTTTTAATAGTTGCAAGTTTATTGTCATTTTTTATTAAAAGAAAGTGGGTTAGAATTATGTAAGATGAAATCGAAAACCAACGAAAAAAAAACAGATTTTTTTTCCTCAACATAATAGACAAATTCTGTTATTGGAGTATGGTAGTGCTGTAAAAGGTTTTTTCTGTTGGATTTCCTCTTTATAAAGGATCTACCGGAAATAGGCTGATATTCAAGGAATGGAGATTCGTGTCGTCACAGGGCAAAGGTCAACAAGGGGAAGAAACCGCGAAATGTCAATATACAGTTCGTTCTCACGTCCTCATCAAATAAATGTCCCAGCCCTTCGATGGAACACACAAACATACTGACCTATATTGAATTAGCGGATTGTTCTGGATTGTTAATGATAATGACGCACAAATGAAGATTAATAGTAAATTAGTGAGACATGCTTTTCCTAATTCAAACAAAATGGCTTGTATATCAAACTCCGTTTTGAAACGTTAATTTTACTTAAAACAACCTTTTGTAAAAAATCGTACTACAAGCGAAATTTTGAAGTCTAAACTCTCCGAAATTTATAATTTTCTATGGAATATAAATAAATATATCATCCGACATATTACCCATTGCTGGGTGTGCCAATCTACTTTTTACACAGATTTCGGTAATGATGATGACGTATTTGGCGTCGATCGGGATCGAACCCCAGGTTCGCGACCAGACACTCAGGCCACGAAACCCCATGTTTGGGAATAATGTCACAGAACGACTAGATGAATCAAGTCTGCTACTGACACAAAGGAATATCGCCTTATAAAGAAGAAAAAATAGCGTATTTCATGAATTGGAAATATAAAAAACATATAAAAGCCTGTAAAAACAATTTAATGACAACAATACGAAGAGCCTAGCAATATAACAAAAAAAATAACATAAATAAACAAAAGTACAATTTATTTTCTTGACGCATCCGCATGTCTTGTAATTTTTCATATCAAGTCAAAATTCTTCGTTGTAATTAAATAGTTATCAATTAATATGTATTCGTTCGCTAATTAAAATATTATGTTTTTTTGGCAAATCAATATAAGTTAATAGTGTTGGGACTTTAAATATTATAGTGAATCTTACTTGTGATACTTCGAGAATTCAATTCAAGTGGTATATTCCTAATGGTTATCTGCCGTTCCATCTGGATCCATTTAGAAATTGACATTCATTTATTAAGCGATTGAGTTTAATAAATTTTGGACCAATTCAATTGTGGGATTGGTTTTCATAAGTAAGCTGTTCCTGGTTCCTGTTCCTTCAATCCTTTTGGAGGTACAAAGCACCCTAGTTCCTGTTAGCTGTTCCCATGCAGTCGACGCTGGTTCGAGCTCAAATCCATTTCCCGTTGTTCCTGTGTTGTAACCTCCTTCGAGTAAACACTGGTTCCCGTCACATAAGGTCAGTAGTCTGTGCTTGATTTACTGGTTCCTTTGTGATATTATTCCCACACCTATATTCATATTGATTATTCATTAATTGAATTCTAATTGGAATTCTGGTCCTTCGAGCATTTATTATTTACATTTAGATTTGGTCGAAATAATTCGAAACACCCCATAACAGGCAATAATTTTCAATAATTGAATAATAATTGAACCTTAATCACGATTAGTCACCTAAGTACACGATCCCATAATATTTATTTACCTTATAAGGCTGGGAAGTGAGTACCGTAATACCACTTCACGGCCGCACGATGTACAACTGTCTACGTGTTATTTTTAATTTAATTCAGAACATGTCCGTTTAACTTAGATCACATCATCTTTGAATTTGTGACATTTGTTTGTATTTGTTTTATTTCTCGTCTGATATTTGTGATTTTTCGAGAGAATTTTCTTCAAAATGTGCCAAGGCTACGGGCTGCCCAGTTGATGGGAACGGAAAAGAATACCAGTTATTTTGTGACTGGCGAGAAGTCTACAATTTTGTAGAAGTTTCCATCACTACAGTAACTACCGAGGGGGCATGTCAACTTTTAAAATGAGCCGGTTTCACATTTTTTAAAAGTATTTTAAATGGAAGTTTTTTTTGACAGTTTTGAGTGGCCTGCGCGATTTTGACAAAAACAGCACTGAACGCGTTTTTATAAGTACAAGACTTGTGGTAATTGAGTCATTTGTTGTGACACGGAGGAATATGCACTCATATCTATGATCTTGAGAGATGGAACACTACTCAGAAACACTGTAAATAACCCTCATCATCATCAATAATACAAAGCCCTTGTAAAGCTAAGATCTTGTAACAATACAGGAATTAACTATGATGGTTTACTCCGACAATGACAAGAGTTGTTGGGGAACAGCACACACGAATATTTTTGTAACATAAATTTTAACTTTATTTACAATAAGGTCATGCACTACTTTTTACCTCCCGCTACCCTTGGTAAGGGAGGTATAGGGATCGTGCTAAAAATCTCATATCGAGATTTTAGTAAATGACCACGTTTTAAGTTCCCTAGAATCCATTTTTAACATTTTCACGATGATGTCTGTATGTGTGTATGTGTGTGTGTATGTGTGTATGTATGTGTGTATGTGTAGGGATTTTGTCTTCACTCTAACTCAAATACTATCATTCAGAAAATTCTGAAACCTTGTATTTCCATCCCATTCTAATATGAATAGAAGCCATTAGATTTTGGTGTAAATCGGATAACCGGAAATGACACTTTACCTGAAGCTCATAATGGTTTTTCTTCAAAAAATACCATTAAATGCCATTTTTTCGCATTTTATGTCTTATGAAAATTAAAGATTATTGAATTTTCTACTGGAATACATTAATACTTTTTCTATATAATTTACACATAAATTTAAAAATAATTTTTTTTATTAGTCGCGAAGCCTAAGACACAATAATTCGTTTGTTACACAGTTCATATTTCAAATGAATGTAACTGACAGTTAATGTCACTGTCAAAAAACTAATCACTTCAAATTAATAATAGTGACATTTTAAAAAGAAAATAGTAAATAAAGCAATAGTTTTCTGCAATGGAACAGTTTGCAGCGGTAGTAAATACGTAAGTATATATTTAAATTACTAAAAATTCAATAGCGGGAGGTTTTGT
Organism: Ophonus ardosiacus; assembly: GCA_943142095.1. Taxonomy (NCBI): domain Eukaryota; kingdom Metazoa; phylum Arthropoda; class Insecta; order Coleoptera; family Carabidae; genus Ophonus; species Ophonus ardosiacus. The sequence goes on along the minus strand of OW964829.1, from coordinate 44,708,407 downwards.
GTTGGCCACATCAGATTTTTTATAACTTTAATCGATAGAGTAGTGAAAAATAATAGACCCGTATTTTTATTTTTCCTCAAATCGATCTTTAATTATGAAATTTCATATTAATTTCATGTATATGAAAGACTGAATTTTCCACTGTACGGATTGCGGCACCTTTATTAACAATATATTAACTACGTCCGAGAGCACTTGACTTTAATAATAACATCTACTAACTTCCAAGATTCACTCCCGTCTTACTTCAGCCTAAAACATTTGCCTGAACACGATGGAACGGAAGCCGCTAGTTTCCATTTTGAAAGTTGATCCCATGCAGTAAGCCTTATATATCATGTGCTTCTAACATAATGTTTATTCGTACACGTACATGAAGAAAATGCACACTATAGTTTCAGTTTCAAATACGATTGATATATCATATACCTACTTGTTTCGTGGCCGACTTACAATTAGATTCCTTCAATCCTTGCGAAAACCTTTGATGACCATGTAACCAAAGCGACAAAGGAGTTTCTCCAATTCAATTAGCACAACGTATGTTTAAGGCGAACAACTATTATCATAGTGCAGAATTTACTTAACTTGTTACATAATTTCATTTTAATGAAAGCCTGTATGTGAAATTTTTATATTACGTCAGTTGGGGATGAATTTTTGTAGAGCAATTTGTAATACAAATGAGATTCATTGTGTTAGCACTGGAGGTTTGTTGTGTTGTGTAAAAGCCGTTAAATTTGAATTAATTGCACCTTTCTTTTCCTGATACAAAAGAGTTGAATGAGAACGGGCAAATCATTTTTTTTTTTTTAAGAGATTGACAGAATTGATGGGCTCTCCCTTTTTAATTAGTAAGGAGAAAGCGTTCATAGTGAATCAATACATATGTAAATATGTCATCACAGATTTTTACGATAAGATTGACAGTTCTTTTTTAGGCATTTGTAAGAAATTTAGCGGCGTCAGAAAATCACTCGAGAGCACTAAACATATTTCGGGCACAAGGTGCACACAGTATTTTTTCTACATCTAAATTTAATTTTTAGAAAACAGGTATAATTATTTAAACAAAATTAACCTCTAATGACATCAATATAACAGAGAACCGTTGAATTTTCCTATAAGTTATGATTTGACATTCGATTGACAGCAATGTATTTGTCTGTCTCATTTAAAGTTACACATGGGTAATGAATTTGACAGAAGTATTATATTTAAATATTGTAAGAAATTTAACCACTCGGGCACAAGGTGCACACTATATTTTTTCTAAAACTAATTTTAATTTAGAATGTAGGTATAATTATTTAAACAAAATTAACCTCTATTGCCGTCTTATCAAATATCAAATTCGTTCCCTATGTTTCATTTTAAATGGAACGGGCAAATACATTGCTGTCAATCAAATGTCAAGTCATAACCATGGATATGACAAACCCAATGTTTCAACATTAAAAAATACTCACGGTATATATTGAAAATTACAAGATACAATCAAATAATTTGCAAAACCCTTTAACCCTATATACACACGTAGCAGTCTAAGGCACGAAGTTATAAACAAACCGCAGCGCTAAAACCAACCATTTCAGTCGCCAATATTACGTTAGTTTTCACCCAAGTTAAACTGTCGTCGATTTAACTAATTAACTGATACATGAAACAGTTTAGCCAACTATTTTCATATTGGAAATAGGGTTGTTTCTTGGCTGGAAATGGTGATGGATTTCAGCCACTATAGTTTATTCAGTCTCGATAGTTGTCGTGTTTTCATATTGTTGTACACACAAGTTTTTGACACGTGTAGAATAAATGAACAAAGAAGCGAATTTACGCAAATTTGTAGACATTATTACAACGAGAAAATATCACCTCACAGCTACTCCTAAATACTTCGATATGTTTCCAAACAAAATATTTTGATGGATATATCTATTCCTGTCTTTGGTCGTCATCAGAATAATAAATATAACTACTTTTCTGTAACCTGAAAATGTAATATCACTACTTTTATTCTTACACTTATTTTTGTATCTAGCAGCATAAACCCCGCTTATCGTTAATTTTTTAACATAAACCGACCTGGGGAAGTTTATCATGGTAAAAATTCTACATAACATACTATTTTCTCACAAATATAACACAAATGACTGCTGAAATTGAAATTAAAAATTAAAATTATTGCTCCATTTATGTATAATTAATATTTTTTGGGTAAACTTTAAGTACGTCACAAGTAAGTTATGCGCAAACTCAGACAGAACGGTGAAATCGAACCACTTGAACGTAGGTCGTAATAAAGCGTAAAAGCGCTTCACTGGTAACCGCAACCGCGTACGTCAGTGTATAAGACGACATACGTTGCGCCAAGACTCTACCGACGTCATCACAGCTTAAAATCGGCTTTTTCGGAAAATCTGGGCATTTTTGAAAAAAATAAAACATGTTACATCATTTTTCAAGTCATTTTCCATGGAATAAAAAAATAAAAAAAATCGCTAAACTTCCCCATTTCTTAAGAGGATTTAGAGTTTTCCAAATTTTTTTGATCTACTGTGATTAAAAAAATTCATTTAAAACCTGACTGCGCTTTAAAATATGGGTTAAATTATAATTTCATTTTTACAACAATTTTGTCGCATCATCGCCAATAAATTGTTCGGAATTATCATTGTGTGAAAATTTGTCTACTTGGCGAATATCCAAGCTATAAATTATAACCACGAACTTCTAATTCTCTTCACACAATAAATTCCAAATGCAGATATCCTTTGCACTGTATGCTATGCTAAATATTAAAATATTTGTATATTCCATTTAAGTTCTTTGAAATATTTAAATACGCACAACTTTGGAATTTATTAGAATAATTTACACACGAGAAACTTTAACTAATATACAAACTCTGGACATTAAAATGAAGAACACTGCCAGAAGGAATTTAGATGTATAACGACCATATCTAGAAAAAAAAGAAAGTTAAAGCAGTATTTACCTCTTAAAATATAGCTGTAAAAGTAACACATAGTAAATATAATTGGTATAGTGTTATTGAAATAAGAAATAACATACAAATGTAATCATTTTTTTATTTTCCGTCACCTTTAGGTAAGGAAGGTATTGTCTTTTTGGTCAAAAAATTCGCTGGTGAGTTTTTAATGAATAAGCACGGTTTAGGATTCCTAGAATAGGATTTTACTAATTTTACGATGATGTCTGTATGCATGCATGCATGCATGTGTGTGTGTGTGTGTGTGTGTATGTATGTATCTCCAACGATAACTCCAACACTACAATTCTAAAAATTATATTTCTTCCATACTTCTCTTCTTTATATCCATCTGACGAGCTGATTAAATTTTTGGTGAAAACCAAAGTACCTTTATTTGAAGTTCTTAACAGTTTTTCTTCAAAAAAACGCAGTTAAATATAATTTTTTTACATTTTATGTTATTAGTAATATGAAAGTACCTACATTTGATTGTCTATATGGTTTGAACTATTTGAACTTTCAGAAATCAGCCAGCTCTGCTATAACCATAGAAACAGCTAATATATTCAAATAATTCTTGACAGATTTTAGTGTCAAATGCAATTTACATAGTATATGTTCGTGCAATTTTATGGGATATATAAAATCTTTTCCAAGTAATTTTAGGTATGGAATTTGTAGAAAATAGTTATGTTCGTGTTACAATTTTACTTGATATATAAATCGTTTCTCAGGAACTTTCGGTAAAAGATTTGTGTAAAATACATATAGAATTAACGGAAGGTTATGTGCTGGCCACATCGGATTTTTTACTTGTCTGTGTTTGGGTATGGAAGTATGGAAAATTTATTGCGAAATTTGGGACTAAAACAAAGAAGCAATTTTATTTATTCGTATGCGTTTACGTAGGCACATACAGTTTATGTAGTAGAAAATAGATAATAGAACTAATATTTACAATTAATTAAGCTACTAATATCTAATATTAATTGTAGACCTGGTCCTAAGACTGTGAAGATAACACCTACTAACTAAAGTATTTAAATTTAAAATGAAAAATAATAATTAATCTACTGCTACAACTAATAAAACAGGAAACATCTAAATCTTTAAACCCACATTAAATAAGTATAAACATTCAATTCAATTTATAAATATGTAAATAAAAGTTTAGCATAAGTTAAGAATTTGTATGTATAGGAGTAAACACCATCAATTTAGTGTGTGCCATTATTGGTCATCGTCGTCAGAAAGGAAATTTTAGTAACATCTCATTATTTGTTACAAAAATAGAAACTTTGAAATGATAATATTTATTGTTTCCTCTATTATTTTAAATGCATAACATAATGTACACACAATATTATTTTGTAAAATATCCTTTACATTAAAGGTAAATATCTTTCAAATAAGATTCAGATTTCTCGTCCACATTGTGAAACTAAATCCTGGATACGCCAGACCAACAACCGGCCTTGCAAATTGACACGGCGTACTATGCAGCAATCACAAACATTAAACATTAAAAATTGTGTAAAGTCCAGTGGACTCCCCAATTTTTCATATGGAAATCTATGTTTAGTGCTTTTATTTGAATTCTGAGATGATGTCATTACCCGTAGACTCCTAGAGCATTCTAAGTTTCTTTAATGTGGATACGTATTTAAAAGAAATCTAGTTGAATTCCATATTAGATGACCTTCTTAATTCCGAAGTTTCCCTTTGACGTGATTAAATAAGTACATTGCTAGCAACATCTCATTATTTTTACAAAAATATGGACTTTCGAAATAATAATATATATTGTTTTCTGTCATTTTAAGTTCATAATAGAATCTACAAACAATATAATGTTATAAAATATCGTTTAAAGAAGGTACATTAAATATCTTTTAATATCCATCCGGTATATTATTATTAGTATCATAAATAACCATGCTTTAAGGATAATTATATAACAATAATGCCCAAGGGCATTATGAGTTGTTACTATGGTAATGTTGTCAAGAAATTGATATTGACACTGCGATAAAGGCTAACAATCTGATGTGGCCAGCACATTACCTCCATCAATTCAACTATAACACGAACATACATAATTTTCTACAAATTCCATACCGAAAGTTCCTGGGACAAGATTATAACACGAACATACACTATGCACTTGACACTGACATCTGGCAATCAGAATTATTTGAACATATCAATTGTTTCCAAGATTATAGCAAAGCTAGCTGATTTATGAACGTTAATCTCTTTATAATTATTTAGCTCCATATCTATTGAATATAAAGTAAAATGTATAATCAAACCGGATAGAAAATAAGATATTCTTTCATATAGATAATCACATAAAATGTAAAAACAGAAAAACTCTTAAGAACTTCAAATAAGGGAACTTCCGGTTGACCAATTATAACCAAAATCTAATCAGCTCGTCATACAGAGGTAAAGAAGAGGAATACGAAAGAATCATAATTTCTAGAATTGTGGTATTGGAGTTATCGTCGGATAAATTTTTGTCACACACACAGACACATCCAAACACACATAGAACGTGCTTATTCATTAAAAACTCACCATCGATTTTTTGACCAAAGACAATAACTTCCTTACTTAATGGTGACGGAAGGTAAAAAAACAAGAAGAAGCCTACCTAACCTATTTACTCAATTTTATTGAAACTTTCTGATCCACAATCCGTAGAATATTGAAAAAAATATAGTAGACATTAAACGTTAAAGGCACCATTGTAGTTAAACAAACAATAATGACCTTCATACCTTAATTACTATAAATGTAAGAAATTAATGTGTCAGAAACTTTAGTATAGGTTACAAACTTTATCATCCGGTTTTTGTGAATCTTTTTTTCATATTGCAATATCGTTTTATACTGCGTTGGGTCAAATTTCAATGAAAAATACAAAAAAAGTATGGAAATTTCGTTTCATGTGTAAGAAATAGGGATTTTTTAACATTAATAGTGTAAAAGTGTAACTTTTAAATTTCCTACTAATAATAAGGTAAGAGAAAAGAAATTGAAATTTATTGAAAATAAAGATAATTTACATATTTCAAAAGCAACAACTAGGCATAACTTCGTAAAAAGGTAGTACAAATATTACGATAATACGCAGCCCGCAATACACCATGGCTTCCGTCCCCGCAAATCTCCCCATCCGCATATCTTCCGATCACGACAAACAATGTTGAGCCGTTCGATAATTCAATTTGTTTTACCACGCTCAAAATTAGTAAATTCTTTCAGGAATTGTTTCCCAATAGCAAGAGTTTAACTGCCTCAGCATTCCGTGAGTTCTATAGATTCAATTGCCTTCAATAAGTCTTCTCTGGGCCAGGATTACATCCATGTGGTAATCATTGAGCTCCATGCCTCGTTTCACTGAATAGGAACTTTTCTGCCAAGTTCGGCTTTTAAGCTTCTATAGATTATTCACGACTATACAGTATTTGACAACACAACAGCGAAGTGATATTGTACTTATAAATTAATGATGCTTCAGAAAACATAAAAACACCTCTTAAAGAGGTTCTAAAGAAAGTACATAATAAAAATAAGTGTGCTTAAAAGTAGCGGAAAATTTAACATTATGCGTTATATAATGGGGGATTCCAGCTCAATCTAATTAAAGGAAAATAGTAAAAAAATACGAATGTATATACTGAATAACGAATATTAATAAAAAAAAATGAAATGGTATAATGGGCTACTTGCGTACCTTTTTTTATTTAATATTTTTGAAGAGCAGGTAAAAACTTGCTACCCATATTTTTTCTTTTGGCAAAATTTTGATTAATTAGCTAGAAAAAAAATAATGAAATTTGATTATTTGAATTCCCGCTATGTATGACGTAGAATTACGCCGCACCAATGAATGGTCGTTAAGCCATAGCGTTTGTTTGTACTCTCATGTTTGACATTTCAACAATAGTTTGGAGGTTAGTATTTTAGCTTGTCTTTTTGGTTTCGATATTTTAAATTACATGTAACTACATATGTGTTTATTTGTGAAGTAATTTATATAATTGAGAGCCCAGAGAGGCAGAAAAATGAACTAATGTCAAATTCAAATTAAAAGTTTCTCGCACGTAGTGCCATCTATACGTTACATTTTTAAACAGTTCCAGTTCAATATAATGACGTCACAGAAAATTTTCTTAATTTACTAAAAAACAAATAATTTTTTAAAAATAAAATTTATATTTTTATATATATATTTTCAACATAACATTACGTATATAGTGATAGAAATCAGATTTTCAGTATCACGCAAGTAGCCCATTGAGTTATTTCGGAAATAAAGGGTTTTTTGTTATAGCGGTTCGACGCTAATATGAAAATATTTTGATTGGCGACCGAAAGACCTCCTATACATGCATTACAAATAGCGTGTTAGGAGGTGGGGGTTACTACCAATGGAAGTTAAGAAATTCAAATTCGAAAGGAGGGGCTAACATTCCTGTACTGTATTGTGCGATTTATAAATCAAATTATTCTAAATATTATAATTTCTTAATCATAAGAAGTTTATTGAACATTGGACGTTTCGGAACATAAATTTGTCCATCATCAGCTGGTGAAAATTACAATGTTATAATTTATAATACATAAAAGGTTAATAAAAACATTTTCGACTTACCATGAAAGTAATTTAAGTAATACAGTGAATATAAATAGAGTGCATTTGTTCTAAATCTTAACAAATTCAGTTAAAATCTTCAATAGGGTCCTCCACCGTGGTAATAAATTAGAACAAAGGTCAGTTATATTAAAACTATACCTTAAAACTGTATATTAAGGACTATCAAAGTTTAAAAATAGTTATTAGTTTCCAAAATAATCGACTTTTTATTACCATTTCTTCATCTCTATATCTACGTCACACTTTTATTCTATTCCAAATTCTTACTACTTTTAAACCTTCTGCTATCGCCTTGTTGAAATACAGAATCCATTTGCAAGTATATAAATGCAGAAAATAACAACAATAAAATAACAGAAATACACCAAATAATACTAGTTTAAATTGATGATGTCATGACAGATTACAAGCGTTGGTATGAAAGTAAAAGATATGTTGAATGACATAGGCTACCAGTGGTAATCAAATATTGGACTATAATATATACGTAGTATTTTTATTAATTATGACATTAAATTACTGATTATCCACCCATATTTCCAATTATTGACCACAGGGCTGAAAAAATAAATTTATGTGACTTCAATTATTAGCGAAATCCACTGTTTGAGAACAAAATCATCTCTATATCTACGTCACCGAATATTAAAAAAAAATATTACGGCTTAACGAATAACAATAAAGACTTTCTAATATTACATATCACTTTCAGTTTAGATAAAGTTTTGTAAAAAAATATTTAAAAAAATTGTCGTCCCCGTTCTATCAAGAACCATAACAGAAAACTTGATGAAAAGAAATACAATTTTTCTTCCACCACTCTGATCGTGTTGAAGATAGGATAATACACTTTGAATTATTTGTGCTATTATTTTATATCCATGTTATCTAAATAAAATATTTCCTAAATATATTTCATCAGTATGATATGGGGTTATCTTAAATTTTAATAAATGAATGGCGCAATTTAAAATTTTCGCCTGAGGCGCTTAAAAGCCTCGGGCCGGCGCTGCATGCATTTCTCTCCTTTGACGTGCAATATACTATGTATCATATTTAATTAAAATGATTTTCAGTATCTTTGTACTCTTACTGTTTCTAAATTCGCTTTTCTACTCTTTTTGTCAGATTAAACTGAAAATTTCATGCAGTATAGTGAATCATGAAGATTGAAATGAAATTGTATGTATATGTGAATAATTCATGTCCTCATATCTCCGGTGATATATGAACGTAAACAATACATGCAACTACGCACGAATAATGGAAATGTAAATCGAAAAAACGAACTTACCTGATCATATTTATATATTCTCAGCGAATATTTCTGAAGGATATTGACACAAAACCACGAAAAACACAAAAAGTTTGTCCTTTTCAATATGTTTTATTATTTGCGTATAATACAATACAATACTCGTATATTCGGCAATACAATGGCTTCGTAGGGATGGATAGAATTTTTTGATTATATTCCTTTGAAAATCAATCCACTTATTAAATGGACATATAAATCGTTTGAATACCATTCCATCTATTTGATAGGCTGTCCACCTCTTTGTAGGAAACATAATGGGGTCCTCCACCATAACAAAACATAGTAAAATGTACACTGTGTACTTAAAGTATTGTTCAATAAATAACGATTAAGATAATAGTATATTATAAGCCAAGGTTGAGAAGATAATCATTATTGACCCAGCGCCAATATTGTAACCCAAGGGCTTAGCCCGAGGGATACAAGGCGCCTGGTCAATAATGACCTTCTCAACCGTGGTTTATATACTATTTTTTTCACTACTAGCTCATAAATCCTATTTGAATTTTTTTTATTGATAATAACAATCATTTTGATATGGATAATTACGTTACTTGCTTGTTAATATTCACAAAAACAAAGTAGGCTGCATTTGTTTTTATCTGACGTTTCGCTCATTTCGCTAGTTTGATAACCTCACTTATGGGCCTTAATTTGTATTTGATTTAATTATTTAATAAAAACACTTTGTGCTATTACACTCAGCAGCCATATTAGTTTATTAGTGACATTTTGCATTATAGACCTAGGTTAATAATAAATTATTATTGACCTAGGTTACCATGGTTACAAGCAAGCGGTAGTGAAAAACAATTTCTTAATAAAGGTAAATAATAGTGGGTTCCTAGGCTAGTAGTGAAAAAAAAACAATTTTTTAATAATTACTTATGGAGATATTTGATATTTGTTGTCAGTGTTACTGTGACGTCACACTATTCCTACTTTTCGTGTCGCCGTGACGTCATATTGACTTTAAAAATAAAAAGCAGTTAAACTAAAAACATTTAAGAACTTTTAAACTATTGCTTCAAAATTAAATTCATTTAAAATAATAAAAAAAAATTAGAGTGGAGGACCTCATTCTTTTAAAAACACATTTGATAAATCGGGGGTATTCCACTCAATTTTTTTATTATTTTAAATAAAACTACATTCAGTTTTGAAGTAATTCATAGTATTAAAAAATCTTAATTGTTCCTAATTTAACAGTATTTTATTTTCGAAAAATCAGTGTGACGTCACATTTCCCTTATACTTGTCTTTCTCACACATACTGCTCTGAGTACGCTACGAGAGAAAGATAACAATTGTATAACGTCAATTTTCCCTTTTAGCAAATGCGAAATATCTCGTAAAGTAATTATTTAAAAAATGTTTACAATGTTTTAACTATTATTTATTGAGCCATACTTTAAGTTCAATTGATTTTTTTGTTACTAGTCCACACATCTGATAGTGCGTCCAACTATTTACAGGACACATAATGGTGTCCTCCACTGTATTAAGAAATTAGAACATGGGTCATTTATATTAAAACTAGATCTTAAAATTATATAATTGGGACTATATTTTTTTAAATAGTTATTTGTTTTTAAAATATTCAAGATTTTAAATACCCATAAACCCATAACATCTACGTCACACTACTCTTTTCTAAATTCTTTCAACTTTCAATCTTTCTGTTATCGCCTTTCTGAAATCCGAATTAAATTTTCAATTAATTTGGATGCAGAAAATAACGAGACAACGGAAGTAAATCAAATAATACTTTTTGAATTTATGCCACGCCAGATAGATACAAAATGCGTTTTTATGAAAGTGACATTTGGACTATAATATACGTAATATTTAATACTTTTTTTTAATTGCTTATTATTATTCATGCATATTACCATTTATACTTGTTCGTTAAGTTTACTGCATGTAATATCAAGTGGTAAAATTTTGTCGGATTTTGTTTCAGATTTTATTACGAGAGCTGGTTGCCTAGCAATTTATCGAGTAGCATTGATAAAAAAATCACGAGCTGTCAAGCGAGTGATATTTGGTCAATGTCACGTGATAAATTAGCAACAGGCTCGAGTAAGGAAAATTTTGCCAGGATAAATTTTAACCACGAATGGTATTCGGATGACTTTTACAGGTACCTACATAAACAAACAATTCACTTTTCAAAACTCACTTGTTAAAATACATCATCTTATTGGGTCAGAGGATGCGAATTTTTTTGTGACGGTGTTTTGTCTAAATTAAACTTTGTTAATTAGATAGAATCCTGAATTTAGATTGGTTTAAATTTATGAGTGAAATGTCGCCGGAAAGTTCACCCTTCAGTGGCCGGGTGAGACGTGTGAGACCACGCAATAAATATTGCTGTCATTTTTTTAAGAAAAATTATGGAATCGTGATCTTCTATATACCTTTCACAAATATCAAAACCCGTATTTTGAAAAGTACAAAATGATTAATGAAATTATAACATTCAAAGTTAAATGTCAAATAAAAACAAATAAAACATCAGTAATTCAATGGCACTCTGAAATATGCTGTAAAAGGCGAATTTTAATTTTAATTAAACCAATCGAATGGTGTTGCCGCCAAATTCATATCTCGGCCCATTTTTGGGTTAATACCCAAAAATGGGCAGTTTTGAACAAAACTTTGAACCTAAATATCTCGAGAACGAAAAGAGATATCGTCCTGCGGTTTCAAAATTTGGAATGAGCGCATTGAGAAGTATCTAGATGAATAGAAATTAGATTTTTGAAAATTTTGAAGTTTTTATCTAAATGTGGGGTATATTGACTATTGGGGCAATAATTCAAAAATGGGTAGAGATATAAACCTGGTAGTAATATTATTTGATTGTAAAGAGCATGTTACGTAAGTGTACACATTTTTAGAGTATTTATATATGAGAATACATCATGTATATTCATGTTATAATTGTATTATGTTCGTGTTACAATTTTACTGGATATATGGAATCTGTTTCAATGAACTTTTGGTATGGGATTTGTACAAAATACATCAAATTGAAGGTGTAGTGCTGCTTATTATTAATTTTCCATGTAATAAATTTCTGCAATTAGTTTTAATTGGACTTCCAGGCGATCAATATTTTGCGAGATTAATTTCTCAACAAATTTTCTTGAGACCAACTTTCATACGATCTATTTCTCTTACGATCAATTTTCTTCGCTATCAATTTACTGGCCATAAATATAATAGAACATCCAATTCCTTATAGGACATACTGTTGTCCTTATCTTTGCAAAAATTGGCTGTTCTGTTGCTGTAAGCGATCCTTATCTAAATATCTTCCTTGTTTCAGACTCGGTTACGGTAACCTACTTCCGAGGCCTCCCCGTGATGACGATTCCCTTGCCAAGTCGTCGAGAACGATGTCGATTCACGCTGCGACCTATCGCAGACACAGTGGGCGACTTCCTAACGATGCTGAGGAGAGAAGACAGAGGCATCGACCGAGCAGCTGTCCTCGCGAAGGACGGCACGAGGATAGCACAGAGTAACACTCTGGAAGTTCTACTCGATGATGACTTCACGCTGGTTGTCAACGACACTTATTATCAGGTAGAAATGAAATTAACATTAGAAGGAATGACAATGGTACATGGTGGTATTTTATTATTCAATATGAGTCAAACTAAGTCAGCTGAAGTGAAGAACAGGATCATTTCATATCGGACTTGTTGAATTCAGGTTGAGCACAGTGGCGGCTTAAGGCGTGAGCCACTTAGGCACTGGCTTAGGGCGCCCAAAAAATATATAAAAGCTAAAGACAAATATATAAATAAACAAAAAAAAATCAATGTATGGAATATATACCTGTCTTGTATTATTAAATTTTGGAGCCCCTCAAAGTTAGTTTTGTGTAAATAAATTGTGTAATTTATTGAACATGCCATTGCAAGTCAGGAAGAAATGATTCATAAATTTGCGATAGTGAATGCACGGAAATTTACCATATTATTTAATCATTCTTGGATTCTCGTTAGTTTTAAATTCCGATAGGTTTTTTACCTTCCGTCACCTTTAGGTAAGGAAGGTATAAGGTATTGTTGTTCAAATACTCTAAAAATGCGTACACTTGCGTAACATTATTTTTACAATCAAATAATATTACTATCCTGTTTATATTTCTACCAATTTTTGAATTATTGCCCCAAAAGTCAATATAGCCCACTTTTAGATAAAAACTTTAAAATTTTCAAAAATCTAATTTTTATGTTTCTAGATACTTCTCAATGCGCTGATTCCAAATTTTAAAACCGCAGGTCCATATCTCGTTTCGTTCTCGAGATATTTAGATTTAAAGTTTTGCTTAAAACTGCCCATTTCTGGGTAATAACCCAAAAATGGGCCGAGATATGAATTTGGCGACAGCACCATTCGATTCTACAGACAAAAATACATAAGTATAGAAATTTTCATAATTTTTGTCCAACCGGTTCATTTTTTATTAATAAAAGCTTGAAAACCCCTGGAAATGGCCAAAATCTGAAAAAATCGTAAGGGGTACACCTTAGATTTTTGCGAGTTTTGGCCATTTTCAGTTATTTTGCTTTAGAGATTGTATGCGGTGTTCAAAAATTCTGAAAATTGGTGTACTTATGTAATTTTGCCCGTAGAATCGAATGGTGTTGTCCCCAAATTCATATCTCGACCCATTTTTGGATTATTACCCAAAAATGGGCAGTATTGAGCAAATCTTTGAATCTATATATCCCGAGAACGAAACGAGATATCGAACTGCGGTTTCAAAATTTGGAATCAGCGCATTGAGAAGTATCTAGATACATAAAAATTAGATTTTTGAAAATTTTAAAGTTTTTATCTTAAATGTGCGGTATATTGACTTTTGGCTCAGGGCGCCTATATATCTTGAGCCGGCCCTGGTTGAGCATGTTCATTTTATGTAGTTACTACAAATAACACACCATTTATATTCCTTCACTTTATGTATTGTATTTCTTATAACCTTCCCTCAGGTAAAAACCCCTAAACAAGAAAAACTATCGACTGAAGACCTCCACCGATTAGGCGACGTCCGCAATCTCGTTAACCAGCTGTACGAAGCCTTGAACGTTCGCGAACACCAGATGAAGAAAGAGCGAGCCCTTCAACTCGAGTTAGAGCAACTGAGGCACGAGTTGCAGCCTATGGAGGAGCGGAGAGAAAGACTTGAAGCCCATGCGGCTCGCAAAGGGAACTTCCTAGCTTGGGCAGGACTTGGCTTGATGTCCGTGCAGTTTGGAATCCTCGCTAGATTAACTTGGTGGGAGTACAGTTGGGATATCATGGAACCTGTCACGTACTTTGTGACGTATGGGACGGCAATGGCTGCGTACGCATATTTTGTACTTACCAAAGAGGTAAGGACACATTGATAAATTGAACTCATTTATGTAAGAATTATTTAATACCACCTGATCTATAATTTAGCATAAACAATTTTTTTCCATGGCCTACTAATTTTCTGGAAAAATCTATTAATTTGATTGTTTAAATGAAAAACTCCGCCGAGAAAATAAACCATATATAAGTGAAAAAAGGAACTAGGAGGTGCATATAATTTTTTTTTATTATTTAAAATCGAAAAATTGTTAAAATGAAAGGAATATTTATTTTATAGGTTATGTTTGTATATAATCTGTTAATGTGACATTCAATGTTGCTAACCCCGGACATTGAAGTTATCGTAAAGAACTCTCAAAATTATGTGTTTTATCTCAAACTTTTTAATCGGAATTATTGATTCTTGCACATATTTTTGTCATTTTACGAACAAATTTACTTTGATTGAATGAAGGAGACAATGTTTCGTTTGAATTAATAACACTATTCTGGACTTCCATTGTCTATATTTCAATAAAGTTATTACACAACGTTTCGATTGTTCAAGTATCTACAATCGTCTTCAGGTAAATACTAACAAACTTAGAGACTACTAGAGCTTATATACTAAATACATAATAATTGATCTAATGAAGCGTACAAAGTTTATAAATGGAAACACTAGTGTAGTTTAAGGTGATTCAGACGTCCAATCAGCGGCTTCCACACGTTGCTTATTTCTACACTTGGTTGGCTGAAGACTTCGTTGTTGTTGTTGATGACTGCTGCTTCCTTGAATTTTCTTTTGTACCAGTGTTCTTCTCTGGAGATGATTTTTGCTTCAGACCACTTCATCCTATGCTTTTTTTCCCAGGAATGTTGTGCGATGCCGGATTTTGTTGTTTCTCCTCTCTGCGTATGAACTCTATGTTCTTTAAGCCTGATTTCTAAAGGTCTTCTCGTTTCCCCCACGTATGACTCACCACATTCACACGGGACTTGGTAGATACAATTTTTAGAATCTCGACTGGTCTGCGGTCTCGTATGGGAGATCATACTTCTGATAGTAGTTCTTGATCTGCAATCAGCAATTTTCATAATGTTGGCAACGCTGCAAATTATAAATAATTATATGAATATCTCTGAGGACTATGACGATTACTAAATGTATTATTTATTTTTCATTTACTGAGTTTACATACAGTTTTCAAGAGCGTTTTTAAAACGTTTTTAGTTTTAGAATTAAGAGAATAATATTAATAATATTTGAATTTTAAATTTAATTTAATTTTACTCTTTTTCGAATTATTCGAAATAATCTAAAACAAATGAGAAATCAGCTAAACTTCAGAAGGTACCTACAAATCCATTAGTTTCATAATTTTAAAAAATTAATAACTAAATAAATAATTGTAAATTTAACTTAAATTTCTTTCAGAAAATAAAAAATAATAATTATATCATTTCATTAAAAAAAATCAACGATGATTTCCCTTTCGGCGGAACCGAAAGTAGAATTCAGGGCCTTTCCACAGAAAAATGTATTATTTAAATTCGCTCCCAACTTATAATTTAAATTATGTGTCTAAAATTAATAAAGATTATACAAATAATTTGTTCCTATTTTTTCAATATTGTTAGAATCTTTTCCTGTAAATTAGGTTATGTTAAAATTAATTGTTACTGTTTTTTAGGAGTACATTCTCCCCGACGTAAAAGACCGTCAGCATCTCTTCACTATCCACCGACGTGCACGGAAAGAAGGACTAGACCTAGGGAAATACAACACTCTGAAAGAGCAAATCAACATCCTAGAAAGAGATCTTGCCAGATTGAGAGATCCTTTACATTTACACCTTCCTATTACTCCCGCGGAGGAAAAAGAAACCACGCAAACTAAGTCCAAGTCATAGACAACGATTTAGGTTAGAATAGCTGAGGAGGTATATCCTAGGAGGCAAAACAAGAAATTGAATTTTTATGTGATTTTAATGTGTTTAAAAAGTTTCTAAATGCTTTTTTCATTATTTTATTTTTATGAAAAGCATGGAATGCTAATGAAAGATCGTTAAATTTTACTTTTTACTTCAAAATTACTTTTTATTCGTAATTGATCAAAGTTTTAATTGTTGTGTTTTTTATAATTTATTACAGTGACTAATTTTTGGTGCTTCCAACTTAGCAGACAAAGCTAATCACCCGACTAAGGGCCAATCTTACAATCTCTGGTTAAAATTTTAAACTGTCAGTTAAATAAGCAAAACCGAAACGAACTGTCAAATTCCAAATTTATAATTGCTGTCAATAATCCGATCACCTTTAAATCAATTTTTTATGTCTGTTAAAAAAGTACACTTTTTTCATTAAAATAGATGTATAAAATATATCTTTAACACAATAAAAGTGTGAAAAAACTGCACTTTTTTAACGCAAACTGGTGACATAATAAACCGTTAAAGCACTTTTTTTCACACTTTTACGTAACAAAAAATACTTTTTACTGTTGGTGCATAAATAACTATTGTCAGTTGCATTGACACTTATTTTTAATATATATTACAGTAACAAAACACAATTTTACGTCAACAGCGTGATAACTAACTTGTAAAATTTTAACAAGTTAGCAACCAATTTTACAAGTTAGTAAGTATACTTGGACTGGAGATTTCTACACTGTTACCAATTTATGGGCAATGTTGAAAATGCTACTTTATGAAGAAGCGGCAACTCCGAAGGGCAAGGGTCAGGGTGTAGAGAAGGAAAAAAGTTGAACATCAGTTCAGACTAATAGTTATTTACAAAATTCATTTCTTATCAATTATGTAAAAAGTGACATTTCATAACGTCAAAAGATTAGGTAAAATTCAATTTTTTAAAACGGAATTAGATAAAGATTAATTTTCAGAAGTAGTAGACGGTATCAATGAATAGCTTGCGGACACTCACGTGACGAAGCGAATTAGCTAATCAGAACTTGGGGAGAAACTGTCAGATTGAAGGACGGAGATTTGAAGTTTGTTTTGGTTTATAGCGTATTATGCGTTTTGTTTTCATAGTTTGGCAAAAAAAATATAAAATAACTCAATACGCACTAAAAATTTCAATATGAAAACTGCCAAACTATGAAAACAAAACTCTTAACCTCTGAACACGCTACCAAAACAAACTTTAGGATTGCGTTTCAAAACTCTACTATAGAGTACGAAATTACTCAAAATCGTTCCAAAACTAATAACCTTAGTCTCAGAGGGGGAACTCTTGAATTTGGAAAGCTACCCAGCTCTCTGACCTTTGATGTGACAGTTTCCAAATAAAAATTTTAACTGGAGATGTAAGATTGGGCCTAAAGTATCTATTATTACATTGTGATAGTTGAAAATCGGTAAAAGCCGTCACTGATATAAATATTATTGCACATCTCTATTTATAAATCTACACTAATCTCGATGAAAAAATACTACAATTAAAAATAGGAGTAAACGGTTTAAAAAATATATTTTATTTGTATTTATTAATAGAATCAAAATTTTAAATGTTTGTCTTATTTTATGTATTTTTTATACTAAATTATATTTATTATAACTAACCTATGAATAGATCTGTCCAAAATATTGTATGTACATATATGAACTTCAATTTATTTATTTTTAAGCGATTATTCATGTTTTTTACGTGCAATACTTTGAATATATTTAGTAAAATACGGAAGGTAAATGAATCCTCAGGAAATATCTCCCCAGCCCTTAATAAAATACTCATTTCTTATCCATAAAGCGACTGCGACTGAAACTCTTAAAATTCTAATTATTGCACGTTCCGTCCTAAGTTTTTATTTGGGCCTAAATTCTCTTCATACTTCCGTTTCATTTATTTCTATTCTTTTGTCGAACAAATTCACATCGAACATAAAATTGGCGGGAAGAATTTTGACGTATTCCGTTCCTTGTTCAAGTTTTAAATGATTAACAAATTTTCGCACTGGTTCGTGTATTTTGTAGTTTTATATATCGTATTTTTCATAAAATTGTTAATAATGAATAGTGTACGCCAACAGGTGGAATTTTGCCAAAAGGTTTTAGTCAAATAGCTGTATACATGTAGAGCTAACAAGACATTTGCTTATTACCCCTACTCACTATAAAGATAGAAATATGTTCTTTTCAATAGCACAATAATAATAAAGCCGTTTTTAAATTATTTTTTATAGTGCGTAGGGTATAGTTATCACAAAATAGCTCTTAGTATACTACCCATTTTATTCTTATTTTGATAAATGGTTAGTGTACGGAGTTCCACATTAACAAAGTGACCAAGAACACAAGAACTTTGTACGAATTACTGTAATTTTTTACCTCCTATAGCTCTAGAATGTATACCGTAAACTGTTTCAGCAAATTACGAAATTAGTATATAGTTTTTTAAATTCACTTGTATATAAACACGAATCTACAGTTTTTATCGCATACTAGTGTTTCATACTGACTAACGAACAACTAGTGCCAAGTAGCCGGAATGTTTTGTACATAGTGAGTCGTTTTGTTACGCACAGTGTTCATATAGAGTCAGCTTACACTTGAAACTAAGGTGCTAACATATTTTTATAGTGTACTTGCTCGCTTTTTAACCCTTGTGCTTCTTTCTGTGACAGGGTCTCGATATTTCAGTTGCTAGTCAGTTCATTCATTCTAGAACAATTCTCTTAAATTTTTACTGCGTGTAGTTGTAGATTACCGGTAAGTTCATTTAATTTCAAACACCACATGCGCAGATGTTTAATTGTGGCTATTGCGCATTTCATTAAGAAAACTTTAACTTTCCAACCATTATGAAGATGCGCCGTCATATTTTACAGTTAAGAATAAGGAAACATCAAAAAGGTTTAAAGATTTGATTTTATAAATCGAACTATGAAAGTTTCTGGGACTGCAAGTGACATCGAAAACAACTATACTTGCCGTCAAATAATTATGGACTGGAGATTTCTACACTGATGCCAAATATTTTAAGTGTCTACCTGTACAAATATCTGTAATCTGTCAATGTCATTTCATATTCTGACATTATCGTTAGTACTTGCGTTTTCTTTTTATTCTCAATTTTATAAATTGCATTATATTTAGAATTTTGAAAAGAAAATGAGTGAAACTCATGAATTAAATAGCCCTGGTTCTTATAAAAAAACGTTTAGGAAAACAAGATTTAAATGGACAGGCAAAAACAATGGCTGGTAGCACAAGCCCTGTTTTAACTAAAACGGTGTTTTAAGAAATGTCAGATTTCATTATTTAATAACAAAAATAAATAGTATCAAATTTATCAAAATATGATTTTAAAGCAGAACATAGTTTGTATTCAAATAAATATTTTTTAAAAAATCGTTCTTTAAACATAAAGGTGAAATTAAATATTGAAATTTGTATTTGACATTTCTTAAAACAGTGTTTTAGTTAAAACAGGGCTTGTGCTACCAGCCAATATTATTGCCAATGTACACAATTTTTTCAAAAAATTGGCGTTACATCCTAAAAAAAATTATATTTATTATTATTATAATTAAATAACAAGAAAACTTTGGATTTGACTGCAGAAGCATGTTGTGTTGGCAGATCTACTGTTCATCTAAAATCAGTTATTCTTACCTAATATTTAGATTTCACCGGTTATCGTATTTTAACGCAAACGCGACCTTAGATTGATGTGTGGAAACTTTAGTGAAAATATAAATATAAATTTTCCACAAAGAGATTTTTATATTTTATAGTACGTATTACTGTCTTACCTTACTTATTTGTTATAATATTTTCTTCATTTACGATGTATTAAAAATTTTAATTAGTTTTAAATGTATTATATGGCATTTGCGTTCATTCTTGGTCATGTCAAGTTACAAGCGGCAACACCGCTTGGCAAGGGACAGGGTGCGGAAAGGGATAAAAGTTGAACATCAGTCCATAATCATTTGACGGCGAGTATAAATAAAATACAGAGTGATCAAAAAGAACTGACTCAGTTGGCAATAACAAAAAATTACTTGACATTAGTAACACTGATACAAAAAATTGATTTCCTGCTATTGACAGTGACATTTGAAAATTTAAATTTGGGCATATTTCCAATTTTAAATGGCACAAAAGTGACCCCTGTGGTGCACTCTCCACACCAGCTATGAGTGCCCGTGAGGTGACGCCTGGTAAGCGCCCACACGGTAAAATATATCCGTTATCATTACCGATATCTACATGTGTTGTAGATACTGGCACACCCAGAAATGGGTAAAATGCCGTGATGAGATATTTATTTATTTACAATTTTTTATTAATATGGTTATTGTTTCCCTTACCTTCGTACTTTTTTATTTCTTACATTACCCGCAAAGCAATCATCTAAAGCATTTGAATCACTCAAAATTCTATTAGCTGTCAGGTCCCTGCTCGCTCTAACATAACCTATATGTATTTATTGTCAAAGTGACAAGTCACGTATTATTTCCGCTTTCACCTGGTGTTGTGTAAACTGTGGAATAAAAAGATCCCCAGAAATTCTGGGGATCTTTGCAGAATTGTTTTGCCAATTGCATCATTTCTTTTTGATCACTGTGTATGATGTTAATTGTTTTTCTTCACGGTTAGATGGATTACATCAATATATTTCTTCTCGTATATCAGGTTTCATTGTCTATTGCGTACAATAAAGCTAAAAACGGACAAAGTCAAATGTTATATTTTATGTTAAAATATTTAATAAATCTTTTTGCGTATGTTAAATGAATTTGCCTTAAAGATCTGAATCAAGTACTTATTTATTTCATTGTACAACTGAAATAAAAATTAATTATTGGTTGCTTTCATCTGCACATATTGCACAAGTTTTGCTGTGATTTATTATCTCTATATGTAGTGAGTAAACTAAAGTATAAGCTTTTTATTGAAGCAAGAGATACAATCATTATTAGTAGAGCACATTGATACGATAAATACTTTCGATTATTCCTAAACTTGTTATTAAACAACGCCTTATTTTCAATTTAAGATTATAAATAAATTGAAAATGATGCGATATAATGAAAAATAACCGAAAGCATTTGCCATTGTACTTAAATTGGGATAAGTCTTGTTGTAAATACCAGGTGCCAAGTATCTACGAATTTCTATAAAACTCGCTTGTACCTACCCTATAACTTTATCTGTCCTACTATTGAATTGTATTTCACCTATTTACCTTTCAATCGAATATACTTCTTTCATTTATTCAACTTGTACCGTAGTTGTTGAAGTTTGTAAAATATTTATACATATTACGAGATTTGTACATGTACATTGACATTTAGTAACATGTTACAGTCTTTATTTCACCATAATGATCTTCCAATATAGTTGTTATTTATATTTATTTAAATAGGTTACGATAATGACAATCTTTACCATTTCAATACAATAGAAAGAAATGTTTATTTGGATTCGTTTAGGAGATTAAATTCAAATAAATAAAGTATGTCCATTAAGAGTTCTTTAATAAATATTTCATCGTTTACATTGATTTTAAAAGTGACTGAAAAAATACGTACTTTACAATTTAAAGGATATTGAGTAACTCAATGATTTATTTAAACACTTTGTATGTATTTCAAGTTGTAAAATGTAAATATTTAAATTATAATTATTATTGTAATCAGGAAAATATAATATTGTTGAAAAAAATAATAAAAACATTAATTTAGTGTAGATATAGGACTTGGAATCAACAATCAAGAACAAAACAAAGGTACGGAATGAAATGTATAATAATAAACAAACGACAGGTAAATAACAATAAAATCGTTGTTTTTTGTAATATATTTAAACAAAAATAAAACAATTTACAATAACAATAAAATTATCGCTTTTCCAACGCCTTAAATTTAGCTTCTAATCTTTTAGAATACGCATCAAGTTTATATGCAGCTTGTTCTAATTTAATTACACTGTCTTCAATTTGGTCTATTTGATCCAAATAAGGCTGCAGGCTATTATCTGAAACATCAAAATATTTATTTTTTAGAACTAATGAATGACAATTATTATTCTCACATTTATCGTTAAGCTCCAACATGGCTTTGGACACATTAGAAGCAATATGTTTCATATCGGAATATTTGGTAATAGTTGCCCGGTTCATATTTTCTAATAATCTATAATCATCTTGTACTGTAGTTAATTCTCCATACAGATAATCTGCAGTCTTCGTGAACATTGTTGTCGCTAATCTGCTTAAATTAGGATCATGGGGATCTAAAGCCTCAAAACTAGAAGTTGAGGTTGATAATGTTGGTCCTAAAATATTTATTTTGATTTAAACTTAATTATTTTGTAATTCATTTACCTTTTTTCGGTGAATCTGTTACTCCTTCGTAGTCCATGTCGTCCGCCATTTTTATTGTACGTCAAAACAAAAGCTAGCATCTAGCCGATGTATTAACTTGTTTTACCGAACATATACGAAGTAGTGTTTTGCAACATATTTATTTGGGACTAGAACAGGGGCGGACTGACCAGTCGGACGATTGCCCGACCGGCCGAACAAGCGGCGGCCACCCTTCCCAAATTCAATAAATAAAAAAAACGAGATTGCCAGTTCGCCCCTGGACTGGAAGTTAGATTGGTTCGACTTATTTCACTCATAGGATTTGACGCACTTACTTACGACTCGTTCGGTCGAAAAGACACTTTTTACTCAAGTTGCATATTATTTTTTTTACGTCTGCAATAAAAGTGTGAAGAAAAGTTTCATAACGTTTCATTTTTTCACTCGTTTGCGTTAAAATAGTGCACTTTTTCGCACTTTTATTGTGGTAAAAAAGACATACTTTGTAATTTTAATGAAAAATGTACTTTTTTTAACAAAAGTAAAAAAAAATTAAAATGTTGCATGAACCCCTTCAACAATCGTATATGATCTGTGAGACAAGTTGATATACATCGGCTAGACGCTAATAAAACAAAACATGTAAACGTAGTAGATCGGCAGTTGTCGTTCTTCGATGTAGATGCAGCCATCTCTTGTTTTTTTTCTGTAGTACTTTAAGAAGTGTCAGCTGTACTCCTTGACATTTGTTTTGTGATTTGCGTATAACCGTGACATAAATAATAAATTTCAATGATACAATAAGTAAAGCATGTAAAAATGTTGTCGCGAGTTTGTAGAATATCTAATATAGTTTATAGACATCCTATTTATAATAATCTTTATCATAAACCGATCGTAACCTTACAAATTTTAAACAATGAATATGATTATAAACAACGAAGATACTATAAAAATTTCGGGCATAAACCAGACAAAATTCCTAAGATTACTAAAATGTGGTACATTTTCGTATTGTGTGGGTTCATGTTACCAGTTTTAAACTATGATGCGTATGTCATAATCATTTTTATCAACCACAAGAATGTTGTTATTATTTCTTTTTGTTTAGATTAAAACAATGGCTCTTTCCTCCTGTTGACGCTGCCAGCCCGCCAATTTTAGAAGACAACGAAATCTCGAAAAGTGATCCATCTGATGGAACCGATGGAGATGATAGCAAGAAAAAGCGACACCGTAAAGAAAAAATTGGATTTAGAGACAGAAAGGTAGAAAAATGTTCTTATTTTTTATGGTTTTATTTATATTTTAAACACAGATCATAGAGTACGAGAATAGGATGCGATCATTTAGTACACCAGATAAAATATTTCGTTATTTTGCCACTGTTAAAATATCAACTTCAGAAGGAACGGAAACTTATATGACGCCGGATGATTTTCTAAGGGCTATTACACCTGGAGCCAAACAGCCAGAGGGTAAAGAAAAATAAAGAATAAATGTACATACTCCGGTATATAAGCTCGAGTATGTATATACTATATTAACACTAACTATATTATATGCTTAACTAATAATAAATTTATGTACTTATTTGTGTATTATTATTTTTATTATAATAGTTAATATGGTCGCGTAAAAATAATAACCAAAGAAGGAATAGCTTTATCAACTGTTCGGTTATCAGACATAACTTTTGTTTTTTATTGTTATTCAATTTTGACGTTTTAAACTGTCATTAACTCCATATCAACATAAGTAACATTTTGTTCATCATTTTCATCACAATTAACGTCTTTTTATTTGGCGTTCTTCTGTATAATCCTTTTTCTATTAATATAATTTCTTTACACGCTGCTTATTGGAAATGGATAGATCATCGAATATGAAAATAGAATCAGACATTATTCAACACCGGATAAAGTGTTTCGGTATTTTGCGACCCTACAAGCAGACCAGCATGATGTTTATATGACCCCAGATGATTTTCTGCGATCCATGACTCCTGGTTTCAAACAGCCAGAGGGTCAGTGAAATTTATCACTTTTTAGGATCATAGATTAGAATAGAAAATCATTTCAAATATGAGGGTTCAGAGCACAAATAAACTAAGACTACCATATTTATTAAATATATATAAACTTTGTTTCAAAAATTATATTTTATTTAAAAATATAGTACAATGCACATTTCGAGGTTTTACCTCATCTTCAGGAAGAAAAATAAATGATATTAATATAAATAAATATAAATATAAACAAATAACAAATGTATCCAACATATAAAAGTATAAGACTACCATACTTTATTTTGAAAAAAAAATATTTTTTTTATTTAGTTACCAGTTTACAAACATTTATATGCTACTGGTGGACAATACTTATTTACTTATCACGGCAGGGAAGTTTATCTTTTCATGACGAATATGGAAATTGCTTGCCGAGGCGTAACCGAGGCAAATAACCGTAGTCATGGAAAGGAACTTCATTGACGAGATAAGTATTAATTTTTTTCTGAAATCGTATAAGAATAAGAATTCAAAGTTACTGAATGGTACATATAACCTATTTTCATTTAACAAGTAACTCTAAAATTGTATAAAAATTTAAAACAACTGTACACTGGACATCATTTATTTTAATGTTATAATTGTATTTCATATTAAAACGTAAAATGTGTTTGTGAAAATAAATATGGCAACGTTGCATTTTACTTCCCTGCCTAGGCAGGGAAATTCAATTAATTCAAAGTAAGAATGTTTTATGAGAATGGAGAGACAGCTGAACTTTTATGTGGACGAGCAGAACGAAGTATGTTTGTACAGGAATGTGTAGCGAAAGATGATTTTTGTGCAACTATTATTGTGGTCCGGATGCGGTTATTCGCTACCGAAAATCGGTCACTTTAATATGTTATTATGTATGAATACGTTTATGAATGTGGCTGAGGTGAAAGAAGTGTGCATGGATAGGAATGTGTGGCGAAGGATGATTGTTGCGTAACTATTATTGTGGTCCGGATGCGGTTATTCGCCACCGAAAATCGGTCACATTAATATGTTCTTTGTATGAATGTTATGATGATTTTGGACAAGGCGAAAGAAGAATGTTTTTAAAGAGTTAAGTGATTCAGTGGAGCTCTTACTTTCATCCCTTTTCTTATTGTTTTCGGGTTTTTGCTAACCCACTAAGTGGGAAACGCGTGATTTTATGTATGTATGTATGTAGCTTTTTACTACTTATTAATCTGCAAGTATTTTGTGATTTTTATATAAATTAGTTATATTTCAAATTATCAAAAGGTAGACTTTGTCTGCATATGCTTTGAGCCCTTCATATGTAAATACGTGATATGAAATAATAATGTTTTTTTGTATTTATTGTGATAATATAATTTTGTGTTTATAATTTTAGGTCTGGGTTTGGACCAATACAAAAGATACGATCCAAAGGTAAATATTCTTTACAAATATCATTGTCTAATAAATGTCATTATTGTTCCTCTCAAATATCTGTCATTCTTACAATTACATCGTGTAAGAGATTTAACACTTAACGTTTTTAAAGTCTTTTCGGCACCTGTATATAACTGCACTTATTTTAAAACCCCTTGTATGTCAAAATTACATATGTGTACTTGTCTTATTCTATATGTGCTTACATATATTTTCATTCTCTCTTGTATTTTTTCAGAGTAAAGTTGAGGTAAAAACATTTTCTCTTTGACTCACGTTTTTCTATTGGCACTTTTACCATTTTTCGCTGTTAGCACGACGCTTTGCATTTGTCTTAGTGTTTTCTTTATTAATAATAGTGTGTTGTTCATAGATTAATATCACAAAATTCGTAGATTAGAGTAGAGGCAAATTGTTACCTTCCGTCACCTACAGGTAAGGAAGGTATTGTCTTTGGTCAAAAATCTATGATAAGGTTTTAATGAATAAGCACTTTCTAGGATCCCAAGAATACTATTTTTATGATGGTGTCTATGTGTGGGTGTGTATGTGACAACTTTTGGGGTTCCAATATTACAAATTTTTGTTATTGTGTTTACATCCATATGAAGAGCTGATTAGATTTTTGTTATAATTGGGCAATCGGAAATAACTTTACACTTGAAACTTTACCAGTTTTTTTTTTCTTTTTTTTAATTCAGTTAGATATAATTTTTGGACATTTTACGTTAATCTAAATATTAAAGAATATTTTATTCTCTATCAGTCCGATTCACAAAAAGGTTTAAGCTAATCCTCATTTTTGGATTAGTGAATTCTATTCTATTCCGGTATTTAAAATTTAATTTTCATGATATTATCAATAAAGGTAGATACTAGGAATAGATTACACTATATTTTAAGTTATAAACTGTCAAAATTAGAGTAGAATTCGCTAATCCAAAAATGAGGATTAGCTTAAACCTTTTTGTGAATCGGGCTGTATATGATTTGATCCTTCATGTTCAATGTATTTAGATATAAAAAATTATTTAAAAAAATGAAACCCTGGTATTTTTATGACTGGTTAAGTTGTCTTTCAAATTAATGGGGGTTTCCACTATTTTTCAATTTTTTTATATTATGTTATCCTTCATAAAAAGTTATATGTATAAGAATAAATAAAACATTTGTAATTCGTTTAAACATATTATTTATTCATTTAGTTCTTGTTTTCATGAATATATATTTTACTGTATTAGTGATTACGGTGGAATCCCCTATTATCGCATCAAAAAATTAATACATGTGTAATTTTTGCAACTTATGCTATAATATCGATACTATATTTTTCTTTTAACTGACAGGTAAATTATCAGTCGGTTTAACCAGAGATGAAAATACCGGAGTTTTATAAATCTTGCAACCTATGCTGCTTCATCATGGAAACAACTGAAATGTTAATATATTACTAATTGACAGATGTCAGTGATAAATGCAATTTATATGATACGAGGGTCACGCTTGAAGTATTAGAATGAGAATAAGACACATGATTCATATTTTTTTAGAATTTTATTTTAAGTATGTATATTCAAAGATTCCTCAACAATTAATTTCACCATTCTTTCCTTCCACTTCTTAAAATCTCCTAACTAATTTTTTGTTGGAATGCTTTCAAAATAATCGTGAATTGCAGTTTGAATCTATTCTTCAGACGAAATCATTCTACCCTATTAATTTTTTTAAAGTCCATGAAATAGCCAAAAGTCGATCATTATCAAATCAGGTGAGTAGCGAATTGTTATATTACTTTTTTTGCCAGTAACTAAAAAAAATATCTTTGATTAAATCCATATTTTCACTCATAACAATACTTTAAAAAAATGATTAACTGATGCGCGTTTTCGTAGTCAGGTTTACTTTAGGACATTAAAATTACTTTTAGACTTTTTGGTCCGTATTACGAACGCGCTTTTACATTATATTCTTATGGACAGTATACTCCATAAAAGCGCTTTTATTATAAAAGTGCGCTCGTAATACGGGCTGTATCTTTAATTTAAAGCAATGCTACAGTGCTCGGTGAAGTGCTAAAGTTATATTATTAAAACGAACAAAACTTTAATTTAAAGTGTTACAACTTCATTTCACGTAAGAAAATAGCAGATGGCGCTTGAGAGCCGACCGTTTTTACATGCATTAAATAAATCATTTACATTCGTGAAACCAAACTTCCCCAATAATAAAATATTTTTATCTGTGCATTGTACGATTCCTGAATATTAAAAATTACATCAAAACATTGTTAAATTTTACTTACGATGCGATTCTGTAATTGTCTATACCACTATAGAACTGTAACTCTCAACAAAAGAGCATAATTTTTTAATATCAAACGATAAAAAATGTATTAGTAAACAAAAATTGTTGCGATTTTGTTCACTTTTACATTTCTATAGCCTTATAGAAAATTACAGAATCGCACTATTAATTCTGTAGATTTTATTTGACAATTAACAGTTGACAAATGACATTTTTTCGGTTTTATAAACCGGGTTAGCTTCCTAACCAATCAAAAAGCAGAATTATAACTCTTATCTAAACCAACGCTATTTTCTTACGTGAAATGAAGCATAGATAAAGTTTATTATGAAAACGGCCTTGAGTTCTATTGTAACTATCGTAATTTACTTTCAAGTGACAGAGAAATAAGATATGTTGTCCACAGCCTAATTATTTTTTTTTATTCTCAATAATTCTAGCGTGATTCTCGTATGTTCATGAAATAATTTTACTATACTTCATAAGTTTCATTCTGATCAATAAAAAGCAGAATATATATTCCTTTTTAAATCAACACTATTTTTCTTACGTGAAATGAATTTAAAGAAATATTTATAATCTTTTCCAAGTAACTTTGTGTATGGACTATATATAAAATATATAGAACTGACAGAAACTAATTTGTTGGCTACATAATTTTTTTTTTACCTTTTTGTGTATATCTCATTTTTATTTGGTCTCTCTTCAGATATCGAAGAACAAGCATCGAAAGTTATTTCTGTTTATTATTTACTTTTAAAGAGAGTATTAATAAAAGATAATGAGGGAATGAACTTTTTAACTCACGCAAATTCAGTTGGGATAAATTACTTAAGTCACGGGCGTAAATAAATTGTTGCCCAATAGATATGAATTTAACAATTAAAGATTCAGTTTTTAGTTATATGACAACATAATGGATGGGTAATTTTTTTTGCTAAAAATTAAGCACTGATTTACAGAATTGACCCAAATATGTATCTGGAAATATATTGGCCTGTATTCTCACTTCTTGAAGTAGCGCAACAATTGTCAACTTTAATAAAAATAAATTAAACTGCATATTCCACTGACTCCAAATATTGTTTACTTTGAAAAATAATGAATCCAATTTTTATCTAATAAAATTTAAAAAATCGAAATAGCGCTACTTCAAGAGATACGCGCCATAATCTTTTGGAAGATACTTTCGGTATGAAAATTATATAAAATATTCGTACATACAGGCTGTCCGGATTGCGAAAGCCGCCATTGAGATCTCGGAATCTATAAAAAATACGACATCGGTTTAAAGAGGGACATCTTGATATGCTTTTTTTACCAAAAATTATTTTTTAAAGTAAAAATCAAATATGACTTCCATCTTAAAATATGTAAGTTTGTTATATCCTAAAAATTTACCGATAGAAATATAGGCAATAAAAATGTCTAACTTTTTTATGTAAAACATTTTTCTTTATTACTGATAGTTTAGAAGTAATTTCAAAATAAAAAAATCAACCAAATTGGGTTTTCCGTCATTATCTAGTAACCAATCAGAATTTTTAGCAAAACAAATGAATCTAGGATGTCCCTCCAAAGGCGCACCTCATATCCCATTGAACCGAAGTCGTATCTCTTATAGTTTCCGAGTTCCCAATGATGGCCTTCGAAATCAGGACATTCTGTATATTGGCGAGCAGAATAACAAAGCCAATTCAATATTTATCAAACGTAATAAATTGAATTTGTTGCAAACTTAAGAAATAGTCGGTTAAATTAGGACTTCATTGTCGCTTTCATGGAAAGACTATTTTAAAGACGTTTTTGTTTGTCAAATAAGTTTCCAACATTACTATACAGAGAATTTATTTTAAAATGCAACATTATGGTTCATCACTTCCATGGTTACTCACTATTGTCAAAAAATGACAGCAATGTAATATTTGTCCATTTTAAAATGCAACATTATAAATAGCATTGCAGCACAGGAGATATCTCCAGAACACATCACAAATGGTGTCAGTTCTTATTACGACCGACTAGAATATTGCCGGAGTGTGAATGGGGATATTTTTTAACATTTATTGCATGAAAGTTATGAATTTTTGTAAGCTGAAGTTTGTTAAGATGTGCAACATTCATGTTTTGATTTTTTGTTAATCATATGTAGGCTAATTTATTAGAAATTAGTTTTGATAATACAAAACTACAAATTTTGTATGTTGCATTTTAAAATGGACAAATATTACATTGCTGTCATTTTTTGACAAATGTGAGTAACCATGGAAGTGATTGACCATATGTTGCATGTTAAAATAAATTCCCTGTATGTATACAGTATCTTGAATTTGAAAATATATGGATATTTTTAAGAGGTCTGATTTTTTGCTCGCCAGAATAGAATTGACGGAAGGTAATATGTTGGCCACATCAATTTTTTTTCTTTGCTTATTATGATTAGAGTGGGCAATTGCTCCCAGGCAGGAAATGGGTTCAAATCCCTAATGCTCCACAATAAATTCATTATTATTGTTTATAGTTTTGTATCATACTACACTATTTATTTCTAAACAGAGTATTCAACACAAACTAGATCTTGGACTAGGCGAAGACAGTATCTTTTACAAACTGGGAAGTGCTGGACTTATAACATTTTCTGATTATATTTTCTTGCTAACCGTTCTTTCAAGTAAGTAGCTTCGTAGTACTTTCGTCTTCTGTTGCAAAATGAGGAATTTTGCAGCTTCTCGTAGACATTTTGAAATCGCTTTTCGTATGTTTGACTTAAATGGCGACGGTGACGTAGATTGCGAAGAATTTGAAAAGGTAGCAACACTGATTCGACAACAAACGAGCATCGGATCTAGGCATAGAGATCATGCCAATACTGGGAACACTTTTAAAGTAAAACAAAAATTCTGAACGCGAAAAATTTATTAAACATTGCTGTTATGTTTTAGGGTGTCAATTCGGCATTAACTACTTATTTTTTTGGTCCAAACTTAAAAATGAAACTAACTATTGAAAAATTCTTAGAATTTCAAGAACAGTTACAAAGAGAAATTTTAAGTTTAGAATTTCAACGTAAGAATCCAGATGATAATGGAAACATCACCGAAGCAGATTTTACTGAACTACTTTTAGCTTATGGGGGTTACCCTCAAAAAAAGAAAGCTAAAATGTTAAAACGAGTCAAAAAAGCGTAAGTCTAGGCATTTTTTAACAATTACTTATTAAAAAAATTATTTAGTTTCAGAGACCACGGTCAAGGAATCTCAAAAACCGACTATTTAAATTTTTTCCATTTCTTAAACAATATTAACGATGTAGATACAGCCTTAACTTTCTACCATATTGCTGGAGCTTCAATTGATCAACAAACTTTAAAACATGTCGCAAAAACCGTTGCTAAAGTTGATCTAAGCGATCATGTGATCAACGTAGTTTTTACCATTTTTGATGAAAATAGTAAGTATAAAAAATAACAGTAATTACAAAATACAATGTCTTATGATGTTTAGTGGATGGACAACTCAGCAACAGAGAATTCATTGCGGTGATGAAAAACAGACTTTTAAGAGGGCTAGAAAAGCCAAAAGATACTGGTTTTGTAAAGTTGATTCAGTCGGTTATCAAATGCGCTAAAGAAACAAAACCAGTGCTTCTTGACATTTAAATATATATGCGTGTTACTAAGTTCCTCATGTTTGAAATAATTTATATTTAATTTGTGCAATTGAATGCAATTTTTATTGTTGTACTTCATACTTCGTGTTCAAAATATAATAAAATGATTGTTTTAATGTGGATGTGTGTTTTTATTTTTTGTAAGAATATGATAGTATTTCTATATATTAATTTTTTTAAATTATTCTGTTTAAATCATACGTGGATGATAAATTTAAATATTCAATTTCTAGATTTCTCGGAAATGTATTGTTCAACGTGGAAATCCATGTATGACGTAGGACTAGGAATTATTTTTTTAATGCTTTTAACAAAATCATCTGTTTACCAAATATGTGACAAAATTAAAGTGACGCGTTAAAATGTACCTCGGAAAAAAGATTAGAAATCGTGTAGATAACAAGCGTTTGAAATATTTTAAAGCGCAAGGCTGCTAGGGATATAAGAAATTACACTGCAACCATTGGCAGTACGATTTCGATGCTAGGCGAGTTAACATCTTTTTAACATCGTAAGTGCATTTTATCTGATTTTTTTTTAATTCCGGCGTTAGATTTTCAAATATGTTATCATCACGTCTGTGGATTTATCAGTTTTCAATATTTTGGACGTTTGGAATTTACGGAATATCGAAAAAAAACTGTGGATCATTACATAACAGTGTCTGGGTGATGCTCATATTGATTTTTGCGGGTATTTCCAGGGCTAGAAGAAAGAAAATTAGGTTAAAAGTGTTAAAAAATTAAATAGACGAAATAAATATTTGTTTATAACTATTAATATAATTTATCACGTGAAATATTTTGACAGCTGCCAAAAATCTGGATAATTTTAGTATAATGACGTATTGTGTTTCATAACCTACGAACAATATAAAGATATTGGCAACGCTTATAGTTGTTTTCAATATAGTTTATTTTGTTTTCCCTTCAAAATTTATGTTTAAGCAACAAAATTCACAAATGTCTAAATTTTAATATGGATTAGCTAGGTTTTAAAGTATAGTATCATTCATTTTCTTTCATCCCTTGCAGAAAATGCATCGAGCACGATCTATAGTCAACTCCATTAGCAAATCTCAGGTGTTCGCCTCCTGGTTGATCTCAAAACCAGCTTCAGTCACATGTGTGTCCCAAACGAGATATTACAATGTGCCTGCCTCTGCAGAGCCTTTTCTCAATGGGAGCACTGCTTCCTACGTTGATGAGATGTATCAGGCATGGACGAAGGACCCATCATCTGTACACGCGGTAAGAATGATTTACAGATATTTAATGCCGGTTGCATCACTGTAACTTAAATATTAAACTTGACTTAAATTGATAATATTGCATCGAAATTAAATGTCAAATGAATTATAATATATTGTAAAAATTTTGCATTTTTTTGTTTAATCTATTTTAAAATTTAGGCCTTGTTGCTGCAACTGGACATAAAGAGCTTAAATGTCAAGAATTGTGAAATTCAGAGTAATCCAAAATGAATCAATTTACGTATTTTGATTTTTTTGACAAACAGTTCTTTTTGTTATAAATTAAACTGTTAGTCAAATAGTTCTTTAGAATAGTGTTTTCGGAAGAACATCACAAGTTAATTTTGGAAGCATGTTTTCTTAAATAATTAATGAATATTTATTTTCATCCTCTTTCAAAAATTCACTGTGCGTGAATGCAATCTGTCAATCGCATTTCACTATTGACTATCACAATGATGCGAAAAATAAAAAATCAGAACTTTAAATTATAAAACTTGGCTATGAAATTGTCATCTTGGATACGTGGACTCGTGTCAAAAGAGAGTCAAGCAAAGATGGGTACAGTTAGTACTTTGATGGGAAACCATTATTACTATACTTCATTTCACGTAAGAAAATGGCGTTGGTTTAGATAGCGATATATATTCTGCCCTTTGATTGGTCAGAATGCAAATGTAGTTCATAAAAAAGACAAAAATATCACCTGTCAGTTGTGATCTGTGGAATTGTGATGTTTAACTATGTTTTGTTGTAATTTTGTAATATTCATGTCTTGTACATTTTTACAGATAAAAATAGTTATGAATGACAAAGTTTGATTTCACGAATTTAAATTATTTATTTAATGCAAGCCATCTATTTTCTTACGTGAAATGAAGTATAATAAATATTTGTATCAATAATAATAAAAATAATATTATAATACCAGTAACAAAATCATTAAGATAAAGAAAAAATGAAATAAGTGATAAATGTATAACTTAATGTATCCTATTTTTCTAAATGTATATTTTTTTTTAACTTTATTGATGATTAAAGTCTGAAGTATTTAAACTTTGCTATGAAAAGAACTATGTACCGGTTCATGGTAGATAAAAGTTTATTGAATATACGAACGTCAGACCGGTAAACATTTTTTATATCTTCAGCTGTGTTATTATAATTTTCAATAGTTTGTAATATTTTATGACTCATATAAACTTGAACTACTTACTCTTACATTGAAATATTTACCTTGGATAATTTTATTAAACAGTTAAACGTTCACGTTCCAGTAGGAAAGGTTTCTTAAGCAACCTACTTATTTGAATTTATTTTGAAGATTATTTCCTGTTAAGTCCGCTCTTTTTTGCTACCAATATTTATCAGTGCTTTTCCTTGAATTAAATAAAGTACTATTAGACATGTGATGACAATCAACCTATTATCTGGACATGTGAAATTTTATCGTTTTGTCGCCTTGAACTTATCGGGCATACAAAATGCAAAATAAGACAATACGCAGAATTTTTATAAAATTTTAAATTGGTATATAAAATAATTAGATTTAAACAGATTATAATTTAAAATCAAAGGATAAATATCCCTTTAACCAAAGTCTGAGAATAAATTTAGCATTTTTTTTACAATTTGTGTCAAGTATTGTGTAATTATTTCATTTGTATTTGTTTTTATCGCCAATAAAATGAATTTCATTCTAATTACGATGTTAACTTGTACTTCTATTACATGATGTCTATACTTTCAACTAGCGTCTAGCCGGTAAACTAGCTTTGATCCCGGAAACGAACGACAGTCGGTCGTCATGCTATTTAACTAAACTAACTAAACACAAAAACAATAACCGCACCTAACGCACAAAAATCACTCTTGCAACAAGAAAATTGGTATAGTCAGAAAAATTGACTCTTTTGGGGCCAGCTATTAAACAATAAGTATCTTAATTATTACAGTGCGGCACATCGCTCACTGCTTACATTATAACATTGGATGCCAATGGTCCATTATCTGTGCTGCTCTGTTGGACTGAAGACATGCATTGGACACTTTTCAAGTCACTTGAAAAGAAAAACTTCGTCGTATAATACACGCTTTAAAGGAATAGTAATATTATTTTACTATGTTTTACTATACAAACATGTCTCCTTTTAATAGAGCGGTCCAAATAATGGCCCATTTGCATCCAATGTTATAATGCAAGCAGTTAGCTATATTGTGGCTTTGTCATAAATACGATATAGTTTTATTACTAAACCCAACACAGTCAATTTTTCGGACTACCAATTTCCTTTTGTTATTTATTACGATTAATATTGTTTATCTTAGTACTATGAAATATAAAATTGTATCGTTTATTGACACCTTAGATATATGTACAGAACTAATTATTCAGTCTAGATCAACAGACTTATCCGTTTACTTTAATGATTATCTATAAGATTATTTACATTAAATTGTACTAAGATGACTTTATCTTATTCCAAGAAGTTATCACTGTGTACTGTGTTGAAGGTCTTTGCTATTACATTATAATAAGTGTTCAAAATGTGCCCAATGCAAACTGATGTCGACGAATCAGAGAATTATGAATTCTACAAATTATATGCCGCAGCACTAACCAGGTTTGTATAAACCCTGGGTTTTTCCAAATTGCCTAGCCCACCGGAGTTTTTTTTAAAAAAAAACCTGCCCAGATTTGGGTTTTTTCAAACAAAGTCAAATTTATATGATTTAATCCCACTTTAACGTATTGGGGTATACAGGATGTTTCAAAGAAAGTGTAATAGTTATTTACATTCGAATGCGTGTAAGTTGTATTTTACAGCGGGACAGTTTTGTTTAAGGCACGAGCCCATAAGGCGAGTGCCTTATTAGCTGGAGCGCTGTAAAATAATTCACGCACGAGAATTGTATCAAATTTTTTGGCCGACGATAATGAAAATCACTTTTTTTAATGAGATAGGTTATACTTCTGAAAAGGCGTTTGTTTAAAATACTGGAGCTAAGTCAATTTCCAAATTTGATTTTACTTACCTTCATTAGAGTACTTCTTCTAGCGAAAATTTATTTGTAATAATAGACGTTGTTTATGACTGATAATATATTTATTTGCTCATATTTTCTTCGTAATAAATAATAGGTAGGTGTCGATATTTGACATTTCAGCAATTTTCGCCTCGCGTATTTGACAGGTATATCGACCGATGACTATGTCGGTAACGACGGATTTTTACAATAATGACAGATGTCGCTGCCGTGATTTTGCTTTATATAAAAATTAATTTTAAATATAGGAAATGTTAAAGTAAAAAAATAACTTATGTAGGTAGTACTTTTTTACATGAACTTTAATTTGTAAAGATGATTTCTTTTCTAAATGCCCATAAACGTCCAGTGTATTTTGATTATTTTACCGCATAGTTAGACAAGTTACAACACATTAAGCGTAAAATGTAGGTTACACTTGCTGTGTATACAATTGTAAAGTTCTCATTACACTTCAGGAGGGCAAAAAAAATTTTAAGGGCATATAGTACTAACCAAATTGAGTAAAAAGTAAAAAAGGCTTAATCAACATGGGTTCGATCTTCAATAGTTTCCGAGATATGAGGCAGTAAAGTAAAAATGAGTTTTTACGGAGTTTATCTCTGCTATCTTGAAAACTATAAGAGTTACGACTTTAATTAAATAAGACTTTTTGTTTACCTTTCAGAGGACATCTTATATGTGCTTTTGTTTTTTTAAAAAAATCAAATAATAGTACTAAGTTAAATGTTGTGGCGACCTTGGCCAATATTTAATTTTGATATAATTTCATAACTATTAGAAATTGAGAAAAATATTTCATATAAAATTTTATTGTTTTTTTATAGCCTATTTACTACATTTACATATACAAAATTTTGTTCGAATTTTAAATGGCACAAAAGTGATCCCAGTGGTGCACTCTCCACGCCAGCAATGAGTGCCCGTGAGGTGACGCCTGGTAAGCGCCCACACGGTACAAATATGTCATCATCATTACCGATATCTGCTATAGAGCAGATTGGCACACCCAGAAATGGGTAATATGCCGTGATGATATATTTATTTATTTATATATTTTATATTGTTCGATTACTATCATTAGGCATTTACGAAAATTCTACCGGTAGATTAGATACGGCACCTACCGAATGCGTTCGAAAACAAGTGGTTATGGTTAATAGTTATCGTGTTCGAAAATTGTACCATACCTTGTCACGAAATACTTAATCTCATGTCATGAAGCTTGTGTTTACACTCTTGTTGCATAAATAACTATTATTACATCACATGTAACAATCACTTTTTTCAGTCATGGGATGCCTTTTTCCGTAATTCGGCCGGCGGGGGCCCTGGATACTATAGCCCTGGGGCCCACCTGGCTCCTCCAGCCAAGAACACGGTGCCCCTTAGCCAATTCGCGGTAGGATCTGCAGCTGGAGGTGCTGGAGCACCCGTTTCCGAAAAAATTATCGATGACCACATGGCCGTACAAGCAATCATCAGAAGTTACCAAGTAAGAAAGATAATTACTTCAGTCATGATATTATGTAATAATAAAATATGAAATTTATTGATAACGATGATATAGGATTGGATGCATATATAATTTTTGACAGGGTTTCCTTATTTTTACAGGAAATAGTAATTAGAACAATTTGATAAATTTGATAATGCACAATAGCTATTACATTAATATACTCGCAAATTTCAAAGTTATATTACCCCCTCTGTCCCAAATTATGGTATACAAAACTCTCAAAATATGTTTTAAACTTTATTGAAATTTGAAATTAATGTAATTGGGTTATATTACAAAGAAATACTTTTGTTATATTGATTTATACTCATGATTTGTATTAGGTAATCAATATCTGTAATATTTTGTCGCGCTGTGTCAAATGCATCTTAACTGCAAATAATATATACCGACAAACCTAGTTAATAATTAATTAATTAATTAATTAACTGTTAATTGATTTGATGTTTCTTCATTGAAAACTGCTAGTTTTGAAATTCATATATTATTTTCAAAAACAACGAATGTCACTTAAATACAAATACCTATCAATATTTTTTGATAATATTTTAAAGAACAACAAAATACTCGCAAAACAAGTGTTATAATCAGCAAGAGCACTAACGGTGCGATTCTGTAATTTTCTATACCACTGTAGTAGAACTGTACAAAAAATTCTTGCGATTTTGTTCACTTTTACATTTCTATAACATTATAGAAAATTACAGAATCGTGCTATAAGTTTTCATAAGTATGCACCTACATATAAAAACCTATTATTTTATATAACCAAAAATCAAAACATTTATAATAAAAATGAATTTAATTTTTTAATTCAGCGTAATGAATCAAGAAGTATGCAAAATTTCAGTATTTTCTAGCAATTACTTGAAAGATTACTTTATAATGCAAAGTTTAGGACTACTGATCAAAATTATCACCTTCTCTTTCAAATCTTTACCATATTTGATATCTGGATGAAATTTGTATTAATATGCTTTTGAAAAATTAAAAATTCCGTTATTTTTAATCCTTATAATTATATATTGTGCTGAATTTTGCATCAGCATTTATTTAATTACGTATCTAGATAATTATTTATTTACCTCCTTGTATTTATTTATTTATTTATTTATTTTTTTGTTTGCATAATATTTTAACGAATTTTCAACACCAACAACAACAAACAATTATTTATTTCATTATTCTAAACAGAGTTTTTGCAACTTGTCACTAATTGAGTCAACAGTTCTAAGTTCTAATTATTATTTTCTGTTTCAAATAGGTGATAATTTTTAAAAGTTATTTTCCATGGAAAAAAACATTTTATAAACAACATTAAATAAGATACTTCATGATTATATGTAAATATTTCATTCCATACTAACCAAGGGAATATAATGATAATTTTCAGTTACATATAAACGTATCTACACTACATATAAAATAAATATATCATACATTATAATATTTATTCTATTTTATGTTTATAAATTCTCAATCTTTCATATTTGAAACAATATAGGAAAATTTTGTATGCGTTCTATTATTAGCTGATATTTAACTACGCCTAACTTTTATGAAAATACTAGGACTACTTATGTTGTATTATTGATTTCACGAACGAACGATAGATTTTAAACGATAAAACGCCCCTATGTTTTAAAATTACCAAGAAATCTCTCTGCGTGCTTATGCTTAATATAAATTGTAATATTGTTCTATCTTATTTTTTTACCAGGGGTCACCTCATGGGCTCTTAAAGCTGTAGTGCTGAGAGCACCACAGGGGTCACTTTTGCTTAGTAAATGCCCTCCACGGTATAAATATGTCATTATCAAATTATTAGAATAGAAGTAGAGTGACACCCAGAAATGGGTAATGAGTCGTGACAAATATACTCGTACTTATTTATTTATTTATTTATAATGATTCTTATTTTCAATTTTACCCCATAAACGTAGTTGAATAATAATAGTTTTCTTTATTTATTAATATGTACTCGTATTACAACGGTTTTGTCGTCTATTTTTGCTTTTTACGAAATACATATGTTTAAAATATATTCATTCATTTCATCAAAATGAAATAAGGGAGTTATTGCAACTTCTAAGATGAAAGAACGTAAACGTTAACCTTATGTAGAAATCACTTTATTTTAGAAATAAAGTACTTTCAATTTTAATGTTTACCGCATTTAATTAGTGTATCACGCTAACGTTAACGCTAAAAGCAACACAAACCAGGTTACATCCACACTTTTCACCGAAACATAACCTCAAAAGTTACAGAACGTGTGACGTTAAACACTCGCTATTCCATTGCACATAACGTGTCTCTTTATTCATATAACGTGAACCTTATTAGTACGCATGCGCATTCGGGCTGTCACGTGACGTTATAGTGCACGTTATTTTTGCGTTGAAGCTGCTATTAGTACCAAAATTGCCGTTAAGAAATATAAATCCATGATTTTAACTACAAAAGAAAACTGTAGGGACTAAAAAAATATGATGACTGTTTATTTATTTTGAATTATATATTCTTTGGTGTAGATACGTTTCAGAATTGAATGTTGCGCATGTAACGTTGAATGTTGTATGGGGCTTATTGTTAATAAATAATTGTTAGTCGCGAGGACATCTGGTTGCTGAGCTCGACCCCCTGAATCTTAAATATGCTGACCTGCACGCGTACGAGGAACGAAAGGGCGCCCCTTCCAGGGTTGTTATCAGGGATCATATGATTGGTACGACCAAAATATTCCTTCAACCTTTTAAACCTGACACCAGCACCTACCTCACATGCAGACACAAACAAAATTATTTTAAAAAAATTAAATTCTATGGAAAATTAAAGTTCTGTTTATTACTTGGTATAGAGAATAAGTGTTAACAATATTTGATAATATAACAAATACTATATACTTCGGATATATTTTTGTGTTTACTGTTTGTATAACGAAGCATCCAAGTACCAATTTCTGTTTTTAATTTATTTATCTCTAGTTGCACACTTGACACTTTAATTTTAAGAATAACAATAACACATTGAAATAGTTATTTACATTCGAGTGAGTGTAAGTTGTATTTTACAGCGCGACAGCTTTGTTTATTATTAGCTGGAACGCTGTAAAATACTTCACGCACGAGAATTGTATCAATTTTTTTGGCCGATGATAATGAAAATCACTTTTTGTAATGAGATAGGTTGTACCTCTGAAAAGGGTTAGTTTAAAATACTGGGGTTAAGTCAATTTCCAAATTTGATTTTACTTACCTTCATTAGAGTACTTCTTCTAGCGAAAATTTATTTGTAATAATAGACGTTGTTTATGACTGATAATATATTTATTTGCTCATGTTTTCTTCGTAATAAATAATAGGTAGGTAGGTGTCGATATTTGACATTTCAGCAATGTTCGCCTCGCGTATTTGACAGGTATATCGATCGGTGACTATGTCGGTAACGGCGGATTTTTACAATAATGACAGATGTCGCTGCCGTGATTTTGGTTTATATAAATTAATTTTAAATATAGGAAATGTTAAAGTAAAAAAATAACTTATGTAGGTAGTACTTTTTTACATGAACTTTATTATAGTAAAGATGATTTCTTTTCTAAATGCTCATAAACGTCCAGTGTATTTTGATTATTTTACCGCATAGTTAGACAAGTTACAACACAGTAAGCGTAAAATGTAGGTTACACTTGCTGTGTATACAATAGGCTATTCCACGATATTTTTTAAATTTTTTTTTCTTGAAGTACATAAAAATATAAGACCACATATGAAAGTCCCGAGTTAAAAATTCCTCCAAATAAGCGAGATATTAAGGTCCGAATTTTAAAGTAACTTTGTGACGTAGGTAATGTGGATATACCAGAAGTAAACAAACAGTGGTTCACAAACCACGAAAAAGTGTTAAACAAATTACAAAATAATGTTTATTTAAATTGTAATATTATAATTCATTATTAGAGACAAAATAAATTATTATACTTAATTCATTTTACTTTTTCTACTCATTTTATAAAAAACAAAGAAATTAGAACGTCACCCGAACAGCAACCGAACAGATCCGACACACCCGAAGAAGTATATTCTTAGTTAGGGCGGGGCTTCTCAAAATCGGAGGTCATACTTGGATCCTATTTGCTCAAACACTCATGCACATGTCCTGCATCATCAAAAGCAAAACTCCCCATGTCTTCTAGAAGGAATAATTTATAATAAAAGAAATATGGTTTTCCTTATCCTTTAACTTTTGTCGTTCATATTTTCAATAAACTTTTACTATTTTTGATTACTGTGGAATAGCGTATTGTAAAGTTCCCATTACACTTCAGGAGGGCAAAAAATGTATTTGATGATGAATTTGGCTGAAATTTACAGGAAATGTGTAAAATTAACTGAAAATAATTTATACTTTAAGGCGCGATATGTTCATCTCTAGTTATAAGAACAATGTGGCATCGAAAAATTGATACATGTGTATTTTTTTTTTTTAATTCGGATCCATTTGAACTTGAATGCTTCAACTATTAAAACATTGTGTGGATTTTTAACAAGTGCTTTCTTACTAAACAATAAACATGTTTTCATGCAATAATAATCAACAGTAATAATATTAAAAATAAACAGAACTTTTTAAAGACAATTATCATCTGATTGTAACTTCATTTTCAGGATTAAGTAAGTAAATTGGCTTCCGTCGTTCTGTATGTCTCCCTTCCTTCCTTGGCCGTCAGTTTGAAACATTTAGGATCAGTTTCTCGTTGCTTTGTGTGTTGCTTGTGTGTTTTGGTGTGGTAGGTATGTGGCACTAGGTTCAGGTATAAGGTGCTGGTTATAGATTCGTGGCCACCACATAGCCAAGCTGGATCCACTGGGAATCAGCTCCGTAGATCTGGACGATAAACCGCCTCCAGAGTTGCTGTACAGTTTCTACCATTTTGGTAAGATACTAACTTCATAGAAATTGTATCGCCTAGGAGGAATGACAGTGTTCTAACAAAAACAATGTTTTGTTTTCTACACTATGTATTAAAATACGTTTCAGAGAAGAATGAATCACAGGTTTATATAATG
This sequence comes from Ophonus ardosiacus, assembly GCA_943142095.1. Taxonomy (NCBI): domain Eukaryota; kingdom Metazoa; phylum Arthropoda; class Insecta; order Coleoptera; family Carabidae; genus Ophonus; species Ophonus ardosiacus. The sequence continues at coordinate 44,665,412 of OW964829.1, read as the reverse complement.
AGATCATGCACGACATTTTTTTATAACTTTAATTATTTTTTTATTTTTACTCAAATCGATCTTTAATCATGTAAAAATTGTATTTAAAAATGACATTCACAGTGACGTCACAGGTTCGGAGCAACGACCATTTTGATTTTCACACTGTTTTAAACGTCAAAGTGACATTTAAAGCTAATCTGAAATTTATGAAAGTAAACATGTCGATGAAATAAGTTTGCCAGTAAATATTGTATGTTTACTACCTACCAAAATAAAGAATAAAATAATATTCTGATATATATTTAATGTCTCACGTGTGTTTGTAACCTTCTGGCGTCTAATGGGGTATTCCGGTGATATGGAATTAATGCAAAATAATAACTTTTTTCTATAGTTTCCATCTTCACATGGTAGAAAAATATAATAAAACATGTTTAATAAAAAGTTTTAATTCATAATTTAATGTTACAAAACAAAATTGGAATTTTTACAGCTCTAGAAACGTCCTTGAAATTTGTGACGTCAAGTTGATAATCTGCTGCTCATTTCAAAGTAAATATTTTCGTTTAAAAACACAGATGGTGCCAGTAGTTAACACGCGCGGGTATATTTCTTGTTTGACATTTCGTCCACTTTATAATTATTACTCCTATTTTTACCATAAACAAACACAGGACAAACGCCGAAATATACGCTGCTACTAAAATCATATGTAAACAAGCAAATGGCTGTCATGAACATATGGATTTAGGCGCTGAAGTTCGTTGCAGATGTCACCATCGAGTTGACGTCATAAGCGCGCCATGATAAGAAAATTTGAAGTGCGATGAAATTTTTTAAAATTCATATCTCATGTGATGCATACATTTTTTTACTCAAAGTTAGATATTCAGACTCCTACTGGTCTGTATTAATGTAAAAAAAATATTTTTAAAAAGTGTCGGAATACCCCATTGTATCAAAAGTGAAAGACAGCTTACATTGTGAATAAGTTCACGTCAAATAAAAATTATATTTATAAATAAAAATGAAAGAACGATGTTATATTAATATATTATAAGATATTTATACCCAGTTGCACCAACAAAATTTAAATTTTAATCTACGTTTAAACAAATGCAAATCGATATTTTGACAGCAATTCATTATAATTCATTCATTTCATTTCGATGCAATATTGTCAGTTTAAACCATGTTTAATATTTAAGATACGTTGGTGCAATCGGCCATTAGATATGTAATATAAACTTGAATAATTGATTTCTGGTTCTGTGATTGGTCGAGAAAAGTGAATTATGAATTCATAATTTATTGGCGATTGACGTGATGATGTATTGTAAAATTTGTACAAATAGTGACGGAATAGTAATGTCTATTATTAAATTCTTACAGAAGTATTTCTAGCGGGGTGCTCATCGCTCCATTTTAACGTATTTTAGCACTTGACGTTAGAAATCGATTGAGTAACGTAAACACAAAACAGTGACAATCGCGGAAGAATTAAAATAAACTTGAATAATTGATTCCTGGTTCTGTGATTGGCCGAGAGAAGTGAATTATGAATTCATAATTTACTACTATAATTAATCGAAAAAATGAAAATAATGGGGATATATTTTTACAGGAGTAGAAAAAATCATTTTGAGTACCTATTCTATTATTTTTTAGTATAATCTACAATATTAATTAGATATTTGGCTTTGAATTGAAGTAGAATACCCTTATAATAATAATAATAATTAGGTAACCTTTTTTCACTTTATCTTTATAATTTTTAATATTGTGGTAGTGAACATTTTTACAAACTAAATGTAAGAACAAAGTTTGGTTGCATGAATTTAAATTTTTTATTTAATGCATTTAAAAACGGTTGGTTCTTAAACGCCTTTTAATTCTTAACTGAAACGATATTTGTTTCATTAACTTCAAAATGAAAGATATCGTGTCCTCCAAGTTGAATGCTAGTATTCTAACCAGGCGATATTCTCACCTTAACACCTTTAATTTATTATTTCTCCTTTTAGTTATGGTTAAATTATTGTTTGTTATCCTTCACGTATTATTATTCAAAAACAATAAAAAATTGTTCTTTGCAATATATTTCTGCATGTACGAGTATGTATTTTGATTTTTATTACTAACGGTTCGGTCTTTTACCAAAAGGATGCCTGATGATCCGTAAGATTTTTAAATAAAGGTGATGGAATTTTGCTTGTATGCTTTCGTTATCGTTTTTTCGCTTAAAAATGTTTCAAACTGATATTCCCATCCAGTTAAGTACCTCGGTCACAGTAACAAATAATTATTATTCATTTTTAAAATACTTCATCAAAAGTAAATTCATTTAGTTGGACTTTGCACACTACTCTTTATTCTCTTTAGATTTATTATACCTAACCTGAAAGAATTCTATTAATATTTTAACATTATCTTTGTAAACTACTTGAAGAATATTTTTATTCAATAATTGAGGACTCACCTGATAAATGATAACAAAACACTAAATCCTTTAATTGTTTTTAAAATGAAGAATACTATAAACTTTGTTCACTAAAAAGCGCGGGAAATGTGCGTACTGTTTAAGCGCGTACTCATATTTGATTTGAAGAAAAAAATGAATTTACTCAAATGTTACTTTTAAAATGAATAATAATTATTATAATTTTCTATGAACCAAAATTGAATTCTATTTCAATCTGCAGAGGATGTTGATATGGATCGAGTCTTCAAGCTCCCCACATCAACATTTATTGGCGGGAAAGAAAAACATCTTCCTTTACGTGAAATCCTAAAACGACTTGAAGAAATCTACTGTAAACACATCGGAGTTGAATACATGTTCATCAACTCTTTAGAACAATGCAACTGGATACGTAATAAAATGGAGAACCCTGACAGGGAAAAGTTGAGTCCGGATCAAAAACGATTACTTTTGGCACGTATTACTAGATCCCATGGATTCGAAGCTTTCCTTGCCAAGAAATATTCATCGGAAAAACGATTCGGTTTGGAAGGATGTGAAATTTTGATCCCCGCTATGAAACAAGTCATTGATGTCAGTACTGAACTTGGAGTTGAGTCCATCATCATGGGAATGCCACATAGAGGAAGATTGAACGTATTAGCTAACGTTTGCCGCAAACCTCTTCGTGATATTTTCACTCAGTTTGCTGGTTTAGCCGCCCAAGATGAAGGATCTGGAGATGTCAAATACCATCTTGGAACTTACATTGAAAGACTTAACAGAGTTACAAATAAAAATATTAGATTAGCTGTTTGCGCTAATCCTAGTCATCTTGAATGCGTTGGCCCTGTAGTTCAAGGTAAAACAAGAGCCGAACAATTTTACAGAGGTGATGAATTTGGAAAGAAAGTCATGTCAATGCTGCTACACGGAGATGCTTCATTTGCTGGTCAAGGTGTTGTGTTTGAAACAATGCATCTGTCAGATTTACCAGATTATACAACCCACGGTACTATTCATATTGTTGTGAACAACCAAATCGGCTTTACAACTGATCCACGCTTCAGCAGATCTTCTTCTTACTGTACCGATGTAGCTAAAGTTGTAAACGCGCCTATCTTCCACGTAAATGCCGATGATCCTGAAGCTGTAATGCACGTTTGCAACATTGCTGCTCAGTGGCGCGCTACCTTCCACAAAGATGTTGTTATTGACTTGGTTTGCTATCGCAGAAACGGGCACAACGAAATTGATGAACCCATGTTCACTCAACCTTTGATGTACAAGATCATCAGGAAGACTCCCACTTTGATTGAAAAGTACTCGCAGAAACTTATTGCCGAAAAAATTGTGACAGAGGCAGAAGTTAAAGATGTTGTAGACAAATACAACAAAATTTGCGAAGATGAATATAATCGTGCTAAACAAGAAACTCATATTAAATACAAGGATTGGTTGGAAAGTCATTGGTCTGGCTTCTTTGAAGGCAAAGACCCTCTGAAAGTTGCTCCAACTGGTGTCAAGGAAGAAACTTTAGTCCATATTGGTAAACGCTTTTCTAGTCCACCTCCAAACGCGTCTGATTTCGTCGTCCATAAGGGTATAGAGCGTATTTTAAAAGCTCGTATGGATATGGTCAACTCACGCCAAGTTGATTGGGCTTTAGGCGAGGCCATGGCATTTGGAACCCTGTTAAAAGACGGCGTCCATGTTCGTGTTTCTGGCCAAGACGTTGAAAGAGGTACATTCTCTCACCGGCACCATGTTTTGCACCACCAAACCGTAGACAAAGCCACTTACAGACCAATGAGCAACTTGTACCCTGATCAAGCTCCGTACACAGTTTGCAATAGTTCCTTATCTGAATTTGGTGTGTGCGGATTCGAACATGGTTATTCCTTAACCAATCCCAATGCTTTGGTTATGTGGGAAGCTCAATTTGGAGACTTCATGAATGGAGCTCAGACCATTATAGATCAGTTCATTTCGTCTGGTCAGAGCAAGTGGGTCAGGCAGTCTGGAATGGTTTTATCTCTTCCTCATGGTATGGAAGGTATGGGCCCAGAGCATTCCAGCGCCAGATTGGAACGTTTCTTGGAGATGTGCCAGGAAGATTCAGAGTATTTCCCACCAGAAAGCGAAGAATTCGCTGCCCGTCAGCTCCATGATTGTAACTGGATCATTGCTAATTGTACCACTCCTGCGAACTTCTTCCATCTGCTCAGACGTCAAATAGCGATGCCTTTCCGCAAACCTTTAGTACACATGGCGCCCAAATCATTGTTGCGTCATCCTGAATGTCGTTCGTCTTTCGATCTGATGATTGAAGGTACAAGTTTCCAGCGCGTTATCCCAGAAGCTGGACCGGCTGCTCAAGCTGGTTCTAATGTCAAGAAACTCATTTTCTGCTGCGGAAAAGTTTACTACGACATCAAGGCTGCGAGAGATAAGGCTAATCTCACTAAGGATATTGCTATAAGCAGAGTAGAACAGGTAAGTGAAAATATGAATATAATTTATTTTTTATACATTTTCATTTGTTTGTAAAATTATGTGGTAAATGGACTCTGTTTTGATCTTTTATGAACTGGGCGATATAGCCATCCATTCGATAAATTACAGGACAAAATTTCTTTGAAAACTAGTTCCCTTATTTGTTCTTTTCAACTTTGTCGGCTTCGGTAACTCAATGGTTAAAGCTCATTCACAGCTACGAAAAAAATAAATATAAATAAAATGATAAACAAGACTTTATGGTGAGACTTACTGCACACTACATACAGTATTGGCCATAAAGATAGCAACTTTTAAAAAAATTCCATTTCTCTGAAGTGAACATAAGAATATTGAAAATAAATTACATAAAGAATAACCTCTTAAAATATGTTTATTTTATGTTAAAATAATTTATATTAAATTTATAAAATTTATTTAATTTTCATAATTCTTACTTTTGTCTTGACATAAAAATAGCAACTACATAATGAATGTCTTTATTTTCTCAATTTCAACGTTATAATTGTTTAAAAAATATAAATTAGTACTTCAAAATTATGGGTCGTAATAAGACTTTGACTAAAGAATTTCGCAATTTAATAATTAAATCACATGAAAATGGTGCTTCGCGGAATAAAATGTCGAAGAACTTTAATTTGCATAAATCTACAATAGCACGAATAATAATCCATTTTCGAAGGAAGGGTAATATTGATCCTTCTACAATTTCTAGTAGACAAAAAAAAAACATCAAACCGAAGCGACAGAATGATAAAACACATCGTTAAAAATCCGTTGTTATCATCAAAGAAAATTTTAGGCTTTCTACTAAAGTTGTTAAAGATAAAATATCTTCAAGACAGGGAAGAAGAATATTAGTTGCCGGAGAACTTTATAGTCGTCGGCCTGCAAAGAAACCACTTCTTTCGAAGAAGAACGTGAAGGCCCGAGTATTTTTTTTTTGCAGAAAATCATGTAAACTGGACAAATGACATGTGGAAAAGAGTATTATTTAGTGATGAACTAAGATTAATTGATAGAAATGTAATAACAAAATTACTTGAATTCATGATGAAACGAGAAGAAGTAATAAATTCTCGTGGTTCCGGTTATTACACTAAATATTAGAAAATTCAGTTTTTATATTAATTTTATAAAAGTTGCTATTTTTATTTTTATGTCCAAATAAAAAATATTTTTTTGCACATAAATCAATTTTTAAGAATAAAAGAAGTATTTCGAACTTTCATTGTCTTTATTTTTTTTTTTGAGTTACACAAAGTTTCGATTGATAAAATCTCCAATTGTTATCAAGTGAATCAATTTTTGTTAATATAATGCAAATTATTTTAATGTAAATTAAACTTGGTTCAAGACACTAATACTGCAGTAATTTATTTCTGAAATCCCAGTTTTTACATTAGAGCAATTGAATTTTTTTTAAGTTGCTATCTTTATGGCCAATATTGTATATGTGGTCTGTCTTTTGATGGAAAAGGTCCATTAAAAAAAATGAACAAAACTAATTTTGTTTCATGAAAAGTATAATGTTAAAGAGTTTCCAACTTAATGATCCAGTTAAACTAAATAATTTATTACACAAAAATTTTTATTTCAAATTAGCAGCTTAGATATCATCTTTCTTTTCCTTGTAGATGTCTCCGTTCCCCTTCGACCTTATCAAGAAAGAATGCGCCAAATACCCTAATGCTAAGCTAACCTGGGCTCAAGAAGAACACAAAAACCAAGGCGGTTACCTCTACGCGTACCCACGCATCCGTACATCGGTCAATCGTGCTCGTGATGTTACGTAAGTACCTCAGTATTGTTACGTGCCTGTTTTGCATTGAGAAACAGTTGCGTGCAACTGCAACTTGCAATTCATAGCGGCAATATTGTGGAGTGTAATAAGAAAATTGAACGAGCAATACATAGCCACAATCTATTGCACGAAAATAGCGCATGCTCTAATTCGTGCAAGAAATACACGCGAAACTTGATAATTTTAAATTTGCCAAGAAATTGCCAACATATTTATATATTAACATTAAATATCCATTCCTCAGTCAATTATCGCTCAAGCTCATTAAATATTAGTTTTGTTCATAGAATGGTGTACCGTTTTCCTTTGCTTGATATTGCAAATACTGTGAAACTTTAAAACTTACTCCAATATCATTTGCAATTTTTTTGAAAGCCATTATTTCGAAATCGTCAGGCGAGTTGTTTTATTCACCGATAGGTCTTGCGCGTGGAGCAGAAATTCACCAATGGGTCTTTTTATTCAGCGCTTTAAGAGCAATGAATTTCAAAAAAGCGTTCCTATTTTCACTGATTAATTAAACAGAAATCCATTAGGTTTGAGTGTCGATGGATTTGGTAATTTCTGATGAATTAGTAGTGGGGGTATAGTTTTCAGGTTATGTTCACAAGTTTGATGTTTTAGCCGGTAGTCAGTGAAGAAAAGTCGTGAATTATGAATGTTGTAGAAATAATTTCATTGCCTTTATCTCATAATGTTTATTTTATTATTTTTTTAATTATTAATAGAGTTTCTAAATTGTCACTACTCGAATCAGTAGAATTTTGTTTGTGGAAAATGAATCCGAATCGGAACTATTTAGTAATTTTCCCAATAAAAAAAACCTCCACAACTTTTCTAGTGACAGCTACAATGGGCTACTTGCGTGGTACTGAAAATCCGATTTCTATCACTATGTATGTAATGTTATGTTGAAAACATATATAAAAATATAAATTTTATTTTAAAAAAATTATTTGTTTTTTAGTAAATTAAGAAATTTTTTTGTGACATTATATTTAACTGGAGAACCATGTTTAAAAATTTAACGTATAGGTGGCATGCGAGAAAGTTTTAATTTGAATTTGACATTAGTTCATTTTTCTCTCTCTCTGGTCTCTCAAATATATTAATTACTTCACAAATAAACACATAGGTAGTTACATGTAATTTAAAATATCGATACCAAAAAGATAAATTAAAATACTAACCTCCTATTGTTGAAACGTCAAACAGGTGATCTACTTTACCTGTACAAACCTTGTACAAACAAACGCAATGGCTTTACGACCATTCATTGGTGCGGCGTAATTCTACGTCATACATGGCGGGAATTCAAAGAATCTAATTTCATTATTTTTTTTCTGGCTAATTAACAAAAATTTTGTCAAAAGAAAAAATATGGGTAGCAAGTTTTTACCTGCTCTTCAAAAATATTAAATAAAAAAAGGTGCGCAAGTAGCCCATTCTTACTCTAACCTACAATATGTATAACTTCCAGCACTCTTTCATTAAGTAGTTCTTATTTTTACCATCTTTCTGCTCCATCACATATCCATCGGTGACGTCATTATCAAATTGCAATGAATTTCACTGATGAATAAAAGAACTTGCCTAATATCTTCACTTGAAGAATAATTTAAAAAGTCAAATATTCTAGTGGACATCCTACTATCCGAATCTGTCATCTATTATTAAGATATTTAATAGGTATCTTCTAATTTTGCAAAAATATACTAACCCAAAAATATTTATTAAAATAATAAATATAAATTTATTTTTAATGTATCAAACAGCAATTTCATAGATAACCTAATTTTCTGCAAACGAAAACAACCTCGAACATGTAGGAATGTCAAAACATCTGAAAAATATAAATACGTATGTCTCAAACTAAAAATTTCCAGTCGAGTTGGATATTATTCAGACCGTTGCCAATCAATCCTCAGCAAGTCAGAGTTTGAGATTTGTGACTCTGTGAACGCTTTCAAACCGTTCTATGAACAAAGCTATTACTTTTCAATGCTGAAATTAATCCTGCTTTTAGTCAGCCGTGTTCGTGCAACTTACTAGTTATTTAACTATTAGGGCCAGAAGGTGCTTCGTATCGGTTGAGGATGATTTTGGAGATCTCGATTAGGTCTCGATCTTCAATATATCTGATACACACGCAATTGTTGCTCAATGTAAAATAGGTTTGCACTAACACTTGGCAATTCTACGGCACAACGTGTTGCTTTTAATATGCTGAACCGGTCGATGGTTTTCAGTGTCGAACGCAAAGGATGGTGGGCCAGACTGTTCAGTAAGCCCGAACCACCAAAAGAAACTAATGACCGAGTTGAACGCGATGTTAGGTGAGCGACCGTTGTGCTGTAGATAAAGCATTTAAATAGTAGAGCACAAATTAATGGTATCACGCAATAACCTAGCATTGCAGCATGAATAAGTATTGTAATATTGTGTTTAAAGTGTCTTTAGTTTCGGTTAATTTTAAATTGGAATCTTTGCATTGCAGCATGTTTAACACTTTATATGCGTTTTCTGTATTATTATTTTCATTACATTTTGTATTTCGATGTTTCAGTTATCATCATTTGGATGATTATTTATTTTAAATCTTCTATTGTACATTTAAAAAATATTTAGCTTTTCATAATTTAAAATGCATGTTTTCAAATTGATTTCATTCTTTTTATTTTATATATATGTATAAAATAGTTAACATTTTACACGGAGTTTAAAAAAGGGAAAAAAAATAACGGCATACTGACCAAAATGAGTAAAAAAAAGTTGGGTCCGATCTTCAATAGTTTTCGAGATATAAGGCAGTGAAATAGTATATTGTACATCAAGAGTGGATATGATGCTCATATCCCATGAGGATGAAGTTTGGGGCACGACGCCGCAGGCGGAGTGCCTCAATCATCCGAAAGAGCTCATTTTCTGATCACTATTTATACCGGAAATTCCTTCTTTGCTGAGCTAGCTCGGAAAGTTGTCTATAAGGGATCGGAAAGTACTTTACCGTTCCCAGGACCAGTAAAGCTAAATGTTTCCATGGAGATCAGTTGTTTATTTATTTCTTATTTGCTCGCAGTAAAAAATAAAATAATACTTTTTTATTCTTTTTTCAGGATCGCAAAAAAAATATTGTACCCAACATGACCTAAAAGTGTCTATACTGGGCTCACAAGCTTCCAAAGCTCGCCTACGGCTCGCTCTGGAATATGCTTGCTCACCCAGTAAAGTATCACTTTCAGGTCTTGTTACGTAAATTACTATTCCCTGCGAGAAAATAAAAAATAAGTAAATAAACAACTGATCGCCATGGAAACATTCAGCTTTACCAGTCCCGGAATCGGTAGCTGCTTTCTGATCCCTTATAGACGATTTTCCGAGCTAGCTCAGTAAAGAAGAAATTTTCGATCTAAAAAGTTATTAGAAACAGCTCATTTTCTTATTTTTAATCATTCATCTTCTAAAAATTATAGTTTATAACAAATACACGTCAAATAAAAATTAATATTCATTTATACTGACATATACATTTATTTTATATGTACATATTTAACATTATCTCATTAACCTAACATTATTTTTAACATTGCAAACATTATTGCATGTGGCTGTATTTTAGCCATCCAAGCTTTAGTGTACCCTGTTCCTTGTTTTACTAACGAGAAAAAGTTTAATGGAACAAAGAATAATGTCGTTTATCTTCAGTTACGCGGGCAGAAGCACTTCGGGAAGTACAGCCACTGGATCCAAAGCAGCACATAACAAGGAACTCAAGAACCTTTTGGACGAATGCCTCAATCTTGAATAAACATCACCCATCTACTTTTACTTCATAACTATATTTATTTTAGAATCATTTCTTTCAAAAAATGTGTCATCTTTGTATTTATTTAGAGCTGCCTTATGGACGATACTCTCCACATGAATTACATTCTGATTCACGAAAGATAAGGATTGTTGAGCTATCTGATGGGGTACTTTTGTTGGGCGCTAGATTAAGTTAATTTTTAGTTGATTGTTGAAAGTTTTAATTTTTTTAAATGCCTGTAAACATCTTTGACCTTCAATCTGGCAAAGATATGGCTAGCAACATTTCATTTTTACCCCACAGCTATGAGACAATTTTTGTTGATACATTTTAAACAAAAAAATAATTGTAACTTATGAGGAAATGGTTATTTGTTTTATATTTTTGACGTAAACAACAAAATAATTCTTTGATTTGAACGTCAATGTCACTGAATAACACGGAAAGCAGTGCAGTAGATTTGTATAAGAGTTAAATTCAGAATAGCCTCCTTATAACTCAGGAATACTTAAGTCGAGAATAATCTCTGCATAAATGTTATGTTAACGCAGGGTTAAAAGATATTCTCGAAATACCTAATCTGGAAATAGGAATTTGTTTATTATTACGATTATTATAGTCTTTCTAAAATGTAGTCTCATGAATGAGAGAATATTGGGTGGAGAGTAGCGTTTATAAAGAACAAGTTTAGTTCATGTACACTGTTCTATGTTTATGTTAGGTAATGTAATTATGTACATAGAATATACCCACGTTGTAATGATATTTAAGTGAATCAAAATCTATTAAGTTTGAAATTATATTTATTTAAACTGTTGAAGCGTTGCTGTAGCAATGATTAACAAGTATTACTACGTAAACTTCGCACCATAGTTAGGCTGTCTGGTACTGCCTATTGTTGATGTATTTTCACCAAAAATACTCGTTTCAAATAAACTGATACAGGTCAAAATAATAGTTAATTTTAGAGTTAGAGAAGAAATACCCATGTCACACTAGAAGTAAAAAATACTCGAAAAAACTTCATGAAAGCTCCAAACCTTCGAAAATAAATATCATTCTATACAATTGTTTTTATAACTGTTCAAATTCATTTCCCTTGCTTTATAAATATTATTATAAATACACCCGTATAAATAATTTTCTTGGTTATAATAAAACGACCATGAAGTTATCAGTTTCGCCATTCCAAATGTCTGTCGCAATCCTTCTGGTATTTTTAATTTTTGGTGTGATCTGGACATAATAATTAAATTCATTGCTTCCTCCTATTTTCAGCTATAATGGAAGGCCGGTCTCTTGTACTTCTGCTACAGGAAATAAAAAACTTCATTTGAGCGAAATTGCTTCGTACATCAAACAGAGCATCACGATCTAAGTTTTAGATTATTTGTCAAATTTCAAGAGAATCCCATATACACTCATTTTCGTAAATAAATCATACAATACGTCATCTTAATTTTAATTGTAATATAACTGTAAATATAAATAAATATGCTATACAACATAACATAATGATAATTAACTTTTTAACTAGAAGTAAAAGTGAAGTTTACTAAACATAATTTGTGGCTTAATGCAAGAACAACCAATAAAAATACTTATTGCAGTAATCAATGTAAATGAGTAAAATCTTGAATGATTTTAGTGTTCTGAAAAGTGTAAATAACAAAAATCTTTTGCATCTTGCAATTTCTTAACAGGAGAATAAATCACAATTCAATAAAATTTGTCAACTTTTTATCTCCCACTATTACCAAGCAAAATCAAAATGTAATATCTTGAAATTGCAAGTAGCTCATTAAAAATTCGACCATTCTATTTAAATAAAAAGTATAGTATTCCTACGATTAATCGAATTTATTATTTGGAAAATACATATTTTATATACTATTAAAATTACGTAAATTTATCTCCTATTAAATTTTTTTATTTGTTTATTTTTGACTACAGCAAAAGTCTTTTGCCGGTTGTGCTACGTCATTAACAATGTATTAGATAACTAATTATTTTAAAAAAATATACCTCCTAAATTAGTAAACAGTCATTTAGAATTTGCCTTTCATAGTGAAAGGATGGTTGTATTCTCCTGGTTTGCTGGACTGTGCTCGACCATTCTTTTATTTTATTTTTTATTTGTATTTCGTAGTATGTCTGTGGTAGTTACCTCTACCCTTAAAATAAAATATAAATTTTTTGATTTAAATACATTAAATTTAAGTGTTCTTAGACCAACCCAGGGCCGAGTAGGACAACATGGAATACTCCCGTTTGTATAATGTTAGTTTGGTAAAAATACCAGCTTTATCCTGGGACAAGGTATGTGAAAATAGACTTCCCAGCAAATTGAAATTTATAAATTTTTAGATTAAAATTAATTTAATTTTTTTACTTTTTGCTAATATAATTGCTACATAGTAATCAAAATATGAAAAATTCAATTCAAATTCACTATTATGTATCATTAATACTTTGTTACTTCAATTTTAATATTTCAAATTTCTACCATAATTTATAACATTTTATATATTATAAACTACATTTTATATCAATTTTTAGGTCAATAACTTGACATTTTCCTCAATCTAATAATTGTTGCTGTACTTGTAATTGGAGTATAGGGCATAACAATTTGAAATAAATACAGTACAATGAATTTAACAATTCAAATTTTAATATTTTAAAATACAGTACTTGTCTTGTATTACATAAGTACAATTATTTACTTTCAGCTAAAATTTTATACACATGTACTTTTAAAAATATTTAAAACTTACAATTAAAATTTATTTGCGAAATAAACATTACTATATATGTATGTCTCATAGATTGTTGACATGGATGTTTTCATTTATTTATTTAATATTTATATATACAAACATTCAAATAAAAAACAAAGGTAAATGACAAGCATATATAAAATACATTTTTATTTCAACTTTAAATAAATGTAAAACTTAGTACAATATGGCATATAAATGACAGTACAATAGTGATTAAGCGAAATCTTGTTCTGTAAAATTGCCCGGGAAATTTTATAGGGAACGGAAGATCACGTGACCTATCATATGTTTTGTCCCCTTCTCACTCAGATTCGATCTTGAGCTTTGTCCATAGACAAGGAAAGATATATACTAGACCGAGTTTACAATGTTAGGAGTTTGTGCCAAATAGAATCGATGGGCGCCATAACGAGACGCTAATAGAAAGGCGGGAAATTTAAAAATAGGAAAAATATGTTCTCTGAAACTAACAAAATATAGACATATGTATACCGTAAAAACTGAAAACAATTAAATTCAATAATGAAATATATTTGTACATAAAACAAATAGCGAAACAAGCTTTGTAAACAAATACTAACCAAAGAAATAAAATTGAAAAACTCTCACTAACAGAAATGACAGATTGCTGGGCTGCCAACATAAATAAATAAAATTCACTACAACTGAAGAAAATATTTATTATAATTATTGTAAAAATAATGTAAATTAAATATTGTTCGTACTTTTTATTGGGCGACTGAGCTTTATTATTTTGAAATGAAGAAATTATGTAAAATACGTTACTGCAGAGTTACTTTTTTTCATTATGTTGTAGAATTTACACTAGAATTAGCGTCTCGATATTTATTCAATTCGGCACAAAGCTGGACATTGCCGCCATGATGGAAGCTCGGTCTAGTATATAACTTTCTTTGTCTATGGCTTTGTCACATGCTAACTTCAGACCAGGCTTCAGACTGTATTTTATAATGCCGTACGCATGCATCAGTTTGAATAGCTGTCACATTTCTAACGGTAATTACGAAATGTACAAGGAAATGTGACAGCTATTCAAACTGACGCATGCGTACTGCGTTATATAATACAGTCTGAAGTTAGTATGGGACAGAGCTTAAAATCGAGGCTGAAATGAGGGATGAGGAAGGGACAAAACATATGAATAGCTCGGATAGCTTACGCTCTGTGTTCTGGCTTACGTGATCTTCCGTGCCCTATACAGTGAGACTAGCAGGGAATGAGACTAGCTTTAATTAAGTTAGTTATGTTGTTAGGTACAGAGGAATGGGGATGGTTTTTTTAACTTCGTGGGGAGTGAATTTTTTGCTCCAAAACCTTCAGATTTTCGCTTAAAGTATTGAACGGCGCAGTTTTGTAAAACTTTATATAATATCTGGCGGCGTACAAATTTATTAATTCTCACTATCTGTATTCATGTTTTTAATTCACTTAATTTACCTAACTTCATAATTTTGACATTGGAACAAGTTGTAATATATGAACCATAGACAAAATAATACAATAAGTTATATTATAGTATTATTTTGTCTGGGATATGAACATTGTTTTAAGCCATTGTCATTATTACTTATTATTACTCACTACTCGTGAGTAATAAGTGAAAACTCACGGCCTCTGAGTAATGTTGTATTGTTTAATAAAAAAAGATATGTAATGAAGGTATTACTTAATGGCCGTAAAAAAAAATTATACATGTATTTTAACATCCTTATTGACTGTGGAACATGGAAGAAATACATAGCACGAGTGCACGACACAATGCAGTATCAAAATGATACTTGGTGAACAAACCATACCTAAGTTTATCTATTTTTCTGTGATATAAGCTTTGTTCACAGAACGATTTGCAAACGGTTGGAGTTTGAGATCGAATGCGCATGCCCGGTTTCAAACTAGTTGCAAATCAAACGGCTTGAATTCTTCTGTGAACACAAATGTAACGTACTTTCAAAAAAGTGTAATAGATGGCTCTGCTATAAAACAGTAGATATCTATAAAATCAACTACTATCATCATAACCTGTAGCGAGCGTATAAAATGAACAAAATGGAAAGTAAGTAAATTTAAAAATTGTTTCAAATAAGTAACAGATCAATTTATTTATTTATTTATTTATTTTTTCAGATATTAGAAGCGAAAATGTTTCGTGGTCACAAAATAACACAAAATTACTTATATATTTATATAAAATTTATAGAAAAGATGTGGGGACTCTAAGAATACGAAACATGAAACGAATGTGGGAAGTTATAGCAGAAGAATTTAGAAAAAAGAATGTAGAAGTATCCGCAGGCCACTGTGAGAATAGATGGAGGGTATTAGAAAGGAATTTTAAAAAAATTGTCGACCATAATAATAAAACTGGTCGCGATAGAAAAGATTTTGAATTTAGTGAAGAAATGTCAGAAGTATTAGGAAAAAAGAAAAATATATGCCCGCAGGTGTTATTGAGTACAGAAACAATTGCAATTCCTTGTGAAAACATAGAGACAGTTTTAGAAACAGAAATTCCTTCTATATCAGAAGTAGTAGTAGCACAACAAGCTTGTGAAGCTGTTGAAACTGCTGCGTTGGTGACTAGCGTACCAAAAAGTCGACCAAAGAAAAAATTAAGAAGAGATATTTTAGAAGATATAAGAAATGAAAAAGTAGAGTATTACAAAGAAAAATTAAAATTAGATAAACAAAAATTAGAAAAATATGTTGAATTGCAACAGATAAAATTAGAAGACAATAAACAAAAACTATTACTTTTAGAAAAGAGAAACAAACTCTTAGAAGAGCAAAATGATTTATTAAAACGATTTATTTTTAAAGCTTAGTTGTTATTATAATGTTTAAAAATAGTATCTCTATAATGTACGATTTTTTTGTGTTAAATTAAACAATTTATTTTCCATGTACATACGGATATTATTTATAAATTAATAATTTATTACATTATAGAACAGTAGGAAAAGATAAAGAAATGAGAATACTACATGTATGCAGGTATAAAACAATATGGAATTTTAAATTGATTTTGCTACAATACAAACAAATTATTTACCTAAGCATATTACGAGCTACATGATCTCTTATTTGAATACCATCCCTATCATCTAAATTCTCGTCATCTTCTATATCAATTTGTTGTACATTGTGATGTAGATGAGCTTCATTAAGGTTTTCATTTATTTGAAAATAATCATTGACTGCTATGTTGTGTAGAACGCAACTTGCACGGATGAAATGCACAATATCTTCTATTTTTCGTAATTTTAAGTGATACAGTTGTCTAAACTTCTGTTTCAAAATACCTATTGTGTGTTCTATAATGTACCTATTTTTAGCCAATTTGTAATTAAAATTTCTTTGCATATTTGTCAAGTATCCTCTATCTCTATATGGTGTCAATAAATTTCTTAAACAAGGGTATCCACTGTCACCCAATACGTAAAAATTTCTACATTTTTCATGTAATGTATTTGCCAGTGGAGAAGCACGGAACACTCTACTATCGTGTACAGATCCAGGAAAACCGACGAAGATATCTAATATTTTTCGTTTGTGGTCACAAACAATTTGAGCCTGAAAATATTATGTTTTTTTATTATTATTATTATTATAAAGTAAATACAGAATTTTTATAATTTACCTGAATAGAATAAAAATGTTTACGATTTAAATATGAATCCGGATCTTCAGCCGGTTTATCAATTTTTATATGAGTGCCATCGATTACACCAATGACACCTGGAAAACTATTCTCCCGGAAATATTCTTCAATTTCTACTTTTTCCTCTGCACTAGGCCATTTTATAATTTGAGGTGAGAGATTACTTAAGAAATATATCATTTTATGGATGATTTTGTATAGAGTCCCTATAGAAATACAAAATCTATCGGAAACATCCCTATAAGAAGCTGCTTCATGACCAGCAAACCATAGGAAAACTATTGTGCATTTATAAGCATCTACTTTTCCGTATTCTCCAGCTTGATGATGAAAATACCGCGAAGCTGCAAATCGAACTGCAATATCGTTTGCAATTTGCTTGCTGACACGAAAGTGTTCAAAAAAATCCTCTTCCGAATACTGAGGTATTGTCACTTCAATATAATTCTCATTCTTGGGTTTTTTTCTAGTGGCTATTATTTGAAAATCTTCATCTTCACTTGATGAATCATTCAAGAAATCAAAATTTCCACTGGACATGGTGCTATCAGAATCCGTCATCTATTATTAAGTAAACTTTAATATTACAGATATCTTATTACTTTGCAATATACTCACCTTAAAATATTTATTAAAATTATTATATTAAACGCCAAAGAAATTCCAGCAAGTTCACGAATAACCTAATTTTTGTAAATGTAAACAACTCGAACATGTGGAAATGTTAGGTTAAAACATTGGAAAAACGGCAACGGTTGGAATAATTTTCAACTCAGTTGGAAATTATTCCAACCGTTGCCAACTAATCCCCAACCAGTCAGAAAACTTCTGTGAACAACCAACTAGTAGTCAGAGTTTGAAATTTGTGACTCTGTGAACGCTTTTATGTAACTGCGCATGTCTCGGACGGTTGCTGACGGTTTGAAACCGTTCTGTGAACAAAGCTATAGGTATCGAGCAGCTTAACACTATTTTGAACTGAGAATGAGCATACTTCAAATTTAACACAAATGCGTGCGCATGTAACCTAGTCATAAACACTAGCTCATTATTATACTGTACTTTAGCCACGAATAAAGATAAACACTGAAAAACAATGGCAAGTTCATTTTTACTTAGTGCATTAGGTGGTGCATTAGCATCAGCACTCGTAAAACCAGTGATCATTCACATGCGAAAGGAAATAATAAGGTAAAGCAATATTTAGCTTGTGTTAACATTAGTATATCTTTTTATAATTTAGAACAATAACAACAACAGTACCTCTATATTTGAATACCAAAATAGTACAACAAATGGAGCCCGTCTTAACAATGCAAGAAGGTTAATAAATACACTCTATTTTATTCTGGATGAGCTGCATCTAATGTTTCAGTTAAGGAGAAGCTAGAACGTCATATGGGTGTGGAGACAGGCTATAAACCTATTCCACAATCCAGGAGTCATTTGACACAGTTCCTGCCTTCTAGCCAAACAGAATTAGAACCGAGATCTATGAACGACAGTTTTACGTCTGCACTAATTCCATTGTCTGGTGATGAAGAACTACAAGACAGATATGTTACGTTTTTAGGCAGTGTGAGATTGGGAAGACTATTAGAAGATATGGATCTTTTTGCAGGTATCTAATGAAGATATGAACTGAAATTATTCATTTCTGGAACATAAATATTACGAAAAGAATTTTTCCTCATATATACTAAAACAAATCAGTTGTGTTTTCTCTATGGACACAAATAATTTACGTATTACTGTTTTTATTTGACTGAAGTAATAATTAAATAAAATTTTAACTTATAAAAAAAATGTCCTTCCCGCAAGAACGGAGGATATAAGTATCAACTTTTTGTTGATGACACAAAAAAGCTTTATGTATTGGTGCTTTATATGTATTTGAAATACCATTGTATAAAAAAATCATGTCATGTCATGATGCATTCAAGGTCCTTGATGTGCAACAAGCTTTAATTTAGATTGTAATTAAATATGAACTTCAAGTATGTCTTATCTTGTGATAAAAAAAATTGCAAGTATTGAATGAAATTTGTTTTTGTGTCCTAGATGTTGTCTTTTAGTAATTTATTAAATAGACATACGACACGATTCTAGGGGCAAAAAAAATCATTTAAAGCAAACTATGCTTCATAATGTCATGCAGTAATTCTTCTCTATTTTTTTAATTTGTAGTATGGGTTGTCTTTAAACACATTAAAAACCCGAAGCACGAACCAGGAACTCCTTCTCCACACACTTTAGTAACCGTTCTAGTAGACCAAATCGACTTCACAGACTTTAAACCTACTGTAAGTATATTCTAACTTTGCTGTACTTGAACTGTTATGCGATAATGAAATTATTACCGCACTAGAATGTCATTAACAAAATTACATATCTAAAATGAGTACGACGTGGTATAACTATAGTGACTGAATGTGAATATATAAGTATAATTATTGGGACCTGCAGATCCATTGTGACATCAATTTATTTGCTTTCTGAATGAGGGTTTTCTTACTCAATACATTGATTCTCAATTCGATTATTAAGTTTAAGTTTATTCAGTCGAAACCTTTATCAAGAAATACAGGTGTTTCAAAACATGTGTCGGAAAATAAATTGTGGGATTGGTTGGCTAATTATAAGAAAAAAAAGTTCCCATTAACATGGTTCCGCAAACGCACCGTTTTCGAGATACAGGGTGTAAAAAAAAATATTTTTATTTTTATTTTTTGACGATATCCCAGGAACCGTGTGAGATACAAAACTCAGCTTTTGTACACATCTTAGCATTAATATTAGCTACTTTTTAAGCGCTTATTCAATTTTTTTCATGTGCCATTGACGGAGATTTTAGGGTTGCATGAGGTTTTTATGGCCCTAATTTCTATGAAACTTGGGAAATTGGCATTCTGAAAGCACATTGTGAACCACCAATATTTTCTACACAAAAAAGGTACTCCTAGCAATGATCTCATAACTCTATTGTAGATGCGCTCTAGAGAGAGAGATTGTGTTATAACCATTAGAGTGCGACAGGTAGTGTGTGTCACGTGACATATGGACGGATTGCAAGCAGTGCAGTGTAGTGTGTATAACTCGGGTAGTTTTCAGTTAAATGTGAATTGTTTCATACATAAAAATATTGTTTAACATATTTTTATATTTCATTTGCCATATATTTTTATAATGGTGATGTATTGCAGTGCCTTTGGCTGCACAAATCGTGCAAAAAAGGAGGAAAAATATCTTTTCACGTAGATGCTAAGAAAAACTGATTTCAGTTTTCCATGAGATAATGAATTATGTAAAAAATGGGTTATAGCACTAAAAAGAAAAGATTTTATTGTACAGTCTGGCTGAAAGACGGTAAAATCAAATGTTGTTCCGTCCATATTCAAATTTTACAATTATTTTTCAAAATTAGGCTGCACCACAAAAACATGTCATTGAATGAGGCAAAAATAAGAATAAGGCAAAATTTTATTTAAAGGCTAGTAAGTTTTTTTAGTTCATTTAAATTTTGTTAATTTCATGAATAGCTAGTTTTTATTTTTACGTTTTATTTAGTCTGTGAATTCTTTTTTAATTAAAATGTTATTGTAGCCAGCTGTAAATATGTACAGTAAAGTTTTTCATTATTTATAATATTTTTATTGTGAAATTCTCGCCAAAACCAAATTCTGCGTTGCGGTTAATTACTTAATTTTTTCATTATATATTCCTTACTCGGTCAATAATATGTTTTTCTAAGTTTTTATTTGTAACTTTCTTTGTTGCTTTTATATTAGAAATAAGTAATAATATTTATTATCTAATTGTAATTAGTTCTGTACAAAAATTAATGTACAAGCTTTACTTGTTTTGTATACAAATTCGTTTTTGTCAGTATTTCATTTTCTATTTTTGAATTAAATAAATGTATTATAAATGGTAAAGCATTATTTTACTTAATATTTGTCTAAAATTTAGAAAATAGCTAATAATATTCAACTTTAAATGCATAAAACATGTTACTCGCTTGAATATATGTCCCTAGCTCACGTGACTGAGGCAATCTACTCTCGCAGTCGCGCACGCACAGTCTTACGTATTCTCCTTCTCACTCTCATGTTCATAACAGTGTTTCGAGCCGACCAGCGTACCAGGACTCCTAGTCAAAAGCTCTAACGTAAACCGTTTTAGAGAAATACGGCATTTTATGATGGAAAACATGAAAAAAAGTAGCAACATGTTTTGTTGTTGATAAAAACATTTGTTTTTGATATAGTCGTCTGCGTTCATGCATTTGTTTTGACATTAAAATTATTGTAGGAGGAGGTCATTTTCAACAATTTTTGTGATTTTTCTTGTTTTTTATGTTATTGCTTAGTTTTGTAAAATAAATGTTCTGTGATCATGTTTTTTTTTTCATGCTTTTCATAATAATTTTTTTTACACCCTGTATCTCGAAAACGGTGCGTTTGCGGAACCATGTTAATAGGAACTTTTTTTCTTATAATTAGCGAACCAATCCCACCTTTTATTTTCCGACACATGTTTTGAAACACCCTGTATAGTTGAGGGTCAACAATTCTTAATTTCGGGTTTAATTACTACTTGACTTTTGGCCATTCTAACTTTGAACTGCAATTGAAAAATCGATTTTTTTCAAAAAGATTGATCAATTAAAAGGTCATTTATTTTGGAAAATTGATCTTTCTTTATTCAAAGATCGATAAAAAAAATCTTAATTTCAGCAGTATTTGGCATTTGAAACGCGTTAGACGCATGACCTCATTGAGGTCATGCACGACTTTTTTTTTATAATTTTAATCGATAGAGTAGTGAAAAATAATAGACCCGTATTTTTTATTTTTCCTCAAATCGATCTTTAATCATGAAAAAATTGTAATTGAAAATGACATTCTTTAAAATGCGGCTGAAGACCCCCGCTTCGTCCCTTGTCCATTGACGTCACAGAGTGAGAAGCACGACCATTTTGATTTTCACATTGTCTTAAACGTCAAAGTGACATTTAAAGATAACCAAAAATTTATGAAAGTAAACATGTCGATGGAACGTTGTTTCGTGCCAAAATAAAGAATAAAATAATATTCTGGAATATATTCAATGTATCATATGCGTTTATAACCTCCTACCGTTTAATTCAAAGATTCAAAAGTGAAAGAAACATCTGATGTAACGTAGATAATTTCACGCCAAATGAAAATTATATTTATAAAAATAAATAGAACGATATTATATTAATATAATATAGCATATTTAGATATGTAATCCTCAATTTATAGTTTATATATATTTTTCTTTTAGAAATTATGTGTCCATATAAAATGTTTGTTTGAAATGAGTCTGAACTTCGTTCGTAACGTTGTGACGACAAAACATGGCTCGTTTTTGCAACTTTTTAAAAATACCATACTTTAAAACGATTTTATGCAACAAAAAATATAAATAAAAAATAATTTAATCATACTGATCGATGAATTAGACTATCCTTTTTCGATTTAAACAGAAAAAAGGTACAATTATTTTTTTTTGCATGACCTCATTGTGTTTCGTGATTTGATGTGCATAAGTGCGTATGTATAGTAGAAACTTCTTATCAATAAAGATTGATCTTTTGATCTTTTATTAAAATCGGTTTTCTGATTTATTATTAAAATCGACCTTTGGATTATTAATATCGAATTTTTGTTATAGCATTACGATTTCTATTAGAAAAAAAATTGATCTTATCAAAAGATCGAACATCGATTTCAAATGTCTAAAATCACACTGCCCTAATCAACTTCATCTTCTCTGCCAAAAATTATGGAATGTCTTGAATTTTTGATGTTCTTTTCCACCTTAACACAGCACTTTTTAATGTATATTATGTTCATTTTCGCCATTAATTTATTTTCCGAAACTTCCCCTGATGTCGCATGCTATTCTGCGGGTTCCATTGGTGGCGCTATAGTTGCTCTATATCACCACCGCCTGCTCCTGTTAAATTAATTTAAGCATTGGACGCGCATTTCAAAGAGAATGGCACAATCAGTATATTTTAAATCATGGTTTTTACCTCATTTATTTTTGTAGCCTTCAGATGACATTCGTCTTTCTGGCCACGTCAGTTGGGTGGGCAAATCATCCATCGAAGTCGTCGTTTGGTTAGAACAAATGCGACATAACCAATGGCATAAATTAACGCGGGCTTTGTTCTTAATGGCGGCAAGAGATGCATCGAATACACGATCAGCTGTTGTGAACCCTATTTCGCCTGCAAATGATGAAGAAAAAAATATTTTAAGTGGAGGTGAAACGAGAAAGAAAAGGAGATTTGAAATACAAAATAGAAGTTTATTGAAAGTTATTCCTACAAATGAAGAACAAAAAATAATTCATGATTTGTTTATAAGAACCATGCCTCCAAATGAATATAGTTTGTTAAAAAGAACTCTTCCTTTAGGTTGTGTTTGGATGGAAAATTCAACTTTGTCTAACATAATTTTTTCCCACCCAGAACACCGAAACTTACACAACAAAGTTTTTGGTGGATTTTTAATGCGACAGGCTGTAGAACTCAGCTGGGCTTTAGCTTATTTATTCTCTAAGTACCGACCAGAACTCAAGCATATAAGCGATATTAATTTCCACAAATCCATAGACGTTAATTCACTAATAAGAATGCATGCTTATGTAGTTTATACTCAAATGCAATACGTGCAAATTATAGTATATGCAGAAAGTTATGAAGCGAGAACAGGAGTACATAATACAACAAATGCGTTTCATTTTACTTTCGAATTGCCAGAATTAGCACCGGAAGTATTTCCACAAACGTACCACGAGGCTATGATGTATTTGGATGGGAGACGGCATTTTATAAGCAGTATGAACCAGAAAGTTGCAGACAGCGGCGTCAGTTCTAAACTATAAAAATTATAATAATTATGGTGCAATATTAAATATAAATAATTTATATTTTGTGTATTTTAAGATATTACTAATGTTATATTTAATTTATATTTATTTTTGTTATATTTGTGATGTAATATTAAATATTTTTCCTACAACCCTGCATAAAGTACATACTTTACGTACTCTTTACAGTCTGTAAAGTGTCACTTTTCAAGCACTAGTGCGCGAAAACTACTTTCCAAGAACTTGTGCGTGAAAAGTAAATAGGCGTTGCTAGGCATCGTACACATTTGTTAACCTAACCTAATTACTTCCTTGTACGAAGTAAGGGAAGTATTGTAATCGCGAAAAATTTCCAGATTTCAACGGTAATATCCATTTTGACTAATTTCGGCGTGACGTACGTACGTATCTCGCATAACTAAAAAACGGGAATCCGTAGAAAGTTAAAATTTTGTATTTAGGACTGTTATAACATCTAGTTGTGCACTTCCCTTTTTGGTCATTACATAACTTTCGGAAGTGGTACTTTACTTGAAGCCTATAATAGATTTTAATAAAAAACTATATTAAAATATAATCCAAAACTTTTCAAATTTGGTATATAAGACTTTTTCATCAATGGGAATAACATAATAGATTTTAGTTAAAATGATATACTCGAAAGTGGTACTTTACTTGAAGCTTATAATAGATTTTAATGAAAAACTATATTAAAATATAATTCAAAACTTTTCAAATTTGGTATATAAGACTTTTTCATCAATGGGAATAACATAACAGATTTTAGTTAAAATGGTCTATCCGGAAGTGATACTTTATTTGAAGCGTATAATAGATTTTAATGAAAAATATAAAGTATAATCCAAAACTTTTCAAATTTGTTATATAATACTTCTATATCAATGGGAATAACATAATAGATTTTGGTTAAAATAGTCTAACCAGAAGTGATACTTTACTTGAAGCTGTTATCAGTTTTTCTTGAAAGAAATGGTGTTATTTGATTTTAATAATAAATTCTTCAAATAAAAGTTTTAGAGAATTGAATTCTGCGTCGAAAACATCAAGTATGATTAAATTAGGTCTTTGTATAAGCGAGATATGTAATTTTAAAAATTATGTACCTATTGTTTATGAATTAGGACAAAAAATAACAAAAATATAAAGAATTTAATGTCAAAGTAACAGGCGTACAAGGAAGTCATGTGGAGTCCGCATCAGATATTTTTTAATATTAACATTAAATGTACAATTTGTACAAATCTAGAAGACTTCCACCTGTCTCTGAGATTCTTCCGAATGTTTATGTTAAATTTTGTAGAGTATTATAGAAATAAGACTAACATTTCGGTTGTAGGAAAAATATTGTATGCAACTTGTGTGTAAAAGAGTATTTTATATCTCGTTATAATTTCCGCATTCGGTTACTAGACAAAAAAGTATTACTTTACTCGTTAAATAACTAATATTGCTTGAAATATCAAATAATTAAATCAATATCTAATGTATGTTTTTGTCTCCAAAATAAATGAAATACGTACTATTGTCCTTTTTATTACTAAAACGCACTCTTATAAACAACGATGGTTTGGATTATTGTATTAGAGAATTTAATGTTATATTAAAATTTTCAAAATTCGTCTTCGAATCTTTCATGCTACGAGTTAAAAAAAAAAATTAATGGAATTGAAAACTGCGATTCTAAAATGTTATATCTACTGAGGAAAATTGTATGGGTCAAGATGTAATCCATTTAATGCTAAATTAAAATATGCAGGACTCGTTTTCGTATCTTTATGTTATGTTAAAATGAGAACAAATCACAAAAATATAAAAAGGTTTTTTTTTTATTTAAGCACGTGAATATCTCGAAGAAAAAGAATGAATAAATTTAAGTATGTAGGGAATATCATATATTTATTACATAATCCACATAGCATTTGTGATCACATTGAAGTTACATTAGTATTAAAAAAATATTCCATGCATCTTACCAAACGAGTCTGGTGGTTTGAATACTATCCCTGTTAGCAGGTACTTAGTATTTTTAGCAGTATTGAATAGAAGATCCTTTTACACAAATAGATAATAACAAAAAATCCGGTATATATAAAATTAGTTGTAATGATTGTGATAACGTTAAATAAAAGACAAATAGACATTCGGTTTAACGAATATTTTTATCATCTAAAAAGTGGTAATCCAGAAAAATCAAGTGTAGCTAAACACATGTTCATTAATAATCACAAAATTAACAATTCTAATATTAAACTATAAAAACATATTGAAAAATGAAAAAAAATGGAAACCCCTATTATATTGTTGCAAAATTAACAATGAAAAGTAATACTTATTGGATATCAATGTTCATCATTAAGGCGAATATAATTGTTAATTTTCTGATTTGTATTACCTACCCTAATATCAAAATGAAACTAATGCATTTAAATCGAGAGTTTAGAATTCAGTACCAGCTATGGTTGAGGTGTCTTGTTTAATATATCCGTCTCATTCAGTTCTACAAACATATTTTAGTGACGCGCCGTCGAATTTATTGAAACTTTGATAATTTTTTTCTGGCGTTTTAGAAACTTTTCGACGAAAATACAAAATACGGGTCTAATATTTTTATGTAGATTAACATAAGAGCCAGTTTTACAATCTCTGGTTAAAATTTTAATTGTCAGTTAAAATAAACAATATTGAATCCTAAAGTGGCCCTAAAAAATGAAGAAAAAAAAACTTGAAAACCCCTAGTTGCATGAGTTGCAGAATAAATGTGTTATATTATCAATAAACTTATCCTATACACCTAAACTATTTAATTAAAATTATTTCCATTACTATTTGCCGCACTTAAAATTAAATATACTGCAAGTATCACACATGTTACGTAACAAGAAAAATGAACCATAAATATGTAATATTGTATGTAAATATGCGTATTTTTACATAATATTCACACTGAAATATTTATATTTTTTATTTTCTATCCATATTTTATTTTTATTCATACTTCAACAGAAATATTAACAATTTTTCAACTTAAATAATAACACAGATATGAAAATAAACTATGACAATGAATTGAGTTACAAGATCATGGCTGCCCATCCAAGAATTAAACACACACCACCAAATGGCGCAACTTTTCCAAATTTATTTTCTCCAGTGATTGCATGATAATAACAAGCTCCAGAAAACATAGAAATCCCAGCAATCAACAAAGTTCCACTCTACAAGACATTCAAGAAACATTAAACTATAAGACAAACACAAATACTTCCCAAAAATATTTTTCAAATACTTACAATAGCCGGACATCTCGACATCGGCACACACAGGATCGCCAAACTGTTTATAAAATGATATCTATTACCAGTTTCGAATATTTTCTGCAGATCTGCCCCTTTATCCTTAGGGAATTGCCGATGGGCCCCATATGCCCCTAAAGCCACGGCAGAAGCACCCAAAAGACCACCAAGTCTGATAAATGGTCCACATTCTTGGGCAAGTTTAGAGAGAGTGATTTTGTCCTCTATAAGCGGTATAACTTGGATAACTTCTTGAGTTTTTGGTTTTAAAAAAGTCTGAAAATAACTATTAACATTAGACAATATTTTAATGAACCGATATATACTGTTACTATATATTTTATGTTAGTAGGCACAACTAAAATATAACAAATCTTCAATACAGATTTACAAAAGTACATTCTAAGGGCCAGTTTTAAAAAGAAATAATTTAGTTGTCAAGTAATGAAATGAACAAATTCGAATCAGTTTTTAGGTTTGCTGTCAAAAAAACGTACTGCATTTTTTCATTTCATTAAATTAAAAGTAAATTTTAAGTGAAGAACAAATTCTAAATACATAAAAAGAAGTACTGTATTGTTTATTTTTTATTTACTCACATTCAGTGTCTTTTTCGTCATGTCGATAGCGCTAAGTGAAATAGGATTATTAAACAATATATAGTTTAAATTATCTTGCAGTCCCATAATAATGTCTTTCCTTGGTTCCAGGATGAATTTGGAGTTACGGTTATGAAAAAATTAGTATTTCCAAAGGACTTCGTTAGTCCAAGGAAATTTTGACAGCTTTAAAGCCAACCGATGTCATTGAAGTATATATAGTCCAATCGTATGTAGGTGACGCTTTTTCTTCTTATTTTTGCGATGTTGATTACAAACTGAAACAAATTTGCAATTTTTAGCGTCTAGTCGATACAATAACTTGTCTCGCCGAATATACACGATGTAGATATATCACACTTGCCTTTCGATTATACTTCATTTCACGTAAGAAAATAGCGTTGGTTTAGATATATGGATATTCTGTAGTGGTAGCACGCACTTTAGAATTCTATCATAGAAAGCAAGCGGATACGATTTTACTTTTACGAATCTTGGTAGCATGCACTTTAGAATTCTATATTCGCTTTTTGTTTCGGAATTTTTTGGATTTTATACTATTAAAATAAAAAATATTATGACAGTTGTATATAATAAATGTATAAATTTTATATAAATTGATTTTGAATAGAACTGTGGCAAAATAATAACGTTACTTTGACACTTTCGCCTCGAGTCGTACGCTTGTAGGCGACTATTTTGAGAAACGCATGCTACCAAATTTTCGCTTCGTAGCGAAAAGCGAAAACAAATGCCTCATTTGATAGAATTCAAAAGTGCTGTCTTTGATTGATGAGAATGCAAACCTAGTTCACAAAAACGAAAAAAATATCACGTAATTTTTAAAATTCAAATCTTGTACATTTTTACAGATAAAAATATTACTGACTGATATTCATGTAAAAACAGTCGGCTCTCAAGCACCATCTATTTTTTTCTTACGTGAAATGAAGTATAGGAATTGCCAGTTAGACAACATGGCATTTCAGCACCACCGAAATAATGAAAGAATTCTCGGCACGTCCAATGACTTTCATTATTTTAACATATTTTATAATTAAAATGAATGTTGCATGAATCCACCTCAACAATCGTATATGTTCGGTAAGACATCGGCTAGACGTTAGTTTTATTTTAAAGATAACATAACCTATTTACTTTTAACAGTGAAGTATGTTTCGTAAATATTTTCTTAACTTTAATACTATTTTTATACGCAATGTATCAACTATTAAAAATCATTTAGAAAAACAAGCTCAAAAACAAATTCTACAAAATCATTTAGGTATTATTATAAACATTTTTCTTTGTAAGAAATAACAAAAAAATATTTTAAAGGTTTAACATACCACAGATCAGCAGCTTTATTAAGAATGCACAATATTCTGCAAAGTATAGACAACAAAAGATTTGAAGATACTGTAAAATCGTTGAAAAAATTGGGATTTGATGCAGAGGATATATACAATCATCCTATGACTTTAAACTTGCATAATAACACTATAGAACATAATGTTAAATATTTAAAAGAAGCAGGGTTCACGGAAATATCAGCACAAGTATTACTAAAGTAATTTTTTGAAATATAAAACTTTTTTATGAAAAACACTAATTTGTCAAGCTTTCTATAATTTAATATTTTATAAAAATATGTTGAAATTGTACAATGAAATTAAATTTAAGATTAACAACGTTGAACAATGAAGAGTGCACAGATGCTCTCCGGCACAAAAAAGTGCTAGGTTACAAATATAACAGAAAGTTTGGCAAATTAAAAGGTGTTGTTCACTTAAAACCCACATAAATTTGTCTGCGGAATGCAACAATATATCCTACAATGTTTTAGATTTCGTTCAGTGGTAAAGAAACCGATATATTTACTAAAAGCACATGGTGTTATACCAGAAAGTATCAATGTACCAAGTAGACTGTATTCTTTTTTAAGTCCACAGCCTAAAACATTTCCAATTATTCAAAAATTTACTGACAACGATACTATAATTCACGTACATGAAACTATATTTAAACATTATTTAGTATGGAGATTTAACTCAAGTATGGATGAAATAGAACGTGTTTTTACGATTTACGATAAGTTTAAATACAAAAGTTTGGAATTAATATCACAAATGATACAAATCTTAGCAGAAGAATTGCATTTCACAAACAAAAAAATGCTGCAACATGGATACCTGTTTCAAAATGGTCCACACTTCTTAAGACAAATATTAACTAATTTTCCAACTTTAGGAGGAGTAAGTATTAAAAAAATATTATTTAGGTATCCGAAAATAATTGTGGCACCACCAGAAAATATAGCAAGTATTAATAAATACTTAAAAGACTTCGATATTGCTGATGAAGCCATACAAAAGTGTTTTGATATTTTTACTTTAGCTCCAGATACAGTTTTGTATAGATTGAATGAACTTCAAAAAATTCCGGAGTTTGAAGTATTTAAAAAGAACCCTAGAATAGTAAGGCTTGTTCTTTCTCAGAATAAAGCTAAAATGAGACTAGAACATCTACAGAAACTTAAAGTAAAATGTGCCAGTATTAATTTATTGTGTGCATCTGATGCAGTATTTGAAAAATATGCCCAAGAAGGCAACGATAGAACTAAAGGTTCAGATTTGATCAATTTTATTTGTCAAGAATTAGATATACCTGAGAAACAAGTTCGACAAAAACTAACGGATAATCCTCATTGGTGCCACGTACCTTTAATAGCTGTTCAAAATACTTTGAACTATCTACTGCACAACCAGCTGCCAAAAGATGAAATTGCTTATATGCCCATTATTCTACTGTACCCAAAGTAAGTATAAATTTAGTTGACACTTCACAGATTTTGACAAAAACATTAAAAATAATATTTGAAGTTTTTAAAAATCGTTGTTTTGTTGAAAATCAGCTTTTGAAGTTTGTCAGTTTGTGTGTAGCATGTCCTTGTCCGCCATCTTGTGATAATAGGGCTGTTGCAAGAATTTTTATATGACTTCTAAGTATTAAATTTGAAAAGATATTGTTCTTTAAAGAAATTTGAAAATATCACGAAATATCCTTTAGATATTTTACAATTAATTTTTGAAATTTGGATAAAATTTTGAATAAGTCACATGATCTGAAACAGAATGTGACGTCAGAGTACATACATCTTCAGCGGTTCTAAGGTGTCAAGTGTATTGTCAAAGTTGTCAGACAAGTGTCAAATAAGAATCACGACCAGAACTTTAAAGTAAAATATATTATCAATTTATATAATAAATTCAGTTTTTATATTTTATTTTACCTCAACTTTTTTAACACCCCTTATTTCGGTAGCAGTAAAACAATCGTTCTGATATAAATTCAGCCATCATCCAACTATCGACCTTCGGTTAATTGTCCGATTTAGCTTGAGTGTAATTTGAATTAGCCATTATTATTTTATTATTCATTTACAATGAGCAATGTCAGCGTCAAATGTCAAATTAAAAGATTTTGTTATTAACATGTGACAAACTTTAGCCTACGTTTATTTATATAAATAATATAAATAAACGTAGGTGATGGAAGTACTATTTTCCTATTGGCTATTAATGATGTAATGTATGTGCTTCTACGTCACAGGAGTGGGGGGTAGTTTTTCAGGACGCCAATCTTTTTATATCATTATTTCCACAAATAACAACAAATTATTAAAATAAAAATTATTACTAAGAAAATCATTCCATAAACTTTCATTTAAAATAGAATCTGAAAAATGTGAAACAGGCTCATTTGTGTAACGTATTGTTCGTTTCTGAAAATAGGAAACAAGTACAAGAAGCGCTGCGAGACATCGATAAAAACCAGGAGACCTCAAACTTGAATTTAAGTGCACGAGAAAGAATAAATTTGTGCTTGTACTTCATAGAAAGAAAACACCATTTTAGTGGGGACGGCGTTTGGAATTACGCAGTAGAAACTTCAAAATGAATTTATTTTATAAAATTAAAAATACAACATATTAAAACATAAATATGATATATAAAATATCACAAAATAAAATATATACTGTCTTTTCAATTGTACTTTTCAGCGTAACACTAAAAAACAAATAAATGTATTGTTTGTAAATAAAATAAATAAACAAGACTTACATCTTTCGCAATGTTTTGCAAAGTTTCTGACATATGTGGTCCTGTTTGTTGGACCATTTTGTACAAAAATCCATTCGTATTTTGTAACAATATGTACGGATGATCAAATTCTACCACTGTTCCTGCATCCATGACCAACACTTTATCGGAATCCATGACAGTGTGCAAACGGTGGGCTATTGTAAGAACCGTACATTGTGCAAACTTACTCCTTATTGTGTTTTGAATTAAAGCATCGGTTTGCGGATCTACGTTCGCTGTAGCCTCATCAAGGACTAATATTTTATTGTTCCTAACAATTGCACGCGCAAGACAGACCAGCTGACGTTGCCCAACGCTGAAATTCGCGCCACCTTCTGACATTTTACTATTCAACCCCCCTTGCAAATCGCTGACAGCTTGTTTCAGCTCCACTTTTTCTAAAGCATTCCATAATATTTCGTCGGAGTATTCATCAAACGGGTCAAGATTTTTACGCATAGTTCCCGAAAATAAAACTGGTTCTTGGGGAATGATTGATATTTTCGAACGAAGTTTTTGAAGACCAACGTCCTTAGTGTTTATACCGTCGATTAAAATATCGCCTTCTATTTCGGAAAGTTCGAAAAGAGCTGCAATTAAAGAAGATTTTCCGGCTCCAGTTCTA
Source organism: Ophonus ardosiacus (assembly GCA_943142095.1). Classification (NCBI taxonomy): domain Eukaryota; kingdom Metazoa; phylum Arthropoda; class Insecta; order Coleoptera; family Carabidae; genus Ophonus; species Ophonus ardosiacus. Next base: position 44,632,789 of record OW964829.1, on the reverse strand, counting down.
CCAACAATGCCGATTTTGTCGTTCGGATGGACAGTGAACTGTAATTCGCGTAAAACTGGAGGATCTACTGGTGAATAACTTAAATAAACATCACGGAATTCTATTTTGCCTTGAAGAGGCCAATTTAGACATAATTCTTCATCGAAAGGTTGTTCGGCTGCTCGCTCTTCATCAAGATTAGAATATTCTACAATTCTCTCAACACTAATCATTTGATTTTCTAATTCCGAAGATTGACGAATACCCCATTGAAGAATACCCATTAATCCCATAACTTGAGTAATGGCTAAACCAACATTTCCTCCGTATTTCTCTACAAAATTTCAATTTATGTAACCATTTTTCGTACGTTAAATTCTACCTTGTTTCACCTTAAAAATGAATTATCGCACAATATAGGGCTTATAATTTTACGTCGGTAATTGGTTATGCGATAGAGAAGAATATTTTTTTTTTCTAATAAATGTGTTTACTCCCGGGTGTCTACTTTTTTATGGCCCATAGGAAATACGATGGTAAAATGTTCATAAGGCTGTAAATTCTGCCCTATTAATTTTGAACTAAAGTGTAAATACTAAAAATGATCAGAATTAAAAACTGCATCAATTGAGCATAAATTTATTGGTATAATAAATTCTTGTCATGAGATAAACGTAAAATATAATATTCGTTTTAAGCTTCTTACAGAGTGCCATGCAAGACAAAACATACAATTCAAAATTTCGTAATGTTTGAGTTTGACAGATAGAATTTACAACAATACGAAAATTTTATCATTGTATTTCCTATGGTCCACAAAAAACAGTAGACAACCGGCATATATTAATACCCATAATTCCACTGCTATTCACATAATTTGTTTCTTTTTAAAATGTGTACAGATGGCAGCACTATTTAGTGTCATGGTTTCATTGGTGAAACAAGGTATGGAATAGTATTTTATTTTTTTAAGTTAATGTTCATATTTATAAACAGTCGTAAAGTTTTAAAACGGCTCGTTACAACTTTTGACAAATAGAATCAAACTTGACAAATTAAATATCGATTTTTCTTGCAGTGTCGACTGTTTTTACTGGATAAAAATTATAACCGTTAATTTTTTTTCGAGAGTTTATGAATATGGGCATTAGACTAGGTAAAGTCTGTTCGCTCCTAGCTGAAACAAGCCGATAATTTATTACCCCAATAGTTATTACCACAAACCATAAACCACTTTCTTGAGCCTTTGTTCATCAAACGGCGGTCAGTTGTAAATGGAGTGTTGAACAAGGATTGTATTCAGTTCGTTTTGATATATGCGTTTGTAAATTTTTAAGAGAATTTTTTGAAATTATTTTGAAATGTATTTACAGCTAGGTATTATCATTGAATAGGTATAATTAAGAATTACCTGGAAAGACGTTTTCGGCTAATGACATTGTTTTCGGGTTTGGCCATCATCATAATTTCTAGGAATTATTTAATTTAAAAAATTTGTATATATTTCCCTGACAGTCCTAAGCCTGTAAAAAGTGTGAAGGAAAGTTGCCATTATTTGATTATTTTATGACGAGTATAACTGTATACTTGTAATAATGACATTTTCCCTTACTTATGCAGATTTCGAATACGTTCCTGTTCCACACTACCTGAGGATTTTCTATTTGTTTGGGGTAATAATATATCAGCTTGTTTCAGCTAGGAGCGAACAGACTTTATCTTACCATTTCCAATAACTAAAAAGCTCAAGGTTACTATGGAAATATAGAGGACGCAAACAAGATCTAAATAAAAAGCAAATGTCCTTCCAGCAGTTATGAAAAGATACCATGCACTACTGTGCATATCCTGATGAACGTCAAATTCATTTACTAAAATTTGGTGAGCTCCAAATGCTCTAATTGTTGTTAGACCTTGCAATGATGAACTCAAATGATTGAAAACTGGACTACGAGCTACATAAAAAATGGTTACTACCTTTTTTAACAATATTTTTAGTAAACTTACTTGACGCTTCAATTCGTTTGACACTACGACTTGTACTCAAATAAACAGTACGTAAAAAATAAAATATACTTAAAACAAATACAGTTGGTATTAATAACCAACGGTTAACAATGGCTACGACTATGAAAACACCAATTAAAGATAAACCAATCTAAAAACAAAAAATTCGTCATCCGCCATTTTGTGTATCAGACGCACTCAGTTTACCTGCAAACAATCTATCATTGCTTTTGGTAACGATTCATCCACAACTCCTAAATCTTTAGAAAATCTATTTAAAAGTCTGCCAGATGAATTAGTATTAAAAAATTGCATAGTTGCACTTGTTATACTTTTGAACATTCTGTCGTGCATTTTAGTTGACGCACGCATACAAACATTAAAAAAGAAGAATGAACGTATCAAAGTTACAAGAATAGTGATAACAGTTATTCCGGAATAAATATAAATGCAATAATCTCTATGGAACGTCCATAATTTTGTCGGATTTTCGACGTCCAAAGTTTTGTTATTTTCTCGTTCTAATATGTGCCGGTAATGTTCTTCTTCTAAGTTTACCCTATAATTTTTTCAATTTAACACATACATATTATATACATTTTAAATACAGAAATAACACATTTAAAGATATACAATGCCTTTTAAAGTCAGTCTACCCATTATACCAATAGTACTACAGTATACAATTTTTCCTTGTGCAAAAATGGGCTACTTTAGAGAAAAAAGATTCAAATAAAAATTGTAGAGAATTCTGTATCTCGTTCAACAATCACATTTTATTTTGCGCGTTACAACTGGGCAAACAAAATCACAAACAAAAAGAATTCCAAATTAGAACATATAATTTCATCAAAATAATACTACATAGGGCCAGTTTTACAATCTCGGGTTAGAATTTTAACTGTAATTTAAACAATATTGATTCGGAATATTCACAGCAATGATCAATTTGTCATTTGACAGTTCATTTTATTTCAGTTTTGTTTATTTAACTGACAGTTAAAATTTTAACCATAAGTTGTAAAACTGGCCCTTATTAATAATTTGTAACTTTTCTTCATGTGATTAATAGCGTCATAAGCGAATTTTTATATGGCTACCTTTTTGAGTGTGATAGTTTTAATTTCGATTTTTAGTTACAAGATTATATATTAGGCTTCTTATATGATATACTTTTTATTATACATACATTATCAAAACATTTAAATTTCACATTGGTCCCCCTCTGGTTAAAATTTTAACTACCAGTGAAATAATGGTATATTATACGCCAAGGTTGAGAAGATAATCATTATTGACCCGGCGCCTATTGTAACCCGAGGGCGAAGCCTGGTCAATAATGATCTCAACCGTGGTTTATATACTTTTTTTTTCACTACTAGCATATAAATTCTCTTTGATTTTTTTTTATTGATAATAATAATTTTGACATGAATAATAACGTTACTTATTTGTTAATATTCACAAAAACAAAGTAGGCTGCATTTGTTTTTATCTGACGTTTTGCTCATTTCGCTGGTTTGATAACCTCACTTATGGGCCTTAATTTGTATTTGATATAATTATTTAATAAAAACACTTTGTGCTGTTCCAGTCAGCAGCCTTATTAGTTTATTATTATTTTTAAATAAATCTATTGAAATGTATTTACCTACAAATACAAAAAAATAGTGATTTGTTCAATCCTACATCTACAAATATTTCACATTTTTACCAAAACAGCACAGTGGCCAGGCGAGGCGGCAGCGTAGGTCAAATTAAAATTATAGTGGCAAATTTAAATGATATACTTAACACCTTTCTTGAGTTTAATGAGTTAAATAATATTTGGATTTGGAGGCTTGAGTTTGATGGAAAAGTGACAGTTTGCAGTATAGACCAAGGTTAATAATAAATTATTATTGACCTAGGTTACCATGGTTACAAGCAAGCGGTAGTGAAAAACAATTTCACATGTCAAATAAAGGTAAATAATAGTGGGTTCCTAGGCTAGTAGTGAAAAAAAAATATTACATGAATTTTGGTTTAAAATACTTTTTGAAACTGGTTCTACTCAATTTGTTTGTGATTTGTTTGTTGTGGCACTATAGAGAACTTTTCTAAAATTTTCAATTCGACGTACTCGGTTACAAATCGTGCAAAATAAAATGTTATTGCATTGGAAGCAGAATTAAATTCTATAGATATATATCATCCAAATCTAGCATTTTGACGGACTGGTTTTCAAAGGATTTGTATAAAGAGGTGGACGGGTTTAAAAGGATTCGAATGTCCTGTGAAGATTTCGGTCTATCATGATGACAGTTTTTTTAAATTACTCACCAATAGCTGACGAAGTAGTCTCCAGTGCTGGCCGAAAGTTGCGCCAAAATGAACATAAATATCAAAGTAAATAATGTACAACAATTTCCACCGGCCCTAAAGTACGCTTTATATACAGATGAAGCAACAGTTCCTGTGCACTTTGACTCCATAAGTTCACTAGGAGGCTCAACTTTTTCCTCATCTACAGATCCAATACTATGCACAGATCCTCTTCTCATGGTGATCCATTTCTTCGTTTCTTCATCCTGGGACGGAATATCATCTAAGAGTTTCGCGAAATCTAACCCAGAGGCTTTTAATGTGTCGTAACTACCTATAGCTTCAACGCAACCATTATTAAGAATTACAATTGTATCTACTTGTTTAAGATATTGTAACTGATGGGTGACTAAAATACACGTTTTGTCCCTAAGGTAGTTACTGATACAGCTTTCGAAGAGTTGTTTTCCGACATGTGTATCTACAGCTGATAGAGGATCATCTAATAAGTAGATGTCTGCTTTTTTGTAGACTGCTCTTGCGAGGTTAATTCTGGCTCGTTGGCCACCGCTTAAAGAAATACCGCGTTCCCCAACCACAGTTCTGTCACCACGAGGAAATAATTTAAAGTCCCTAGCAAGCGCACATTTATGGACAACGGTTTTGTAACGTTCTTTATTCAAAGGTTTACCGAATAAAATGTTTTGGCGAACTGTACCAGCAAATAACCACGGTTCTTGCGAGGCATAAGAAATGGTACCATTAACATCAACGTTACCTTGTGTTAAGGGCAATTCTTTTAAAATACAATGTAACAAACTCGATTTTCCACTACCGACTGGTCCAATGACTGCTACTAATCTGCCACTAGCTATTAAATTTATATTGTTGAGTGTCAATTCCGTCATATATGGAAACCATTTTGCGCTTGCGTTCTTCATAATAACTCCTTTGCGTTTTCTCTTTTTCTCTAACGAACTATTAGAATCTAACTTAACTAAACTACCTGCTTGACTGTCTTTTTTGTCTTCGTTAAAATCTAACGGGCGTGATGCTTCATCGGACATCAAAAAACTATGAACGCGACGAATAGAAATATCTAGTTCTGCTAGTTGTGTAATGGCCATAGCAAAATAATCGGTCATGGATTGTTTTATAACATTGAAACAAGCAGTTAGGATAAAAACTTTTTGAGCACTGATGTAGTGCCCGAATAGTAAATAGGCTAAAATGGCGGAAAAAATGGCAGAGCGAGTTGTGGATAAATGAAAAGATTGATTGACTCCTCTAATGTAGCAAGTATGGCGGATTTCTTTTAATTCCCTCCTAAAATATTTTGTTTTTAAAATAAACGTGAGTAAAGAAAAATTGGAAAACTTACTTTCTGGCATCTGTTACAAGCTTGGCAAAAGGTATTTCCCAAGTATACATTTTGATAACTTGTATTCCATTAATTATTTCGTTCATAAGTCGCAATCTTTCGTCGGTTCTTATAGCTGTACGCAAACGCAAAACTGAACTTCTTTGAGCCAGCCAGCCTTTCAAAAGAAAGAATAATTTAAAAATTAGGATTTTTTTTTTGTAAAATTTCAATAATAATAATATAAAAAAATACAAACACCCGGTATGTCGAAAATAAAATCCATACTAATATAATAAATGCGAAAGTAACTCTGTCTGTCTGTTACGTTTTCACGCCTAAACTGCTGAACCAATTTTGATGAATTTTGGAATAGAGATAGATTGGACTTTGGAGACGGACATAGGCTACTTTTTATCGCGAAAATAAAACTTAAAGGGGTGAAATAGGGATGAAAGTTTGTCCCGCTCTATTAGTACAGTTGCACAAGTGAATAATGAATTGAACGTCACTGACGCATGATGAGTAATTCTTTGGTTAATTGGACAATGAAATTTTTGTCATTGGCGTGTAGCGCAAGATAAAACTTTCGTGAAAAAAATTGAATTATCAAAATTTAATAATCAAAATGAATCGAAAGCATAAGCAAGGTTCTACAATAAATATTTCGCAAAGTACAGTAAAAAGGATTCTAGCTGAAAACAAAAAGAAATTTAAATAATATAATAATTTGAAAATTTTGATTTCCAGGTATTTCTCATATTCTTTCTTACGTCTTTTACTTTAACAGTTTATGACAGTGTAGTTTTATTTGATTAGAACAAATAAACGTTCAAATACAAAAGATTAAATTTGATTACAACAATGAAAAGTTTTACAGTTAATAACAATGTAGTTTTATTTGATTACAACAATTTTCACCTACAGTAGATATTGTAATAAAAAAAAATTAATTGTGATTTTGATTTTTTCTTTATTTAATTGTTAATATTAAATCCATACTAATATAATAAATGCGAAAGTAACTCTGTCTGTCTGTCTGTCTGTCTGTCTGTCTGTTATGTTTTCACGCCTGAACCGTAGAACCAATTTTGATGAATTTTGGTATAGAGATAGATTGGACCTAGGAGAAGGACATAGGCTACCTTTTGTCGCGGAAATAAAATTTGAAGGGGTGAAATAGGGAATGAAAATTGTATGTTCGAACAAAAAGGCACTTTGAGGTGCGGTGCGGGGATCGGGCGGAGCCTGTTACATGTACGATGCGAGGCAGGTTGCCGGCTCCCTACACAGCGCATGTCTCCAAGTAAATGTGAAAAATTACTGGTACACGTGTAGCTAATCGTTATTTTAGCTTTACCCGTGCGAAGCCGGGGCGGATCAGCTAGTATAGTAATAAAAACAAATATTTATTCCTTACCTTGAAAAGGAATGAAGATCAAAATACACGTAACTCCAACACAAGCCGCTATCCCAATCTCCCTGTACATGAAATAAGTCGCTACCCCAGTTACCAACGGTCCTACCCACAGATTATGCAAGAGAACCACCGCTCCATCAAATCTGTTGATATCATTTGCAAGTAGATTCACCACTTGGCCAACGGTGGTGTCTCCTAACGCAGTTTTACTCAGTCGAAGAGACTTTCTGTAAAGCAATGCGCAGACGCTCACACGTATTTTCATACCGATGTGAAGTATGCCCATACTAGTAGGGTGGGAAACCAGGACGGTTACTAAAGTGGATCCTATAACGATACCCGCGTAAAGGTACGCAGAATTTATAGTCATGTCGGTTTTGTCAGGGGCGTAGTAACTGACAAGACTTCCTAAGGAGATTGCCTGCAGCATTCTAAAAAAAGAAGAAGAATATGCATGAAAATAAATGCTCTTCCAAAAGGGTATGGTGTCATGACATTTGTAACTCTTTGTTTGAGGAAATGCTTTAGCGCTTACCTGCTGTTTTATTTAAAGTATAATAATTTTTAAAAATTAATAACTAGGCTAATATTTCGTAAAGCTAATTTATATGACTTTCAGAATTTACATAGTGATAGCGGTTAAGAGTGAACATAAGGAATAACATTGGATTTTAGTTAAATGAAATTTCTTGCTCTCCTGTTCATTTTATGACAAAGAATACAAAGTTGTACGGAATTAAAACCAAAAGTTCCTTGGAAAAGATTGTATCCAGTAAAATTCTAATACGAACATGTACTATTTTTTGCAAATTCTATACCGAAAGTTCCTATGGCTGGTAGCACAAGCTTTGTTTTAACTAAAACATTGTTTTAAAAAATGTCAAATTCAAATTTCAATATTTAATTTCACCCTTATGCGTATAGAACGATTTTTTTTAAATAATAATCAGCTCTTTATATGGATGTAAAGAACAGGAATAAGAAAGAATTATAATTTTTAGAATTGTAGTATTGGAGTTATCGCCAGAGAAAATTTTGTCACACACACATACATACATACATACAGACATCGTAAATCTCGTAAAATCCTTACCTAAAGGTGACGGAAGGTAAAAAGAAATTTCAAAATTTCGGTTTATTAGTAGCAATAGCCATGGAATTTACATAAATTAAATAATGAATAAGAAAAATGTGTATATTATAAAGGAATATTAAGATGGAAATAGTTACAAAAGAATGCAGAATTTATTTTCCATAAATTTTGAAATTTCTTTTTAAAATTGCAAAGAAACCAAAAACAATAAAAATAGGTTTATATGCAACTTTTAATTCTGAACAACTTTGCACTCTACAGTTTTTGCTGTAAAATGAACAGGAGAACAAGAAATTGCTTAAAACTAAAATCCTATGTTCACCCCTAACCGCCACCATCTTGTATAAAAAAATACAAGTAAAAATTCAACGATGATATGTTTCCGGCGAAACCGGAAATAGAACTATGGACATTATCACACCAAAAAGTGGCTTTAAGTTGACCTCAAACATTATAATTTAATCTAGGTACGTCTAAATAATAAATAAAGTAGTCATTTGTCCCTAATTATTCAATCATTCTTTTTTTACCTCCCAACAGGATTAAATCCCAATTACAGGGTATACTTTAAGTGATGACTTACTTGATTCCAATCTCCAGGAAGGCGTGAATGCACCCATACAGCATAAACCTTTTGCCGAAGACTTTGAAGATAACTTTATGCAAACTCGGCCTTTTTCCAAGTTTAGCTGATCGTACTTTTTCATCTTCCCACACTGCCTCTAATTTTTCTCCTAGTACCTGAGATTTGTGCTCGGAAAGAGGTTCGTACAGATCATCTTCAGTTAGTTCATATTTGAAGCCTTTGCGGAAAACTTTCAATATCCACCTGAACAAGAATCACGGATTCTTTTATTAAAAGTTGTACAAAAATAAAAAAAAAAAAAACACTTGAAAGAAGAATTATATATTATTAATGAAAGCAAACATATAAAAAATTTAAGGTCATTGCAAATGGTGACGTATTTTAATGTGCATATTATACATAATGATGTTTATGGTAATAAATCTTTACTTACCAGAAAGTAACAATTGATAATGGGTTAGCAGATTCTCTAGGACTTTTCGGTTTTTCTTTTTTAGGACTAGCACCATCCATAACTTTACCACGTTTTCGAAACAATTCTATAATATATATTTTTTTAACTTACAACAAAATATAAATTTTATAAATAATTGAGACTACTTTATAAGTAATAATAATATTATTTTTTTATTGTTACGCTACCTTTATTAAGGGGTAAAAACGCCTATAACTTAAAGAAATAATTGTAGTACACTGATGGAATATGTTTAAAAGAACTTTTAACTGCCAACTTCTAAACCAAAATGGCAATCTATACGCGCAAGTCTTAATTCGTTATTTATCGTATGGAATTATGTTCATGTCTATTTGAAATAAGAAAAGCAAGTTTGTATTACTAGTTGTATATTAAAATATATTTATAATACAAAATTGTTACTACTGTGTACAAATATACAAAATAAATAAAAAATATTAAATGTATAATTTCAAATTCCTAATTGAGTTCATGCATCGTTCATATATCTCCGGATTTGTTGTTGTATGTCTGAAAAGAAATCATTGATAAATATAACAAAAAAGTATACAATATGTCTCAAAAGTGACATCCATGACAACAAATAGAAAATTAAGAGTGGAAAATTTTGTGATTGTCGTCCCATTATTAAGTTATTGATAAAAAACAAATAACATTTAAACTTAAAACGAATAATATTTAAAAAAAAAATATTTTCCATACATGTTATCATAAAATGTATTCAAATAGATTGCTTCCTACTTGAAGGCTAACATTTGTACAATTTATCTTGAAAACAATGTACTGCAGCATATTTTTGTCTATTAATGCCACAGTAGCGTGAATAAGAAAAACGCCATTTATATTATGCAACTAATAGGGCTGCTGCAAGAATTTTTATATGACTTCTAAGTACTAAATTTTAAAAGATATTGGGTGGTAGCACGAACAAGTATTTTCTATAACTATTATTTGAAGTATTTTTCTCTAAAATAGTCCATAAACCATTGACAGCGCTAAAACCACTATTAGTGAAAATTTGAAAATATCACGAATTGTCCATTAGATATGAAACAGAATGTAACGTCAGAGTACATACAATTTATTGTAACTATTTATTGTTTTTCACTACTATTTCTGGCGCCAGTCTTTTTATTTAATTAATTACGACACAATAAATTACTGAAATACTTTTTAAAAAATGTGAAACCGGCTCATTGAAGCGACCACACTTTAAATTAAAACTTCAACACATTCACATGATAAAGTATGAAAATGTTTTCGTTAAAGTTGGAGGTAACCTATTTGAGCATAGTTTGTCACATCTTTCTTTTCAATATTATTTATTTTTAATTTTGACACAGTTTAAATGTTATTTGTTTTATATTTACAACTTGATAACAAAAGACAATCAAAAATTTTCCGCTTCTTTTTCTTCTTTTCTTTATTTTCTTTTGTTTTTTATTTGAGCATAGTTTGTCACATCTTGCTTTTCAGTATTATTTGTTTTTAATTTTGACACAGATTAAATGTTATTTGTTTTATATTTACAACTTGATAACAAAAGACAATCAAAAATTTTCCACTTCTAATTTTCTATTTGTTTTACGCCCCGGAATCAAAACCCAAAAGGATCGGCGTCACTTTTAAGACACCAGTTTTATAGTTTGTTGCCTGCTGAGATTAATGTCCTATTTTTATTTTTTTAGTAAATTAAATTTTAAAAGTAGTGAAAATGCAATTTCTGTATTTTTTTTTCTTTCTTGTTTTAAATGAGTTAGGACACTATTATTCTCCCTTGGTAAAAGCCTCGAACACATCTGTACGATTCTGTCGGGTCGTGTCTTATATAAGGAAGATGTACATGAGACTAAAATTTTGTCACATTTGCACGACAACAATCTTACAAAAATGTTTTCTTCTTCATATTATTCTATTATTAGTTTCATATTTGATTGTACGTTAACATGTTTCTTGACATTAACTAAAATTAACTTCATCCCAAAATTTTTTTGTAAATGTATATTATTATTAACTTTGAGGTTTTTTATTGGATTTATTTTAGTTTTCTCAATACAGAAATTTCGAAGTGTTAAATGTCTTCAAGTTCAGACGACGCAATAATTTTAGTCAGTTGCCATCCTTGATAGTAAAAACAGAAGAAAAAAAAACGAAAAAAAGGAATCAGTTTGGAGTAGAAAATATCTGGAAAAAGAAACGAAAGGGCAGGTTACGGTGCGTTAAAAAAAAAAAAAAAACACCGTTCGTCAAATATAAATATAAAGAATTTAGTTTCGTTCCAATACTGTGAAATGAGTAGCAAATAATTTCATACAACTAGTCTAGTGGTGTCATTATTTTCGGTGCAACTCGAGTACTTTTCCTTTCTTATAAGGCATGACAGAATCGTACAAATGTGACCGGGGCTTTTTTATGTGTGCAAGACTCACCTCTTCGGCTATTGTTCTAAGTGTGTGGGTCATAGCTGTCCCAGTCTTCTCTACCATCTTATAAAGAAAACCATTTTTATTTTGTAATAAAATGTGCGGATGATCGAACTCAACCATGGTACCAGCATCCATAACCAGCACTCTATCAGAATCCATGACAGTATGCAAGCGATGAGCGATCGTAAGCACCGTGCAGTCTCTGAACTTGTCTCTGATGGTGGCTTGGATTAGGGCATCGGTGCTGGGGTCGACATTAGCCGTGGCCTCGTCTAGTACTAGAACACGGCTTCGACGCACTGCAGCCCTTGCCAAGCATAGCAACTGGCGCTGTCCGACACTCCAATTGGAGCCCCCTTCGGACATATGGCTATGGAGACCCCCAGCCAACTCAGCGGCTGCTGTTTTCAGCTCAACTTGCTCTAGTGCCCTCCAAAGGTCATCATCCTCGTACTCGTCGAACGGGTCTAAGTTCTTTCGTAAAGTTCCAGAAAACAATACTGGTTCCTGGGGGATGATACTGATCTTAGACCGCACATCGTGAAGACCAAGTTCTTTTATATTTATGCCGTCTATCAAGATCTGCCCTTCGGTGTCTGTCAGTTGGAACAAGGCGGCAATCAGGGAAGACTTACCAGCACCTGTTCGACCAACTATTCCGATCTTTTCTTGAGGAAAGACTTTGAACGATAAATTTTTAAGTACGGGAGGATCAGTCGGTATGTATTTTAAGTACAAGTTCTTGAATTCTATTTCTCCCTTTTCTGGCCAAGTTAGTGGCGGTTTTTTGCTGGCTTCAGACTCTAATGGTCGTTCATGCTCCACATTACTGTATTCATTTACTCTTTCAACTGAAGTCATCTGATTTTCCAGTTCAGAAGTTTGTCTAATACCCCATTGGATCATTCCTAACATTCCCATAACCTGAGTAATGGCTAATCCAACATTACCTCCATATTCGTCTGCAAAATACAATCTTCTGTTATTTTCTTCATTTTTATTTAGAATAGGCAATTCCACCATTTATTTAGAATTTCATATGATAGATAAGTAAAACTGAAACTATTAGTGAAAATCCGGTGAATTAATTCCTATTAATAAGCAAGTTATAGTCCCACAGAATTTGAAAAAATAAATGTGACGTCATGAATATGAGTTTTCATCCCAAACTGTTTTCTTCGTGGATCTAAACGTTCTTGAAGTGTATATTTCTAAATTATATTTATAAAAAATAAATTATTAATATACAACTCTTATCACGACAACTATAAAAGCCCGTGAGGTACGAAAATTGACACACCCACAAATGATAATAATAAACTGTGATTATATATTTTTTATATTCTTAGTGTTCTCAGTTATATGCAGTGTTGTGCTTATCTAGATAACATTCTCTAAAATTTTATCTAAATAACGTAGTTAGTATCTTTTAAAATTAATTTCTATTATCTTATCTGTTTTATAACATGCAGAAAAAAGATAAGATAACCATTATTTATGTTAGCTCCATCTATACTCAAATCAAAATACTATTTAGCAAGTTAGGACAAGCACAACCTGCCGCATCGTATAGTGCCGTGTCGTGTGTTCTCCGTCGCCGGTGTGTCTGCCTGCGTAAACTTACTTGTGATGTGACTCGTGAGCAATAGTGAGCAACACTATTTATGAAAATAATCATTTACTGGCATTTTTATATGCTTAATTTTTTGCAGGTAAATAATATAAAACAGTGTCCCATTGAAAGGCTTTTCAGTGTTGGCGGGCAAATTCTTACACCAAGACGCAATCGCCTATCTGATACTAATTTTGAGAAAGTAATGTTTTTAAAAAACAATTATTTATTATTATAAAAAAATATGTTCATAGATATTTTTAGAATAGTGTCTATCTTTGTTTTGTATGTTATTAAATAAATATATACCCTGAATATTTTTTTGTTTCCTTTTCACACATCGTATCAATCAAGCATAAACAATTAAAGAAAGTTTTGTAAGAAATCACGGTTGCTTACTATTCAGGTCTCTTATCTATCTAAAATTTTTATCTAGATAACATGTACAGTATCTGTTATCCTTAAGATATATTGCGCAAATTTCTTTTATCTGTTATCCAGATAACGAAAATCATTATCTGACCCAACATTGGATGATGTATTTTTTTTTTTGCAGTTTGGTAATTATTATTTTAAATAATTTTAAAAATCTCACCTGAACCAATAACAAAGAAACTCATTGTTACTAATGACAAATAAACAATACAAGTTGTATCCAACCACAAGGCGAAAGTCCTAGATGCCGCTAAAAATAAGTACCATGCAGTCGAATGCAAATCTTGATGATGGTCGAACTCTTTTTGCAAAATATGTTGAGCCTTAAAAGCTCTTATTGTTGTTAGACCTTGTAAACTAGCTGCAAGATGACCGAACACTGGACTATTAGCTAAAGAAAATAAATATATATAAAATCTTTAAAAATGACGGAATATTTTCACTTACTTATTCCTTCTAATCGTTTGATACTTCGACTAGTTGAAAGATAAATTATTCGTAGAAAATAGAAAATACTTAAAATTATAGCTGTAGGTATTATCAACAAAGGATTAACTATTGCAATCACAACTATAATACCAACAAGAGATAAACCAATCTAAAAAACAAAGGTAACTTTAGGCTAAATATACATATTTTTTTTATTAGATTGTTAACCTGTAAAACATCTACCAAAGCACTGGGCAATTGTTCATCAATATTGCCCATATCTTTGGAAAACCTATTTAAAATTCTTCCACTAGTATTAGTGTTAAAGAACCTCATTGTAGCTCTAGTAATACTCGAAAACATATTATCATGTAAAGCTATACTAGCTCGCATACAGGCTTTGAAAAATATAAAAGATCTTCCTAAAGTTATCACCATTGTAAAGACAACAAGGCCGGTGTAAATGTAGATGCATTGTTCTCGACTGAAATCCCAAAAGTTGTCGGAAGTAGTTGTAGTATCGTTGAAGTTGTTGGTTATATTAGTTAGATTGTTTCTTGCACGATCTTCTTCAAGATTTACCCTATATAATAAAGAAAAATGATGTACATGGACAGTCTGAGCTGAGTAGGTTATGTGTGCGCAAGCGCATTGTATGTGCTCACGCAAAAAGTATGTGTCCTGTAAAGAACTTTCAACAATCGCTTGTGGTTTGCAAACAAATTAATATTTAAACTTTTTTTTTACTAGTACTCATTAAATTATGTATATTTTTGCTTTCTTAAGATAGTTAAATTTTAATTGTTGTATGATTCTCTTCTATAAAGAATGGTACGGTATATTAAATAGGTATTCAAGAGAATGCTGTAAAGAGTTGACCAGTTCTCATTATGTTACGCTAATTACAACAAGTAAAAATTGCAAAAATACTGAAAAACTACGTAATACATCGGATTATTAGAAGTTAATTCTTCTTTTTTCAATATAATAATATAGAAATGTCAAAAATTTAATCGTGTTCGTTATTTCTGATTCTTTGACAGTGTATTTTTGAGCAAAAAATATACTTTTTCAACTCACCAATAACTGACGAAATAGTCTCCAGCACTGGCAAAAATTTGACTGAGAACAAAAAACAGCACAACAAACAAAATGACAGTTGTACTTCCGGCAGCTTTTAAATACGCTTTGTAAACTTCACCGGAAACACCTCCCACACTTCTCTGTTCCTTTACTTCTTCCGGTTCCTCCGTTGTTTCCTCCATAGAGGCCACACTTTTTAGGGACATCCTTCTATTGACAGTTTTACCTTCTTGATGGTCCTCAAGTGCTTGAGTTTGTTCGTCAAGTAGTTTAGCAAAGTTCAGACCAGAATCTTTTAGTTGAGAATAGGATCCTTCGGCTTCTTTGACGCCATTGTTAAGTATAATAATTTGGTCGACTTCTTTTAAATATTGCAGTTGATGAGTTACAAGTATTACAGTTTTTTCTTTTAATATTCCATTGATACAATTGTCGAAAAGTTGTTTTCCGACATGAGTGTCAACAGCTGAAAGCGGGTCGTCAAGGAGATAGATGTCAGCTTGTTTGTAAACAGCCCTTGCAAGATTTATTCGGGCTCTTTGGCCACCACTTAAAGAAACACCTCTTTCTCCTACTATAGTTTTGTCTCCATAAGGTAACAATTCAAAATCTGTGGTTAGGGCACAACAATGAATGACTTTCTGATATCGACTTTTGTCCATTTCTTCACCAAAAAGAATATTTTGACGAACACTGCCCGCAAACAGCCAAGGCTCTTGAGAAGCGTACGAAATAGTACCGTTAACTTCTATAAGACCATCTGTTAAAGGTAGTTCTTTCAAAATACAGTGTAATAGACTCGTTTTTCCACTCCCTACGGGTCCTATAACAGCAACTAACCTCCTTGGGACTATCGTAGAGCTTATATTCGACAAAGTATTATCAGTTAACTGATTATTCCACTTTGCTGTTACATTTTTAAGTACAATACCTGGATTTTTCGGCCTAGCAATACCATTTGGTTCATTTTTAATACTGTTTTCATCTGTATAATTAATTTGTTTGACTTGACTTTCGTCAGAAAGTAAAAACTTTTCTATTCTTTTAATGGAAACATAACCTTCTGCTACTTGAGCAATAGCGTACGGGAAGAAATCAGTCATTGTATGTTTTAAAAGATTTAGGCAAGCGGTTACAACGAAAACTTGAGCGGCTGATATGTCGTTACCGAATAAAACATAGGCAAGAATTGTGAAAAACACGGCAGTTCTGGTAGTGAAAAGAATGAAGGCAAGATTAACTCCTCGAATGTAAGAAGTGGCCCGAATTTGAGATATTTCTTTCCTGTAAAGAAAATGAATATATTAAAGGTGAATGAAAAGGCTTATATGATACAAGTATGTGATAAAATTCTTCATTATGGACGTTTCAGGCTTAAGGTAAGTCTATCTTTAGCTATTGATACAATATTATTAGCAAAATACAGTTTTACAGGACGAAAAGTATAAAATATTTCTTACCTATCGGTGAATATACAATATTTTATTACAAAATCTTAAAATTGTATTAGACACAATGATCTTTATAAGCTATATTGATAAAATTTAAGATACAGCATTTCAAAAAACTTCCGAATCAATTCGGAGAAATACTGAAGATAAAAGTTGAAGATGAGCTTGCCTTAAGCTCGAAACGTCCGTAATAAAGAATTTAACAACATACGTGGACCATTTAAGCCTTTTCATATACTTTTAAACTATTCAACGGTTGGTCCTTTCCTTCAACGAAAATTATAAAAATATTTATTTATATTTTGCATGTTTTATGAATCATATTAACTTAATAATTGTTATTATTTATATTTTTAGTTTTCAAATCGAACAAGTACGAGGTACAGCTATTAAATAACATGTCTTGAACTATGTATCAGTGGCGTAGCGTCATAGTGTTCAAGATGTTCTCCGCACACCCAGAAGTAAGGAAAATAAAAAATAAATTAAAAATATTTTCTATTTACAAGCATTTAGTACTAAAACTCATTTTAAATAGAAAATATTACACAGATACTCAGTTTTTATTTTGTGAACGCCTTATACAGGGTGTCTCAATTAGCTTGCTCACTATTGGTAACTTTTTTATTTGAAGAGATACGATGTTGGTTAAATTAGCAAAATTGTGCCATTTTATATTAGAAAATTGGTCATATAGACAAAATAAAAATTGTGTCAGCGGTTCCCAAAATTTCGGACAGAATATATATTTTTTAAATGGAACTATATATTTTTTATTATCTTATTGGAAAGAGTATTTTTTTCTCTTTCCAATAAGGTAATATTGTTTATGTACAATTTTTTCAAATAAACGAGTTATTTACGTTTAAAGGTAAAAATTATCTTTTATTAGTTTAGGTCAAGTAAACTATGGAAACAATTGTCTTTTATAAAATTATAAATAAATATATCATCACGGCATTTTACAGTAATAACAAAACAAAGAAAATATTGAAATTGAAAGCCATTATTTCTTTCGCATATTTAAACTCTTTTGGAAAGAGAGCCGACCGTTCTACGTAACTGGTGTCTAGATATAATTTTCCATATAGCACGATCATATCTAACTTTGCTTCATTTGCAAAGTTATTAAACATTATTAAACACAGAGAACTTTACGGGAGAAATTATTAAACGTCAAACAAACAAATAATCAATTGTTTCCATGGCTTACTTGTATAAAAAACTAATAAAATAGTTTACAAAATTTAAATTTTTAACCGTAAATAACTCGTTTATTTGAAAAAATTGTACATAAACAACATTACCTTATAGGAAAGAGAAAAAAATACTTTTTCCAATAAGATAATAAAAAATATATGGTTCCATTTAAAAATATATATATATATATATATATATATATATATATATATATATATATATATATATATATTGTCCAAAACGCAAAGCTAGGTTCAGAAAGAAATTTTGACGACCAGTCTAGCAAACATTAGGACATGCAGGGAGCGGGCGGCTAGTACCATGGTGGGGATACATAGTACACTGGTAAAGCATGCGAGTGTTCAACTGAACATTTGAACCTACAATGGTGGAAGATATAAAAGTGTCAACTTATGCATTCTGCTACGCACGAAAGTATTTAAAGTTGCAATTCTATCATTTATTTGGGTGTTTTGATTTAATTTATTTTCTTCGTTATTATTACACCCCGCATTTCTTATTTTTATTTTATATGGGTCTATAAATTCAAATAGTTTTTAAAACTGTCTCTAATCAAATGGCAATAAAAATGTGTCCTATTTTGATATAGTATTTTTTTTTTTCTGCACACCCTACCAAAAAAGTCACGCTACGCCACTGCTATGTATATGCTACATTTACCATAACGATTTATTTTAACACTTCCTTGCAAAATAAACAAAGGTAAAACACAATTGTTCCTATTTTGTCATGGGTGCAGAGTAAATAGCATTGACATTATTACGCGTATATTCAAAATATTCAGTCATTCTGTTTCTATGCAAAATAAAGAATTTTGAATTGTTTACATGATGAGAAAAATAGTCATTGTAATTTGCTTGAGAATATATTATTTTAAATTTGTTATATGAAATTTAATCAGAAAAAAAATTGGCAACAATATGTTTTCATCATTATCAGCGTGAAGATAAACACGTACAGCCCGATTCACAAAAAAGTTTAAGCTAATCCTCATTTTTGGATTAGTGAATTCTATTCTATTCCGGTATTTAAAATTTAATATTCATAATATTATCAAAAAAGGTAGATACTGGGAATAGATTAGACTATATTTTAAGAAATAAACTGTTAAAATTAGAGTAGAATTCGCTAATCCGAAAATGAGGATTAGCTTAAACTTTTTTGTGAATCGGGCTGGTAATTTTAATAAAAAAAAAACTTGTTTTACTGCAAAAATATATAATTAAAAATGCAATTGACTTTTGAGTTTCGCGAGACGAGATTTTTGTTCCTTATAATTTCATTAATGTATTAATTTCAGGCCAGAAAATAAATAGCACTTCGGGGCTGTATGGTTGTTCAAATATTAGAGCAAGTTTATAGATATTAAACAATAATATACATAAATCTGTCAATGTAAGTAAAAAAAAAACAATACTTCTTTTTTATCGCACTGAGGTGTTTTGCATTTCCCGAATTGTTTGGTTGCGTAATAAATGACAAAGTTAAAACAATATGAATAAATGTGATACTGATAAGACATGGTACATTATGAGCATAGATATATTATTTACCTTCTAGCAAATGCCACAAGGCCAGCAAATGGTTTTTCCCACGTGTACATTTTTATTACTTGGATACCATTTATAATTTCATTCATCAATCGTAACCTTTCGTCCGTTCTTAAAGCCGTTTTCAATCGCAGGACTGAAGACTTTTTACCTAACCAACCTAGAAGACAAGAATAAAATTATTTTGATTTTAACATATTTTGATTTTAACATTATTTATATAAGATTTTTTGTTTTATCATAGAAGCATATTTGGAATATATTTTATAATATTTCTTATTTTTGTGAACGATTGTAAACAAAAAAATGTTTGCAATATATGCGGAAAACGTAATTCAAAAACTCCATAGCATCGATTGCGCTCGTTTCAAAAATTTATATTCGTAGAGTTTCAGAATCACAAATTTTCCGTATATGTTACAAAAATAATTATATATATCATAAGATCTCGTTAACTTAATGGACTGTAGTTATTTCAAGAAAAATTAAATATGGCTGCCAAATTACGGCGTCTGTATTGTACATATTTCATTTTTTTAATTTTTTATTACTAATATTATCAGTATTATAAAACAAATAATGAGATAGTAGCAGTCTAAATCTAAAATATGTCGCAAACAAGGTTGTATTAAGTCAAAAACGAGGTTATACTATACGCGTTTAATCTGTTTTTCTTTGCCTAAAACTTCCCAATTAATTTTATAATAATAATATTATAAAAGGAAGAAAATTACTGGATTTCAGTCAAATAATATATATATTTTCCGCCTCTACCGGTTTCGACACATCATGTGTCTTCTTCAGGAGGTGAAAATGAAAACATGGATAAATACATAAAACAATAATAAATTTTCACCTCCTGAAGAAGACACATGAGGTGTCGAAACCGGTAGAGGCGGAAAATATATGTATTATTTGACTGAAATCCAGTAATTTTCTTCCATTCATCACCTTTCCAGTCAAGAAGTTCTTGCAGCCAATAATATTATAATTAGACAAAAATGTTTTAAATCAAAGTTGTAGATACTTAAATTCTACTACTAAATCAGTAAACACATTTTATTTTGTACGTTTAGTAACCTGTAAATCGAATTTGAAGTCATAAGTATTGCTCATTTGGAAGAAAATAAGATAGCTATGGAATTGAAACAAATTTACAAATAAATGCATAACGTTTGAACTGTTAGAATCGGAAATTCCATTTAACAGGTAACAAAACGTGTAGAGTATTCCCTGCTTGTAAAATAAGATCTGTTTACAGATTTAAGTATAGAATAAAAATAAAATCTGTTTAGTGATTTTGCTACAGAATTTAAATATTTGTAATTTTTGTTTGAAAATAAAATTTTTGGCAATTCAAACGATGTGTATTTCTTTGTAAATTTATTTCATTTCCATGGCTATCACTACAAATGAACAATATTTATAAAATTTCAAATTTGATTTTACGGAGCAACATAAAATCACTTTAGTGATGTAGGGGTACAATTTAATTATCTACAACTGTTATTTGAAACATTTTTTTGTAAATTATTATTTCTCATAATACCTAGTGTGAGTGTACAGTCATCTTCAGATATTATTAGTATTAGTTTACAAGTAAATTAACCGAATGTGCATGTTGCCTAGCAACGTATTTACTTTTCACGCACTAGTGTTTGAAAAGTAACACTTTGCACATTGTAAAGAATGCATAAAGTATGTACTTTACACACGGTTGTAGGAAAATTATTTTATAGTAAGACAAAGCAAAATATACTTACTTTGAAAAGGAATGTATCCAATTATATACAAAGGTCCAAAAATAGCACTTATTCCTATTTCTTGATACATTATAGCAGTGATTATTATACATGCGATAGGTCCAATCCACAAATCATGTACGAAAAGACAAGCTCCATTCATTCTACTGACATCATTCGACATTAAATTGACAATTTGTCCAACTGTCGTTTCTCCTAAAGCTCCTTTACTAAGTCGGAGAGCCTTACGGTACATTAAGGAACATAAAGAAACATTAAGTTTTAAGGCAATGTGAAAGGTGCCCATCAAATACGGATGGAAAACGATCACAGAAAGAAAATTCGAGATGATTAAAATAGCCGCATTTATGTAAGCTTCGTTTATATCGCGGTTTTCATAGGCAGTCGAATAGTAAAGGACTAAGTTTCCTAAAGCTATGGGTTGCACCATTCTAGAAAGAAGAAAATATGATCTTAACTATTGATCAAGAAAGAAAACTATACTTGTTACTTTGTTAATATCAATACTTTATTCAATATTTTGATACTAGATTCGACCAGTACGGACATCATCAGACAAATTTGTCTGATGAAGACCGAACTAGTCGAAACTATAGTGACTGTATATACATAGTGTGGCCAATAGGGGGATCGATTTTGATTGGTCGGCGCGAATTTGCCTAAATATGGCGGAAATATGCCGACAAAGTGACATTTTCAGATTTGTTACGTGAATTGAAGGTAATTATATTATATTTATATTTTAGATGTTGCAAATAATTAAATTACACGTAATATATACATATTTTTTAACATCACATCTTTTTTAGGTTAACTGTCAAAATTACTAAAAATGTCTAATATTAAGGTATATATTTTAGATGCCTGGTTGCGTGGCGGTTGGTTGTGAAAACAGTTCTTCAAAAGAATTTAAAATGAAAATAAATATTTTGTTTCCATTTAATATGCTCTTTCATTAATTGTTTATCGAATTTTGTTTAGTTATCAGATCATATGAATTCAAATTTCCCGCACATTTTGCCTAAATATGACGGCGGTTGGCCACATATACAGTCACTATAGTCGAAACTAGTAACAAAAAAATTGAATATACAAGTACAGTTTTATTTCTTGATTAAAAATGTATCACAAAGTTACGGCTATATTAATTCAAAATTCTTGTACCTATGTACTTTTAAACTAAGGACTAAAACATTTATATATGGTATATTTGAGTAAATTGTTAAAATGGATCATAGGTCAAAATTTCGTTCATAAATTTAAATTCTTTTGCGTAAAACCGATCGGTTCTCTAGTGCCATCTACTTTTTTCTTAACGGAAACAATATATAAAGTCAACTTTATAATTAAAAAGTAGGCCACATTTACTATCTAAATATTTTTTGATTATATTATAACTATAATATCATCCAAAATCATTGTATTTCATCTAGACTTGAATGGAGGCTTAACTATATTTACCCAAAAACATAAATTTCGCATTATCACTTTGTCAACAAGCACGTATTAACAAGTACATACTTGATAACTAGTTCGATGACTGCTGCTATGCAACCAAATCCAACAATGTACGGACCAAAAGTTCGTAGAACAACCCTCAATAAACTAGGAGGGCGGTCGGATTTTTTCGCCATCGAAATTTCTTTTCTCCATGTTATCTCCAAATGATTACCCATTTTATCTGACTTGTGCTCTGAAAGAGTGTCGAAGAGGTCTGGAATTTCGAGGTCTCGTTGGTAACCCTTGTAGAATATGGGTAGCATCCACCTAAGAAAGAATAATCAACGGTTGTTTTTAAATAAACATTTTTTTTCGGCAGATCTAATAGGTTTTTGGAATGGTTAGATAAACCAATTAATAAAATCATTCAGGAAAATAACACTTGTTTATGTAATTTTTTGGCGATTGGCATTAAAATTGCGATTTTTTGACAGCTAACAGTCTGTAAAATGTCTCTTTTACTGTCTAGACAGTAAAAATATTTTTCCTGCTTATTGCTGCTGTTTACATAGCAACCATTTACACAAACGCTAGTTTTCAAAAATATTTTTAAAAAAACTGCTTTTTGTCATGCTTAAAAGTAGTATACTCCATCAAAGACGATTATAAACATGTTTCAAGTTATAGCATAAAACTTAAGTTTCAGTTTCTAAAAAATAAACTAATAATTGTGAAATAATATTCGATGAAAATTGTTACTGATACAGCCGAAATCCTTTAATGCCGGGTTCCAGGTTGCACAACTGACGCTTATATTTTAATGCCCATATTCATAAACGCTCGTAAAGTTTCAAAACGGTTCGTTATAATTTTTGACAAATAGAATCAAACTTGACAAATAAAATTTCGATTTTTCTTTCAATGTCGACTGTTTTTATTGGATAAAAATTATAACGAACCGTTAAAAATTTTTACGAGTGTTTATGAATATGGGCATAAGTGTTCCTTAAACTAACAATACGGTATCGAAACGAAATGTTAAATGAGAAAGTGAATATTGGTGTTAAAATTCAATTTGCATTTTTTTTTTTGTTTAAGCCTAGCTTAAAATGTAAGTGTCATTAGTGCAAATGGGCACGAAATATTTTTAAGAATAATATGATTACGCATTTAAAAATATCGTGTAGAACTGCAGTTCATGAAATCAAAACTGATTACAACAAATTAAAGTTCAATGATATTTTGTTGATATATTAATTGATTTGCGAACAACGTAATTGGTAGAATGATTGTAACAATTAAGACAAAAGAAATAACAATAATACTAAAAATAAACAAAATTATTTAAAGTAAAATTAATCATGTACTTTTAAGTAGGTACCATTAATAATTATTAACAGTTATAAATTAAACTGATAGCAAGAATTACTTATTGTTATTGTAGTAACAATCTATTATTTAGTTATTTTTATAACACGTGCGGGAAATGAATGATTCTGAAATGAATGTAAGTTTTTGAAACGAACGCAGCGAGTTTTGGAATTTGTATGGACTTTCACAATAACTTTTTCCGCTTGTGTTGCAAACAATTTTTTTCTGTAGTCGTCCAAAATAAGAAAAATTACGAAATGTATTCTAAAATTTTGACCTATCATCTACTATTTGGGTGGCTATGCAATTACTTTCATGGCAACAAAACGAAAATCATGTTTTAATTATTTCTCGCACTGGTGCGGGAAATGATTATTTCCCACACGATTAATTAGGAAAAATAAATAATTATATTAAAATCGAATATCTGACAATTCAAACGCTTTGTTTGTAGTTTTATTTCAATTTCATGGTTATCACCACATATTAGCTACATTTATAAAAGTTCATATTCGATTATATAAGTTATAAACATGAAAAATAAAATCTTTTTAGTGAGTTAGGTGTGGAATTTAATTATTTACAACTTTTATTTTAAAGATTTGTATAAAGTGAATACGAGATTCTTAACTAAGGTAAAACAGTTTTTTTTTCAAATATTATCTACCCCGTTAAACATTTTTTGTTGCTGAGAACAGTATTTTAGAATAAAAAATTTGAATTTTATAATGAATTATTTTTTTAATTTAAGTTTATAAACTTTATGGGAATAATATTCTTTTTAATTTGTCAAAATTTTAGTTATATTTTAACCATGCTCAGGACTAATTTTAATAAGAACAATATTAGAAAATTGATCATATCAACTTTAGTCCTTGAATATGCAGAACACAAATTTAATTATACTTAACGATTTATAATCGGCAATAATACTTTAAATATTCAGTTAATGATTCATATTGCAATAAACAAAACAGTTTTCAACTATTGCAATTTGCAATTAACTTAAAAATATTTATTGAGTAATTTCAAATATTTCGCGGGTTAAAATATACGGTAAAAGTTACATCACCTGTCAAGTGTCAAATGACATGTGTATTGAGTTCACGAGGATTCCCATTCTCTTCTCATATTTATTGAAAGAAAATTTATTTAATTGCGAAATATTTAAACATTTTACTTACCAGAATGTGACTGCAGATAAAACGCTGGCATTTTCACGAGGATTCGATTTTCTATTTTGCTTGTTTTCAGATTCCATTTAGTGACAGATAAAATTTTGAAAGATCCAGTGAAAAAAATGAATGGAATTTCGCGTGCGACCTCCGCGAAACCTCGCGAACGACTAACGCGAGATAGTTTAATATCGGTCACATGAATTGAAAATGTTGATAAACTCTTCAATGTTGCATAACATTGGCAAACGGTAGATTTTCTGATTTGCGAAGGTACAGACGTAGAGATTGTGCAAAATAAAGATAAATTTAATTCAAATTAAATATTTTTATAGAGCTTTCACTTTTTAACATTAATTTTATAATTATTTTTATCTCAAGGTTGATATTTAATTAAATTGCTGCGAATCAAGGATTAAATTGTTTTGTTATTCATTTCTCATTAGGCACAAGTGAAATTCCGAGAAAATATGATAAATTATATCCTATTTAATATTCTTCTCGTTTTTCTCATTTAAAACTTTTTTATTTGTTTAAAAAGCACGTGTCTGTCTGTAAGATTACTCAAGTTATACAAATTATAATAGTGCTTTGTGATGTACATTTCAATGAAAATTTTACAAATTAATGACGCATAAATAAAAATATTATTTATCTCTATAATGGCGTTTGTTTTGTCCTTGATTTTTTCTCGCTCTTCCTATTATATAATCGAACTTCGCGCCTTTCTCCTCCTCCTGTCATGACGTCATCCAAAGCTTGCTTGTTGTATGTTTTGATCATTGTCATTTTCAACATTTCAACACCCTGAATGTTTGCCGTAACTTAAAAATTAAATATGAGTGAAGGTGACTTATTGTACGGTACCAATTTATCTGTGGAGTCTATGAAAGTCATTGCCGAAAGTATTGGAATTGGAAACTTACCGGACGAAGCGGCAAAAGAACTAGCAGATGACGTCTCGTACAGGTTGAAATTAATTGTACAAGATGCTGTTAAATTCATGCATCACTCAAAACGGCAGAAATTGTGTCCTTCAGATATAGATGATGCTTTGAAAATAAAAAATGTTGAGGTATTTATGTAATACTATAGAAAAATGAACAAAGCAACAATTAACCTAATATTTTATTTTTAAAGCCACAATATGGATTTCATTGTAAAGATTCCATTCCATTTCGATTTGCATCTGGTGGCGGCCGAGAACTACATTTTACTGACGAAAAAGAAATAGATTTAAATGAAATAATTCAGAGTGTAAATCCAAAAGCTCCTTTGGATATAACGCTTCGCGCTCACTGGCTCTGCATAGATGGGGTACAACCAACTATTCCAGAAAATCCGCCGCCTGTTTCAAAAGAAAACCAAAAAACAGAATCAGTAGATCCATTGTCAAAGTTGAACAAACAAACTAAAGACACTGGTGGCAAACCAGGCACTGGAAAAGTTCAAAAACTACGAAATGTAGAAACAGTGCACGTGAAACAACTTGCAACTCATGAATTATCAGTGGAACAACAGTTGTATTACAAAGAAATTACGGAAGCGTGTGTGGGATCCGACGAAGGCAGAAGAGCGGTAAGTTGTGAAAAAAGTTACACAATAAATGTAAATATGAACATAAATTTGAAAATCATTGTACCTCCTAATGAAAATTTTTAAAAAAATTCTTTCTGATTGAGAATTAACACATCAAAATATATAAACTCAAAAAAATCTCTTTTTTAACGTCCTGTATATGTATACATATACAATGAGGGATTCCACGATTTTTTGATTTTACTTTATAGTATTTTTAAAATCAGAAATTCCCTAACTTTTCTTTTCTTAAAATCCGGCTTCTTTTGAAAGAAAAAAAATGGCAAATATTTGTACCCAGCGTTTTCCGCCTTACGACGTAATCGAACCCAGTGATGGAGAGCAGACATATCGTGCTTTCTCACTCAGCAGCTGATGTCTTAGCCGTTGTTATCAGAGGTTCTAAACCATTTGTCAATGTTGTGCGGCTGTTAAATTTGAAAATTTCACTTTGTTCTTATTTTCTTTTCTTTTAATATTCTTAAATTTAGTATATTGTAGTTATAGTTTATTAGTATTTAAGTATTTGTAAAAGTAATAGCGTATACCCGCATAACCCCATAGCCAAATACTCCAGTGGAACAGTCTGGCGGTCACTGGTTTGATGATGGGAACGCCTACTTACAATGTCTACCAATAAGAGAGCCGGGTTCGGTGTCATCAAGCCCGGAGAAATCCGCGCCTTTTGAAATTGCTGTATATACAGGTGTCTCTTAAATAGGGGGACATGGCTTAACCACAGATTCCTGAGGCTAAAATAAGACGATTTAACCAAACTTGCTTCTACCGGAAAGCGTACCATTTAGCCAGAATTCTGCTTCAAAGTTATTCAAAAAAAAAAAAATTTTGCTTATAATAACCGGACGCTTTATTCGATTTGGATGAAATTTCGTATGACAGTTTATATAGTTATAAGTAATCTTTTAAGATGATACTTGTTATTATTAGTGAACCACTAGTGTATGAAACGTAGGTGTCCCAACATTGATTAGACCATAACTTTTTAATGGCCACGCCGATAACATGAAATTATTTTTCTTCAAAAAGATACATTCATAGTAAATTTTTCTCTCTCTGTGTAATTTGTGATATCTGTGACGGTTCAGACAGAAAAAAATAAAACCTGACTGACTGCATCGTGAATTTTTTTAAAATAAATTTAATCTAGCAGTCTATCCAAATGTCAAACAATTAATTTTTAATGACAGTAACGAGTTGTCAATCTTCTCAACTTGTTTAGGAGTAAGCTAACATATTTATTCGTGTTATTTATAATAATGGTAATAAAATACTATTAGGCCGAACAAACAGATGTTACTAGTTTCTGAATATTGCGAAGGAATTTTTTGACAACTCATAAACAATTGTTACTGTCATTAGAAATTCGTTGTTTGACATTTGGATAGACTGCTAGATTAAAGTTATTTTAAAAAAAATTCACGATGCAGTCACTCAGGTTTTATTTTTTTTTCTGTCTGAACCGTAACAGATATCACAAATTAAACAGAGAGAGAAAAGTTTACTATTGAATGTATCTTTCTGAAAAAAAAAAAATAATTTCATGGTATCGGCTTGGCCATTAAAAAGCTATGGTTTAATCAATGTTGGGACACCTACGTTTCATACACTAGTGGTTCACTAATAATAACAAGTATCGTCTTAAAAGATGACTTATAACCATATGTAGTGTCATACCAAATTTCATCCAAATCGTATAAAGCGTTCTGTTATTATAAGCAAAATTAATTTTTTTACAAAGAACTTTGAAGCAGAATTCTGGCTAAATGGTACACTTTCCGGTAGAAACAAGTTTAGTTAAATCGTCTTATTTTGGCCTCAGGAATCTGTGGTTAAGCCATGTCCCCCTATTTAAGAGACACCTATATTTTAGCATTTATAAAAAAAAGTGATAAAATATATAGAAATTTGGGTCAATAACTCAGTTTTATGGGAAGAAATAATTATGTATATAATTTAAATAAAAATTCAATATGAGTGGAATCCCCTATTGTACCATATAATATTACTGACATAAATTCAAAGTTTCAGCACCATATTACATATATTGAAAACTAATTATGTATATGTCTTTCATTTACTGTTTAACATTTTAGGTATCTCTATATGGTTTTGTATTTTTAGGAAGCCCTCCAAAGTTTGGCATGTGATCCAGGATTATATGAAATGTTACCGCGGATGTGTACATTCATAGCTGAAGGTGTCCGTGTAAACGTAGTTCAAAACAACTTGGCTTTACTCATATATTTAATGCGTATGGTTAAAGCTTTGTTAGACAACCAAAGTTTATATTTGGAAAAATATGTATGTACACATTTTTCTTTTCTGAAAACATTATTAATTCATATTTTTTCTTTAGCTGCACGAGTTGATTCCTTCAGTTTCAACATGCATCGTATCCAAACAACTTTGTATGCGACCAGAACTAGACAACCATTGGGCTTTACGAGATTTTGCGTCTCGTTTGATGGCTCAAATATGTAAAAACTTCAACACAAGTACAAACAACATACAAACTAGAGTTACTCGTATGTTTAGTCGCGCGTTACAGGGCGAGAAAACACCTTTATCGTCCTTGTACGGCGCCATAGAAGGTCTTTCAGAATTAGGACCTGAAGTAATAAAAGTCTTCATAATTCCTAAAATTAAATATATTGCTTCGAGGATCGAACCCGTTTTAGAGTTTTATCTCCCGAATACTGTTGATAAAGCAGCTGCTGGACATATAAAACATTTGCTTGTTAAAGTTTTGGCGCCAATTTTAAAAGCATCTCGGCCTCCGCCTGATTATTTCGACGACTACAAGCAAGATTATGGTTGTCTAGGCCCTGAGCTTCATGCAGGTGTTATAAGAGCTAGGGTACAAAGTCCTCCAGCGTCTTCAACAACAACTCAAGCTATTTCCAAAGCTGTTAGTACGTATAGCAGGCCCGGTGCTACTCCAACTGCGACGAGTATAGTGCAACAAACTACTCAGTCTGGTGCCGGAAGGACGATAGTTATGAGTAATCCAACGAATAGAGTTAATCCAACAGGACAAAATCAGAAAATAGTTTTTGTAACGCAGAGATCTCAAACGCCCAACCCCGTACAGGTAAGAAGAAAAATAGTATTTGGGTTGACAGTTATCAGTTTTGTACATTAAAAGTAAATATGGTGTTCAATTTAAATTTGCAAATACTTCCTTAATTATTAATAGGCTATTCCACAGTAATTAAAGGATAAGGAAAATTCTATTTTTTTTTTTTTATTACAAATTACTCTTAAAAAAGCACGCGGTATTTTGCTTTTGATAACGCAGGACATGTGCATGCGTGTTTGAGCAAATAGGATCAAAGTATGAACTCCGACTGTGAGAAGCACCGCCCTAACTCCGCCTTAACTAAGAATATACTTATTTTTTAATATATATACTTAGTTTCAAAAATAATATTTTATTTAAAAATATAGTAATTATAAATATATTGGTCAAACAGGGCGAAATTTCAAGTTAAGATTTAATGAACATTTAAGACAATTTAAATACGATAAAATAGAAAATTCAAATTTGGCAAAACATTTATTTAACAATGAACATTTTTGTACAATTTAAAAATACTCCATATTGAAAACAAAAGTAAAAAACTAAATTGTTTAGAAGCTTTCGAGATAAAAAATTCTTTACACAAAAAAGAAAATCTAATGAATGAAATTTTGGATTTAAACAATTCACCCCTATTAAATCCTAATATTTTTTCAAAATTTTAGTAATTTTATATTAATAAATTTTCAATTTTGTTATCTTTATTAATTTGTTATTTGTTTCACTCTTTTGTTATTTGTTTATATTTATATTTATCATTTATTTTTCTACCTGATGATGAGGTTAAACCTCGAAATGTACATTGTACTATATTTTTAAATAAAATATTTTTGAAACTAAGTATATATATTAAAAAATAACAAAATGTTTCAAATGTATTCTACAAATAAAAGAATATACTTCTTCGGGTTTGTCGGATCTGTTCGGGTGACGTTTTAATTTCTTTATTATTGTAAAATGAGAAAAAAAGTGAAATAAATTAAGTATAATAATTTACTTTATACACGGACATACCGTAATTTGACAATTATACACGAATTTCTTTGACATAAACGTAGCCATTATTATAGCCCGGCGGGCTATAATGAAACGTCAAACCAAATTATAACCTACATTATAAACAATTTAAACAGGCAACATGAAAAGTTTTTATTACAAATCGAAAATTTTTATATTCTTTAATGAAAAATGAAAATTAATTTTGTGATATTTATATGGAAAGCACGGAGATACACAAAATAAAACTCAAATGACATAACTAATACACAAACAATAAACTGTTGTTCTCCGCTTTCATAGCAACACTAGATACAGGATGTACGAGGACAAATTCTTTTCGATACAATTTTTTTAACACTCATAATTTGAAAATTTTCGTCCGTGTATAAAGTTTTGTATGTACCACGAGCGTAACTTGCTTTTATGGCCTTTGACGTGTTTTTATCCCTCGGCTTACGCCTTGGACTCAAAATCCCGCCGCAGGCCATAAAAGCCTCCTTACGCTCTTAATACATAAATAACTATTATGTCTCTAATAATGAATTTTAATATCACAATTTAAATATACATTATTTTGTAATTTATTCAACATTTTTCCGTGGCCTGTGTTTATTTATTTATGCTATACTCACATTACCTACGTCACAAAGCATATTTAAAATTCGGACCAATATCTCACTTATTTGGTGGAATTTTTAACTCGGATTTTCACATGTGGTCATATTTTTATGTACTTCAAGAAAAAATATTTTTTAAAATGTAGTGGAATAGCCTATTATTAAAGTAATAAGCTTTGTTTCATTCATATAACACTCTTTTTCACCTCATTCATGGCACCTTGCATGGCATTCTTAATTCTTTGTAAAATGTGTCATTATTATAATATATTTAATAAAATTAATGTAAAACTTTATATGTATGTATATGTTAGTGTCCGAAATATATTGCGATGTTTATACTTGAAGTAAAAACAGCAAATGGTACCACTATTTTATTAGTGAGGACGACGACAAAATGGCGGCCAAATGGGGGTATTGACCTGCCATCTACATTTAATTTTCTTCTCCTATAGTTTATAGTACTCAATATAGCAGTGGGGGCAAACTTGAATTGATCACCAGTATCTGCATGTTCTGCTGCACTTTTTGTTCAGTCATTAATTTTTTTTTTGTACAAAATATGGTTATTGTGTTATTATGTATATACAAACAACGGGAAAGTATATTGACAACTTACCATTAAGTCAAAATAAAATAATGTGGCGAGACTTTGAACTATTTTTATTTTATTGTGTATTGCTGTAATTGATAACTTCAATCATTTTTGTAATATGTATTTTGTTTCGTTTTCAGTTTTTTCTTCAAGATATTCAGTGATTTGAAGTCGATACTCTGGAAAATCTATTTCAAAAAACTAACATTTTATTTATAAATAAATCGGTTAGATTGGTAGGTTATGTTAGGTTAATTTTCTTGCGATGAATATTCTTTTGATTGAAATTTCCGTAAACTGTTGATACTATAATAAAATAATATATTGGCATGCTGAACTATAAAGCTTAATTTTGAACTATTAGAAATATTTTTTATTAAATTATTATTTATTTAATTCAGCTTTGAAATTTTAAAATAATCAATACATTAAATTTGGACACTATACATCTTCTTTGATAATATATATTACATTTTATTACGTTCTTCCCTCTTCTTAGTATTTTTGCCCATGTCTTTCTCAAATTGGATTCGTCTAGGGTGTGATATAGAAGACTAATGTCTTGTCTTAGAACCTTGCAAGATCATGTTCACCTGCAGACTTTGCAAAATGGTTTTCTTCTTTCAACCAGTATTTTTTTTTTAATTTTCATTGATCTCACATCATAAATCTAGCTATTAATTTTGTCTCTTCTGTATTTATTTATTAGATATTGTGGCATGCCTGTAGGTCAGATGTTTTTATAAGTACAAATATTTTGTTGTAAATGAATTTTTGTAATTTCATGTCCTTGTTTCTCATTACCTTGGTCTTTTTTATTAATATTTTTTATCTCTTTCTTCTGATTTTCCAGTTGTTGGTGTCTTCATTTCTGATTTCTTTTTAATTTATTTCCAACATTAGTAAATAATTCTATATGGGTCGTATTTTTTAATATTTTTTTCGTATTTGATGCTCGTAGTCCAGCTGTAGTTCATATTGTCTTTTTATTGTAGTGATGTGTTTTTGTCTATTTGTAATCTTCATTTTATGTATTTTAGATGTATCTGCGCTAACTTTTCTTTCTAGTTGCGGTACTCCACTCCATTTTTTTATCCTGAAAGTACTGTTTTTTTTTTGAAATTCAAATGTGAAATTTTAAGGTGTTTAATTTGAGCGAGATACGATTTTTGAAATTTATTAAATTACTTTAATTTTACCGGAATGAGGTGAATTTTCCTGATGACAGCGCTGCGTACTGATGAAATGTAGAAACATCATAGCTTCTGACAGAAATAATAAAAATCTAATTCATATTTTATTTATATTAGATGTTTATATTAGTTATCTTAATTGTTTATTGTTTCATCAAAATCACACAACAATCAGCCGAGTACTCGTCAATGGCCCTCATGTAAGTTCCGGTTTGCAGTCGGGTTAGTAAATTTTGAGAGCTGTCATCAAGAAAATCTGCGTCACACGCTTTATGTGCTAAACTATATTTAGCAAAAAACATGTTAAATTATATAATTATGAACATTTTTTTATTTTTCTCTTTTTTATATTAAAGAAAGATGTAGTAAATTTTATTATAGTGGAATATCCCACGCAAATTATTCCATTATGAGAATGAAGCAGTGCGCAATAAAGGACATATTTATGGGTTTATACAGTGTATTAATTAAAAAGCGGGCCATAGGGGTTTCCCAATTAATTTTTAACAAAATGTTTCAAATAAAAGTTGTAGATAATTAAATTCTACATCTAAATCACTAATCTGATTTTATAGCCCGATTCACAAAAAAGTTTAAGCTAATCCTCATTTTTGGATTAGTGAATTCTATTCTATTCCGGTATCTAAATTTTAATTTTCATGATATCAATAAAGGTAGATACTAGGAATAAATTAGACTACATTTTAAGATATAAACTGTCAAAATTAAAGTATAATTCGCTAATCAAAAAATGAGGATTAGCTTAAACTTTTTTGTAAATCGGGCTGTTAGAATTTTTGCTTAAAATTAATTGGAAAGTTTTGCTAAAGAACGTATTTTTCTTCAAGATATTGTAAGGCGGGACAGGATGGACACAAAATACTCTTCTTTCAAAAATTTTCTTACAATTCTTGAAATATGTTTCAGATAACTGTCAACTTTATGCAGAATCCTTCAAATTGTATACAAGACTAGCGCAACTCCACTTTTATTTCATCTACGTTATTTTTTTTAGGTACAGCAACCATCCCAATCCAATACAGTGGTCAAATTCGTGACAACTGCTCAAACTAACCCCACCCAGAAGATGGTGTCAACGTCTTCGAAATTGGTAGTGGTGTGTATGGCTTCTGCAGCAACAACGCACACAACACCAACAATAAGTCAGGTGCAAATGGTAGATGCCCAGCCGCCGATTTCTGTGGTGCAGAAGCCGATTGTTGTACCCGGAGAGATGGTGCAAATTCATGAATTGGATGATTTGTCACATTTAGTTTAAGTTATGTTAAAATAAAATTATAATTAACGAGTATAATTGAATAAATATGTGTTTTAAATTGTCTATCATTCAGTAGGTATCTAAATATCCAGGGTGAGGGTGATTTATAAACGATTGCACCAAATTTAAAGCTTATTTTGAATAAAAAATTACAAACATACTTCCTTTTCTTTTTAATTACCAAAATATGTCAAAATTTTATAAATAATTGTTAATTTTCAATCAAGTTGTAATTATTGAACGAAACAGACAAAGAAGAAAAACAAAAGTAAAATAATTCAATAAAACAAAAATAAACCAATTTGATGAAATAATAAATACAAAATCCTTAAACAAAAGAATATCTGCGTGTTTAGTAGCACCACATTAAGGTGAAACGAAGGAACAAATGTAATTTTAAAATTAAAAGGAATAAAACTTATGTTTATATTGATATTTTTCACTACAAATGACCTCCCCACAGACCAGCCAGCTCCAAATTCTAAAGTGGCCAACTCAATTTCTTTACAAATACATTAAAAATATATACAGTGTGTTAATTAAAAAACTGGCCATAGGCGTTTAACATGGGAAAATAGTTTTTCTTTGCGTAAAAGTCCCCAATTAATTTTAGAGAAAATGTTCCAAGTAAGTGTTACAGATAATTATATTCTACGCCTAAATCAGTAAACAGTTTTAATTTTGCACGTTTGGTAACTTGTAAAATTTAATTTGAAATTGTATAAAAATATTGCTCATTTCTAGCGATATCCATGGAATTGAAACAAAATTACAGAGAAATGCGTATCGTTTGAACTGTCAGAAATTGTTTTCTGTTAAAAGTTGCAGATAATTCAATTCTGCACCTAAATCACTACACAGGTATTATTTTTACAATATGACACTTAAATAACTTTTATTATTATTTTTTCACAATCTATCTATAAAATTAAATTTCTGAAAGTTCAAACGAAATGAATTTCTTTCTAATTTTGTTCCAATTTCATGGGTATCGCTACAAGAGCAATATTTGTACAATTTCAAATAAAATTTTACAAGTTGCTAAGCGTGCAAAATTAATTCTGTTTAGTAATTTAGACGTAGAATATTAATATCTACAACATTTATTTGAAACATTTTTGTCTAAAATTAATTGGGGACTTTTGCGCAAAGAAAAACTGTTTTCCCATGTTAAACGCCTATGGCCAGGTTCTTAATTAACACACTGTATATATTTTTTTAAATAATAGATATAAAAAACGGCATTTAAACAAATACTAACAGCTGTTATAATGTTTTCATTTATGACCGCAGTTTTCTATGAAACGAACGGACGTCATGCTTATAATTCAAAAATTCACAAAAAAAATTAAAAATCATTAGAATAGGCATTCGTATAATAATATAATAAATTTGTATTTATAATATATAATTTAAATAAAGTAAAAACTTTTAAGTTCAATAAAATCTAAGTGCCAAAATTATTATTATTATTATTAGTTATTTACGATACATGTACGTAAAGCTAGTCTTCAGTCATGAACGGGTCAGAAGTAAAACACGAGCGCAGCGAGGGTTTTAAGACCCGTAATGACTAAAGAAGCTTTACATATGTGTATTAGCCAATATTTTATCTACGATAGAATCTAATAAACATAATTATGAATGAGGATCATAATATTATACATATATTATAAGTTTGCCATGATAACAAAATATTCAAACTTTAGTTTTGCGAATTTAACGTGTTTAAAAACTTTAATCACTCGCCCGTGTGTGTTACCAACAACTCGTGACTAATAACCATTTTACGGATTTAAAATCGGCAACTAAATATCAGTATTACGCACTATCGTAGATAAAAATACTATATACTTAATATTTTTATATGAAAAAGTTTTGTATCAAGACGAATGCTGTAGGAATTCGTAGAGGGCCACACAATTTATGATGTGATTCAAATGTAAATCCATACTAATCTCATTTTCGATGTTTTTTTTAGGGTACCTATCTCGGGTAATATTAATAGAAATTTTCTATCATCTTTTTTTCGAGCTACAGGCTAAAACTTATTTTGAAAATATCTCATATAAGATAAAGAAAAAATGTTCAGATAGGTATTTTTACGTAGAATGACGTGAACTTAGTGTAATTAGATTTTTGAGGAATAACACTACTTTTGCAATATTAAAGATTATTAAGAAACGAATGGAAAAATCAATTAGCGATAAATAATTCTATTACATTTAATTATAGTTATTTTAAAGAATTCCTGCCATATATTCTACAAATAATTAAAAAGGAACTCATTTATTATAGTTATACATCTTTATAAAATATATTTATAAATTCTACAAAATATTTATTTACACTTTATACTATGAGCAAAAATACATAAGTTTAAAAATTTCATTCAGGAATAAATATAGTCTTTTGAATATGACACTACGTATATGAATAATTAAATATAAACCAGTCGGTTATCTAAAAACTATTAAAATAATTATGTACATTTACCTCGAACAAAATGAACTGTGTATTTATTCCTGATTGAATCTAATATCATTAAAGTACTAAGGCACTTTGTTGCACCTTCTCCTATAAGTTAAGAATTTCATACTGCCGCAAATGTTAAAGTACTTTGGCATATTATGGCGAAGACAAGTTAAAATCACAGTCTGTCTCAAGTAAAATGCTGCCATTTAGAACTTTAGAGATAATGGACAAATTCCGCCGATAAAAATCATTGAGATGAAAAAATATAATACAGAGAATTTATTTTAAAATGCAACATTATAGTTGATCACTTCCATGGTTACTCACTATTGTCAAAAAATGACAGCAATGTAATATTTGTACCATTTTAAAATGCAACATTATAAATAGTATTGCAGCACAGGAATATCTTCATAACACATCACAAATGGTGTCAATTCTTATTACAACCGACTAGAATATTGCCTCAGAGTGATTGGGGGTATTTTTTTTTTTTTTTTTAACATTTATTACATGAAAGTTATGAATTTTTGTAAGCTAATAGTAATTTACGTAACAAGACCTGAAAGTGATACTTTGCTAGGTGAGCAAGCATATTCCAGAGCGAGCCGTAGGCGAGCTTTGGAAGCTTGTGAGCCCAGTATAGACACTTTCAGGTCATGTTGGGTACAATATTTTTTTTGCGATCCTGAAAAAAGTATAAAAAAGTATTATTTTATTTTTTACTGCGAGCAAATAAAAAATAAATAAACAACTGATCTCCATGGAAACATTTAGCTTTTAGCTAGCTCAGCAAAGAAGGACTTTCCGGTCTAAATAGTGATCAGAAAGAGCTCATTTTCTGGGCGATCGCGAAAAAAGTTTGTTAAGATGTACAACATTCATGTTTTGATTATTTGTTAATCGTATATAGGCTAATTTATTGGAAATTAGTTTTGATAATACAAAACTACAAATTTTGTATGTTGCATTTTAAAATGGACAAATATTATATTGCTGTCATTTTTTGACAATAGTGAGTAGCCATGGAAGTGATTCGCCATATGTTGCATGTTAAAATAAATTCCCTGTAGATTACATAGGAAATACATTACAATATAATTGCAACAATTAAAAATTCACTGACAATAATAAATAAATGCATGACAATTGATTACAAAAATAACCAAAATTACTTTTCATTTTTCATTTATCCTCGCTTGATAATCATTAAGAAATAAATCATTACTTGATATTAAATTAAGGCCCGGTTTTTCCATCTCTGGAAAGTATCAGCTACTGTCAGATTAAATGAAAATATCGCATCAATATTAGAGCGTAAATTGACAAAATTTTACACATGTCAATTATATGATGCGATATTTTTTTTAAACTGACAGTTAAGTTAACAGACACTTGGCTGGTAGCACAAGCCCTGTTTTAACTAAAACGCTGTTTTAAGAAATGTCAAATTTCATTATTTAATAATAAAAATAAATAATAACAAATTTATCAAAATATGATTTTAAAGCAGAACATAGTTTGGATTCAAATAAATATTTTTTAAAAAATCGTTCTTTAAACATAAGGATGAAATTAAATATTGAAATTTGAATTTGACATTTCTTAAAACAGTGTTTTAGTTAAAACAAGGCTTGTGCTACCAGCCTTTATCTTTAGATGGAAAAACCGGGCCTAAGAAGAACATGCAATATATTATTATTGCAACAATTAAAAATTCACTATGAATATAATAATAATAAAATATTAAGTCACAATTGAATACAATAAAAAATACAATAATTCAATAATTTCTACATTTCTAATTTTTTTTTTTTTCTTTATTAATTGATTCAAAAATCTTTTTTCTCAAAATCTACAATTGATGTTTGTTATTTTAAGTATTTCTACTATTTCCTGAGAGTTTGGGTTTAACAAAATAATGTTGTTTATTTTTTTCATTGAGTCATGCTTAATAATTATTTTTTTTTAAATATATTTATTTCTTATTTTTAATTATTATTTTAAATATTTCAAATATTTTTTGGATATAGAACCAAACCAAAATATACAAAATTTAAATTTAAAACATGTTTCGTATACACGTAACATTTTTTATTTCATAGCTAATGATTCTTGTCTTCGACGGAATTTACAATAAGAAACATTTTTTACCTTGCAACCCGTAGTTTTAGGCACTTAAACTTCTCAACAACTTCATTTCTTTGTAAATACTTAAAAAATATACTATTGCACTATTCTAAAACTCTGTGTTTTTGTTCGTAGTTTTCTCTTGCTGTTCTCTTCAGCTGTTCGGCCACTGCACTGCCAGTTTCCGCCACCATTTTGGTGAAACAACCTTTGACGTTTTGCAGAAGAACGTAAGGATGGTCAAATTCAACCATTTGTCCATTACCCATAACTAGCACTTTATCTGAGTCCATAATTGTGTTCAGGCGATGAGCGACAGTTAAAACGGTGCAGTCTGCGAATTTTTGGCGGATGGTTTTCTGAATGAGAGCATCAGTTCTAAAAAAAAAAAAATGATATCTTAAATCAGCTGTGTATGCGCGGTAGTTCGTATTGAAGGCGAGTGTTATAAAAAATGACCGGCAGCCATTATTTTTATCTTTTCCCTTTTGTTCTTAGCCCTGTTATATCACAATAACAGTATGGTATTACGAGAAACAAATTAACTGTAACCTAATTTAATTTTTAATAGATCACAATCCAGAACAAATGAATTTCGTGAGGGGCAGCTGTCAGAAATAAATTTCATACATAATTTACTCAATGATGGAGCCATGGAAAAATTTATGGTTTAATTTTATCGAAGAATTGTATCAAAATCAAAATTTCTCGATGTTTATCATAAGATATACCGAGAGTTTTTTTTATCAGTGAACATGGGCGTATGCCATTACCATAGTTACATTTAAACTGATTGACAGCAATGCATTATCGCGTTTTTTTTTTTTAAACTGGACATAGGACGTGACATTTAGTATATCTGTCAATGTCATCAAATTGTCATACTTCAAAATGTATACAGTTAAAGAAAAGTTCAAATTGTAAATTGGAGTAATTAGAACGAGTCTACAACAAGTTTCTGACTTATGTGCATTAACTTTTAATAAGCGACCCAGTCCAACAACTATAAGAAAAATTTACAATGACTATAGAACTAAAGGATGCGTCAATAAACAGCACAAGAAAAAAATCAGACCAAGTACTGTAGTTAATAGAAAGAAACAAGAAATTATGCAATTATTGAAAGTGACAACACCCTGTCAACAATTTTTTTTCTGAAATTAAGAATACTAGTAAGTATACAAGGTTTTAAGACAAGAACATTTTAAGAGTTTTAAATATCAAAATCACCAAGAGTTATTACACAACGATATAGAACGAAGAAATATCTTTTGCGAAGATATGATGAACAAAATTAATAGTGGGGAAATATTACTGAATCGAATTTTATTTACGGATGAAGCGACATTTTATATTAATCGGGAAGTAAATTCACAAAATTGCAGGTATTGGAGTCGTCAAAATTTTCACTTATATCTGCACCAGGTATTCCCCCAACGCTGGATAGGACGTGGTGGAGAAGTGGAGTGGCCTGCAATGCCACCAGATCTTGCACCAAACGTTTTTTTTTTTCTTTGGGGCCATTTAAAAAATTGTATTTACAATGGTGACAAAATAAATACTGATCAATTAAAAAATAGGGATAAAATATAATTTATATTAATTATTTCTTGCCTTAGGCTTATGTCAGAGTATAGAATTATACCATACAATTTGAACTTTTTCTTCAACTGTATACATTTTGAAATATGACAATTTGATGACATTGACAGATATACTAAATGTCACGTCCTATGTCCAGTTTTAAAAAAAACGCGATAATACATTGCTGTCAATCATTTTAAATATAACTATAGTAATGACATACGCCCATGTTCACTGATAAAAAACCTCTCGGTATAATTAAATAATTTTTAAAAATATTCAAAAGTGAGGTTAAAATCACTCCTGTGGAGGGCAGGTGACGTCATTCTGGAATGGTCCATAAATGTGAAAATAAATTTCAAATGTTTATTGAAACTGCCAACTTTGATATTTTACTATCTTTTAATAATAATTTTGAAATAAAAGTAAATTAATGCGAAAAAACAGATATTACAATATTCAGTTGAAATATTCATATAACAAAGGATCATTGTAAAAACTGTCTTTCAATATATTATTACTTACTGTGGATCAACATTTGCTGTAGCTTCATCTAACATCAAAATTTTATTATTCCTGATAATAGCCCTGGCTAAACAGACCAGTTGCCTTTGTCCTACGCTGAAATTCGATCCTCTATCCAGAACTCTGCTTTCCAATTTGTTTGGAGAAGCTGCTGACTCCTTCAACTCAACTTCTTCCAAAGCTTTCCAAAGTACATCATCTGGATACTCTTCAAAGGGATCGAGGTTTCTTCGAAGGGTGCCTGAAAATAATACTGGATCTTGGGGAATAATTGATATTTTTGAACGAAGGAGTTGCAATTCGAGATTTTTAGTATCGATTCCGTCGATTTCTATAACTCCCTCAATATCTGCTAGACGGAAAAGAGCAGAGATTAAAGATGATTTGCCTGCACCTGTTCGGCCTACGATACCAATCTATAAGGCAAAAAAATTGTTAACATATACAAATTCCAAAAAGGAATGTTTTGAACGGTACAAAAGTTATAGTTTTCCAAAAACAGAGAAACATTTTTTATACCAAGGATCTTATAAATGATGTGTTCCATTTAACATACTAATTAATCTTTAATATATTAAGGATACGAGTATATACAGGCTGTTAATTAAAAAGCGGGCCTTAGGCGTTTAACATGGGAAATTAGTTTTTCCTTGAGCAAAACTTCCCATTTTAAACAAAAATGTTTCAAATAAATATTGCAGAGAAATAAATTCTACATCTAAATCACTAATCACATTTTATTTTGCATGTTTGGTAACCTGTAAAAACCAATTTGAAATTTCATAAATATTGCTCATTTGTAGTGATAACCATGGAATTTAAACAAAATTATAAAGAAATGCATATCGTTTGAACTGTCAGAATTTCGATTTTCAAATAAAAATTACAGTTAATTATATTCTACATCAAAGTTTAAAAGTATTTTGTTTTATAATCTATATCTAAATCACTGATCAGATATTATTTATTTTTATTTTGAATCCTGCAAAACCGAAATTCTGACAATTCAAACGATATGCATTTCTTTGTAATTTTGTTTAAATTCCATGGCATACTAAACATGCAAATAAAATCTGATTAGTGATTTAGATGTAGAATTTAATTCTTTGCAATATTTATTTGAAACATTTTTGTCTAAAATTAAATGGGAAGTTTTGCGAAAGGAAAAACTTTTTTTCCATTTTAAACGCTCATGGCCCGCTTTTTAATTAACACCCTTATATCCAATAGTATTATTGGGTGAGATTCAGTGGGTTGTATTAGCGTGTTTTAAGCTAAAACAGTCCTTTGTCAAAAATATTTTGGCAACTTTGTAATACCTGTCAGAAAAAAGTGAGAGACCAAAGGATCAAATAAAGAAAAAAATGTTAACAGAAGTAAGAAAAAAGGACAAATGTCAAAACTGATCAAAACGGGGGTTGAGATATTTTAAAAAACATTAACATTCAGGTATGAAATATTTGACATATAAAATTTGACATATTTCTAACCTAATTTTGCAATAATGAGTTTCCTTTTACACCTTCCATTTACAATAATACTTCCTCATTTGACTAAAGGATATCTGTATTATTTTTCCCTGTGGTAAAATTTCTAAATCACAATTGAATCTCATTGATTCATGTGGAAAATATTA
Source organism: Ophonus ardosiacus (assembly GCA_943142095.1). Lineage (NCBI taxonomy): Eukaryota > Metazoa > Arthropoda > Insecta > Coleoptera > Carabidae > Ophonus > Ophonus ardosiacus. The sequence continues at coordinate 44,589,898 of OW964829.1, read as the reverse complement.
CAATGTTGCCATTTACTCAATACAAGTTTTAATAAAGACCTTAATACAACCCACTGAATTCCACCCATTGTTATTCCTGAACCATTTGAGATATAGGGATAAAATTTGGAATATATACCTTTAGTACTATAAAGATAAATAATATAAGCACAAAATATAATTATTAATTATTTAGACCAGTGAACAGTGTTAATATAAAACACATATATTGAAACTTTTAAATCATTTTAAATATTGGCTTATATTTTTTAATTATTTATATTTCTTTACCTTCTCTTTAGGGTGGAAGGTCAAATTGAGATTCTTGAGTACCAAAGGTTCAGTCTGGGCATATCTCATTCCAGTATTTCTAAAACAAATTCTTCCAGAATGTGGCCATTCAGTTTTTGGTACTTCTGGTATAACCGGCTGTTCTTCCTGAGGTAATCCAGTATATTCCAATACTCTTTCTACTGACATAAGCTGATTGGCTACTTCTGCAGACTGCCTGATCCCCCATTGGACCAGACCAGTTAGCGCTGTTGCTTGGGTGATAGCCAAACCAACTTGCCCGCCAAAAGTATCTAAAAGAAAAAGGTTAGAAATTTGACATAACCTAGAAAATTAGTTTTTGCGTACCTTGTCCAGAAATTAGGAAGCTGAAAGTAACGAGGGCAGTAAAAACAAAACAAAGGATGTCCAAACAAAAGCCAAATGCGCAGCTGGATGCTATGTACATGTACCAAGCACTTGTATGTAAATCTTGATGTTTATCAAATTCAGCTTGTAAAATATCTCCAGCTCCATATGCTCTTATTGTTGTAAGTCCTTGCAATGTTGCATTTAAATGTGTAAACACTGGACTACGAGCTAAAAAAAAAAAAAATAATAATAAGCAACAATACATTGTATTCTGATTATTTCATGGACGTAGGAAACAAATATGGAGGTAGCTTAAGGTGGATTTATGCAGCCTACTTTTTATTTTACCTTTTCTTTTCTTTTACTTTATAAAAGTTAAAGATGTGTTAATAAATGTACTGCTTTATGTGCACACATTTAATTTTACTTTAAGAACTAAAGTTGACCAACTTTCAACTTAAGACCGTTAAAGTAAAAGAATTTCACAACTGCGCATGTGCTCCACTTCACGTGACAAACGTCAGCGTGTGCTGTATTTATTTGTGTTTGTGTAGGTAAGATTGCAAAAATTAGAAAATGGGTAAAGCTACAAGTAATATAGCAAATACACAAATTATTACATTTGTATTCATTTTTACAGATTATAATTATCTCTTTACATTTATGACAACTAATATGCCAGAAAAATCACATCTGCGCATGTGTACCGAAGACTTTAAAGTAGCTGCATAAAGTACCAAACTTAAAGTAAAAGTAAAAGCGAAAAAGAAAAGAAAAAGTAAAATAAAATGTAAGCTGCATAAATCCACCTTTATGCGAACTCAAATGAAGCCAACTGCTCCCCACTACTAGTCGGGACCATCTGTCATTTTGTGTCGTGTACAGTACAAAGTTTTGTTGGGATTTAATTTTCTGGTGTGTTGTGCGAAGTAATATATTGTGGACTATTTTTATTATTGTTACTTCTTTATTAAAAAGGTGTTTACAAAAAACTGTAATAAGATAATAAGGATGTTATTAACGTGTACACAAAATGTGATATTACATTACGCCAAGAAGACGATAGGAAAATATATCATACAAAAATGCTATATTTCATGTCTTTTATGCCCGTATTCACCAACATCACATAAATCTTCGAATAGCTTATTCATTGAATAAGAGAAAAATATCGCATCAAAATATGACAACTAGAATAAATACCTTCATTTGTGTTATAGTATCGATGCGATATTTTTCTCTTATTTAATGAATAAGCTATTCAAAGATTTATTTAATGTTGGTGAATACGGGCATAAATGTTTTAAAAAAAATTATAAATACAGACATTTATTTTACTTTGCATGAACATTGTTCTGAACATGAGCCCCTGGAAAATCACATAGTTCATTTAATTAAATCTATGTGTCATAATTATTTTAAAGTTAGGTTGCATTTTTTTACAAAATCAAATATTCATAAATCCCAAAATATTAGAATTTGAATTAACAAAATTACATTGTTTACGGGCTACTAAAATACTGTTTTTTTATAATAAAAATGATCTAAATCAATTGTTTATTTTTTAATGTACTCTTATACCTTTTCCATTTTATTTAGACGCAACATATTTTATGTAGCTTAATTTTTACAAATTGAAGTGAATAAAAGATTAGTAATTATTTACTACTGTAATTTAATGTTAGTATATATTTGAAGTAACTTTTCACTATTTAATATTTCCAAATAGTTTTAAATTTATTTTCTTAAGAAATATAATTATCAGTCAATCCCTTTTTTTTTTAAAAAAAAAGTAATGATATTGTTTCAGTTACACGTTTTTCGCATTTCGTACTTCAAAAATACCGCGAGATCCCCACTCTAGCTCGGGACCAAGACATGTATGCGTCCGTCCCCACTAGGATTCACTCCCCTCGCCCACAGCATCGCTTTACACTCCCTCCATATTTGTTTCATACCTCCATGGATTATTTATTTACTTATTCCTTCCAATCGTTTGATATTTTTCGAAGTTTTCAAAAATACAACTCTTAGTAACAAAAATATAGTTCCAATGATACAAACAGGTATTAAAAAGTAAGCATTGACTGTTGTAGTCATTATGACTGCACCGCCCATCGCTAGCAAAATTTGAGCAGAATCCAAAATGCATTTCGGTAGTAACTCATCCATTGATCCAATATCTTTAGAGAACCTATTCAATATTCTTCCCGAAGGATTCGTATTAAAAAATCTCATATTCGTATTAACAACACTGTGGAACATCTTATCATGAAGATTTTGACTACTGGACATACAAAGTTTGTAAAATGACATAGATCTGGACAACGCCAAAAAGAATAAAGATATTATAATGCCGCCGTAAATGTACAAGCATATTTCTGTTGAAAATTGTGGTTCTATATAGTTTTCTCTAGTTTGGTTCAAACTTTGAATTCTTGCCAGATCTTCTTGTTTAGTCCAAAAGCTGACCCAGTAATCAGCGCCACTCGCGGCCGTTTGAGCAAGTAAGTACAAAATGATAACAACCATAACAAAACACAAATTTCCGCCGCCTAGAAGATAACGGAGAAATACGGAGCCTTTAACTTTGCCTTTAGATGATTGCTCTTTAAAATCGTTTTGCTTCATATCATCTTCATCTGCTTGGCCTAAACTTTCGACTATGCTAGACATTGATTCGCTTAGAGTTGAAGTAACTGAATTTGATTTGCTCTAAAAAAAAAAGATATATTAAAATTCGAAAAATTGCACTCAATATACAGGGCGTAAACTAAACCAGTAAGCGCGATTTTTCTTGGAAATTATTGGAGACAGAACAAAATATTATAGGACATAATTGTAGGTGACCAAGGGGGACATTACAGAAGTAAATATTGTTTAAATCAGTGGTTCCCAAGTTACACCACAAAGTTATATTTTTACCTCCCGCTACCCTAGATAAGGGAGGTATAGGGATAGTGCTAAAAATCGGATATAGAGATTTCAGTGAATAAGCACGTTTTGATGTCCCCAGAATCCGATTTTAAAATTTTTAGAATGATGTCTGTAGGTATGTATGTGTGTCTGTGTGTGAGTGTGGATCTTGTGGACATGATTACTCAAATACTATCCATCAGAAAATTTTGAAATTTTGTATACCCATTCTATACTAATGTGGGAAGAGCTCATTAGATTTTAGTGCATATCGGATAACCGGAAGTATCATATATACAAGCTTTTCTTGCAAAAAATTCATTGAATATAATTTTTTAGCAGCTTTTACCAATACAAATTGAATATAATGGCACAATCTTCAATTCTACGATAATAGCATTTAGTAAATAACTTTGTGTTATATTATAAAATAATTTATTTTTGTACATCACTTTGCCTCTGCGTCAAACAAAAACAATACTTTAATAACAAATTTGACATATTTAAACAAATGTCACTGTCACGAAGCAATTTACATTAAAATTAATAATGAAACCGTGTTAAGAAGAATTTAGTAGTTTAAATATGATTCTAATGAAATTAAGGTTTGTAAAAATAATATATTTTCCATCATACATAAATATTAGATATACAGGATAATTCGATTTAAGTTTGATGTTTGCAGCATTATATATCAAACAGCTCTCAATCAGAACGTGATTTCAAAGTGTCAAAACGAAATGGATAATGTACGGCGAAGAATTTACACAGATTGCGTTTTAGAGCATAAGGAAGTTGGTGATGATTTTGACAATAAGGTGTATGTGACGATTTTTCCTTAAAATATATTAATGATCCAAAACTTCGCAAAGTTGGTATTTAATACTCTTATATAATTTGAAACAACATATTAGATTTTGACTATATATGATAAACCGGATGTAGTACTTAATTTGAAGCTTTAACAGATTTTTCAGGAAAAACATAATAAAATATAATCCAAAATTTAGTTTTACAAACCGTTCTATTTATGGGAACAACAAAGTAGATTTTGTTTAGAAACGATCAATCGGAAGTGAAACTTTACTTAAAGCTCATTGCTATTTTAAACATGGAATTGGCGGGAGGTCATGTGCTGGCCACATCAGATTTTTTTAAATGGGATTGCATGGCCCATTCGATAGGGTATTTTTTGAATTCAACCATGTAATCATTTTATATCCTTATACTGTCAGTGTTTTTTAACGTGAAACATTGGGTTTGTTATATCCATGGTTACTTAACATTTAACATGAAATTAAAAATGAAACATAGGGAACGAATTTGACATTTGATAAGACGTCAATAGAGGTTAATATTGTTTAAATAATTACACCTGCTTTTTAAATTAAAATTAGTTGTAGAAAAAATATAGTGTGCACCTTACAATATTTAAACATAATACTTCTGTCAAAAATACTGCGTGCACCTTGTGTCCGAAATATGTTTAGTACTCTCGATTGGTTTTCTGACTCCGTTAATTTCTTACAATATTTAAGTATAATACTTCTGTCAGATTCGTTCCCCATGTTTAATTTTAAATGGAACGGGCAAATACATTGCTGTCAGTCAAATATGAAGTCGTAACCATGGATATGACAAACTCAATGTTTCACGTTAAAAAATACTCACGGTATAATAAAAATATTGAAAACAATGCAATGGAGTATTCCACTCAATTTTTTTTATTATTTTAAATAAAACTTCATTTAGTTTTCAAGCAATTCATAGTATTAAAAAATCTTAATTGTTTCTAGTTTAACAGTATTTTATTTTCGAGAAATCAGTGTAACGTCACATTCCCCCTATACTTGTCTTTCTCATACACACTGCACTGAGTATGCTACGAGAGAAAGATAACAATGGGATCATTTAAAAAAAAAAAATAATTGTCGATTTTTTTATAAAATCATGAAATTCATCTCATTTAATAAATATAGTAATAGAAAATAATTTGAAATATGCGACTTTTCATTCATAAATTTGCTAACAAACTTTCGCGCTTTTAAACACAGACTAAATTTGTGACGACATAAATTCATATTCACACAAAGACAATTCTCTCTCACACACACACACGCTTTACAACATGAAACAGTAACCTAACCTAAAAGTGTGACAGCTGACAGCAAAATATACAAAATAGAAGATTATTATTACTTTCTATTCTTTAAAAGTACTAGTGCAGTACAAGGTATGTAAATAAACCATTTATTTAAATAAATACCAAACCAAATAATCATAGTTCTAAATTAAACCGGTAGAGCTCAACTGTCGTATCCGTGAATATGTGTCGTCAGCCGTTGAAATATTTGAAATTAAACGCAACTTTTAAAAAATCATATCTCCGATTATAAAGACTTGTAAGATGTAAAATATACACATACATGTTTAATTTGGCCTATTTTTTCAAGAAAAAAATAAATCAGAAAATGTGAAATGACCCCATTGTATGACGTCAATTTCCTCTTTTAGCAAATGTGAAATATATCGTAAAGCAATTATTTAAAAAATGTTTTCATTATTTTAACTATTATTTATTGAGCCATACTTTAAGTTAAATTGATTTTTTCTTTATTTTCTTGTTATGGTGGAATACCCCATTGAAATTTAAATAAATTTTTGTATTTTTATAATTATTTTTCAGTAGGCTATGTATTATAAACAATGTTCTATCTGCAACAATTTAAATTATGTACAGGATGGAACCTTTCTTATTATGCAAGCAACAAAAAATTGGTGTAAGTCTTTATGGGCCAACTTATATTGATGTCAGGGCGTGTTTCAGTTTATATATTATTGAATGGTGTGTAAGTTTTTTTTTCTTACCCTAACAGATTGTTGCCTCATAGTTTTCATAGCATTAAACGACCTTTCTTTTTCATCCTCACTAATTTCATGTTGTTCTTCTATTAATAACTGTGCGTAGAGATCGTCACTATTAGCTAAAACTTGATAAGTACCTTCGGCATCAATTTTGCCCTACAAAAATTATCAATATTAGTTAACCAACAAAGAGCAAATAATAAAATTCTTACATTGTTTAAAATTATAATATAATCGGCAGTTTTCAAATGTTGTACTTGATGCGTTACCAAGATCCTTGTTTTGTTGCCTAGGTAACCTGTAATACATTCCTCAAACAAGTGCTTAGCAACGTGAGTATCAACAGCAGATAAAGGATCATCAAGGAGGAAGATATCTGCTTGTCTGTAGACAGCTCTTGCGAGATTTATTCTAGCTTTTTGTCCTCCACTTAATGAAGCACCTCGGTCGCCTACAATAGTATTATCTCCGAAAGGGAATTGTTTGAAATCTTTCTCTAAAGCACATGCTTTGATAACTTGGTTATATCTGTGTTTTTCGTACTCTAAACCAAAGATAATATTCTGGCGAATGGTCGAAGCGAACACCCAAGGTTCTTGACTAGCGTAGGACAATTTTCCGTTGATTATAATACTTCCAGAAGTTGGAGGTAACTCCCCTAGTATTGCCTGAAATAAAGAACTCTTCCCAGCGCCTACTGGACCTATAACTCCTATTAATTTCCCCTTTTCTACGTCTAAATTAATTTTGGAAAGAGCGTATTCTGTGTTTTCGTTCCATTTTGCCGAAAAGTTTTCTAATTTTAAGCTCATCTTTGGTTTTTTCTCGTTGTTGATATTGTTGTTTTCTATTTGCTGTTTATCTTCGAATTCTTCGTTCAAAAGGAACGTTTGTAGACGCTTGATAGCTACTAAAACTTCAGCTACTTCGGAGATTCCTCGAACGAACATACTAGACATTGATTGGGCTAACAGATTGAAGTAGGAAGCAAATACGAAAACCTAAAATGTTTCTTTTTTAGACTAAATTCGACATTTGTTTCTAAAGCAATGAAAAATGTTTGTTTTATAATTAATGTTGTCTTCTTTTAAGTGCCTTCAACATCGTTCCTGGTATTTTGACAGAAGGGTATTTCTTTGTTTTAGACTTTAGTCCAATCTTTGCGAACAAGATATATTTATAAATAAAGCATGTTTAGATGTTTTTATCACAGAAAAATATCTTTAAATATTTATAACCATAAATACAGAGGCACCGATTTGATTTAAAAACACGCTGGACATAAAGTTCACCTATTATAATAATAGGGAGTTATTGCAACTTCTAATAGAGAGTTATTGCAGCTTCAACGCAAAAATAACGTGCACTTTAAAGTCACGTGGCAGCCCGAGTGCGCATGCGTACTAATAAGGTTTACGTTATAAGAATAAGGAGACACGTTATGCGCAATGGAATAGCGAGCGTTTAACGTCACACGTTATATATCTTTTGAGGTTATGTTTCAGTGAAAAGTGTGGATATAACCTCGTTTGTGTTGCTTTTAGCGTTAACGTTAGCGTGAATACACGAATTAAATGCGGTAAACATTGAAATTGAAAGTCCTTTATTTCTAAAATAAAGTGTTTTCTACATAAGGTTAACGTTTGCGTTCTTTCATTTTAGAAGTTGCAATAACTCCCTAATATGAAAGAACGTAAACGTTAACCTTATGTAGAAAACACTTTATTTTAGAAATAAAGAACTTTCAATTTCAATGTTTACCGCATTTAATTAGTGTATTCACGCTAACGTTAAAGCTAAAAGCAACACAAACGAGGTTACATCCACACTTTTCACCGAAACATAACCTCAAAAGATACAGAACGTGTGACGTTAAACGCTCGCTATTCCATTGCACATAACGTGTCTCCTTATTCATGTAACGTGAACCTTATTAGTACGCATGCGCACTTGGGCTGTCACGTGACTTTAAAGTGCGCGCTATTTTTACGTTGAAGCTGCAATAACTCTCTAATGATGTAAGATGAAACCATGTCATTGTCTTCAACGCAATTATTCAAAAACGGCTAATACAATGACACGGATATTAAAATAATGTTATTCTTTTCATTTAATTGCAGACAAATCACAATATGCAACTTTTGATTAAATTATATTTACAAGGTGATTTTTAACCTCGCTACAAACGTAGGTCACGGAAAAATACAGGTTCGATTTTTTTGTTTATAATCTATACAGGTGGGCGTTTTTCGACCCACTGTTCATTATGTATTTGTTGTTTCCGAAATATGTATAGGTTACTATAAACAAAAATTCAATTTTTGCTGATTTTTATTTATACAAATAACTTCAATAATAAGTACAAAGTGATCAAAAATCCTAAGAACCTCTTCTTTATGTTCACGTTAACGAAAATATACTTTAAAAAGAAATTTGCCAAGCTCTTCATTAAAAGCCATAATGAAAAAAAAAAGATTTTACGCACATCTGCTTTAAAATTGTTTGTTTACATCGTAGTTACCATGGCGGAAACTGAAAGATTACACCCTGCGGGCGGTAAAGTAGCATATGCGGGCTGCAAAATACAGCAAAAGCCCGCCTACTGGTAAACAAAACGTCAAAAATATAATTGGAAATATAATGATATCAGTTCCACTAAATTTTCACTAGATTTTATTAGAATTGCTTAAGGAATTACTTTAGAAATTGTTTCAAATCTCCAAGTTTCACATTTAAAAAAATATTCATATAACCAAATAGTTAGCAATACAACGCATCGCCTTATTGTTTTGTGACATGGCCACCTGGCCACGTAATATTTTTATATATAAATAAGCTTTAAATGTATTTAAAAAAATAATTTAAAAACATTTCATTTGATTGCAGTTGTGCGTAAAACGTTGTACATACCTCGGGCCGAAAGAAGTTTACACCCTTGGACGAATAAAAGACCTCCGCTACGCGTCGGGCTTCACATTTCGTCCGCAGGCGTAAACCTTTTCTTTCGACCCTCTATATGTAAATAACTATTTCACCAAGGTTATTAATCAAATGTAATGCACCTGACATCATCTGTCATATGTCTGTTTTGATGAATTATAAAAAATTCAAATATAATTTTGATTATTTTGGAACTAAAGTTGCTACGTGACACGTGAGCATATTTGATCACTCTGTATAAAAATATGGAATTTTGGTTTTACGTTTCTTTAGGGCACTTTTTCATGCTCTTTCGAAAACCCTTTGAAGAAAACAACATTCACCACAAACATTTATTTTTTATTACTTTTTGTACCTTTCTCAACAATTCGACTTACTTTAGTGGCAGACACTTCTTGTCCTAACAAAACCATAGTTAGTAATGCTGCAAAAAGAGCGACTCTTGTGGTAAATAAATTAAAAGTCATATAAAGCCCCCTCACATAAGAAGTTTTCGTAATGATCTTCAATTCCATCTTTCTGGTCTTTTGTATTAATTTAGCAAACGGTTTTTCCCATGCATACATTTTAATAACTTGAACACCACTTATAATTTCATCCATCAACCTCACTCTTTCATCAGTTCTATATGCTGTTTGAAGTCGAAATCTTGAAGATAATTTGCCGGTATAACCTAAAATTGAACATTTGAGATTCGTCTCTATTTGGAAGAGGTGCACTTGTATCACCTTGTAATGGTACAACCACGAATACGGTTGCTATGCCAACTAATCCAGCATACCCTGCTTCGACCCAGAGGAAGTATGCTACTACAATGGCAATTGTTGGGGCTACCCACATATGGTGAAGAAAAATTGAAACTACGTCGAATCGAGAAACGTCATTGGATAGTAAGTTGACTACTTTTCCTGAGGCTGTGTCGCCCAAAGCTGCTCGACTTAGTTTTAAAGACTGGAAAGAGGTAAAGCTATTTTTATTTTTTGGATTGATTTATATTTTGTATTTTGTCTCTGATTTGAGTTACGTTTTTGATTTGGGTAAAAATTGATACAAATACTAAAGAAAGTATAAAGATTTAAATTTTTTAAACATTTTTAAGCTGGAAAGTGTTTGTTATTCGTCTCAAGTTTCAACAGTAATAATGTTTTTTTTTCTCAACAGGATAAATTCCAATTACTGAATAGGTTCACATACACAAACATCCATGCCTTAGTCTTAGTGGGATTCGAACCCAGAACCCCGAGCGCACTCATGACTAAGAGGCGTTGCTGTACCCATTGAGCCACCGGAGCGGGAAAATTATTAATCGTAACTCTGAAATCATTAAATCAGTTACTGTCGTCATAATATATTGAAAACAATTTTTTTTTTAAATCAATGAGACTTAGAATATTATCTATCTAGATATGAAAAATTTGTAAAAAGTCGAGCGATTGTAAAATTTGTTGCTAAGTTATTGACATTCAGAATGGGCTACTTGCGTACCTTTTTTTATTTAATATTTTTGAAGAGCAGGTAAAAACTTGCTACCCATATTTTTTCTTTTGACAAAATTTTTATTAATTAGCTAGAAAAAAAATAATGAAATTTGATTATTTGAATTCCCGCCATGTATGACGTAGAATTACGCCGCACCAATGAATGGTCGTAGAGCCATAGCGTTTGTTTGTACGGGTAATGTAGATCTCCTGTTTGACGTTTCAACAATAGTTTGGAGATTAGTATTTTAGTTTGTCTTTTTGGTATCGATGTTTTAAATTATAAATTACCTATGTGTTTATTTGTGAAGTAATTAATGTATTTGAGAGACCGGAGAGAGAAAAAAATGAACTAATGTCAAATTCAAATTAAAATTTTCTCGCACACCATGCCATCTATACGTTACATTTTTAAACATTGTTTCCTTCTCCAGCTAAATATAATGACGTCACAGAAAATTTTCTTTCTTAATTTACTAAAAAACAAATAATTTTTTAAAAATAAAATTTATATTATTATATATGTTTTCAACATAACATTACGTATAATATAGTGATAGAAATTGGATTTTCAGTACCACGCAAGTAGCCCATTCAGTCAAAATTCTGTTTAGAAATTATCATTTTTCTCACATCTCTCTCTGTTTAGTTTGGACGTCAATCGTTTAGACATTTAGTGTGTTCATAATTAAGTCTGTAAGTTATGCCAGCCTACGTATAGGGTTGATATTTAGCTATGGATGCAGTAAAAAAAATTACATCCGCACCCCTCAGATATGCTCTACTAAAGATGATAGCCGTTAGTTTCATGTTAGTATATGTAAGAGATTCATGTCGGAAGGACATGGAGTAGTTTTAGTTTAAGCTCGCGTACTGCGTAACGCGAGTATTTTGGCCTACGGATGTATCGGCATCTTTAGGATTTAGTTAGTGTAATCAATAATAAATAAGTTAGTAATAATGTAAATATGTGTAAATAAAATTTAGTATAAAAATATTAAGTGTGTCCGACTTCCATAATAGTGTTCAACAATCATCAGTGAAGCAGCAGTGATTATCAAAGACATCGTCGGTAAGGGGTAAACTATTCAATTGTTTCCCTTCATGGCTAGGTAGATAATATTCTAAATCACATCGCATGAAATCTAACAAAATTTTATAAATTTCATTATTTTATTATTACATTTTCAAATTTTTAAAAAAATATAATAGGTACATTTCCGTTCCTACCTTTCTGTATATGAGCGCACAGCAAGCAGCCCTAACTTTCATCCCCGTGTGGAAAGCCCCCATGATGTACTGATTTATGCAAAGGGCGCACAGGGCATTTAAGGCGACTATAACTCCCGCGTAGATCAGGGCATTTTCATAAGTATCTTTTGAGTCTTCGTCTGTTTCGTGTCGGAAGTATTCTAGTAGTTTTCCAAGCATCAAAGGCTGGGCCAATCGAACAGGAATATCGTTGATAACTAATATAATGCCTAGTTTAAGGTATTCAGGCCAAAAGGTACGACATAGGACGCGGAGGAAACTGGGACGTTTGTTGCGTTTTCGGCACTCCAAGAGGTGGCGGTTCCATTGGCTAGAAAGAAGAAATTATGCTATTACTGGTATCAACTTTATAGTTCATGAAGAACAGAGATATCAAATATCGTTACCGTAAATATTTATACCACACCACTATCGACGAATATTAGTAATTTTAATTATAATTAACTAAATTTTGTTTAAAAGATAGAGACATTTACAGTACAGTTATTTTTTAAAATGTGTTTTAATTTTTACTCTTGACCAATGACTAGCTTTACGTACTTGTATCGTAAGTAACTATTCATACATACATATATACATACATAAAATCACGCGTTCCCACTTAGTGGGTTAGCAAAAACTCGAAAACAATAAGAAAAGGGATGAAAGTAAGAGCTCCACTGAATCACTTAACTCTTTAATAACATTCTTCTTTCGCCTTGTCCAAAATCATCATAACATTCATACAAAGAACATATTAAAGTGACCGATTTTCGGTAGCGAATAACCGCATCCGGACCACAATAATAGTTACGCAACAATCATCTTCGCCACACATTCCTATCCATGCACACTTCTTTCATCTCAGCCACATTCATAAAGTATTCATACATAATAACATATTAAAGTGACCGATTTTCGGTAGCGAATAACCGCATCCGGACCACAATAATAGTTACACAAAAATCATCTTTCGCTACACATTCCGTACAAACATACTTCGTTCTTCTCGTCCACATAAAAGTTCAGCTGTCTCTCCATTCTCATAAAACATTCTTACTAACCATACATCTTGACACCACAATAATTACGAAACAATCATCCTTCGCCACACATTCCTATCCAGGCAAACTTCTTTCGCCTCAGCCACATTCATAATCGTATTCATACATGCTCTTCTTCTCTTTCCACTCGGAAACTTACGCTTAAGTAACTATTCAAATTGAAAAATTAGTATATTTGAATATTGCGGTTAAATTTAGTAGGTATGTATCATAAGTATTTAGAAAACTATATTACCTATTGTTCTAAAATAGTATTATCTTTATTTTATATTGTCTAGTGTTTGCAGGTGAATCATATTTTACGATAAGTGGTTAGAGAATGCAGAAGTATATATCTCTTGCAAGTCTTCGTTATCGTATGTAAATGTATACAAATACTTATTAGCAAGGTCAAAGAATTGATTAAATATGTAGTAAAACACAGAGTAATGTCCAACTGTGGTTGAGTCAAGTCGTTTATTATTATTGAAAAGCTGCAGTTAGTTGAAAAACATGTCTATTATTATTAGCGGAAAAAATAGTCATTTCTCGGAAACTGTAAGATAAATTCAACTATTTCAAACGTCAGAAACGTATAATTTTGCGATCATTATCTTAAGAAGCTGCGGGCAGGGAAATATTACTTTAAGTTTGCGCTGTCTATTGAGCTATTTATTTACAAACATAAACTTGGAAATTACAATAAAATAAGAAACAACTATGAAGTTTGTATTTCATAATTTATCGGTTTACTTTCTCAATAGTATAAGAAAGAATCAATGAATATTATAATTTACTTCTTTGTTTATTAATTACTGTTACATTATTTATATTATTTGTGATTATATTCTTTGTTAACCTACATAATTTGCAACATCATTTTCCAATATTTTGAAGTCTATATATACACTCTTCAAATTAAGAGTCAATTACTGAGCTACTTGGTGCATCAAATTCATAATCTCATAATTAATTTCTCATTAAATAAATTACTTAGATCGTTAGAGAAAACTGTATCATTTACAAATTATTTACTCAACGAAATACGATTCCAGTAATTCGATATTGAAACATATACTATAAACTGGAATTCCCTTGTAAAGACAGTGGCCTAACAGCTATTGAAAACAAGTAAAATGCTAACAAAATCTTGCTAGGCTGACCAAATACTAAAATTTAACCATATTACTAGTCAGGTACGTTTTCGAAGCTAGTACCTAACCATGGGGCATGTGATACTAGACCAAAAAATAAAATACCCGTATTTTTTTAAATTGATTAATTATTCGTAGTTTACGAGATAATAATTATTAAAACTTTGGAGAAGGGATCTGTGACGTCAATAGGGTAGAATGATAGAAGAAGACACTTAGACTGAGATAGATATATTGTGGTAAGCGAAAATGTCAGCAGCTGTCACGTTCGCCATTCCATAACCTATCACAACATATCTATCTCAGTCTAACTGTCTTCTTCTACCATTCTACCCTACTGACGTCACAGATCCCTTCTCCAAAACATTAAATTGCTAATAACAATATTATTACAAACTAATGTTTAGTTTTTATTATTATAATGAGAAGCTATAGAGGTTTGTTTTTATATATTATGACTTATATATTGAAATTCGATTATGGTCACATACCCCATTTAATGCTTGTTTTTTGACAAATTAGGTTATGTGAATTATTTGTATATAATGATTTGTATGCGCTTATCACTTTGAGAAGCACAATGTCTCTTCGACAAGAAGAATATTTTGATTTTGAAATGCTAAAAAGTTATTAATTTATAATTTTCAGGCAGTAAAACACATGAAATCAAAAATATCTTTTCATCAGCTCAAAATCAAAGTGACAAGCGTACACAAAACAGCTAGCTCCAAGCTCTTCAAGGTCGCTGGAGTCACGTGTCTGCTCGTGGCCTATACCCATCGACCTTTAAACTAATGGATCAAGTGTCTCCCATTCTTTTATTGTTAGAATAATGCTCCAACATAAAAGGATAGAAATATATATTCTGTCCTTCAACAGTACGGAAGTTCTCAGTTAAAGTATATTGCGCATACGTTCGTACTCATTGTACATCTTTTTCAGCCATATGTAAACCTCTATACATCGCTATCTATCACTAAATAGTTGTCAAAATCTACATTTGACATTTCGTAACTATTTGTGTATTATTTGCTTTTTTGGAGAACATTTACAATTATTTCTGTGCGACAAAATAATGGGGAAAGGGTGTATTTCGTGCAGTCAGCAGTACGTACGCGGTCCAGCTGTGTCATTTCATATGTAAGTTCTTATTAATTATTACTTGTCTCCTATAATATAATATGTATGTAATGTATTATATTAAAAATATATAATGAATCTAATTATGCACAAAAAAATTAAATCCATATTCTTAACGATTATGCACCAAGTATAACAAGTTAGGGACAAAGCAAATTTTTCATTTTGCCACGTTTTCTTAACTTCCGTACTGTTGAAGGATAGAGATACTGTGTCTGCACCGTTATGACGGGACAAGCGTTTTGCTCGTACGCTGCATCTATTAGTTTAAAGGTCGATGCCTATACCCAACCGTGTACACAACGTAGTTAAAGTAAGTTATTTTACATAAAAAATAATTTGTATGAATTATTCTTTTGTTTAATTCACATATTTCAATAAGTTAGGTTAATTTAATAATTTCAATTTTGTTATAAAATGGAGATACTTCTTACCAAATTATAACCAAATAAAACCTGACCTTAAAAAAAAAATTACGGTGTGAACACAATATCTAAATTTATAATTTGGTTAAGATATGGTTGTCACAATATACCTAGTATCATGGTCTAAACCGAACCATTGAAACTGATTTTATCAATAAAACCACAACACACAACTATATTTGAAATTCAAATTATGCAGTGTTGCAAATGTGCCGCTCCTATATATAATTACATGGTTTAAGTTGTTTCTCACCTTTCTAGCCTGTTCCCTAAGCACGTACTCCTATCAGAACGAAGCGGATTGTATAGATCTGCTATCTCCAGTACTTTGGTATACCCTTTGCGGAACATACCAATTGTGTACCTGGAATAAAAAAGAAACAAGAGTTACTTCAAGTCAAATGACTTTTTGTATATAACAGGATTAGTGTATATTGTATTATGGACACTCTATAAATAAAAAAAGAAAGATATAAAGCATGTTATAAGATTCAAAGTTATTCATTGCCTAAGGATATAAGGCCACACAGATTTAAATAGAATCAAATAGTATAGGGTATAATTATGGAAATAAAAATAAATAAAACATGAAGTAATGGGTGCTTATAGAAATCAATTCTTAGTATTTGCGAAAGCAATTCTCTCTCCACATAACTTTGAGTGCCTGTGTGAATTTCCGGTATAAATGTATCGTCATTACCGAACTTAAATGATTGCATTATTACATTGGGTATCAACGGGCTATTATTTCTGCCGCTCTGTTTCATTCACATAAGAACTTATTTCAAACAAAAATAACACTTATGTTAAACGAACATTAAGATTATTTTGCTAACGCACAGCAGGAAGACTGGTAGGGAAAACATTCAATATATGTATAAACAGAGCGGCGCAAATAATGGGCGTGGCATCCAACATCATAAAGAAAAAAATCTGTTGTGTCCAGCACAAGACCTCTCGCCATTTTCATATCAGGCTATATAAGTATTTTATTGCACTTCGCTTTTGAACCGTCGTTTTATAACAAAATATTATAGAACATTACCCAAATATTGTTTTTTATTATATTTAACATGTCTTCTGCACACATATAATTCTAATTATATCTATAGGGAATTTATTTTAACATGCAACATATGGCGAATCACTTCCATGGTTACTTACTATTGTCAAAAAATGACATGCAAAATTTGTTGTTTTGTATTATCAAAACTAATTTCCTATAAATTAGCCTACATACGATGAACAAATAATCAAAACATGAATGTTGTACATCTTAAAAAAACTTTAGCTTACAAAAATTCATAACTTTCATGTAATAAATGTGAAAAAATACCCCCAATCACTCTGAGGCAATATTCTAGTCGGTCGTAATAAGAATTGACACCATTTGTGATGTGTTCTGAAGGTATCTCCTGTGCTGCAATACTATTTATAATGTTGCATTTTAAAATAAATTCTCTGTATTTTTCATTGTATGACGAAGTTTCTAAATGTCAGAGATTGTTCCAATTCATTAACCAGATTGGCGGTATTTCTGATGGATATATGCATTTTACCAAAATTAAATATACTTCCCAGTAAAAGCTATCAGAATGTATCTAAAACTGTTGATTTTTGACACTGACATGTGTCATTTACAAATTATGTTATAAACATTGGAATCTGTCAACTGGTTTCCTTAGTGCCGTAGCCTATGCGATTAGATTACTCTATAAATTATAGTGTCTTTATCTCTAAATCTATACAAGATATAATAAAATTTTTAAGTGTATTAGATGGAGAATTTTATGATCTTCAATATTTAATAACAAAAATTTCCAAAAAATTATATTTAGAAGAATTTTTCGCAGAAACTACTACTTCCGGTTATTCAATTGTTACCAAAACCTTTTCAGCTCTTCCCAGGAATATCAGATTTGAGGAAACTGCAGTTAAATATTTTTTAAGTCTTATAGTTTTTGAGGAATCGTCACTACAACATCCAGACATACATACATACACACACACACACACACACACACACACACACACACACACATACATACATACATACACACATCCACACACACAGACATCATTTTAAAAATGTTATAATCGGATTCTAGGGACCTGAAATCGTGCTTATTCAATAAAATCTGGATATGCGAAATTTAGCATGAATCCAATACCTCTCTTAGCTAGAGGTAAAAATATATATCTACCATAAAATAATAAAACTTTTATATGAGCCATTTTTACCTCTCGCTAAGAGAGGTATTGGAATCATGTTAAAAATTAAAAAAAAATTATATTTAGAAGATTTTTTCGCAGAAACTACTACTTCTGGTTGTTCATTTGTTACCAAAACCTTTTCAGCTCTTCCCAGGAATGTCAGATTGAGGAAACTGCAGTTAAATATTTTTTAAGTCTTATAGTTTTTGAGGAATCGTGTCTACAACATCCAGACATACACACATACACACATCCACACACACACAGACATCATTTTAAAAATGTTATAATCGGCTTCTAGGGACCTTAAATCGTGCTTATTCAATAAAATATGGATATGTGAATTTTAGCATGAATCCAATACCTCTCTTAGCGAGAGGTAAAAACAGTGAGCGATTTGCCGCTTTGTCATAATACTGTATATTATAGTTTTATTGCTAGACCCGACAGAGTAAATTTTTCTGACTATGAACGATCGCCTGTTTAGTGGGAGTGCTCAGAATACCCGTCAATGAGATTTTTGAATTGGATGCAAAATTGAATTCCCTACAACTTTTATTTGAAGCATTTTTATCAAAAATTAATGAGGATACGCCTATTACCCGCTTCGTATATATATATTTTTATAAGTCCATATGTAACAATAATTGTGGATTGCTTGTGTATGTATGTATGTATTTATGCTGCATTTGCATGGGAATGTCTATTTTCTTTTTCTTCACTGTTCGAATCAGACCATTTAATTTGCGATTCAAATTAGCTAAGTTCGAATCAATTTACTGAAGTACACTATTTCTTCCAACGTACATAATAAGTATGCACACAGATATTATTAAAATTCCGTTACTTTATAAATGTCAATATTATGATGAGCATTGATACATTATCTATTACAAATATTTTTTTTTATAAATCAGGAACTACATACTTATATGAAGCAGTCTTATCTTATTTTAAAATATGTTTGTGTGTGTGTGTGTGTGTGTGTGTGTGTGTGTGTGTGTGTGTGTGTGTGTGTCAGTGAGTCTCAATTAAACAAAAGTGGAACGCTTTGCCTTAGGCAATAAGTTAACACTTCATAATATGAAACCTGATAGTGCATACAACACCATATATCTGTCACAAGAAGACATATTCATATGGAAAAACAAACAATTAATTATAAGAACAAGTTCTACAGCTCGAGGGAGATAAGCCCTTTGAAATATATCCCTCATTCATAATTGCTTTACTGATACATATACGAGGGTAATTCAAAACTATAAGACCAAATTATCAATATTTCAAATAAATTATCTAAGTTATTTCAAACTCCCGAGAAGAGAATTCTTCAAAGAAATAATTATGAATAATATCAAGTTACCTATTGATAAGAAAAGAAAGAGTACAAAACTGACTAAAGATGTTTAAATGTGGATGAACACAGAAGACGAGATCAAAAAAATCTGTTGTGGCCAGCACAAGTCCTCTCGCCATTTCCATATTAGGCTATATAAGTATTGTATTGCACTTCGCTTTCGAACCGTCGTTTTATAACAAACTATTACAGAACTTTACCCAAATATTGTTTTTTATTGTATTTAACATGACTTCTGCATACATGTAATTCTAATTGTATCTAGTTTTCATTGTATGAGGAATTTTCTAAATGTCAGAGATTGTTCCAATTCATTAACCAAATTGACGGTATATATATATATATATGTATTTAATTAATAAAACAATAAGAAAAATTAAATATACTTCCCAGAAAAATCTATCAGAATGTCACTAAAACTATTGATATTTGACAATGACATGTGTCATTTACAAACTATGTTATAAACATTGCAATTTACTACTGGTTTCCTTAGTGCCTTAGCCTCTGCGATTAGATTACTCTATAAATTATAGTGTCTTTATCTCTAAATGTATACAAGATATAATAAAAATTTTAAGTGTATTAGATGGAGAATTTTATGTTCTTCAATATTTAATAAAAAAAACTCCCAAAAAATTATATTTAGAAGAATTTTTCTAAGAAACTACTACTTTCGGTTGTTCAATTGTTACCAAAACCTTTTCAGCTCTTCTCAGGAATGTCAGATTGAATAAACTGCACACATACACACATCCACACACAGACATCATTTTAAAAATGTTATAATCGGATTCTAGGGACCTTAAATCGTGCTTATTCAATAAAATCTGGATATGCGAATTTTAGCATGAATCCAATACCTCTCAGCGAGAGGTAAAAAAACGAGTTAGACTCCGCGAATAAGTCCCTCGGTCTACTATTTGTTTATTGAAATATTTATCGTCTCTTCCTTATGCTAAGACGGAAACACTTTCGGAGATTATATTTCGGAAACGAGACGACCTTGGACTTAAAACCCAGATCAGAGATTAGATTTTTTGTCAAACATTCTTCCAAGTTTTAAAAGTTGTAGAGACAATACAATGTACAAATAGCAAATAATACATAATAAATAATTCTCGACGTTTATGTGATTTGAATAGAATACTTTATAAAGTATCCTCCCACACGCTACACGCATCAATATGATAAGGAATGAAAATGTATTCAAAGATAGTATCTTCCTACGGTCAGTAATAATTTTTATGGTTTGACAAGATTTGAATCCAAATACGGTAGCAAGAATGAAGATATTGGGAGTATGGTTTACAAACTAAAAAGGCACCGAAATGAAGAGGAGTACACCTACTTAATATGCGTGTACCTTATTCAGTTAATTAACAATGTGGGAGTACTAGAAATTGGAGTAATCTGTTGAAATGTGGGCGGAGAGAAAGTTAAAAAAAATTCTTAATTTGATCATTAAAATTACATA
Organism: Ophonus ardosiacus; assembly: GCA_943142095.1. Classification (NCBI taxonomy): domain Eukaryota; kingdom Metazoa; phylum Arthropoda; class Insecta; order Coleoptera; family Carabidae; genus Ophonus; species Ophonus ardosiacus. The sequence goes on along the minus strand of OW964829.1, from coordinate 44,569,017 downwards.
CAAACTAGACGATGTACAGCAAATTATCATTAAATAAATAGCCACTATTTTTTAAGAATGGAGTCTCCACTATAGTAACAAATTACGAGGATCATGCTACAATGGGATCATTTCACATTTTCTGATTTATTTTTTTCTTGAAAGAATAGGTGAAATTAAATATGTAGGTGTATGCTTTACACCTTACAAGTCTTTAGAATCAGAGATATGATAATAAGTTATAAATTAGATAAGTGCGTGAAAACATCTTGCATAATTTCTGCTAATTTACGATAAAAAAATCTGTTGTGGCCAGCACAAGACCTCTCGCTATTTCCATATTAGGCTATATAAGTATTGTATTGCACTTCGCTTTCGAACCGTCGTTTTATAAAAAAAATATTACAGAACATTACCCAAATATTATTTTTTATTATATTAAACATGCCTTCTGCACACATATAATTCTAATTATATCTATTTTTCATTGTATGAGGAAGTTTTTAAATGTCAGAAATTCTTCCAATTCATTAACCAGATTGGCAGTATTTCTGATGGATATATGCATTTTACCACAATTTTACCTAAATTTCAAATATTTAATTAATAAAACAATAAGAAAAATTAAATATACTTCCCAGAAAAAGCTATCAGAATGTCACTAAAACACAAGACCTCTCGCGATTTCCATATGAGGCTATATAAGTATTGTATTGCACTTCGCTTTCGAACCGTCGTTTTATAACAAAATATTACAGAACTTTACCCAAATATTGTTTTTTATTGTATTTAACATGACTTCTGCACACATATAATTCTAATCATATGAGGAATTTTCTAAATGTCAGAGATTGTACCAATTTATTAACCAAATTGGCGGTATTTCTGATGGATATATGCATTTGACCACAATTTTACCTATAATTTCAAATATTTAATTAATAAAACAATAAGAAAAATTAAATATACTTCCCAGAAAAAGCAATCAGAATCAGAAACTGTTGATATTTGACAATGACATGTGTCATTTACAAACTATGTTATAAACATTGGAATTTGTCAACTGGTTTCCTTAGTGCCTTAGCCTCTGCGATTAGTTTACTCTATAAATTATAGTGTCTTTATCTCTAAATCTATACAAGATATAATAAAATTTTTAAGTGTATTAGATGGAGAATTTTATGTTCTTCAATATTTAATAAAAAAAACTCCCAAAAAATTATATTTAGAAGAATTTTTCTAAGAAACTACTACTTCCGGTTGTTCAATTGTTACCAAAACCTTTTCAGCTCTTTCCAGGAATGTCAGATTGAGGAAACTGCAGTTAAATATTTTTTAAGTCTTATAGTTTTTGAGGAATCGTCCCTCCAATATCCATACATACATACACACACACACACACACACACACACACACACACACACACACACACACAGACATCATTTTAAAAATGTTATAATCGGATTCTAGGGACCATAAATCGTGCTTATTCAATAAAATCTGGATATGCGAATTTTAGCATGAATCCAATACCTCTCTTAGCGAGAGGTAAAAATATTAGTAATTTACGCTTGTATGTACTCATCTGTTTAAAATTAATTCAGAGTTATCTGAGTCTAATAGAAATATACAAAAACAAAATTATATTTCATTACAACAGATAAGAAAAGTAGGTAAACATTTTTTTGTCTTGTATGTGACAACTTGAGACAAAAACTCAATCGTCAAGTGTTTGTCCTAGCGTTTGTCACTGGTCCTTCGTATTGAAAAATGTCAGACAGTTAAAAATTAGTTTCAGGCCTTAATGGTTAAGAAAATATACGGAATGTCTCAAGTCATTGCTGAGCTGTTGATGAATGCCCTTTAACTTCTTTGTTGACACATTTGGGATGACACGAGATACTGGCGACACGCAGGTTCCAAAAAGTTTCTGAGATTTTTACACTTCCTATGGCTGTGTCCGATGTTGCATTTTTATCACCCTAATATCTAAATCCTAAATTTATATGCCTTAAATCTATAGTGATTATTTAGGATTTTAGGAATTAGATTTTAGGATTTTGCAGGAACACACTATGCCTTGAAGTTGACGCGCACTAATTAAACAAATCATATTCGTTGCTATAATTTGTACAAAACGTCAAATTTACTGACAAAGAATAGCTTCTTACCTTCAATTTTATGAAATATAATATTAACATTTACTCTCAAGCATTAAATTGAATCGAATTGTATAATTCATTTTTGTTGTTCTAAAGTGTTGCCATACAAACCAATGGATATCACTAGTGTCCCATTCGGAGTTGTATTTATGTGAAGAAGACCTAAATCCTAAATACTAAATGCCAAAATGCGACATCGGACACAGCCTAAATCTATGTACAATCTACTACCTCAAATTAAACTCTCTCTTATTTGAATTTTTCTCTAAATCGAATTATTTTTTTGACATGTTCAAATGTATAGGTATGCTTTTATATGTAAAAAAATATTCTTTAAGTGGAATAGGGGATTCCAGCTCAATCGAATTAAAGGAAAATAGTAAAAAATACGAATGTACATGCTGGATAACGAATATTAATAAAAAATTGAAATGGTATAATCGAGATATTTCGGAAATAAATAAATAAAATATATCATCACAGCATATTACCCATTTCTGGGTGTGCCAGTATCTACAACACATGTAGATATCGGTAATGATGAAGTTATATTTTACCGTGTGAGCGCTTACCAGGCGTCACCTCACGGGCACTCATAGCTGGTGTGGAGAGTGCACCACAGGGGTCACTTTTGTGCCATTTAAAATTGGAAATATTTCGGAAATAAGGGGTTTTTTTATAGCGCTTCGACACCAATATGAAATCTATATATAATATTTTGATTGGCGACCGAAAGACCGCCTATACATGCATTACAAATAGCGCGTTAGGAGGTGGGGGTTACTACCAATGGAAGTTAAGAAATTCAAATTCGAAAGGAGGGGCTAACATTCCTGTACTGCAGTTTGCAAACAGTTTTTATTTAAACATAAATTTCTTGCATTAAACTAAATAATTTAAATACACCTGTAATTATAAAGTATGTAGACTTATACAATGTTACAATATTCATTTATTTTATGTAAATATAACTTAAAATAGTATATATTTCAAGAACATTTAGGTCCATGATGAAAAAAGTTTGATAAAAAAACACATAAGCGTGACGTCACGTCAATCTTTTCAAAATTCGGGAGACCATAACTCGCTTATTAATAATAATAGTTTTAGTTTTCCTAATATTTTCAGATGAAATTATATAAAAAAAAAGGTGGAATCTCCCAATCGAATTAAATTTTGGGCATTTGCTATCAATTTCAATGAAATTCGCCTCTCTATATCTTGAATTTAGATTTAGATAACTGAAATAGGTTTTGTTTGGGGCACTCGGTATAATGTTTCAATTTGTATATTTACTAGGTATGTAGGTAGGTACTTTCCATTTTTCTAAAAAATGAAAGTGTAATTTTGAATGTATGAATGGGTGTTCAATAAGTCATATATTCCATTCATCACACAAAACGAAATACAAAATGAGGAAAGTGCATCTTTTAGTTTAGAACACCACAGTATTTTATTAAAGTTCTATTACAGTTTACAGTAGATGCTGAAATGTTCTTGGGTAAACATTTTACTGTAAACCAGTTCAAAAATAAATTTCTATTTTACTTTAAGTTGAATCTGATTTATGTCAAACAATGACGTTTGAGTTTATTACTAAGAATAAAGTGCAGACAGACATTCGTTTCACAACCCATAGCCAACCAGGACGTAAAGACTTATTGAACACTCGACAGTTAATTTAATGTTCACTTAAGTTGCTTTTATTACTGAATTTGGTGTTTTAGCTTGTTAAGTTGTATAACATTGTTACATTTTGTTTATTTTTGCATAGCCACCTACATTTTAAAATTCGAAATATTTATTTTTGGCATCGGTCAGGATCGAACCCGGCTCCCCAGATTCGCGATCACAGTCAAGCACGAGACCCCATCAATAAAAGTAATGTAAAAAATCAGATGTGGCCAGCACATGACCTCCCGCCAATTCCATGTTTAAAATAGCAATGAGCTCTAAGTAAAGTATCACTTCCGATTGATCGTTTGTAAACAAAATCTACATTGTTGTTCCAATAAATAGAAAAGTTTGTAATACGAAATTTTGGATTATATTTTATTATGTTTTTCCTGAAAAATCTGTGAGCAAATACCAACCTTGCGAAGTTTTGGATCATTAATATATTTTAAGAAAAAATCGTCACACACACATTATTGTCAATATCAGCACCAACTTCTGTATGCTCTAAAACGCAATCTGTATAAATTCTTCGCCGTACATGATCCATTTCGTAAATGTGTATAGTTGCAAACTATTATTTGACACTTTGAAATCACGTTCTTATTGAGAGTTGTTTGATATATAATGCTGCAAACATCAAACTTAAATCGAATTATCCTGTATATCTAATATTTATGTATGATGGAAAATATATTATTTTTATAAACCTTAATTTCATTAGAATCATATTTAAACTACTAAATTCTTCTTAACACGGTTTCATTATTAACTTTAATGTGACATTTGTTTAAATATGTCAAATTTGTTATTAAAGTATTGTTTTTGTTTGACGCAGAGGCAAAGTGATGCACAAAAATAAATTATTTTATAATATAATATTTAAAGTCATTTCAAGTTATTTACTAAATGCTATTATCGTAGAATTGAAAATTGTGCCATTGTATTCAATTTGTATTGGTAAAAGTTGCTAAAAAATTATATTCAATGAATTTTTTACAAGAAAAACTGTTAAAAGCTTATATAAATGATACTTCCGGTTATCCGATATACACTAAAAACTAATGAGCTCTTCCCACATTAGTATAGAATGAGTATACAAAATTTCAAAATTTTCTGATTGATAGTATTTGAGTAATCGTGTCCACACGATCCACACACACACACACACACACACAGACAGACACACATACACACACACATATACACCTACAGACATCATTGTAAAAATGTTAAAATCGGATTCTGGGGACATCAAAACGTGCTTATTCACTAAAATCTCTATATGCGATTTTTAGCACGATCCCTATACCTTCCTTACCTAGGGTAGCGGGAGGTAAAAAAGTTAAAAGAAGGGTATTTTTCCAGACTCGCCCTATATACCGTATTAATACTACAAATCAAATGTATAGTATACTTATTACAAAATAAAATGCAGATTACAATATTTTCATGCAAAATTTGCTCAAAATGATGTTCTTTAACCTTCAGAGATTCGCGCATTGGAAATTTAGCAAATGTTTCTGGTTATAGAAAAAAAAAAATGTAAATCTGCGATGAATGGAGCAATGTCATGCTTGTCGACAGGTTCAAGTACGTCATTTTGAGCAAATTATGTAATAAAATATTGTGTTATTGAACTTTTTACAATAAAATTAATTTATATTTCATTTTTTATAACTAATAACACCGCGTCAGTTAAACCTTCGAAACATTTGTGAGAATTCGTTTACTTGAACTTGTCCACTTGTTTTTAGGTTTTCTACTTAAATCTTAAGTTTGGTTGTTCAATCTTGGAATACCTATATATTAATATTTTCAAAATCTAGCTTTACTCTTATTAAAAATTCTTCCGTCACATACTACTGTGACACTAAAGTTGTCACCCGGCATTCCGAATCCAAATTCCTTCGTATTTTATTTTCTGTACGTGCCTAGGCGTCGAACAGGCATATTATACCAAGAAAAAATCTCTGTGAAGTCCATAGAAACCAGCAAACGACTTCAAACAGCCTACAATTTGCAGTTTTCTTTACTTGTATAATATAAATTTCACTGCGGAATTTTCGCATAAGTATTATTACTTGATGAATATCTTGTGAAACACGATTGGGACTTTCTTGGTAGCGCTTTTCGAAGAGAACATGATTAAATAGAAAGAGAAGATTGTCTTTCTCGGAATTTTACAGCAAGTAGTTAAAAGTTGTAATAAAAAAACGGTAAAATTTGCAGTAATTGTAAAAAAGTTGGAGTTAGTAATAAAATAAATTGGGATGAGTGGTTTTAAATATAGCATAGCCTAAGCTTAAATTTATACAAATAGCGCGAGAGAAAAGTTACAGATGGCCAGATTATATATATTCCACAGTAGTTCACGCCACGGGGCCATGATATCTATCGCAAGTTCACACGTGATTCGTATTCTGTGGCCAATCCATTTCCTGGTATATACAAAATATTTTGATAGTATGCAAAACAAAAAAGTAGATACTTTAATTATGTGGTCGATTATGTGTCAATGTGTTTTTGTTTATGATAATTTTGATATAACACAGTGAAATGTATACGTAAAAATAAACATAACTGTATTTCTGTAACAGGATTTTTCTTCAACCTTCATTATATTGATTCTATTAGGTACTTGTTTTCTAGATACATAGTAACAAAATTTTCCTGAATTTTCTTATTATTTTCCAAAAAAACATTATTTTTATTAATTATATTGTATTTGATCGATAAAATTTATTTTATGCCTTTATTACTTAATATTTTCATAGACTCATAATTATAAATTACACTATAATGTGCTAAGGGCGACCTAATACAAATATTATAAAAATTAATTTAATACGAATTTTGAGCAAAATTTTTTAACGAAATAAATTATTTAAAAACAAGGAGTATTTGTAAATAGAAATCTACTAATATTTTCAAAATAATTGTAAATTTAATACAAAATAAAGAAAAAATAATAATTTTGAAGGCAAAACAAATATAAAACATAATAACCCTTACAACATTGAAAAGAGAAAAAAATAATTATTTTTTTGAGACTAAAATCAGATATGGGTTCCATTTAAAAAAATATAAGTTTGTGCTATATCTCGAAAATTTACGGATATAAAAATTTATTTCGTACGCCACTGGTTAGTTAATAAAAATTTCTATCTTTTATATTTGAAACATATTTCTCAATTACTAATAGTTTAGAAGTTATTTGAAAAAGAAAAAATGAACAATATTCAGTTTTTCGTCATTATCTAGTGCCCTATAAGAATTTTTGGAAAAACAAAAGCACATCTGAGATGGCTTCCCAAAAGCGCATAAAAAGTTCCATTTCACCGACATCGTATCTCCAATGGTGGCACTTTTAAATGGGACACACTGTATATATATATATATATATATATATATATATATATATATATATATATATATATTATATTAGAATGTCTTTTTTTATCAATATTAATTTACGTTACAATACAAATTACCTTAATATTTCACGTTTGATAATTATTATTATTGTCCATTAAATAAACCGATAAATGCTATCTGTTACCTTTTTGTTCACTATAATAGTCTTTCTTTCATTGGACAAAGTTAAAAGTTTTATTTAAAATGTTTCAAAAACAATGCTGTTAACAAAAATTAAAATTAAAAGTGGTTCGTTTTTTTTTCTCCTAAGTGTATAAGAAATTATTTTCATTAAAGTTTCATAAAAGAAAAATGGTTTATGGGCCCAATAAGTATATTTCTTCCTTACCAGAAAAACAAAACACTGATGGGATTCGCGCTGTCCCGCGGGTTGGGATTGTCGCTCGACTTGCTGGAATCCATGGCAACGATCTTCACTTGTTATACGCACTATCATCTAGTCACTATTTATAACTACACCTTCTTCTGTTTTATTTCACTATGCTTCACTTAGTGTACAACACTTGAAAACAGAACACAACACTATGTTCTGTAATTAGTGATTTGTTTTAATTTTTAGAGATTCGCAAATTTTTCGTTTTCTGTCTGTGCGGAAACGAGCGGCATTTATTTCGGGATTCACTTGTTTTATTTCAAAAGAAGAGAAGAATTTCAGGAGGGTTTCAGTCTTGGAGAAAATTGCAGTCTATCTGAAAAAAAAAGAAAAAAAACAATAGTAATAATATTAATACTTGGCCTTCCCATAAGATATAATTAGAACTTTCGAAATGACAATGATTTAAAACTCAGTTTTCAATATTTTTAATTTGAAATCCAACAATTTGGTTTTTGTTATATAATTACACTAATTTAAATTTTTTTGAGGAGTCACGATTTAAAATTTGCAACTCATTTCATCAAAACAATGATTAAAACTACAAGGTAATCCTATTTAAATACACGCATCATATAAAATGTTTTAAGATTTATAATTATGTATAATCTAAATCATACATGACATTATGATATTCATGATCTTGTGTAACAGATGTGTAAAATTTTAAATGTTGCACAACATTTACTTAAAGTTACATCATGGAAAAGCATAAAAATGAAAATATAAAAAAACTTTTCCATGGAAGATATCTTTAACCATGTGTCACATATTCATTCATTATTTAATGCTTTTCCTTTTTATTATATGGGCTTTAACGCTTTATTTTAATTTGTTTTAATTTGTCGAGCTGACGGTAAAGTTTCAAGGTTCTTCTGGACACATATTATTTTACGCACAACTACATTAGTTTCCATCTTTGTGCCCATGGCGAAAACCGAAAAGATTACACCCTGCGGGCGGTAAAGATGTACATACGGGCGGTAAAGTAGAGCAAAAGCCCTGCGACTGGTAAATAAAACGCGAGATAAAACGTCAAAAGTACATTAATTGGAAATATAATCAACGTTCTTATGTTTACCTTCCGCCACCTTTAGGTAAGGAATATATTGTCCTCAGTAAAAAAATTCGGTGGTGAGTTTTTAATGAATAAGCACGTTTTAGGGTCTCTACAATACGATTTTACTAATTTTACGAAGATGGGTATATATATTATGTCCGACGATAACTCCAATACTACAATTCTAAAAATTATAATTCTTTCGTATTCCTCTTCTTTACATCTATATATGAAAAGCTGATTAGATTTTGGTTATATTTGGTCAACCGGAAGTTCCCATATATGAAGATATTAACAGTTTTTCTTGAAAAAAAAAAAAACGCAGTTAAGTATCATTTTTTGGCATTTTATGTGATTATCAATTTGAAAGAATATCTTATTTTCTAAATAGATACAGAGTCAAAGAATTATAAAGAGATTAACTGTCACAAATTAGCCCGCTTTGCTATAATCATGGAAACAGCTGATATATTCAAAAAATTCTAATTGACAGATGTCAGTGTCAAGAGCAATTTACACAGTGTATATTCGTGTTATAATTTTATTGGATTTATAAAATCTTTTCCAATGAACTTTCGGTATGGAATTTGTGAAAAATAGTATATGTGCATATTAAATTTTACTGGATATACAGAATCTTTTCAAAGGAACTTTTGGTATGGGATTTGTACAAAATACATCGAATTGGCGGAAGGTCTTGTGCTGACCACAGCAGATTTTTTTGAAATTAATTTAAATTGATCTATTTGTTATTCAACATCAATTATGTAATTAAATAATTTTTACTTTTTTTTAACAATTTCGTGTCGGCTAGTGGCATGAAAATTATACACTTCAAGAACAATGCCCTAAATATTGCGAATTTTGACTGAGAATCAGCAAATCAAAATTTTATAAATACACCCTCAAAGTTTTTGTTTACCCTTTTCTAACATCCTGTATAAATGTAGAATTATATGATTTGCATATTAATTACTTAAATTTTATATTTTATAATTTATTACATATGAAACACTACAAAATCTTTTATTTAAGTTTATTTTTTAGAGCAGGTATTTTTGTTACAAAATATATCTGCATGTAAAATTTAATTTCATAATTTTATTTTATTTTTTTTTTGATGCTTTTATTTATAACACATTATTGTTTTCTATTTTATAATGTTTCATTATATTATACTTCAACACAACATATCAATAATTTCTTTTAAATTTTAATAAATCTTATTTCAATTTTGTCAGGTTTAAACCCGCCAGAAACTTTTTTTTAAAAATTTATCATTCATGTTTAAAAGGCGTGATGTTATTTTTGTATTATCAAAACAGAATAGCATACTTCGTAGAATTGTTAAAATAGATTGTAAAATATAACATTTTCCGGGTCCACAGTATTACAAAGACAAAATTGATGTTTATCATATTTATTTTACTGTTTAATATAATTAGATATAATATGAATATTATTATGACCTCGTTTGATACATTATCTTCATTTTAATAAAAATTGAAAGTCGCACAATTAAATATTTCGAAAAATTATCAAGGTTTCCGCGGAAATTCTTTGGCATTGAAGTTAAAATTAAAACATAAGCAAATTAGAAATTCATTTTCTTACCAAATAATAAAATATTAATACAAAATATAAAACAATCAAAATCACTCTTGCACTTCACTTGTCTTAGGTATACTAGTCCAATAAAAATAAGAATCTCACACTCTCGATTTTCAGATGTTCTTGTTCCTGCACACACTACAACCAGCCGACAACTCAACATCAACTGAGCTAAGCTGAAGCTGTCTTGGATACTAATATTTAAATGTCATGCGCAGGATATACTGCAATTCAGAATATAGAAGAAGTGTCTCGACGTCTGTACAAAGCAGGAATTCTGCTTTTCATCCATTATATTATCTAGGGAACATAATTAGGATTAGGACTAGTGTGACAGAATATTTAAGTCTAGTTTTTTAAAGGTTTTACATCTTTCTAACCAGGAATTATATAGAAGAGTTAAATCATGATTTAATATTTTCATATCTAATATTCACCATAAAATATTGTCTTCCGTTGCGCGTTTTTTATAGGTTTCATTAGTGTATAGAAAATTGTTTATTAATGGACCATATTAATGAATATCTATTAATAAACAATTTTAGTATAAATAACCATATATTCTAAATCTAATGATAAACAATTAATGTTAAAACTTTCACACGGTGATAATAAACTACCGCGATATCTAGGCGATAAAGTAATAGATGTGTAGAATTGCACAATAGGGTAGTTGCGCATTTTCCAATTTATTTTTTTTTCTGAAAGAATTGTTCAAGTTATTCACTGTAATACATATTTTATGTCTGACAACTGTATATTTTTCAAAATATAATTTTTTTAAAAAAAATTCTAATTTCAAATTTTCCCGTGGTGACGTGTTTTATTAATACCAATCACCAGTCTTTCTTGCCCTAGCGGTACACTCTTGGTTGTACACTCTGTACACAATACTACCATTTTTGTTTGAAATGATTTATATGTTTAAGAGACGCACTATTTCAAAAGAAATTATTCATTTTCACACAAATTCATTAGTTTCATTACCTTGTTTTAAATCTGCTGATATAGAAAAGAAAAATAAAATATGATTTTAACACGTAAAACATATTTTATATCACTAAAAATGACATGTACATTCACTGGAGTGTGCAGCCACCTGGTGGCAAAATTATGAAGTTGTCTATATAAGAATTAAATATCTTCAAAATATCTGGTATTCAAGTAAATAATTATAAAATATACGTACTATTAAATACTTTTTTATCTGTTATTTTTCTTTTAGAATTATACTGTATGATACAATTAAATATAATTCAACATCTTCGCTTTGTCGTGGTATTCTAACAAGCTTGTATGAGTCATATAGACTTGGTCGAACTATATAATTATTAAAAGTCTACGTCATAAGAATTCCACCGCGAACTTTATTTATTTATTTATTTATTTTTTTATTTTTATTTTCCAAGACCTACCAATTTTCCAGAAAAATATTTAACTTTAATTTTTTAAATGGAACACCTGTATATTTTTACAGAATAAAATTCTAAATAAATTTCTCTTTATAATGATGTATAACAAGTACGGGTTTACCTATAAATTATGTCTAATAAAGCAATTAGAAATACGATAAAAGTAGGCTGTGATTTTCTATTGTTTATAGCAGTAACATCTGTCATAAATAAAAGTATTAAAATTTTTGTAAATCATCAATGCTAGTAATTCTATTACTTGCTTTATTACACATAATTTTATTCAAAGGAAAACCCCTACGTAGCCAATGTTCATGTGACAGAAGTTACAGGTATAAACAATAGAATATCATAGCCTACTTTTATCATATTTCTATTTGCTTTATAGGACATAATTTAAAAGTAAATTCTTACTTGTTATACATCATTGTAAAGAGAAATTTATTAAGAATCTTATTCTGTCACAATATACAGGGTGTTCCATTTAAAAAATTAAAGTTAAACATTTTTCCAAAAAATTGGTAGGCCTTGGAAAAAAATTGTTTATGCTAAAGTATAGATCCAGATATAAACTGGACAATGAAAAATCAACCACTCTGTATATGTACATTGTGGTTTTATTATATGCATTAAATGGAAAATGTTAGCGAGACAACAACTTTAAGTACCTAGTAATTTTTTTTCATACTTATATAGCATAATATGGAAATGGCAAGAGATCTTGTACTGGCCACAACAGATTTTTTTCTTGATATCCCCTCCAGTGGGTTAGTGTATCTCATGTACCAAATATTAGAGTAATTATTCTTTAAAAAACAAAACAAATGAAATCCATCATTTTATAAAGAAATCCAAGCGTAAGTACCCCTAGGGGTTCGTGTACCCCGGTTTAGAAACACTGTTCTAAATTACATTTATTCTTTGCAGAATGCAATGCAATATACACACATATTTTCTCTGTCGTCAACTGTAAAGAAATTTCTGCAATCTGCAACATCGATTGGGAATTGCTGTCTATATACGATCACAATATTAGGGAAGGTTTTTCCTATCCCCTATGATTAGGGTGAAAACTTAATAGATTACATGATTACAAAGGATTAGTAAATATTAGGGGTTTGTGAACTGGAATTATGATGTTATTGTTGACCTACCCTAATATAATTTTTAGGGATGAATGTATTTAAAAATGCTTTATGTCCTAACCACAAAAGAAAAATAGAAAGGAGACTATAATATAAATCTAATTGGTGCTGTCTTTCTACAACACCACTCTAATAGTCAGAAAAATTGACTGTCAGCTCCAGTAATAAAACTATAAATATCGTAATTATGATAAAGCGGCATATCGCTTACTTTTTATTTTATAATATTGGATACAAAACAGGCCTTTATTTGCGCCGCTGTGGGCGCTTACCAGGCGTCACCTCACGGGCACTCATAGCTGGTGTGGAGAGTGCACCACAGGGGTCACTTTTGTGCCATTTAAAATTGGAAATATATGGCGTCTGTCGGGAAATTTATGCATGCAAATATCTCTGTGGTACTCTCTTCAAATCAGTTTTGTGTGCCCATAATGTGATATTAATAATAAGATATTTTTACGCTCAACAATGAAGAAAAATTTGTGAAAATATTTTCTTTATTTCTATTTTATTTTCGCAGTAAGTGTAGTTACCTTCTGCATTTTTCCTCCGAGACATAAAATCAATAGAGGGTTTAGCTTTTTATCTCTAAATTGACTTTAAAATAAAAACCAGTGACTAAATTTTAAAAGTAAAATTGAATTTTAATGGTTTTCTATTTTCAATACACGTGCTTTTCGCAGAACATGCATACACACACGTAGTCAAAATGGAACATAAACTATTATTACATAAACATTGCATGTATGTAAATATAAACACTGTAAATTGATATAAAGTTGTTGTGAACATTTTTCGCTAATTGTTGGTTTCCTTCAAAAAAAGTATAACATTTTTTTTCTTGTTTACAATAATTACTGTCCTTTGTTCTGTTACTATAAAATAACTATAACAACTGTTATAATTTAATTTTACTTAAATACATAAAACTTTATCTTAAAAATTATTGTGGTTTTTAATTTATAATTCATATTATGCGATTGTATATACATATACAGTTTATATATTATATCATTGTGGTTTTATTGTTTTCTATATCTTTGTTGATATTCTAGGAAAAGAAAATGATTAAAAAAATAATATTTAATATAAATGAGATTTTTAGAGATCTACCTACCCATAAAGGTAAACATAGTCTGTCAAGTTATAGTGAACTGGTTTTCGCTGACTTACAGCAAGAAATTTATAGCTTATAATAATCTTTCAGAAACTGTTATTGCTGAAGCCTATTGTACAATAGTCAGACCAGGCACGTGGAAAATTTTCTGATTTTGCCGCCCACTTCTACGTCTTTAAAAATCCCCCAACTTTGCCGCTCTAACCATGGAAAGCTTATAATTATTAAAAAAATTGACAATACAGACGAAATACATACATTTTAAAACAAAGGACAAAAAAAGTTCAAAAGATTTAAAAACTAATAAAACTGAAAATGTTATACTTTATTCTGCCAAAATCAAATTTAAAACTGTTTTTTTATATTTTCGTTTTTGGATCATCCACAATGGGGTATGTGACCATAATCGAATTTCAATATATGTCATAATATATATGGCTGAATGGTTAGAGCAACGCCTCTTAGTCATGAGTGTGCTTCGGGTTCTGGGTTCGAATCCCACTAAGGCATGGATGTTTGTGTTTGTGAACCTACTCAGTAATTGGGATTTAATCCTGTTGAGAGGTTTTAAAAAAAAAAAATAAAAAAAATAAATTAAAACAAATCTCTATAGCTTCTCATTATAATAATAAAAACTAAACATTAGTTTGTAATAATATTGTTATTAGCAATTTAACTAAACTTTTGATTTTTGACACTGATATCCGTCATTTACAAATTGTTATAAACATTTGAATTTATCAACTGGTTTCCTTAGTGTAGTTTCGTCAACTCGACTTATTATATCCCGATATTTATAGAAGATATAATAAAAAATTTAAATGTATCAGATGTAGAATTTTATTCTTCAAAAGGCGTAATATCAAAAATTTTTAAAAAATAATATTTAGAAGATTTTTTTAAAAAAAACTACTACTTCCGGTTGTTCAATTGTTACCAAAACCTTTTCAGCTCTTCCCAGGAATGTCAGATTGAGGAATTCATAGTTAAACAGGTCTTATGTCTTATAGTTTTTGAGTAATCGTCCCTCCAACATCCACACATCCACACACACACACAGACATCGTCGTAAAAATGTTAAAATCGGTTTATACGGACCTTAATTCGTGCTAATTCACTTAAATCTGGAGATGTGATTTTTAGCATGAATCCAATACCTCTCTTAGTGAGAGGTAAAAAGTACAATGTTTTGTTTTTTAGAAAAATTATATTTCAAGATTGTGGAAAAAATCATGTTTAGCACAAGTGCACTTGTCCAGTTGGCGCACTCGCATCCGTTCGTGCGGCCAATTTCCGGACGCGTGAGAAAAAGACATACTTTGCTCACTTGGACTAAAAATAGCTATTATTTGAAATAAACGCAATAAGTAGGCAGAAAAAGGATAGTATCTTGAAAATAAATAATGCAAATGTCATTTATTCTTTTCATCTATTATAGGTAGATTTTTAAAAAATCTACCTTCCTACATATACATTCTGCAAGTTTAATGTAGCATATTGCAAAATATGTAGTATTTATTCTACTATAAATAATGTATACTGACGTATTACACGTTGTAATAAAATGCATCAATGAGCGCATTAACTAATGTAGAAGCAGTTTTGTAAGTACTTATACAATTAGTTACAGTATATGTAGCATTCATTTCATAACCATTGAGAATTCATTTAATTTTTTTTCTTTTTTATCCTTCAATGTCAAAATAAAACAAAAGCTAAAGTGATATTGTTACGCTTAATAACCAGCTTGTCCAATTTTTTGTCTTTCTTAATTAGTCCAACCTTTTTTGAGTACCATGTTGAGCCTACGCACGCAGTTCCCTTCAGTGTTGATGATTCGACAATGATTTATTTTATTTTTGATAGCTATTGTTTTAGCTATCAACTATGAGTTATAATTAATATTATAATTGTGAGAATGCTGACTCTGCTGACAGTTGCAAGATAATATTTACAGATTATTCGGCAGTAGATAATCGAGCCTATACGGAAGCGTAGAAGCAGTGCGCAATAGATTTTAATGTTAATATTTCAAGTTTTCATCTTGAAATTTCATATTTTTTTTCTTCAAATTTTGAAATTATACTTATTTTTCTTAAAATTCAACTATTAAACTAGAAATTTAATTTTTTACCTTCCGTCATCTTTAGGTAAGAAAGGTAATGTCTTTGGTCAAAAAATTCGATGTTGAGTTTTTAGTGAATAAGTCCCTAAAATACGGTTTACTATTTTTACGATGATGTCTGTATCTATCTATGTATGTTGTATGTATGTATGTATGTATGTATGTATGTATGTATGTATGTATGTATGTATGTATGTATGTATGTATGTATGTATGTATGTATGTATGTATGTATGTATGTGTGCGTGACGATAAATTCGGCTGTGATAACTCCAAAACTATTATTTCTAACAATAAAATTTTTACGTATTCCTCATTCTATAATTGGTCAACCGGAAGTACCCTCATTTGCAGATTTCAATTTAACAAAATTTCTTAAAAAAAAACAGCTGATTAATATCATTTTTTGACATTTAATATTATTATAAATATTAATGAATATTCTATTCTCTATCAGGTCAAAAAAGTTTAAGCTAATCCTCATTTTTGGATCAGTATTATTCTATACTATTCCGGTATTTAAAATTTAATCTTAAATATTATCAAAAAAAGTTAGATATTAGGAATAGATTATACTTGTCGTCAAATAAATATGGACTAGAGATTTCTCCACTGTAGCCAATCCCATTGGTTTGAAATGTACAATGGATATCCTTCGTTTGTTAAAATGTGCAAAACATAATTCATTTTCGCTTTAAAATTTGGATCAAATATTATTAATAGTTATTTAACTATCAAGTGTGTTAATGAGAGTGATTAATGATTGAGACATTTTAACGCGTGACCGTATTTTACTGAATTGTAAAATTCTTAATTTATTCCATGAAAAAAAAAAATTAGGTTAGTAAAGTCTGACACAGAAGTTTTGACAATTGTTCAACAATTGTATGTGGTATCTATGGTTACGTACTACTGAAATCGTTTATTAATAAAAAATCATACATTAGTAGGGGTCATTAATGAATGATTTACTATAAAATAAAATAACCTATTAATACATGGTCAACTGAAAATATAGATTAATTATATCATTAAATCCAGAAAAGATCAATCTTTGTTCGAGTTATATTTTTATTTTTTATAATATTTTTGTAGGCTTTTAAAGGTGCAGTATTTTGATAATTTTTTTTTGTAAAATTCTGATACAAAAATTGAAAAATTCTATATAAAAGGAACATGCCTTAATTTTTTATCTCTCCATTGATAACCAAATTTTTTTAATAATTTTTAGCGAACATCTACGCGAACACTATTTGCCCGATATAGCCCCATTTAATTTTTTTTTCTTCCACAAATGCAAAGGTTCTGTATTTAAAGGAACTCATTTTCAGATTCCATATCTATATATTTTGTTTAATTAATGTATTATCATTGTTTGATTTATTCTTTGTACATTTGTATTTGTATGGAATAAATATATTATTATCTTCCTATTACTATTAATAATATTGAGGTTAAATTTAAAATGGCAGATGTATATGTATATTGACGATGCCATTTGATGACCTAAAGTATTGTTTAGATAATATTTGAAAAACTGTTTTCCCATATATTAAACACCTCACGATTTCTCGTGTTCACCTTGTATAGATCAAGTAGAAGAATACAAATTCAATTGTAAAATTTTCAAAATAAACTCAATTTTTTTCACACCACTCTCGTTGTTTAACAGTCGCAATAGTTTGCACAAAAATATATCCTGTTTGATTTATTATTCTATGTATTAACAAAAATTGTGTAACAAATTCTTATAATCTTTTTGTAAACATAATTATTTTTCACAAAAAAAATTCAAGTCACTTTTATAAACAAATTATAATACAAACTAATATTCTAGGTGTACAGTTTATCTTATCTCATACAAATATAATTCTACCATGAAATAAATATCATGTTAATAAAATATGTACAGCATCTGGTACACTTAAAATATTTCATCAAATATTTTATACATAGTAACAAATGGGGTCTCGTGGCCGCGTGCCTGAGTGTCTGGTCGCGAACCCGGGGGAACCGGGTTCGATTCCGACAGACGCCAAATATTTCCAATTTTAAATGGCACACCCTGTGGTGCACTCTCCACACCAGCTACGAGTACCCGTGAGGTGACGCCTGGTAAGCGCCCACACGGTAAAATATATCGTCATCATTACCGATGTCTACATGTGTTGTAGATACTGACACACCCACCAATGGGTAATATGCCGTGATGATATATTTATTTATTTTATTCAATTTTGACGTTTTAAACTGTCATTATTAACTCCATAGCAACAACTATAAGTAACACTTTTTTCACATGTGAATTAAAATTTTTTAAATCACTCTCTCAAAATTTTAACTCACTCTGGCATTCTGCAACAAAAAATGCATTTAAAAATAACATCAAGAACGAAAATAACACTTACCACATAATTTATCAGACATTATCAGCCCTTTTCATTATTTTTTACGACATAAATGACAGACAATGAAGCTTTTTAAATATGTGACTTGACTTCTATCAGCGACGATTGTCATGTTTAGCCTACTAACTGATCAATTTTTTATTTTATCAAAATTAAATATTATAATGGTTTTTATTATTTCGTCAAAATTGAATAAAATATTGTACAAACCACGTGAGCTAAGAATGTTTATTCACTCGAAGAATTTAACTCACTCGCCCCTCGGGCTCGTGAGCTAAGCTTCCTTCTCATGAATAAACATTACCTTAGCTCACTTGGTGTGTAAATATCTTTTATTTTATAGTAACAAATCAATTTATATCTAAATTCTTGTTAACAACCATTATCATGAATTTGAAGTACTTTTTATTTGTAAAATATCTGAAATAAATAGAAGAAAATCTACTCACAACTGCATGGTTGGATTAAAGTACAGATGCATGCAGTCTGCATTTAGTTATAAGATAGTACTCTATTTTAAGACTATTTTAAGGTTCGTTTAAAATATAAGATACCCGCTAATAATAACCAAATGCCTAGCGCCAGACTCATATTAAATTCGAATAACATTCTTCATCTTCATTTCACTTTTCATGATGTTAAATTTGTCAAAAATTAAAAATAAACAAATAAGAAAACAATGTGTACAAAAGGACAAATTACTCAGAATAAAAACAATTTTTGGATCGAAAACATTACCTCCCTTACCAGTGGCGTAACTAGGAAAATCCACAGGCGGGTTTTTTCACAGGAAAAAGGCGCCATAATAAATTCGTAATTTATTTAAAGTAAAATATAAAAAAAATCAACATCAGTTATATAACCTTAGTAATAAAAATAAAATTGGTTTTACAAAAAATGTAAGAATTAATTGGTATAATATAATTAATAGTTTAACTTACGAGTTTTGAGTTTCTTAAATTCATCCAACTCCAGGGTTACTCGTTACTCTTTTTACAAACTTCCGAATTGTCTGAATTATGTTAAAAAAGTATTTATTTTAAGAACATCTTTTGTACTCTCTTTTAATGCATTTACTTTTTTCACTGCCATCCGGACATCTTTTTTTTAATTGAACTCATTATTAAAATGATATTTTGAACTTAATAAAACAGCAACTTGTGTCTTGTCGATGTGGCGATGTGAAAAAGAAAATAGTATTCAACAAATAAAACTAATTAAACTTACTATTTAATATATTTTTGTTAAAATTAATAGGTATATTAAAATATTAAAAATATTAAGATGAAAAGGATTGCAGATTATATTAATATTTTTTTTTATTATTTATAAGATCAAATTTAAAAAAGGCGCCTATATCTTGAAAATCTTCACAGGGGGGTGAGTGCACCCACCTAACCCCCCCTTAGTTACGCTACTGTCCCTTACCTATGTACGTCGGTTGACGGAAGGCAAAAAGGGGGTTTTCTTGAACTTATATACTTACAAGTATGTTTACACAGATATAACATTTCAATCGTTCATTTATATTTACAATGTTTTATGGTCAAATTAAATATTTAAACATGCTTACATATATTTACTTAACTTCATATTATACGTACGTAGAACAAATTTCATTTCTTCTTAACATGACGTCATAGTATATTCCTATTTCCCATTCATATTTCAATAGTACTTAAAATACTAAGCACGAGAAATTATTTCATTGTACATCATAAAACTACAAGTCATTGTAGCGTTTTAAATAATATGATAAGTGAGTATGACTGAGTTAAAATGCATGTAATTAATAATAACGTGATAACGGAAAAGTGATACAAGAATCAACGTTCTACAAACAGAAAGAAAAATAAATAATAAATTGGTTATTATCACACACAGTATCACGATTTTTTACCCATTTAATATTAAATAATTAACGTGCTTTGCTTTTGCCAGAAATATAAAAATAGTTAAACGGTTAATCGGTTAAACCTTTTTGTTGTTATCGGTTATTTCTATAAATCGGTTAGTCGGGTAAGCTTCAATTAAGGATGTTTTTGGTTTTTGCAAAAATAAGATTTTGACGAAACGGTTAACTGGTTATTTGTAGTTATATGGGTTTGATGAATTACCGGTTTTTCACGGTTAACCATCTAGCGCTATTAGCCAGTTTTCGTTGTTAAATCTTAAACCGGCAAATCGCAGTTTGCTTTCAAAAACTACGGTTAATAATCAACATAACCGGCTACTATTTTCTACAGTTTTTGACAGCATTAATTTTTACCATTAAGAAGGCTTATCAGGCGTTATTTCACGGGCACTCTAAGCTGTCGTGAAGAGAACAACATAGTAGTCACTTTTATTATACTATTTGAAAATTAGATATAGGCACTCCACAACGTGTGCAAAATGCAAATATACTTTACCCCGCCCGGTGTTAGTAAGAAAAAATTATCTCTAAGCTGTCGTGAAGAGAACAACATAGTAGTCACTTTTATTATACTATTTGAAAATTAGATATAGGCACTCCACAACGTGTGCAAAATGCAAATATACTTTACCCCGCCCGGTGTTAGTAAGAAAAAATTATCTTTGTTTTGATTTCTGTAGGATTTGTGACATTGTGACCCCAATCGGCTTACTCTTAATCTTAAAATTTAATTCAACGGCGTATTACAAAATCTTGGAATTAGAGAATTATAAATATTGGAATAAATTAATTAAAATTATCCCTCACTATACCCGAAAAGTAAAAACTTTTTATGGTATAAACATAAAAAGTAAAAGCTTTTTATAGTATATACTCAAAAAGTAAAAACTTTTCATGTATATACCCGAAAAGTATAAACTTTTTATGGTATAAACATAAAAAGTAAACACTTTTCATGTATATACCAGAAAAGTATAAACTTTTTATGTTATAAACATAAAAAAGTAAAAGCTTTTTATAGTATATACTCAAAAAGTAAATACTTTTCATGTATATACCCGAAAAGTAAAAAATTTCTATGGTATAAACATAAAAAAGTAAAAGCTTTTTATAGTATATACTCAAAAAGTAAAAACTTTTCATGTATATACCCGAAAAGTAAAAACTTTTTATAATATAAACATAAAAAGTAAAAACTTTTCATGTATATACCCGAAAAGTAAAAACTTTTTATGGTATAAACATAAAAAGTAAAAGCTTTTTATAGTATATACTCAAAAAGTAAAAACTATTCATGTATATACCCGAAAAATAAAAACTTTTTATGGTATAAACATAAAAAGTAAACACTTTTCATGTATATACCCGAAAAGTATAAACTTTTTATGGTATAAACATAAAAAAGTAAAAACTTTTTATGGTATAAACATAAAAAGTAAAAACTTTTCATGTATATACCCGAAAAGTAAAAACTTTTTATGGTATAAACATAAAAAGTAAAAACTTTTCATGTATATACCCGAAAAGTATAAACTTTTTATGGTATAAACATAAAAAGTAAACACTTTTCATGTATATACCCGAAAAGTAAAAACTTTTTATGGTATAAACATAAAAAGTAAAAGCTTTTTATAGTATATACTCAAAAAGTAAAACCATTTCATGTATATACCCGAAAAGTAAAAACTTTTTATGGTATAAACATAAAAAGTAAAAACATTTCATGTATATACCCAAAAAGTATAAACTTTTTATGGTATAAACATAAAAAGTTAACACTTTTAATGTATATACCCGAAAAGTATAAACTTTTTATGGTATAAACATAAAAAAGTAAAAGCTTTTTATAGTATATACTCAAAAAGTAAAAACTTTTCATGTATATACCAGAAAAGTTAAAAAGTAAACACTTTTCATGGTATATGCATAAAAAGTTAAAACTTTTCAAGGTATAAATATAAAAGTAAACACTTTTCATGGTATATGCATAAAAAGTTAAAACTTTTCAAGGTATTAATATAAAAAGTAAACAGTTTTCATGGTATATGCATAAAAAATTAAAACTTTTCAAGGTATTAATATAAAAAGTAAACACTTTTTATGGTATATGCATAAAAAGTTAAAACATTTCAAGGTATTAATATAAAAAGTAAACACTTTTCATGGTATATGCATAAAAAGTTAAAACTTTTCAAGGTATTAATATAAAAAGTAAACACTTTTCATGGTATATGCATAAAAAGTTAAAACTTTTCAAGGTATTAATATAAAAAGTAAACACTTTTCATGGTATATGCATAAAAAGTTAAAACTTTTCAAGGTATAAATATAAAAGTAAACACTTTTATGGTATATGCATAAAAAGTTAAAACTTTTCAATGTATTAATATAAAAAGTAAACACTTTTCATGGTATATGCATAAAAAGTTAAAACTTTTCAAGGTATTAATATAACAAGTAAACACTTTTCATGGTATATGCATAAAAAGTTAAAACTTTTCAAGGTATTAATATAAAAAGTAAACAATTTTTATGGTATATGCATAAAAAAATTAAACCTTTTCAAAGTATTAATATAAAAAGTAAACACTTTTTATGGTATATGCATAAAAAGTTCAAACTTTTCAAGGTATTAATATATAAAGTAAACACTTTTCATGGTATATGCATAAAAAGTTAAAACTTTTCAAGGTATTAATATAAAAAGTAAACACTTTGCATGGTATATGCTTAAAAAGTTAAAACTTTTCAATGTATTAATATAAAAAGTAAACACTTTTAATGGTATATGCATAAAAAATTAAAACTTTTCAAGGTATAAATATAAAAGTAAACACTTTTCATGGTATATGCATAAAAAGTTAAAGCTTTTCAAGGTATTAATATAAAAAGTACACATTTTTCATAGTATATGCATAAAAAGTTAAAACTTTTCAAGGTATTAATATAAAAAGTAAACACTTTTCATGGTATATGCATAAAAAGTTAAAACTTTTCAAGGTATAAATATAAAAGTAAACACTTCATGGTATATGCATAAAAAGTTAAAACTTTTCAAGGTATTAATATAAAAAGTAAACACTTTTCATGGTATATGCATAAAAAGATAAAACTTTTCAAGGTATTATTATAAAAAGTAAACACTTTTCATGGTATATGCATAAAAAGTTAAAACTTTTCAAGGTATAAATATAAAAGTAAACACTTTTCATGGTATATGCATAAAAAGTTAAAACTTTTCAAGGTATTAATATAAAAAGTAAACAGTTTTCATGGTATATGCATTAAAAGTTAAAACTTTTCAAGGTATTAATATAAAAAGTAAACACTTTTCATGGTATATGCATAAAAAGTTAAAACTTTTCAAGGTATTAATATAAAAAGTAAACACTTATCATGGTATATGTATAAAAATTTAAAACTTTTCAAGGTATTAATATAAAAAGTAAACAGTTTTCATGGTATATGCATAAAAAGTTAAAACTTTTCAAGGTATTAATATAAAAAGTAAACACTTTTTATGGTATATGCATAAAAAGTTAAAACTTTTCAAGGTATTAATATAAAAGTAAACACTTTTCATGGTATATGCATAAAAAGTTAAAACTTTTCAAGGTATTAATATAAAAAGTAAACACTTTTCATGGTATATGCATTAAAAGTTAAAACTTTTCAAGGTATTAATATAAAAGTAAACACTTTTCATGGTATATGCATAAAAAGTTAAAACTTTTCAAGGTATTAATATAAAAAGTAAACAGTTTTCATGGTATATGCATTAAAAGTTAAAACTTTTCAAGGTATTAATATAAAAAGTAAACACTTTTCATGGTATATGCATAAAAAGTTAAAACTTTTCAAGGTATTAATATAAAAAGTAAACAGTTTTCATGGTATATGCATAAAAAGTTAAAACTTTTCAAGGTATTAATATAAAAAGTAAACACTTTTTATGGTATATGCATAAAAAGTTAAAACTTTTCAAGGTATTAATATAAAAAGTAAACAGTTTTCATGGTATATGCATAAAAAGTTAAAACTTTTCAAGGTATTAATATAAAAAGTAAACACTTTTTATGGTATATGCATAAAAAGTTAAAACTTTTCAAGGTATTAATATAAAAAGTAAACACTTTTCATGGTATATGCATAAAAAGTTAAAACTTTTCAAGGTATTAATATAAAAAGTAAACACTTTTCATGGTATATGCATAAAAAGTTAAAACTTTTCAAGGTATTAATATAAAAAGTAAACAGTTTTCATGGTATATGCATAAAAAGTTAAAACTTTTCAAGGTATTAATATAAAAAGTAAACACTTTTCATGGTATATGCATAAAAAGTTAAAACTTTTCAAGGTATTAATATAAAAAGTAAACAGTTTTCATGGTATATGCATAAAAAGTTAAAACTTTTCAAGGTATTAATATAAAAAGTAAACACTTTTCATGGTATATGCATAAAAAGTTAAAACTTTTCAAGGTATTAATATAAAAAGTAAACAGTTTTCATGGTATATGCATAAAAAGTTAAAACTTTTCAAGGTATTAATATAAAAAGTAAACACTTTTTATGGTATATGCATAAAAAGTTAAAACTTTTCATGGTATTAATATAAAAAGTAAACACTTTTCATGGTATATGCATAAAAAGTTAAAACTTTTCAAGGTATTAATATAAAAAGTAAACACTTTTCATGGTATATGCATGAAAAGTTAAAACATTTCAAGGTATTAATATAAAAAGTAAACAGTTTTCATGGTATATGCATAAAAAGTTAAAACTTTTCAAGGTATTAATATAAAAAGTAAACAGTTTTCATGGTATATGCATAAAAAGTTAAAACTTTTCAAGGTATTAATATAAAAAGTAAACAGTTTTCATGGTATATGCATAAAAAGTTAAAACTTTTCAAGGTATAAATATAAAAGTAAACACTTTTCATGGTATATGCATAAAAAGTTAAAACTTTTCAAGGTATAAATATAAAAGTAAACACTTTTCATGGTATATGCATAAAAAGTTAAAACTTTTCAAGGTATTAATATAAAAAGTAAACAGTTTTCATGGTATATGCATAAAAAGTTAAAACTTTTCAAGGTATTAATATAAAAAGTAAACAGTTTTCATGGTATATGCATAAAAAGTTAAAACTTTTCAAGGTATTAATATAAAAAGTAAACAGTTTTCATGGTATATGCATAAAAAGTTAAAACTTTTCAAGGTATTATTATAAAAAGTGAACACTTTTCATGGTATATGCATAAAAAGTTAAAACTTTTCAAGGTATTAATATAAAAAGTAAACACTTTTCATGGTATATGCATAAAAAGTTAAAACTTTTCAAGGTATAAATATAAAAGTAAACACTTTTCATGGTATATGCATAAAAAGTTAAAACTTTTCAAGGTATTAATATAAAAAGTAAACACTTTTTATGGTATATGTATAAAAAGTTAAAACTTTTCAAGGTATTAATATAAAAAGTAAACAGTTTTCATGGTATATGCATAAAAAGTTAAAACTTTTCAAGGTATTAATATAAAAAGTAAACAGTTTTCATGGTATATGCATAAAAAGTTAAAACTTTTCAAGGTATAAATATAAAAGTAAACACTTTTCATGGTATATGCATAAAAAGTTAAAACTTTTCAAGGTATAAATATAAAAGTAAACACTTTTCATGGTATATGCATAAAAAGTTAAAACTTTTCAAGGTATTAATATAAAAAGTAAACACTTTTCATGGTATATGCATAAAAAGTTAAAACTTTTCAAGGTATTAATATAAAAAGTAAACAGTTTTCATGGTATATGCATAAAAAGTTAAAACTTTTCAAGGTATTAATATAAAAAGTAAACAGTTTTCATGGTATATGCATAAAAAGTTAAAACTTTTCAAGGTATTATTATAAAAAGTGAACACTTTTCATGGTATATGCATAAAAAGTTAAAACTTTTCAAGGTATTATTATAAAAAGTAAACACTTTTCATGGTATATGCATAAAAAGTTAAAACTTTTCAAGGTATTAATATAAAAAGTAAACACTTTTCATGGTATATGCATAAAAAGTTAAAACTTTTCAAGGTATAAATATAAAAGTAAACACTTTTCATGGTATATGCATAAAAAGTTAAAACTTTTCAAGGTATTAATATAAAAAGTAAACACTTTTTATGGTATATGCATAAAAAGTTAAAACTTTTCAAGTTATTAATATAAAAAGTAAACAGTTTTCATGGTATATGCATAAAAAGTTAAAACTTTTCAAGGTATTAATATAAAAAGTAAACACTTTTCATAGTATATGCATAAAAAGTTAAAACTTTTCAAGGTATTAATATAAAAAGTAAACAGTTTTCATGGTATATGCATAAAAAGTTAAAACTTTTCAAGGTATTAATATAAAAAGTAAACAGTTTTCATGGTATATGCATAAAAAGTTAAAACTTTTCAAGGTATTATTATAAAAAGTAAACACTTTTCATGGTATATGCATAAAAAGTTAAAACTTTTCAAGGTATTAATATAAAAAGTAAACACTTTTCATGGTATATGCATAAAAAGTTAAAACTTTTCAAGGTATAAATATAAAAGTAAACACTTTTCATGGTATATGCATAAAAAGTTAAAACTTTTCAAGGTATTAATATAAAAAGTAAACACTTTTTATGGTATATGCATAAAAAGTTAAAACTTTTCAAGGTATTAATATAAAAAGTAAACACTTTTCATGGTATATGCATAAAAAGTTAAAACTTTTCAAGGTATTAATATAAAAAGTAAACACTTTTTATGGTATATGCATAAAAAGTTAAAACTTTTCAAGGTATTAATATAAAAAGTAAACAGTTTTCATGGTATATGCATAAAAAGTTAAAACTTTTCAAGGTATAAATATAAAAGTAAACACTTTTCATGGTATATGCATAAAAAGTTAAAACTTTTCAAGGTATTAATATAAAAAGTAAACACTTTTCATGGTATATGCATAAAAAGTTAAAACTTTTCAAGGTATTAATATAAAAAGTAAACAGTTTTCATGGTATATGCATAAAAAGTTAAAACTTTTCAAGGTATTAATATAAAAAGTAAACAGTTTTCATGGTATATGCATAAAAAGTTAAAACTTTTCAAGGTATTATTATAAAAAGTGAACACTTTTCATGGTATATGCATAAAAAGTTAAAACTTTTCAAGGTATTAATATAAAAAGTAAACACTTTTCATGGTATATGCATAAAAAGTTAAAACTTTTCAAGGTATAAATATAAAAGTAAACACTTTTCATGGTATATGCATAAAAAGTTAAAACTTTTCAAGGTATTAATATAAAAAGTAAACACTTTTTATGGTATATGCATAAAAAGTTAAAACTTTTCAAGGTATTAATATAAAAAGTAAACAGTTTTCATGGTATATGCATAAAAAGTTAAAACTTTTCAAGGTATTAATATAAAAAGTAAACAGTTTTCATGGTATATGCATAAAAAGTTAAAACTTTTCAAGGTATTAATATAAAAAGTAAACACTTTTCATGGTATATGCATAAAAAGTTAAAACTTTTCAAGGTATTATTATAAAAAGTAAACACTTTTCATGGTATATGCATAAAAAGTTAAAACTTTTCAAGGTATTAATATAAAAAGTAAACACTTTTCATGGTATATGCATAAAAAGTTAAAACTTTTCAAGGTATAAATATAAAAGTAAACACTTTTCATGGTATATGCATAAAAAGTTAAAACTTTTCGAGGTATTAATATAAAAAGTAAACACTTTTTATGGTATATGCATAAAAAGTTAAAACTTTTCAAGGTATTAATATAAAAAGTAAACAGTTTTCATGGTATATGCATAAAAAGTTAAAACTTTTCAAGGTATTAATATAAAAAGTAAACACTTTTTATGGTATATGCATAAAAAGTTAAAACTTTTCAAGGTATTAATATAAAAAGTAAACAGTTTTCATGGTATATGCATAAAAAGTTAAAACTTTTCAAGGTATAAATATAAAAGTAAACACTTTTCATGGTATATGCATAAAAAGTTAAAACTTTTCAAGGTATTAATATAAAAAGTAAACACTTTTCATGGTATATGCCTAAAAAGTTAAAACTTTTCAAGGTATTAATATAAAAAGTAAACAGTTTTCATGGTATATGCATAAAAAGTTAAAACTTTTCAAGGTATTAATATAAAAAGTAAACAGTTTTCATGGTATATGCATAAAAAGTTAAAACTTTTCAAGGTATTAATATAAAAAGTAAACACTTTTTATGGTATATGCATAAAAAGTTAAAACTTTTCAAGGTATTAATATAAAAAGTAAACAGTTTTCATGGTATATGCATAAAAAGTTAAAACTTTTCAAGGTATTAATATAAAAAGTAAACACTTTTTATGGTATATGCATAAAAAGTTAAAACTTTTCAAGGTATTAATATAAAAAGTAAACAGTTTTCATGGTATATGCATAAAAAGTTAAAACTTTTCAAGGTATAAATATAAAAGTAAACACTTTTCATGGTATATGCATAAAAAGTTAAAACTTTTCAAGGTATTAATATAAAAAGTAAACACTTTTCATGGTATATGCATAAAAAGTTAAAACTTTTCAAGGTATTAATATAAAAAGTAAACAGTTTTCATGGTATATGCATAAAAAGTTAAAACTTTTCAAGGTATTAATATAAAAAGTAAACAGTTTTCATGGTATATGCATAAAAAGTTAAAACTTTTCAAGGTATTATTATAAAAAGTGAACACTTTTCATGGTATATGCATAAAAAGTTAAAACTTTTCAAGGTATTAATATAAAAAGTAAACACTTTTCATGGTATATGCATAAAAAGTTAAAACTTTTCAAGGTATAAATATAAAAGTAAACACTTTTCATGGTATATGCATAAAAAGTTAAAACTTTTCAAGGTATTAATATAAAAAGTAAACACTTTTTATGGTATATGCATAAAAAGTTAAAACTTTTCAAGGTATTAATATAAAAAGTAAACAGTTTTCATGGTATATGCATAAAAAGTTAAAACTTTTCAAGGTATTAATATAAAAAGTAAACACTTTTCATGGTATATGCATAAAAAGTTAAAACTTTTCAAGGTATTAATATAAAAAGTAAACACTTTTCATGGTATATGCATAAAAAGTTAAAACTTTTCAAGGTATAAATATAAAAGTAAACACTTTTCATGGTATATGCATAAAAAGTTAAAACTTTTCAAGGTATAAATATAAAAGTAAACACTTTTCATGGTATATGCATAAAAAGTTAAAACTTTTCAAGGTATTAATATAAAAAGTAAACACTTTTTATGGTATATACATAAAAAGTTAAAACTTTTCAAGGTATTAATATAAAAAGTAAACACTTTTTATGGTATATGCATAAAAAGTTAAAACTTTTCAAGGTATTAATATAAAAAGTAAACAGTTTTCATGGTATATGCATAAAAAGTTAAAACTTTTCAAGGTATTAATATAAAAAGTAAACAGTTTTCATGGTATATGCATAAAAAGTTAAAACTTTTCAAGGTATTAATATAAAAAGTAAACACTTTTCATGGTATATGCATAAAAAGTTAAAACTTTTCAAGGTATTATTATAAAAAGTAAACACTTTTCATGGTATATGCATAAAAAGTTAAAACTTTTCAAGGTATTAATATAAAAAGTAAACACTTTTCATGGTATATGCATAAAAAGTTAAAACTTTTCAAGGTATAAATATAAAAGTAAACACTTTTCATGGTATATGCATAAAAAGTTAAAACTTTTCAAGGTATTAATATAAAAAGTAAACACTTTTTATGGTATATGCATAAAAAGTTAAAACTTTTCAAGGTATTAATATAAAAAGTAAACAGTTTTCATGGTATATGCATAAAAAGTTAAAACTTTTCAAGGTATTAATATAAAAAGTAAACACTTTTCATGGTATATGCATAAAAAGTTAAAACTTTTCAAGGTATTAATATAAAAAGTAAACAGTTTTCATGGTATATGCATAAAAAGTTAAAACTTTTCAAGGTATAAATATAAAAGTAAACACTTTTCATGGTATATGCATAAAAAGTTAAAACTTTTCAAGGTATTAATATAAAAAGTAAACACTTTTCATGGTATATGCATAAAAAGTTAAAACTTTTCAAGGTATTAATATAAAAAGTAAACAGTTTTCATGGTATATGCATAAAAAGTTAAAACTTTTCAAGGTATTAATATAAAAAGTAAACAGTTTTCATGGTATATGCATAAAAAGTTAAAACTTTTCAAGGTATTATTATAAAAAGTAAACACTTTTCATGGTATATGCATAAAAAGTTAAAACTTTTCAAGGTATAAATATAAAAGTAAACACTTTTCATGGTATATGCATAAAAAGTTAAAACTTTTTAAGGTATTAATATAAAAAGTAAACACTTTTTATGGTATATGCATAAAAAGTTAAACTTTTCAAGGTATTAATATAAAAAGTAAACAGTTTTCATGGTATATGCATAAAAAGTTAAAACTTTTCAAGGTATTAATATAAAAAGAAAACATTTTTTATGGTATATGCATAAAAAGTTAAAACTTTTCAAGGTATTAATATAAAAAGTAAACAGTTTTCATGGTATATGCATAAAAAGTTAAAACTTTTCAAGGTATAAATATAAAAGTAAACACTTTTCATGGTATATGCATAAAAAGTTAAAACTTTTCAAGGTATTAATATAAAAAGTAAACACTTTTCATGGTATATGCATAAAAAGTTAAAACTTTTCAAGGTATTAATATAAAAAGTAAACAGTTTTCATGGTATATGCATAAAAAGTTAAAACTTTTCAAGGTATTAATATAAAAAGTAAACAGTTTTCATGGTATATGCATAAAAAGTTAAAACTTTTCAAGGTATTATTATAAAAAGTGAACACTTTTCATGGTATATGCATGAAAAGTTAAAACTTTTCAAGGTATTAATATAAAAAGTAAACACTTTTCATGGTATATGCATAAAAAGTTAAAACTTTTCAAGGTATAAATATAAAAGTAAACACTTTTCATGGTATATGCATAAAAAGTTAAAACTTTTCAAGGTATTAATATAAAAAGTAAACACTTTTTATGGTATATGCATAAAAAGTTAAAACTTTTCAAGGTATTAATATAAAAAGTAAACAGTTTTCATGGTATATGCATAAAAAGTTAAAAGTTTTCAAGGTATTAATATAAAAAGTAAACACTTTTCATGGTATATGCATAAAAAGTTAAAACTTTTCAAGGTATTAATATAAAAAGTAAACACTTTTCATGGTATATGCATAAAAAAATAAAACTTTTCAAGGTATAAATATAAAAGTAAACACTTTTCATGGTATATGCATAAAAAGTTAAAACTTTTCAAGGTATTAATATAAAAAGTAAACACTTTTCATGGTATATGCATAAAAAGTTAAAACTTTTCAAGGTATTAATATAAAAAGTAAACAGTTTTCATGGTATATGCATAAAAAGTTAAAACTTTTCAAGGTATTAATATAAAAAGTAAACAGTTTTCATGGTATATGCATAAAAAGTTAAAACTTTTCAAGGTATTATTATAAAAAGTGAACACTTTTCATGGTATATGCATAAAAAGTTAAACTTTTCAAGGTATTAATATAAAAAGTAAACAGTTTTCATGGTATATGCATAAAAAGTTAAAACTTTTCAAGGTATTAATATAAAAAGAAAACATTTTTTATGGTATATGCATAAAAAGTTAAAACTTTTCAAGGTATTAATATAAAAAGTAAACAGTTTTCATGGTATATGCATAAAAAGTTAAAACTTTTCAAGGTATAAATATAAAAGTAAACACTTTTCATGGTATATGCATAAAAAGTTAAAACTTTTCAAGGTATTAATATAAAAAGTAAACACTTTTCATGGTATATGCATAAAAAGTTAAAACTTTTCAAGGTATTAATATAAAAAGTAAACAGTTTTCATGGTATATGCATAAAAAGTTAAAACTTTTCAAGGTATTAATATAAAAAGTAAACAGTTTTCATGGTATATGCATAAAAAGTTAAAACTTTTCAAGGTATTATTATAAAAAGTGAACACTTTTCATGGTATATGCATAAAAAGTTAAAACTTTTCAAGGTATTAATATAAAAAGTAAACACTTTTCATGGTATATGCATAAAAAGTTAAAACTTTTCAAGGTATAAATATAAAAGTAAACACTTTTCATGGTATATGCATAAAAAGTTAAAACTTTTCAAGGTAT
The DNA here is from genome assembly GCA_943142095.1 of Ophonus ardosiacus. NCBI lineage: Eukaryota > Metazoa > Arthropoda > Insecta > Coleoptera > Carabidae > Ophonus > Ophonus ardosiacus. Next base: position 44,536,325 of record OW964829.1, on the reverse strand, counting down.
TAATATAAAAAGTAAACACTTTTTATGGTATATGCATAAAAAGTTAAAACTTTTCAAGGTATTAATATAAAAAGTAAACAGTTTTCATGGTATATGCATAAAAAGTTAAAAGTTTTCAAGGTATTAATATAAAAAGTAAACACTTTTCATGGTATATGCATAAAAAGTTAAAACTTTTCAAGGTATTAATATAAAAAGTAAACACTTTTCATGGTATATGCATAAAAAAATAAAACTTTTCAAGGTATAAATATAAAAGTAAACACTTTTCATGGTATATGCATAAAAAGTTAAAACTTTTCAAGGTATTAATATAAAAAGTAAACACTTTTCATGGTATATGCATAAAAAGTTAAAACTTTTCAAGGTATTAATATAAAAAGTAAACAGTTTTCATGGTATATGCATAAAAAGTTAAAACTTTTCAAGGTATTAATATAAAAAGTAAACAGTTTTCATGGTATATGCATAAAAAGTTAAAACTTTTCAAGGTATTATTATAAAAAGTGAACACTTTTCATGGTATATGCATAAAAAGTTAAAACTTTTCAAGGTATTAATATAAAAAGTAAACACTTTTCATGGTATATGCATAAAAAGTTAAAACTTTTCAAGGTATAAATATAAAAGTAAACACTTTTCATGGTATATGCATAAAAAGTTAAAACTTTTCAAGGTATTAATATAAAAAGTAAACACTTTTTATGGTATATGCATAAAAAGTTAAAACTTTTCAAGGTATTAATATAAAAAGTAAACAGTTTTCATGGTATATGCATAAAAAGTTAAAAGTTTTCAAGGTATTAATATAAAAAGTAAACACTTTTCATGGTATATGCATAAAAAGTTAAAACTTTTCAAGGTATTGATATAAAAAGTAAACACTTTTCATGGTATATGCATAAAAAAATAAAACTTTTCAAGGTATAAATATAAAAGTAAACACTTTTCATGGTATATGCATAAAAAGTTAAAACTTTTCAAGGTATAAATATAAAAGTAAACACTTTTCATGGTATATGCATAAAAAGTTAAAACTTTTCAAGGTATTAATATAAAAAGTAAACACTTTTTATGGTATATACATAAAAAGTTAAAACTTTTCAAGGTATTAATATAAAAAGTAAACAGTTTTCATGGTATATGCATAAAAAGTTAAAACTTTTCAAGGTATTAATATAAAAAGTAAACACTTTTCATGGTATATGCATAAAAAGTTAAAACTTTTCAAGGTATTAATATAAAAAGTAAACAGTTTTCATGGTATATGCATAAAAAGTTAAAACTTTTCAAGGTATAAATATAAAAGTAAACACTTTTTATGGTATATGCATAAAAAGTTAAAACTTTTCAAGGTATTAATATAAAAAGTAAACACTTTTTATGGTATATGCATAAAAAGTTAAAACTTTTCAAGGTATTAATATAAAAAGTAAACAGTTTTCATGGTATATGCATAAAAAGTTAAAACTTTTCAAGGTATTAATATAAAAAGTAAACAGTTTTCATGGTATATGCATAAAAAGTTAAAACTTTTCAAGGTATTAATATAAAAAGTAAACAGTTTTCATGGTATATGCATAAAAAGTTAAAACTTTTCAAGGTATTATTATAAAAAGTGAACACTTTTCATGGTATATGCATAAAAAGTTAAAACTTTTCAAGGTATTAATATAAAATGTAAACACTTTTCATGGTATATGCATAAAAAGTTAAAACTTTTCAAGGTATAAATATAAAAGTAACACTTTTCATGGTATATGCATAAAAAGTTAAAACTTTTCAAGGTATTAATATAAAAAGTAAACACTTTTTATGGTATATGCATAAAAAGTTAAAACTTTTCAAGGTATTAATATAAAAAGTAAACAATTTTCATGGTATATGCATAAAAAGTTAAAACTTTTCAAGGTATTAATATAAAAAGTAAACACTTTTCATGGTATATGCATAAAAAGTTAAAACTTTTCAAGGTATTAATATAAAAAGTAAACAGTTTTCATGGTATATGCATAAAAAGTTAAAACTTTTCAAGGTATAAATATAAAAGTAAACACTTTTCATGGTATATGCATAAAAAGTTAAAACTTTTCAAGGTATAAATATAAAAGTAAACACTTTTCATGGTATATGCATAAAAAGTAAAAACTTTTCAAGGTATTAATATAAAAAGTAAACACTTTTTATGGTATATGCATAAAAAGTTAAAACTTTTCAAGGTATTAATATAAAAAGTAAACACTTTTTATGGTATATACATAAAAAGTTAAAACTTTTCAAGGTATTAATATAAAAAGTAAACAGTTTTCATGGTATATGCATAAAAAGTTAAAACTTTTCAAGGTATTATTATAAAAAGTGAACACTTTTCATGGTATATGCATAAAAAGTTAAAACTTTTCAAGGTATTAATATAAAATGTAAACACTTTTCATGGTATATGCATAAAAAGTTAAAACTTTTCAAGGTATAAATATAAAAGTAACACTTTTCATGGTATATGCATAAAAAGTTAAAACTTTTCAAGGTATTAATATAAAAAGTAAACACTTTTTATGGTATATGCATAAAAAGTTAAAACTTTTCAAGGTATTAATATAAAAAGTAAACACTTTTCATGGTATATGCATAAAAAGTTAAAACTTTTCAAGGTATTAATATAAAAAGTAAACAGTTTTCATGGTATATGCATAAAAAGTTAAAACTTTTCAAGGTATAAATATAAAAGTAAACACTTTTCATGGTATATGCATAAAAAGTTAAAACTTTTCAAGGTATAAATATAAAAGTAAACACTTTTCATGGTATATGCATAAAAAGTAAAAACTTTTCAAGGTATTAATATTAAAATAAACACTTTTTATGGTATATGCATAAAAAGTTAAAACTTTTCAAGGTATTAATATAAAAAGTAAACAGTTTTCATGGTATATGCATAAAAAGTTAAAACTTTTCAAGGTATAAATATAAAAGTAAACACTTTTTATGGTATATGCATAAAAAGTTAAAACTTTTCAAGGTATAAATATAAAAGTAAACACTTTTTATGGTATATGCATAAAAAGTTAAAACTTTTCAAGGTATTAATATAAAAAGTAAACACTTTTTATGGTATATGCATAAAAAGTTAAAACTTTTCAAGGTATAAATATAAAAGTAAACACTTTTTATGGTATATGCATAAAAAGTTAAAACTTTTCAAGGTATAAATATAAAAGTAAACACTTTTTATGGTATATGCATAAAAAGTTAAAACTTTTCAAGGTATTAATATAAAAAGTAAACACTTTTTATGGTATATGCATAAAAAGTTAAAACTTTTCATGGTATATGCATAAAAAGTTAAAACTTTTCAAGGTATTAATATAAAAAGTAAACACTTTTTATGGTATATGCATAAAAAGTAAACACTTTTCATGTATATACGCGAAAAGTATAAACTTTTTATGGTATAAACATAAAAAAGTAAAAGCTTTTTATAGTATATACTCAAAAAGTAAAAACTTTTCATGTATATACCCACAAAAAGTAAAAACTTTTTATGGTATAAACATAAAAAGTAAAAACTTTTCATGTCTATACCCGAAAAGTAAAAACTTTTTATGGTATAAACATAAAAAGTAAACACTTTTCATGTATATATTCGAAAAGTATAAACTTTTTATTGTATAAACATAAAAAAGTAAAAGCTTTTTATATTATATACTCAAAAAGTAAAAACTTTTCATGTATATACCCGAAAAGTATAAACTTTTTATGTTATAAACATAAAAAAGTAAAAGCTTTTTATATTATATACTCAAAAAGTAAAAACTTTTCATGTATATACCCGAAAAGTAAAAACTTTTTATGGTATAAACATAAAAAGTAAAAACTTTTCATGTATATACCCGAAAAGTAGAAACTTTTTATGGTATAAACATAAAAAGTAAACACTTTTCATGTATATACCCGAAAAGTAAAAACTTTTTATGGTATAAACATAAAAAGTAAAAACTTTTCATGTATATACCCGAAAAGTAAAAACTTTTTATGGTATAAACATAAAAAGTAAATACATTTCATGTATATACCCGAAAAGTATAAACTTTTTATGGTATAAACATAAAAAGTAAACACTTTTCATGTATATACCAGAAACGTAAAAACTTTTAAACACTTTTTATGGTATATGCATAAAAAGTTAAAACTTTTCAAGGTATTAATATAAAAAGTAAACACTTTTTATGGAATATGCATAAAAAGTTCAAACTTTTCAAGGTATTAATATAAAAAGTAAACACTTTTCATGGTATATGCATAAAAAGTTAAAACTTTTCAAGGTATTAATATAAAAAGTAAACACTTTTCATGGTATATGCATAAAAAGTTAAAACTTTTCAAGGTATTAATATAAAAAGTAAACACTTTTCATGGAATATGCATAAAAAGTTAAAACTTTTCAAGGTATTAATATAAAAAGTATACACTTTTTATGGTATATGCATAAAAAGTTAAAACTTTTCAAGGTATTAATATAAAAAGTAAACACTTTTTACGGTATATGCATAAAAAGTTAAAACTTTTCAAGGTATTAATATAAAAAGTAAACACTTTTCATGGTATATGCATAAAAAGTTAAAACTTTTCAAGGTATTAATATAAAAAGTAAACACTTTTCATGGTATATGCATAAAAACTTAAAACTTTTCAAGTTATAAATATAAAAGTAAACACTTTTCATGGTATATGCATAAAAAGTTAAAACTTTTCAAGGTATTAATATAAAAAGTAAACACTTTTCATGGTATATGCATAAAAAGTTAAAACTTTTCAAGGTATTAATATAAACAGTAAACACTTTTCATGGTATATGCATAAAAAGTTAAAACTTTTCAAGGTATTAATATAAAAAGTAAACACTGTTTATGGTATATGCATAAAAAGTTCAAACTTTTCAAGGTATTAATATAAAAAGTAAACACTTTTCATGGTATATGCATAAAAAGTTCAAACTTTTCAAGGTATTAATATAAAAAGTAAACACTTTTCATGGTATATGCATAAAAAGTTAAAACTTTTCAAGGTATAAATATAAAAGTAAACACTTCATGGTATATGCATAAAAAGTTAAAACTTTTCAAGGTATTAATATAAAAAGTAAACAGTTTTCATGGTATATGCATAAAAAGTTAAAACTTTTCAAGGTATTAATATAAAAGTAAACACTTTTCATGGTATATGCATAAAAAGTTAAAACTTTTCAAAGGTATTAATATAAAAAGTAAACACTTTTCATGGTATATGCATAAAAAGTAAACACTTTTTATGGTATATGCATAAAAAGTTAAAACTTTTCAAGGTATTAATATAAAAAGTAAACACTTTTCATGGTATATGCATAAAAAGTTAAAACTTTTCAAGGTATTAATATAAAAAGTAAACACTTTTTATAGTATATGCATAAAAAGTTAAAACTTTTCAAGGTATTAATATAAAAAGTAAACACTTTTCATGGTATATGTATAAAAAGTTAAAACTTTTCAAGGTATTAATATAAAACTTAAACACTTTTCATGGTATATGCATAAAAAGTTAAAACTTTTCAAGGTTTTAATATAAAAAGTAAACACTTTTCATGGTATATGCATAAAAAGTTAAAACTTTTCAAAGTATAAATATAAAAGTAAACACTTTTCATGGTATATGCATAAAAAGTTAAAACTTTTCAAGGTATTAATATAAAAAGTAAACACTTTTCATGGTATATGCATAAAAAGTTAAAACTTTTCAAGGTATTAATATAAAAAGTAAACACTTATCATGGTATATGTATAAAAAGTTAAAACTTTTCAAGGTGTTAATATAAAAAGTAAACACTTTTCATGGTATATGCATAAAAAGTTAAAACTTTTCAAGGTATAAATATAAAAGTAAACACTTTTCATGGTATATGCATAAAAAGTAAAAACTTTTTATGGTATAAATATAAAAAGTAAAAACTTTTTATGTATATACCCGAAAAGTAAAAACTTTTTATGGTATAAACATAAAAAGTAAAAACTTTTCATGTATATACCCGAAAATTAAAAACTTTTTATGGTATAAACATAAAAAGTAAAAACTTTTCATGTATATACCCGAAAAGTAAAAACTTTTTATGGTATAAACATTAAAATTAAAAACTTTTCATGAATATACCCGAAAAGTATAAACTTTTTATGGTATAAACATAAAAAGTAAACACTTTTCATGTATATACCCGAAAAGTAAAAACTTTTTATGGTATAAACATAAAAAGTAAAAGCTTTTGTAGTATATACTCAAAAAGTAAAACTTTTCATGTATATACCCGAAAAGTAAAAACTTTTTATGGTATAAACATAGAAAGTAAACACTTTTCATGTATATACCCGAAAAGTATTAACTTTTTATGGTATAAACATAAAAAGTAAAAGCTTTTGTAGTATATACGCAAAAAGTAAAACTTTTCATGTATATACCCGAAAAGTAAAAACTTTTTATGGTATAAACATAAAAAGTAAAAGCTTTTGTAGTATATACTCAAAAAGTAAAACTTATAAACATAAAAAAGTAAAAGCTTTTTATAGTATATACTCAACAAGTAAAAACTTTTCATGTATATACCCGAAAAGTAAAAACTTTTTATGGTATGAACATAAAAAGTAAACACTTTTCATGTATATACCCGAAAAATAAAAACTTTTCATGTATATACCCGAAAAGTAAAAACTTTTTATGGTATAAACATAAAAAGTAAAAACTTTTCATGTATATACCCAAAAAGTAAAAACTTTTTATGGTATAAACATAAAAAGTAAAAGCTTTTTATAGTATATACTCAAAAAGGAAAAACTTTTCATGTATATACCCGAAAAGTATAAACTTTTTATGTTATAAACATAAAAAGTAAAAACTTTTCATGTATATACCCGAAAAGTATAAACTTTTTATGGTATAAACATAAAAAGTAAAAACTTTTCATGTATATACCCGAAAAGTAAAAACTTTTTATGGTATAAACATAAAAAGTAAATACTTTTCATGTATATACCCGAAAAGTAAAAACTTTTTATGGTATAAACATAAAAAGTAAAAGCTTTTTATAGTATATACTCAAAAAGTAATAACTTTTCATGCATATACCCGAAAAGTAAAAACTTTTTATGGTATAAACATAAAAAGTAAAAACTTTTCATGTATATACCCGAAAAGTAAAAACTTTTTATGGTATGAACATAAAAAGTTAACACTTTTCATGTATATACCCGAAAAGTAGAAACTTTTTATGGTATAAACATAAAAAGTAAACACTTTTCATGTATATACCCGAAAAGTATTAACTTTTTATGGTATAAACATAAAAAAGTAAAACTTTTTATAGTATATACTCAAAAAGTAAAAACTTTTCATGTATATACCCGAAAAGTAAAAACTTTTTATGGTATAAACATAAAAAGTAAACACTTTTCATGTATATACCCGAAAAGCATTAACTTTTTATGTTATAAACATAAAAAAGTAAAAGCTTTATATAGTATATACGCAAAAAGTAAAAACTTTTCATGTATATACCAGAAAAGTAAATACTTTTTATGGTATAAACCTATAAAGTAAAAACTTATCATGTATATACCCGAAAAGTAAAAACTTTTTATGGTATAAACATAAAAAGTACACAATTTTCATGTATATACCCGAAAAGTATAAACTTTTTATGTTATAAACATAAAAATGTAAAAGCTTTTTATAGTATATACTCAAAAAGTAAAAACTTTTCATGTATATACCCGAAAAGTTAAAACTTTTTATGGTATAAACATAAAAAGTAAAAACTTTTCATGTATATACCCGAAGAGTAAAAACTTTTTATGGTATAAACATAAAAAGTAAAAACTTTTCATGTATATACCCGAAAAGTAAAAACTTTTCTTGTATATACCCGAAAAATAAAAACTTTTTATGGTATAAACATAAAAAGTAAACACTTTTCATGTATATACCCGAAAAGTATAAACTTTTTATGGTATAAACATAAAAAAGTAAAAGCTTTTTATAGTATATACTCAAAAAGTAAAAACTTTTCATGTATATACCCGAAAAGTAAAAACTTTTTATGGTATAAACATAAGAAGTAAAAACTTTTCATGTCTATACCCGAAAAGTAAAAACTTTTTATGGTATAAACATAAAAAGTAAACACTTTTCATGTATATACCCGGAAAGTAAAAACACTTTTCATGTATATACCCGAAAAGTAAATTTTTTTTATGGTATAAACATAAAAAAGTAAAAGCTTTTTACAGTATATACTCAAAAAGTAAAAACTTTTCATGTATATACCCGAAAAGTAAAAACTTTTCATGTCTATACCCGAAAAGTAAAAACTTTTTATGGTATAAACATAAAAAGTAAACACTTTTCATGTATATACGCGAAAAGTATAAACTTTTTATGGTATAAACATAAAAAAGTAAAAGCTTTTTATAGTATATACTCAAAAAGTAAAAACTTTTCATGTATATACCCGAAAAGTAAAAACTTTTTATGGTATAAACACAAAAAGTAAAAATTTTTCATGTATATACCCGAAAATTAAAAACTTTTTATGGTATAAACATAAAAAGTAAACACTTTTCATGTATATACCCGAAAAGTATAAACTTTTTATGGTATTAACATAAAAAAGTAAAAGCTTTTTATAGTATATACTCAAAAAGTAAAAACTTTTCATGTATATACCCGAAAAGTAAAAACTTATGGTATAAACATAAAAAGAAAACACTTTTCATGTATATACCCGAAAAGTATAAACTTTTTATGGTATAAACATAAAAAGTAAAAGCTTTTTATAGTATATACTCAAAAAGTAAAAACTTTTCATGTATATAACCGAAAAGTAAAAACTTTTTATGGTATAAACATAAAAAGTAAACACTTTTCATGTATATACCCGAAAAGTAAAAACTTTTTTTGGTATAAACATAAAAAGTAAACACTTTTCATGTATATACCCAAAAAGTATAAACTTTTTATGGTATAAACATAAAAAAGTAAAAGCTTTTTATAGTATATACTCAAAAAGTAAAAACTTGTCATGTATATACCCGAAAAGTAAAAACTTTTTATGGTATAAACATAATAGAATATACACAAAAAGTAAAGCCTTTTCATGGTATGAACATAAAAAGTAAAAACTTTTTATGGTATATACCCAAAAAATATAATCTTTTATGGTATAAACAAAAAATAGATGCTTGTCATAGTATATACAAAAAATCTGATATGGCCAACACATGACCTTCCGCCAATTCCATGTTTAAAATAGCGGTGTGCTTTACGTAAAGTATCACTTCCAGTTGATCGGTTGTAAATAAAATCTAACTTGTCCAATAAATAGAAAAGTCTGTAATACGAAATTTAGGATTATCTTTTATTGTTTTTCCTCAAAAATCTGTTAGAGCTCCAAATTAAGCAACACATCCTATTTATCATATATGGTTAAAATCTGATATGTTGTTTCAAATTATATATGAGTTTTAAATACCAAATTTGAGAAGTTTTGAATCATATTTTAATAGAGTTTAAGGAAAAATCGTCACACACACACACACACATTCTTATAAAAATCAGCACATTGTACTAACCGACCACAGAACAGAACTGTGGCTTTAAAAATTATACATATTTTATTTATTTATTTATTTATTTATTTATTTAAGTACATACATATATTCCTAAAAAAATATGTATTTTACTTAAGTACATTATAAATTGTTTTTAAATTGTATGAACGAAAAAATTCCAATACAATTCTGATCAAATACCGTTAGTTACTTATTAGTTATTATTTTAAATTTATTAAATATAGGCTTATCTGTTACTCTTCTACCACTTGTTTTGAAAGTAATGCACATAAAATCCAAATAAAATGTTATATATAATTTTGAAGATGCAATATTCCATAAAACGTAATGAGAAATAGGACTTTGCTTGCCGGCAATCAGCTGTGAAACTGACAATCGGCCATATTGAAACATCACGTGCAAGTACCTCATTGCAATATTACGTATTTAATATTTATTTTAAATTTTAATAGCTTTTAATTCTTATAACAGTTCGCATTCGAACTGTTTTCGTTGATTTTAAAATTATTTTTGTCAAAAATTTCCTACAAATTTTATTTTTTATCCACACCACAACTATGACATTTTTAAAGATAGGATGTAAAAATTTGAATACGTCATGAAATTCTTTTTGATATCATGTATTACACGATTTTTACGGATGAGCGGTTCGCGAATTACTATACTTGTCGTTATGAAGAAGCGGCAAGGTCGCAAATTTAGTATTTTATTCAGGATATGAAACTGTGTACTACTGTCAACTCCTGGATTTTTTCCTTCCAAAACTCCATATTGCTTGGACTATACAAGGTGGAAGCGGTTAAGGGTAAACATAAGGATTTAACATGGGATTTTAGTTTTAAGCAATTTTCTGTTCTTAACCGCCACCATCCAGTATAAATCCTGATTATATGTATTATTTTCTTTTGCTAATATAAATTTGTAAATGAATAATGCATTACTTTCTTTGTACAAAAGTAAGTTCAGTATGAATTTTTTAATACGGCCCGTCTCTCACCCTACAAGTTCGATTAATTTATGATGTATGACAACTAAACTACCTAACCCCACAATGAAAGATTGTAAAGCCTAAATAAGTCAGTTTAAATTAGTGGTGGGATCCGGATCCGGATAGTTTCGGTTTCGGATCCAAAAATATCCGGATATTCGGATAATTGATTGTTGAACTATCCGGATCTGAGTATCGGATTTTGGATCCGGATCTGAGTATCGGATTTTGGATCCGGATCTGAGAATCGGATTTTGGATCCAAATCTGAGTATTGGATTTTGGATCCGGATCCGAATGTGAGTATGAGTATCGGATTTTAGATATGGAATTTCAGAATCCACATCGGTTCTCGGATTCGAATATTCTCAGTATTGAACCCGATGATAATATTTGAATGTATAAGTATTATCATGAAGCTTCAAAACCAAATAAATCTGATTATGAAATAATCCACAATAAATTTTTGTTTAAAATTCGGATCCGGATCCGTAAACAAAACATCGAATCCGAATTAAATTTACGGATATCCGCTTCAATATCCGTACATCGGATATCCGAGGAACCGGATATTTTGAGATCCGGGTACTCGGATCCAAGTTTTGCCGGAGCCTCACAGCACTAGTTTAAATATCGTTTCAATCTATAATAGAAATATTCTACCACATGAACTACAAAAGTAATGTCTTTGCTGTACATAAATAATTAAATTACATTCTTTCATACTAAATAAATACTCATATGACAGTGCAGCAACACCCTTGTTGGTAAATTGGTGTACTGGTACCACAACAATGATAATTACATTAAGGATTGTTTTTCAACAGAAAATTTCTATAACAATCAGTTACAGTAAACAATGTTGTTACAGATATTCGGCCAATTCTGTAAGAAAGTTGTTAAGTCTTAGCAACATTGCTATAGCAAACAACCAATAATAATTGCGAACACTGAATAAAACATGAAAATGACAGGCTTTACATTTGTTTCTATTGGTTACAAATTTTAGCAACGTTGCTAAGACTTACCAACTTTCTTACAGAATTGGAGGGAATAACTACTGAAAAGTCAATGAAGAACCAAGTTTCAGATCTGAAATCCGAAATCAATTCCAGATAATTTTGCATCCGAACTATTAAGCCGCGTACAGACCAAAATCAGTTTTCACGAACAGTTCGCGAGCTGTTCGCGAGCTGCTCACGACTGTTCGAGAGCTCAACGTCCACACCACTGTTTTCGAATCGAGACTCGAGTTCGTCATTTAGTTTGAAGGCAGTTCGTCAAAAGTTCGCTATAAAGCTACGCGTCCTGCATTTTCATTATTTTAAAATATATAGAAACAATGTCCACGTCGTCAAGCGAGGAAGAAAATATTGTTGCTTGTGCAAGTTTCTTAATTATAACAGCATTGAAAAAGAAGAAAGCAGAAAGAACCCGTAAAAAGAAGGTGGTGGAGAAAAAAATTATTTGCAAACTGTGGCATATTTAGAGCCGCACTAATTTCTTGAAGCGAGTCTTTCTTCATATTCTGCTTTTTGTGATGGGGATTTTTTGTATTCCATAAATTAGGATGCACTTCATATTGTTCGATTAAATTAATAATTTTCTCTTCACTCCACTCCATTGTCAAAAGAGCTAACTACACTTTTAAGATCGATCATCATCCATGAACGTCCACACAAGAACTGCTGTTCGCTACGAGCTCACGAACACTTTCTTTGAAATTACCGCTCATGTAGCGAACTTTGGCCGAACTCGAACCCGAATACGAACTGCTCGCGATCTCTGGTACACACCGACTTCTGCAGAGGTTCGCGAGCTGTTCGTGAGCTATTCGCGAACTTGGTCTGTACGCGGCTTATAGAACCGAATTCGATTCCTCTCATTCCATCACTAGCAAAGACTAAATTTATTCGAATACGACACACATGTTAAATAAGTTGAAAACAGATTGTGATCATCATCTGTTACTATTAAAATCCTTCAGGTGAAATTTTGATAAATATTGTGACAGTTTCATTGTATACATAGATGTATCAAGTTCCCGTGGATGAATCTAATAACCTTGGCATAACCCTATAATTAAAATCTCGTTATTGGAACCACTCTTCGGTGTATAATCTCAACCATGAAGCAAGTAATGACGGTAAATGAACTTGAACTAATCGTACAGGACACTTGATGCTGTAGTAATCTACATGTTAAATAGTTTGTGTTTGTATGTATGTGTATATATTGCTTAATTTACATACAAGAAAGTTCATTTAGAAGATGCATTTTGCTTAGAGCAAAATATACAATGCATAATGGGGACCTCCACTATTTTTATCTCTCGCTAAGAGAGATATTTGATTCATGATAAAAATCGCATAAACAGATTTTAGTGAATAAGTAAGTATTAAGGACCCTAGAATCCAATTATAACATTTTTACGATGATGTGTGTTTGTATGTGGATGTGTGTGTGTGTGTGTGTGTGTGTGTGTGTGTGTGTGTGTGTGTGTGTGTCACTGAAATATATACTACCTGGAATGCGCGTACGAACCGTGACCATGAAGCATATTGAATGCCTGCTGCTGGAGTAGTCGGCAAACATCGAGACAGTTCGTGAGTAGACGGAAGCCTGCTGCTGGAGTAGTGGACAAACATCGAGACAGTTCGTGAGTAGACGGAAATTATTTCGTGTGGCGCATGTTTAAATAAATGAAGCATAATATGAAAACAAAGCGATCAGCTATGATACGAGTTATTCGGCTAGATTCGGTTCGGCACGAACGTGCGCGAACAGGACCAGCCATTAATGTTCAATGAGCTTCAGTGCAGCGTACGCTGATAGGTAGAGTAGGCGAGTTCCAGTTAGTATATATTTCAGTGGTGTGTGTGTGTGTGTGTGTGTGTGTGTGTTGGAACGAAGATTCCTCAAAAACTCTAATAAGACCTGTTTTAACTACGTATTCCTCAACCTATGTATTCCTCAACCTGAAGAGCTGAAAAGGTTTTTATAACAATAGACACTTACAAAATTGACGTCACTGCAAGAGAGATATAGAAGGTCATGCATACAAACAAACGTCCCCTCGTTGTCTTGCGTCCCGTTCCCTGTTCCTATCTGTCATTGTATTCGCATCTGTTATTCAGTGTTAAACCTAATTCTTTATTGTGATGTGTACGTTGTGTTTAATAAAAATGAGTTTAAAACCAGAAGATGTGTCTGGGGCAACTTTTTTGTTTGATAATATTGAAGATCATTCGATTATTCAACTAAAACGATGGCTAGAGTGTAAAGTCTACGGCTGATGACAGGTCTTTGTTTGTACGGGGTAACCATAGCAACCTTGATTTCTATACTTCGCCGTTAGAGGCGCTCGTGCAAATTGCAATTTTGTAAGTGTCTATTGGACAACCGAAAGTAGTAGTTTCCTAAAAAAAATATTCTAAATATTATTTTTTGAAAATTTTCGTTGTTACAAATATTGAAGAACATACAATTCTCCATCTAATGAACTTAAATTTTTTATTAAATCTTGAATAGATTTACAGATAAAGAAAATGTGTAGAATAATCTGCTGCAATAAATCGCACAGTCCAAACTACACCCAAGAAAACCAGTTGTCAAATTCAAATGTTTCTAATTGACAGATAAATGACAGTGTCAAAAATCAACAGTTGTACTGACATTACTAAAAGCTTTTCTGGGAAGCAAATTTATTTCTCATTGAATGGGGTATTCCACTCAATTTTTTTTATTATTTTAAATAAAACTTCATTCAGTTTAGAAGCAATTCATAGTATTAAAAAAATTTAATTGTTCCTAGTTTCAGAGTATTTTATTTTCGAGAAATCAGTGCAACGTCACATTTCCTCTATACTTGTCTTTCTCACACACACTGCTCTGAGTACGCTGCGAGAGAAGGATAACAATTGTATGACGTCAATTTTCTCTTTTAGCAAATGTGAAATATCTTGTAAAGTAATTATTTAAAAAATGTTTTCATTGTTTTAGCTATTATTTATTGAGCCATACTTTATGTTAAATTGAAATTTTCTTAATTTTGTTGTTATGGTGGAATACCCCATTATTAATTAAATATTTTGTTTTGTTCGGCTATGTAATTTTCTAAACGCCATGTATTGCGCTATCAAATAACTTGTTGATTAAAGGTCGTCGTCATGGTAATTGCTTCAATCAACTCTTTTCATCAGCTGTGAGAAATGTAATTTTATTTTCCCTGTTCAGAAGGGACTGCGAGATCTAATTAAACCAGCAGTTCCCAAAAGATAAATCATGTGACATTAGGTGAATCATAGTTCCAGTTCCAGATAATATGATCTCACTGGAACTTTACGAGATAATAAATACATATATAGAGAATAGAGAAGAATATTTTCTTAGAAATGAAAATGGAAAGTAGTCGCTCGTAAAGATAACCACAAATAATTGTTTGTATTAATACATTGTTATTGTCATTTTTTTTGTTGTTTAAATTTATATTCACAATAGGACAGTTGCAAGAATTTTTTATTACTTCTAAGTATTAAATTTTAACTGATATTGTTCTTTAAAGAGCCTCAAATTTGAAAATATCACGAAAATCCATCAGATATTTTACAATTAAATATTAAAATTTGTGTAATATTTTGAAAGTCACGTGATCTAAATCACAATGTGACGTCAGAGTACATACAGTTTAACATGTGACAAACAATCGCCTACTTTTATTTATATAAATAATGTAAACTGTTTTCCTATTGGCTATGAATGACGTGATATATTTACTCCGACGTCACAGGAGTAGAGGGTTGTTTTCTGGCACCAATCTTTTATTTAATTATTTACAAAAATAACAATAAATTATTAATATTTTTATTATTACTATGAAAAATATAGCATAAACTTTCATCTAAAATACTTTTAAAAAAAGTGAAACCGGCTCATTACCAAATATCTACAGTGTCCCATTTAGAGGTGCCACCATTGGGATCTCGAGAACTATAACAGATACGATGTCGGTTAGATGGAACTTTTTGTGCGCCTTTGGGATGCCATCTCAGATGTGGTTTTATTTTTCCAAAAATTCTCATAGGGCACTAGATAATGACGAAAAACTGAATATTGTTGATTTTATCTTTTTCAAATAACTTCTAAACTATCAATAATGGAGAAAAAAGTTTCAAATATAAAAGATAGATATTTTTATTAACTAACCAGTGGCATACGAAATAAATTTTTATATCCGTAAATTTTTGAGATATAACACAAACTTATATTTTTTTAAATGGAACCCATATCTGATTTTAGTCTCAAAAAATCAATATTTTTTCTCTTTTCAATGATGTAAGGGTTATTATGTTTTATATTTGTTTTGCCTTAAAAATTATTAATTTTTACTTATTTTGTATTAAATTCACAATTATTTTGAAAATATTGGTAGATTTCTATTTGGAAATACTCCTTGTATTTAAATCATTTATTTCGTTAAAAAATTTTGCTGAAAACTCGTATCAAATTAATTTTTATAATATTTTGTATCAGGTTGCCCTTGGCACATTATAGTGTAATTTGTAACTATGAGTCTAGAATGAAAATATTAAGTAATAAAGGCATAAAATAAATTATATCGATGAAATACAATATAATTAATAAAAATAATAATGTTTTTTTTGGGAAATAATAAGAAAATTCAGGAAAATAAAGAGAAAAATTAAATTTTAGGAGCAAAACAAATATAAAACATAATAACCCTTACATCATTGAAAAGAGAAAAAAATATTTATTTTTTTGACACTAAAATCAGATATGGGTTCTATTTAAAAAAATATAAGTTTGTGTTATATCTCAAAAACTTACGGATATAAAAATTTATTTCGTACGCCACTGATTAGTTAATACAAATATCTATCTTTTATATTTGAAAGGTTTTTCTCAATTACCAACAGTTTAGAAGTTATTTGAAATAGAAAAAATCAACAATAATCAGTTTTTCGTCATTATCTAGTGCCCTATGAGAAATTTTGGAAAAACAAAGCACATCTGAGATAGCCTCCCAAAGGCGCACAAAAAGCTCTATTTAACCGACATCGTATCTCTTATAGTTCTCGAGATCCCAATGGTGGCACCTCTAAATGGGACACACTGTATATAATTTATGAGTTCATATTTTCGATATAACTGCAATGCGGTTTTCATACAACACGTTATATTTCGTGACCTTATAAATTAGAAACTTAAATGATTTTATGTTTCCAAAACTATGTCAAATTCTCTAATTCTCAGTCTTCTTAGAGCGTAACCATGTCCAATTACTCTGGATAATACAATTCGTTTAGTTAATCGAAATGTACCAAACATCCTTGAATTATAATATGTGCGCTTGTTCATATGACTGTACATTAACCCAATATAAAAAGTTGGATTTTCTTATTTTTTCTGATGTTATTACAGTCTTAGTATTTTAAAAATATTTGCACGCACATCTTCCAAAATTGTAAATAATTGAGAATGATGTATTCAATTATAAACAAATATTTTAAAATTTGTTTTTAAATGAAATACTTAGAAAAATATTAAATTATTCTCATTTACTTCTAATCGAAATTTATTATTTACATATTTAAACAGGAAAAAATTGAAAATAGGTAACAAAACATTTATTCATGCATCAAATAATTACATTAAGAAAAGTTTGCGTTCGTCAGTGTTTTTTATGGGACAATGATAATCCATTTAATAACTGTTTTTTTACACATATTCTTTACTCAATAAAGAATTAATTATTAAAACAAGAATGTCAATATTTTTTGCAAAATGATAGGACAATGACAATTTAATTTTCAGTAATAGTTACTATCTTTTCTAAAAATATTCGCTGATGTCGTGACAAACGTATGATGAAATTTATAACGATATTGCTTAGGGAAAATGATTTTTATAAAATGTCGCTCAGAATCACATCGGTATATTTATAAATACCTATAGTTGTTATAGAAAGATGTTTTTGGGGTCCTCCACCATTTTTTTATATATATTGTTTTTTTAATTAAAAGTGATCTATGATCTGTGATTCTAAAAAGTCGGTAAGCCGTAATAATTTTTTAAATATTCTATGACTTTTATTGGAAGTACCTACTAATAATTTGAGTCACATACATTGGACAATGGGGGATTACGGCTCAATCGAATTAAAGGAAAATAGTAAAAAATTACGAATGTATATGCTGAATAACGAATATTAATAAAAAAATGAAATGGTATAATTGAGATTTTTCGGAAATAAAGGGTTTTTTGTTATAGCGCTTCGACACTAATATGAAAATATTTTGATTGGCGGCCGAGAAACCGCCTATACATGCATTACAAATAGCGTGTTAGGAGGTGGGATTACTACCAATGGAAGTTAAGAAATTCAAATTCGAAAGGAGGGGCTAACATTCCTGTACTACAGTTTCAAACAGTTTTTATTTTAACACAAATTTCTTGCATTAAATTTAATAATTTACATACACCTGTAATTATAAAGTATGTAGACTTGTACAGTGTTATAATATTCATTTATTTTTATGTAAATATAACTTAAAATAGCATATACTTCAAGAACATTTAGGTCCATGATGAAAACAGTTTGATAAAAAAACATATATATGTGACGTCACGTCAATCTTTTCAAAATTCGGGAGACCATAACTCGCTTATTAATAGGAATTTTTTCACCGGATTTTCATCAATAGCCTTAGTTTTCCTAATATTTTCAGATGAAATTATAAAAAAAAAATGGTGTAATCCCCCATTTCACCATTTATAAAAATATATAAATATTATTAAAATATCTTTCAGAACTCATATTAATAACTGGAATAATACTACCTTTTTTAGTTTAAGTTCTGTATTTATTTATTATTAAAACCCAACGTTTCGGCACCATAAACTGGTGCCTTCTTCAGGGGATATCCCCATAAAAATGTGAAAAAACAAAAACAACAAGAAACCAAGGTAACAAGAAAAGTTCGTAAATGTTACCTTTTTTACAATTTTCTAGACAATATATGCATGCCCGGTAATAACTTGGACGGCGAACATGCATGTTCTCAGGAAAACTCTCCTTTTGCCAGAGGAAAACCCGTCCCAAAAACTGGCAGAGAAGTGATCTGTATAACTCAGATAATACGGGCCAGTATCTTCGCTGATATTAATTTATTATTATTTAATAGTTATTTAAATATCAAGTGTGTTAATGAGCATGATTAATGATTGAGACATTGTTGAGACATTAATCGCCAATTACCACACGTGTTAGTTACATTGGGTCGAATTCAGCACTCTTCTCTAACTTTAACTTTAACCAAAGAAGCTTATCTAAAATAACAAAATAAAGAGAGACACATACAATGATACATGATACATTAATAAGAAAAAGATCTAAGCTGTTTCCATGGTTACTAGAGACGTTCAATAACTTAAAGAAGAGTGCTGAATTCGGTTCACTGACTGCATGACTGAATTGGAAAAACTAATTTTATTCCATGACAAAAAAATAGATTAGGTACAATATTCTGCGGTATCTATGGTTGCCCACTAAAATCGTTTATTAATAAAAAAAATCATGCATTAAAAGGGGTCATTAATGAATGTTTTTCTATACATTAACATAACCTATTAAGAACGGCACTGATTGTCTAGGCCTGCAAAAGGGAGGAACTGATTTTCCTGGCGAGTGAACCGAAGTGTTGGTTTTAGGAAGTCAAGTATTTAAAAGTCATTAATTTTTTTGTTAGGCATTGTTTAGGTTATGAAATTAGGGTGATACAGTAAATTGATCACGAAATTATATCCTGTCAGGCCCTAAAGGAGTTTTTTAATTTCCTGCATTAAAAAAAAAAAATGATCATTACGTATGAAATATTTGAATAGATATCTCCATATTAATATTTGTTTCAGTCAAGATAGCCAGTACTGCAGTAATGTTTCCATGACATGACAAAAATTTAATCTATGTGTTTGGAAGTATAAAAATATATAATTTTGGTTTCTGTCAGACTTGAGTTTTGTTCTCATATATTCGTATGCTAATTAATGCATATTGATATTCGTATTTCACACTCTGAGTAGAGTGTAGATCTCAAAAAATCAATAGTTTCAATTACTATACAGAAATATCTCGTTTTCTAGTTAACTAGCATTTCACATTCTTTTATTTATATTGTTTGTTTTGAAAAACAGTATTTTAAAATATGTGGTTAGTAGGTAGTATTAGTTCTTATTATTAATATATTGTATTTTAAAATTTTGAACAAAATATAAACAATATTTAAAACTTATTCTTTATTATGCGAGTATATCAATTTATAATCACGCAAATAAAATCCAAACATAATAATAAATAAAACATCCAACGTTAGTTCGGATTAGATGGCAGCACCTATTTGTAAGAACACGAGGCGAGAAACTATCAAAACTCATAACTTCCCATATTAGCGATTGTCAATGAAAAACAGTAAAGAAAAATGCTACATTTTTCTTAGCAAAACTTTTCTGCATAGAAACACTTTTTTACATAGCAACGTTTAAAACTTTAATCATTCAACTAGTAAAAAATATTTATTTACTAGTCATTCCGATGTTCTGTTGTTTTGTTATCATGTTAACAATAAACAACATATGAATTTTAAATGTCATCTTTGATTAAAATATCTTGGGCAAATTTAAAATTTATTATTTACGAAAAAATAGCATGTTAACGTGTACAAAAACTACCACTTTTCTTTACTTATAAAACAATCTTCGATTCAACTATAAATAAATAAATAAATATATCATCACGGCATCTTACCCATTTCTGGGTGTGCCAGTATCTACAACACATGTAGACATCGGTAATGATGACGATATATTTTACCGTGTGGGCGCTTACCAGGCGTCACCTCGCGGGCACTCATAGCTAGTGTGGAGAGTGCACCACAGGGGTCACTTTTGTGCCATTTAAAATTGGAAAATATTTGGCGTCTGTCGGGATCGAACCCGGTTCCCCCAGGTTCGCCACCAGACACTCAGACACTAACATATTGTTATATTTTTATACATTTAAATGTTATAAAATTGTTATCGTTCATTATGAAGAATAATAATAATTATTGTAATAGAATTGCAAGAATTTCTATATGGCTTCTAAGTACTAAATTTTAAAAGATAATGGTCCGAATACAGCACTTTTCACTAGTGTAGTGACCGTCTCTAGTAACTATGGAAACATCTTGCATCTTTTTCTTATTAATGCATCAATCCATATGTCTCTCTTTATTTTGTTAATTTTAGATAAGCTTCTTTAGTTAAAGAAGAGTGCTGAATTCGACCCATTGTTCCTTAAAGAGCCTCAAATTTGAAAATATCACGAAATATCCATTAGATAGTTTACAATTAAATATTGAAATTTGAGTAATATTTTGAAAAAGTCACGTCATTTGATACAGAATGTGACGTCAGAGTGCAAATTGTTTTCCTATTGGCCATGAATGACGATGTATGTACTCCGACGTCACAGGAGTGGAGGGTTGTTTTCTGGCGCCAATCTTTTTGTTTAATTATTTACAAAAATAACAATAAATTATTATTATTTAAATTATTATTATTATTATTTTAACTATTACTGCGATAAATATTGCATAAACTTTCATTTAAAATACTTTATAAAATTTTTATTTAAATTCAAAGTGCAATTATTCAAATACAACTTAGGATTTAAACATTCTATCGTAATTATGTAAATTAAGAATCAAAATTTGTTACAAATGTTTTCATTAATTTGTGGTGACTAATGCCCGGTTGCACTGTTGCAAAAACGATAATTATGAATTAAATATCATAAGAACAAGGATACTTATTCGAATTTGTTCATTTTGATGAACCGTTGATTGATCAAAGCGTTGATGCATAATACAAAGATGCTAGTTATGTAAATTACTGTTTCATTGTTGAATAAGAAAATCAATGTCCCGCATTGATATCCTTGTAAATTTGTTTCAAGTCTTGAATCATATGACGGTCATAATTGTCAAACGTGTAATGTATGTGCTCATAATTGATAAGTATCGAGCAACCAGATGTACACAAACAATTTAAGAAGAATGTTTATTATACACGGGTCAAGTACATTTCAATTTATTTAATTGATTCTATTAAAACATATGACTATGTGCATTACTAAGCAAAATAAAATTTTATATTATAACTTTGAAATAATAAATGAGTTATAAAACAAAATTGGTAGAGCAAATATCAACTTGTGGTTTGAAAATTGAAATTCTACCAAATGTATTTTACCCATTCCACACTGTTTTGGAAGAAAAATTCCCTCCATTTTTTTTTTCCTCCAAATATAACCCCCCTCTAAACTTACGGATATATTTTTAATTACAGGTTACTGGTTACCGGTAATGTCGGGACAGACGCCAAATATTTCCAATTTTAAATGGCACAAAAGTGACCCCTGTGGTGCACTCTCCACACTAGCTATGAGTGCCCGTGAGTAGTAAGCGCCCACACGGTAAAATATATCGTCATCATTACCGATGTCTACATGTGTTGTAGATACTGGCACACCCAGAAATGGGTAATATGCCGTGATGATATATTTATTTATTTATTTGTTACCGGAAATAGCCAAATTTGCAATCTTTCCAAAACTTAAATGTTTAATTTTCAAAACTATAGGTAAAAATTAGTTTATTTTTTAATTACATTGAAGTAATTTGTATGATTTTACATGGACTTCAATATGACTGACATTCATTTGACACTTTTAGTAGGATTTCAGTGATGAATAAAATAAAAATTTTGATGTAGCCCACACAATACCTCCCACAA
Source organism: Ophonus ardosiacus (assembly GCA_943142095.1). NCBI lineage: Eukaryota > Metazoa > Arthropoda > Insecta > Coleoptera > Carabidae > Ophonus > Ophonus ardosiacus. Next base: position 44,513,838 of record OW964829.1, on the reverse strand, counting down.
TTTAATTCTTATTAATTTATATATACCTACGTATGCACTAATGGTACAAACTATATTATGTTCCTTTACATATAACTATTGCTTTATTTACTATTTTCTTTTTAAAATGTCACCATTATTAATTTGAAGTGATTAGTTTTATGACAGTGACATTTATCTGTCAGTTACATACAATTGAAATATGAACTGTGTAACAAAGGAATTATGTTTCTCTAAGGCTCTGGGAGTTATAAAAAAAATATTTCTTAAATTTACCTGTAAAATATATAGAAAAAGTATTAATGCAGACCTGTAGAAAATTCAATAATCTTTAATTTTCATATAACATAAAATGCGAAAAAATGGCATTTAATGGCATTTTTTGAAGAAAAACTATTACGATCTTCAAGTAAAGTGTCATTTCCAGTTATCCGGTTTACACCAAAATCTAATGGTTTCTTTCCATATCAGAATGGGGCCGAAATACAAAGTTTCAAAATTTTCTTAATGATAGTATTTGAGTTTACTGACAAAATCCATACACACACACACACACACACACACACACACACACACACACACACACACACACACACACACACACACACACACACACACACACATACAGACAACATCGTGAAAATGTTAAAAGGTCATTTACTAAAATCTCGATATGTGATTTTGAGCATGATCCCTATACAGTGTGTTAAAAAAAATCCTAACTCCGAGTAGGCTATGAACAATAAAACGTATGTCAATGTCAATTTGAAAGTACTCAAGTAAATGTTAATTTGACACGAGATATTGTCAAAAATGTTATCTAAAAGAAATCAAAGCTTTTCTTCTTGGATCCTTATTTTAGAAATAGAAATAAATTAGAAAACACTGAATGACAATATTTTGTATCCTTCTTTATTATATTTTCTCCTTAAAATTATATTTCACGATCAATTTTGACAACTTGACTTTTGAATTAATAATGATTAGATATACGTCTCTGTGTTCATAAGTCTACACAGAATAAGGTTTATTTCTGAACACACTGTACTTCCCTTACCAAGGGTAGTGGGAGGTAAAAAGTGAATGCAAATTTAAGCAATATTAATAAAAAGAACAAATGGTGAACTACAATTGATTCTTTCATTAGTTTCATATTGCTGTAAAAGAACTTGGATAAGTTATAAATCGCTGAAAAATGAAAAAATTCTTTTTCCAGTTGTGTCTGTCTTTTATGACGTATAATTTATTTTATCTCTGAACAGTTATATTTGAGTTTGACATAGTATATGACGTAAATATGTGGCGTATTAACATAGTTAGATAACATTAATTAAAATTTTGTACTCAGGAAATTATTATACATACATAATATCCTTATCGCTCAAAAAGACCAGCACGACTTTTTTTGTTCATAGCACTATAGTAAAACTTTGAGTATACAATTCAAAGTTATAATTTCAAATAAATTTCTCTAAAGCAAACACAATACTAATAATACGGTAAATTGACTAGAAAATTTAGAAAAGCAAATGCTACAAAATTAAATTAATGTACTAGCCGTAAAAAATTATAACTTTCTTTGTTCTCATAAAAGAAAAATGTAACAGTGATATAATAAATTAGCATCGCGCCCTAAGAAAATAAAAAAATGTGCGAAAGGCAAATTAGAAATTTTGTATTATCTATTTCAAATACGGAAGTTAGATACAAAAATTAAAATGTTTTATTATATTTTCACTTATCTAGTGATTATTGCATTTTTTCGATTAAATAAATACACCAGTAAAATAATGTTTTAACTAGTGCTGTGAGGATCCGGCAAAACTTGGATCCGAGTACCCGGATCTCAAAATATCCGGTTCCTCGGATATCCGATGTTCGGATATTGAAGCGGATAACCGTAAATTTAATTCGGATTTGGATCCGGATCCAGATTTGAGTCCGGATCCCTTTTGGATACGGATCTGGACTTGGATCTGGATCCGGATCCGAATTTTAATTCTGGATCCAATTCTATTAACTATATCAAACAAAAATTTATTGTGGATTATTTCATAATCAGATTTATTTGGTTTTCAAACTCCATGATAATACTTATACATTCAAATATTATCATCGGGTTCAATACTGAGAATATTCGAATCCGAGAACCGATGTGGATTCTGAAATTCCATATCTAAAATCTGATACTCATACTCATATTCGGATCCGGATCCAAAATCCAATACTCAGATTTGGATCCAAAATCCGATTCTCAGATCCGGATCCAAAATCCGATACTTAGATCCGGATAGTTCAACAATCAATTATCCGGATATTTTTGGATCCGAAACCGAAACTATCCGGATCCCACCACTAGTTTTAACTTATATTACCCATTGCTGGGTGTGCCAATCTGCTTTGTACACAGAAGAAAAAAAATATATCTTTATGTAATTTAATTTAAGCCGCGTCCACATGTATCGCTGTTTGGGACTTTAATAATAAAAATGATAAGGATGGACATAAGAACCACGATAGCTTAACAGAAATTGCGGTTTTCTTTGGTGAATCTAAAGATAAAACTAAAATGCGACATCGTTCGGTCGAACCGAATAGCAACTTATATATTTTAACTTTCATATTTAAAATGTAATATAAAAGTAAAAGAGTTGCTTCTTGCTTCTTATGTGTTTTAAACTATTTTGAAACAGCTGATTGTGGCTATCAAACAAATATTACAACAATGTACCACTAACAATATATTATTGTAATAAATACAAACTTACCACATATATTTATAATTTTATTGTTTATATTCACTCACACACACATATTAAACAAAATGTTTTCCACATTGTCTGCAAAATATAAACAACACCAACTATAAACAAAATTTTTCTTGTTGCAAACATACTACATAACTTCATACTTACAGTGCCCTCTCTTGATCCTGTCTTTTCGCGCGTTAGGGAATTAATTTTTTGATGGAAATAAATTTCGAGTACAAAGTTTTTCATGTTACCGACAGATGGCCATACGGACACTGATTCGCTTGTTTTCGCTCGTATCTAGGAAACCAGAATCAGAATCAAAACATAGGAAAATAATCCTTACAAGCAGATTGCCTGTGGTTTGCACATTTCGCTCCTAGCAAAGAGGTTAGACAGTGAAGACCAGTAATGAAAGAAAGAACGTTTTAGTACAATTGTAAATAGTTTTTAAATAAATTAAGTGCCTGTGATTAGTGTAGATACAAGTAAGTATCTGAATTTATTGATTTCGTACATGTTACCATAGGAAACAAGTAAAAATAAAAATTTGTATGAAATTTATTGTTAAAACAATTGTTTATTAATAATATAAAAAGCATTATTGGTAATTTTTTATTGCCTATAATGTATAATAAGGGTGTTTTACAATTATATGTATATTTTTATATACTTAAATTATATTTATAATGGTAATAGTACTTTAATTGTTGTAAACAATTGTTTTATCCTTGGAACTTGTACAAATTCCAACTATTTGCAAAATACTTAATTGTAACAGTGAATATTATTATAATTATAAATATATTATATGTTTTTTTATATCAATTTATACTCATTTTCGATGTGATTTTTTTCTTAAATTCTACAAAAAATATTTTTTAAATAATTAGTATTACATTAAAGTTTTTCTAAATTTAATTTATATAATAATTGTTTTTTTCTTTTCAACTTACATTCATTTTTTATTTAATATATAATTTCATTCATTATTTTAAATCTAACATATAATTATATTTAAATACTAAATATAACATATTAAAGTTTTTTTTTCTAAATATTTTTAAATATAGGTAATTTTTTATGACAAGTAGTACAATAGATATTTTTCACCTTACGCCTATTTTGTATGAAACAACTTTTTTTGCTGGCCATGCATCTTTTTCGTGTCATATTATTTAATATTTTTTTTATTCCAATCACTGCAAAAGGCTTTAATCTTTATTTCTGTTAAAAATATTGAACCGAAGTGTTAAATGTAAACATTTTTGCCTCATTAACACTTATCAAGTTTTTGTTTTCATTAAAAAAATGCAATATAACGAAAAATAATTACTATGCAAGGTATTTTTTTTTTTGTTGTAGAACAAATTCTTAAAACATTTTTCGCAGAATATATGTTAATATATGCTAGTATATTCATTCAAAAGCACTAGTATAATATGATTTTATAGTGTGTAATACATTATAATAAATTAATGTTTGTTTTAAAAATAGTTTAGTAATTCACTGAGAAGAAAGTACGAAGTTATATAACATAACTTCTTGGTAATGGATTTTCCTTGTATGGTTAGATGTGGTTTCTATTCCAAGAAAAATATAACCATACGGTAAAAATATTTGGCATTGGGTGTGTATTGTAAAACTAGATTTATAGAGCAATAAAATTATGTGTATGTATGTAGTCAATGATAAAACAATTTTAATAATAAATATTTGTTTTAATAGTAGACATAAAACGAAAAAAGGCGGTATTTTTCAGTTATGTTACAAGTACTATATTTTTTTTGGTTCAACTGTAAATTATAACAAAACTGATAAATTCATATTAATAATATAACACAAGTGTCCGCCTATAAATAAACTAGAAGATATTTCGCTTAGTATTTTAGCGATTTTAACTATGTTACATAAATCATAATTTCTTAACTTCTCTACATAATTTCGGAAGTAGCTCGGTGTTCGAGTAATTAATAACTTTATTGTTTAAATGGAAAACCTATATATTTATTTTAATTTAAAAACTACACGAAAATTGCTATTCAAAAATATGAAAAAAACTATGTGTTATATTTAAACAACAGAATTAGAAATGATTAAAATATTACATTTTTATTAAATGTAGAAGGCTTGACAGATTAATTTTTTGAAAGGTGTGAAGTATTGTCACAATAAAAAAATATGATAACAGTAGAATTAGTGGCAATGGTAGTAGCATGAGTAAAAGAAGAAAAGTAGTAGTATTAAAGATTGCAATCTTCAAACGTCTACGTTGCCACTACCGCTTAATTTTTTTACAGTTTTGACGTTTATCATCTAGTAAAAGGTAATAGTTATTTAACTATCAAGTGTGTTAATGAGAGCGATTAATGATCGAAACATTTTAACTCGCTCGCTACGTTCACGAGTTAATTGTTGAAATCGTTAATAGGTAATCGCTAATTAACACACGTGTTAGTTGCAATACAATACAAAAACGCATATAATAAAATTGCACAATTAGGGCCGTTTTCATAATAAACTTTATCTTCACTTTAACACTTTAAGTTAAAATTAAATTTGTTTTCGTTTTCATAATATAACTTTAGCACTTTAGCAAGCACTGCAGCATTACTTTAAAATAAAGATAAAGTAGTTTTAATTAAAGTCTTATGCGCATATTCATAAACACTCGTAAAATTTTAAACAGTTCGTTATAATTTTTATCCAGTAAAAACAGGCGACACTATCAGAAAAATGGAAATGTAATTTGTCAAGTTTGTTTCTATTTGTCAAAAATGATAACAGGCCGTTTTGAAACTTTACGAGTGTTTATGAATATGGGCATAAAAGTGAGACTGATTATGAAAACGGCCCTTAAAAGTAAAAACATAAACCTTCCGTTTTCGCTCATTTCAAAGGCAAATTGTGCCCACGCATTTCCTTTTTCTAAATTATTTTTAAATTCTCTTAATAAGTAAAACTTCTTTATCCTGGAGTAAAGTAAAAAATCGCGTTACGGAAATTGAAACACTCTGAGGCAAACGGAAATGGAGAGCGAGAGAGTACAAAAAAGGAGAGACGAAGCGTTGTAGGCGATGTAACATGTTCAACTGTATGCACTCTGACGTCACATTCTGTTTCAGATCACGTGACTTTTTCAAAATATGACACAAATTTCATTATACAATTGTAAAATAAATATCTAGTGGGTATTTCGTGATATTTTCAAATTGGAAGCTCTGTAAAGAACAATATCTCGTAAAATGAAATGCAAAGCCTTCTGCATTTAACAAAAATGTAATATTTTAATCTGACCGCATTGTATTTTTTGATAAAATGAAATAAGATTGTTTGTACTAATATTATGATACTTGCAAACTTCTGTACTTTTTAAATTTAAATAAATATGTAGGGTTGGCCTTTAAAAATTAAAAGTTGCTATCATTTGCTCGTAAACTAGAAGTAATAATATTAAGCTACTTTCAAAATTATGTAAAAGAGTTAATAAACTATAATTTATTTTAGGAAGTGCCTTGGTTGCTAGCGCCGGTTGTCTTGAAAAACTTATTGTGACCAGTACCGGTTACTGTAATATATGTTTTGAGATTTAGATTAGATAATCAGGTTATATTATTAGAATAATCTCATAAAAAGAGCAATTATTGACATGTAAATAATTTTAACATGGAAGAGACAACTTTAAATGGAAACCGTCAACAGGCAGCCAAGACACTGCCTCGAGGACTGCCTTCATGTTAATAGTTGAAATCACCAAATCACGACAATTAATACTAAGTTCAAGATAGATATTTGCTGGTTTATTTATAGCAGGGTTGGAAAACGTAACGTAAAGTACCCGATAACGTTAATAACGTTTAATAAATAACCGTAACATAACAAGTACCGATTCACTCAAAAGTTATTCTTGTTCCCAAGTAATTTTCATTTGTAGAAAATAAAGTTTTGTTAATATTGTATCTAATTTTAATTTATAATGATTTTTTATTACAAATTTGAGAAAAATAATGTTATAACGAAACAAAAATAATGGTATTATAACGCTATAACATTATTTTGTTTTTTCTTACATTATTCTTAAACGTAATTGAAACTTTATGTAACGATTTCAGTTTTCTTTATAATGTTATGAAATAACGCAACGTTTCGTTAACGTTATCCCATCCGTGATATATATACGGACACTCCGTACATCCTACATATATACAACGTGTGGGAAGGCTGTTTCAGATTTAGTGATACATATTATAGAATTAAAAATAAAGTAGCATATACAAAAATATGTCAATTGCACTGCATAATTATTACAATTTATTTATCGTATTAATTAAAAAGTGCGCATAAAATTATTGATAAAATAATGTAAGTAATATTTTTTTATTTTTATATATCAGTGGTAAGGTTAATAACATTGTCTGATAAAATATTTCACAGTCGTTCATCTTCACATTGTTGATAATTTCTTAACTAGTTTTTTGGCAGTTGACGGAGATAATTTAAAATTAAGATTGAAGTCTGGCTTCAAATCGAAAAGGTCAAAGTCGACGGAAATCTTTAAAATAGGATCAAGTTCACTCTGTTAAATAATAGAATTCCTCTGATGAAATAGGACAATAAATGGAGCATTTTAATTGCTTGAATCATTTTGCTATTATTGATTCTTATATAATGAAATTTCAAAACCTTTTTGCATGATGAATACACGGTGATGTCCAACGGTAAACTAAAATTTACAACACTGAACACTGGCTTCAGATGCAATGTGAAAAGTTTAATGAATACTGCACCTAGTAGGTTCTAAGTTTTTTACCATCTCTGCGGATCGTCTTTTTTATCTAACTTGAAAAAATAGCATCAGATATGTAACTCATATTTTTACCTCTCGCTAAGAGAGGTATTGGATTCATGCTAAAATTTGCATATCCAGATTTCAGTGAATAAGCACGATTTAAGGTCCCTAGAATCCGATTATAACATTTTTAAAATGATGTCTGTGTGTGTGTATGTGTGTGTGTGTGTGTGTGTGTGTGTGTGTGTGTGTGTGTGGATGTGAGTATGTGTGTATATCTGGATGTTGTAGACACGATTCCTCAAAAACCTAAGACTTAAAAATTGTTTAACTATGGATTCCTCAATCTAACATTCCTGGGAAGAGCTGAAAAGGTTTTGGTAACAATTGAACAACCGGAAGTAGTAGTTTCTGAGAAAAATTCTTCTAAATATAATTTTTTGGAATTTTTTGTTATTAAATATTGAAAAACATAAAACTCTCCATCTAATACACTTCAAATTTTTATTATATCTTGTATAGATTTAGAGATAAAGACACTATAATATGTAGAGTAATTTAATCGCAGAGGCTAAGGCACTAAGGAAACCAGTTGACAAATTCCAATGTTTATAACATAGTTTTCAAAAGACACATGTCAGTGTCAAAAATCAACAGTTTTAGTGACATTCTGATAGCTTTTTCTGGGAAGTATATATTTAATCTTTCTTCTTGTTTTATTAATTAAATATTTGAAATTATAGGTAAAATGCTTATATCCATCAGAAATACCGCCAATCTGGTTAATGAATTGGAAGAATCTCTGACATTAAGAAACTTCCTCGTACAATGAAAAATAGATATAATTAGAATTATATGCGTGCAGAAGACATGTTAAAAACAATAAAAAACAGTATTTGGGTAAAGTTCTGTAATGTTTTTGTTATAATACGACGGTTCGATAGCGAAGTGCAATACAATACTTATATAACATAAAAGGGAAATGGCGAGAGGTATTGTGCTGGCCACAACAGATTTTTTTTTTTAGTTCTTTTTATTTACATTAAAAATAAATATTCAATGTTTGGATTTAATTTTCGTACTCTATGCTTTTCTTTAAACCCGCAGTTAAAATGACGAAATACATACTGTACGGACTTTGTAGGATATTTATTTCGTCTGTACAGGCTAAAATGTGCGTCAAAACATAAAATATATGTTTAATCGTTTTATCTAGAGTGATTTATGTTTGGTATTCCCGTTAAATTTATTGACGTTCGATAATCCGGCAAAATAGCTAATTCGGCACAGCCAAGGGCGGACGTGCCGGATTAAAGAGCTTTTTCTGTAATTGTAGAAACATTCCACAAGAAGTACTTATCGAATCCTTTGATTTATAACTACTCCACCAGAGACGTAGCACTAATGCTGTAATTTTATTATTTCAATTGTCACATAGACTGTCCAGCTATTGTTAGCAAAGTTCCATTTCTAGTACCTAGATTATCATCGAGAAATAACATGTAATTTTATTATTCAGCTCCCAAATCAAACTCTTTAGTTAAATCACCTCTTCATTTTGTATTTACTAGCAACAATATTCTGGAGCCTTATATTGATTTATTTTACAATTCGCTAGTGAAATAGAGCAATATGACGTCTAGCAGCAAAAATATGAACTAGTGCATGGTAGTAAGTCCTAGCCGAGGAAGCTGCGAACGTATTGTTTCTGTCACTTATTTAACAAATAAATCACGAGTGGAGTGAAAATTGTAGGCTATACTTCATTTTACGTAAGAAAATAGTAGATTGCTCTTAGGAGCCGACCGTTTTTACATGCATTAAATAAATAATTTAAATTTGTGTACGCAGAAATCCAGAAATAATTAATTTCCCGAAAACAAGAACCTAAAATCCATAGAAATATGTATTAGAGAAATTTACCAATTTGAAATAGTTGGTAGACGAAAGTTATGCATTCATCTTTTAAAAATGGGAAAGGAACCGAGTAAAAATATGCGTGCTCCTTGCATTTTGTAAAGCAAGATTATATTTTGCCAGGTATAACTACAAGATAATAATTACTTAGTGTCTTTATTAAAATACTTCGTAATGAAATCTACTCTTGTAGACCTGCCTGCACAAAGATGACAATAAAATAATTATACTTCTTATCTCTCCATTAATCTACCAAAGACTAATAATGTAGTACTACTTATGTAGATTCAAGAAAACAAAGACTCGAATCATGTAAATTCAAAATTTGAGAGAATGCTGAACATAAATTTATATGAAACGGACTAGTTCGCAAAATTCAAAATGTTATTCTTACTAGAAACATTATTTATTTTATGTGGCCAGCACAAGACCTCTCGCCATTTCCATATTAGGCTATATAAGTACTGTATTGCACTTCGCTTTCGAACCGTCGTTTTATAACAAAAAATTACAGAACTTTACCCAAATATTGTTTTTTATTGTATTTAACATGTCTTCTGCACACATATAATTCTAATTATATCTATTTTTCATTGTGTGAGGAAGTTCCTATGCATTTTACCTAAAATTTCAAATATTTAATTAATAAAACAATAAGAAAGATTAAATATACTTCCCACTAAAACTGTTGATTATTGACACTGACATGTGTCATTTACAAACTATGTTATAAATATTTGAATTTGTCAATTGGTTTCCTTAGTGCCTTAGCCTCTGCGATTAAATTACTCTATATATTATAGTGTCTTTATCTCTAAATCTATACAAGATATAATAAAAAATTTAAGTGTATTAGATGGAGAATTTTATGTTCTTCAATATTTAATAACAAAAATATCCAAAAAATTATATTTAGAACAATTTTTCTAAGAAACTACTACTTCCGGTTGTTCAATTGTTACCAAAACCTTTTCACCTCTTCCCAGGAATGTCAGATTGAGGAATCCCTAGTTAAAAAGTTCTTAAGCCTTATATAGTTTTTGAGGAATCGTCTCTCCAACATCCATACATACACACACACACCACACACACACACACACACACACACACACACACACACACACAGACATCATTTTAAAAATGTTATAATCGTATTCTAGGAACCTTAAATCGTGCTTATTCACTAAAATCTGGATATGCGAATTTTAGCATGAATCCAATACCTCTCTTAGAGAGAGGTAAAAAAATAGGGAACTTTTTAAGGTAAAAGTCAAATATAAATTCCATTTAAAAAAATATATGTATTTATGGAAATTAAGCGCGATAAAAATCATTTTCGCACGCCACTGAATAATCAATAAAATATCTAATTTTATTATTTGAAACATTTTTTCACGCTTGCTGAAAATTTAGAAGTTACAAGAAAAAGAAAAAAAAATGACCGAAATCTTTCTCATATATAGTTTTCGAGATCCAAATACTGGCAGATAGAAATGTATAGCAGAGTTAACACGGAAGAATAATTTATAAATAAATAATTAAATAAAAAGATTTATAATTTGTTGTATCTGTTCGATTTAGACAAAAAAATCTGACTGCTTCGTATAATTTTTAAAACAAATTTAATCTAGCATAGTCTATTCAAATGACAAACAACTAACTTTTATTTTAATCACAGTAACAAATGTTGTCAACAATTTCCTAAATCTAGTAACATATCCGTTTGTTCGACGCAAGAGTATTTTTACTGCCATTATTATGATAAGAACATTAAGTAATGTTAGCTTACTCCTAAACAATTTGAGAAGATTGATAACTCATAAAAAATTATTACTGGGATTAAAATTTAGTTGTTTGTCATTTGAATTGACTGCTAGATTAAATTTATTTTAAAAATAACACGGGTAAATTCTTTTCGAAGTGCTGAATCTGTCAAAAAGATTTTTGCAAAATTCGCAAAATTAAGGATATGGTTTTTGAAGTGTACAGGGGAACAAATTTGAGTGCCTCATATAAAAAACTTATGCACGCTACAGAAAATTGATGTAGGTCTTTATGGGCCTTTTTGAGCTACCGGTTAAAATTTGTTTTTCGCTTATTTTGAATATATATGGAATTTATATAAAATACGTATATGTATGTATGTACGTATATACGTTGTACATGGAAATGACGGGAAATAATACATTGTCCCTTTCTTACAGGATATATCGAAGATGATGTCACTTCTACATCAATTTCTTAGAAACAAATTTAAAAACGCGTTTTTGTCTTCTCGTAATTACCTTGATTTGAGGAAAAAGAAAAAATGGGTGACTTGTATTTTTAGTGTGCTATAAGAATAACAAATATATTTTTTATATTTTGCATTCATAATGAACTGTTTTCAAAACCATATTGCTTATCGAAAGAACATTCATTTCGACACACTTTTTTTCAGAAGGGTGGTACTAGTTAACATTTATTTTTGTTTATAAATCAGAATTGACAGAATTTCCAAATAATTGATTAAATGTCAAATCAGTGTTACAAACTACAACATTACACATACAAATTTCCCTAAATTAACTCGGTTCAATATAACAGTTTTTTTAATATTTTAAATAAATAAATATATCATCACGGCATATTACCCATTTCTGGGTGTGCCAGTATCTACAACACATGTAGACATCGGTAATGATGACGATATATTTTACCGTGTGGGCGCTTACCAGGCGTCACCTCACGGGCATCATAGCTGGTGTGGAGAGTGCACCACAGGGGTCACTATTTTGCCATTTAAAATTGGAAATATTTCGCGTCTGTCGGGATCGAACCCGGTTCCCCCAGGTTCGCGACCAGACACTCAGGCACGCGGCCACGGGACCCCATTTTAGTATATAAAATATTAAAAAAAAATAATATAAAGGACTCATTAAATTTTATGTCAGATAAAACATCATATTTCGTTATTCTTGTTTTAATTCCATTGCTAGCATTATTAACTTGCAATTTTCGAAATTTTCATATTTGCATTTATAAAACTTACGAAATGTTTTGTTTATTGATTTACAATGCAGAATTTTATGCTCTTCCACTAATTTTTTTTTTGTTGGATTGTATATTTTGTCCTGATTTGCGAACGCAGTTTTTAATTATGAACAACTTTTATTACACTTTTTGCTCTTTAATTAAAAGATATATCGCTATTTAATTTGTCAAATTTTCAGATATATATTTCTTATTTTCTTCGAGACAATAATTATTTGAGATTAAATTTAAGAACATTATGGTATTATAGAGATTGTAAACATGTTATCGCGAACAAAGCACATAATAGATAATAATATTTCTCTATAGTTTAATAACTTGTGAATTATTCATTATGGATTGATAAATATACTTATTATTGAATTAAAAATATCAACGATGATTGTTTTGAAAAACAAAATTACTATCATTTTTTTAAATGTTGATAAAAGTTAATAATTAATGTTAGTAAATACCTACGTGTATGGCAACCACGTTATAGTTGTTAAAACTATTAATGGCCGATTGCACCAATGCAACTTAAATTTTAAGCGTTGTTGTTTAAAGTAACAATAACGCGTCGAAATGAAATATCAAATGAATTTTTATGTATTGCTGTCAAAATTTCGATTTGCATTTTTTTGTTTAAGGGTTGCTTAAAATTTAAGCCTTGTTGATGCAACTGGGCATAAATTAAATTACGTAACATTTATTTAAGATATATTTTATACAAGAGATATACCGAGAGTTTTTTTTTATCAGTGAACATGGGCGTATGTCATTACCATAGTTACATTTAAAATGATTGACAGCAATGCATTATCGCGTTTTTTTCAAACTGGACATAGGATGTGACATTTAGTATATCTGTCAATGTCATCAAATTGTCATACTTCAAAATGTATACAGTTAAAGAAAAGTTCAAATTGTAAATTGGAGTAATTATAACGAGTCTACAACAAGTTTCTGACTTATGTGCATTAACTTTTAATAAGCAACCCAGTCCAACAACTATAAGAAAAATTTACAATGACTACAGAACTAAAGGATGCGTCAATAAACAGCACAAGAAGAAAATCAGACCAAGAACTGTAGTTAATAGAAAGAAACAAGAAATTATGCAATTAATTGAAAGTGACAACATCCTGTCAACAATTTTTTTTTCTGAAATTAAGAATACTAGTATACAAGGTTTTAAGACAAGAACATTTTAAGAGTTTTAAATATCAAAATCACCAAGAGTTATTACACAACGATATAGAACGAAGAAATATCTTTTGCGAAGATATGATGAACAAAATTAATAGTGGGGAAATATTACTGGATCGAATTTTATTTATATCTGCACCAGGTATTCCCCCAACGCTGGATAGGACGTGGTGGAGAAGTGGAGTGGCCTGCAATGCCACCAGATCTTGCACCAAACGATTTTTTTTTCTTTGGGGCCATTTAAAAAATTGTATTTACAATGGTGACAAAATTAATATTGATCAATTAAAAAATAGGGATAAAATATAATTTATATTAATTATTTCTTGCCTTAGGCTTATGTCAGAGTATAGAATTATACCATACAATTTGAACTTTTTCTTCAACTGTATACATTTTGAAATATGACAATTTGATGACATTGACAGATATACTAAATGTCACGTCCTATGTCCAGTTTTAAAAAAAACGCGATAATACATTGCTGTCAATCATTTTAAACGTAACTATGGTAATGACATACGCCCATGTTCACTGATAAAAAAAACTCTCGGTATATTACATACAGGGTGTAACAAACGTTTTTACGTCCATAAACTTCGGATGAAAATTTTATATCGAATTGCTTCTATGTATATATTCATATGTCTTTGGACACGTGTTTCTAAAATTGTACTTCGCGGAAAACTTTAATTTATTTATATAAGCTCATTCTATTAATATCTCCATTTTTTTTTTTTAATTTATAGTGGCTCTCAAACAACTACATACATTTTGAAAATTCTTCTTTTGGGGCGTGAGATTTTCATTTCCGACATTTTAAGAATTCCATAATAACCATATAAAGTTACCAATTTTATTTTGAACAGATGTGAAATATTTTCTTTCAACCTTGAATACCAAGCATGCACCTGATATTTGATAAACGTATAAGCCTGATGGTGTATGTTAACTTTTTTTATCGATTTCGATATGAAACTGGCAACTTTACAGAGGATAATGTTTCAAGAGGTATAATTTGTGAAATAGCTGTCAGTAAGCATTGAAATTGAAATTGAAATAATCACAGACTTCATTGTCTTTTCTTTGTTTCAATGTTATTTACAATTGTCTTAAATCAATAGAATTATCAGGTCGTGATTGGAGTAATTTTAAGGTTTCTTGATAAAATTATTTGTAATTTTGTTCTAGAAAGAAATGATGGATGCTTAAATTAGTGACCTATATATTTATCAAGGAGAAAAAAATTGATTATTTTATTTAAAGAAGTTTAATATAAATCAACTCATTAATGTTTTTTTCAGCAGTTGCTGTTGCTGTGTGCCAGTCTTCTTAACAAATATTTTTCATCTCTTATAGTAACTGTTTAAATTATTATTGATTAAACAATATTTTTCTTTTTTTTTCTTGATAAATACACGATGATGTCTGTCTGTTGACAAACTCAAATCACTTGCCTTAAATATAATTTACAGTTTTTAGTGAGAGTTGTAAAAATACCTACCTCAGATTTTTACATTTTCAAGTTTTGCAATTTTTTTTCAAATTTTACTTCTTATTTTGAACAGCCATTTTAACCTGATTCGAAACATACGTACCTCCTATATTCCATTCGCAAAAGCGAGAGAATGTGGATCTAATTATTGAATATGAAACAGAGACAAAAAAATAATAAAATCTACACTTTATCCTTAAAGTATTACTCAATAAATAACGATTAAGATATAAAAAACATTTTTTGTAATAATACTATTGCGAGATATTTGAATTTATTTCCACACGTCACACTATTGGTATCTTTCTCGCGCAGCCTACTACACAAACTGATGTAAGAAAGATAGCTATGGGTTTCTTTAAAAGTCAAATGTAGTTATACGAAAAACAATTATGACTTTTTGATACCGCGAATTTCTTCAAAATTAAACGAACTTTTAGTTAATTTTTAAACATGACCCCTGAAAATGGCCACAGTGTAGAAATTTCCAGTCCGTACTTATTTGACGGCGAGTATAACATGTGTTTATTTTCATTCGGCCGATTTTGACATGTCAGCATGACGTATACGTACCCTATGTAAACGCAACCTGCCTTCCACTCACACACACACTTGTAAGCAAATACTACGCTGTCATTATTATGATACCATATTTTATTTCAATTGAAACAAAACTATACTGTACCGTGGTCGTACCGCTAATGTAAATCAAACCTTACGGTAAAATTCTGTAATTTTCCATGCCACTATAGAACTGTAACTCTCAACAAGAGCGTATCATTTTTTAATGCCAAAAGATAATAAATGTATTAGTAAACAAAAATTGTTACGATTTTGTTCACTTTTACATTTCTATAGCGTTACAGAAAATTACAGAATCGCACTATTAATGTCAGATAAACAAAAAATATATAAATAAATATATCATCACGGCATAATACCCATTTCTGAATAAATAAATAAATATATCATCACGGCATATTACCCATTTCTGGGTGTGCCAGTATCTACAACACATGTAGACATCGGTAATGATGACAATATATTTTACCGTGTGGGCGCTTACCAGGCGTCACCTCACGGGCACTCATAGCTGGCGTGGAGAGTGCACCACAGGGGTCACTTTTGTGCCATTTAAAATTGAAAATATTTGGCGTCAGTCGGGATCGAACACGGTTCCCCCAGGTTCGCGACCAGACACTCAGGCACGCGGCCACGGGACCCATTTCTGAGTGTGCCACAATCTGCTTTATCGCAGCTTATTAATAATTAAAACAAAAAGTATACCTATAAATAAATATAAAATTTAATTAGAATATTTAACATACACATTCATTGTATTATGTCCTTTAAATAAAATCTAGATACTTTTGTTTTCATTCTTTTATTTACTCTAATACTTGCTCTAGTTTACACTCTTACAGCCCGATTCACAAAAAAGTTTAAGCTAATCCTCATTTTTGGATAGTGAATTCAATTCTATTCCGGTATTTAAAATTTAATTTTCATGATATTATCAATAAAGGTAGATACTCGGAATAGATTACACTTTATTTTAAGATATAAACTGTTAAAATTAGAGTAGAATTCCAAAAATGAGTATTACCTTAAACTTTTTTGTGAATCGGGCTGTTAATACTTTAACGTCCTACTGGTATGTTATATACCAAATAACACCCTAGGGTTGTTATAAAATTGTTGCTATGAAATCGGTATTGTAAACAAATAAAAATATCGCGTTTCCTAGTTACAGCGTTTAAGTAAGTAGATTAATATCTCTAACACAAATCACAATGACAAGACATAAATCGATAAAAATCTTTATTAAAATAATATATCGGTCGGACGTTAAACGTTGAACGCACCACTGGTGTTAAACGCACAACATAATAACCCCTTCGGTCAACGTACCCACCTCGGGCCAGAGTTTCTCGGAGAGTACACTGTTGACCTTAGGCGTTATTGTCCTTATAACACCCTTGATACGTTAATTACTATGTCCTACTGTAAACAAAACATAATTTTAAAAGTTTTGATCTAATTACTTTCTTTCCTGGATATGCACCTTTTCATTTTCAGGAAAAAAATTCATTTCCAGAAAAGGTAAATTTATTCAAATCGTAAATTTAATTTCATATATTATCAGGCAATAAAAATTTTAAAACTTTATATTTAACCGAAATCAATATTTATATGGATTTATATTTATTTAAAAAAAAAAGAAAACTGTTAAATGAAACATATGAAATCAGTTTTTTAAACCGTTTATAAAAAGAGGAAAAATCACTTTTTTAATAACTTTCTTTTTAATTAAACAAGAGTAAATAAAATGAATGAAAACTTTTTTAAGCTGGCGTGGAAAAATTAATTTATATAAATAAGAGTTTTTTGTTTCTTAAATGAATTTATTAATGCTTTATTTAATCGATTTTTAAATCGTTTAATTTAACTTTCTCTCTCTTTTAACAAAACGATTTTAATTTGTTTCGATGAATAGTTTTTTAGTAAATACATATATTGATTTCGGTTAATAAGTACGAATATTACAGATACAGATATTAATTTTCGAGTATTTGATGACACATACAAAGTGTAAACAATGAGTGGAAGCCTGCCGAGGACTCACAAATACTCAGAATTGTTTATTTATTTCATTTTTATCGTGTCAGCTAGCAAAGTTCTGTGTAAGGGAATGGGGGTAGGGGGCATTCTCAATTCAACTTTGAAAAAGTTAATATCATTGTATTTGGCCTGTAATGTAATTGTATTTACCATGCGTTTAGAATATTATAACAGAATCATTGAATAGTGCATTTTATAATTCATTAGGGATAAAGAAAAAATCTGATGTGGACACCATATGACTTCCTTGTACGCCTACTAAAATATACATATTTTTTTAATAACTAAAATATAAAATATTAATTTTAACTTCAAAACGGGAAGATATATATACTTCATTTCACGTAAGAAAATAGCGTTGGTTTAGATAGGGTTACAAATTGTGCCCTGTGATTGGTCAGAATGCAGACCTAGTTCACAAAAACGAAAAAATATCATCTGCCAGTTGTCAGTCATCAAATAAAATCTACAGAATTAAGTGATGTTTAACAATGTTTTATTGTAATTTTTAATAAATGCTTGTTACAGATGAAATATTTATTATTGACAAAGTTTGGTTTAACGAATTTAAATTATTTATTTAATGCATATTATTATCTTACGTGAAATGAAGTATAGTTATCATAAAGGAAGTTGACGTAATTTGACATTGATATTATTTTTTTTTTCTTATTTTTTGTCCTAATCCATAGCAAACTTAATTACAAATACCAAAAAGTATATAATTTTTAAATTTACATATCTTGTTTATACAAAGGACTAATTTAATAATACATGATGTGCTAGACGCAGAATATAAAACTTTTATTTGAAGCATTTACTTCTAAAATCAAAATAAAACAATTTTTTCAAGAAAAACTGTTAACAGCTTCAGGTAATATATCACTTCCGGTTAGTCCATTTTAACCAAAATCTATCATGTAATTTCCATTGATATAAAAGTCTTATATACCAAAATTGAAAAGATTTGGATTATATTTTAATATAGTTTTTCATTAAAATCTATTATAACCTTCAAGTAAAGTACCACTTCCGGAATTTATGTAATGACCAAAAAGGGATGTGCACCACTAGATGTAACAGTCCTAAATACAAAATTTCGACTTACCGTTTTTGAATTATGCGAGATAAGTACAGACGTCACGACGAAATTAGTCAAAATGGATTCAGGGATGGTCAAATTGATTATTTCCGCTTTAATCTGAAAACCAAAACTTTTCGCGATTACAGTACGTCCTTTACTACGTACGAGGAAGTAAAAAACAAATATTTTGTTGGATTTTTATATTTTACTAGAGGTTAATTTAATAAAATAAAAAAATAAAGTATACACTATAAATACTTTACATTCAATATTATATTTTATTTTTATAGATACAGCTGAAGAATAACTTGTTACTTTGTTGTAATTATATGCATTATTAATCATGTAAATAGTGAAACTTGATATATTTAGTTAATACGTTGTACCTCCCTTTGCGATAATGGCACTTATTCTATATGCAGTTTTAAACGAACGAACGAACATATGTAATATGTAATTTTCAACGAAAATTTTATGGCCTTGATTGTAACAATAAGATTAACGCGTATTATTATACATTACTTGTTTATTACATTGTTACAAAATTACTAATGTTGTTACAGTTTGTGAATTATTTAAAACTATACATAATTTTCCAAATAATTACTCACTGTTATATGTATATAAAACAGTGAATAAATATATTTCAACAATACTGAAACATAGAATACTTTCTTAATAAATCACTCAAGATGTAAGAAAAATATTGACAACTTTAAATAATAACATTAAAACTATTTATAACGTATATTATCTCATTTAAGATCTAACAAATACAATTTTTCATCTTAAATTAGTTCAAAAACAATTAACAAATCATTGATAAGATGCTATCAGCTTTTGATTTTTTAATAAAATTGTCATGTATATATTAACGTGTATGTTTGTCTGTCTGCAGATTTTACTACAAAATGGATGCTACTAAAAAGGAAGACAAAAAACCGAATCCAAGAGCAAAAGCGAATTTTTTATCTGCCTTAACGTTCACGTAAGTTGAATATATTGTTATTTATGTTAAATAAATATTGAATAAATATATTTATGTTGATAAAAATAATTAATGACTTTTGTTTATGTTATTTTCTTATCTTTGATTTATAGGCATATAGAATAAAAATGAATAAACAAAGTTATTGTTTAAATGATTTGTAATTTACAATTTGTTCATTTATTTGAAAAAAAGGTATAAGTTAAAATTGTTATAACATCGACAGAAAACGTGAAACATGCGAGTGTCACGCTAAAATTATTGGGACTTAAAAATTCAGATAAACAAAATTTGTAGTATTATCATCTAATACTAATAATATTTGAAGATGCCCGTACACTCACGCTCGGTATTATGAGAAATAGCACTAAAATTTCGGTTGTAGGAAAAATATTGTATGCAACTCATATGTAAATAGTACTTTTTATTTCCTGCTAATTTCCGTATTCGACTGCGCTTCATGCGTAAAACATCGCACTCAACCAAAAAAGTGCTACTTTACACACTTGTTACATAATAGTTATTTATACAACATGTGTAAAAAGTATAGTCTTATTTCACGAATAGGAAAGTTTGACCGAACGAGCCGCAGACGAGTTCGTCAAATCCTATGCGCGAAATGACACTTTTTATTGTAGTTGCATACAATTTTTTTTCCGACGACCACTACGAAAAGTACATAAATTCACACGCTAAACTATTACTGAAAGTTGGCCATTGTACATCACTACCAAAGCTGTGTGAAATGAAAGCTCGTTAGCCAATCAGATGCGTCCGCAACTGTGTGATATGATTTTATCACACGTTGCGATAACTGAGCGACCTAACCTAAAAATTTGACAGTTGGAAGTAATTTGCTAAATTTACACGGATTAAGAAGGCTGGACCCTGATTTATCAGATTTTAACATAATTTTTGATGAATTCTGATAGCAATGATGTAAATATAATGGCTTGTACCACGATCACGGTTTTAACTAAAACACTGTTTTAAGAAATGTCATATTCAAATTTCAAAATGTAATTTCACCCTTATATTAGAAGATCGATTTATTTAAAAATATTTCTTTGAATACAAACTATGTTCTGCTTTAAAATCATATTTTGATAAATTTCATAGTATTTATTATCTTCATTAAATAATGAAATTTGACATTTCTTAAAACAGTGTTTTAGTTAAAACTGTGATCGTGGTACGAGTCAATCTGTTTTAATATTTTTATGAAAATTTTATATTGTTTTATTTTTTGTGGTCGTCGGAAAAATATCGTGTACAACACGTGCTGAAAGGGAATATCCAACTTTCAGCACTAGTTATACAATATACTATTACGTCTGCAATAAAAGTGTGAAAAAAGTGCCGTAACGTTTCATTATTTCACTCCGTGGCGTTAAAAAAAGTGTACTTTTTTCACACTTTTATTGTGTTAAAAAAGACATACTTTATAAATCCATTTGAATCATCGACCTTTAAACTAATGGTCCAAGTGTCTCCTATTCTTTTATTGTTAGAATAATGCTCCAACATAAAAGGATAGAAATATATATTCTGTCCTTCGACAGTGCGGAAGTTCTCAGTTAAAGTATACTGCGCATGCGTTCGTACTCATTGTACATCTTTTTCAGTCATATGTAAACCTCTATACATCGCTCTCTATTACTAAATAGTTGTCAAAATCTACATTTGACTTTTCGTGACTGTGTATTATTTACTTTTTTGGAGAAAATTTACAATTATTTCTGTCAATACATACGTATATGTGTTGTGAAGTGTGTATGCGACAAAATAATGGGGAAACGGTGTATTTCGTGCAGTCAGCAGTACGTACGCGGTTCAGCTGTGTCATTTCATATGTAAGTCCTTATTAATTATTACTTGTTCCCTATAATATAATATGTATATAATATATTGTATTAAAAATATATAATACAACTAATTATGCACAAAAAAATTAAATCTATACTCTCAGCAATTATGCACCAAGTATTACAAGTTAGGGACAAATCAATTTTTTTATTTTGCCGCGTTTTCTTAACTTCCGTACTGTTGAAGGATAGAGATACTATGTCTGCACCGTTATGGCGGAACAAGCGTTTTGCTCGTACGCTGCGTCTATTAGTTTAAAGGTCGATGATTTGAATGAAGTGTACTTTTCACTATTTAAATTTTTTGTTTGTTTATAGCTGGACATTACCAACGTTTTATACAGGTCTACGGAGAGATTTAGAAGTTGCAGACCTTACTGAAACTTTAAAAACACACCAGTCCGCTCGCCTAGGAGACAAACTTGCAATAGAATGGGACAAAGAAATGCAAAGGGTTGAAAATAAGGGTAAAGGAACCCCAAGTCTAACTAGAGCATTGATAAAATGCTTCGGAGCAGAAGTAATGCTGTATGGCTTTGTCCTAGCTTTCGTAGAAATTGGAATTAGGTATGAAATAAATTTGATTTTCGAAGAAAGTGGTAAAATTTATATTTTATGTTGAAGACTGCAGCAACCAAAGTTATTGGGACTACTAGTAAGATACTTCGAGAATAATATAGTGAATAAAGAGTATAAAGAACATAGAGATTATAATGAAAGTCTACAGAATTCCACGTAAATAATAAAAGTATTTGATTTAATGTTTTTCACGTGTGCACCATTTTAATTTTGCAATTTTTACAATTTCTTCTGCCTTTAAACTATTTTTTAACACAAATATACATACATTGTATTATTTCCTTTAAATATAATCTTGTATCTATTTTTCTGCTGTATTTACTGTTTTATTTATTCTAATATTTAGTTGTTTTTACTGCTATATTTACTCTATATAAACATTCCTTAATCTAATACATATTTGGGTTCTTAACCTATTATTAGTAATTTGCCTTATGCTCTAGTATTCGCTCTAATTTTGTGTTTTTTTTTTTCTTGAAAATACAAATTTTTGAACATTTTATTAAAGATTTTAATAAGAATAAAGAAAAATATAGTTTTTGCGTTATAATATTTCTCTTGAAGTTTATATTTATTGATGTGAAAGCAATCTAAAGTAAAAAAGTTAGAGCAAGAAATAAATAATAAAAGTATTTGATTTAATGTTTTTCACGTGTGCACCATTTTAATTTTGCAATTTCTTCTGCTTTTAAACTATTTTTTAACACAAATATACATTGTATTATTTCCTTTAAATATAATCTTGTATCCTTTTTTCTGCTGTATTTACTGTTTTATTTATTCTCATATTTAGTTGTTTTTACTGCTCTATTTACTCTATATAAACATCAAATTTTTATTACATATTTGATCTAATCACTTTTATTCCTTAATCTACATATTTGGGTTCTTAACCTATTATTAGTAATTTGCCTTATGCTCTAGTATTCGCTCTAATTTTGTGGTTTTTTTTTTCTTAAAAATACAAATTTTTGAACATTTTATTAAAGATTTTAATAAGAATAACGAAAAAGATAGTTTTTGCGTTTTAATATTTCTCTTGAAGTTTATATTTATTGATGTGAAAGCAATCTAAAGTAAAAAAGTTAGAGCAAGAAATAAATAATAAAAATATTTGATTTAATGTTTTTCACGTGTGCACCATTTTAATTTTGCAATTTTTACAATTTCTTCTGCCTTTAAACTATTATTAACACAAATATACATTGTATTATTTCCTTTAAATATAATCTTGTATCTATTTTTCTGCTGTATTTACTGTTTTATTTATTCTCATATTTAGTTGTTTTTACTGATCTATTTACTCTATATAAACATCAAATTTTTATTACATATTTGATCTAATCACTTTTATTCCTTAATCTAATACATATTTGGGTTCTTAACCTATTATTAGTAATTTGCCTTATGCTCTAGTATTCGCTCTAATTTTGTGGTTTTTTTTTTCTTGAAAATACAAATTTTTGAACATTTTATTAAAGATTTTAAATAAGAATAAAGAAAAATATAGTTTTTGCGTTATAATATTTCTCTTGAAGTTTATATTTATTGATGTGAAAGCAATCTAAAGTAAAAAAAAGTTAGAGCAAGAAACTAAAGCACATATACTACAGTGCGTTCAGAAAAAAACCTAACTCGTAGTAAAAGTATTTAATTAAATTTCATTTGACACGAAATATTCTCAAAAATGGTATCTAGAGAAATCAACGATTTTCTTCTTGAATCTTATTTTATAAATTGAAATAAATTAGAAAACGGTCAATCAATTTTGATTGACTATGATTTGAACAATGATCAGACATACGTTTCTCTGTCCATAACCTACTCCGAGTTATTTTCTGATGACACTGTATTAGCATAGAATTTTGTTAATATTAATAAATATAGTACACTTTTGCTTTTTAACATATAATTTTTACAATTTTACTACCAAAAATATAAAATACATTTCTTTATTTTATTTTTTTAGATTAATGCAACCAATAGCTTTGGGACAACTTATAAGTTACTATCGCCCAAATCAAACAGAAATATCTGAAAAAGAGGCATATTTGTATGCAGCCGGTATTATAGGATGTTCTTTAGCAAATGTATTCGTAACACATCCATATATGATGGCAATCTTACACATGGGCATGAAATTAAGAGTATCCTGCTGTTCTTTAATCTACAGAAAATCTTTACGTCTTAGTAAAACAGCCCTCGGAGAAACTACTGTTGGTCAAGTGGTCAATTTATTGTCCAACGACGTTAACCGTTTTGATATAGCCATTATTTTCTTTCATTATCTATGGATTGGCCCAGTGGAAACAGTGATAGTAACTTATTTTATGTACGAACAAATGGGAATATCAGCTGTAATAGGAGTTATCAGTTTACTGATGTTTATACCATTGCAAGGATATTTAGGGAAAAAGTCTTCAACTTTAAGGCTAAAAACTGCGATCAGAACTGATGAGAGAGTGAGATTAATGAATGAAATCATAGCAGGGATTCAAGTTATCAAAATGTATACTTGGGAGAGGCCTTTTGCAGCACTAGTCGAATACGCCAGAAAGTAAGATACATTTTTGTTTGTTTATAGTATTATTAGGCTTTTGTTTTGTTGTCGTATCGCTCATTTTGTCATGTACGCCATTTTGTTTGACCCGTTTGACCACAGTATAGGGAAGTACTTTTTTTGCAATGGACCATTTTCACTGTCGATATGAGCATGCGCGATGACATTAGAAAAAGAGATCCGAACTGTAACATGAATTTAGTAGCTAGTATCAAATTCAAATTTTGCTGTTATCATCTAACCTATCCATTGTATATTATTTTCACATTTGTGTGATTTTGTTATTATCAAGGTTATTATCGTGGTAAAATATAAAATGGGTGTATATTGTTGTGTCCCTGGGTGTAAAAACAACAAAAATGTTTCGTGGCATTTATTTCCCGCAAATAATAAAATAAAGAATGAATGGATAAGACGGATAAATCGAAGAGATGAAAATATTTTCATCTGGCATTTTATATTAATATTCTTTTTATTGAAACTTAACATTAAGTTAGTTAACTTTTCATTTTTGTTCATTCTGTACCCACTAACGTGTTGTTTATTATCTGCGAAATTATTATATGTCTTTCACAATATTTTTTGGGAAATCTGGAAATTTTTGGTTCACTCAACATTTTCTATTGTTTTCAGAGGTTCTCTGAGAAAAATCAAATTAACAAGTGGTAAATAAATTAATTTATTAAACTTACTTGATAATGTTTACACTCATCTAGCCGCCTTTAAATTCACATAACCAAAAAGAAGAACCCGTTATGACGTTTAGGTCTACTATTTTTAGTTTACAAACTTCCGACAGATGTCTCATTTTCAGTGAAAATGGTCCATTGTGTGGAAAGTAGTGTTCTCAAAATGAATGCCACAAATAATAAATTACCGCACTAGTGCGAGAAATAATTAAAACATAAGATTTTGGTTTTGTTGCCATAAAATAAATTGTCATGATCGTTCAAAAATGCCTTACATAGTCGCCAAAGTACCAAGTAGTAGAAGATATGTTAAAAATTTAGAATAAATTTCTTAATAATTTTTATTGCAACAAATGCTGAAAATGTGATTCTCTATGCAAATTCCAAAACCCACTGCGTTCGTTTCGGAAATTTGCATTCGTTTCAGAATCAATAATTTCTGGAACTGGTTACAAAAATATTTATATTCGTCGATCAACATGAAAAGTATGATTTTATTGACAGTTTCCAGGTTCAGGTAACAAAAGTATTACCTTGAAAGTATCTTTCACTGCCGCCGGGAGAGAAAGTATTATTTTGTTGCCTTTTATCATTAATCATTTAAATTTGTTTTTAGCTAGATAACCCTGGCGGCAACACCGATGGAAATAACATTTAAAATATTGAAAAATAATGTAAAATACGCTTCGTTCATGAAACGCCGCCGCGGCAATGAATCTGCTACTTTATTGCCTTGTTAAACTAATAAATATTCCTATACTGTGGTTTGACGTTCGTTATTTTGCCATCTTTTAATGTCTTGTCATTATTTACAGATAGTCTTAAAAATTTGAATTCAGCATTATATTCTGTATTAGAAAACGTTTTAAACACAATATTATGTACTTTTTTGGCTTCTAATTTGACTGACGAGCGCGTAAACCAGGTCTATTAGGGATTTTAATTTTTTCTAAACGATCCCTTGTTCGGAACTGTAGTCACTTTATATTTTATATTTTCACGAAATTAGTGAAACAAAGACTAATCTTGAAATTTTGTTTCTATTTCAGAAATGAGATTAAGGCAGTTCGAGCTACTTCATACATACGAGGAATAATAGTTTCTTTCATAATGTTCTCCACACGTATATCCATTTTTGCTAGCGTTTTAGCCTACGTTCTTTTAGGAAACTATATTACAGCTGAGAAAGTATTCGTCATCACGTCCTACTACAACATTTTGCGTCAAGCAATGACAGTTTTCTTTCCACAAGGTATAGCATTAACAGCAGAAGCTCAAGTTTCTATAAAACGTTTACAAAAATTCTTACTCTATGATGAAACACAACTTGCAATAGAATTAAAACAAAAAGAACGACGAGAAGCAAAAGAGGGTAAAGATATTTCTAATGGATTATCACCAAAGAGAGAGAGAGGTATATTCATGAAAAATGCAACAGCAAAATGGGTAGAGAACCAATCGGAAAATACTTTAAATGACATTAATATGACTGTGAGACCTGGAAGACTAACAGCTGTCATTGGACCAGTAGGAAGCGGAAAATCTTCTTTATTACACGCCATTTTAAAAGAATTACCATTGACTGAAGGAAGTGTAGAAGTAAAAGGCAACATTTCGTACGCCTCGCAAGAACCTTGGCTGTTTGCTGGCAGCGTGCGCCAAAACATTTTATTTGGACTTCCAATGGACAAAGATCGTTACAAAAAAGTCATCAGAAACTGTTCTTTAGAACGAGATTTTGCCCTTCTCCCTTACGGAGACAAAACAATAGTCGGCGAACGTGGAGTTTCTTTAAGTGGTGGTCAAAGAGCTAGAATAAATCTCGCTCGAGCTGTTTATAAACAGGCTGACATCTACCTCCTTGATGACCCACTTTCAGCTGTTGACACCCATGTTGGAAAAGAACTTTTCGAAAAGTGTGTTACTGGTTTCTTGAAAGAAAAAACTGTCATACTTATAACTCATCAAATACAATATTTAAAAGAAGTTGATCATCTTATAATCCTCAATAATGGATGTATGCAAGCTGAAGGAACCTACCACGAGTTGAAAGACTCTGGGTTGGACTTTGCTAAGTTGTTAAAAGAAGAACATGATAGTGAACAAGAAGAAAAGAAAGAAGAAAAAAGAATGAGGCAAAATTCTATACAAAGTGTGACAAGTAATGAGGAAAAGACTGTTGAAGAACCACTGCAAGTAGAAGAACAAAAAAGTAAAGGGAGTGTGTCCCTGTCTGTCTACAAAGCTTATTTTTCTGCTGGAGGCAGTTGCTGTGCAGTATTTGTGATGTTCTTTATGTTTCTTTTAGCGCAAATTGCAGCAAGTTCTGGTGATTACTTCATTACTTATTGGTGAGTCTTTTTACAAAAATCAAATAGTAAATACATAATTAGAACTTTTGTATAGTTACAGAAAAGTTATAGTGTTTTATTATTTTAAATTAAAGTTGTCTTTAGTTTAACTACATTTGATTTTTAATGCCAATATGACGTCACTGCGACACTCCTATCGTTCTCTCGCTTCGCACCATGCTCTACAATAGGAAGCGAGAGAAAGATAGCAATAGTGTGACATCACAGTGACACCGACAACAAATTTCAAATATCTCATATAGTAATTATTAAAAAAAAATGATTTTTTATCCTAATCATTATTTATTGAGTAGTACTTCAAGAACAAAATGTACATTTTATTATATTTTGTTATGGTGGAAGACCCCACTATAGCTTGCGGACACTCACGTGACGAAGCGAATTAGCCAATCCGAACTTGGGGAGAAACTGTCAGATTGAAGGGCGGAGATTTGAAGTTTATTTTGGTTTATAGCGTATTATGCGTTTTGTTTTCATAGTTTGGCAAAAAAATATAAAATAACTCAATACGCACTAAAAACTTCAATATGAAAACTGCGAAACTATGAAAACAAAACTCATAACCTCTGAACACGCTACTAAAACAAACTTCAGGGTTGCGTTCCAAAACTCTACTACAGAGTACGAAATTACTCAAAATCGCTCCAAAACTAATAATCTTACTCTCAGAGGGGGCTCGACATTGATGTTGTAATTATAAGTAGTTTTGTTAATTTTTTAATTTTAATTTTAATTTTTTACTCCAACAAAACTCATTTTTCCAAAACACACTACACTCTTAAATTACGGTACTCTTGAATTTGGAAAGCTGCCCAGCTTTCTGACCTTCAATGTGACAGTTTCTCCCCAAGTTCTGATTGGCTAATTCGCTTCGTCACATGAGTGTCCGCAAACTATACGGCGTAAAGTCACTAGATATATAAAGTACCGCAATTGGCCGCCATATTGTGTCGAGCTTCGGCGCCAAATTTAAAATGGATTATCTTGAAACGAGTAAGTTATTACAAAAAAAAATAAATCTATAAAGGCAAGTAATTAATATTGATTTTATGTTCATAATTTTTATAATATGCGTACATATAAGTACAAAACATAACTGATCAAAATTATAAGACAATAAAAAATAAATACAATTAAGGTTAATTTTCTTCAGATCGTTTGACATGATGACAGGATTGGCGCTAAAGTCCCCAGATATAGTGACTTTTATAGGCACAGCCAACTACAACTAGATCCTGATGTGACCCTGATTGGCCTGATTCCGCCATATTGTGTCTAAAAAACGTTCTTCTCTCTCTAACACATTGGTACAATGAATTGCGGTACTTTATATATCTAGTGACTTTAATACGGCGAGCACTCGAGCGCCGTTGGGTGATTGATCAACTACTTTTCAAATTTTAGCTTACTATGTTTCACTTCACGTAAGAAAATAGTAGATGGTGCTTGAGAGCCGACCGTTTTTATATGCATTAAATAAATATTTTAAATTCCTGATACCAAACTTTGTAAATAATAATATTTTTATCTGTAAAACAAGACCTGAATATTAAAAATTACAATAAAACATGGTTAAACATTACTTAATTCTGTAGATTTTATTTGATAACTGACAACTCAGAGGTAATATTTTTTTCTTTTTCTGAAATAGGTTTACATTCTGACCAATCAAGGGGCAGATTTTACATACCTATCTAAACCAACGATAATTTCTTACGTTAAATGAAGTATAGTCTTGAAATTTTAAAGTTTTCATTACACTTTCAATAAAATAGCATAATTCTAATTGATGGTGTCTTAAAGGTTAAAGATACGCAAACGGTACTTGAAAATATGAATTCTACATTAAATTATCCATAAGAATGTCTCGTTGACAATCTTCTCAGAAAAAAATAATCTCTAATTTTCATGGCTATTTCTTTTAAACTGTTACAGTTACGAAGACAAATCTTAAAAATTTGAATTTGCATTAAATTCTCGATTAAAATAAGTTATGGGCATATTGTCGTTCATCAGAATACACAAAGGCGGATTTCCCAAGAGACCACGGTTTAGTGCGATACAATTATTTCGGGGGCGTTACATATATATTTTTTTATATTTTTAGAATATAAAATTTATTGGATGAAAAATCTGGTTTCATTTCATAACGGAAAGCTTATTATTGATATTTTCTATTCTTAATAATTATATTCATTTAAGTTGTCATTTTTAAAAAAATATTTTTAAATTCTAAATTATTCAACAAATATATAGCCTACTGTTCCAGAGAATGTAAATTCGCCCCTGAGAAGAAATAATACTTTTATTAGTATGAAAGTGGACATTTGCTTTTTTTCTAACGCTCTTTTATTTCACATTTTAGCTTATAACTTATAACAGTTAAAGATATAAAGACGAGTCTTGAAAATTGCATAAAATTATATTTTGCAGAAACGTTCATCAATTCATTATTCAGTTAGGGATCATCAAAATAAACAAATTCAAATCAGTTTCCTCATTCTTGGGATAAGATTATTGTTGTCAAAAAATCACGTTGCATTTTTTTATTCGTTGTGATGAACCATTGATTCATCAAGGAATTGATGAACGTTTCTCCAACCTACTATTACTTTTTAGTATCTTTTCTAATTAAAAGTTCTTTGTTTTAGGGTAAATCTAGAGGAAATTCGTTTTGCAAACGATACAACTATTCTTGAATCGTCTGAAGACACTGAAAACGATGCAAAATGGTGGGAGTTCTCTCGAGAAACTTGCATATACATCTTCTCTGGCATTAGCGCTGCTACTGTCGTTATTTCCTTAGTCCGTTCTTTCGTCTTCTTCAGTACTTGTATGCGTGCTTCGAAAAGACTTCACGATAATATGTTCAACAGTCTTACAAGAGCTACTATGAGGTTTTTCAACACTAACACCTCTGGGAGAATTTTAAATAGATTCTCTAAAGACATGGGAGCTATAGATGAACTACTTACAAGCGCTCTAGTTGATGTTCTGCAAATTGGACTGCAATTAATAGGAATAATTATTGTTGTTGGAATTGTTAATCCATGGCTGTTACTTCCGACTGTTTTTGTGGGGATAATATTCTATTTTTTGAGGATTTTTTATTTGTCTACAAGCAGAAGTATCAAACGACTTGAAGGAGTCAGTAAGTACAGAATTTTTTTTTATATATTATTACGATAATAGTTTGTGTATAGAGATAAGTGTAGTTCAGCCATTTTGCGAAACTTTATCATTGTTTAATAGTAATATGTAATTTTTTTATCAATTAATACAAATATTCTATATCAACGCTGGTTGAATTTTCACTCTCTTCATCAAAAGAGGAAGAACATGAAGAATTTAACAATTTACGGTACACAAAAAAACTCTCTTCAATTTTTAAATTAAGTAGGTTTTCGTCACAACCGTTTCTAAAATTCAGTACTAAATTTTTTTATGAATAAAAAACTTATCTTCTGTATGCACCCAACCCATGCACACAGAATTAAATTAAAAAGAAAAAACTTGTTATATCATTAAAATGGAGTAAACCTTGCACAACTGAATAATTAATTAAAGGAAAATAATAGAGAAATAAAGAAAAAAAATTTTTAATACGTCGATCAAAGATTTATTTACGTTTTATGTTAAGAAAATTTTCCGTTTCGTCATTTCCCTGTATCTTTTCTTGTTTCTATTACGGAAAGTGTAAACTAAAAAAAATGCGTTACGGAAATTGATACATGCGTTACGGAAGTTGAAGCACTTTGAGGCGAATGAAGTGAAACTTCTTTACGGAGGGTGTAAACTAAAAAATCGCGCACGGTTCCGCTTTCGGATTCATTAAGAAGTTTCACTTCAGCTGTACTGTCTAAGCACTTTTTTTTGACACCCTGAAGAAGGCTGATTCCTCCGTTATTTTCCTACAATTAGTTATATCATGTTTCACAAGAGTTTATTAACCCTCCGAGTCGGGGTCATAATAACAAAGTGATGGGTCGCGGTTTATCTTAGATACACTATCCATTTATTGCAGTTTTTGATATTTTTCATTATTTTTATTATAAATAGAATCAAAATTTTAAAATTCTTTTGCTTTGTCAATTTATGCCCGAAATATAATTTATCAAGTTTAATTCTATATCAAAAATTATAACGCGCCGTTTTGAAACTTTACGGGTGTTTATGAATATGGACATTAATATAATTATTTACATTCGTTTTGTAATTTATAAAATACGAAAGAAATTCAATCTCATAATCTATGAGATTTACTGCGACCTCCGGAGGGTTAACTTATAAAGCACATTTTACACTATTGACAATTAAATTTTAATCTAGGCTTAAACAAAAAAAAAACTTTAAATAATAATGTCGGCAGCAACATTCAATTTTTCATTCGACATTTTGCTTCGATACGATATTGTCCATTAAAGGAACGATTAAAATTTAAGCGATGCAACCGGCCATTGAAGAAATATTTTTAAAACTAGTTAGTTAGATATCAAGATATCGCGTTAATAGTTAACGACAATTTGTATAAATATTGTGTTTCCTTAGTCTTTATTTTTAATTTAAGCTTGTAAAAATTAAAGCAGAATAGGTAATTTTTTTAAAAGGAAATTGGTTTTTACAAAATCATCTTTTTGTTTTAGCTCGCAGTCCAGTGTTTGGCCATCTCAACGCTTCACTTCAAGGTCTTACAACAATCCGCGCCTTCAAAGCACAATCTATCTTAGAAAAAGAGTTCGACAATCATCAAGACTTACACAGTAGTGCCTGGTTCTTGTTTATAGCATCTTCACGCGCCTTTGGCTTTTGGTTAGATCTAGTTTGCATCATATATATAGCATTGGTAACATTAAGTTTCTTACTGCTACCTGGTGAACAATATGGTGGTAACGTTGGTTTAGCAATCACACAATCAATAGCTTTAACTGGGATGTTCCAATGGGGAATGAGACAATCAACAGAACTTGAAAACCAAATGACTTCAGTGGAAAGAGTGTTGGAATACAGTAATCTAGAACAAGAACCTCCTTTGGAAAGTTCTCTCGATAAAAAACCACCCCTAACTTGGCCAGAAAAAGGAGAAATAGAATTCAAGAAAGTGTTCTTAAAATACATACCGACTGACCCTCCTGTACTTAAGAATTTATCTTTTAAAATACATTCTGAAGAAAAGATCGGAATAGTTGGTCGAACAGGTGCTGGTAAATCTTCCTTAATAGCCGCTCTGTTCCAACTGACAGACACCGAAGGGCAGATCTTGATAGACGGCAGAAACATAAAAGAACTCGGTCTTCATGACGTGCGGTCTAAGATCAGCATCATCCCTCAGGAACCAGTGCTGTTCTCGGGAACTTTACGGAAGAATTTGGACCCGTTCGACGAGTACGCGGACGTGGATCTTTGGAGGGCACTAGAGCAAGTGGAGCTGAAGGCGGCAGCCTCTGAATTGCCCGGGGGGCTCCATAGTCGCATGTCCGAAGGGGGCACCAATTGGAGCGTCGGGCAGCGACAGTTACTATGCTTGGCGAGGGCTGCTGTTCGACGTAATCGTATTCTATTATTAGATGAGGCCACAGCTAATGTGGACCCGAGCACTGATGCCTTAATCCAAGCCACCATAAGAGATAAGTTCCGAGACTGCACGGTGCTTACAATCGCTCATCGCTTGCATACTGTCATGGATTCTGATAGAGTGCTGGTCATGGATGCTGGCACCATGGTTGAATTCGATCATCCGCACATTTTATTACAAAATAAAATTGGTTTTCTTTATAATATGGTTCACCAAACAGGACCAGCAATGGTGGAAACGTTGAATAAAATAGCTGAAGAAAGCTATAAAGCGAAAGAGAAAACAAA
Source organism: Ophonus ardosiacus (assembly GCA_943142095.1). Taxonomy (NCBI): domain Eukaryota; kingdom Metazoa; phylum Arthropoda; class Insecta; order Coleoptera; family Carabidae; genus Ophonus; species Ophonus ardosiacus. The sequence continues at coordinate 44,480,069 of OW964829.1, read as the reverse complement.
TTCAATGTGATTTAATTAGTAAATAGGTAGTAAATTTTATTTATTAGATTTGTATTAGGATCTCTTTTTATATTTTAAACAATGTTAAGTTTGTAATGAAAGTGTACGAAAAAAAGTACTTATAATTAGTACTTATACCAAATATTTTTGGTGCTTTTACATTGTGCTATTTACACAAATGTTTACACTATTATTATAATATGTTACTTTTATAATTTTTAAACGTATACAAATATATTTTATTAACAATAACATATATTATACATCCCTATAATCATTTTAAAATAAACTATACTTGCCGTCAAATAAGTATGGACTAGAGATTTTTACAGTGTTGCCAATGGGGGATTCCAGCTCAATCGAATTAAAGGAAAATAGTAAAAAAAATACGAATGTATATGATGAATAACGAATATTAATAAAAAAATGAAATGATATAATTGAGATATTTCGGAAATAAGGTTTTTTTTGGTATAGTGCTTCGACACTAATATAAAATCTATATATATGTATTTTGATTGGCGACCGAAAGACCGCCTATACATGCATTACAAATAGCGTGTTAGGAGGTGGGGATTACTAACAATGGAAGTTAAGAAATTCAAATTCGAAAGGAGGGGCTAACATTCCTGTACTGCAGTTTCCAAACAGTTTTTATTTTAACATAAATTTCTTGCATTAAACTTAATTTAAATACACCTGTAATTATAAAGTATGTAGACTTATACAGTGTTATAATATTCATTTATTTTTATGTAAATATAACTTAGAATAGCATATATTTCAAGAACATTTAGGTCCATGATGAAAACAGTTTGATAAAAAAACATATAAATGTGACGTCAATCTTTTCAAAATTCGGGAGACCATAACTCGCTTGTTAATAGGAATTTTTTCACCGGATTTTCATCAATAGTCTTAGTTTTCCTAATATTTTCAGATGAAATTATATAAAAAAAAAAAAATCGTGGAATCCCCCCATTGAGGGGTAATGTTGAAAATGCTAAGTTATGAAGAAGCACAACACCGGATGGCAAGGGACAAGGTGCGGAGAAGGGAAAAGTTGAATATCAGTACATACTCATTTGACGGCGAGTATAGAGTGTTAAAAAAATCCTAAATCGGAGTAGGCTATACACAAAAAAAAAACGTATGTCAATTTGAAAGTATTTAATTAAAATCAATTTGGAACGAGATATTGTCAAAAATGGTAACTAAAGAAATCAAAGCTTTAAATGCAATATTCTGTACCCTTCTTTATCATGTTTTCTCTTTATACATTTCGCGATCAATCTTGTTAACTTTTGAATCGAATTATAATCAGACATACCTTTCTGTGTTCATAGCCTACTCCGAATTAGGTTTTTTTTCTGAACACCCTGTATTAGGCCAGGCGTCAAGGAGTTCAACAGGCGTAAATGTTTTAAATCGGGAAGAAGATTTATATATTGGAATCAGTTTATCGTAGGCCTCCATTTATCTCCTTCGATCTCCCACCGAAACACTACCAATTTTGCCGAAATATCAGTCAAAAACTTTTTTTGTACCAATATCTCTGTTTTGAAGATAACTAAATTCTCTATCGAAAAGGTTTATACACATTTTTATGTAAAAACAGGTGGAGGAAGTTGCGTGTCGTATTGGATTGATGCACTCGTTTCCGTTCCACCTTGAGGTAGAGGATTTGGCGCTTTTTTTTTAAGTGGTGTCTCCAATAGGCCTAAACCATTATTTTATTTTATTATTCAACTCACCTCCGGCACTTTTATTTTCTACTGTCAATGTATACATGGAATTTTAATATTCACTTTTTTGTCGTAGGACTGCTCAGAACCGGGATATTGGCAAAAAACGATATTTGATCGATATTTCGGCAAAATTAGAGGTGTTCCGGGGGGCGTTCGAGGGGGATATTGAGTATAATTAAATATTTTTCCCGATTTAAAGCGATGTTAATCTTTCTGACGCCTGGCCCATATAATATAAAATAAATTTGAATCTTGCCTCCACTGAAATTTAAACCATAGATGTCAGCAGTGCAGTAATTCGCTAAAATTATGTTTATCGCGTATGAGTAATAGCCATTAGATCCATGATATTATAATTGTTCTAATCGTACATAGTGTGGGCATAATTTATACAATTTTTGTAAAATGAACGAAACTATTTCTAGTTTCCTTTGGTGATGTGAGTTCAGTTCTTCAGTTGCATCCGCCATCATTGGGAAATTACAAATGGACGTAAAGGGTGAGGGTGGGAGAGTTTTTCTTGTGTTGTGCTGCAAATGTTAATGATCGTGAAACACATGAATTTTAGTGGAATATGTCAAGTTTGAAAATTGGTGAGGCTCTTTTATTATTTAATTAATATAAAACAATGGGTGTTACTTTTATTGTTTTGATGTTTTTTTGGTTCCACCCCCTTTTCTTGGCAACTGCTTGCATAAATATATGTCTAGTTGTTAAATTAAGGAAGAATTCAAATAGTTTCTATTTTACATCATCTGGTTTCAAGTTTTGATGAAAGTGAGGTTTTTATTAGTGGAGTGACACTTCATGAATGTAAATAAAGTTAGGGCATCGTTTTCATGACATCACGGATAATTCGCCTGCCTAGAATAATAGTGTCTTAACTCTTCTCTTCACATAAATGTAGCTTTCTTTTATACATGTGTTCTATTTATCTTATGTTTTTACATATTTAGACCTACCTACCTTATAAAATATATGTTGAGTGGCTGAAGTATATGTTCATGGATTAATTTCACAAATTTATACATATCTACAACACTAAATGGTTTTTCTTGATAAATTTACGTATATTGAATATAGTTAACTTCAAATTTTTATATTTGCTCTAGTTCATTAAATATGAATTTATGGAGCAAAATATTGGTCCAAATACTAATTTCACGCATACATAAATATTTCCATGAAATGGTTTTCCTGTTAAATTTATTTACTATTTTCTTAGCACAATTAATATTTAATCTTAACTTTTCCTAAAATGTGTGTTCATATTTGCATCATGAAATAATTCTTTTGGTTTGGTTCAATTTATTTATTATTTCTATTAGGTTGTTAATTATAACTTATAGTTTAAGTTTAAAGGTGTATAAGTCCTGAAATATGAAAGTATCTGTTCTATAAAATATATAGCAGTGCAATTACATTTTCAAAATTCGAAGTATCTGCATCACAAAATTAGTGCCTACTATATTTTATTCACTGAGACGAGAGAATTTGGAATTAATCTTGAACAGATCCAAGTCAAAAGAGGATAATTTTGGAGCCGAACCAATAGAATGGCTTGTTTCTGTTCAAGAATTAGTTCACCATTTTCTCGTCTCAACGAAAGGAGTATAGATATTATTGCCGATATTATTGCCTTTAGATTTTTTAATACTTTAATGTAATTATCTATCCTATCATTACTTTTCAATATTTTAAGTATCTGCTTGACAAAATTGCGTAGGTATCCTTTAAAATTGACTTAAATATCTAGGTTAAGACGCTATTGTTCCTGGGCAGTGTTGTTTGTTTCTGACCATTCTCATTGTTTTATTTCTAGTGTAGTGGTTTGTTTTGGGTTGGAGCTGTAGGGCATGCTTGTCTCTAGTATGCGTTGTGTTAGTGGATGAGCTAGAGCTAGGGACATGTTGGAGACGAGGTCGATTCGCGGCACCGCGGAGCCCCCCGTGTGGCAAAACAGGAGCCCTGCCGCCAACGTTAGGCCTCCGCCCCATCACATGGCTGCAGCCATGAGGCACGGTACGGCCAGGATGATCATATCTTTATTTTAAACACAACTGTCATTGTTGAGACACAGATGGTTTCCTAACCTAAACTCCCAGAAGCATAAACGATGTTTTTTAATCAGTATGAGAATTGAGAAGAATAACATCATACTTGTAGAAATTTTCTACTAATTATTATTGTGTTTTACATTCTCATCCATTTCTACTCGTTAATTTTTGGACTTGTTTGTGGAATTTTTGTGCTGTTCTGTAAAATCTTTTTCTTGAATTATTCCTCCTCTGTACCCCCAAATAAATATATGCTTCTAATTAAAATAACTTTTAATGAAATTAATATTTTTGAATACTTTCACACTACTAATATTCAAAACCTATGCCACAGAATTATTCCGAATATTCAAAAACAGAATCGCACCCAACTAAATCAAACCTAACGTGAACTCCGCGTAGCCACGCCCACGTATTCGGTTTTTGAAAGATTCGAGTGAAGCACTTCCTGGCGATACGCAATTCTATTTTTGAATATTCGGGATTTGAATGATTTTGTGTATACATATTCTGATTTTGAATATTCGGGCGTTGAAGGCTTACCCCTAAAAATGCACAAATTTAATATACTGGGTAGCCAGAGGAAAAGTTCCGTTAATTTTAAGAATATCTAAAAAGTTATTCGATTAGATTAGATTAAATTTTTATTAAACTGTATGAAGTTACATTTTGTACAATTAGAACTGGTTGTAAATCGCTAGTATATAAAGGTAATTGTACAATAATAACAGACTCGATAATATAATAATTCGCTGGTAACAATTATAAGTTACATTTTGGCTGAATCTTTTTTAAAAAAAATTTGAGATTGTCAATTGTTCATTTTTTGGTAAAGTTGGACTTTCCTTATACGAAACAAAATTGTGATAAATCGCCATATTCTATTACAGTTTCAATTTAATTATTTCCTACTTAAAAATATATATTATCAATAAGAAGTATGAAACAGCCTCACATATTCGATAAACTTGTTTCCATATTGAAAAGTGAGTATTAAATATTATAGTGAGTTCCAATGAGAAATAAGAGTGTTAAAACATTTTTTTCACTACTAGTCTAGGAACCCACTATTATTTACCTTTATTTGACATGAGAAATTGTTTTTCACTACCGCTTGCTTGTAACCATGGTAACCTATGTCAATAATAATTTATTATTAACCTTGGTCTATAATGCAAACTGTCACTTTTCAATCAAACTCAAGCCTCCAAATCCAAATATTATTTAACTCATTAAACTCAAGAAAGGTGTTAAGTATATAATTTAAATTTGCCACTATCATTTTAAATTGACCTACGCTGCCGCCTCGCCTGGCCAATGTGCTGTTTTGGTGAAAATGTGAAATATTTGTAGATGTAGGATTGAACAAATCACTATTTTTTTGTATTTGTAGATAAATACATTTCAATAGATTTATTTAAAAATAATAATAAACTAATAAGGCTGCTGACTGTAACAGTCCACAGTGTTTTTATTAAATAATTAAATCAAATACAAATCAAGGCCCATAAGTGAGGTTAGGTTAGGTTTTAAAGAGACTTTATGTGCTAGTAGTGAAAAAAATAGTATATAAACCACGGTTGAGAAGATCATTATTGACCAGGCGCCTTATATCCCTCGGTCTTCGCCCTCGGGTTACAATAGGCGCTGGGTCAATAATGAGTATCTTCTCAACCTTGGTGTATAATATACTATTAACAGAACAAAAAAATTGAACTATTTGGCGCCAAAACTAATAATCTTTTAATAATAATTTTTTTTCTCTTGTTTTGTGCTTCTTCGAAGTCTCAAGGTTGGGAAACTTTTGACAGACCACGAAATCTATTCTCTCATTTTGTAGGTAAAACAAACCAAGATGATGTATGTTACGTAGTGGCGAAGTACGACTACACGCCACAAGGAACTCAGGAGCTAGCGCTGAGGAAAAATGAGCGCTATTTGCTGCTGGACGATTCCAAACACTGGTGGCGCGTCCAAAATGCCCACAGTCAGTCTGGATACGTGCCCAGCAACTATGTCAAGAAAGAAAAACCGTCCTTGTTTGATAGCATCAAGAAGAAAGTAAAGAAAGGTTAGGACATATCCTAAACTGGCAAAAGATCCTTCTCTCCGTAATCCATGTGCTTTTCCAGTACATGGACTCACGCATGACCTCTTTGTTTCTGGCCAATCCTGGTTTGGCTCATATCTGTTACTTGAAAGTCAAAGACGTTAATGGAATATTCTCATAATGTTAAATTTTCACGTCTTTGATCTTCAAACTGAACCAGGATTGGCTAAGCAAAATCATGTGTGAGTCCGTAACCGATAGATAGACCAGTCAGAATAATTGTAATCCAATAAGACTTCCTAAGATAACTGTCCGTTTTGACAGATGTTTCACAAGTATTTTATATTGGTGTAGAAGTTAGTTTGAATTTCTTTTTTAGGGCGCGAGCAGACTCGTGACCCGACCGACCTTGTAGTGTTTGGAATCAGCTGATTTGTGTGCGCGAGTCACTTTGGCAAGAACAATGTTTTCACTTATTTTGATTTTCAGCTGCTAAAATATTATTTTACAATTTTCAGCCATTAAAACAATTTAAATTAAAAATAATAACTTCTTAACAACTAAATATTAAAATAAGTCAAAAAATTGGCTAGTTCGAGTCACGTGTCTGCTCGCGCCCTAATAATGATGATCTATAATTGAAATTTTCATTTGTTTCTTAATATCATTTTTTTCACCCAAAAAAAAATTAATAATTCATGTTTAAAACAAAAGAATATAGACTTGTTACACATAGTTGAGAAATTTATAAAATAAGGAAAAAGATGAGACTATTTTCAACATATTATGTTCCCATTTAAAAAATATTATGTTTGTGTCATATCTCGAGAATTATTAAGTATTACCCCACTGCATTATACTTAAAAAAAAAATTAACATTTTTTATTAAGGATGAAGGAAGGTTTAAAAAAAAAGAAAAATTCTTGTTCACACTGTTCTTTAATTAAAACGTGGACCGGTTTCGGTTACTTAGTAACCATCATCAGCACCGGTTTTTGAACTTGGAAACTACAAAAGTGTAACACTACTACTGCACGAGGGAAACTGTACAATGAACAATGAATGTTTTTTGGGGTTCATTGTACAGTTTCCCTCGTGCAGTAGTAGTGTTACACTTTTGTAGTTTTCAAGTTCAAAAACCGGTGCAGAGGATGGTTACTAAATAACCGAAACCGGTCCACGTTTTAATTAAGGAACAGTGTGAACAAGACTTCGGGGTTTTTCTTTTTTTTAACCTTCCTTCATCCTTAATAATTCAACTTCAAAATCAAGTTTTAGCCTGTAGCTCAAAAACAAAAGACGATAGAAAATTGCTGTGGTACCTATTAAAGTTGGCCCATAAAGACCTACATCAATAGGGGATTCCACTCATATCGAATTTTTATATAAATTGTATACATAATTATTTCTTCCTATATAACTGTGTTATTGATATAAATTTATTTTCTATGTTTTATCACTTCTTTATAAATACCTACTAAAATATGTTACACACTTGCAAAACATGCTAATTTTTCCGGGCTTGAGGACGCTACCGAATCCGGTTCTCTTTTATTGGCCGACATTGTAAGTAGGCGGTCCCATCATCAAATCAGTGACTGCCACGCTATTATTTTTATAAATAAATAAATATATCATCACGGCATATTACCCATTTCTGAGTGTGCCACAATCTGCTTTATCGCAGATATCGGTAATGATGATGACATATTTGTACCGTGCGGGCGCTTATCAGGCGTCACCTCACTGGCACTCATTGCTGGCGTGGAGAGTGCACCACAGGGGTCACTTTTGTGCCATTTAAAATTCTAAATATTTGACGTCGGTCGGGATCGAACCCGGTTCCCCCAGGTTCGCGACCAGACACTCAGGCACACGGCACTTAAATACCTACTAATAAACTGTAACTACAATATACTAAATTAAGATAAGTAAAAGAATAGCAAAATGAAATTTTTAAATGTAAAGCCGCACAACATGGTTTAGAACAAATGGTTAAAAATTAGGGAATCTCTGAATTAAAAAATATTATAACACATAAAAAAATCATAAAATCGTGGAATCCCCCGTTGCCTGGAACTTGCTTAATAAGAAAGTTTTTCATATAAGAAACTTGAATTTGTTCCATCTTGTACATTTTACATCACAGTATAATACAAAAAACAAAAGATTTATAAATAACCTAAAATCTGTTAAATCTTAGGTTCAGGTTCAAAAACCCTTCCATCCAGCAACTCCCCTTCACGTACCGTTGAGAGCCCCAACATGGCACGCCGTCTACCAGCCGACCCATCCGAAGCTATCGGCATAGCCGTAGTCAAATATAACTATCAGGCTCAACAACAAGACGAGTTATCACTCGCAAAAGGCTCTCGCATTCTCATCCTTGAAAAAAGCAACGATGGTTGGTGGCGCGGCCAAAGCGGCAATCAACAAGGATGGTTTCCTAGCAATTATACTCAAGAAGAAGGCGATGCTGATGATACACTACATACGTACGCCATGGCAGAGAATGTACTGGACATTGTAGTAGCGCTGTATTCCTTCTCGTCGAATAACGATCAGGAACTTTCCTTTGAAAAAGGGGACAGGCTAGAGATTCTCGACAGACCGGCAAGCGATCCAGAATGGTATAAAGCGAGAAATGGGCAAGGGCAAATTGGCCTGGTGCCCAGGAACTACCTGCAAGAGCTGAGCGAATACCTCACACAACCGTATGGCGAACGCGGGGGCGGAGGAGGTGGAGGTGGTGGTGGTGGAGGAACAGCCCTACGAGGGGACAGCATGGAACGGGGCGGCGACCCCGGCAGCGTGGACCGGCCACATTTGGTGGGCCGACCGTGGTACTACGGTTCTATCACTCGCAACCAGTGCGATAACCTGCTCAACCAACATGGCCATGATGGTGATTTTCTCATCAGGGACAGTGAAACGAATGTAAGTAGAAAATCATCAGGTATTCAACGGGAGCTGTCGTAGAGATCTTTTAGCTGACGTCATAATTTGTTTCTTCTATTTTATTGGAACCTGCAGAATAGCATGCGACATCAGCGGAATTTTTGGAAACTAAATTAATGGTAGCCAGTAGAACATGTCAAATATGTAAAGCGTCAAAAATCATCATTTCGTTTAACATAAAAAGATATTCTCACGCTTAAATTTTATTTCATTTGAAAATGTGTGAAATAGCGATTGGGCTACTTGCATACCTTTTTTTATTTAATATTTTTGAAGAGAAGGTAAAAACTATCCATATTTTTTCTGTTGTCTAATGACTGAACAATGAAATTTGATTATTTGAATGAGGTCATTCAAAAAAAAAAAAAATTGTACCTTTTTTCTGTTTAAATCGAAAAAGGATAGTCTAATTCATCGATCAGTATGATTAAATTAGTTTTTATTTGTATTTTTTGTTGTATAAAATCGTTTTAAAGTATGATATTTTTAAAAAGTTGCAAAAACCAGCCATGCTGCAGCCATGTTTTGTCGCCACAACGTTACGTACCAAGTTCAGACTCATTTCAAACAGACATTTTATGTGGACACATAATTTCTAGAAGAAAAATATATATATAAACTATAAATTGAGGATTACATATCTGAATATGCTCTAATATATTAATATAATATCGTTCTATTTATTTTTATAAATATAATTTTCATTTGGCGTGAAATTATCTACGTTACATCAGATGTTTCTTTCACTTTTGAATCTTTGAATTAGACGATAGAACGTTATAAACGCATGTGAGACATTGAATATATTACAGAATATTATCTGATTCTTTATTTTGGCACGAAACAACGTTTCATCGACATGTTTACTTTCATAAATTTTAGGTTATCTTTAAATGTCACTTTGACGTTTAAGACAATGTGAAAATCAAAATGGATGTGTCTGTCACTCTGTAACGTCATCTGACAAAGGACGAAGCGGGGGTCTAGCAGCCTCATTTTAAAGAATGTCATTTTCAATTACAATTTTTTCATGATTAAAGATCGATTTGAGGAAAAATAAAAAAATCGGGTCTATTATTTTTCACTACTCTGTCGATTAAAATAGGGTAGTTGCGCATTTTCCAATTTATTTTTTTTCTGAAAGAATTGTTCAAGTTATTCACTTTAATGCATATTTTATGTCTGACAACTGTATATTTTACAAAATATAATTTTTTAAAAAAAAATTCTTATTTCAAATTTTCCCGTGGTGACGTTTTTTATTAATACCAATGGTCGCGTTCAGCCGCATCTAGCAGCTATCTAGCTGCTAGCTAACAGCGGTCGTGGTAATTCGACCGGTCCATCTAAAAATAAAAAAATTTCTCACCTCATAATAAAATTTTATATTATATAGTATGAAAAAGTTTACCAGATTGAATATGTTTGTGAATTTCTCTGCTTTCATTTACCAAATATGACATATTTTCATATTCATATTGTATTTCATTTGAATTTACTAGCGCCATATTTCCTATTTTTGACAGTTATAGCAGTACGCTGAGTCATCTAGCACATTTTGTTTTCGCTAGCCCGCTAGACTAGCAGCTAGAATCTAGCGGTCGGTCAGCGGACCGTTCAACGACGTTCGCTAGGTTAGCGAGCTAGCAGCTAGGTGCGGCTGAACGCGACCAATCACAGTCTTTCTTGCCGTAGCGGTACACTCTCGGTTGTACACTCTGTACACAATACTACCATTTTTATTTGAAACGATTTATATGTTCGAGAGAAGCACTATTTCAAAAGAAATTATTCATTTTCACACAAATTCATTAATTTCATTACCTTGTTTTAAATCTGCTGATATAGAAAGGAAAATAAAATATGATTTTAACACGTAAAACATAGGTTATGTCACTAAAAATGACATGTACATTCACTTGAGTGTGCAACCACGTGGTGGCAAAATTATGAAGTTGTCTATATAAGAATTAAATATCTTGAAAATATCTGCTATTCAAGTAAATAATTATAAAATATACGTACTATTAAACAATACTTTTGTATCTGTTATTTTACTTTTAGAATTATACTGTAAATATTTGTATGATACAATTAAATATAATTCAACATCTTCGCTTTGTCGTAGTATTCTAACAAGCTTGTATGAGTCATACAGACTTGGACGAACTATATAATTATTAAAAGTCTACGTCACAAGAATTCCACCGCGAACTTTGTTTATGGAAATTATGAATGAAAAGTTTTATATTTTCTAATAATTTTTACATTAATATGTTTAGAATTAGTTTATATTTCATAATTAATAGGAAAAAATAGCTTTTATTTTTTTCGCAACTACCCTATTATAAAAAAAAGTCGTGCATGACCTCATTGTTGATCTTCAACTATGTTTCTTGATTAGTTTCGACTAAACAAACTTAAAAATCGTATTGAGTTGAACTGTAACAATATTTTGTGAATTATATATTCTAGAAGAATGTCTTCTTCTAGATCGGCGACTACTCCGTGTCCCTGAAAGCCCCCGGAAGGAACAAGCACTTCAGGGTGCATGTGGAAGGCGCGTTGTACTGCATTGGACAGCGTAAATTTCACACGTTGGACCAGCTAGTGGATCATTATCAGCGAGCCCCCATCTACACCAACAAACAGGGGGAGAAGCTCTACCTCGTGCGACCTCTCCCCAAATCCGGAGCCAATGGGCTCTAATAACACAACTACACGAACAGGTATTATCGTTGTGGAATAAGTTGGAGCAAACTAACAAAAAGTTACGAAATTATTTATTGGGATAGTGAATTCATCTACTATTTAATGTGGTTTCAACTAAAGTTAATAAAAGAAGTGTAGGTAAATATTGAACTAAAATGTTTTCTGTTTATGTTACAACGAATTGAGTAAATCATAGTGTAAATTGAATATATTTTTTGCTTTTGCATATTTGACAGTTTAATATTTACTGTTTTATATATTCTTCAACTGCAACCATGTATATATAAAAGTATAATCAAATACGGCATAAAAAAGTTGTAAGTAATATCAAAAATGACTATGCCAGTAGGTGCTATTCAGGACCTTTGCCAAGTGGTAAAAAAAATTCAATGAGATAAGCCTTGAGTAAATTATTTATGTCAAGTTTTAATGTAATTTTATTTTTCATTTCTTTATTGAATTATACAAATCAAAATAACTGTTGTGAATCTAGTGAAAAAATGTATTCATGGTATAAAATTTTTTAAAAAATCGTTACAATTTTTTTTTTAATTGGGGATTCCACCATTTTTTTATAATTTCATCTGAAAATATTAGGAAATCTAAGACTATTGATGAAAATCCGGTGAAAAAATTCCTATTAATAAGCGAGTTATGGTCTCCCGAATTTTAAAAGATTAACGTGACGTCGCGCTTATGTGTTTTTATATCAAACTGTTTTCATCATGGACCTAAATGTTCTTGAAATATACGCTATTTTAAGTTATATTTACATAAAATAAATGAATATTATAACACTGTATAAGTCTACGTACAAGAAATTTATGTTAAAATAAAAACTGTTTGAAAACTGCAGTACAGGAATGTTAGCCCCTCCTTTCAAATTTGAATTTCTTAACTTCCATTGGTAGTAACCCCCACCTCCTAACACGCTATTTATTATGCATGTATAGGTGGTATTTCGGTTGCCAATTAAAATATTATATATAGATTTCATATACGTGTTGAAACCCTTCCCAGTAAACAAATTTTAGTTTCAGCAACGTTCCCAGAATATCAACATTTCAAATGCGATGTTATCATTTACATTATCATATCTATCACATATATGTTGCGGAAACTGCCTATGTCCGCCCTCAGGAACGTTTCCTTGAAACGTTTATGAAACATTCTGTAATGATTTTGATACATTCCAGCAACGTTCATATATACATTTATGCAACATATACACATTGATCCACTTAAATGTTCTTGAAACATGCACAAAGCAGTCTACAAAAACAATGTTGAAATGTTTTTCTTTTAAAAATGACAGGTTAGGTTTGTATAATTAATTATAAAAATGCAATTCATAGTTTATTACATTTGAATATAAATATTTAACATAATAAAATATTCCTTTATAAATATAAAACTTCTTACAAAGTAGTAAGGTACAGGAGTTGAAAAATATGTAGTATTTAAAAAGATACTATAACATTATACAATAAAAAAACAAATTGATATTGCTTTTGATGTAAACAGGAAATAATATGCAAACTGCCTGTTTAATTCCAGCTCACAAATACTAGACACGTGACTAAAGCGACCTTAAAATGCTTGGAATCAGGCAGCAAAACAAATGAAATTAAAAATAACGTTTTGCAGTTCAAAATCAAAATGAGACATAACATAGTCCTGGTCAGAGTGACAAACGCACACAAATCACTCCATTTCTAACACTCTAAGATAGTTCGAGTCAGGTGTCTGCTTACTATAGATACTAATTCGTTTATATTTGTTTAACAAAAAAGCACACGTCACTTCACCAACCACTTATTGAACACAAATACGAAAGACGCAAAACACAAATGCCGAGAAAACGATTGATAGACTGATCCAACAAGAAATGGCGGAACACACGAACAATGAACACAGCCTTCCAGTCTAGATGTTGCTGCGACTGCGCAATTGTATGCTGCGACTGCGCAGTTGTACAAAGTTACACTTGCGACGTTCCTGCAAGGTTTTCAAGTAAACATTTCTGATGTACCAGCTCGCACTTGTCTTTGCAACAATAGGTTGCACTTGCGACATTTCTGCAAGGTTTACAAGTGAACATTTCCGATGTACTAACTCGCGCAAGTCTTTGAAACGTTTCATAAAAATTATTAAGTAAATAACGTTTCGAAGACATCACTGAAGCTTTTTGCTAAACATTCCAGTAATGTAGCAGTAGGAACATTTTGGGATGTTTCAAAAACAAAACATGTTTACTGGGTTAATTCCGAAATATCTCAATTATACCATTTCATTTTTATATTAATATTCGTTATTCAGCATATACATTCGTATATTTCTACTATTTTCCTTTAATTCGATTGAGCTGGAATCCCCCATTATGAACTTCTTTCCCATATTTATAAATATAATTTTATATACATATTTCATAATTTTTTCCATTAATATTTTGAAGCTGAATTGTTTCAATAATTTAATCACAATTCAGTCAACTGAAATAAATATATGTACAGGGTGTAAATCGAAAAGTGGGCCACAGACATGAGAAATCAGTTTTCCTGAAATCGTCATGTAATCTACTACCCTGCCGCAAAATCGGCAACATTGCCATATTTATTTTCACTAATACATTTTACGTTTTAATATGAAATACAAATATAAAATTAAAATAAATGTTTAGGATACAGTTGATTTAAATTCTTGTATAATTTTAAATAGAGTTCCTTAAGTTTTCAATGTGATTTCAGAAAAAAATTAATACTTATCTCGTCATTGAAGTTCCTTTTCATGACTCATTTTGGATATTTGCCTCGGTTACGCCTCGACAAACAATCTCCATATAAGTAAATAACTATTTTCTTTGCGCAAACGTTACCAAATTATTTTATGTAAAAATGCTTCAAATAAAAGTTATAGAAATTTTAATTCTGCATCTAAAACATGTAAACGATTATTTCTTCATGAAAAGTTATATATATATATTAGAATAAAGAAAACATTTCTATTATAACAGGTTTTGTGTAAAAAAATTTTTGAAAACAGTATCATATCTCGTTTAAACGGCTAATTTTTACCGCCACAATGACTGCTCCCGCCGATTTTCTGCTAACGCTCAATAGATGGACGAGATACAAAAGTCTATAAAATATAGAAAATGCTTCACTAATATACGATAAGGTAAACAATAATAATTGTATATACAATTTTAAATAGCTTAAAATAACTATTCATCTCAAATACTTTTAAATGTAATGTTACAATTTGAATGTGTTGCCATCTATTACTACTAAACTGTAAAACCCTGCCGGGCGTATGTCACAAATTTGGCAGCGTTGCAAACGTAATAAAATGTTTTCATGCATTTAAAAAAAAAAATGGAAACATGTTTAAACATTTAGTTAGTGTTTTCATGAATGTATTGTAATATACTAGTACTAGTGTTATTTTTCATTATTTTGATAACGCCTATTGCTTTGTTTTTAATTGTCAATTAGGACTAAAACAGTTTACTTCTTTGTGTTTTGTTTTAATTTACTATAATCTAAATTTAGTTCTGTGGTAGTTAAAAATAGCGCATTTGTTTATTTTTTGTCATAAATTCATTGTCTAGACTAAAAACTGCAAATTTGTAATAAATTTCTACGGTTATATGAAGAGCTAAAATAATTGATTCAAATGATTTAGATGCAGAATTTAAATCTTTATAACTTTTGAAGTATTTTTACATAAAATAATTAGGTAACGTATGCGCAAAAAAAACTGATTATGGCCCACTTTTCGATTCATATATACATTCATAAATACATATATTTATTCATATATATTATAAAATTAAATTAATAGTGAAACAACATTAAATTGTAGATGATTTCATTTAAAAATAAATTAAATATAATTCACTACATTTGAAACAAAGCATGTTTTATTGTTCATTTGTACAACTAATTTTGAAAAAAAATGACAAATACTACTTTTGCAAATAAAAATATATATTATATTAAAAAAAAAATCAGTGAAGATGTTAAACAAATTGTAATATTTAGGCGCCCAGTCGATCAATCAAATATTTATAACTTTTGATGTAAAAATGTATTCTTTTTGATTGAAGTAGTATTTGTTGATATTATGGAAAGTAAAATATACAAATAATCACTAAAATTACAGCACCATTGCCATAAGGTGCTGTACAAATTTTCTTTCGTAAAAGTACAAATATTTTAATTTGAAGTCTCTCTATTCCAAAGCTATAATATCGTGCTTCGTATATAATTTATGAGATTTGCATACGGGAAAATGTAATTTTCTTTTTGTAACATTTATAGCAAAGTATGTTGTGTGTGTGTGAAATAACTAAATATTCCTCATCTTAAAGTCGATTAGTGAGAGTGTGTGTAATTGCAAAATTAATTCCAATTGGCTGCTAACTTATTCCACAAATTCTACAAAACGCCATACTAGAAAATAATGACTGATTTTAAAATAGTTTGCACAATTTGGTTTAAACATTTACTAGTGTTTGTATATTAAGGATTCTAGATTAACGTAATCCTAGTGTAAATCGATGGATGGAAATATATTAAGATATTAAATTAATTGACAAATGCTTCTGCCTTCGACTTACGATTATACTACGCAACTCATATCATGAGAATGAAAATCTGCGTAGATTGCCAAAAGATTAGTTCATAGGAGTGGTGCAAAGATTGTAGCATTTGTAAGTTTTGTAAAAAAAGAGAAACGAACAAAAATAGAGTGGTTCATGAGATGGAAAGGAAAGGAAAACATGTTTGTATATAATTTTAATATAGAACAATTAAACTACTCAAAAATTGAATTCTTTTGTGTATGGGCTTCCATTTACGAGCCTGAGAAACTGTGCAGCTTTTTGGCAAACTTTGGCAGTTGTTATTTTCAATTGTGCAATTATTATTTTACTATAAACACCTATAAGATATATACAGGTGAATACAAAAAACCGTGACAGGCATCTAACAGGAGGAATTAGTTTTTGTTTTTACATTGGTCTTCTTTTAGTTTTAAAGCAAAGTGCTGATATTGAATCTTTTACGAATTACAGCCAAAGCGATTTGCACATTTTTTAATATATTTCTTTGGTGGCCGAGTACATTTAATTTAAACACGTTAGAAATATGTCATGAATATATTTTTAAAAAAATGAACATCGCTTTATATTAATAATCACATACTAGATCCGTACACATAATAGCTTACAATTTTTTATTCAATTTTGACGTTTTAAACTGTCATTATTAACTCCATAGCAACAACTATAAGTAACACTTTTTACTTCCTTGTACGAAGTAAAGGAAGTATTGTAATCGCGAAAAAATTCGGTTTCCAGATTTCAACGGAAATATCCATTTTGACCATCTCTGAATCCATTTTGACTAATTTCGTCGTGACGTCTGTACGTACGTACGTATGTACGTACGTACGTACGTACGTATGTACGTACGTATCTCGCATAACTGAAAAACGGGAAGCCGTAGAAAGTTAAAATTTTGTATTTAGGACTGTTATAACATCTAGTTGTGCACCTCCCTTTTTGGTCATTGCATAACTTTCAGAAGTGGTACTTTACTTGAAGCCCATAATAGATTGTAATGGAAAACTATATTATAATATAATCCAAAACTTTTCAAATTTGGTATATAAGACTTTTATATCAATGGGAATAACATAATAGATTTTAGTAAAAATGGTCTACCCGGAAGTGGTACTTTACTTGAAGCCTATTGTAGATTTTAATGAAAAACTATATTAAAATATAATCCAAAACTTTTCAAATTTGGTATATAATACTTTTATATCAATGGAAATAACATAATAGATTTTAGTTAAAATGGTATACTCGGAAGTGGTACTTTACTTGAAACCTATAATAGATTTTAATAAAAAACAATATTAAAATATAATCCAAAACTTTTCAAATTTGGCATATAATACTTTTATATCAATGGAAATAACATAATAGACTTTGGTTAAAATAGTCTAACCGGAAGTGATACTTTACTTGAAGCTATTATCAGTTTTTCTTGAAAAAAATGGTGTTATTTTGAAATTAACAATAAATGCTCCAAATAAAAGTTTTAGAGAATTGAATTTTGCGTCGAAAACTTTAAGTATGATTAAATTAGTTCTTTGTATAAGCGAGATATGTAAATTTTTACATTATGTACTTTTTGGTTTCTGTAATTAAGTTTGCTATGAATTAGGACAAGAAATAACAAAAAAATAGAAAATATAATGTCAATGTCAAATTATGTCAAATACGTGCAATTTTATGATTGTGTGTGTTATTATACATATTTTACTTATTAACAAAAGTTGTATAGTGTAACAGGCGTACAAGGAAGTCATGTGGTGTCCACATCAGATATTTTCACATGTGATTTAAAAAAAATTTTAAATCACTCTCACAAAATTTTAACTCACTCTGGCACTCTGCAACAAAAAATGCATTTAAAAATAACATCAAGAACGAAAATAACACTTACCACATAATTTATCAGACATTATCAGCCCTTTTCATTATTTTTTACGATATAAATGACAGACAATGAAGCTTTTTAAATATGTGACTTGACGTCTATCAGCGACGATTGTCATGCTTAGCCTACTAATTGATCAATTTTTTATTTTGTCAAAATTAAATATTATAATGGTTTTTATTATTATTTCGTCAAAATTGAATAAAATATTGTACAAACCACGTGAGCTAAGAATGTTTATTCACTCGAAGAATTTAACTCACTCGCCTTTCGGACTCGTGAGCTAAACTTTCTTCTCATGGATAAACATTATCTTAGCTCACTTGGTGTGTAAATAACTATAAACTGTTTGCTCTCTTTTTAAAAGTGTCAAAATTTAAATTATACCTACATTAAATTGTCATTGAATTTTCATCACTTGAATTAAGATTTCAATTACTTCTCTACCCCATTTTGCCAATTTTTAGTATAATATCGATCACATAACACTACTTTAATACATCAAAAATATAAATACAAATGATATTTGACAGTTACTTGACAGTCGAACTTATAGGGACTTTTAAGAATAAGTAGCGCAAGTTCTAGTTTTTCTTTAAAAGTTCTTCGTGAAAAGTCTATTCATTTGTTTCTCTTGCACTCATGTCATTGTGCGGAAGAGAAAACTTTTCAAGGCACTTGAAAAGAAAAATTTCATCGTGTAATGCACGCTTTACTAGTATGTTAATGATAATTTTCACGACCAGTACCATAATAACTGACGTTATGATACGATCTTTATGACATAGCACATTGCTCTTTAACTAAATGAGAAGCAATGTGGAATAAAAAAATTATATCCCATTATAAATGTGTCACGGTTTTTCATATTCGTATATAAATCTTACTGGTATTGATTTAGTGAACAAAGGTTAACGGTTAACATTTCTTTTTAGCAGATGAAATGCTTTTTAGTCTTTTACTATTTTATGTGAAGGCTTGGAAGTATTTGGGTGTTTTATTTCAGCAAGTTTGCGGGTACCTTGAGCAGTTAGACAGACAAACTTATTTAACCGAACGAATAATACATAGTCATTTGAATATATTTATATATTTTTGGAAATATTTATTGCTCAAGGTATGAAGTAGGTTTGTGATATGCAGCTTAGTCCATTTTCAATTAATCAAACTCGGCCCTACTTAATAAGAAAATCTCATAAAATAGAAAGAGATTTTATCGTACGGTAACTTACGCTAACTTCAAAAATTATATATATATAAAGTATACGTGAATTAAAAATTATATACTCGTGAAATAACTGTAAATTTATTGAGGCGCTTTTTATTCAGAACGAGAGTTATTTATGGTTACATTGTATCTGCATTTTACGACAGAAGAAATAGTACTTTTTTAGCAACAAAATAGACACTGCAGTACAGTTTCATTGTTATTATACCTACCTTTTTCTAGTGTTTCACAATTTTGACTTTTATACAAAATGAAGACTTTATTGTTTCTTTTGTCATTTGAAAAAATGTAAGTAATAAAATTTACAAACAATATTGTGCTTACTATCCGGTTATCCATAAGTAACCCGGTTAGTTGAATAAAAAACGCCTTTCGTTAGCGGGTGTGTGCCGTACGTAAAATTTTTTAATCTAGCAGACTCAAATTTTGCAATTATCTGTGCTTTATTTATAATTACTTTAAGATTTAGAGTTAATATATAATTTAATATATACTACAAATAATTTATTTAACTAGAGCAGCGAATTTTTTTAATACCATTCCGATTTTCTAAGTCCAGTTGAAGCCTAGTAAATGAAATCGTTCAATTATCGTCAATAGCGTAAAACTAACTAAATTTAGCTCTTGCACGTAGTTCTAGTGTCATTTGAAGTTTCGTTGCTGTGTGTATAATAGATGTATGTGCATTTTAACTAGTTTAATATCCAGGAATTAAACTATTTAAAATGTTTAGCCATATTCTAGATATAAAATGGTTAGTGATGATTTTAGTAAGTCATAAATAACCAGCTTGGTATATCTTCTCCAGAATTAACCGAGTGACTTTTTAAAGTTCAATTTGTTTTATAAACTGAACATATTTATTTATACGTATGTATATTGCTTTATATACCATATGAGATATGTATAATAAAATGGTATCGATGTCAAGTCAAATAAACATTTTTATTGCATAAACGACACTTTATTTTAAATATATTTTGAAGAGTATATAGAATATGAGTAATACACAATATATTGCATTTTTTCAGTTTAATACATTATAATATATTTATTATTTCTAAAACTAAGAGTTGTAGTTAGATGTTTATAATAAAAATACATTATTTTTTAATTTTATTTTAAATAAGAGCTTATTTGAAATAATTTTTAAGAGTGACAGTTAAAAATAATTATTATTCATAAATCACATTTTGAACATATTTCACATTTTAAGAGGAACTATTATTTTGCATAAAGATTACTTTATTTAATTTTTCATCAACAATAAATAATATACAATACAGTATATATTTAGTAATGTTTCAAATTTATATAGCATTGAAATTATCTTCAAAATTGAGTTGTATACTAAAATTTTATTTATCTCATTCATTTTTTTAAAAATTGTTCAAAAGTTGATATATAATAATAAATACAGACATGGATTTCGTCAAAATTAAAACAACGAATAAGTTAAAATAAAAATAAATTAAGAAGTGTTCTTTGTGTCACAACCTTGCAGATTTACGCACGAAATTAGTCGATTTTTCATCATTCATCACCCGTCAAGCAGACATTTTATTTCTGTATATTGCACTTTTATAAAGACAAACATTTTTATTATCATAGACCTTCAATTTATACTGCCGTGCTAAGCAAAAGCCAGAAAGTCATAAATAACTACATGAATTAGTTTTAAGTTATAGAGGTTTTTATTTTTATTAGTTTTTTTACTTCTCGGACTTTTTGCAAACAAATTTGAGACTTTTGTTGTTAAACAATACTGTAATTTCTTGAATACAAAAATTCAGGATATGGTTAAGAATTAATGAGAAAATGTACTTACAACTTTTTTGTTTTGCATTTTTCTTTCAGTTACAAAATAAAACGGATTTATGCTCGTAAATATGGACATACGATTTTCAAACTTAGTGCAAAAGATAGCAAAATATATTCTTGAACGTGTAGATACAACTGATTTTGGATGAAAATGTCAGATACCTTTTTGTTTAACTAATATCAATATAATAATTATTAATTTTATTTTATAGGATAACAGTTATTTTGCCAGTTTATTATTTCAAATAGAGATTATACATTATTATCATTTCAGAGTTATATAAACCATATTAATAAGCTTCTATTTCTTGGTCCTGGTCCACGGTATCTTGCCTAAACATTTCAACATCTGCCTGTGAATCTGCATGCACTACTTTTGGTCTTACCCCTGGCTGAAATATCAAATATATTGGTATAAAACACTTTAAAAATGGATTAATTATACTTACTTTTGGATGCATGAGAACAAATGGTAACTCAGCTGATATTTCGCCACCCAGAGCACCCAAATAAAGCTTGATTTTAACTGCGTAAGAAACGATTATTCCAAAAGCGTCACGTTGTTCTGGTGACGACAATCTAAAATGAAAGTAAGATGAACAATTTTGTTGTTTAAAATTAATTATTACTGTGAAAAAGTCTTCATTTAATGCAATATTTGTAGCACTAGATATGTAGAAAATAAAATATGATATTTTCGTCAAAAAACAAATACTTGGCCATGGAAATAAAAATACGGTACAGGTAAAGTTCTGAACTTTAAAAATTTAATTCTCTATAACATGTATTTGAAACATTTTTGTATCAGCCCGATTCACAAAAAAGTTTAAGCTAATCCTCATTTTTGGATTAGTGAATTCTATTCTATTCCGGTATTTAAATTTAATTTTTATGATATTATCAATAAAGGTAGATGCTAGGAATAGATTAGACTATATTATAAGATATAAACTGTCAAAATTAGAGTAGAATTCGCTAATCCAAAAATGAGGATTAGCTTAAACTTTTTTGTGAATCGGGCTGTATACGAATAAATATTAGACACTATGGGTATTTTTTTAATATCAAAGAAGACTCATTTTACTTACAAAGTTGTTGAAGCCAAATTGGTATCTTGTTTCTTTAGTTGTCCATCCAGCGCGATGCCTCTTCGATCCTTATTACTTTCAAGTAATGGTGTCAAATACAAAACTTTTTGCAGTGTGGACCCTGGATTAATAGGACATCCTTCCCTAAAAAAATAAATATGTAATCATTTATTTCAAATGAAAAACAGTTTTATCTTACTGAGTTTCGATACTTGCAACAGCCGATCTATACTGCCCATTTTGAAAAAGAACCACATCTACTCCCTGTTGTACCATTGTCTTTATTTTCTTTACGATTTTGTTGCTATTATTGCGAATGCAGATATTGACAGCAATTTTTTCGCCATGGTGGTACAACTAAAAAATAAATTAGAGAAAATTCAATACAGAAATGTGTTTTAAATACAAACTTGTTTGTCCAAAGTGCATTCTAATTCAAGTTCTCCAGGACTTAACATAAAGTCCTTGCGGACAACAGTGCAAGGTTGTCTTCCTTGTTTTGAGGGAGCGTATTGTACTTTTCTTATGCCCAAAGTGACGGTGCTTCGTTTGTGAGTTCGATCGCTTTCACTGTCTCCAGCAAACACCTAAAAAAAAAAAAAATCGAGGCAAAATCTATGTTTGCAATCTTTCTAAAAATGGCTTTCGTAGATAAATCATATTTGTTCATTTTAAATGTTGATGAGAAAGGAAGTGATCAAAATGCGAAAAAGTCAAAAAGCATTGGTAATAAAAATTTGTGTGAATTTTTATAAATAATTGCAGATAATCGAGTAGATAATAAATAATTGAGTTTATTACACAACGGGGGATTCCAACATTTTTTTTTTTTTTTTTATATAATTTCATCTGAAATCATATGTAAACTAAGATTATTAATGAAAATCCGGTGAAAAAATTCGTATTAATAAGCGAGTTATGGTCCCTCGGAGTTTGAAAAAATAGATTTGACGTCACGAATATGTTTTCTTGTTTTCATATCATACTGTTCTTGAAGTATATGCTATTTCTAAATTATATTTATAAGAAATAAATGAATATTATAACACTGTATAAGTCTACATACTTTATAATTACAAGTGTATTTAAATTATTAAGTTTAATGCAAGAAATTTATGTTAAAATAAAAACTATTTGAAAACTGCAGTACAGGAATGTTAGCCCCTCCTTTCGAATTAGAATTTCTTAACTTCCATTGGTAGTAACCCCCACCTCCTAACACGCTATTTGTTATGCATGTATAGGCGTCTTTCGGTCGCCAATCAAAATATTATATATTGATTTCATATTCTTGTCGAAGCGCTATAACAAAAAACCCCTTATTTCCGAAATGTCTCAATTATACCATTTCATTTTTTTATTAATATTCGTTATTCAGCATATACATTCGTATTGTTTTACTATTTTCCTTTAATTCAATTGAGCTGGAATCCCCTATTACAAGTGTATTTAAATTATTAAGTTCAATTCAAGACATTTACATTCAAATAAAAACTGTTTGAGAATTGCAGTGCTGGACTGATAGCCACGCCTGCGCTATTTGAATTTCCTTTTTAAGTAAAGATTTTTTTTGTCTTACCTTCACGAAATAGTGGACACCACACGGTTCACCCTCATCTTCTTTCCCAGGCTGAATAGTAACTGATGCAGGAGCACTAGGTGGTAAAACAAACGTAAAAGGATACGCATTGGGCCCCAATTTCTTGATCAATCGATCCTGCAGCTTGGTGGTGTTCTGTTTTTCAGGAGGAGGGTATATTTGCTCAGAAGCGAGATACAGGTCCTTCTGGAAGGAAAGTCCCATGACCTCGTCTTCTTCGCGACCATAACGGAAGCTGCAGATCACCTGGCCGAAGATCTTGCGGTTTCGGTAGTCTTCGTCAAGGAGGACCACCCCATCTGGTAAGAAAAAAAAATGGATATTTTCTAGTCATGTAAAATGTAATAACGTAATACAATAAAGAAATCATGTATAAAACTTATGTAAATTTGTGTGTAAAACATATCTTCAATGTTGCTGTTTATGTATTTACACCCTTTTTCGGGTATTTATACATATAAAACTTCATTTTAGGATGAATATGATGATCGGGAAAGAAAGGGTGAATAACGTCCTTTGACGCTCTGGCTGTGTACGGTTTCTTCGTAATTCAGGCAAAAAGAAGTTGTGTATCATCTCGATATAACGCTCTGAGTTCACGGTAACAGCAGTCCCTCCAGAAATGTATTAATGATAACGGACATCACATGCAAGATGTTTTCCACACTTGATTTTGTCAAATGCTACGTCATTACAAACTCAAATGTCAATAATTTATTTCTTGAGCAAAAATTATCAATTTTGTGACGTTTTAGAAAACGTCCGTTCTTTCTGCCCAATCCTGTACATAGAATTTTAGAGCATAAAATTGAATAAACTTAATTTAAAATGAAAGTAAAGATGTACTCAGGATTTCAGTCAGTGATAATAATTTTATTCTACAGCCAACGTTTCGCCCCCATTTGGAGCTTCATCAGGGCAAAGAACAAGTTAAAATTTTACAGTACAAGAATGTCATAAATATATCTAGAAGATATCGTCAAATAAAAATGTAGCACGTCAGCTAAATCATATTACAAAAGCACACAAAAATTTTATAAAACCATGTAAAGTTTTGCGTGCTTTTGTAATATGATTTGGCTGACGTGCTACATTTTTATTTGACGATATCTTCTAGATATATTTGACATTCTTGTACTGTAAAATTTTAACTTGTTCTTTGCCCTGATGAAGCTCCAAATGGGGGCGAAACGTTGGCTGTAGAATAAAATTATTACCACTGACTGAAATCCTGAGTAAGTACATCTTTACTTTCATCCTTAGCACAGTGTTTACTACTTCTTCATACTTCATTTAAAATCATGATAAAAATAAATCTTATTTTAAATTATAGTGCGCAATTATTTCAAAAAATGTGCCAATCTGCTTGTTCACAGATATCTTGTCATGAAGATGACATATTCGTATCGTGCGGGCGTTTACCAGGCGCCACCTCATGGGCACTCATTGCTGGTACGGAGAATGCACGACAGGGGTCACATTTATGCTATTTAAAATTTGAAAAAAATGAATGTCGCTTACTACATCAAGTAGGAGTGGTTTTTGACAGTGAACTCAATGTACATTTTTTGAAATAACATAAGTAGGTACTACATATTCTATTTTAACTCATTTTTAAATTAAGTTTTCTCTATTTCCAAAGAGGTAAATTCAAAAATTTTAATATCAAAATATTTAGAATTCTGTGTACCCCCATAAAATTTACCTGTTGGATAATTTTTGAAAGAAACTGTTTTCCC
Source organism: Ophonus ardosiacus (assembly GCA_943142095.1). Lineage (NCBI taxonomy): Eukaryota > Metazoa > Arthropoda > Insecta > Coleoptera > Carabidae > Ophonus > Ophonus ardosiacus. The sequence goes on along the minus strand of OW964829.1, from coordinate 44,454,556 downwards.
ATGTTAAACGCCTAAGTCAAGGATTTTTGTGTTCAATCAGTATCTCTGATCTCAGTATGCATACATTATATTCCTAGTTGTGTAACATAACGTATTTTACATCATTGTCATTACAAACCGTTTAAATAAAATGGTGTGTAGTTTTGTAAAAAAGAAAACTACTAAACAAAAACACCACTTCAAGTTTGTAAGCATTTTATTCATTTGATTTCTAGATATAATATAGAAAATATTTATAATAATTTTCTTACCGACTGGTTCTACTCCAGAAATATGGTCCACAAAATCCCTTTTCCCTAAATATAGGGTGATTTTATTATTAGGGGAACACTTTTTAAAAACTTTAAAGTTAACAACCATTTTGCAGTTATATTACAAATAACATACATCGTAAAAAAGTCGTTTATTTTATACTATCCATACAGTTGAAAGGTTTCTAATCCAATAAAATAGTGAAATCATGGGCTAACAAGATATGTAATATTCTGCGTACATAAATATATAATTTAATTTAATGATTAATGTTAAGAAATTTCAAGGGTAGCCGAGGTTATTTCTTATTTCTTCTAAGATTTGGATTAATTTCTTTGCGGCATCAAATCGGTTGAGATTTTTATTTGATTCTGCACAAGTTTCGATTAAGTCAAATAGATTTGGGTAGTTTTCGGATATTTTTTGTGGTGGCGAATGAAGTAAACCGTTTGACATCATGGGCCACGGTGAATTTTTGGAAAGGAGGAGCTGAAAAAGAAATACAAAATTAAAGCATGTATGAACTTCTTATATTCTAAAGAATTTAGTGCACAGAATTAAGAATGTAAGAATATTAGTACTGGTTTTCTTACTTTGCAAATGGAATAATAATTGTGATCACTTATACTATGCGAACAAATTTGTTCTATTGAAAATGCGTAACAATTATCGCAAAAATCTTTACTTTCATGTGGTCGAAAATCTTCTGAAAAAAAACTTCATTTTACATAATTCTTTAACTTCTTTTATAACTCACCAAATTGAGATAGTTTTTCACTAATTATTACATTTTCCAAATCAATAAACTTTATTTCATAATCATCTGTAACAACTATATTATCTGAAGAAATATCAGTTAAATAAAATCTAAATATAGGATGTTTATTAGTAAAATCTTCTGCATATTTTAAAAGTTGTAAAGCAAGATTTGCTCTCAAAATCCAAGGCTCGTGTTCTACAGAATGTAAAGAATTTCCGGCATGTTCTTCCACTATGATTCTACCACAAGATCCGTAGTATTTGGGAACGGGCCAGCCGTGTTTTTCATCTAACAACTTTAAAACATTTTTATCATTATATAAAAGTTATAAAATGTAACTTACTTGTAACATTAAAGGTTCTACATTCGCTAATAATGTGGTCCATATATTCGCAGTCATAACACTAGTGTTTATGTGTGTATATAGTGAAAAAATACTATCAATAAAATAGTTTAAAGCTGTATTTGAGCATAGATGAAAGTTGGATGGTATATTTTGATCAAAATTTGTTAAAAATTCAACTATATTGCTAGAATAATCTTTAGAATAACTGTCTCTATACGGAGGGCAATTTTTATCGAAATTTTGTCCTTCACAAATAATTTTATCTATTTCTCTTAGTTCCCAATTGTGTCCAAGTTTTTTTAAAACAACTTTTTGATTATCATAACGAGCTACAAAAACATTTTTCATATTTATCAAGTTAGAAATCTTTTCACTTATAGTTAAGTTTGTAAAAGATATTTTATTGTCGAATGTGGCACATAGATTTGTCCCATAACAAAATGGACATTTTTCAACATCTGTAGATATATTATAATAATTATTATTAATAAAATAGTGAACTATAATGCTGAAAAGTAAAGCAATCATACATGTGAATAGTTTTTCAGTGTTTGTGCAAATATTTCCTGAAAAATTGAATGCATTCATGGTGAGAGATGTTAGATTTTATAATTTTTATTTAAAATTTTGTGATATATTATTTAGTTATCGTTTTATGTGAGGTTATGTTATACAGCATTTTATTTATTCATTTGTTTTAACAGTTTTTTTTAAATACAATGAATAACAATAATGAAAATTTTATTAATATTTTATTTATTATTGTTTACATGTTTAAATATTAGTTATTTCACCATTCAAAGCTTTTTGTCTGTAACTATACAGTTCCTTCACCCATTTTTCAATGCGCACTTCTTCATTGGCAAACAGCTGAAAAATATAAATATTTATTATTTTTTATAATAACCATTTATTTATACATACATTTGGATGAAAAATGCTGTCTGGTTCCGTTATTTCCACATCAGGCACTTTTATAGTTTGTGACTTTAAATCTATGACAATATTATCAGTTATTTTTTTGTTTTTTGAAGAAACAAATTGTTTTGGCGCAAAACTATCGTCATTTATTTCATCAATAACTGCTAGATTCATCTTCATATCTTCTTCTTTAACTATATTAACATTAAATTTAGTCTTCTCTGTAATTTTTTTTGATTTTTCAACGCTGTTATCTTTAGATTTTCTCTCATTTTTGCTTGACGTTCTCGAACTATTCGAACTCGAAGAAGACCTGTCTCTGTGTCTGCTACTGTCTCGACTACGACTATCTGATTTTCTAGATTTTCTGTATCGATTCCTAGATGAAGATCTTGATTTGCGAGACTTGTATTTGGATTTATACCGGTCTCTAGATCTGGACCTTCGAGATCTATCTGGCGAAGTAGAATATTTGGATTTGTAGTATTTTGAGCGAAGTCGACTTGTACTTCTGTCTCGTCTAGATCTGGAATATTTGTCGCTGCCCCTAGATTTGGATCTATCGCGTCTATATTTCTTGTCTTTGCGTTTTCTGGAGCTTCTTGAACTGGAATCGGATGAATATGACCTGTAACGAAAAAAATTACTAATCACGGTTTTGAGAGGAAAATTTGTACCTTTCGCGGCTCCTTCTAGAGTAAGATTTTTTGCTGCTGCGTCTAGCACAAGAACTATCAGAGTCGCTGGAGTATTTGCTCATTTTTGTCTAAATGTGAGTAGAGAGGTTATGTTTTGGGAGGAAAAACGATCACAATCAATATACGGGTTCGTTCTACTAAACGTTGCGCAGTAAAGTTTTTTTCTCATATAGTGATAAGCGAGAGCAGGAGTATTGTTTTGTTGCCTTCTTGACAGTTCAGAATAAATATCGATTTGTAGTTCTTGTGTGAACTTTGTGTTTACTCAAAATTTTGCTGAAAATTGTCTATTCACTATGACAATTATTACAAAACCGATATCTGAAAAGAAGATTGATAAACTGGAGGTTCCTCTAGTGGAAAATGACCAGCTAGATGATTTGGTAAGTGGGATTTAATAGAGGATACACCTAAAAAATGGCTAATGTTGACTGATTGTCTACAGCCGGTCAAAAGTGATGTAGAGGCTCCAGCACCAGTTGACGCGGCCCGTTTTGTTGTTTTAAGAGCTAGGGCCCGTAAGGTATCTACCGCTACCACTTTGTGTCTCCTACTTACGGCTTTGTTAGTAGTAAGTATTGGCATCATCGGTGGTACTTATCTTTATCGTCAGTATGTTCGGGCTCAAATGCATCGATTCAGAGGATGGTGCTCAATTCCTTACAGTGATAGCAAAGCCACCATGTATATGGGGCAGAACTCCAACCCTCAGGCCATGCTATCCGATTCCGATTTATTCCGATACTATAAACGTCATGAAGACAACTCTTTCGACGGTGACTACTTCCAAGAAGAATTCGAACTTGATTTAGAAAATGATAGCTATGAAAAAATCGATGTTCCGGACTTTAGAGATGGCCGTAGGGGGAGATTCATACATGATTTTAATTCGAATGTGACTGGCATTATCGATACAGACGAACGTAGATGTTTCGTTATGCCTTTGGATCGTAATACTGTCTTATTACCAAAGTCTTTGTTTGATTTGATTCATAAAATCTGGGACGGGTATTATAAAGTTGATACTGAAGTTGTTCGCGAGACAATGAGGGTTGTTACTCCTCCTATTTCTGACACTAAATCTGTGGGACCATACATAGCTAGGGAATGCCATGGACTTCCAATTTACAAGTTAGAAAAATATGAAAACAGAGGTAAGCTTCTAGAACGTCGTTTTAGTTTTTTTAACCGTAATCTGTAGGCTTGTTTTTGTGTTATCTTATCAAAGTGATAAGCTATCAGTGAATCATTGTCTGTTTACGCGTTATTTCCCACAAAGTGCAATTTTAATTGTATTATTTTATCTAATATAATTATGTTTTTAATTTCCTTTTAGTGGAAAAGCGTTCGGCAGATTTGGAAAACGGAGCAAAGTTCGCTCAATTTTCTGGGAAAAGCATCACAGAGTTTGATATTGTCAACCTGGGTGAAGTAGTTGAGTATGAGAAAAGCTTGGCTGCATAGGGCCCCTGCGAAGCCCTATAAGCGGGCTCACCGCAAAGGGAATTGATGCAATTGTTTCAACGTAATTTTAGTTTGTATTTAAATCTATAACATGTTTCAAAAATATTTTAACATATTTTAAAATAAATCCTTTGATTTATAAAATTGTATATAATTTATATGGTTTTATGATTTTGATTTATTGGTATTAATGTTTTATATAAAATATGTTAAAGTATTGTTGAATTATTACGTATATATTGTAGTGTATATTTACTCTGATACCGCAACACGTAAAATTAGATGGATATTACGTATTAACGAATCTATGCATATAATATATTTTAGCAGTTTAATAATGCAGTGTATGTTCACAATCCCGGGGCTTTATTGTTTGATTTTTGGCCCTGTATCTACAAATATTTGTACGGGGAGGGGAAGTAAAAGATAACATTCCATTCACGGCATCTGATCAAATTCTATTTTTTATCTACATATCAACTAAATAATTGCAACACTCTCATTTTATTGTGTTGTTGTGGTTTGTTGTATTTGTTCCTTGAATAAATTAACCATTTAAAAATAGAAATATTTATTTATTATACAATGTACAATTGTTCAAATTAAGATAATCCTGCGAAGAAGTCCGACGCATTTTTCTGTTTGGAACTCGGTAAATTATTCTTCAAATTCTGCATTTTCGTGTGTTTATTTGATTTTTTGCCGACTTCTACATCTTCAAAATATTTGATATTCCAAAACTTTATATCGTTGTCATGGCTACTCGAAGCAATAAAAGTGCCATCTTTACAAATATCCACACATTCGACCGACAATTTATGTTGTCCTACAATTCCTAGATGTCTGTGAGGAAAAATATGTGAAGCCCTTAAATTACCGTCTTCACAAGCAGTTACCACGATGTTTTCCGTTATTGGGATCAAATCATTTATCGCGTGTTTGGGTCCAGGGTATTCGTCGCTATGGAGACCAAATTCTTCCCAATTGTAAAGAAATAATTTACCTTTAGATGATCCAGAAAGAAGTTTCTTCTCAGAACAGAATAATCCTAAACAAGTTAAATCTTCATCATATTCTTCTGATTGCATTTTTACTTGCCGGTTTTGTAAATCTATGGTTGTTAAGGATCCATCGCCACTTGAACAAACTAAATATTTTTTTTCTTCATTTGTTATTATATCGCTAATATAATCTTCATTTTTTTTAACCATTAAAATACTCTTGTCACATTTTTCTCTAATGTCCCAGAGTTTAATTACACCATCATCATCACCTGTAGATATTAAATTCTCGTCTACAACTGTGAGACAGTAAACTGGTACTTCATGGGCGTTATCTATACATCTTTTAAGTTTTCCAGTTGAAAAATCTGTTAATAAAATTGATTTGTCTTTGCCAGTTGAATATAAAATCGTACCATCAGAATTAAATTCTATGTCCCTAATTGCTCTTAAATGTAATTCCAATGTATCCGTCAAAATATTTTCTTCGTTTGAATATTTATATAATAAAACATCTCCAGTGATAGAACCTGCCGTCAAAATATTTTGATCTGGATGAAAACATATATCAACAATGTGATCTTCGCAAATTATTGTTGGTGGATGATCCCGTTTATTTTCTTTCGCTTTTATTATTGCTTTTACCACTTCATCCTCCTCTATTTCTTCTTCTGGCTGTTCATTTTCTTGCATGTCCTCCATATCTTCATCGTCTGAAATTTGTTCATCTTCTGAATCTGATGACATGCTAACATCACTGCTGTCTGAATCTGAATTTTCATCGCTGGATTTGCGTAATTTCTTGTGTTCACACATTTGTGTTGTTATAAATAATATTAAAATTAACACAATTGACAACACATGTATTCAATGATAAATAGGTTATGCGCCAAAGATGAAGGGAAAGGGAGCAGGTGATGATGTGTTCATGTATAAAATGTTGATTAACTGAATTCATCCTTTCAAATAACCTATAATTATGCTACACATAACTAATGCCACTAGAAAAATATGTTTTCTTCAATAAATAATAATTCATAAATTTAAAAGTTAAAAAAATCAGATAACATTGAAAAGTGCCACAACTTCGCTATTCAGAACATTGAGAATTTAAATTTCTTCAGAAATGTAAGGCGGCTACACATGCTCCGGTTTGCCGGAGAGGTCTTGCTTGAGGCGGGTCGCCTTGAGGACGACCTAAAAAGGGGTTTGCCCACACGATTAAGGCACCTACACCCGCCCCGGTTTACCGGAGAACTCTGCTGTGAGGCTATTTGTTAAGTTAAAACATCGTAATATCCCTACGTTCACAAGTTGGACTCGTCCGGACGAATTTTGCTCTATGTGCATGTTTTTTCACAGCGTGCGGACTCTATAGTACGATGAACCTCAAGGTGAATCTTCCTACACATACGCATGTTTGCCTCAAGGCAGACCTCTACGGTTGGTTAACCGGAGCGTGTGTAGCCGCCTTAATTTTGTATTTCATGCTCTTTGGCTCTATCTTGCAATATTTGAAACTACAGATGATGCAGTAAGCAGTTGTCATTTTTCACATTCTCTTTTAATATTAACAAAATGGAAAATGCAAAACCTTTTTTTGATTTACGGGTACATGAAAATGTGAAGAATAATTGGGTTGATTTTGCCAATAAGTATGCTGAACGTAAGTCTTGGTATAATATGGGTTATAAATATATTTTGATAGATATTAAATTTATTTTCAGTTGGATTTAAAACTCTTGCCATTGATCATGTTGTTGATTTTACGGAAGAAGTAAGAGGAAGAAAAACAAAGAAAAAAAATCATGAAAATTCTATTCCACCACCTACAAATGTTGATGAATTAATGAAACAATGTCCAGTATTTTTTTACTGTTATTTTAAATGTTTATTTTTATTTAATACATTAATTTTAGGATCTGGATTTAAAAGTTTTTACTCGTATAACTATTGTTGCAAAAGATAAGGAAAGTTTGATGAATATAGTAAGTTTTTTTCATTAATATATCAAATGTATTTTACAATTTTATGTTTAAATAATAGGTAAAAAATGAAAATTTCAAAAAATACCAAATATTTGCTGTAGAACCAAAATCAGTGGAAATATTACAAGTAAGTTTGTAAAATATAATTTGAAGTCCACTAACTAAATCATTTCAAGTTTATAGCTGATAATTTAGACGTGGATATTATTAGTTTTGATCCATTAGATGTTAAAGGAACAAAAATTAAATTAAAATTGTATAATCAAATAGTTAAACAAGGGATATACTTTGAAATATCGTATTGTCCAGCCTTGGTAGATCAGACATTAAGGAGAAATATTATACAGAGTACTTATCGGTATAACCAAGTAGGAAAATCAAAAAATATTATTATTACAAGTGGATGTAAAAGTTTAACAACTTTGAGGGGACCATATGACATTATACATTTGTATCCTTTCAAAAAAATAATTAAATAAAAATGAAAACACTTTGTTTTGTATTACAAATTTGTGAAACAAAGTCAAGTATTTTTCTTTATCATCACAGAGTGCCAACAACTTCATCAATCAATTTTAAAACAATTAAAAGGAAAAATAATGTAAAATTTTTGTTTGTGTTAGTATATCTCGGAAATTAACTTCTATAAAAATTATATACCACCAGTAAAAATACAATAAAAATGTAACTTTCTTATTTGAAACATTTTTCTCGATTGTTAATAGTTGAGAAGTTATTAAAAACAAAATCTACCAAAATAGTTTCTCGTTTTCTAGTAACTTATGAGAATTTCTGGAAAAATAAAAGCATATTTGAGATGGCATCCAAAAGGTGTACAAAAAAGCCCTATTAAATTGAATTCACGTCATATATGAATACATTATCGTCTAAAACTAGAGCATCACTCTCTGATATTTTTATTTGTTGGTATCATTCTTATTTTACCTCTCGCTAAGAGAGTTATTGGATTCATACTAAAAATCGCATATCCAGATTTTAGTGAATAAGCTTGTTTTAAAGTCCGTAGAATCCGATTATAACTTTTTTACATTGATGTGTGTGTGTGTGTGTGTGTGAGGATGTTGGAACCACGGTTTCTCATATACTATAAGACTTAAGACATGTTTAACTACGGTTTTCTCAATCTAACATTAATGGAAAGAGTTGATAAGATTTTGATAACAGTTGGACAACCGGAAGTACTAGTTTCTTAAAAAAAAATCTGATGTGGCCAACACAAAACCTCCCGCTATTTAATTTTTACATACATACATACATAAAATCACGCGTTTCCCACTTAGTGGGTTAGCAAAAACCCGGAAACAATAGTAACAATAAGAAAAGGGATAAGAGTAAGAGCTCAGCTAACTCACTTCACTCTTTAACAACATTCTTCTTTCGCCTTGTCCACAATCACCATAACATTCATACATAAGAACATATTAAAGTGACTGATTTTCGGTAGCGAATAACCGCATCTGGACCACAATAATAGTTACGCACACACATCCCTATCCATTTTTATTAATTTAAATACGTACTTACGTATTTACTAACTCTGCAAACTGTTCCACTGCATAAAACTATTGATTTATTTACTATTTTCTTTTTAAAATGTCACTATTATTAATTTGAAGTGATTAGTTTTTTGACAGTGACATTTACTGTCAGTTACATTCATTTGAAATATGAACTGTATAACAAAGGAATTATTGTGTTTATCTTAGGCTTCGCGACTAATACAAAAAATTATTTTTAAATTTATCTGTAAAATATATAGAAAAAGTATTCATGCATTCCTGTAGAAAATTCAATAATCTTTAATTTTCATAAGACATAAAATGCGAAAAAATGGCATTTAATTGTATTTTTTGAAGAAAAACCTTTATGAGCTTCAGGTAAAGTGCCATTTCCGGTTATCCGATTTACACCAAAATCTAATGGCTTCTTTTCATATTAGAATAGGGTATAAATACAAGGTTTCATAATTTTTTGAATGATAGTATTTGAGTTAGAGCGAAGACAAAATCCCTACACACACACACACATACATACACACATACATACACACACACATACAGACATCATCGTGAAAATGTTAAATTTGGATTCTAGGGACCTTAAAACGTGGTCATTTACTAAAATCTCGATAAGTGATTTTTAGCACGATCCCTATACCTCCCTTACCAAGGGTAGCGGGAGGTAAAAATTAAAATTTAAATTTTTCAAATGTCAATTGTCAACAACAGAAAATAAATTTTTGTATCAATGTTACCAATTTCAAATAATTTTTTATTATTGCCAACTGAATCAGTTTTTTTTATCATGGTTTTTCACTATATTAAGAACCTATACGCCTGAATATTAATATATTTGTAAATCGAAATGACAGCCAGAACTATCAACAAAAGTCAATTAGTATACAAAAGTTACTATATTTTATATTTTTATGTTACCGTCATTTTGAACATAACGTAATTTTTTGCGTATTCTTACGCGCTCCTTACGCTTACGCTCATTGTGAATTGGGGCTAATATGGAAATGGCGAGAGGTATTATGCTGGTCACAACCGATTTTTAAAGTAGTATTTTAAAGAAAATGTATATGTATACACATCGGGCACACCAAACATATTTATTTGAAGAAGAGTGTGATTTTAAGTACACAACATGTGCATATAATGCTGGAACTTTTATAATAAATTTAAAAATATTTATCTGCAGTTTTAAAAAGTTTGAGACGAAATATTTTAAATGAAACAATATATTTTTGATTATTTTTTTGGGAAGATTATGTATTTCTCTTTCCAACAATTTAATGTTGTCTATGTTCAATTTTTAAAATATTTTCTTCAATTTGTTCAGCAAAGTAAGCCATCGGAATAATTGTTGCTTTTTAATTAAATTATTTACAGTTAAATTTTTGAAAGAAGTCTTATCAAGGTCATTTGTATCGTGAACGAATTAACAAATTGGTTTACATTTATCTCTCTCATTCTAAATGACTAGGAAGCGTGTGCGACAAAGATGAATATAACACTCTTGTGTTTTAAAATTTTTAAAACAATGCTCGTTGTTGGCAATACTTTTCCATATATTTGTTTATTTTCTAATAAACTTACCAGTTGACTTAGTTTCGAATTTTGAATGCTTTTATTGTAAGTACCTTTTTAAGTAATTTTTATTACTCTAATGGTCGGTTGCAACGCAACTTAAATATTACATTTAACTTAAACTGACAATATTGCATCGAAATGAAAAGTTAAATGAATTATAATAAATTGCTGTCAAAATTTCGATTATCATTTTTTTTTTTTTTTTTTTTGTTTCAGCCTTGAAATTTAAATCTTGTTGGGGTACCTTGGAGTTAAAAATGTTTTCTAAGAAACGAAACAGAAATATACATTACGGAAATGGTTAATTTGCGAACCTTTGGTGAAAAAGCATTTTTCTTTTATTTAATCTGTGCTGTATAAATTTTCCGTAATGTTTTTAGTAATACCTTTAAAATTGGCGTTCATTAATAATATTTTTAATCATGTTTATATTATATTTTTCTTAAAAATTCCTAGATGTTTAGTGTTTGGACTACGTGAAATTCAAGCAAAATATTGTATTACTTCTGCTGGTTATAATGTTATTAAACATTCTGGTACGTTGTAACAATAATGTAAAATATTTATTATTAATTCTAAGTTTTTAGTTGCAAGGAAAATAGGAAAAGCAGTTATTTTCATTTCGGAGTCTCCCAACGAAGTTATGGAAATTGAGGATAGCGAAGACGAAGAAATGCAGCCTATACAAAAAAAGATAAAATGTTGATTGATGTCTATTTGTAAATAAAAGATAATTTAATAAAAGATGTTTCTCCTTTATTTTATTTGATTTCATATTTTCCCGCACATTTTCTCTTTCCGCTCTTTCCATCTGCTTCTCAAATGTGCTGTTTGGTGGCGAACTAAAAACGAATGCAAAATGGAGGACTCGTTTATAGAGACAATTTTAATGCTGCTTTCGCGACCAGAAATTATTGTGTAGTATTATTTAGTAACTGTTTGAATTAGTAGAATCAGTGGTACATTTGAGTATGTGGATATTAATAATATTTCTAAGCAGAAATAGTGTGTGAAAAGTGTGTTTTGACGTGTTGTGTATGGAGGAGTAGCACAGAACGCCGTTTGACTTGGCCAACTTTAATGGTTATTGGTAAGTGATGCTTCCCGAAGACATGATGGAAATTGCCCAGTATTTTTATTCGCTTTTCCGTGGAGAAAACCGGAGGGAAATTATATTTATTTCTAGATATTTGAATTTTCTGAGTTTATAAAATCGAGTTCGGGTAACTCGAGTTTAACGCTAATACGCCATTGGTCGTTCGAAAATCAACATTTCTAATGCGTCCATATAAGATATCACCTGATTGGTTGCATTTCGACGACAACTAAATACAGAACAGTATTATTCTAACCAATTAGATCGTCGCTTTTAACTTATTCCGTCCATTTAATGAGGCAGTGTATGTCGTGCGGTGTATGTAGAAAAGTGTATTTCGGTGGATCTGGAAAAACGAGATATACGAGTCTAAATGTAAAAGTGAGTATTGTGTGTGTTTAATTCTGTCTGAGTATGGTGTGCTTGGTTGATTAATTGCATCAGTGCGATTGGACGGGGTGTATGTTGGCCAAGTGACACGGGATATCGACGTACAATGCCCAAGCCGCAAAGGGGACATTCGAGTTCGCGAATGGCGCTAGTAAAAGTTCATTGTTCTCCACTGGCGGTCGCGGTAATCACTAGCCGAGCTTACCGTAATATCGCGTGCATATTTCATATTGTTTGTTCTTACAAGTGCGCGCTACATTTTCTCCTCTACAATGAATATTCTGCTTGTACTCGACTCGTGTCATGTCTTTCATATACCTGACCATCAATTACCAATTTCCATTGCTACACATATACACAAATATCGTCATCTTCATCTTCCTCATTACTCATTGCCTTACACACATAGCTCTGTTGTGTATTACTCCATATTTACAAGCGTACCTTTGGAAAGTATTGTGAAAGTACTAATATACATATTTTTTATATGTTTAGCGTTTTCATAACCATTAAGTAATATTTTTAAATGCAATTTCCAGTAAATTAGCCTGATTTTATGTATCTGCCAACCTTTTATAATTACAATAAATTATTTCAGTTACATTGATTTTTTACCAGTGTTAATAAAAATGGTGTCATTTTAATTTATTAACATGTTAAACAATAGAATTGTTAATTAAAATTTTGTTTTCATATTAAACAAAATAAAATTTTTCCATTGTTACTATGAAATTTAAATGAACAATGTAAAATAATTGAGCAACATTTTGAATACTTACATTATTATCTAAGTATTTGTGTACAGAGTGAACATTGATTGTGCTTTATTTTATTGGTATTTTTTTATGGTGTTTTCAGAAGATTTTTGGCTAGGCCTTGTGGAGAAAAGTTGTACTGCTTTATGTGGATTTATTCATAAGCGTATAGCTTTTCCCCGTAAGTACTGGCCGCTATCGTCTTGAAGAAGAAAAAAAAAATCGTTAATTGGAGTGAGTAAATATGTATTTCCGTCCTTGTTGAATTGGAGATAGTGGTTGTTTTTAACCTTTCCCCATTTCTGGGTTGCAAACTGCTGTTTTATTTGCAAATTTTGGTGATAACGATGTATCTGTACGATTGAGGGCGCTTACCAGGCGCTACCTTGTTCTCAAAGCTATAGTGGAGTGAATAATATAGAGGTCACTTTTGGTTTGTTTGAAATTTGTAAATAATTTCTCCGAACCTCAACGAAATCTGCTACGCAACCTCACATTTTTTTATTTATGAACTCTTTAAAGGACACACAATATCTGTAAAGATTTGGCCGATTTATCAAATGGTTAAAATGTTTTTTTCAAAGGAATTGTGTGTTCTGTAAAGTGTTAGATGGTCTATCAATGAGTGGATTGATTTTCAAAGAAATTGTGTATCCTGTAAAGAGGTATACATATAGTAGTGTGACTCAAGTATGAAATGTTTTGTAGATCCTGGTGGTGTAAGAATGGCGCGCTGGATGTGTGCGCACGACACTTGGATGCTATGCGCGGCGTGAAGCTATGGACTCGTACGACCTGTTTGGAGAAGATGTCGGAGCTGGTATGCTGGACGCTTTGCCCGACCTGGGAGCAGACAACTTCAGCGCAAGCGGAGGTGCGGCAGGCGGGGCTGCGGCCGCGGTTGCGGTGACGGGCGCCTACCAGCAGGAGTCGCCGCTGCAGAAGCTGGCGTCGTTTGGCGCCACCGACTTCGTGGAGCAAGGCACTGCGCCTCAGCCACAGCCGCAACAGCCACAGATGTATAACCACCAAGGCTACGACTCGGCGCAGCGGCCCATGGGTCCCCCGACAACTGGCGGCTATGGCCGCCAACTCAGGCCGCCACATCCGCAGCAACAGTACCCCTACCACCCTGACGGAATGTACGGTATGGGGGACACGGGCCAGCCCCAAACCCAGCAGCAGCAGCAGTTGGATGCCGGAGCTACTTGGGGACAGCACCATGCCTCGGGATACATGCATCGGTACCCCCAACAACAGCAACAGCAACATGGCCAGCAAGCTGCAGCTGCTGCTGCTTATCGGAGCCAACAGCCGCACATGGCTAGTTATCCTACCCATCAGCAAGAAGCATTGGCTCAGCAGAAACTTGGGCAACAACAGTTCACTGGTACACAGCAAGGGATGATGGGTGGAATGATGCAGCAAATGAGCGGTGGGTACCCTGGAAGAGGGGCATCCCAGCCGCATTATGGGCAAGCAGCCGCCATGGCTGGTTATCCTGGCCAAGCAGCTGCTGTTGGTCAATATGCTGGTTATGGACCTATGCATCAGAGAATGCCACATCATCACCAATACCCTGTACATATGCACGAGCAACAACAACAACAGCAGCAACAACAATACAACCACATGGGCATACATGGGCAACAACAGCAACACCAACAACAAGCATTGCAACAACATGCTATGTATCAGCCTCAGCCACAGCAACATGCATTGCATCAACAATATCCTGCAAAACTTGGCCCTGCCGCAACGGGTAGTCCACAATACCGGGCCCCTTTCCCTCAATTGAGTCCTCAAATGTCTCCGAGACCGCAAATGTCGCCCAGGCCAGCGGCTCCGCAAATGTCTCCTCGTCCGGTCATGTCTCCCGCGAAACCAAATTTGTCTCCACACCCTCACGTGCAACAACAGGCAACATTAAGTCCGCGACCTGCCAAAGCGGCCACGACATCACCAGCGCCTGTAGCCCCAGTTTATCAGCAACAACAGTCGACGTTACAAGCGCTGGAACAGATGGTAATGCCTACTGCAGCTCCTGGAGCCAGTGCTGCCCCTGAATATCCAGGATACAGACAGCCACGTGCGCCTATGAGTCCACAACATTGGTCGATTCAGCAGCAACAGCAACCTCAACAACAACCTCGACCGAATCCACCACCGCCTCAACAACAGTCCCAAGCTCAACATTTGTCCATGAACGGTAGTATGAGTGGTTTGCTGGATGGGACTTCACAACAACCACAACAACCTCAACAATTGCAACCACCTCCTCCGGTTCAACAAACCATGCCTGCCACTCAACAGACACTCCCTGCTACTCAAACTCTGCAGAACATGAATACAAACTTCAATAGCAACAACAGCGACGACTTGAATACTCTAGGAGGTGAAGTTCCAAAACCTGTAGAGGTAATAGCATCTCCAGCGCCTAGCAGCGACCCAGTGCCGGTTACTTCACAACCTGATTTCACTGTAGCGTCGCCAGTACCTACAGATAAGGTTCCAAGTAGTACGACTTGTACAGACACACATACTCACATTTCTTCGACGCATCCGCCAACACCGACACCGACATCTACTACCGACGATAACTTAAACAGTAATAGCCAGTCTGGTGATTCGGCTAGTCTTCCACCGTCAAACGTTTCCGATATTCAAAAAGGAGAAGATAGTAATAGTAACAGTAATAGCGCCCAACAACCAGTCCAACAACCAACTCAGAGTCAGGCGAATATGGACCAGCAAAATAGTTCAAATTTCAGTGATTTTACAAATGTTTCGAATATTTCTCAGTACAATTCTCAACCTCAGCCAAAACCCACAGGAAAAATGGATGATTTGATGCCATCAACAATGTCAATGTTCGGCCAGGACAGTTCCATTCAAGATCCTATGATTGCGCCTACTGCCCCACAACAACCTCAACAACAACAACCTCCCCAAAATCAACAACCACCTCATGTTCAAACACCATTAAATCCTCAAGTTCCTCCCATAACCAACATACAACCTCCACCACACACAATACCAGGTCAGCCTCCTATGTCTACAACACAACTACCTGGACAACAAACACCATCTACCAACAACTTGGTGTCTTCTATGCATCCCCAGATGGGTCAGTCAGGAATGACTCATCCCCAAGTGGGGAACATGCCTCCTAATATGCCTCCACAACCTGGTTATGAGCATGGAGGGGGTATGATGGGTACTATGCCCAGAATGGGTCATGGTATGCCGCCCCATGGCATGCAAATGGGACACATGGGCATGCATCCACCAAATATGATGGGAATGATGCCTGGACAGGAGATGGCTTACCAAACGCCTATAAGTCATCATCAAGAGAGGGCAGCGTTACAGCAACAATTACAAGAGTTGTATTGTATGCCTCCAGCTCCTGAACACCAAGAAAAAATGACGCATTTACAAGAAAGACTCAATTTGTTGCAACAACATGAAGCCAATGACCAATGTAATGGAGGACCACAATGTATATTGCAAAGTCCAATATTTTCATCACCAATGATTGACTCTCCCCAAGTGACCAGCACAACTGGAAGAGGACGTGGAAAAGGAACTCCAAGGGCTAAAAAACCTCGCCAAAAAAAGGGCGAAAAACTTCTAGGCCAACAACCAATGATGGGTCAACAAATGCCTCCTCAAGGTCAGCCCATGCCTCCAATTCCTGGAATGACCTTACCTCCACAGCCTCTTCCAGTGTCTGAAGACTGCGTTACACCTGGAGCAGGTCTATCCATACCTCCTGGAGAAATGACAGAAGTAGGAGACATGAATCTCGACCCATACGCTGGTGATACGGATTTAGAAAAGCAGAAAAAGCCTAGATCTCCGCGGAAACCCAGAGAGCCTAAAAAACCTAAAGAACCTAAGACTCCTAAACCGCCTAAAGAACCCAAACCGCCCAAAGAACCTAAGATTCCTAAAGAACGAAAAAAACGGGAACCTAAAGATCCGAAAGTTAAACGAAAATATACTCGAAAAAAGAAACCAGAATCTGGAGAAGAACTGGATGATTCCATAAACATAAGCTTGGAAAATGGAGGCGAAGAGTTTCATAAATCTTCCGAAGATTTATCTGGAAATGAAAATAGTTTTATTGAAAAGAAAGAAGACTCACTTCCTCCTGAAAGTTCCTTAATTGAACCCGAATCAACTGATGTTGAAAACAATGCCGAAACCTCTTCACAAGAAGAATCCAAAGTTGAGAGTTCCGAGCTTGAAGAAAAGAAACCTGACGAGTACAATTTCGAAGACCCTGGTAGCCCTAACAAGTCCGGCAACGAGGAATCTATTAAATCTAGTCCATCTGCCAAGAAAAGCAAACGTTCAAAAGGCGGGAGCAAGCGATCTTCCGCCGCTAAACCTCGGGCACCACCCAGAGCAGCATCTTCTAAGCGCCGGCGAAAAGCCGGCCAACCAGAATCTGACGGCGAAGGCGAAGATTTAATTTCAACACCACCTCCTTCTCCTGAAAATGATGCTGATAGTTCTATTCATAAAAGACGCTCAGCTAGAAATACTCAAAGGAAAAAATACATTGACGACGTAATGCTAAGATTTAGTGACGATGATTCTCCACTTTCAGCAGCTGTTAAGCAAGAACCAAGCACTTCTAAAGCTGCTCCGTCAACCAGTACTGCTCCACCGCCTCCAATAATTGAAGATACCACTCCGGACAGTATTAACAAACCTAATTTTGTATATATCAACACTACAGATGAAGATAGTATGGTTGTACAATATGTTCTCGCTTCTCGTACTGGTAAACGTGAAATCAAACCTGATTCTAATTTAAATTTGGAAAAACCTCCCGAATCTGAAGTCAAAATAGAAGATAATGCGGGTAAACCTCTTGAAGAAGAACAAGAAATAAAAGTAGAAAATATTGATATAGAACCATCAACTTCGAAAGAAATCAAGCCAGAAATCAAGAAAGATCCTAACACTCAAACTGAATTTATAGAACTTGAAGAATATTATGTGAAATACAGAAATTTTTCATATTTGCACTGTGAATGGCGTACAGAAGAGGAATTATACAAAGGAGATAAACGTATATCTGCCAAAATCAAGCGTTATAAACAGAAACAGTCGCAACAGATGAACATATTCGAAAACTTAGAGGAAGAACCGTTCAATCCCGATTATGTTGAAGTTGATAGAGTGTTAGATATCGCAGAACATACTGATCCAAACACACAGGAAACCATTAAACATTATCTTGTAAAATGGCGGGCTTTACAATATGAGGACAGCACTTGGGAGTTAGAAGAAGATGTAGACCCAATCAAAATTCAACAGTTTGAACGATTTAGGAAACTACCTCCAAAAGACAAATGGAAACCTAAAAAGAAACCAGCTGCTGACCAATGGGTGAAACTTGAACAATCTCCAATTTATAAAGGAAGTAATAGTCTTCGCGCATACCAATTAGAAGGTTTAAATTGGTTACTCTTTTCTTGGTACAACGGAAGAAACTGTATATTGGCGGACGAAATGGGTCTTGGGAAAACTATACAAAGTTTAACTTTTATCCATTCTGTTTATGAATACGGCATAAAGGGACCATTTTTAGTCATTGCTCCGCTTTCAACAATCCCAAATTGGCAACGCGAAATTGAAGGATGGACAGACATGAATGTTATAGTTTACCACGGATCAGCAGCCAGCAGAAATATGCTGCAAGAATATGAAATGTATTACAAAAACGAAAAAGGACATTTCATTAAAGATATCACAAAATTTGATGTCCTCATAACTACTTTTGAAATTATAGTGAGTGATTTCGCAGATTTGAAAGGTTTCCACTGGAGATTATGCGTTATAGACGAAGCACATCGCTTGAAAAATAGAAATTGTAAACTTTTGGAAGGGCTACGACAATTAAATCTGGAACATCGCGTCCTTCTATCCGGAACACCTTTACAAAACAATGTAAACGAATTGTTTTCATTGTTAAACTTCTTAGAACCTCTACAGTTCTCCAGCAGTGAAGAATTCTTACAAGAATTCGGTCAATTAAAAACTGAACAAGAAGTTCAAAAGTTACAATTATTATTAAAACCTATGATGCTCAGAAGATTAAAGGAAGATGTGGAAAAATCTTTAGCTCCTAAAGAAGAGACAGTTGTTGAAGTAGAATTAACGAATATCCAAAAGAAATATTATAGAGGAATCCTAGAAAGAAATTTTTCTTTCTTATCCAAAGGTACAACTTCTGCAAATATACCAAATTTAATGAACACAATGATGGAACTAAGAAAATGCTGCATTCATCCTTATTTATTAAATGGAGCTGAAGACCAAATCCAGTACGATTATAAAGCTCAATTTGGCGAAGATATAGACGCATATTATAAAGCCCTCATCCAGTCTTCTGGTAAAATGGTTTTAATTGATAAACTTCTTCCCAAACTTAAAGCCAACGGGCACAGAGTTTTGATATTCAGTCAAATGGTTAGATGTTTGGACATCCTAGAAGACTATCTAATGTTTAAAAAATATCCATTCGAAAGAATCGATGGCCGTATTCGTGGAAATCTTCGCCAAGCTGCCATCGACAGATTTTGCAAGCCGGATAGTGATAGATTTGTATTTTTATTATGCACAAAAGCTGGAGGCTTGGGCATTAATCTCACAGCAGCTGATACCGTTATCATTTACGATTCAGATTGGAATCCCCAAAATGATCTCCAGGCACAGGCTAGATGCCACAGAATCGGTCAGCAAAAAATGGTTAAAATATACAGACTTCTTTGTCGAAATACTTATGAAAGAGAAATGTTCGATAAAGCCTCTTTAAAACTAGGCTTAGACAAAGCTATCTTACAAAGTATGAACACATCTCAAGGAGGTAAAGAATCTGGAAACAAACAATTATCCAAAAAAGAAATCGAGGATCTCCTTAAAAAAGGCGCTTATGGCGCTATTATGGACGAAGACAACGATGGTGACAAGTTCTGCGAGGAAGACATCGATATGATTCTTGCCCGCCGAACACAAGTCATCACCATGGAATCCGAAAAAGGTTCCACATTCTCCAAAGCCAGTTTCGCATCTTCCGCCAACCGATCCGACATAAACATCGACGATCCAGACTTTTGGAACAAGTGGGCCAAGAAGGCTGAAATCGACCCTACAGAAAAAGATGAAAAAGAAGAACTAGTCATTTCAGAACCTCGTCGGAGAACTCAAATCAAGCGATATGGTCACGATGAAAATGTAGTCGATATGTCGGAATTAGAATCTTCTTCTGATAGCGATCTCGATGGTGAAGGAATGGGTCTTACTGGAAGGTCTAGGAGAGCTAAATTGAAAGCTTTGAAGAAAAAACATAAACTTGGACTTGGAGATGAATACGTACCACGGGAAGGAGAAATTGTGTATGGATCTTGGGCTCGAAGCGAATGTTTCAAAATTGAAAGAGGTTTACTGACTTTTGGATGGGGTAGATGGACTGAAATTTTACAACACAGTCAACTTAGAAGAGGGTGGAGAGAATCGGATATCGAAGACTGCGGGAGAGTTATTGTAAGTAATTTTTTTTTTTTTTACATTTGGATTTAACATTTGTACGAACCGCCATTTCATGTAGTGACTTTGAAATGCTAAATTTAATTTTTGTTAGACCGTTCTGATCCACCTTTTTTTTTGTAAAAAAAAAAATCGTTCTTTTTGTGTACATTACGTAATGTCTATGCGTCACAAAAGAAGCTAAAAAAATATTACTCTTTTATATCACGTTTTATTTAATTCTACAGTGTGTCCCATTTAAAAGTACCACCATTGGGATCTCGAGAACTATAAGAGATACAATGTCGGTTAAATGGAACTTTTTGTGCGCTTTTGGGAAGCCCTCTCAGATGTGCTTTTGTTTTTCAAAAAATTCTCATAGGGCACTAGATAATGACGAAAAACTGAATATTGTTGAATTTTTCTTTTTTAAATTACTTCTAAACTATTAGTAATTCAGAAAAACATTTCAAATATAAAAGGTAGATATTATTATTATCTAATCAGTAGCGTACGAAATAAATTTTTATATCCGTGAATTTTCAAACTTGTATTTTTTTAAATGGAATCTATATTTGATTTTAGTCTCAAAAAATTAATTATTTTTTTCTCTTTTCAATGATGTAAAGGTTTGGTTATTATGTTTTATATTTGTTTTGCTCCTAAAATTTAATTTTTCTCTTTATTTTCCTGAACTTTCTTATTATTTTCCAAAAAAAATTATTGTTTTTATTAATTATATTGTATATGATCGATATAATTTGTTTTATGCCATTATTACTTAATATTTTCATTCTAGACTCATAATTACAAAATACACTATAATGTGCTAAGGGCGACCTGACACAAATATTATAAAAATTAATTTGATACGAATTTTGAGCAAAATTTTCTAAGGAAATAAATTATTTAAATACAAGGAGTATTTCTAAATAGAAATCTACTAATATTTTCAAAATAATTGTAAATTTAATATAAAATAAAGAAAAAAATAATAATTTTGAAGGCAAAGCAAATATAAAACATAATAACCCTTACATCATTGAAAAGAGAAAAAAAATAGTTATTTTTTTGAGACTAAAATCAGATATAGGTTCCATTTAAAAAAATATATAGGCCATCCAGCGAATCAAGCGGTTTACGTCATCGTTTAGGGATTTTTGAAATTTTCTTTATTTTTTTAAATATATTTTATTAACGGTATTTTATTGGTTTTTTTATTATTATCATGTATTTGACACCTTTAAAGGAAATAATTATATTTTGATATATTATTATTAAGTAAAATTTTGTAATTTTTTGCAAAATGACGTTTGATTATATTTTTTTAATATTGGTAATTCTGAACATGTATATTACTAAATATTATATGTCTATATTATACTTTTCAACGTGTATTGTGATTTCATTTTGTTTTTGGTTTCGTTGTTCATTGTCAAAATGTCAAATGCTCTGTCATGTCAAATTCAAAAGCTTGTAGTTAATTTATTGACTTATTTTGAAAATGAAAAATAGATTGGTGGGTTTTTACTTTCACTGAAATCTAATATTGAGGTAATATTTGGTTCTATTTGTTAGTAACAATTTGAAAATTAAATCTATATGTACAGCGTGTTTGGTTCTATTTGTTAGTAATAATTTGAAAATTAAATCTATATGTACAGCGTGTGGCAAACACTATACGCAATGTATAGAAACAGTGAGAAATTGTATGGTATGCAGTATTCTGTATTTTTTTAAGGATCTCACATAATACTAGATAGTTTGTTGCATATACTACAAGAATAAAGTATTTATAACTGCGTAAGCAGTATCGTTCAGAATATTTTAAATAAAATTGGATTTCGCTGGAAAAATATTATACCAGAAGTGTTTTTAAGAAAAAATTGGGTTTATGAAGGTAATCCACAGATTTTAATCCGTTTTACATGCTCATGTAAACTTTTTAACATATGACGTCATTGTTTCTAGTGATATTGTATTTATGACGTAAACCGCTTGATTCGCTGGATGGCCTATAAGTTTGTGTTATATCTCGAAAATTTACAGATATAAAAATTTATTTCGTACGCCACTGGTTAGTTTATAAAAATATCTATCTTTTATATTTGAAACGTTTTTCTCAATTAAATTGGAAAAGAAAAAATCAACAATATTTAGTTTTTCGTCATTATCTAGTGCCCTATAAGAATTTTTGGAAAAACAAAAGCACATCTGAGATGGCCTCCCAAAGGCGCACAAACAGTTCCATTTTACCGACATCGTATCTCTTGTAGTTCTCGAGATCCCAATGGTGGCACTTTTAAATGGGACACACTGTATATTTCGATAGCTTCTGGTATCTGCTGTAACTTATACTTTTATTAATATTCTTATCTATATTTTGTTTAAATACTTTCTAAATGCTTACGATTCAGAGTATGAACCAATTTTTTTAAATACCTTCTTTTATTGTTTACCTATACATACATTTGTTTCTAAAATAATTAATTTCATCTTTGGCTGTATATTTCAACCACGCCATACCATTTCATAGAATTCACGTAAAAATATTGTATATTTTCTGGTACTTATTTCTCTTCAAATTAAAATGCTTCAAATATTAATTTGTGAGGAGGAAAAATTCGCTAGTCATATATTGTTGTACAATTCTTTACAATCTTTATTTGCATATCTTGCACGGAAACTGCTAATAATATTAATAGAGCATAACGAAACGTTTCCTTTAAATTTCTTTTTATGATGACCGAAGCCATGCTAATACTGAGAGTATTTAGATACTCACTGAGTTAAACAGCTTTCTGATTTATATACAAAAAATTTATATTATTATCTGTTATTATTTTTATTTCTAAAATTATTTAATTTCATTTTAGTTGCTGTACTGTTTACGTTTCTATCGAGGTGACGAAAAAATACGTAGTTTTATTTGGGATTTAATAACACCATCTGAAAATGGGGAACAAAAAATAACTAGAAACCATCAAGGATTGAAAGATCCGGTACCGAGAGGTATAAGAAATAAAAATAAGAAAAAAGGAAAGGATATAAGAGAACCAAGAAGGATCAATGAAAATGATCCCAGTCATTGGAGCAAGCATGAAAAGTATGATGGTGATATATTTTTGGAGAGCAACTATAAAAAACACTTGAGTCGACATGCCAATAAGTAAGAATTTATAATTTTTTAATAGTTTTTCTTTATTGATTTATCATTTTTTATAGAGTATTACTTAGAGTACGAATGTTGTATTATATCAAACACGAAATTATCGGAGATCTGGTACAACACATTGCTGATGGTGTCCACGCAAGGTAAGACCAAAACCGATTTAAAACTTAGCCGAAAAATGCTCCAATTTGAAAATTATAACAAAGCTTAAGGAAAGGTCGTTCAAGGTCAAATTGGTGCAATTTTTTTATCAATTTTATTGTTAAGTGTTCTAACATTTAAATTTTGATTGTTCCATGCCTTTGGGATTAATTTTCTGATTGCTTTTTAAATTTGCATGGTATATGTTTAGCTTGAATCAATTCATGAGTAGATGCTTTGAGACAGGAGCGCGATTCTAATTCATTCGGACACGAGAGACTGTCTCTGTCAAGGACGACAGACTTTGGGATTTCATTTTCTAGAAGACTCGTGTTGGTTGTCTTTCCGCACTTTTCTTTTTGAAAGAGTCTGGGAAGTTTTAAAACGAAAAATTTTTCATTTTTGTAGTTAATATTTTTAGTATAATTTCATCCTCATCCATTAAAAGTACTAAAACCGGATATAACGAAACAAAACCATTTTCCATCGTATACTGAAAATATACAGGATGTCTCAATAAGCTTGCTCACTATTGGTAACTTTTTTACTTGAAGAGATACGAGGTTGGTTAAATGAGCAAAATTGTGTCATTTTATATTAGAAAATCGGTTATGTAGACAAAATGAAAATTGTGTCAGCGGTTCCCAAAATTTGGGACAAAATATATATATTTTAAATGGAACCATATATTTTTTATTATCTTATTGGAAAGAGTATTTTTTTTCTCTTTCCAATAAGGTAATGTTGTTTATATACAATTTTTTTCAAATAAACGAGTTATTTACGGTTAAAAATAAAAAAATTGTAAACTGTTTTATTAGTTTATTTAGCCAAGTAAGCCATGGAAACAATTGATTCTTTGTTTGTTTGACGTTTAATAATTTCTCCCTTAAAGTTTTCTATGTTTAATAATGTTTAATAACTTTACAAATGAAGAAAAGTTAGATCTTGCCATATGGAAAGTTATATCTAGACACCAGTTACTTAGAGCGGTCGGCTCTCTTTCCAAAAGAGCTCGTTAATTTGAAAAAATTATACATAAACAACATTACCTTATTGGAAAGAGAAAAAAATACTCTTTCCAATAAGATAATAAAAAATATATGGTTCCATTTAAAAAATATATATTTTGCCCCAAATTTTGGGAACTGCTGACACAATTTTTATTTTGTCTATATGACCAATTTTCTAATATAAAATGGCACAATTTTGCTCATTTAACCAACTTCGTATCTCTTCAAATAAAAAAGTTACCAATAGTGAGCAAGCTTATTGAGACACCCTGTAGTATACGTTGAATAATTTTATTTTTAATTATTTTTTTAATATTATGCCCTGCGTGTGTTAGCATAAATATTACAGCTGTGGTGCTCTCTCTACTACAGTTTTTAGAGCTTGTGAGGTGACGTTTGATAAGCGCCCTTGATACAGATATATCGTTATTACCGAAATCTGCAAATAAATCATTCTGGCCCACCCAGAAATGGGCAATAAGCCGTTCTGTCACGTACCTTATACTAACTAGAAAATTGTGTCCCTATTTTTGTAACTATGGTAACAAGTCTGTCGTCATTAATGGAGACTATTTCCAAATAAATTAGAATCACTCCCCAGTTCATCTTTTCCAAATTATCAGTGTTTTTATTCTGAAATTCATTCATGGAATGGTTAATTTTGGAGATTTAACTTCTAGATGTGTGCGTTTTAAGTTGTTTAACGTTCAGTGGCTGTTAACTAGTCCAATGCTTTGAATGTACCATGTACCCTTTTCCATGATACGACGGTACGGCACTTGGATCCACGATAATGATAGAAATTTTGATAAAATTCAAGCGAAATATAAAATACTTAGAGCTGGTTGTATTTAGATTCGGTGCCGCCTTGGTTACATACTCCTTTCACCGAAAAAAGAATAATAGCAAAATCGTAGTGTATACGGCGTGCACTAGCCTTGTGTTAACTAAAACACTGTTTTAATAAATGTCAAATTCAAATTTAAAAATTTAATTTCACCCCTGTTTTTCTTTTGGGGGGTCCCGTGGCCGCGTGCCTGAGTGTCTGGTCGCGAACCTGGGGGAACCGGGTTCGATCCCGACTGACGCCAAATATTTCCAATTTTAAATGGCACAAAAGTGACCCCTGTGGTGCACTCTCCACACCAGCTATGAGTGCCCGTGAGGTGACGCCTGGTAAGCGCCCACACGGTAAAATATATCGTCATCATTACCGATGTCTGCATGTGTTGTAGATACTGGCACACCCAGAAATGGGTAATATGCCGTGATGATATATTTATTTTATTTTATTTATTTTTCTTTTAAAAAAAATATTTGTTTGAATACAAACTGTTCTGCTTTAAAATCATATTTTGATAAGTTTGGTGTTATTTATTATTATTATTAAATAACGACATTTGGCATTTTTAAAAACAGCGTTTATTTAAAACAAAGCTTGTGCTACCATCATGTATTTTTAAACTCCTTTTTCTAATAAATATACATATTAGTTTTTCTGGTAATATTACTCGTCTTGATTTTCTTGATTACTATAAAAATCATGTATAAAGTATGCTTATTTTTACTGTCAGGGTTACCATAATTGAATAGTAGAAAAAAAGGACGCCGAACGAAGCCAGGCCAAATCCGCCGGAAGTGAATTTTTTTTTACAAAGGGGGCGTGGTCGAATTTAGTAGCACACATATTACAGATAGCATAAAAATACAGGGTGTTCTGAAAATGGGTGAAAAGCTTCAGGTAGAACGATTCTTTGATTAATTCTGAGTCGATAATCCTAATGCAAAAAATTTGTACGGCCCTTCGTAAAGCCGCATGAAGCCATCAAACTTGTAAATGTGCAATTTAAACTAAGCGATTTTTTAAAAATCTTTTACGTAATATCATTGCTCTTTACATTCTAGAAGAATTGTGTAAAATTTGATCTACGTAGCTAAACGTTTGATATCAAATCTTTAAAATTTTAACTTTTCTAAAATAGATTTTTTTTAAATTTGAATACGTACGACAACCGTGTATAAAACAGTTTTTTGTTTGAAACAGAAACTATAAATAATTTGTCAAATTTTGACGTTTATCAGTTGATGTTTGATTTTATAATTTATTTCTTTTTGTATGGTGAATGAAACATTGGATAATTAGAATGTATACCTTTAACAAATACGCTAATATGTATTATTATTTTTGTTATTTTTATTGCTACATAAAATATCGTTTACATTGAATTTTTTTTAATTAATAAAGCAAAGCTGGTGCTTGTATCTTAAGTAAATAAATTCAATTCCCAATTTGAATTTCCATTGAGTGTACCTGTCAAAATAATGTTGACATAAAATTCATACTGATTTGCATAGCTACCTGATAACTTCTATAACAATTTGATTTGGTGTTGCCAAATTTACATTTCTTTTAAGTAGCTCGTGTGGCTTTAGGAAGGGCCGTACAATTTTTTTGCATTAGGATTATCGACTCAGAATTAATCAAAGAATCGTTCTACCTGAAGCTTTTCACCCATTTTCAGAACACCCTGTATAAATACTTATGTAGATAGGTGCAGTTACAAAACATATCTAGGACAAATAACTTTGCTGATTAATTAAATAAAATACAAGATTTATATTTTGATTAAAAATATCACAAATCATTAAAACTGTAAAAAAATCCCAACTTTATTTGAACTTTTATATAGAACTTTTACCGTATATTAAATTAAATAAAAAAATACCTCGTCTTTTTTACACTTGAACGTGTGTATACTTTATATTACATGAATTTTATTTGACATACTTTATAGTTCATTATAGTAATCAAAGATTATCTTTAAACGGCCCGTAGACGTTCAGTATTGTTCAACAATAATACGGTTTTATAACCTGAATAGAATTAAGCAGTAATTAAGTTAATTCGTTCCACAGTCATTTTTTAAAGTACATATTTTTTCCTATTACGTGCTTCCAACGTCATGACTTGTACTTAAATACCACAATATTGCCGAATAATACTTATAAATAAACAAAAAATTCAAATATTGTGCAATATTATTTTGAAGACGAAATATATTTAATTATACCAAAGTATTGTGAAATAACAAATATTGCAGGTACCGGAAAAACGATGTAAATAAAATTTAAAAAAGAAAAACAGCTGACCTGTCTTTTTTTCACTTGAATACTGTAGAACACTGGTATTCAAACTTGTTAGTAGTTCAACTCCAAATTGATGTCGTTAATATATAGCAACCCCAACATTATAGTTTCGAGTACATTTATTTAAATTTTGCAGTAAGCTGATAATAAACAAATTCAAATAAAAAGAAAACATATTTTTATAAAATTCATACAAAAATTTGCACAATAGTTATTTACGATATTAGTGGAATATACCGGGTGTCTACTTTTTTTCAAACATAGGAAATTCAATGTTAAAATTTTGGTTTGGCCATATTTTTTCCTATTGATTGTAGAACAGAAGTGCAAGGAAGAAAAATGCTCAGAGTGACAAACCGCATCGATTGAGTATAAAGTTTGTTCAATTGTTTCTTATGTACAAGTTAGAAGCAAAAGAAAATACACGATTTAAGGAAATTATCAGTTTTGAAAAAAAAAAAACAATTTATATTTTTTGTTTCTGACATATTTGACAAACTTGGCATTTTTTTTTTGATTTTATTATTATTATGATAATAGGAAAATCTAGAATAATAAAAATAATCATAAATTCTAATCAGAAAAAAAAAGAAATATCAAATCTGTCAGATATGCCAAAAACAGTAAACATAAATTGTTTTTGTTTCATGGCACTCTGATAATTTTCTTAAATCGTGTATTTGCTTTTACTTACTCGTTCATAAGAAACAATTGAACGACAAACTTGGTACTGATTCGATGTAGTTTTTAATTCTGAACTTCTTTCTTCCTTAGACTTGTTCTAAAATAAGGTAAAGAGATATCGCCAAACCAAAATTTTAACATTGAATTTCCTATGATCGGAAAAAACTAGACACCCGGTGGACATTAAAGCACATATGCTTTACGGAGCCCCAGGGAATATTAAAAAAAAAAAACACTAGCAAATAAGAAAATTAAGTTTAAACTAATTTACTTATTGGAAACCTTATTTGAAATTAAATTTATTTTAATTATTAGATTCAAATAAATTTAAGAAAACAACTCTTCTTCGTCATTTTTTTTTTTTTTGTTTTTTCGTGCGTCCTGCGACCTCAGCAAACTTTTCGCGATCCCTAGTTTGAATACAACTGTTGTAGAACATGAAATTTCATTGGTCTTGCGTATTATATGCCATACTTTATAGTTCATTATAGTAATCAAATTTGCTTTAGAATATATACAAAATATTTGTAGTATTATAAGCCATAAATTTGTAATATTTTCGGTGAAGAGGGTATGACATACTTCGGCCGTCGCCCAAATTGAATACACCAGAAATTGATGAATTGGCATTCATTTATATTAAAACATTTGGTGTGTGTGATACAAAATACAGTGCCTTGCCTATTGTGCCACCGGTGTGCGATCAGGCACCGGCTCGCTGGTGGGACGCGGAGTGTGACAAGTCCTTGCTGGTCGGCACGTGGAAGCACGGGTATGAGAGCTACCCGGAGATGCGTAGTGACCCCGCCCTCTGTTTCCTCGCGCGCTGCGGTCCCGCGCCCACCACCCATAACGCTATCAACACTAACACGCACACGCCTGCACCACTGTAAGTAGAAACCCCACAGAAAGAACAAAAAGAAACGAAAAGGTTCGACATCATCTGCGAAGGAAATACATACATACACAGAACACATTACACGCGCCATTTTCATGATTTCAACATACAACTACATACCTATTCGTGTATGATTCGAAATAATAGTTGAACTATAAAAGATAGTGGGATGTAGAAAAATAATCAGACATGCAGTCAGTTAAATACAGTTTATTTCAACGGACGTTTCAAGTTCACATAAGTCTTCCTCAGGGCAAGAAATGTTCTTCAATTAAAAAGAACATAAAATAGGGCTGTTGCAAGAATTTTTATAACTTTTAATATTAAATAGATATTGTTATTTAAATAGGCTCAAATTTGAAAATATCACGAAATACCTATTAGATATTTTTGAAAAAGTCGCATGATCTGAAACAGAATTTATATAAAATAACGTGAACCGTTTTCCTATTAGCTATGAATGACGTGATTATGTACTCCGAGGAGTGGGGGTTGTTTTTCAAGAATATTTATGGCGCCAATCTTTTTATTTTATTTACAAAAATAGAAATAAATTGTTATTATTCTTACCATTACCATGAAAAATATTGTATAAATGGGGTCCTATACCATAGTCATATTTTAACTATCTTAAATAAGAAGACGAAAATATACATAAATTAATGAGTATTAGTGAAAATTTTTTCTTTAAATATTGACTAGGTCACAAACTATAAGCGATTGAAGCTGATTACTAATTGGGTATGACGCGTTAGGTACTAAGAACTTGATTGGTCGCCTGATTTTAAAAAGGAGATTCGCGCGTCTTCAGCGGTTACCTTTAAAGGTTTATGAAATGTCATGTTGTTCTATAACCTAACAAAACATTCAACAATTTTGTGTTTGATGAATTTGTTTAATTATAACATCTAGTAATATTAACAATAATAATATATTTATAATTAAATTAACATTGAAACTTCAAAACAGTCAACACTAGCGCCATCCGTCGTCATACTTTCTGTAATAATATTGTCAAACTGTTTCATTGTTCTATAATTTATTAGGAAAAAAATGCTTATTATTTACGTTATTTATACTTAATAATAATTTCTTCATGAATATAACGTATAAGTTTTTATATACAAACATTTCAGCTATGCAAACATGAAAAAAATTGTTCCGTCTATAACTAACAGTTTGTCCCATTGTTTGTCGATCACTTGTTAGTACCTGCTACGTCACGCACAAATTCTTAAACTTTAAAAATTCATATCTCGCTTATTACGTAAAATTTTTAAGTCGCGTTTGCACTGAAGTTCTTATTTTATCCTGTTCTTACAGGAAAAAAAATAAAATAAAAGAAATATGGTATAGGACCCCATTTAAATTTAAAATAGTTTTGAAAAATGCGAAACCGCTCATTCACGTGTACATCAACCAGACATGGACAAACGAACATTTTGTTCTCCTATTTAAAATAATACACGTGATTTTAAGATTCTCATATTTATTCGTTTTAAATTTTGACTTCAATTGTATTTAAGATTATTTATTTATTTATTTTTGTTTTATATTAATTGTTAACGATGGCCGTTTGTCCATGTGTGTTACATGCGAATTTATGATCTCCTTGAAGAATTCTGTGAAGTCGAAACGTTTGCGTTGAAATAAATTGTATTTGACTGGCTGTATCCGATTATTGTTCTACATCCCATACTCAAACATGTAGATCAATAAATTCTGCTATTTATAAATGATAGGTCTTAAATAACGTGCAATGTCAAATTTCACTAGTCATTTATACAGGTTTATTCTAATTAAGTTCGAACAATATCAAGGGCTAATATAGTTAATACCACTTGTAAAATACATATTTTTTTTTTTGTTTTGTTTGACATTTTACCCGATATTTATTTTTTAAATTATTGCATAGTAAATCTACCTTTACCACGCCTTTAAATTAAGTTTTTTTTTTTACTACCGACTTTAAATTACGAATGTGAATCATGTTCCTTTTTGCTAAGCGCGTAAATAATAGGTTTGTTCGTACAATAAAATATGCAGCTAATTCCCAATTTTGCAAACAGATTAGAAATTTGTGGGTTCTGCGAACAGAATTAAAGGTTATTGTTATTACTACCATCTGGAGTGAACAGAAAAGTTTTTATCTTATGTTGATTGTTGTTGTTGGCATTTGTCATTGTCACAATGAAATTATTTACTTTTGCGTTTATTTATTTCTGTTTCTTTTCAATTTACTCTCGAGCATCTACATGACAATGTAGCAAATATTTAGTGGTTTGGAAGAATTTATAATAAATGTTAATATTCGTTTTCTCTTGCTTTGGCTAGTACAAGTGAATGTAGGAACAACAATGTTCGCTAATAGCCAGTTCCGTGCACATGCCACAAACTAAAAATTTCTTTGGAAACCTCGGACTATTCTGACGGTTCGAAACTGATCAGAGATTTAATCGTAGATTTAAATTTCTGTTCTGCCACACTTTCAAATTGATGCGTATGCTTAGAATGGTTTGTGATGGTTACTCTGTTGTAGGAACAAACCTAATTTTACGCGGCTAGAATTTTTGATCATTCATTCGACCATAGTTCTTAAAATCACAGAACTGATATTTTTCAAATGTGAAGACAAATTTAGCAAATTGAAAGAAAACTCTTAACAAACATGTGGTAGCATGAACAAGTGATTAAGGGTGATTAGCGAGGAGGTGACTAGCAGTGTTTTAGCGGTTTTAATCATTTACGGATTACTCTAGAGAAAAAACTTCAAGTAACAGTTATAGAAAAATTACTGGAACGCAACTTTTATATGAAGTATTGTTCTCTAAAATAATCAATAAACGATTGATAACACTAAAACTCTGCTAGTCATCTCCTCGCTAATCATACTTAATCACGTTATGCTACCACCTGTTTTATTTATTTGGTTACTATGACTTCGTATCAGTATCACAATGCTGTTAGATTTATGGTTCAAAATTATCCTAAGGCCCCGTTTTTTCATCTGTGGATAAAGAGTCAGTTATCTTAACTGCCAAATAAAAGAAAAATATCGCATCATATGACTGACATGTGTATAGGTCCTGCACGACTTTTTTATGACTTTAATCGATAGAGTAGTGAAAAATAATGGACCCGTATTTTTTATTTTTTCTTAAATTGATCTTTAATAATGAAAAAAATTGCGATTAAAAATGACATTGTTGAAACACGGCAGCTAGACCCCCGCTTCGTCCCTTGCCAAGTGACGTCAAAGTAACAATTAAAGATAACCTAAAATTTATGAATATGAACATGTCGATGAAACGTTGTTTCGTTCCAAGATAAAGAATAAAATAAAATTCTGCAATGTATTCATTGTCTCCCGTGCATTTATAACCTTCTACCGTCTAATCTCAAATCAAAAGTGAAAGAAACAGCTGATGTAAAGTGCGGATAAGTTCACGCCAAATAAAAATTATATTTATAAAAATGAATAGAACGATGTTATATTAATATATTATAGCATATTTAGATATGTAATCCTCAAATTATAGTCTGTATATATTTTCTTTTAGAAATTCTGTGTCCATATAAAATGTCTGTTTGAAATGAGTCTGAATTTAGGTTCGGAGCTTGTGACGTCATAACATGGCTGGTTTTTGCAACTTTTTTGAAATATACTTTAAAACGATTTTATACAACAAAAAATGTAAATAAAAAATGTTTTAATCGTACTGAACGATAAATTATACTATCCTTCTTCGATTTAAACAGAAAAAAGGTACAATTATTTTTTTTTACATGACCTCATTTTGATTTTGTCAATTTATCTTCAAATATTAATGCCATATTTTCATTTTATCTGGCACTTACATTAACCGACACTTTATCCAGAGATGGAAAAACGGGGCCTATATCATATTTTTCAATTTTTATTAAATTATTGTCGGTAGTAGAACAAATACTTTCTGTGTAAGCATTTAGCCTTCGCAGGTTTTACTGTTTTATAATATAACTAATAATACAATTCACTACATGTAAATTTTGATAAGAAACTGTACAACAAATAATATAAATCATTAATGTGTTTTATGTGTGTATGTATCTTCTTAAAAATCAATCAATCAATTTTTATTGTTAATTGCTGTTAAGCTTCTTAATGCTCTAACTGGTAAATGTTGCATGTGGCTGTTAACATTTTATTCTCCCTTCGCACACATTCTAACTTAATTTTATTCAGTAATGAAGATGATCTTGATGACGATGACGCCTTGGACGAGAACTCCAAATCCGGGAAGTCGAAAGACGACTCCGAGGCTGCCGAACCTTCTCCAGGTCCTAGTGGGTCTTCCGAGACTCCCAACCTGGGAGATGGTGACGATAAGGATGATATGGACGATAAGCAGTGGCCCAGTATCAACGATTTGAACACCAGGCTAAGAAGAGTTATCACCACTTATCAAAGAAATTATAGAAAGGAAGAAATGAAATTAGCCCAAAAGGCAAAGGTAAGTGTTTGATATTTTTTATGAAATTCTTTTCTCTTCTGCATGAAGAGATGTTGCCTGCAGTAAGATTTGATTAGTTTTTTCTGTTAAAGCTCAAAATTATTTTGCAATGTGTACGATGTAGTCAATGTGCATGTTTCATGATCATACATATAAATTTATATAAAGTAAATTAAAAGTTAATACAGTTTTTTGGTCTGATGTGCTGTCAATTTATTTCTTCTGTGGAAAGAAAAATAAGTAACTGTGAATTTTGATAGCTTCATATTATATGACCCATGGATTTATTATTGTATAATATATTTATTATTTTTGAAATATCTCTCTAGATCTATAGTCATTATCTAGTTACAAACTTTAATGATGTGACTGTGACTAGTCTGCATAAAAATTTTTGCTAGACGAAAACAAAATTGGTACTGGTTTCGATTGATATTTCTGGCTACAATTACTGAATCTCTTCCATGGTTAAATATAGAATTAAAAGTGCACTTCGCTCTATTATCACAGAATAGATATATACAGAAGCGACACTCCATGTCTGCACCATTGTTGCGATTTGATGTTTATGACCTTGAACTTTAAATTGTTTTAAATAGTAAAAGAAAAATTAGAACACAAAAGTACTAAAATTTTAATTTTATTAACGAATTAAGAAGAAATCAATTTCGCTTTCTCCATTTTTTAAATCTCTTTATACAGTTTTTATATGAACAAATAAGTTCTCCCGTTTGCTTGAATTAGCTATAACCCTAAAATACATGGGCGTGACAAGCTGAGACAACAGTTCCTCCAGAATATGTGAAATATAATGATTTTCTTTATAATAACGATTTTTCCTATCGTTTGTTGAGAAAATAACATGTTTGTTCTTATTAGAAATCAATTTGTTTCTCAATATATTTTTATTATTGACCCCAACAGAAAATGTTCTCGTCGAGATAATGAAAAGAACAAAAAATCATAAGATACGAAGATATGCCGAAACAATCCGATTTTATCCGATTAGCCCTTTAAATTTGTTGGCATACTCTTTCTCTCTCTAATTTTCGTTTCTCTCTCTGACTGTCGCTTCACTAAAGTCCAACGGGGCTGTCATTTTTTTAAGGTCGATTTAATAAATAGGAATATTATTTATTCTTTGTCCGACTTAAAAATTATTTATAGTGAGATTTATAAAGGGCAGAATAAAGTTACTTCGGTAGTAAATTTATTCAAACTAACAAATTCTAATCAATTTTATTCATTTTATGGCATAACATTTTTAGACCGTCCAGTAGGGGTTTCAAAGTTTATTTTATTTTTATTTTTTAACATATTAAATCTGTACAAAAAATAAAGTTTCAATAAATAAGAACCGAGAAAATCAACGGCACATGTGGCGCCATCTATACCAAGAACTACGTTTCTAGAGCTGAATGAGATGGATATATTATATATTATACATTTAAATACATTAAATTTTATTTTGATATGAAGGAAGTAAAAAATATTGGAGAATCATGCCCAGTTGCACCGTTGACACTTTTTACGCTAGGCTTAAACAAAAAATGTAAATCGAAATTTTGACGGCAATATTCCATTACTCATTTGACGTTTCGCGTCGATACGATATTATCAATGGTCGCGTTCAGCAGCTCTCATCGCTGGTATCGCTGACCACCGAAGTTTGCCGAACACAATGAATGGATGAATGTGATTGGTCCAGTAATTGCATTCGGCAATCATCGACTCTCAGCGGTGCTCATCGCTGCCAGTGCTGTTGGGTGCAGCTGGGCTTTAGTCATAAATTTATTTAAAGTTTCAATAACAAGTTTGTCACTATGTATGCACGCATTTTTCATCTTAAATCTTAACCAGTTTCATAGTACATAATTATTATTCTTTCTGCAGAAGTAATAACTGTTGTACATTGGATATAACATATATTTTCGTAAAGTAAAACGTATACATATATTTAGGGGTTGTTTAATAAGGCAGTAAGGAGTGATTAGGAGGGGGGCTGTTTTCTTCTTAGTTGTTGTTGTGGGGTAGTTGTGAATGGTTGTTTATAGCCCGAGTCTATGGCGTCTCCGTTGTCGGCCCTGGCGCAAGTGTCGCAGCAGTTGGACGTGCGCGACGCCGCTGCCGTTGCCGCTGCCAACCCCATGGCCGCCATGCAGGGATGGGGCGACCTGCAGCAACTCGCTGCCCTCTACATCTTGGTTAGTATTTATCCAACAATGTGACAGTGAAGAAGCGGTACCACATTCATTAAACATATATCAAACTATCATAAATAAAATTATTTCAAATCATTACTCCCTATTATAAATTATTTCGAGAACACATAAACATATCAACCTGTGTTTCTAACCATTTGTTTTTAGCTATTCCTATTATTTCGTCATGGTTTTTGCAATGAGCCTGTTTCACATTTTTCAAAAACTATTCTAAATGGAAGTCTATGCAATGATTTTCTTAGTAATAATTTTTATTTTAATAATTTCTTGTTATTTGTGGAAATAATTAAATAAAAAGATTGGCGTCCTGAAAAACTACCCCCCACTCCTGTGACGTAGAAGTACATACATTTCCATCACCTACGTTCTACGTTTATTCATATTATTTATATAAATAAGCGTAGGCTTATAGTTTGTCACATGTTAATAAAAAATCTTTTAATTTGACATTTGACGCTGACATTGCTCATTGTAAATGAATAATAATTATACTCAAAATAAGTCGGACAATTTACCGAAGGTTGATAGCTGGATGGTGGCTGAATTTATATCACGAGAACGATTGTTTTACTGCTACCGAAATAAGGGGTGTTAAAGATTTGAGACAAAATAAAATATAAAAACTGAATTTACTATATAAATTGATAATATATTTTACTTCAAGGTTCTGGTCATGATTCTTACATTGAATCTGCTATAGGATATGTAGATCTATGTCGAGAAAAAATAACAATTATTCTGACATTATCAGCTCTTCGACCTACTGTTTCTAGCCACAATTTTCTTTTCATCGCATCTTTTGACAAATTTATAAACTCTATAGTAGGTTTGTTCCTAACAGTATTTTTGTAAGAAGGCACAATACAATATCGTAAATCTCATTTTATTTTGAACTTTGTATTACCTACATATTATACAACTTGAACCAATCTAAAAAAATGACATTTGTTTGACAACTTTGACAATACACTTGACATCTTAGAACCGCTGGAGATGTATGTACTCTGACGTCACATTCTGTTTCAAATCACGTGACTTATTCAAAATTTTATCCAAATTTCAAAAATTAATTGTAAAATATCTAAAGGATATTTCGTGATATTTTCAAATTTGGGTCTCTTTAAAGATCAATATCTTTTAAAATTTAATACTTAGAAGTTATATAAAAATTCTTGCAACAGCCCTATTCTTAGATGTTGTTATTTTCATAAATTTTGGGGGAAAAAAAATAATTTCAATTTAAATAAAAATAAATAAATATAAATATATCATCACGGCATATTACCCATTTCGGTTGTGCCAGTATCTACAACACATGTAGACATCGGTAATGATGACGATATATTTTACCGTGTGGGCGCTTACCAGGCGTCATCTCACGGGCACTCATAGCTGGTGTGGAGAGTGCACCACAGGGGTCACTTTTGTGCCATTTAAAATTGGAAATATTTGGCGTCAGTCGGGATCGAACCCGGTTCCCCCAGGTTCGCGACCAGACACTCAGGCACGCGGCCACTGGACCCCATAATTTTCAATTTAAAATAACGGTTTAACAGTTTAACCCCTTTGGCTGGGAAATAAAGCTCTACTGGAGTGTAAGCTTATAAAGATTATAAAGATAATAAATATGAAATACCATAAACCTTAACTGAAAAACGCTAAAACTAGATACGTATTTCGGCAACTAAATTGCCATCATCAGTAAACCTGCGTCTAAGAAAAGATCAGTTTTGGATTATTCAACAAAGCAGATTTATGGCACTGAGTAACAGGGCATCGAAACCGCCAAAAACAATACCCGGTTCGGTACCGACTCGGGTTCAGTTGAAAAAGATATCCGAGGTTCGGTTCTGGGTTTGGGTTCGCTAAAATGTTACGGTTTGGTTCGATTTCGTTGTCCTGTTAAGTAATCTAAATCTGCTGTGTTTTCAGATGTTTTTGGACCTCTGGCGTGGTTGAGTAATCCAAAACTAATCTTTTTTAGACGTAGGTTTACTGAAGATGGCAGTTTAGTTGCCGAAATACGTATCTAGTTTTAACGTTTTCTAGTTAAGGTTTAGGGTTTTTATTATTTATTAGTGAGTTATTGCAACTTCTAAGAAGAAAGAACGTAAACGTTAACCTTATGTAGAAAATACTTTATTTTAGAAATAAAGGACTTACATTTTCAATGATTACCGCATTTAGTTAGTGTATTCACGCTAACGTTAACGCTAAAAGCAACACAAACGAAGTTCATCTACACTTTTCACCGAAACATAACCTGAAAAGATACAGAACGTGTGACGTTAAACGCTCGCTATTCCATTGCGCATAACGTGTCTCTTTATTCATATAACGTGAACCTTATTAGTACGCATGCGCACTCGGGCTGTCACGTGACTTTAAAGTTCACGTTATTTTTGCGTTGAAGCTGCAATAACTCTACTATCTTTATAATCATAGACTCGAGTAGAGCTTTATCATATCAACCTGTGGTTTGAAAATTTGATATTTTTTTACTGGTAGTATTTACTATTAATCAAGGTTATGGTTTATGGCTATTACTAGAATAACATATACAGTTTTTTAATCGTATTAATGTATTTTTGAATGGTAGCCATGGTAATTAGTTGGTTAGTAGGGTGACTAAAATTTAAAGTACTACCAGCCTTTATAATTAAATATACTTATTTCCATATTTTCCCAAAAAAATCATCAATCAAGAAAAGGAACAGATTGCATTTTGGATAGGCAGTTTTTATAACTTCGCATGCAAATCTAAAGAACTAGCAAATGTTGACCTGCGGTTTAAAAATTTGGAATCTATACATTAAAATTAATATATTCATGCAAAAAAAGGTAAGAGATACAGCTCCCTGAAGCAAACAAATGCCCCGAAAAAAATGTGAATTAAATTTGTAGCGGTAAATCTACATCAGATCAGGACAACAGAATTGTGATTGTGAATGTACACACACTGTCAAAATCATTTCCGGTGACTGGACTACGCGATTTTTGAATTATTAACTCAGTTTTGTCAAAACAGTCTTTGTCATTACGGAAAAACGGTATATAGCAAAAAAAAAAAAACTGATTTTACTATGCATAACCTTAAAACTACTTTTTACTCTTAGTAGAAATAGAAACATACGGGTATGTGTAGCGACCTCAGGTCACGCGCTCCTTCAGGGGCTTGGTTTGCTTCGGCGCGCTGTATGTCTTCCAACAGCTCCATCAACGAATTTCTGGTGCCTAAAAATCTATTTATAAACTTAAATAAATAAATATATCATCACGGCATATTACCCATTTCTGGGTGTGCCAGTATCTACAACACATGTAGACATCGGTAATGATGACGATATATTTCACCGTGTGGGCGCTTACCAGGCGTCACCTCACGGGCACTCATTGCTGGCGTGGAGAGTGCACCACAGGGGTCACTTTTGTGCCATTTAAAATTGGAAATATTTGGTGTCTGTCGGGATCGAACCCGGTTCCCCCAGGTTCGCGACCAGACACTCAGGCACGCGGCCACGGGAGCCCATTATTTATAAACTTTCATAAAAATATTCCGGATACCTACAATTTTTATTACAGATTCTGACAAATGGCTAAAAAAATTCCATTTTGACCATTTTCGGAATTTTCAAACATTTATTTGTAAAACTGAAACCAGTTGTTCAAAAATTTAAACTTGATACAATCTGTTGCTTAAAATTTTCCGTAGAATTGAATGGCGAAGTCGCCATGCTCCCATATCAGGACAATTTATTGAAAATCTCAATTTTTTTTTATCTTAGCCCATATTTGTCTGTAGGACCTTACATACATACATAAAATCACGCGTTTCCCACTTAGGTTAGCAAAAACCCGAAAACAAGAAAAGGGATGAAAGGAAGAGCTCCACTGAATCACTTAACTCTTTAAAAACATTCTTCTTTCGTCTTGTCCAAAATCATCATAACATTCATACAAGAACATATTAATGTGACCGATTTTCGGTAGCGAATAACCGCATCCGGACCACAATAATATGTAGTTACGCAACAATCATCCTTCGCCACACATTCCTATCCATGCACACTTCTTTCACCTCAGCCACATTCATAAACGTATTCATACATAATAACATATTAAAGTGACCTTAAAACACAAAAAAATGAAATGTGTATAGATACAAGCATATTGACATAAAAAGCGATAGAAAAGGTCAATATTTTGAGAAGGGCAAAAGAACAGTAAGACATTTAACATTTTTCATATTTTTTCAAAAAATAGTCAGTGTCACTGGATACCATCTCATTCATGTTTTGTAATATTTATTAAACCATTTAGTTATTATTTACTTATACCAGAGAAGATGAAAGAATAATTGCTTTATGATATGACATATTTCAAGTAATTGTTAATCCCTTATCCATACCGCAATCAAGAAATTTTCCGACAATAATATATTGTTTAAGGAATGTGGTCCGCTTTATAAAAGACTCATATATGTTCATAATTTTAATACTTGTCACACATTCATATCATTGTAGTGTGATGTGTGCTTTCTTTCTTATTATTTTGCTAAATGTCTTGTTGGTGTTTGGTGTACATATTTCGTAGATGTTTCCTTTATATGTGTTTAGATTTATTGTATTTATTTATGCTTTATTTATTTATTTATTTATATTAAGCTCGTCACACTTACTAACAATATTTTATAAGGCAGACCGGGTATTTACATTCAAAAAACCAAAAATATTTTCTTATATCGCACTGTTTCTAGAAGATGGACAAACAGAGAGAGAAAATGGAACAAGTTGCAAGAGAAAGAGAGAGAAATCGAGCGGAAAGCATCCAAAGAAAATGGACGAAGAGGGAAGAAGCAGACTTCTTCAGAGTCGTATCTTCCTACGGTATAGATTACGATAGAAAGAAAAAATCTTACGATTGGACCCGATTCAAAAATTTAGCAAAACTGGAAAAGAAATCTGAGGAAGTACTAACTGAGTATTATAAAAATTTCATTATAATGTGTAAAAAGCAGTGCGGTATTAAAGTTGATGATGATTTATATGATCCAACTATTGAACAAATCAGTGAAGACAAAGCAAAAAGAACGTTGGATAGAATAGAATTATTGAGTAAAATTAGAGAAGATATTATAATGCATCCACAACTGGAAGAACGGCTGAAACTTTGTCAAACTTCAGCAGATGTTCCTGATTGGTGGATTGCTGGAAATCATGACAGAGATTTGCTCATTGGAGTCGCAAAGTAAGTACAAATGAATATATTACTGTTTTCTTTTTTATTCGTTTTTCTATTTCGGTATTCTTATAAGCCCATAAAAGCACTGTTCACACGTCGTTAAGAAGATCTATAAGAGCACTGTTTGATACTATGTATTAACGTATACAATCAAATAAAACTCAAAACACACAAACTGTGAAAATATGAAATTTCAATTGTTAGTGGAAAGCGCTACCAACATAATTGAAAAAAAAAACACCAAGTCACAATTTTTGACAAGTCGGATTTTTAAAAAATCTCATTGTAAAATTACCTCAATAGAAAAAATCTGTTGTGGCCAGCACAAGACCTCTCGCCATTTCCATATTACGCTATATAAGTATTGAATTGCACTTCCCTTTCAAACCGTCGTTTTATAACAAAAAAATACAGAACTTTACCCAAATACTGTTTTTTATTGTATTTAACATGTCTTCTGCACACATATAATTCTAATTATATCTATTTTTCATTGTATGAGGAAGTTTCTAAATGTCAGAGATTTTTCCAATTCATTAACAAGATTGGCGGTATTTCTGATGGATATATGCATTTTACCTATAATTTTAAATGTTTAATTAATAAAACAATAAGAAAGATTAAATATACTTCCCAGAAAAAGCTGTCAGAATGTCATTAAAACTGTTGATATTTGACACTGACGTGTGTCATTTAAAAACTATGTTATAAACATTGGAATTTGTCAACTGGTTTCCTTAGTGCCTTGGCCTCTGCGATTAAATTACTCTATATATTATAGTGTCTTTATCTCTAAATCTATACAAGATATAATAAAAATTTTAAATGTATTAGATGGAGAATTTTATGTTCTTCAATATTTAATAACAAAACTTTCCAAAAAATTATATTTAGAAGAATTTTTCTCAGAAACTACTACTTCCGGTTGTTCAATTGTTACCAAAACCTTTTCAGCTCTTTTTGAGGAATCGTGTCTACAACATCCAGACATACACACATCCAC
Organism: Ophonus ardosiacus; assembly: GCA_943142095.1. NCBI lineage: Eukaryota > Metazoa > Arthropoda > Insecta > Coleoptera > Carabidae > Ophonus > Ophonus ardosiacus. The sequence goes on along the minus strand of OW964829.1, from coordinate 44,412,210 downwards.
ACATCCACACACACACACACACACACACACACACACACACAGACGTCATTTTAAAAATGTTATAATCGGATTCTAGGGACCTTAAACCGTGCTTATTCACTGAAATCTGGATATGCGAATTTTAGCATGAATCCAATACCTCTCTTAGCGAGAGGTAAAAACATGTTTCATAAGCACTCGTCCTTTATAAAACTCGCCTCGTGGCTTGTTTTCCAAACTTGGACTCGTATGTACTTGTTTTTAATCTACTACTATGTAACAGGGACAGTGATTTGAAACATACAAAATTGGACAAAATACTCCCTGAATGTAATTAAATATAAATACAAATACCTCTGTGTAAAGAGTATTTTAATAAAATACAAATAGACATTATTTCATTATTATTATTATTCGGACCGTCAAAACTAAAACTGATCACATAACGCACTCATCTACTTTTTAAATATATGTATCTTTCTTTTCTTTTTAGACATGGTTTGGCTCGAACAGATTACTACATCCTAAACGATCCTGAACTCTCCTTCCAAGAAGTATTAAGAAGTAAATGCTCTAGTGAATCAATAGATAGCAAAGACGCAATTAAATTGGAAAGCCACGAAGACATCCTCAAATTTGACAGAAATGAAATACTGGTCAAACTTGAAAAAGGGGAAGGAACTTTGAAAATTGAAAAAGTTGGTTGTAAAAAAGAATCGGACGAAAGTAAGAAAGAAAAAGTTAAACCTGAGACAGATCAAGTTGAGTTAACTTTAGTTAAAAGTGAAAAGAAAATTGATGAAGTTAAAGAGGAAACAGATAAAGAAATAGAAAAAATGGAGGCAGAAAAAGAGGAGACCAAGAAAGAAGAAATTACGGATAAAGTTGAAGAAAAAGAATCGAAAGAAGTTCCAGAGAATAAAATTGAAGATAAATTGGGAGAGAAACTGGATACAGAAGATAAAGCCGTCGAAGACAAAGAAAAGGAAGAGCAGATTTTTAAGGAAGAAGTAAAAGACTTATTTGAAAAAGAAGTCAAAGACGAAAAGACAGAATCCGAAAAAGACAAATCTGAAAAGTCCGAAAAAATTGACAAACCCAAAATCGATTTGGACAAAGAAACCGACGTGACCAAACAAGCCGCCGAACTGAAAGCCATGTTCCCCGATTTAGAGGTCATTCAACCTTTATCCCGCTTGTCTCAAATCGACACATTTGTCCTTCAAAACAAACAAACCTCTGGAGCTTTGGACTTCTCCGAAACAACCGTCGCTCAATTATTCAATAACGCTGTCAAATGGCCCAAGGACCACGCGATTCAAACTCGTTTACAACATATCTGTCACGCCGTAGAAAACAATGAATGGCCGGTTCCTAAGACCTTTACAGCCTATACCTCGGGAATCGGCCCCGAGTTTGATATGAGCATCCACGAGACTCCAAACGCAACACCAAAACGCGATACTTCCACACCCAAATCCGTAGAAGGTTCTGAAGTTATTACAATTACTACAGATCATTGTATCCCACGATTAAATTCAAGTAAAAAACGTAAAAGACATATTGCAATTGATGTTGAAACTGAAAGAGCGAAGCTTCATGCGCTGTTGAATTCAGCTCATGTAGGACAACTTGCGAATCCACTGAAAGGAACCTCTTGGAATGATGAAGATTCGGAAGAGTCGAGGAGATCAACGCCGCAAAATATGTTACAACCTCCCCCAGCTCACCAGAACACTCCGAGGGTTTTATCAATGCCATACGATTTGAAATATCATGTGCCGAGTAAACCAGGGACCAGTACGGTGATTCCTGGCACGTCTAGTACTCTTACTCCGATAGATCTCAGCTCAGGGTAAGGAAATTTTATTCAATATTTCACTCTAAAAATTTCAACCAATCAAGTTACAGTATTTTTTTTATTTCGACCAATGACAACCCGTGTCTGCGTTGTAACCAATCAAGTCATTATTATAGTGAGAATAAAGTTCTCTTTACAGGTTTTTCCCGGGAATAATCTGTAGCTTTTATTTTTGTTGACATATGTCAGATAGTTTTCAACACGTAAGTAAAAAGAGCGAAATTACCTATTTAGAGCCATTTCTGATCATGAAATAAACCAAACAATGGGGTATTCCGACATTTTTTAAAAATATTTTTTTACATTAGTACACACCAGTAGGACTCTGAATAATCTAACTTTGAGTAAGAAAATGTATGGATCATATGAGATATGAATTTAAAAAAAAATTCATCGCAATTCAAATTTTCTTATCATGGCGCGCTTATGACGTCAACTCGATGGTGACATCTGCAACGAACTTCAGTGCCTAAATCCACATGTTCATGACAGCCATTTGCTTGTTTACATATGATTTTAGTAGCAGCGTGTATTTCGGTGTTTCTCCTGTGTTTGTTTATGGTAAAAATAGGAGTAATAATTATAAAGTGGACGAAATGTCAAACAAGAAATATACCCGCGCGTGTTAACTACTGACACCATCTGTGTTTTTAAACGAAATTATTTACTTTGAAATGAGCAACAGATTATCAACTTGACGTCACAAATTTCAAGGACGTTTCTAGAGCTGTAAAAATTCCAATTTTGTAACATTAAATTATGAATAAAAACTTTATATTAAACATGTTTTATTATATTTTTCTACTATATGAAGATGGAAACTATAGAAAAAAGTTATTATTTTGCATTAATTCCATATCACCGGAATACCCCATTATATAAACCACTTTTGGAAACACCATAATTAGTGACCCCTGTGGTGCACTCTCCACGCCAGCAATGACTGCCCGTGAGGTGACGCCTGGTAAACGCCCGCACGGTAAAATATATCATCATTATTACCGATGTCTACACGTGCTGTAGATACTGGCACACCCAGTAATGGGTAATATGGCGTGATATATTTATTTATTTTATTCATAATTAGTAATCACTCGGTATGGAGACAATTATTTATTTTGCCTTGTCAAAAGTTGTATTCTAGTTGGCAAAACAGACATGCCAACTGCGCAATGTAAAAGAATATAGCTAGTTAATTACGACAGTAGATGGCGTTATAATAGCGTAACTGTTGTTTGAAACAAATTTGTGGATCAAAAAATAATCTAAATATAATTTGAGAGTTCGATTAGTTAGAAAATAATTCTCCAGATTCTTCCTCAAACTTATTACCATTTGTTTCATTGCGTTTATCAGACGTCACCTCACGGGCTCTCAAAACTATCGTGGAGAGAACACATAGGGATCAATTTTTGTTGTATGATTTCAGCCATATATAATGTTCTTTCATTTCATTGAAAGTAAGAGCTTATAGTGGAAATAGTAATTTACGTAACAAGACCTGAAAGTGATACTTTACTGGGTGAGCAAGCATATTCCAGAGCGAGCCGTAGGCGAGCTTTGGAAGCTTGTGAGCCCAGTATAGACACTTTCAGGTCATGTTGGTACAATATTTTTTTTGCGATCCTGAAAAAAGAATAAAAAAGTATTATTTTATTTTTTATTGCGAGCAAATAAGAAATAAATAAACACCTGATCTCCATGGAAACATTTAGCTTTACCGGTCCCGGGATCGGTAAAGTACTTTCCGATCCCTTATAGACAACTTTCCGGTCTAAATAGTGATCAGAAAGAGCTCATTTTCTGGGCGATCACAAAAAAATAAACTTAATTGTACTTGATAGAATTCAGAATATAAATTTTTAAAAATATACGATTGTTTCATCTAAAATGAGAAAATTGATGTCACTTCCGGCTGAACAGGAAGTAGTATAATTTTATGTAGATCAACGCTCTTGATAGTCTACTTTCTAAATATATAAACGATATTGATTTAAAAACATTTATAAGGGATGGGTCAGTTTCTTGGACCTCTCGATATTTTATTTAATCAATAACTTCATAATGAACTGGGGAAATAATTTTCGTTAATTGGAATCATCCTGTAATTGTTAATTTTTTGTGTAGACTTCCAAAAATGAGCACTCCAGACATCCCCAAAGTAACATCCCAAGAAATCCAAAACGAAGTTCAGGACTTCAGCATGCCGTCGAAAAAATCCCAAAATCCTACCAGTTCAAAGGGCAAATTGGACGACATGTTAAACAAACTCAAAAAACGAAACAATTGTGTAAGTATTAACTCTTTAGACACAACTATAAAATCAATACCTCATTGTTAAAAATAGTTGCTTTCACAGCCGGTAGAGGAACCCGTTGTCGGTAAAGAAAAGAAACGCCGAAAATTGGATGAAATCGTTTTAGGTTTATCAGCTGCAAAAGAACAGTCACTATTTCCAGAATCTTCTTCGAAGAAAGCACCCGTCACACCAAGTGTTACAGTAACACCAACGTCTGCCCCAGTAACAACAAGTCACTCGTTGCAAAAACCATTTACAATAACCGTAACCTCTGTTCCTTCCCCAGCTGTTTCCACTTCCAAAAGTGGTACTTCCTCCATTCCAGTGGTGCCGTCACTCTCTTCCAAAGATTCCTTCTCCAGTTTTCTCGCACAGGCCGAACAACAGAATTTGTTATTGAAGAAACAACAACAGCAGGCTAAGAGTTACGAAAAGATGATTGCTGATATCAATAAAGTTGCTGATTTCTCGTCGAAAGTTAATTCGTACAGCCATGAGGCGAAAGTTAACAAATGGTTAGCGGAGCAGCAGAATTCTGTAGTGCAAGAACAAGGTTTAAATGCGGATTATTTAACCGCGGCTGCAGCTGCTGCTTCGAGAAGGAGAAGACCGAGAGTTGATCCTAGTTTACTCGACTGGAAGAAGTTAACTGGTAAGATTTTTATGAAAATATATTGTTAATATTGTTTTTTTTTTGTGCGGTCTCCAAAAAAAATCTGATGTAGCCATATAATTCCATATAAACAGGTTCTTGCAAAAGATTCTCTATTTACAGTAAAACTGTAACACGAACATACTTATGTAAATCAAACTTGACACTGACATATGTCATTTAGAATTATCACTAGCGAAATCTCGGCTACGCGGAGCTCTCCCTAGGGGGATAGTGTTTTATGATAGTCTATACGTCTTTCCAATCCGTCTAGGCACACTTTAAACTCAAAGTGCTAACGCTAACTGTCTTTTCGGATACACAAACTAATTATCTTTATTCATAAAACAAAAACCGATCGAGCTGTCACAATTTTGACATTTCTGCATGGTAGCCCTTGACGATACCTCTCATTTGATACCAAACACGACATGGTTCTGACAAGTTCATGCAAAAAACAAAAGCCGATCGACATGTCAAATGTTTGACACTTCTGCATGGCAGCCCTTAACGATACCTCTCATTTGATACCAAACTTGACATGGTTCTGACAACTTTATGCAAAAAACAAAAGCCGACCGAGCTGTCAAAATTTTGTCACTTCTGCATGGTAGCCCTTGACGATCCCTCTCATTTGATACCAAACACGACATGGTTCTGACAAGTTCATGCAAAAAACAAAAGCCGATCGACATGTCAAAATTTTGTCACTTCTGCATGGTAGCCCTTGACGATCCCTCTCATTTGATACCAAACTCGACATGGTTCTGACAACTTTATGCAAAAAATAATATAGTTGTTGTTTCCATGGTTATAGCATAGCTGGCTGATTTATAGAATTGAATTTCTTTATAATTAGGAATAATACAACCTTTTCAGTTTTTGTTCTGTAATATTTTATTAGTTCCAACGTTTCGGCACTATTAAAACGGGAAAATGACAAATAAATTACGAGCCAAAACCAGCTGTATACAGATCACTTCTCTGCCAATTTTTGCGGACGGTTTTTCCTCTAGCAAAAGGAGAGTTTTCCTGAGAAGATGCATGTTCGCCGTATCGCCGTCCTAGTTGTATATTTACCAAATAGGGAACATTTATGTACTCTTTATGTTACCTTGGTTACTTGTTTTTGGTTTTGGCTCATAATTTATTCGTCATTTTCTCTGAAGAAGGCATCAGTTAATGGTGCCGAAACGTTGGAACTAATAAAATATTACAGAACGAAAACTAAAAAGGTTAGATTATTCCTAGTGTATTGTGTTCTGAAAGATTTTATTAATAATTCTTTAACGCAATATCCATTGAATATTAAGTATAAAATGTAATAAAATCGTATAGAGAATAAAATATTCTTTAATATTTATTAAAACATAAAATGTCAAAAAATGACTTTTAATTGCTTTAAAAAAAAAAAAAATTGTTAAAAATTTTAAATTAGGGTACTTCGGGTTGACTATTTGTAACCAAATTCTAATCACATGTTTATTTGAATGTAAGGAGTATTGGAGTTGTCGGAGACGAAATTATCGGCACACGCACGCACGCACACATACATAGAGACATCATCGTAAAAATAGTAAAATTATATAGTTCTTCATTATAAACTCACCACCGATTTTTTTTTACCTTACCTAAAAGTGACGGAAGGCAAAAGAACGAACGAATATATTTTTGAAAACTATTTCACTCTTTTGATAAATAGACCACCTTTTAACAAGACCTACGGTTTCTTTTGATGAATCGTATTCCACAATAAATCCGTTATTTTTGTAACATCAACATTCTTCCAGATCCAAAATGGGCAGAACTTGCCGCAAAGGAAGCCAATCGCGGCTCCATGCCCCATGACATGAAAAACCGCCTACCTTCCAGCGTCCCCTCATCCAGCAACAGCAAGAAAGGTCCCGGAAGACCTCCTCTTCTCGGCAGTCCAACAGCGAGCAGCAGTTCCGCTGCTGGTACCTCAACATCTGCTTCGATGGCTGCCTCAACGATGGCATCAACACTACCATTCCCATCTTTAGCTACAGCTGGGGGATTAGGAGGGCTCAATTCGAGCCTGTTATCAAGTCTTTCTTTAGGACAATTCGACCCAAAAACAAATCCTTTGTTGTTGCCGTTTGGAGGCATGTCGAACATGTCTGCGTTGAATAGCATGGGAGGTCTAGGAGGTCTGGGAAATATGAATTTGTTCGCGAATTTAGCTGGGTTAGGGATTCCAGGTCTACCTGGAATGGATGCATTGGCTGGTACTTCAAGCGCTGATACAAGCACGAGTGGATCACCTTCAAGTTCAAAAAATAGTAACAAATCTCGTAAAACTGACACGCATACTAGTAGCTCTAATGCTAATAAGCCTCCTACTAGTTCTGCTGCAAGTAGTAGCACTAGTAACATACCAACTACAAGCCCTTTCCCATTTTTCTTCCCAAATCCAAGTCTATTGTACACTCCTTTGGGTCTAGGCGGACTCAATCCGTTTACTCTACAACCAGGAATGTCGGCTTATGACAGTTTAGCGCAACAATGCGGTCTTCTGAATGGTACTTTAGGTGCTGCTGCTTCACCTAACTCATCCAGATCAGGCAAAAGTAGTACGAATTCTTCCCGATCCACAACAGCAACAACGTCTGCAACTGCTACAACAAGCACAGCGAGCTCGAAACATAGAACAAGTTCAAGTAGTAGAGACACTGGAAGTCTGCAACAGTTGTTGTTACCTCATGATGCACATATTCTTGAAAGTATTAGTAGAGTTGCTGGATCTTTGGATGTTGGTGGAAAGAGATCCAAAGAGGATAAGAAGGAAGAAAAACGTAAAAATTTGGAGAATCTCAGCAGAGCTGCACTTTTATCCGACTTCCAAACTCCGGATAAGTTAGGGAAAATGAAGCAGAGTTTTGTTCCAAATCCAGCAGATTTGAGCAAATTTATGGAACTTCCCGGTAGTTCCAAACGTTCCAGGGAACAAGAAATGAAAGAAGCATTAGAACAGCTCAGTAAAACACCTGCAGAATTCATAGCCAGAACCTTAGCATCATCCGAAACCTGCAAACGACCTCGAGAAAAAGATCTCCCCGAAAATCTTTGCAAAGATGACGTGGAACAACACCTCCCACCAACTAAAAAGTTCAAAGAAGACCCCCCTCCTTCAACAGCATCATCTACGTCACAACCCGCAACACCTACGAGCACATCCGCTCCGAGTATCGAGTCAGGAGGCGTCGACATCGAAACCTTACTTCCTCCATCAACCGTCGTTAAAGGCCCTGCCCCTATTATCGAAGAAGAGAAGCCCCAAGACCCCATCCCCTGCTTAGGAGATGAATCCTCTGAAGATCACAAGGAATCAAAAGAGGAAGATCCTTCTGAGGCCGGAGCCAAAAAAGGCAACCGCAGAACTCGAGGGAAACGCAAGTCAGGGGATTTGGACCTAGAAACTCCCGTGATAGAACGGAAGAACTTGAGGTCTAGTGCTGGAAGAGCAGCTGCGGCCGCAGCTGCAAGGCAAGCAGCAGCGAGGCAACAGGAAGCAGCGGCTGCTTTGGCAGCGCAAGAAGAGAAGGAGGAACAACCCCATAATGACGCGTAAAGGATGGGAAGTAACGCAAAAGGGCGTAAAATCAAACGAAAAAGATAACGAAAAGTAAGGTAAACGAAAGATTGTCATTTTGATTTATTTATGTATATTATTTATTCATTATCATACTTATAAATTGTATTTTTTTTTTATATATACATATTTCTAAATAATAATTTTGGGTTAATTATTCCTAATTTAAAAAAAAAAAATTACATTGGAATTATTTTCATTTAAAACGCTTTTCTATTTCATCATAACATATACATTCTTTATTTTTGAAAGGTTCAATGAAAAAATGTTCCAATAGGGGTTTCCAAGTGTACGGCTTTTAAAAAATTCTTATTGGTATTGGATATCAATATTCAAGATGTATAAGTAATATTAAGGTGAATATAATCGTTAATTTTCTTTATTTTATTACCCTAATATCAAAATGAAGCTTTAATGCTTTAACACATCGTCGATTTTTCTTGGCCCTCATTTTTGAAACTTTGATAATTTTTTCTTACGTATTAGAAACAGGGCATCGAACTGCTAAAAACTGAGTTCAGTTTAGGTTCAGGTTAATTTGTTTTTTGAAAGATGGGTTCGGGTGCGGTTCTGGTTCAAGCATTAATAAAATTTGCGGTTTTGTTCGCGGTTTAGGTTCGAAATAATGTAAAATGGGAGCTGAAATTTACGCAAAACGCAACAAGAAACGAACACAATTTTCACGAAAAGTCAACGCAGACGCCTAAGACGTCGATTATCGGCTGTATTTACTTTTCGAACTAAAAATTAACCTGAACCGGAGTTGAACCCCGAACCTGAATTTTAATACTCGGTTCGGTTTCGACTCAAGTTCAATTAAAAATATATATGAGGTTCGGTTCTCGGTTTGGTTCCGGTTTTGTTTCGGTTCAGGTTCGGGTTCGATGCCCTGATTAGAAACTTCTCCTCAAAAATAAAAAATACTGGTATAATATTTTTATGTACAGATTAACATATTAAAAAAATCAAATATTTGGAAACCCCTATTGCATTTTGTTTTTATAATTTATATAATTTTAGGAAACTATACCTTAGGTTTGTATTTATTTAGAGAAAATTTGACTAAAGTTTGATAAAGTATGTTATTGATTTTTGTAAATAATTAATTTATAAATATTACCAGAGTTAACAGTGAATATTTTAGAAATAATTTCTCGATTCTATTATTTACTGATAATATTGTATAATACACAAAATTTAAACAATGTACTGCAATTTTTAACGATGTGGCTAAATGTCCGCCGGCGGTATTATATACACAAACTGAAAATTGCGCCTCAATTCAGCAAGCGCGGCGGAATACATCTATTTTCTGTAGATTTCCGCCGGCCGGCGATATGTTCATTGATAACTTATAAAAATTCCGCCGTAAACATAACCAAGTTACAATTGTTCAGGCACGCTAACGTTCTGCGCTTAAACACACTAGAGGCACGTGAATGCATCATCGTGTTCACGCAACAGTCTGGGCGTGCAACTTTTATAAAAAAAAAACTTCTCGCACACTCGGATTTAGGTGGACACTGATTAGTTATCACAACACGTAACCTGCCCAAAGAAACTGTTCACTGTATTAGTAGTATCAGTAAAATTGGCTTGCCTACAAAGAAATGAAAGAGCACCCAGAGAAGTATATCAATAAAATCCGCCGAAAGGCGGAAAATAACATTTCAATCTTTGCAATCCCCTGCGCCTGCTGAAATTAGGTTTATCGGCGGTTATGTTATTAAAATCGTGAGAATTCCGCCGTACGGCGGAATTCTCGGTTTATGTATATAATACCGCGGGAGGACATTTAGACACTCCGTTGTTTTAAATATTGAAATAGGAAAGCTATTACTCTTTCGTATTTATTATTTATGTTTATAATTTGTTGGCATTCATCGTAGATCCAAGGAAAGTTACTAATTTTTCTTTGATGTTTACGCCATTTTGCGTTATAAAAAGATCCTTTTTTGCACGCTGTGCATTCTGTGATAAACTATGTGCGCGAAAGACAAGCCGCAGTGAGTGAACTTTATTTAAAAAGTCACTTTTTTAAACGCACAACACATTGAAGAAAATTTTGTGCACGTGCTTGTTCCGGCTTTTGGAACTACATAAAAGCCGGAACCGAAACGAATCGAACTGATGAATTTCTAAATACGCTTGTATTGGTGATTTCCATTTGATTGATTGATTTTTCTAACTGTAAACTGATGGTAAGCCAAGTGTAATCGGTTAATTTTGCATGACTTAAGTATTTTATCAGTGGAATGACAAATAAATGTAATCTTGCTATTTATAATCTAGTACGATTTAGGTTACTGAATAAACATCTACGTTGAGTATTCGAGTGAGGTGTTGTAAACAAAAGGGATGTAAATAATATTGAAGGCGTGGACTGAAAGAGAGAGCCAGCATAACGAAGATGTATATACGTTCTAGTAGTATTTTATTTAATGAGACAGTTGCGTCTGACTGACTATTTATGACTATGATTAGGTTTTACTCGATTACGAAGATTCCATTTAGTTTTGGGAGAGGACACAGTCATTATTTATTTTGAATCTGCATTTAAACTAAAGTGTATGGCAGAGCAACTCAGTCGTCGTCGAATCAATCATCGAGTCACACTAATATTGTTTTCTTTTAGATCTGGAACTCTGTTTTGTCATTTATATTTATCATGTATACACGTATATCTAGCTTAACAGTATGTGGTAGCTCTCTTATTTTTAATTGTTACAATGTTCATATAGAATAATTAAATGATACATATGCATCATTTATTCATAGTCTTTTATTTATTATACATGCAAATAAAACTCTTTTTTTAAAGCATTTATTTCTTACGAGTTCCATTTTTTGCTGTTATATAGTACAGAACTATACGTTTAATTTAATTAAAATAGATTTACATTTGTTAAAATTTGGATATAAATTTATTGCCAAGTTTATCAGAAATGAACAGTATTTTTTAAATTCGGTATAAAATGCATTTTCATTATTTTTATTTAAATAAAAAAAAAATTGTGCATAATTTGAAATACTAAAAAACAATGGGGTCCCGTGGCCTCGTGCCTGAGTGTCTGGTCGTGAACCTGGGGGTACCGGGTTCGATCCCGACCGACGCCAAATATTTAGAATTTTAAATGGCACAAAAGTGACCCCTGTGGTGCACTCTCCACGCCAGCAATGAGTGCCCGTGAGGTGACGCCTGGTAAGCGCCCGCACGGTACAAATATGTCATCATCATTACCGATATCTGCGATAAAGCAGATTGGCACACCCAGAAATGGGTAATATGCCGTGATGATATATTTATTTATTTTTATTTACTAAAAAACAATTTAAAGTAATTAATTACACTCAGATCTGCTTTTACACGGTATATTCGTTGGCCGACAGTCTGTGTAATTTTTTTTTTTAAGTTATAAAACGCAAATATAAAAAAAAATTAAAATCATTCTCACAAAATTTTAACTCACTCTGCAACAAATAATGCATTTAAAATAACATCAGGCACGAAAATAACACTGACCACATTATTTATCAGGCATTATCAGCCATTTTCATTATTTTATTCAATTTTGACGTTTTAAACTGTCATTATTAACTCCATATCAACAACTATAAGTAACATTTTATTCCCAAATTCCCAAGTGAATAAAAAATTGTAAATCACTCACAAAATTTTAACTCACTCTGCAACAAATAATGCATTTTTAATAACATCATGCACGAAAATAACACTCACCATAGTATTTATCAAACAGCCAATTTCATTATTTTTCACGACACAAATGACAGACAATAAAGCTTTTTAAATAGATGACTTGACGTCTATCATCGACGATTGTCATCCAAAGCCTTCTAACTAATTAATTTTTTATTTTGTCAAAATTAAGTATTATAATGGTTTTTATTAATATTTCGGCAAAATTGAATAAAATATTGTATAAACCACGTGAGCTAAGAATGTTTATTCATGAGAAGAAAGTTTAGTTAATTTCTATCTTAGCTCACTTGGTGTATTAATATCTATTTCACGACAAATGATAGACAATAAAGCTTTTTAAATAGATGACTTGACGTCTACTAACTGATTAGTTTTTTATTTTGTCAAAATTAAATATAATGGTTTTTATTATTTCGTCAAAATTGAATAAGTATTATCTTAGCTCACTTGGTGTATAAATATCTATTATTTTATAAATACGGAGATTTGGTAAAATATTGTACAAAATTTTCTGTTTTCTAAATCGTGTAAAAACAGGTTTGATTGTATTTAGAAGAAAAGTGCAAAATCATGAAATAACTCAAATTTGTATTTCATAAACGTACATTCTGTCTTCAACAGAAGTGCATAGATAAATACGGGCCTCGAACCCTCCAAAAACTGGGATCGGTTCAGGTTAATTTGTTTTTTGAAAAAAGGTTCGGATGCGGTTCTGGTTCAAGCATCAATAAAATTTGCGGTTTTGTTCAGGGTTCAGCTTCGATTCGACCTAATGAAAATTGAATTAACGATTTATTGAATAATTTTTGTATAGAAATAATTTTTAAAAAATGAGAGCCGGAATTTATGCAAAACGCAAGACGAGGCAAGAAACGAACACAATTTTCACGAAAAGTCAACACAGGCAGCAACATGGACACAGTTTCAAACTAAAAATGAACCTGAATCGAAGTTGAACCCTGAACTCGAATTTTAATACTCGGTTCGGTTCGACTTAGGTTTAATTGAAAAATATGTTGAGGTTCGGTTCTAATTTGGGTTCCAAAAAAGAGCAAATAAGTATAAATTATTTATTGTGAAGCGTAAGTTAATTGTTAATATTTAAAAAAATTGCTCTTTTAGATTTTTGTCCAGTTCACGCTAACTTTCAATTTAATAAAAATAGATTTTTACTCAAAAAAATGTTGGATAACAAAAATAGACCAAGTTCATTAGTCTTTTCTTTCAACTGTTTCATTTTAAAATATCAGTCATCTATAAATAGCAGTTCACAGGAGAGCGAAAGAAAATATTAATATTAATACACATTTATTGTAGTTATTTTGGTTTATTTAATTTTGTTTTGTATTTACTAAATAATTGATTTGATTTATACCTTAATTTGAGTTTGTATAAAAGGTTTCGAACGAATTTTTTTATATTTTGTCTGCTCCATATTGTTGGCAAGAGATCAATAGCAAGAGCAATTTTAGAGCAAAGTAGAAAGAGCACATTGGATATGCAACACACAGCTCACCGTTTCTGTCAAATAATCTCCTCATCAAACGTCAAATCACGCTTCGTCCGGCTTTAAACCAAAACTCAATTATGATAGCTTATCTTTATGAGTGTTTTAACATTTAATATACCGTGGCTATCCTAAAGTGGTAGTTCATTTGGTTTCGTGCAGTGTGTGTGTAAAATGCAGTTATTTATTCTAGTCTCTAGCCTGATAATATTATCTTCTGCAAGCCCAGCAGCCAAACACACTCACCACTCGCACACTCTCAGCAAAGAAAGAACTCAGGATGGTGGATTTTTACCAAGAGATCACTCTCATGTGTCCGAAGACGGGGCTCATCATTCGGAGTTCGACCACGAAGCGATATTGGGTAGGTGAGCAGTGAGCTTGAGACATTTACGGTTACGGTTTACCTATCATCCGAAATTCAACCGCCAAGAACAAATTGGTTTTTTAGATAAATGTATTCTGTTTGTGCTCTTCTATGTATTAATATCTGCAAGTCTTTAATGCGTTGCCATGAATCCTGTAGAATTAGAAAATGATTATGTCCAAGAAAATTAATTTCCTAAGTAATCTTCAATATTTTGTCTTAAGAAATTATAAGTCCACCAATTTAAAAATTGTTAATATTTCCCATGAAATATCTTAAATTTTCCTATATACCTGTGGTATAGGTACTTCAAAAGTGTAGAATACGAGCCGTAGGCGAGTATTGTAATTATCTGAATGTAATATATTTTACGCGAGTCAAATACTACACTTTTTTACAATTATTAATTACACAGATTATAAAAATATGTCATAAAAGATACATTTTTTTTTTTCAAATAATACCAGGAATTCTCTGATATTTGTTAGTAAAACCGTAAGAATTCTTGTATTTCCATAAATAATATCTGCGGTATTACTTAAAATTTCTGCGATCATTCGTACTTCTTTGTGTACACAATACTTTTTCGAAAGTTAGCTCGGTAATCTAAATTTCTAATAATAATTTTAACCTTTTTGTACTACTAACTTTTTTCCATATATATATATTTTTGATTTAAAAATAAATCATGATTTTTTCCAACCCTGGCAGAAGTTTTTCTTTTTCTAATACAAAATATTACTATAGTCAGAAAAAATGACTGTCGGGTCCAGCAATAAAACTATAAATATCGTAATTATGACAAAGCGGCATATCGCTCATTGCTTGCATTATAACATTGGGTGTCAACGGGTTATTATTTGTGCCGCTCTGATGAAATGAAGATATGCTTTGTATGGTAAAATATAGTAAAATAATCTTACTGTTCTTTTAAAAAAATGCTATTTTTGTTTGAAATAATTTCTTATTAGAATGAAAACTGTAGTTTTTTTGACTATAAGCTGTGTATTCTTTTTTCAAACAAGTCACCTTGAATTGTCATCTTTTATGAATCAGATTTTGGTACTTAATCTAAATTTTATTCTTTTTTGCTAGGTAGCGTCAAAGAAGCAGAAGAATTTGATCGACTCAGTCCCGAGGAGTCGAAAAAGAGGTTAGCTATGTTGCTAAGCAAAATGGATTTGAACAAAGACAACTACGTCGACAGAAACGAGCTCCATGCTTGGATCCTTAGATCCTTTAAATTATTATCTAGCGAAGAAGCCAAAGAACGGTTCGATGACACAGACGACAATGGAGATGGTCGAGTAACTTGGGAAGAATACCTTTACGATAGCTACGGTATCGAAAATGAATTAGAGCGCCAAAATTTTGATTCCAAAGAAGAAAACGAGCTCATCGCTGATGATAAAGAAATGTTCCAAACTGCTGACCAAAATAGAGACAATGTTCTCACACCAAATGAATTTCTAGTCTTCACACATCCAGAAGAACATCCTATCATGCTCCCAATTCTTCTGCAACAAACCCTAAGAGATAAAGATATAAATAAAGATGGTCAAATTGATTTTCAAGAATATCTAGGCGAAAAAGGTTTAGATAATGATAAAGAATGGCTCATTTCTGAAAAAGAAAAGTTTGATCATGAATATGATAAAGATCACGATGGAGTTTTGAGTAGCAGCGAAATTTTATCGTGGGTTGTGCCAAGTAATGAGTAAGTATTCAATTAAAAGACTTTGATAAATGTAGTTTAATTTCATGCATATTAATCTAAAATTATTTGAAAAATGGGGACTTATGATATTAGAATTTTACTGTTGCCATCTACTGAGTTCTGAAGCTCAAAGAAAGAGACAGTACAACACTACCATGACCTGTTAGATAGAATTTAAAACAGTATTTAAATGGGGTCCCGTGGCCGTATGCCTGAGGGTCTGGTCGCGAACCTGGGGGAACCGGGTTCGATCCCGACAGACGCCAAATATTTCCAATTTTAAATGGCACAAAAATGACCCCTGTGGTGCACTCTCCATACCAGCTATGAGTGCCCGTGAGGTAACGCCTGGTAAGCGCCCACACGGTAAAAAACATCGTCATCATTACCGATGTCTACATGTGTTGTAGATATTGACACACCCAGTAATGGGTAATATGCCGTGATGATATATTTATTTTATTTATTTAAATGTGAATAATTTTGTTTCGGTATTATTTCCTTTTTTAGTATTTATTATCAGCTAACAAGTCATTATATAAGTACGCTTAAAAAACGATTAAATATAATTTCCAATATTCCAAAAAGGACATGAAAAAATGTAATTCGTTTAACAACCATTATTTATTTTTGATCATTGTTGATAATGGCTGTGTCCGATGTCACATTTTAGCATTTAGTATTTAGATCTTCACATAAACACAACTCCGAATAACATCTATTGGTTTGTATGGCAACACTTTAGAATAACAAAAATGAATTATACAATTTGACGCTTCAGATTAAATTTTAATATTATATTTCATAAAATAGAAGCTAAGAGCTACACTTTGATAGTAAATTTGACGTTTTGCACAAATTATAGCAACGAATATGATTTATTTAATTAATGCACGTTAACTTCAAGGCATAGAGTGCTCTTGCAAAACTCTAAAATCTAATTCCTAAAATCCAAAATAATGACATTATTTAGGGCATATAAATTAGGATGATAAGAGAGCAACATCGGACACAGTCTAAGCTATGACTAAATTAACAAATTCGATTGTTTCATTTTCAGCGAGATCGCCGAAGAAGAAGTAGACCACCTCTTCGCGGTAGCTGACGATGACCATGACAACCTTCTATCGTTTGAGGAAATTTTGACCCATCACGACACCTTTGTAGGCAGCGAAGTAACAGACTACGGAGATCATTTAGAAAAAGTTGACAGGTTCAACGACGAACTGTAAAGTTTAGTGCCATTTTATTCATTTCATATTATTTGTTACTAGTTCTGTATTTATACCACGATTTAAATATGTACTGGTTATGCCACTCTCCGTGAAATGCTTGTTGAAAATGTTTATAACATATTATATTATATTAGATATTTATTTTCATTTTATAACACTTTTTTACTTTAAATCTTGATAAAACGAGTACAAATTTTGTAATTTGAAGTTCATTTTGACAAATGATAATATTTATTTTTTCTTAAATTTCTTTGTAAAAAGTAGGCTAAAATAGGGTCGTTCGCAAGTAGCGCATCTAACGTACTTTCAAGGACAGACGTGTCACTCAGAACTTAAAAACAATTAAATCAATGGCAAGTGAAATAACATGTATATTTAAAATCGTGATTTATACATACCTCGAATAAAATAACTTAACAATAAATCTTTATTTTGTTTCTTAATAAAAAATGTGATGTGATAAAACCTTAAGGCTCAGTAATTAATAGGGTAGAATTTACAACGAAAAAATATACATCCGCTATACAACACTTAACCTATGGTAGAACTGACCTCATAGATAGTAAATCTAGCAATAATTATTGTTGTTTAACATACTTCCTACAAGAACTGGAGGCCTTTAAAACTGACCAATCACGTCATAGTTCAAAATTTTGTAAAAAAGTAAAAATCAAAATGTTCTCTGGAAAAACTATTAATTGCCAAAACTGACGGTAAACGTTTTTTGCATAGACGTACAATTTATATGGGGTCCCGTGGCCTCGTGCCTGAGTGTCTGGTCGCGAACCTGGGGATACCGGGTTCGATCCCGACCAACGCCAAATATTTCGAATTTTAAATGGCACAAAAGTGACCCCTGTGGTGCACTCTCCACCCCAGCAATGAGTGCCCGTGAGGTGACGCCTGGTAAGCGCCCGCACGGTACAAATATGTTATCATCATTACCGATATCTGCGATAAAGCAAATTGGTACACCCAGAAATGGGTAATATGCCGTGATGATATATTTATTATTTATATTTATTTTATTTTCTTTTGATATTACAAAATAGTCGTGCTGCTGCAAGGCGGAACCGAGAGTTATTTCCAAATAGACGTCAATGATCTTATATACGAGAACACATTGATTTTTGCTTTTTTACAAAATTTTGAACTATGATTGGTCAGTTTTAAAGACCTCTAGTTCTTGTAGCAAGCATGTTACACAAAAATTATTGCCAGATTTACTATCTATGGGTTAAGCGTTGTACACTTACTTACATAACACCCTGTATATCTGCACCCTAGTGTTCCGGACGTTTCGGTATATAGTTTAATAGGTATATTGGAGCACACTACCATTTCTCAGAAAAAAAAAAAATAGAACTGTTTTAGTATCAATTTTAAACACATTCAAATATTAAAAAAATATAAAACTTACATTTATTTGTATGTAAAGACATCAACTACTTGGTAACAAGCTGCTGTGTTTCTGTGCATCAAGGAGATAAGACTTCTGCTGTCCTAGGCACCTGACAACATTTTAAAATTTTATTTTCGTTAAAAAAAAAATAAAAATTGTATGGGTAATATTTTATTAGATAAATAACGATACAACGCAAAGAATTTGAAGGATACATTATATTTGTGTTTTTTTTTTTTTGCAGAATTTAAAAGGATTGTGTTGTATTAACCTACAAGGAAAATGTAAAGGTAAGTTTAATTTAGATTATTTTAGGTAGTAACAGAACATTTTATTAATAAATATTTTATAATTTGAATGAATTACCTTCTTGCAATATATTTTCTTCTTTTGTGACATTAAGTTTCAGTGCTTCATATACGGATCTAAGGATTATGGCGAAGGCATGCGCACCTGGATCTGGGTGTAGCGACCCATGGCGTCTCGTTCTCAATGCAGCGTCTTCTGCTGCACAGGCTGCAAGACCTGCAGCATCCAATGGATTCATTTCAGTTGATATTGAATCTCGAACACTTGTTGCAGCTGCTGATATGGCGTCTAACATGGTGTATTGGTATTCTTCGCGGCCGCCATATCTAGCAAGATATGAAAATGTGAGAATTTGTGTTTATTTTGACGCTGAAGAAAATTTGTGTGCTTAGACCGCTGAAGTGAATTTCTTAATGAATCTTTTGTCTAATGTAAATGCATCCGTATTGTTAATGTACCGTCATCGTACCCCGTTATCGTATTGTGATTGTATCGCTAATGTAAATCAGCTTATTAGAGAATGGGGTCATTTCACATTTTCTGATTTATTTTTTTCTTGAAAAAATAGGTCAAATTAAACATGTATGTGTATGTTTTTCATCTTATAAGTCTTTAGAATCAGAGATATGATTTTTTAAAAGTTGCGTTTAATTTCAAATATTTCAACGGCTGACGGTGACGACACATATTCGCGGATACGACAGTCGAGCTCTACCGGTTTAATTTAGAACTATGACTATTTGGTTTGGTATTTATTTAAATAAATGGTTTATTTACATAATTTATACTGCACTAGTACTTTTAAAGAAATAGAAAGTAATAATAATCTTCTCTCTTGTATATTTTGCTGTCAGCTGTCACACTTTTAGGTTAGGTTACTGTTTCATGTTGTGAAGCGTGTGTGTGAGAGTGAATATGTGTCGTCACAAATTTAATCCGTGTTTAAAACCGCGAAAGTTTATTAGAAAAATTTATGAATGAAAAGTAGCATATTTCAATTTATTTTCTATTACTATATTTATTAAATGAGATGGATTTCATAATTTTATAAAAAAAATCGACAATTATTTTTTTTGAAATGACCCCATTAAAATTTTAAAGAATCATTTTCATATTTTTACCGTTTACAAATTATAAGCCAAAATCTAGGTCTTTCAACTTACTTTTTCAATGCATGAGTTGCTGATTCCAAAATTGCTGCCCACGTTTCGACATTAATTTCATCCCCTTCTTCCATAAGGAAAAGTGGTTGTGCAGCTGCTTCGAACATAATGGAGTAAAAACAAGCCATCAGACCTTCGAAACTTTGCTCAAGCAGTTTGCTTATTTCATGAAAGAGCATAAATGGCCATTGGATTCTAAATTTGCCCTTTAAAAGATATTCGATTATTGTGGTACATGGTTGTTTCATATTCGTACCTAAAAAAGTTATATAGAATAAGAATTTTTTAAGACCACATTCAATAAAAATATACCGGTGTCCACAGAAACTGGGACACCCCTATGTATAAATATATCGCTTCCGCTTAATATTTTTACATTTTTGAATTGTACTTTAAATTAAATTCTGAATACAATAATGTGCCAAAAGTCAAATTTTGCTCCATAATAGTTATTTGCGTATAGAGGGCCGAAAGAAAAGGTTTACGCATGCGAACGCTTTTATTCGTCCAAGGGTGTAAACTTCTTTCGGCCTGAGGTATGTACAACGTTTTACGCACTACTGCAAACAAATGAAATGTTTTTAAATTATTTTTTAAATGCATACAAAGCTTGTTGCTATGTATAAATAATATGTGGCTAGGTTAACCTTATTTTGTCGTTATATTATAAATAATTAAAGAAATACTTTTAAAATTCATATATAAATAAAGGTTATCATTCGGGCGTTTTGGCTTTTTACAGCCCGGCGGGCGGTAAAACTGGTAAAATGCCCGGTGGGTGTAATGTTCAGCTTTCCGCTCTGGTAACTAAGATGTAAACAAGCCCAAATGCAGTTAAGCGTAAAATAATAAAAAAAAAATAAAAGTTGGCTTCATTTAAAAAAAAATTGAATCGTAACAGAGAAATTATAATTAGAGCCCACGCGCCCAGAGAAAAAACATGCGCAAAATTCGTCCGGGCGACTCCAATTTCTGAAAGCAGGGTTATTACGATGTTTTAACTTTTAAATTTTTATGTAATTTTGTTTTGCTTTTAGTTTTATTGATTTCAATTTTTGTTGTTTATTATTGTGAGTGATATCGTGTAGTCAACATTTGTAGATTATGTAGTACTTCTACTGTACTGATGTTTTTTCTCTAAACGCGCGGACTCCATCCATTTTAATTCATACATAAATAAACAATTTTAACAAATACAGAAACTGAGTTTACAAGTTATATGATTTGTTTTAAATAAAGCACAGCGAACTTTTGTTGTTTGAATTTGAATATATCCGTATAATTTTTTTGTTGCAAAATTTGACTTGTGGCATATCATTGCATTCAGAATTTAAAGTAGAATTCAAAAATGTAAAAACATAAAGGATTTTCCATTTAAAATAAGATAGTTGTTGCCACTTTCGATTAAACAGGAAGTAATATATTTATCATTTATACATAAAAATGTTGCCACATAAGTTTACGTATACAGGGTGTAAATTTTAAAACGGGTCATAGGGCTATAACATAGAAAAACAGTTTTTTAGACGCCAAAAGTTTCTATAATAATTTATTGAAAAAAGAATTACGAATTTTTTGATACCAAACACATTACATTTCTATTTCATATAAACCCAGAAAATAAATTTAAAAATTTGTACAATTAACAAAAAATATCATTAGCCGTGGAACTCACAGAAACAAAACAAAACAATTGTTGACATAAAACGCTCATTAATAAACGTTTTCTGCACGTTATTTGTTAAATTATTTTTATTTTCGTTCATGAATAATTTGTCTCATGAAGAAAAATTACAAATTAGAATATGGTTGTTCATTTCTTATTACCTGTAGATCATCTTTAATTTGCAAATAAGTATTACAATAAATAGTAATTGTTTCTTAAATAAATATCCTAGTGTTTTCTTTATTTTGTATAAGTTCATAAATTAATAATTTTAATTTTTAATTGTCCCCTATCATGTTAGTAAAAATGACAATGTTTTGTTACTGTCAGTTTCATGGCTAATGATATTATTTGTTAATTGTACAAATTTTTTAATTTATTTTCTGGGTTTATATGAAACAGAAATGTAATGTGTTTGGTATTAAAAAATTCGTAATTTATTTCTTTATAATAGGCACCAATTGTTTTTTCAATAAATTAATATAGAAACTTTTGGCGTCTAAAAAACTGTTAAAGCCCTATGACCCGTTTTAAAATTTACAGCCTGTATAAATTTTCAATTAGATATACATTCACTTAAACCTGTTTCTACACGGTACATTTGTTTCCAAAGAACCCGTGTGAAAAATCTTGTAAAAAAAATCGTGTAAAAATATACATAGTCATAATTTGATATTTGTTTTAAGGATATAAAAAAATTACCAGTATCTGCGTCACCAGATTCAGAATCAATGAAATTAAGTTGTTTTTCGCAAGAAATTACAGCACCACAAGCAAAATTTATACATTGCTCAAAAACTTTGGCACAATCTTCGCTAATCATAGGTCCTCTATTAGGTTTTAATTGTGTTTCTTGTGCTGGAACTTTTGTACTTATTGTTATACTTGTTTCAGGGTTAATAATAACATTTGTATATGATTTCCAACTAGGTGCATCAGTCGGAAAATCAAGGTAAGTTAAAATATCATCGTTATAAACATTGAGAATTGTTAAAGAAAATCCACACATTTCAATAGAAGAGATATAGGATCCTGTATATATTCTTTCTATTTTAACACGTCTTTCTTGAAGTTGAGTAACTACTTCGTTTAAAAAAATCAATTCCTCTACTTTTGTTGAATGTCCTAAATTATTAACAAGAACTACAACACGACTTTCTGGTTCTAGTTTCACATAGCTGGACATTTTTTCATCACTTATATGTTCAAATATGTCTTCAACACATTCCCGAGAACTCGTCATTTCTATTTCACGAAAACCTGGTTGTCCATGTAAACCAGCACCAAATTCAATATCTTTTCTTTCTGTTTTAGCACAAACGGATATTTCAAAATAAGGAGATATTGCTGGCTTTAAAGATATAAGAACTGTACTTATATTTTTTAATAAGTCTCTGCAAAATAAATGTATTTCAAATAAGAAAAAATCTAGTTCTGCCATTGCACCAGCTATTTTTTGCACTAAAATAGTTCCAGCTAAGCCCCGATGGTCGGAAGTATTATTACAATCATCAGATACTTGCAAAAATCTTATCTTTACATTTGGGACATTTTTAATTCGTTCAACAGCTAGTCCAAAGCTTAAAGAATCACTCATATTTGACGAAATAATAACCAATAATCCTTTATCATGTCTTCTAGCTAATTCCTTAAAAGTTTTCAAGACCAAATCTGGGGTTGGAGACGAATATATACCACCCTGAACTGATGCTGTTAACATTCCCGTTCCTACAAATCCACAAAAAAGAGGTTCGTGACCTGATGCTCCCCCAGAAATAATTTTAACTTTGTCCAAAGTTAAATGATCTCTCCTAACAACCACTTTTCCACAATCTAGAAGAGCTAAATGTGGATTACATTTGACTAATCCTAATAAAGATTGTTCAACGATTTGAGTTGAATCATTAATAAGCCATTTTCTATTCACAAATGTATCCGGGACGATTACAGACATTTTAAGTTAGAAATATGATGTAAAACGTGTAAAATAAATGTATAATTTAAATGTCAAAACATAACCATGTGTCAATAAATTGTAAATAAAGATTTCTATTTTTTAAACGATAAATTTATGTCGTAGTAGTATTTATTTTATAGTTTTGCTTTTGGATTGTAGATGGCAACAGTAACATCTTGTACCATGGAAGTTTGTTACTTGTAATTATTAATGGAAAATACAATAAACCCAATAAACTTTAATACAAATACTTCTTGTTACATACATACTCAGATATTATCGAAAACACTATTAATGTTCTATTTTTATTCCTAGAAAGTCTTTTTCCAAAATAAATTAGTGTTTCTCTAAGCAATTTCCAAGTTCAAAAACCATGAAATATCTTAATTTAAATTACTCAAAACATTAGTAAAGCTAACAACGTTAAAATGATTCTAAAATTAGTTCAAAATTTTTAACTGCTTTTTTAACTTCGTCTATACATAATTTGTTATCTTTTTTGAGTAATGTACCTACTAAAGGGTAAAAGATGCTTGTGTTTTGTGTTAAATTTAGTTTTGTTGAACAACTAAACAAAGTGATAATAAGGGATAAACAACGTTAAATATTTTTTTGTCTGTGTACTTTTTTAATGAAAAAACGCGTGAAATAATGACAAGTTACGACACTTTTATTGCAAATGTAAAAAAATCTGTTGTGGCCAGCACAAGACCTCTCGCCATTTCCATTTTATGTTATATAAATAATATATTGCACTTTGCTATCGAACCGTCGTTTTGTAACAAAAAAATTACAGAATTTTACCCAAATATTGTTTTTTATTGTATTTAACATGTCTTCTGCACAAATACAATTCTAATTACATCTATTTTTCATTGTCTGAGGACGTTCCTAAATGTCAGATTCTTCCAATTCATTAACAAGATTGGCGGTATTTCTAATGGATATATGCAGGTTACCTATAATTTTAAATATTAAATATTTAATTAATAAAACCAAAAGAAAGATTAAATGAACAGAAAAAGATTTCAGAATGTATCTAAAACTTTTGATTTTTGACACTGATATTTGTCATTTTACAAATTATGTTATAAACATTTGAATTTGTCAACTGGTTTCCTTAGTGTCGTTTCGCCTACTCGACTTACTATATTCCGATATTCTATATATTACAGCGTCTTTATTTCTAAATTTATAGAAGATATAATAAAAAATTTAAATGTATCAGATGTAGAATTTTGTTCTTCAAAATTAGTAATATTAAAAATTTCAAAAAATAATATATAGAAGATTTTTTTTTAAAACTACTACTTCCGGTTGTTCAATTGTTACCAAAACCTTTTCAGCTCTTCCCAGGAATGTCAGATTGAGGAAACTGCAGTTAAATATTTTTTAAGTCTTATAGTTTTTGAGGAATCGTCTCTACAACATCCAGACATACACATACTCACACACATACATACATACATACATACATACACACATCCACACACATACACACACACAGACATCATTTTAAAAATGTTATAATCGGTGTATTTAATAAAAAAAACTCCCAAAAAATAAGACTATACTTTTTATTCTTGTTACATAAATAACTATATAAACAATATAAATGACAAAAAGAAACCATATTTTTTTGTCGCATTTTCTAAAAATCTCATATTACCTCAATTGAAAAAATGGTATAAAAACATGTTTCATAAGGCCTGTTAACGCACTCGTCCTTCGTAAAATTTGCCCAGAGGCTTGTTTCCCAAACTTGGGGTCGTACAGATTGCCTTATAATATAAAACTGGTTTTTTTAATATAGGTACTATTTTGTAGTATTTGTGTTAATAATTTGTGCTCTACATTGTTGTAAAACGAAATATGAATGAAAAAATGGATAATTGTAAAAAATAGCTGCAAATAACAACTTATAAATATAAAATAATGTATAAATGAACAAATTACAGTTAATAACGAATGAAAAACTCATCAGTATTCACTAAAATATGTTTCAAAATATCTTCCACTCGTGTAACCCATAAAAAAAATGTAGATCAAAGGTATATCCATCCCTACACAAACCAATTGAACTTGTAATAAAATTCAGGTCCGCACTATTGAAGTGAATAACAAAGACCCCTTGTGAAACAAGTGCACAGGGGTCAAGCTCTTGAACAATATCGCATCAAGGGGTCGTGCAGGGGTTGTTTGAACATTTATTAGTCCGTACCCTCAAGAGGAGATGGTCATATAGGAAGGAAGGAATTTTAATATGTGTCATGTAATATTAATGGAAGTGAAGAGAAAAGATCGAGGCATATTTATGTGATTAAAGAGGGATGTTTATTGAAAATTTTATTGAAATCATGATGAAATTAATGTCTAGGATGGTGATTTGTATTATCTACACCCCTTTTAGTGTTTAAGGTTTATAGTAAATAATAGTAATATGAATCAGGCGGCCCGGGTTCGATCTCGACCAATATCAAACTTGAACTTATTTCCAATTTTCAAATAGCAGAAAAGTGATCTCTGTGGTGCTTTTTCAAAAATAGTAGATATTAAAAGCCCGTGAGGTGACGCCTGTTAAGCGACCTCAATACTAGTACAGATATGTCGCCATTACCTAAACTTGAGAATTATGTTGGCTGATTTTTTTTATGGGGTCCCGTGGCCGCGTGCCTGAGTGTCTGGTCGCGAACCTGGGGGAACCGGGTTCGATCCCGACAGACGCCAAATATTTCCAATTTTAAATGGCACAAAAGTGACCCCTGTGGTGCACTCTCCACACCAGCTATGAGTGCTCGTGAGGTGACGTCTGGTAAGCGCCCACACGGTAAAATATATCGTCATCATTACAGATGTCTACATGTGTTGTAGATACTGGCACACCCAGAAATGGGTAATATGCCGTGATGATATATTTATTTTATTTATTTATTTATGAAAATTATCTCTTTATAATTCTTTAACTCCCATATCTATTTAACATGAAGTAAAATGTATAATCAAACCGTATAGACAATCACACATTATTTCATATTGATAATCACAGAAAATGTCAAAATATTTAATTGCGTTTTTTCCAAGAAAAACTGTTAAGTACCTACTTCAAATAAGGGAACTTCCGTTCTTCATATGGATGTAAAGAATATGAATGCGAAAGAATTATAATTTTTAGAATTGTAGTACACACACACACACACACACAAACAGACACACACAAGTCCTTATTCATTAAAAACACAGGACCGGCTCAAGATATATAGGCGCCCTGAGCCAAAAGTCAATATACCCCACATTTAGGATAAAAACTTCAAAATTTTCAAAAATCTAATTTTTATGTATCTAGATACTTCTCAATGCGCTGATTCCAAATTTTGAAACCGCAAGTCGATATCTCGTTTCGTTCTCTAGATATTTAGAATCAAAGTTTTGCTCAAAACTGCCCATTTTTGGGTAATAACCCAAAAATGGGTCGAGATATGAATTTGGCGACAACACCATTCGATTCTACGGGCAAAATTACATAAGTATAGCAATTTTCATAATTTTTGTCCAACCGGTTCATTTTTTATGAATAAAAGCTTGAAAACCCCTGAAAATGGACTAAATCTGAAAAAATCCTAAGGGGTACCCCTTACGATTTTTTCGATTTTTGGCCATTTTCAGTTATTTTGCTTTAGAGAATGTATACGGTGTTCAAAAATTCTGAAAATTGGTGTACTTATGTAATTTTGTCCGTAGAATCGAATGGTGTTGTCGCCAAATTCATATCTCGGCCCATTTTTGGGTTATTACCCAAAAATGGGCAGATTTATGCAAAACTTTGAATCTAAATATCTCCAGATTGAGAAGAGTTATCGACCTGCGGTTTTAAAATTTGGAATCAGCGCATTGAGAAGTATCTAGAAACATAAAAATTAGATTTTTAAAAATTTTGAAGTTTTTATCTAAATGTGGGGTAAATTGACTTTTGGAGCAATAATTCAAAAATTGGTAGAGATATAAGCAGGATAGTAATATTATTTGATTGTAAAGAGAATGTTACGTAAGTGTACGCATTTTTAGAGTATTTGAACAACAATAATCGGAATTTAAAACTAACGAGAATCCAAGAATGATTAAATTATATGGTAAATTTCCGTGCCTTCACTATCGCAAATTTATGTATCATTTCTTCCTGACTTGATTATTTCGCAATGGCATGTTCAATAAATTACACAAAACTAACTTTGAGGGGCTCCAAAATTTTATAATACAAGACAGGTATATATTTGTCTTTAGTTTTTGTTTTTATATTTTTTGGGCGCCCCAAAAAGCCAGGCGCCCTAAGCCAGTGCCTAAGTGGCTCACGCCTTAAGCCACCACTGTAAAAACACCACCGAATTTTTTGACCAGACAATATTTTCCTTATCTAAAGGTCATGGAAGGTAAAAAATTAAAAAAAGTATAAAGTAGTCATGATACGATAATCATACAAATAAATATTAAACTATATTAGTCCCTACTCTAATCTAATACAATCTAATGTTCGTTTTATTTCCATAATTTGTCTAAAAATCATGTCCTAGTCATAATCATACCTATTTATCACTTATGAAATGTCTGCTGACTACTATTCTACGCTTGCACGTGTCGTCTACCCTTAGCAGCGTGTTAAATTAAATACAGGGTTGTATGACTATGAATACGACTTCGTAATATAGGGTGACAAGCAGAGCCACCTGCTTTATTTGATTTTTAATGATCAGACTCTAACAACGATAGAAAATTAATTTTATGGGCGAACACATTAGATTTAATTAATTTTACAAATAAAGGGATGGGGTATAAATCAAAAAGATTTGGAGATATACAATGGGCGTTGGTATATAAGTTGACTTTTATCAGAATAAAAATGACCTTATTTTGAAGGAGGAGATATAGCGCTGTTACTTCTATATAGGTGGTCGGTTTACAATTAGTCCAGGAAATTTACGATTTTACCTCAAAGAAATTGCAACAAAAGCTTTTTTACGGAATCCTGAACAAAAAATGCGCGAATAACATAATAAAAGTATCCGGAAATCTGAGTATGTAGATTTTTGACCATTTTCTTCAAAATAATTGCCATATCAAAATTTTACAAGAATATAAAATTAAAGCCCAATTTTTTTTTATTAATAAAAAGGTTCTTACAGAGTTTACCTAGGATGAAATGTCAAAGAGTTACTTAAAAAAACATTTAACCAAAATAATAATTTTTAAAGGAAATTACTCAAAAAAATAAACACACTACTTTTGCTATTTTTAACAGTTTAAATTCGCCGTGTCATTGAAATAATTTAATTTTTGTCAACGCTTTCCTACAAATTTGTATATATATATATATATAAATATAAATAAATATATCATCACGGCAAATTACCCATTTCTGAATGTGCCACAATCTGCTTTATCGCAGATATCGGTAATGATGATGACATATTTGTAACGTGCGGGCGCTTACCAGGCGTCACCTCACTCATTGCTGGCGTGGAGAGTGCACCACAGGGGTCACTTTGGTGCCATTTAAAATTGGAAATATTTAGCGTCGGTCGGGATAGAACCCGAACACTCCATATTTCTTACCAAAAGCATAAATAAGAATTTTTTATATCCCTAAATTCAGAAATGATGGGTTCTCCATACAAATTTTCATCCCCTATTTCACCCCTTCAAGTTTTATTTTCGCAACGAAAGGTAGCCTATGTCCTCCAAAGTCCAATCTATCTCTATACCAAAATTTATCAAAATTGGTTCAGCGGTTTACGCGTGAAAACGTAACAGACAGACAGAGTTACTTTCGCATTTATTATATTAGTATGGATTCTGAGTTGTTTTGACCTCTGGCATGGTTGACATGTTGAGTAATCTTGGCTACTCCGTTTAATTTTTCCTTGATGTACTACTGATGATAAGAACTTAGTTCTCGAAATACATATTTAGTTTTATTAAAATTAAATTTTAGGGTTAAGGGGTAATTTTATTAGTTATTTATAATTTAACCTTAGACTCCTTTTACTATTATCATTTAGTGCTTCAGTCAATGATAATGATAACTGTATCAATTTTTAAGAGTTATTTTAAACTATTTTTTTTTATAAAACAGGTGTAACTTCTCTCCAAATCAAAATTATAAAATTCAAGAGGGTGTTTTTTCTTTTCAAGGGTATGTTTTCAGTATTTAATAGTTCAAATATTGAATCTCACCCCAACGTAATATAGGCTGAAGTGTGTATGGGGATGTTTCAGATATCTATTTGTTAAATATATTAGCACGACCCTTAGTCCGGTAGGGTGCAACCTAAGGGCTGTTTATTGAAGACGCGCCCTTAATCTGATCTGTATTGCTTCAACCACCACCCTTATATATAACGGGTGAGGATGCTATCATTCGATACACACCCTTAGAGAGAACACGATATTCAGAATAAAATAAGATGATAAATTTAGGGATTGGAAATAAGCGTACTGGTTGTGATCTCGATTGTTCAATGACCATAAAAGTACGTGATTTGGGGCAAGGGAAAACATATTGAGTAGACACCCCTCTTTCTACGCTACTGCTCCTTCGACAGCTCGAGAATCGTTAAATGATTGATTATATGCGTAAATTTTGAAAATGACTAAAAATAAATACTTATTGAAAAAAATCTGATATGGCCAACACAAAACTTCCCGGTATTTAATTTTTATTAATTTAAAACATACCAACGTATTTACTAATGCTACAAGCTATATTATGTTTCACTGCATATAACTATTGCTTTATTTACTATTTTCTTTTTTAAATGTCACAAATTGAGGTGATTAGTTTTTTGACAGTGACATTTACCTGTCAGTTACATTCATTAAAAGTATTAATGTATACCTGTAGAAAATTCAATAATCTTTAATTTTCATAATTATATAAAATGCGAAAAAATGGCATTTAATGGTATTTTTTGAAGAAAAACCATTATGAGCTTCAAGTAAAGTGACATTTCCGGTTATCTGATTTACTTCAAAATCTAATGGTTTCTTTCTATACGAGAACAGGGTAGAAATACAATGTTTCAAATTTTTTTGGATGTTAGTATTTGAGTTAGACTGAAAATAAAATCCATGCACATACACACACACACACACGCACATATATATATATATATATATATATATATATATAGACATCATCGTGAAAATGTTAAAATTGGATTCTACGGACCTTAAAACATGGTCATTTACTAAAATCTCGATATGCGATTTTTAGCACGATTCCAATACCTCCCTTACCAAGGCTAGCGGGAAGTAAAAAAAGTATTACTGTAAATATGAATAGGTAGGTTTTTGCACACGACTGTCAGAAACCGTCCCAAACCAAACCAAATGTTGGCACAACAGAAATTTTAAATCTACGATTAAAAATCATTTGTTAGTTCAGCAAAATATTTCAATACCTGATCAGTTTCCACCAGTCAGAATAATCCGCGGTTTTTAAATAAATTTTTAGTTTAAACATGCGTACTGGAAATTAGCGAGCATTGTTGTTCCTATAAGCACTAATTTCTTCCAAACCACTAAATATTTGCTATATTGTCATGCAGATTCTCGAGTGTAAATTTAAGAGAACCAGAAATAAAATTCTCTCTAATACTGTTTCTAGATATAGATAACCGATCAAAAATCTATAAAAAGTCTTATATAAAAAGCCGGACTATAGGCAGTCACACTAAAACACAAGAGGTACGATTTATTTGAGAACGAGAATCAAGCGAACTTAGGAATGTTACACATAATTATCTATTACATAAAACCAGGGCCTTCCAAGCCTTTGATACCTACCGGCACGAGGGCAGGACTAAAGAAAATTCCACAAACACAAAAAAAAATCAGTGTCAATCAGTGGTCTGTACTCGAACACTGAAGGCGGTTTTGAGGATAAAATACAATTATTGAACTATATTATTATTATTATAATATTTTACAAATAATATTCATTTATTTTGCAATACAGGGTACACCTGATACCAAAAGAGTTGAGTATCATAATTAATAACATTGAATAAAAATATCATATTTATACTTACGAATATACAGAGTGGCGCGCTTAAGACGATCCACCCTCAGGGCCGGCGCTAACTGTTTTGCCGCCTTAGGCGAACTTTCTTAATTGCGCCCTACTGAGGGGGGGGGGGGGGGTCTGGAGGTGTAGGTTATTTAAAATATTAAATTAAATAACTACGTCTACGGGCTCGCCTTTACGTAGTCGGTTAAATTAGGGTAAAGTTGCCCTATTAGTAGACCATTTAAAGACGTATTTGTTTTTACGGAAAAATCATAGGTCACTAGATAAATGCAAAAAATCAGTTATTTTTGATTTTTATTTATGCAAACAACTTCTAAATCTTAAATAATATAGAATTTTGGTTTACACTTTTTACGATAATTTTTTATTTTCTTTTGAACGACTATGTTCAATTTCTTTTATATATATTAAATATCGAGTTAATTGATTGAAATTATGATTTTATATTGACGCTATATTGAAAATTTACACCATTGAAAAGAATTTATTTAGTTTTTTAAGGATGTTCAACTTATCGAAATCTAATAGTGATAAAAAAATTAGCTTAGGAGTGGTGTAGGAAATAAGAATTCTAAAATATTCAATTAAAATATACTTATTTCCTACACCGTTTCTAATCTGAATCACAGCTTATGCAAACATAAATTAATCGATTTCTTGTTTTAATTTGTGCCCAGTTATTAATTATTTCATTTGTGCCCAGTTATTAATTATTTCATCATGTTGGTCATTATTGTGCTTTTCTTGAAGCAATGAGGTCCGTATATGTGTTAAAAAAGTACAATTTTTTCATTAAAATGGATTTATAATATATGTCTTTCTTCAAATAAAAGTGTGCACTTTTTTAAACGCAAACTAATGAAATAATGAACCATTTTGGCCCTTTTCTCACACTTTTATTGCAGACGTAAAAAAAATTGAATGGTATTCGAGTAACAAGTCTCTTATTTCACTCATAGGATTTGACAAACTTGCCTACGGCTTGTTCGGTTAAACTTTCCTATTCGTGAAATAAGACTATACTTTTTACTCTTGTTGCATAATAACCTATTTAGTAATTTTAAGTTTGCAGTAATTTTTGTGTTTAGGTATTAATAAACAAAAAATATTTACAAATTAAAAATTTCTTTCTTGCCGTCGATCGAAAAAAATGCCGCCCCTTAAAAAGTGCCGCCCTAGGCGGACGTCTCGCCGCCTCGCCCCTAGCGCCGGCCCTGTCCACCCTTAATAACTTTGAAACGAATTATGATAAACATACCCGGTTTACGCTAAATGTTTTAACATCTAGGGGGCCACATTTTATTAAGATTTTTGTTTTTTTACCTCTCGCTAAGAGAGGTATTGGATTCATGCCAAAAGTCGCATATCGAGATTTAAGTGAATAAGCACGATTTAAGGTCCATATAAACCGATTTTAACATTTTTACGATGATGTCTGTGTGTGTGTGTGTGTATGTGTGTATGTGTGTATGTGTGGATGTTGGAGAGACGATTACTCAAAAACTATAAGACATAAGACCAGTTTAACTATGAATTCCTCAATCTGACATTCATGGGAAAAGCTAAAAAGGTTTTGGTAACAATTGGACAAGCGGAAGTAGTAGTTTCTAAAAAAATTCTTCTAAATATTAATTTTTGAATTTTTTTTTATTTCTAATATTGAAGAACATAAAATTCTACATCTGATACATTTAAATTTTTTATTATATCTTCTATAAATTTAGAGATAAAGGGACTATTATCGGGATGTATTAAGTCGAGTAGGCTAAAACACACTAAGGGCCGGTTTTTCAATCTCTAGTTAAAATTTTAACTTCTAGTTAAGTAAACAATATTTCATCGTTTTGTTGACAGCAATGATAAATCTGTCATTTGACAGTTTATTTCGTTTCAATTTTGTTTATTTAACTCTTAGTTAAAATTTTAACCAGATATTGAAAAACCGGTCCTAAGGAAATCAGTTGACAAATTCAAATGTTTATATCATAATTTATAAATGACAAATGTCATTGTCAAAAATCAAAAGTTTTAGTTACATTCTGATAGCTTTTTCTGGGAAGTACATTTAATCCTTTTTATTGTTTTATTAATTAAATATTTAAAATTATAGGTAAGAAGCATATATCCATTAGAAATACCGCCAATCTTGTTAATGAATTGGAAGAATCTCTGACATTTAGAAACTTCCTCATACAGTGAAAAATAGATATAATTAGAATTGTATTTGTGCAGAAGACATGTTAAATACAACAAAAAACAGTATTTGGGTAAAGTTCTGTAATTTTCTTTTGTTATAAAACGACTTTTTATAACATAAAATAGAAATGGCGAGAGGTCTTGTGCTGGCCACAACAGATTTTTTATTTTCGTGAAATTGACAACACAATATTGAAAACGTCTTTTTTGAGAGCGAACAGAATTTTTATACGAAGCTTAGAAAATTAAATGTTTAAACGAATGTAGTTGATTTTATCTTTAAGAATATTTAATATTATTTACTATGAAGAAAGTGTAAGTATATTCGAAACGACGGTTTTATATGAATAAATAATGCATGACTGAAATTTCGAGTTTGTTAACAACTGCGAGTAATTTTCTGATAAATAAAAATATAATTTTATTTATTTACGTTTACTTACATATTTTTAAAAAATAACACATAAAAAAATTGTATTTCTTCTCTTCAGTTTGGGCTAGTACGCCTTACGTCTGTTAAAATTTGACGACAGTGGTGAAATAAAATCTTGTATCAGTTAGTTAAAGTTCATGTCCTTCCCTAAACCACCCAAGATGCTACCGACCATCTTTAGGTAGAGCTTAGGTCCTTATCTTTATGGCACGGTCCAAGCACTTCAGATAACGATTCAGGAATAAATAAATTAGTATAGGACAACACACTAGAATGAAGAAAAAGGCAATTACCCAATATAAAGATGTGGAAGCTGAAATTATAAATAAAAAATTGAGGAATCTTGCAGAACATGTAGAGGAAACTAAAAGCGGATGATGATGTGATGATGATGCAGTTGTTAAAAATCTGCAAAAAAAATCATTATTAATATGACAAGAATATTCTTATTATTTTATTTATTTATAACAAACTAAAATAATTTTACGGGAGCAACGACAACTAAAATTATAGATCTGTGTTTGATACTAAGTAACCAATCCCTAGAAACAATGGGCTACTTGCATGTTACTGAAAATCCGATTTTTGTCACTATATACGTAATGTTATATTGAAAACCATCGACCTTTAAACTAATAGACGCAGCGTACAAGCAAAACGCTTGTCCCGCCATAACGGTGCAGACATAGTATCTCTATCCTTCAACAGTACGGAAGTTAAGAAAACGCGGCAAAATAAAAAAATTGATTTGTCCCTAACTTGTTATACTTGGTGCATAATTGCTGAGAGTATAGATTTATTTATTTTTGTGCATAATTAGTTGTGTTATATATTTTTAATACAATATATTATATACATATTATATTATAGGGAACAATTAATAATTAATAAGGACTTACATATGAAATGACAAAGTTGAAACGCGCACGTACTGCTGACTGCACGAAATACACCGTTTCCCCATTATTTTGTCGCATACACACTTCACAACACATATACGTATGTATTGACAGAAATAATAGGCTCTTCAACCAATTTTTTTTAAATTTATTTTTCGAAAATAGACGTTAATATATGAATATTTTTCATATTTTCATCTGTATTGTGATATAATTAAGCCTGTAACTAATTGGAAAAGATTCTATACAAAATTGAAATTTACGCTGTGACGTCATACCGCCTGATGACAGAACAACGCCGCTCGTGTAGAATTGCGGAACTATTCAGTCAAACTTTTAAACATTTAAACAAGTTGACACATTAAAGCTGATGTTGATACGTTGTGAATTGTTTGATATTTGTATTTATGTGTAAAATTGTATTTAAATATTCTAAAATAATATTAAGAAATAGTGACAGAACAGATGACTAAATGCAAACGCCAATATTATGCGCGCGCAATCTCTCTCTGTCACAAGTCGGTATGACGTCACAGTCGAATTGGAGGTAAAAAAATTTACTTTTAATAATTAATTACAGGCGTAATACATATTTTTTAAATAAAGTGTTATATTTTTCGACATTGTTTTTAAACGTATTATTGAAAATTAGTACCAAATATGCTAAATTTTAATGTTGTTGAAGAGCCTATTGTAAATGTTCTTCAAAAAAGTAAATAATACACAGTCACGAAACGTCAAATGTGGATTTTGACAACTATTTAGTGACAGAGAGCGATGTATAGAGGTTTACATATGACTGAAAAAGATGTACAATGAGTACGAACGCATGCGCAATATACTTTAACTGAGAACTTCCGCATTGTTGAAGGACAGAATATATATTTCTATCCTTTTATGTTGGAGCATTATTCTAACAATAAAAGAATAGGAGACACTTGGTCCATTAGTTTTAAGGTCGATGTTGAAAACATATATAAAAATATAAATTTTATTTTAAAATAATTATTTGTTTTTTACTAAATTAAAAAAGAAAATTTTCTGTGACGTCTTTATATTGAACTGGGGGATGGGAAGCATGTTTAAGAATGTTATCAATAGATGGCACGGCGTGTGAGAAAAGTTTTAATTTGAATTTGACATTAGTTCATTTTTCTCTCTCTCTGGTCTCTCAAATACATTAATTACTTTATAAATAAACACATAGGTAATTACATGTAATTTAAAATATCGATACCAAAAAGATAAACTAAAATACTAACCTCCAAACTATTGTTGAAACGTCAAACATACCATTACTATGGGAAGGCACCACGCTGTGGCTTTACGACTATTCATTGGTGCGGCGTAATTCTACGTCATACATGGCGGGAATTCAAATAATCAAATTTCATAATTTTTTTCTGGCTAATTAATAAAAATTTTATCAAAAGAAAAAATATGGGTAGCAAGTTTTTACCTTCTCTTCAAAAATATTAAATAAAAAAAGGTACGCAAGTAGCCCATTGTACAAAGAAGAAATTTGTAGCACCGTTTTAAACTAAAACAGAATCACAAAATTAACTTATATTCCAGTTAAGATAGGGCTTATGATTCTAGCTTTCTGATTGGTCTAAACCCGAACTAAGCTTACAATATCGAAAAATTCACAATAGCGAGAGAATTTTGAACTAATTCGCAAACAAAGACATCATTTTATTGGTTGAAAATATAATGTTCGAGCCGAACCTATAGAATGACTTGTTCGAGAATTAGTGTCAGTGAGAACGTCATAGCAGAAGTCTACGTAATCCTTAATTTGACTAATAGGAAGAGCTGAAAAGGTTTTGATAACAATTGGACAACTGGAAGTAGTAGTTTAATAAAAATAATATTATAAATATTATTTTTTGAAGATTTTTGTTATTACAAATATTGAAGAACATAAAATTTTCCATCTAATACAATTAAAATTTTTATTATATCTTCCACAGATTTAGAGATAAAGAAAATTATATGAAATAATCTGTTGCAATAATGTCAATGTCAAAAATTAACAGTTTTACTGATTTTACTGAAAGCTTTTTCTGGTAAGTTATTACATTTAATGTTTATTATTGAATTATTAATTAAATATTTAAAATTGTAGGTAGGTATGTACCGTGAGTATTTTTTAACGTGAAACATTGGGTTTGTCATATCTATGCTTACGATACGACTTGACATTTGATTGACAGCAATGTATTTGCCCGTTTCATTTAAAATGAAACATAGGGAACGAATTTAACATTTGATAAGACGTCAATAGAGGTTAATTTTGTTTAAATAATTATACCTGTTTTTTAAAAATTAAATTTAGATGTAGAAAAAATACTGTGCATCTTGTGTCCGAAATATGTTTAGTTCTCTCGAGTGGTTTTCTGACTCGGCTAAATTTCTTACAATATTTAAATATAATACTTCTGTCAGATTCGTTAACTATGTTTTATTTTAAATGGAACGGGCAAATACATTGCTGTCAATCAAATATCAAATCGTAACCATAGATATAACAAACCCAATGTTTCACGTTAAAAAATACTCACGGTATATTAATATTACACAAATCCTTAAGAAATACCGCCAATTCCTTCAATGAATTGGAACCATTGAACATTTTAGAAGAGTAGGATAAGATTTCTTATAGAATGAAAACTCTCATCGTTTTTTAGTTTTTTCAAAACAACACTTCCAAAAACAAAAATTATATTTTTTTCTAATATTAAAAACAAAAAGACTGTTTTCTGACGAAAATATTTGTAAATTTCCATAATTAATATATAAGAAAATAAATTACATATTGTTATTTACTTCAAGTTTATAAAGTTTTGAAGACTTTATCCTAAACTGTCTCCTTCTAGATAAAAACTTTGGTTTAAGAGACTAATTTAAATAATGGCTTAATTTGCAATACACAGTTTGGAACTGGGAACAAATTAAATGTAAACCGTATTCAGGGCACGGAGATCGGCTCTTTCGTTTGGCTGAAAACGACGCTTCGCTGACGCATATATCAGCAAGGAAATTGCCGGTAAACTAGAAACTTTAAAATGAGGCACAAGACACAACAATCTCAATATTATAATGAAAATATATTATATATTTATAATATATAATACACATAAATGTAATTATAAATATAGTATTAAGTTTCTTTGTTTTAAAGGTTATAATTTATAACCTCAATTTTAAAAATTGGCAAACTGTTGCATTCGATAAATTTCTGCTCTCATTTATCATTTGTGCACCTTTTCATTAATCTGTAATGAGTTTAATTAAAACTCTCAAAACAAAATTAACTAAAACTATTTTCATTTACTTGTTCACAGCTTTTCAATCGTGCAAACAATGGAAAACTATAACTCATACAGCAATTGATTGGTAATTAATAGCACAGAAAATAATTTTGATAAAACAACAGACAAATGACAGCAATGGTCTAGATTTTTTTGTAGAAATTACGAGAGATATATTGCTGAGTAACAAGCTTGTGAAATATGATGAAATTAAAATAAGAAAATGAAGATTCAGAGTTGATTTGCTTGTTGTATTTTTGCTGCTACATTAATTATTTTGCTGGAAGTATTTTTGTACTTTAACGTGTACTCATTTCAGTTTTTTTTTTTATTGTAAAACTTGTTCTAGTTTTAATTGTATAATTTGTCCAAATAAAATTTAGTTAGTTTAGAATGTTAATAATATTTGCTTTAAGGTTATGTTCTTCCTAAATTATCTAGAACACGTTTCAGAGCATTTAATATGGTATCTATCTAGATATTAGTCGGGAAGTCGATCTTTCAGGACCCAATTTTTTTTATGGTAATAGTTAGCAAAAGGTTGAGCACCCCTGCAAGGTATCATTTTTGATTTGGGTGTATGATGTGGTGAATTCTTACAGTAGTCGAATAATCGGTTGTGTGCGAGTGTTGGAATGCTCGGAGACTGCGGGCCCCGGTGATTAGTTACCTAGCGGCGCCGACAAAGACCATCCGGACACAGATTTACTATTCACTCTCTGCAGCAACAAAATAACACACCGCGGACCAAACCAAACTAACTCTTTATAAAACACACATTCACACGGATACGACGACGAGGGGAGGAGGAGCCCGAGACAATAATATCAGAAAGAATTGGACGAAAACAGGGAAATAATATTCGAATAAGGAATGAAGTGGAAAAAAAAATCTGTTGTGGCCAACACAAGACCTCTCGTCATTTCCATTTTATGTTATATAAGTAATGTATTGCACTTCGCTATCGAACCGTCGTTTTGTAACAAGAAAATTACAGAACTTTACCCAAATATTGTATTTTATTGTATTTAAATAAATAAATAAATAAATAAATAAAATATGATTTATTCCATGTGACTTTTTACAAGTATAGGACAGGTCAAGAATTAAATGGAGAATATCGTACATATGTATTTTACAATCATATATCATAGAATTCATTTAAATTGTAAAAGCAATGCGTAAGTAGATATTGTTTAAGATTAATTTTGAATGAGTTAAATGTGCTCACTTTTTTAATATATGAAGGAAG
This sequence comes from Ophonus ardosiacus, assembly GCA_943142095.1. Taxonomy (NCBI): domain Eukaryota; kingdom Metazoa; phylum Arthropoda; class Insecta; order Coleoptera; family Carabidae; genus Ophonus; species Ophonus ardosiacus. The sequence continues at coordinate 44,372,588 of OW964829.1, read as the reverse complement.
ACAGTTATATATGTGCAGTCCAACGATATGAGGAGCATTTTTAGCTATATTCGTTTTACAAAAGGGTTTTCGGAAATGGTCTTTTTGTCTTGTATTGAATGTATGAATATCACTATTAGAGAAAAACTTGAGTTTGTCGCGATATATAAATTTACATATTTCAAGTATAAATATTTAACATGTCTTCTGCACACATACAATTCTAATTATATCTATTTTCCATTGTATGAGGAAGATCCTATGTCAGATATTCTTCCTATTCATTAACAAGATTGGCAGTATTTTTAATGGATATATGCAGGTTACCTATAATTTTAAATATTTAATTAATAAAACCATACGAAAGATTAAATTTACTTCCCAGAAAAAGCTTTCAGAATGTAACTAAACTTTTGATTTTTGACACTCTTATCTGTCATTTACAAATTATGTTATAAACATTTGAATTTGTCAACTGGTATCCTTAGTGTAGTTCCTCCTACTCGACCTATTATATCCCAATATTCTATATATTATAGCGTCTTTATCTCTAAATTTATAGAAGATATAATAAAAAATTTAAATGTGCTAGATGTAGAATTTTGTTCTTCAAAAGGCGTAATATCAAAAATTTTCAGAAAATAATTAGAAGATTTTTTTTAAAAAACTGCTACTTCCGGTTGTTCAATTGTTACCAAAACCTTTTTAGCTCTTCCCAGGAATGTCAGATTGAGAAATTCATAGTTAAACTGGTCTTATGTCTTATAGTTTTTAAGTAAGTAATCGTTCCTCCAACATCCACACATACATACACACATACACACATACATGCACACATCCACACACACAAACACACACAGACATCATCGTAAAAATGTTAAAATCGGTTTATATGGATTTTAAATCGTGCTTATTCACTTAAATCTGGAGATGTGATTTTTAGCACGAATCCAATACCTCTCTTTTAGCGAGAGGCAAAAATGGATACCTACGATAAAATACAGAGAGATCAAAAAGAAATTATGTAGAAATTTTGGGGATCTTGTTATTCTACAGTTTACACAAAACCAGGTGAAAACGGAAATACTATTTGACATGTCATTTTGATAATAAATACAAATAGGTTATGTGACAGTTAATATGATTTTGAATGAATGAAATGCTTTAGATTATTGCTTATACGTGGGTAAGGGAAACAACAATCATTTTAATAAAAAATTGTAAATATGTATACCTAAATTTAAATTTTCAAGTGTCTCTGGCATGGCAACAACATGAAATAATTTTTTGTATCAGTCTTACCAAATTCAAGTCATGTTTTGTTATTGCCAACTGAATCAGTTTCTTTTTGATCATTCTGTATGTAATAGAATAAAAAATCTATTGGGTTTTAGGTTTTAGTCCTATTCCACATCTGAGACAATAAAACATCACCATAGCCACCTAATTAATTTATGGTACGCAACTAACTGGAGTGACCGAGTGACCATGCATTCAATCTTGATCATATTTCCATAATAAATGGTGAGTATGTTTGTCTTCAAATAAGGGAACTTCCGGTTGGCCAATTATAACCAAAATCTAATCAGCGCCTCTTATGAATGTAAAAAGGAGGAATACGAAAGAATTATAATTTTCAGAATAAAAGGATTGGAGTTATCGTTGAAGAAATTTTTGTCACTCACTCACACAAACACACACACACACACACACACACACACACACACACACACACACACAGAGAGAGAGAGAGAGAGAGAGAGAGAGAGAGAGAGAGAGAGAGAGACATACGGACATCATCGTAAAATTAGTAAAATCGTGTCCTAGGCATCCTTAAAAGTGATTATTCATTAAAAACTCACCACCGAATTTTTTGACCAAAGACAATACCTTCCTTACCTAAAGGTAACGGAAGGTAAAAACCATAAGAGAATAACAAGATTCAGTTTTGTTTCCAACAAAATATAAAAATTCTGTTGTGGCCAGCACAAAACCTTCCGTCAATTCGATGTATCCCATACCAAAAATTCCTTGTAAAAGATTCTATATATCCTGTAAAATTAACATGAACACACTCTTTTTTACAAATTTCACACCAAAAGTTCCTTTTATTAGGGGTCGCTGTTTCTTGCTCTTCTCTTCTACTCATTCCTGTCCAACGCATCTTCTTGACAGTTCTTCCTCCCTCAAATCTTCTACTACACAGTCCTTCCATCTTCTCTTTGGCCTTTCTCGTACTCCCGGCATTATAAGTTCCTATCCTGGAACTGCGTCACTTGCCAGTGACACTCACTTATATTATTTTCTGATCCTATACTTTTCACTTTGGTTTTGCACTTGACACTGACATCTGTCAATTAGAATTTATTGAATTCTGCTGTTTTCATAATTTTAAAAAAGCTGACATTTTGAAAGTTAATCTCTCTTATGCCCATATTCATAAACACTCGTAAAGTTTCAAAACGCCTCGTTATAATTTTTGAGAAATAGAATAGAAACTTGACAAATAAAATTTTGATTTTTCTTTCAATGTCGACTGTTTTTATTGGATAAATATTATAACGAACCGTTTAAAAATTTTACGAGTGTTTATGAATATGGGCATAAATCTCTCTATAACTCTATATCTATTGAATATGAAGGAAAATGTATAATCAAACCGTATAGAGAATAAGATATTCTTTCATTGACAATCACAAAAAATGTCGAAAAATGATATTTAACTGCGTTTTTTCAAGAAAAACTGTTAAAAACATCAAATAAGGGTACTTCCGGTTGCCCAATTATAACCAAAATCTAATCAGCTCTTCATATGGTTGTAAGGAAAAGGAATACGAAAGAATCATAATTTTTAGAATTGTAGTTTTAGAGTTATCATCGGAGAAAAATTTGTCACACACACACACACACACACACACACACACACACACATACATACAGATATCATCTTAAAAATAGTAAATTAGTATTCTAGGGACCCTAAAACGTGCTTATTCATTAAAAACTCACCACCGAATTTTTTGTCCAAAGACAATACCTTCCTTACCTTAAGGTGACGGAAGGTAAAAATGAAACTTAGATCTTTCGATGTTTTGTGAATATACATGTGTCAATTATATTCGTAGTTTATAACCTGTATTTTACCCCAAGATTACCAAATCTGTAATCCTGTATTCCTATTCTTTTCTCGCGTGAGTTAACGATGTGCTTGCTATAAATCGAAGCATTCGATTCGTTTCCAATAGCACGGGACTATAGTTGTATTGTAGCTGTATCTTTAGGGTGAGTTTGGAGTCTGAGAAACCTGCGCGACCAGAATGCAAAGTTTGGCCAGTGCAGTAAATATTTTCAGGAGCAAATGTGGACAGCAGTCGCCTGTCAACCCAACGCCACACCAATTTGACAACATGATTGCCATGGAAACAAATACCAACACAAAAACAACACACAAATAGGAGAAGAGGAGCAGAAATGTTTTGAACTACTCGTATAACTGAAGAGATTGATTTAAATATTGTAATGGAATACAATCAAAATGTTTGTTCCAACTATAGAATAGCTACAGTAGGTATTTATTATTGTTAATTAAAGTATTATTGTAATTGCTATGAGTAAAATACAATGTTTTAGAAAATGAAGCCGTAGTGAAATGCAAATTCAAAGATGGAACTAATTTTATGAAAATGATATTGTGTAAAGCTGCAAGGAAAAAAGTATAAGTATTAAAATATTTTGACATGTAAGAATTTTAAATAAAATGGGTATAACAATGTTATTAAAAGGAATTTCAGTTATCTTTGTTTCGTGCAAAACACTTTTTGTTGAATAACATTAAACTTTAAAAATCATATTTAGATGTTAGATTCACTTCAAATTTAGTTGTTGTAGGAATAATACTACCTTTTTAGTTTAAGTTCTGTATTTATTTATTTATTTATTTATTTATTATTAAAACCCAACGTTTCGGCACCATAAACTGGTGACTTCTTTTGGGAAAAAATTGACATGAAAATGTGGAAAAACAAAAACAAGTAACCAAGGTAACAAGAAAAGTTCGTAAATGTTACCTTTTCTATGTATGCAATTTTTTAGACAATATATGCATGCCCGGCAATAACTTGGACGGCGAACATGCATCTTCTCAGGAAAAAAACTCCTTTTGCCAGAGGAAAAACCGTCCCATTACCGAAATCTGCGACAAAGCAGATTGGCACACCTAGAAATATTGCCGTATAAGAAAAATTGATTTTTAAATTTATCTGCAAAATATATAGAAAAGTATTAATGTATACATGTAGAAAATTCAATAATCTTTAATTTTCATAATGACAAAATGCGAAAAAATGGCATTTAATGGTATTTTTTGAAGAAAAACCATTATGAGCTTCAGATAAAGTGCCATTTCCGGTTATCCGATTTACACCAAAATCTAATGGTATCTTTCCATATTAGAATAGGGTAGAAATACAAGGTTTCAGAATTTTCTGAATGATAGTATTTGAGTTAGAGCGTCAACAAAATCCATACACATATACACACATACATACACACACACACACACACACACACACACACACACACACAGACACACACACATACACACATAGAGACATCACCGTGAAAATGTCAAAATTGGATTTTAGGGACCTTAAAACGTGGTCATTTGCTAAAATCTCGATATGTGATTTTTAGCACGATCCCTATACCTCCCTTACCAAGGGTAGCGGGAGGTAAAAATTGTTAGAGGTTTGTATTAAAATAGATTTTCCTCATACTGTACTTCATGTTGAGGATACAGTTCTCGTACTTTTGCTTCTGGCTGTACTGTATGTCGGCTGGTGATAAAAGGGGCGTTACCATGGCAACACAATTCCACCAATCAGCGGTTTGATTATTTCATAGTGCCGGAGGGTGAGAACGTCGGTGGCGCCACAAAGCGTCGTGACGATTCGCGTCATCATCTTAATAATATGACTTAGCACACACACACACATATAAATGGATAGATAGAGGTCACATATATGGAGATATACAGACATCGAGAGGAAGAAGATTGTGAATGGAATACAAGACAAAATACAGGATAAAATGTGGAAATGTGTTAATAAATAAACAGGATGATTTATAAGAAATGTGAAAAATTTGTTGTGGCCAGCACAATACCTCTCGCTATTTCTGTTTTGTATCATAAGTATTGAATTTAACATTTCTTGTACACACAAATAATTCTAATTATAAAATTATATCTATTTTTTTATTCTATAAGGAATTTTGTCCTGCTCTTCTAAAATGTTCAAGATAGTTAAGTATTTCTTAAAGATATATGTACTATTGCTATTAATATACATACCTACCTACAATTTTAAATATTTAATTAATAATTCAATAAATTTTCCAGAAAAAGCTTTCAGTAGGTAATGTTAGTAAAACTGTTGATTTTTGACACACATGTCAATTACAAACATTTGAATCTGACAACTGGTTTCCTTGGTGTAGTCGGGACTGTGCGATTTATTGTAACAGATTATTCTATATATTATATTTTCTATATCTCTAAATCTATAAAATTTTAAGTGTATTAGACAGAGAATTTTATGTTCTTCAGTATTTGTAAAAAAATCCAAAAAATAATATTTAGAAGGATTTTTTTTAAGAAACTACTACTTCCGGTTGTCCAATCATTATCATCTCTTCCCATTAATGTCAGATTGAGGAATAGGTAGTTAAACAGATCTTAAGTATTATAGTTTTTGAGGAACTGTCCTTCCAATATCCAGATGCACACACACACACACACACACACACACACACACACACATACACACACAGACATCATCGTAAGAATGTTATAACCGGAATCTAGGGATCTTAAAATGTGCTTATTCACTAAAATCTGGACATGTGATTTTTAGCATGAATCCAATACCTCTCTTAGCGAGTGGTAACATTTTAAGATCTTATTGAAATAGGTGATTATAATATATAAAAGAAATATAAATACATATTCCTAAGGCATTACAAAAACGTATTTTGGCGCCAGAAGCCCTTAAATTGTTGCGCCTCCGTCCCCTTTTTTTAGTTGGCATGAATAAAAAAAAAACAAATATTTGAAATTTTCTGGTACGAAACCAATAATTATAACAAGTAATTAAATATAACAACTGATATAAAAAGAATAATAACAAATGAATCAAAAAATGGCGGGTATTTTATAAAAAAATGTTTTTTTTTTCAATTTCTGGCATAATTTTGCGCCCCCTTATAATTTTGCGTCAGAAGCCCGGGCTTCTCGGGCTTCTGCGATAAATGAATAAGGAATTGTCGAACGTTTCTGCAACTGGGCATTAAGAAAATAGGAAAAATTCTAAGAAGTTGTTACCAAATAAATAAATTGTTTGGTACCTTCTTCAGTTCTTTCGTTTTCAAGCATCGAATTCGCCAAAAACTGGGTTCGGTATAGGTTCAGGTTAATTTGTTTTTAGAAATATAGGATCGTGTGTGGTTTTGGTTCAAGCATTAAATAATTAAAATGCGAGTCAGAATTTATGATGCAACGCAAGACACATTTTCTCGAATAGTCAACACAGGTGGCTACGTAGACGCCGAAAGCGTCGACGATCGGCTATATGACGATTGTGTTTCGAACTGAAAATGGACCACCGGAGCTGAACCCTGAACCCGTATTTTAATATCCGGTCCTGTTTCAACTCTGGTTCAATTGAAAAATGTATCTGAGGTTTGGTTCAGGGTTTGGGTTCGGTATAATGTTACGGTTTGGTTCCGGTTTTGGTTTAGTTTGGTTTGGGTTCGATGCCCTGCTTAAAATATGTCTCTTATAATGGCATTTCACAAAAAATTTGTAACTATCAGTAAATCATCAAAAGCATCTTCTAAAATCTGTTTTTAAGAGCTACTGCTTTTAAAATATGTGGCAAAGACATGAAGATATATTTCCTTATTTATCAATTTAAAATTGTAAAAGTCTTCTGCTAACTACTGTCTAAATATCTAAACTACTTATAATTTATTGAACCCATCAACATATTATTGACAAGTTTAACTACCAGTTTTTACTATAATTTATTGTATCAATTAAAAAATTAGTTAGTCGGCAAGTGAAAGCTACAGATCTTTAAATTTTAATTAAATTGAATAATTCTGTATCGACTAATGTGAGATAAATGGATCAGCATTAACGTATCGTGAGAACAGCTGCTGAAATCCTGCTGAAATGACATTTCAGGAACGGCATTATCTGAATTTTTAATCCCAGGACTGTCAGTTACGGCGCATCGACATACCGCAAAGTTTACAAACGCCAAGAACAGGAAAAGAAGATGTTTTCAAAGAGCGAATTTTTACTACAAATCTCCATGGAATTATTGGTTGACATTAATTTTGTTTATGTACATAACCAAAATGACTAAATACAAAATAAAAATTGTTAAAAGAAATTTCAACAAAAAGATTTTAAATATTCAAACAATTCTTTTCAGGACCCTCAAAAATTTCAAAAATAATTTACTTCATATATGCTAAAAAAATTCAAATTAGATTTTACAAGTTATCAAACGTGCAAAATTAAAACTGTTTTCCGACGACCACTACGAAAAGTACATAAATTCACACGCTAAACTATTACTGAAAGTTGGTCATTGCACATCACTAACAATGCTTTGTGAAATGAAAGCTCGTTAGCCAATCAGATGCGTCCGCAACTGTGTGATATGATTTTATCACACACTGCGATAACTGAGCGAACTAACCTAAAAATTTGTATGTAAAAATTTGACAGTTGCAAATAATTTGCTAAATTTACACGGATTAAGAAGGCTGGACCCAGTTGTACAATCTCCGGTTAGAATTTTAGCTAAATAAACAATATTGAATCGGGTTATTGACAGCAATGATCAATTTGTCATTTGACAGCTCATTTCGTTTCAATTTTGTTTATTTAACCGACAGTTAAAATTCTAACCGGAGATTGTACAACTGGCCCTTATCAGATTTTAACATAATTTTTGGTGAATTCTGATAGCAATGATGTAAACATAATCTGTTTTAATATTTTTTGAAAATTTTATATTGTTTTATTTTTTGTGGTCGTCGGAAAAATATCGTGTACAACACGTGCTGAAAGCGTATTTCACACTCACGTGATTAAACCACTCGCCTTTGGCTCGTGGCTTAAACTTCACTTTCGTGTGAAATATCCAACTTTCAGCACTAGTTATACAATATACTATTACTGATTTAGGGGTATAATATAATTATCTACAACATTTATTTGAAACATTTTTGTCTAAAATTAATTGGAGCAAAGAAAAACTGCTTTCCCATGTTAAACGCCTATGGCCAGATTTTTAATTAACACACTGCATATTTTTACCTTCCGTCACCTTTAGGTAAGGAAGGTATTGTCTTTTGGTCAAAAAATTCGTTGATGAGTTTTTAATGAATAAGCACCTTTTAGGGCCCCTAGAATACGAATTTACTATTTTTAAGATGATGTCTGTCTGTATGTATGTGTGTGTGTGTGTGTGTGTGTGTCCGTGTGTGTGTCCGTGTGTATGTCCGTGTGTGTGTCCGTGTGTGACAAATTTTTCTCCGACGATAATTCCAATACTACAATTCTAAAAATTATAATTCTTTCATATTCCTCTTCTTTACATCCATATGAAGAGCTGATTAGATATTGGTTATAATTGAACCACCGGAAGTACCCTTATTTGAAGTTTTTAACAGTTTTTCTTGAAAAAACGCAGTTAAATATTATTTTTCGACATTTTGTGATTATCAATATGAAAGAATATCTTATTCTCTATACGGTTTGATTATACAGTTTCGTTCATATTCAATAGATATAGAGTTATAGAGACATTAAGAGAGATTAACTTTCAAAAATTAGTCAGCTTTGTTAAAATTATGGAAACAACAGATATATTCAGAAAAATTTAATTGACAGATGTCAGTGTCAAATGCAAAACCAAAGTTGAAAGTATAGGGTCAGAAAGTTATGTGTGAATGTGATAGAGTGTCCCTCCAAAGAGAAGATGGAAGGACTGTGTAGCAGAAGATTTGAGAGAGGAAGAATTGTGTGAAGAAGATGCGTTTGACAGGAATGATTAAAAGAGAAAAGTAAGAAACAGCGACCCCTAATAAAATAGGGAAAGGAACTTTCGGTATAGAATTTGTAAAAAATAGTGTGTTCGTGTTACAATTTTATAGGATATACAGAATCTTTTTCAAGGAACTTTTGGTATGGGATATATACAAAATACATCGAATTGACGGAAGGTTTTGTGCTGGCCACAACAGATTTTTCAAATAGTATACATTTATAGTTAATTCAATAGAGCATTTTTTTCTGATTTCAACGATATAAATATTGTATAGGGATGTATAACAATTATTTCGAGAAAAATGGTATTGAAAATTAGAAATACGGCCCATCGTTTTTAGCGAAATCTACGAATAAAATAGACACACTCAGAAATGGATAGTAAGCTGGGATGATATATTTGTTAGATTGTTTGTCTATTGTTCGCATTGTTGCAAATGATTATAGGTACGTAAGAAATGTAAAAACAAATTAGCTATTTTGTATTCAAAATACGTGTATAGTTAATTTACATTATAGGGTAGGTAAAAACTATTAAAACAACTCAAATAGCACTTAAGTGTTTTGTGTCTAAATAAATTTAAATCCGTAATCATTTCTGAGAATAATTACTATTACTTTTATTGTGGTTAACTCTATATAATTCACTCTAAAATTAACACTTTGTCTTATCTAAAATATTGCTTTGTGCTATAATAAAACAGTCGCATACCACCCGCCATTTTGTTGTTTTCGCCAAGATGGCCGTCTGATTTATCCGTCACTATTTCAATCAAAGCACTCTTGATGTAAAAATCAGGTGTCTATTTTCGATGCTTAATTCCTTTGGTACAGTTGGACAACGTAGCAATGCTCTTGTTAATGTTTGAAGTAAACAAAAATGTTGAGAGTATTTTCTTGAGTGATTCTAAAGCCATTAGATGTAGAAGATGTGCTCAGCAGGTCATAGGTTACTAGATTTGGCGTAATTTAAAGTTTACATTTTGAAGGAATGGCAATTGTTTCGAGACGTAGTTGGTTTATTTTAAACTTGAAGAGCATCTCGCGGCAATTACGTAAATACGTGAATCACATGTGTTTAAATAACGTATGTACGGCCGTTTCTGTTACACAAAATAAGATAACTAAGTCAAATCAAAAGTACAAACTGCATTTGTACAATAACCCATTCAGTTAAAATGGTACAAACTTTAGGCCAACGTATTTTTACCTCCCGCTACCCTAGGTAAGGGAGGTATAGGGATCGTGCTAAAAATCGGATATAGAGATTTTAGTGAATAAGCACGTATTGATGTCCCCAGAATCCGATTTTAATATTTTTACAATGATGTCTGTAGGTATGTATGTGTGTGTGTCTGTGTGTGTGTCTGTGTGTCTGTGTGTGTGGATCTTGTGGACACGATTACTCAAATACTATCAATCAGTAAAATTTGAAATTTTGTACATGTGTGACGATTTTTCCTTAAAATATATTAATGATCTAAAACTTCGCAAAGTTGGTATTTAATACTCTTATATAATTTGAAACAACATATTAGATTATGACATATATGATAAACCGGATGTAGTACTTAATTTGAAGCTCTAACAGATTTTTCAGGAAAAACATAATAAAATATAATCCAAAATTTCGTATTACAAACTTTTCTATTTATTAGAACAACAAAGTAGATTTTGTTTCAAACGATCAATCGGAAGTGAAACTTTACTTAAAGCTCATTGCTATTTTAAACATGGAATTGGCCGGAGGTCATATGCTGGCCACATCAGATTTTTTTTTTTTCATTTAAATAAATAAATAAATATATCATCTATGTCTCTATATCTATTGAATATGAAGGAAAATGTATATTCAAACCGTATAGAGAATAAGATATTCTTTCATATTGATAATCACAAAATGTCGAAAAATGATATTTAACTGCGTTTTTTCAAGAAAAACTGTTAAAAACTTCAAATAAGCGTACTTCCGGTGGATCAATTATAACCAAAATCTAATCAGCTCTTCATGTGGATGTAAAGAAGAGGAATACGAAAGAATTATAATTTTTAGAATTTTAGTACGAGTATTGGAGTTATCGTCGGAGAAAAATTTGTCACGCACGGACACACACACACACACACACACACACACTCTCATACAGACATCATCTTAAAAATAGTAAATTCGTATTCTAGGGATCCTAAAACGTGCTTATTCATTAAAAACTCACCACCGAATTTTTTGACCAAAGACAATACCTTCTTAACCTAAAGGTGACGGAAGGTAAAAAATGCCATAATATTTATAGGTACTTTCCTTTAACAAGTAAATAAATTACTAGAAAGTTTATATGATTTTTATGTGTATAACAAGTTATAAATTTGTCCGTAAATCTTTGGTAAATATTTGGTAGACAATTAAAATCCACGGACGTATTCCTTCGCTTATTAACATGGAAATGATTCCGTAACATTCTTGAAGAATCCGGCGTAGGAGTACAAAAGCATTTGAAACATTTTCCGAATAGCATTTCGACAGTTGTATGTTATCTACTTTATATATTTTAAGAATTCGAGCACAATTTATTACCCGTATTTTCAGGATAATAAAAATTGAATACGATCCTGTCAGAGCTAAATTAGAATTTGATGACTCTTTATTAGGACAATTTGCTGTTATTAACATTTTATTTACAGATTGTTTTTGATATGTTTCGAATTATTAAATTCATTTAATAAACGAAATGCGAACATAAATTGGTTAAATCAGAATAGTCATTATATGTAGATCCACAAAGTAAAACATATATTTGTGGTTACATGACAAAAATAGAATTGTTCCGTAATAATGTGCAATGTTACTTTAGTATTTGAACAATATGTCTTTTTAGCTCTACGACAAACCAATATTTATCTGATACATATGGTTTAAATTAAAATGATTATTTTTGTCAAGTTTATATTGCATTTTAAATTCTTTGCAATATAATATATTGCAAAAGATGAAGACATTTAAAATAAACCCAACAAACTATTTGTTATAAATTGTATTTTACATGTTTAGTGTATGTATGTTTGTTTGTGTTTATTTCCATGTATTTCACACAATGCTACTTGTTTACTTGTTTTTATCCATCGTGCATGTGACAATTAAATAAATAAATGGTTCATTTACATTATATTTTTAATTTGTGTGAGGTATTTTGTTGAATTGACAACAAAAAATAACTATTGATGTTAAAATAAAAAGCAAGTTGATTTATTTTTACAAATGCGAATATTGATTCATCATATACAGAACGTCAAAAAAATAAAAAAAAATCTAAAGTGGCCAACACAAAACCTCCTGCTATTTAATTTTTATTAATTTAAATAAATACCTACGTATTTATTAATGTTGCAAACTATATTATTTTCCGTTGTATATAACTATTGCTTTTTTAACATTTTCTTTTCACCATTATTAATTTGAGGTGATTAGTTTTTTGAAATATGAACTATGTAACATAGGAATTGTGTTTATCTTAGGCCTCGGGATTTATAAAAAGTAGTTACTTATGATATAAGTGTTAAAAGTGACATTTTATGAGTGAGTGGGGAAGTTTGTGAAACGAGGCGAAGCCGAGTAAAACAAACCCTACGAACGAAATAAAATCACTTTTAACACGAATATCATACACTACTTTTCCTATGACCCTAGTTATGTATTAGTAAAAACTAAAAATTATAGAATGACATTTATGACAGGTCATGATATTCTAACCTCTACTTCCAACAAAATTCTAACATCTACTTCCAACAATACTGTTTTAAATTCCAATTCTTCAAGCGCCTTGCAAGGAATTACTATAAACAATTGTAATAATGTGTACTTCTAATAAAATACCTATATAAATAATTTCAGTACAAAAATAAATATAAAATGAAACTACATTTACTTATGAACACTAAATGTAACTAGATTTAGTTATATTTTTAACACTAAATGTAACTAGATTTAGATCTTTTTTAACACTAGTGTTAAAAGCAAATTTGTTTTTTACTTTTAATCCGTTGTCAATGACAACGATTTAAAAGTATTCACTGTGTTATAAACTGACATTTTTAACTCGCTAAGCAACCGTTTAAAAGACTACTTTTAACAGTAGTCGTAGGAAAATATATTTTTTAAATTTATCTATAAAATATATAGAAAAAGTATTAATGTACATCTGTAGAAAATTCAATAATCCTTAATTTTCATAACGACAAAATTCGAAAAAAATGGCATTTAATGATATTTTTTTGAGCTTCAAGTAAAGTACCATTTCCGGTTATCCAATTTACAGCAATATCGCGGTTAAATTAGATAAAAGTTGCTCCATTAGGAGACTATATTAGTGGTATAATGTTATTTGAGAAAAAAATGCATGGGTCACTAGATATAGTAGAAAATGTAAATAAATCATTAACAGCCCGATTCACAAAAAAGTTTAAGCTAATCCTCATTTTTGGATTAGCGAATTCTACTCTAATTTTGACAGTTTATAACTTAAAATATAGTCTAATCTATTCCTAGTATCTACCTTTATTGACAATATCATATAAATTAAATTTTAAATACCGGAATAGAATAGAATTCACTAATCCAAAAATGAGGATTAGCTTAAACTTTTTTGTGAATCGGGCTGTAAATTTCTAATGTTAAATAATACTGGATTTAGATTTGTGGCTCTTTAGCACAATTTTCATATTTTTTTGAATCGCGATGTTCAATATTTTGTTTATCTTTTATCTTTTATATGGACTTCTAATTGGAAAGTTATATACACCCTTGAAAAGGTTGTTGTAGTATTAATTTTCATATTTTTTATCGATTTATAAAATTCCTACATAAACAAATCAAGTTGTTTTTCATTTTTAATAAATGATCGATCCATACAAAAATTCATATTCATCACCATGGTTTTACGTTTTTAAATGTTTCCTTAAAATATGAAACATCTCATTAATTTTACTATATTTTACCAATGAATATAATAATATAATTGAAGATATTAGTTTTAATTTTTAGATGATCATTGTACACAACTAAAAGACATGTTGAAGAAATGAATAATTTTCATGTTCAAATTTAAAATTTTACCCCATCTAAAACGATTTTAAAGCTGCGTCCCTTATGCTGCGTAGTTTAAATTATGTTTCAGTCTTGTAATAAACAAAATTCACGTAATAATGAACCAGCTAACCATCCAGGAGTCTCATAAAATTTAATAAAAGCACTTAAGACAAGAGAACACTTATTAAATTTTAATAAAACCTGATGAGTTCTTAGGGTGGGGGTTCATTGAGATTCCTGCTGTGCAATTAAGGTAAATCGAAAAGGGGTACAAGAAATTTATAGCTTTAACTTCATCAGGAATTCGCCACGATCGATTAAGAAAGTGCAAATAAATTTCAAGATGAGGCGGATATCAAGAAATTAAACAAAGGTAAATTGAATGTAATGAAGGTAAATAAAATACGTTTATGAATGAAAACAAAGAGACAATGGGGTAGAGATGGGTCAATTCCCGAAATTTAAAGTTACGGGAAAATTCCCAGGAATTTCTCCTAGGGAATTTTCCAGGGAATTTTAAATATAAATAAAAATAGGGTAGTTGCGAAAAAAATAAATGTTATTTTTTCCTATTAATTATGAAATATACATTAATTCTAAACATATTAATGTAAAAATTATTAGAAAATATAAAACTTTTCATTCATAATTTCCATAAATAAAGTTCGCGGTGTGACGTACACTTTTAATAATTACATAGTTCGACCAAGTCTGTATGACTCATACAAGCTCGTTAGAATACCACGACGAAGCGAAGATGTTGAATTATATTTAATTGTATCATACAAACATGTACAGTATAATTCTAAAAGAAAAATAACAGATACAAAAGTATTATTTAATAGTACGTATATTTTATAATTATTTACTTGAATACCAGATATTTTCAAGATATTTAATTCTTATATAGACAACTTTATAATTTTGCCACCAGGTGGCTGCACACTCTAGTGAATGTAAATGTCATTTTTAGTAACATAACCTATGTTTTACGTGTTAAAATCATATTTTATTTTTCTTTTCTGTATCAGCAGATTTAAAACAAGGTAATGAAACTAATGAATTTGTGTTAAAATTAATAATTTCTTTTGAAATAGTGCTTCTCTCAAACATATAAATCGTTTCAAATTAAAAATGGTAGTATTGTGTACAGAGTGTGCAACCGAGAGTGTACCGCTAGGACAAGAAAGAGTGTGATTGGTATTAATAAAAAACGTCACCACGGGAAAATTTGGAATAAGAATTATTTTATAAAAAATTATATTTTGAAAAATATACAGTTGCCAAACATAAAATATGTATTAAAGTGAATAATTTGAACAATTCTTTCAGAAAAAAAAATAAATTGGAAAATGCGCAACTACCCTATTGTATTGTAGGTATATTTAGTTTTATTTTTTAGTGAAATTGTGATTTTATTTAACATTGTATTCAGGTCTACTGGACATTTGTTATAATTCTGTAAAATAAGTTTCGTCATTTTTGCAATATTTTTCACATTGTATAGATTAAACTACAATGTTTGCACGTGTAAATTATTTTAGAGTTTTTTTCAGAAGTTGTAAATTGATTTAAAATTAAATTTAAATTCTTTTTCTTTCCACTCAAAAAAAAATCCTGGAAAATACGTAACAAAATTTCTTCCCGCAAATCTAACTGAAGGAATTTTCCCGGCGGGAATCTTTTGGCGGCACATCACTACAATAGGGTATTCCGACATTTTATAAAAATATTTATTTACATTAGTAGGTACAGACCAATAGGACGCTGAATATCTAACTTTGAGTAAGAAAATGTATGCAACACATGAGATATGAATTTGAAAAAATTTCATCGCAATTCAAATTTTCTTATCATGGCGCGCTTATGACGTCAACTCGATGGTGACATCTGCAACGAACTTCAGCGTCTAAATCCACATGTTCATGACAGCCATTTGCTTGTTTACATGTGATTTTTTATTTGTTTATGGTAAAAATAGGAGTAATAATTATAAAGTGGACGAAATGTCAAACAAGAAATATACCCGCCCGTGTTAACTACTGGCACCATCTGTGTTTTTAAACGAAAATATTTACTTTGAAATGAGCAACAGATTATTAACCTGACGTCACAAATTTCAAGTACGTTTCTAGAGCTGCAAAAATTCCAATTTTGTAACATTAAATTATGAATTAAAACTTTTTATTAAACATGTTTTTTATATTTATCTACTATATGAAGATGGAAACTATAGAAAAAAGTTATTATTTTGCATTAATTCCATATCACCGGAATACCCCATTTGCAGTGGAGAAAATGGAAAAACTTAGCCGAATATTATGTGGAAAAAATGGGAAGAAGTATGTGTAAATAAAAATCGATTTACGTAGGTACATAATGTGCATACATGCACGCCTACTTATGAATTAAGCACCTCCCACAAAGTATATAAATCATATGCACCATATTAAAACGTGAAATGTTCGGTATGTAAGTACTACACTCGCCATCAAATAAATATGGACTAATGCTCAATTATTTTCCTTCGTCCCACTTTGTCCCTTGCCCTGCGGTGTAGCCGCTTCTTCATAAATTATCATTTTCAACATGACCAATGGAATTGGCAACAGTGAATAAATTTCCAGTTCATATTTATTTGATGGCAAGTATAACAACTATTTGTCTTATGAATTTATCGGCGAATTAAAATTCCGACAGTCCAAAATTGCGACAACTTAAAATTCGAACTGGAAAAATTCTGACATAAAAATTTCGACTGTTCAAAGTACTGACAACTAGTAATCCCGACAACTGAAAATCTCAACAGTCTGAAAAATATGACGATCAAAATCTTCAAACCGTGTTATTAATTTCTTTTTTAAAAAAGCTTGATCTGCTCCTGGCGTTGACAAAAACTTGTCATTATAACAGGAAAGCACATACAACATAAATGCAAAATAAAAAATACATTAGCAATTAAGTTACATTACATTACAAATAACCAACTACAATGAAAACATAATACAAAAATTAATAACAAATAACTAATTAAAGGACAGTATTACATTTGTCACTTGTTTTTTAAACTGTGATAAACTAAAAAGAAATATAGGTATCAATTGAATTATGATAAGACACAAATTTATTGTAAAAAAATGGTAGACGATTTAGTGCAGAATTGCAAGCAGCATTATACACTATATATACACTATATTCATAGAACTTAAGTCTGATACACTTAAATAGGTATTTGTTTCATTTTAGAGAAAATCCTTTCTCTCGCAAGTTTCTACTTCTAAAGTTCTAAACAAACCTTAAGGGCTAATTTATAAATTTATACGAGGGTCACGCCAAAATTATTGAGATACAGAAATATTATTTGAAGGAGAAGCATGTAGTTTTACTGGTGTTCAAAGTAGTCCCCCCCCCCCCCCCCCCCCCTGCTTCAATACATTTTTGTAATCGAATTTTCCAGAGATGGAAAGCTTTGAGCCATTCATTTTCTGGAATCGTATTAAAATACTCCATTATGGTGGTGTTAATCTCCTCTTCTGACGTAAAATGACGACCACGTAAATGTTTTTTCAAATAAAAAAATGACAACTCACAAACAGAAAAGTCAGCTGACGGATGAAGCTAAGTTATACCTTATCATCTTATATAATAGTTCTCTCTTGCGATTGGTCGAATTTGAAATTTGTAAATTGTTCATAAATCATTGAATGCGTTTTAAATAAGTTTATATTTTAAAATCTAAATTATAAATTGTAAATTTGTAAATTAAATTCATCATAAACCAGCTCTTGACCGCAGCTTTTTAGGAAGGCTTGCATCGATGAAAACTTTTCTTAATATTATTTTTATGTGTGAAGTCATAAATTTGAATCAAAATGTGTCGAGAATCAAAATAGATATCAATTTTCTCAAAACTAATTATTTTTGACCCATTTTTGGTCCTCTAAAAACAACCATCTCTCATACCCAAAAAAATCTGTTGTGGCCAGCACAAGACCTCTCGCCATTTCCATTTTATGTTATATAAGTAATGTATTGCACTTCACTATCGAACCGTCGTTTTGTAACAAAAAAAATTACATAGCTTTACCCAAATATTGCATTTGATTGTATTTAACATGTCTTCTGCACACATACAATTCTAATTATATCTATTTTTCATTGTATGAGGAAGTTCCTATGTCAGAGATTCTTCCAATTCATTAACAAGATTGGCGGTATTTCTAATGGATATATGCAGGTTACCTATAATTTTAAATATTTAATTAATAAAACCATTAAATG
The DNA here is from genome assembly GCA_943142095.1 of Ophonus ardosiacus. NCBI lineage: Eukaryota > Metazoa > Arthropoda > Insecta > Coleoptera > Carabidae > Ophonus > Ophonus ardosiacus. The sequence continues at coordinate 44,354,127 of OW964829.1, read as the reverse complement.
TACTTCCCAGAAAAAGCTTTCAGAATGTAACTAAAACTTTTGATTTTTGACACTGACATCTGTCACAAATTATGTTATAAACATTTGAATTTGTCAACTGGTTTCCTTAGTGTAGTTTCGCCTACTCGACTTATTATATCCCGATATTCTACATATTATAGCGTATTTATCTCTAAATTTATATAAGATATAATAAAAAATTTAAATGTATCAGATGTACAATGTTGTTCTTCAAAATGCGTAATATCAAAAATTTTCAAAAAATAATATTTAGAAGAATTTTTTTAAAAAACTACTACTTCCGGTACTACTAGGTTTTCAAATATTTGGTTATAAAAATTGAACCATGGAATATTTGACACCTAATATTTGTTGTTTTGTTTGTGTTTCTAGAGAAAATGAAAACTTAACTTTGGGGAGCACTATCTTTATTTTGGGGGTATAACCCCAAATTACCCAAAAAATGAAAATAGGCACTAATACATACACGTATAATAAATATGCGTATCTATACCTACTAGTATAAAAAAAATTGATGGACCTAAAATTTGACAAAATGACCTTTTCATAAGTTGCCTTTCATTAATGTATAGTAAACAAATAACAAATAATATTAGGCTTAAAAATAAATCGTTTTTCATCGTTTAATGAAAAACACTATAAACATTTCTCCCATTGAACAAATGTCAAAACAAAAATACAATTCAAGGAATTTGTCTCCCATGTGTGCGATGTGCAAATGTCATCTAAAAACAAATGGCTCGGCATGCGATTGGGGCTAGTGGAGTATCACAGAGGGACCTGGACGACGTTTTCGAAGTATAAATCTGTCAACCTACAGGTATGCTGTTGTTTGATGCCAATAAAACTACGCGTGGCAATTCACAAGCGCATTTTGTTTATAAGTAAATCAGTAAGAGAAATGGACAATACGACGAAATTTTAGAATTAACTTAGACAACGTAGTTTTCATATTAAAAACAATTTTAATATGTACTTACTCGTACACCTATTTGAAGTTTTAATGTATTCTAATTCAAACTTCAGTTCTGTGAACCTATATAAGATATTAATTGGAAATATTCTACCTTTTTTTTAGTTTATGTTCTGTATTTATTAATTTTAACCCAACGTTTCGGCACCATAAACTGGTGCCTTCTTCAGGGTTTATGGTGCCGAAACGTTGGGTTAAAATTAATAAATACAGAACATAAACTTAAAAAAAAGGTAGAATTTTTCCAATTAATAATATGAGTTCTGAAAGATATTTTAATAACTATATAAGACATATTTACAAAAATTGCAAGCTAACCGATTTTCCTTTGAAAACAAATATATCCATTCTAGTGTCTTGAGCTTTGGAGTTCTGTAAACTGAGGTTTGTTAATCTAATTTAACATTGATAGAAAGTTATATTTATATAATAAATATTCGCAAAAGTATTTATAAGTATGAATGGAATAACAACGAATAAAATATTCATAGTTGAAATAATTCGAACACCTTGCATTTAATTTCATATTTCACATTCTAATTCAAATGTTTTAACATCTGTTTAGTTTCCGTGGCAACCATCCAACAATTCAAATATTTCTTCATTCTTTTTAATCTTGAGGCATTTCAAAGATTTCCTATAAATCTTCTACAATGTAGAAGAAAAGAAACACAATTTAGACTAATTTTTAATGTCTTAAAACGAAAAAGAATCCATGAATATAATATTAGTATCATACCACCATCTTACTCTACAATTATTCTTTTTTCTGTACGAACCTGTTTGAAACAAAAAGTTTTAATATCCACTATTAAAATACCCTGTTATTTATACTAAGATTTGTCTTTAGAATTCTGCTGGGTGCTCTAGATAAACCGACGCAGGACTGTAGATCACAAAATCCAGAGGGTAAAAACTTATTTCGCTTTTAAGTTGCCGAACAATGGCAGGACAACAAAACCAACACACGTGCCGTTCGACATAACCTGGGAACCTACAGAAGAAATAGTCAGGGAAATAGATAGAATACTATTGAAAGAATAGAGTGGTAAACTATACTTACTTATAATATAGACTATATAGTACGGAAGCGTAGAAGGGCCATACGTGAAATTATTTAAAACTTGAAATTTCACCTTTCAAACTTGAAATTTCACGTTTTTACCTCTCGCTAAGAGAGGTATTGGATTCATGCTAAAATTCGCATATCCATGAATAAGCACGATTTAAGGTCCCTAAAATCCGATTATAACATTTTTAAAATGACGTCTGTGTGTATGTGTGTGTGTGTGTGTGTGGATATGTGTATGTGTGTGAGTGTGTGTGTGTATGTATGGATGTTGGAGGGACGATTCCTCAAAAACTATAAGACTATAATTTTTTGGGAGTTTTTTTTATTAAATATTGAAGAACATAAAATTCTCCATCTAATACACTTATATTTTTATTATATCTTGTATAGATTTAGAGATAAAGGCACTATAATTTATAGAGTAAACTAATCGCAGAGGCTAAGGCACTAAGGAAACCACTTGACAAATTCCAATGTTTATAACATAGTTTGTAAATAACACATGTCAGTGTCAAAAATCAACAGTTTTAATGACATTCTGATAGTTTTTTCTGGGAAGTATATTTAATCTTTCTTATTGTTTTATTAATTAAATAATTCAAATTATAGGGAAAATTGTGGTAAAATGCGTATATCCATCAGAAATACCGCCAATCTGGTTAATGAATTGGAAGAATCTCTGACATTTAGAAACATCCTCATACAATAAAAAATAGATATAATTAGAATTATATGTGTGCAGAAGACATGTTAAATACAATAAAAAGTAAAGTTCTGTAATATTTTGTTATAAAACGACGGTTCGAAAGCGAAGTGCAATACAATACTTATATAGCCTAATATGGAAATGGCGAGAGGTCTTGTGCTGGCCACAACAGATTTTTATAAGTTTAATAGGTGAAATTTCAAGTTATAAAAAGATGATATCTCAAATTTAAAAGGTGTAATTTCAAGTTTTAAAAATTTTTGCGTATGGCCCTTCTACGCTTCCGCAATATAGTAATTTATATACCTATATTAAATATACTTTTTATCAAGTATTTTTTGAGTACCTTATTAAAATGTTTTCTTCTTCTTCAGCTTTTCCCTATTTAATTAGGGGTCGCTGTTCAATATTTTCCTTTTCCACTCATTCCATGTTCAACATATATTCCCCATATAGCCCTTTATCTCTAAAATCTTCTGGTAACACTGGACCACTGACAATTTTAATACTTGAAATTAATTAAATTAATTTACGTAATGTTTCTGTATAACCAAATCTTAATAATTTCTAACGTAATTTATATTGAAAGTTCAATGAACCATATCAAAGATTAATATTAATACTTCGCAGAATTATTTTTATTAAAGGAAAAAAAAAACAGAATGGATTAACTGATAAATAGCAACAATACTAGAAACTTTTCATGTAACAATATTAATATGAAAAAAACTTACCTTAAAAATCAATTGAAGAATAAACACAAAAGTCATAAATATTGTTCAAAATTGTCACCTCCCACAGCTACACACAATGCACTACGTTGAATTAATGAGACACTACATGCCAGGTTCATATGATTTTCTTGTTTAATAATCCAAGATACCGTTCGGCACACAGACTTGCTGCTAAAACCGCGTTTTGTTCCACTTCACCATAAATCAACAACATATCCACTAATTCAGAATTAGAATATATTTTTTTTAACAAGAGCACAGCAAAAATCACTTGTCTTGTCACTAACACTTCCGAGAATAATGAAATATTTTATGTACCTATTACACAATTATTTTCGGTGCAAATGGTATTTAATTTAATTATTAAGAATAATTTAATTATTAATAATACAACTAATTTTGAATGTATTTTAGATAAACATATTTTTAATGAAATATTAATTAATACAGCAGTAAAAAAAAGTTTCCTTAAGAAAAGTCGAATTGTCGTTTTTCGAATTTAAAAAAAATTCTTTCAGTTTCGTAATTTATACATGTCATACTACTCACCCTTAAATTTATGACATCAAGTTCGTTTCCACCCTGTATAAGTATTGTATTGCACTTCGCTGTCGAAACTTTACCCAAATATTTTTGTATTTAACTTTTCTGCACATACAATTCTAATTACAGGGAATTTATTTTAATATGCAACATATGGTCAGTCACTTCCATGGTTACTCACTATTGTCAAAAAATGACGGCAAAGTAATATTTGTCCATTATAAAATGCAACATACAAAATTTGTAGTTTTGTATTATCGAAACTAATTTCCAATAAATTAGCCTACATACGATTAACAAAAAATCAAAACATGGATGTTGTACATCTTAACAAACTTTAGCTAACAAAAATTTATAACTTTCAAGTAATAAATGTTAAAAAATACCCCCATTCACACTGAGGCAATATTCTAGCCGGTCGTAATAAGAATTGACACCATTTGTGATGTGTTTTGGATGTATCTCCTGTGCTGCAATACTATTTATAATGTTGCATTTTAAAATGGACAAATATTACATTGCTGTCATTTTTTGACAATAGTGAGTAACCATGGAAGTGATGAACCATAATGTTGCATTTTAAAATAAATTCTCTGTATACAGGGTGTCCCATTTAAGGTACGAATGCATTGGTATCTCGAGAACCGTAAGATATACGAGGTTGGTTAAATTAGACAAAAGTTGCCCCATTAGGAGGCTATTTTAATGGTGTTTTGTTATTTGCGAAAAAATGCATAGGTCACTAGATATAGGTGAAAATGTAAATTTAGCGATTTTTTTTTTTTGCTTATAACTTTGTTATATGAAATAATACGAGATTCTGGTTTGCACTTTCTTAAGGCACTTTTGTATGGCGAATTTGCAGAAGTACTCAAATTTTTTTTATATCTAACCATTTACGAGTTACTGATAGCAACTTTTATTTTTCATATGGAGGTCATATTAAGCTATGGCATTTTTAAATAGAGATTTTTTTTAGCTTTACAATGATATAAAACAATAATAATTTATTTTTATAATTAACAGAAAAATGAACAAAAATTGTTATGTATACTAAAATTAAATTGAAAAAAGTAAATCGAAGGCTGCTTTGGAAACAACGAACAACAAAAAAGTGCAACAATTGAATATCTGAATTTTACTTGACAATAGTAGATTATTACGAGAAATAAAAATGAATTTTTCTCATTGGGAAAAATATGATATGTTGAGTTGTTACATTCGTTGTCAAAGAAGTTCGTATATATTTTTCATTGTATGAGAAAGTTCCTAAATGTCAGAGATTCTTCCAATTCATTAACAAGATTGGCGGTATTTCTGATGGATATATGCATTTTACCTATAATTTAAAATATTTAATTCATAAAACAATAAGTAAGATTATATGTACTATCAATTTATAAATTTTATTACATTGTTGTGACTCAAATTAACAAGCATTTCATTATATATATATATATATATATATATATATATATATATATATATATATATATATATATATATATATACACAATAGCTCTCAGCACCAGATTTTCATCTTATTACTAGTCTATATCTTTTTTATATCAGGCTTATCTTTCTAGCTTAGTGTATTTGTACGAGTCAGCTGATATAATTGTTTATGTGATAGGATAGTATCAGTATGTAGGAATGCATGACAAATTTCATTCCTAAAACACAGGTGCTGTTGGAGACGGTTAGCGCTCACATTGTCCACAGAATGCTTTATAACTTACAGCTAAACTTATGGCCACCTTACAAAATACTTTAACAAAGTACAAATAAATTGTGAAGCAACAACGGGGTATGTAAATATTATAATTGCGGGAGACATGTAACGTACAACGCGAAACGAAAGTTTGAATTATATTACACGATACACGAAAAAATTGTATTTTGTATATTTTGCCTTTAAAATAATAGTCTTATAACTTTCATAGTAAAATTGACAGCTAACCAGTTATAACGAAATTGATATAACAAGAACACTTTGTCGTCCCGTGGCCGCGTGCCTGAGTGTCTGGTCGCGAACCTGGGGGAACCGGGTTCGATCCCGACAGACGCTAAATATTTCCAATTTTAAATGGCACAAAAGTGATCCCTGTGGTGCACTCTCCACACCAGCTATGAGTGCCCGTGAGGTGACGCCTGGTAAGCGCCTACACGGTAAAATATATCGACATCATCATTACCGATGTCTAGATGTGTTGTAGATACTGGCTCACCCAAAAGTGGGTAATATGCCGTGATGATATATTTATATTTATTTATTTACTTTGTCGTAAAACGATTTAGCAATTTCACCAATTAGCCAACAATGGTGACCCTAAGCTTGTGGTTGACGATCCCTAATAAATCATAACATTACTGATTCTGGAATAGCCTGCTGTTATGATTTACTAGGACTACTCGGCAAATTAATTTTGTTTTCCGCATTCAAGGACAGTATCAACTTACCGTGCGGCAGCTATATCTATAATTATAAATATTTAATTAATGTAAAATAAGAAATATTAAATGTACTTCCTAGAAAAAGTCTTTAGCTTTTTGATTAGTGTTTCCCAAGACAAGATTTTTTGTCTTGCTAGATTTAAATAACTCTTGTCTTGTGTTACTCTTGCAAGCAAAAATCTTGTCTTGCTTGCAAGACTCTTGGATATTTCTTGTCTTGCAATTTCATATCAATAGGAACAACATATTTAAATCGGAAGTGATATTTTACTTGAAGATGTGAAGAGATTTTCGTGAAAAAATGTATTATGCTATAATTGAAAACTTTTCAAATCTTGTATTTAACGCTTTTATATTAATGAGACCGACATATTAGATTCTTGTTAATATTAGTAAACCTAAAGTGGTACTTTATTTGAAGCTCTGAACTGATTTCCTTGAAAAAATATATTAAAATATGATAAAAAAACTTCTCAAATTTGTTTTTAAAACCCGTATATGATTGAAAACAACATTAGATTTTGAGTATAGGTATATGATAAGTCGGATGTGGTTCTTAACTAAGAGATCTTAATAGATTTTCAAAAAAAAAACTTGATAAAATAATATAATACAAAATTTCTTATTAAAAACTTTTCTATTTATTGGAACAACAAATTAGATTTTGTTTACAAACGATAAAGTGATTTTAACTCCAAGCTCATTGCAATTTTAAACATCGAATTAGCGGGAGGTCATGTGTTGGCCATATCAGATTTTTTACCTCTAAATCTATAGAAGATATAATAAGAAAATTGAAATCAGATTGAGAGATACATTTCCAACTTATTATTTTATATATTTATATGTATCTATCTTTAACTCCATAGAAGATATAATAAAAATTTTAAATATATCGGATAGAGATTTTTATATTCTTTAATATTAGTAATAACAGAAATTTTCAAAAAATAATATTTACAATATTTTTATAAAGAAACTATTACCTCCGGTTGTCCAATTGTTATCAAAATCTAAAATTAACTGCAGTTAAATATTTTTTAAGTCATGTAGTATTTTGAGAAACCGTGATTTCAACATCTACACATCCACACACACATCACACAGACACACACACATATTCATACGGACATCATCCTAAAAATGTTATAATCGGATTATAGAGATCTTAAAACGTGCTTCTACTAAAATCTGGACATGCGATTTTTAGCATGATTCCAATCCGCTCTTAGCGAGAGGTAAAAAAAATTGTGTAAGTAATAGTGGGCAATCACACATAAAGAATATAATTTAAAACCGCGTTTCATAATAGCGCTATTATTACAATAGTGCGTTCGTAATACGGGTCATCAATACGAGTATTTTATTTATATTGTCCCCAATCCTCAATAATTTTCGTACTAATTTATAGGTATTAAATTCCCACATCTATTCCTGATTAAGGTATGCGACACGTCATCATGGTTAGCCCATCCTCCGCAGGAGCTATCAAGAACCGATAGCAGATGAATATATCATCTGTAGATCGTTCCCATCAGCACTGGACGGGGACGAGGCATTTGTGTTTTACTTCGAGCTGTAAAACTGTCTCACCGTTAACGAGGGTGCAAACCTAGTCTGGCGCTTCCCGATCACAGAATTGGACTTAGAAATATTCGAAAGAGAAATGGGTAGGAAAAATACGGGCTCATATTTTTATTTGAATCAATATTAACAGAGTTTGAAGGTTTTTTTTTGTTCATGTACTATTTTACCTATAAGAGATTCATACTACAAAACTACAATACAGGATAAATATTTATTTTTATTTTGTAGAATTTATACTGCAATTCTGAACAAATCTGTAAGTCTTACAGATCTGTAAATCTGTAAATAATGAACAAAATCGCAACGAAAGCTGCCACTCTTATGTACAATTGTATATTTATCTACAAAAATAGATGCGTTTTTGTCTGTTTTTTACAGATTTACAGATCTGTAAGACTTACAGATTTGTTCAGAATTGCAGCATTAATTAGTATTTCTTTTCCTGTACTCTCCAGCCCGATTCACAAAAAAGTTTAAGCTAATCCTCATTTTTGGATTAGTGAATTATATTCTATTTCGGTATTTAAAATTAAATTTTCATGATATTATCAATAAAGGTAGATACTAGGAATAGATTAGACTATATTTTAAGTTATAAACTGTCAAAATTAGAGTAGAATTCGCTAATCCAAAAATGAGGATTAGCTTAAACCTTTTTCTGACTCGGGCTGTTCATATATCTTTATTTAAAATATCTGCATCGAAACATTTGCTACGTGGAAGATAATAAGTTCAATTTGGTAGGTACCCTTCTTTTCTTCAGAAGGTAAATAATAAGTTATAAGAGAATGACATTTCATTTTTGGTGATAATACAATTATGGTCGTTTTACCACTCGCTAAGAGAAGTAATGGATTCATGCTAAAAATCGCATGTCTTTAGTGAATAAGAATCCGATTATAACTTTTTTACGATGATGTCTGTGTGTGTATGTGTGTGTGTGTGTGTGTGTGTGTGTGTGTGTGTGCGCGTCTAGATGCAGGAAGGACGATTCCTGAAAAACTATAATACTTAAGACCTATTTAACTACGTATTCCTCAATCTGACATTAATGGGAAGAGCTGAAAAGGTTTTGATAACAATTAGATAACCGGAACTAGTAGTTCCGCAAATAATTCTTCTAAAAATTTTGTTATTACAAATATTGAAGGACATAAAATTCTCCATCTAACACAATAAAAAAATTTATTGTATTTTCTATAGATAAAGAAAATAAAATATATATGGAATAATCTGTTGCAATAAATTGCACAGTCCAGACTACACCAAGGAAACTCAAATTCAAATGTTTGAAATATAAATGTCAGAATGTCAGTGTCGTAAATCAACAGTAGATTTTTCTATTGAATTATTAATTAAATATTTAAAATTATAGGTAGGTATATATATTCATAGTAATAGTACATATATCCCTAAGAAATACCGCTAATCCCGTCAATGAATTGGAACTAACTTGAACATTTTAGAAGAGTAGGACAAGATTCCTTATAGAATGAAAGAATAGATATAATTAGAATTATTTGTTTGTACACGAAATGTTAAATTCGATAACAACACGGACATGGCGAAAGGTATTGTATTTCGCTGGCCACAACACTTTTTTCTTCCCAATAATATAATTAAAACTTATGGATCTCCAACTTTGACCTTATAAAAGACACTATTTGAAGGACAGTAACGGCAACTTGGAATCTTCCCTTAGTTTAACAAATACATAACTCACCGGATTTTCTTGTACTCTTCAAATAAAGCAAACTTCTGAAATCTTTGGCCCTTTAGTAGGAAACAATGTAACCTCTACTTGTCTACTTGGAATCTTTGCAGATGTAGAAGGAAATTAACTTCTGCATCCAATCAATAATAACATTTTATTTTGCACGTTTTATAATAGAGCAAATGAAATTTAAAATTTTACGAAATTACTTCTTTATAGTGTTAATTGTGTTAACCGTGGAATTGAAACAAAATCCCAAACAAATGTAATAACGTGTTAACAGAAACGCTTTGTTTGAGTGATCACGAAGAAAAGTTACAAATTATTAAGTTGTATTATTTTGATGCAAATATTTTTAATTTTGAAATCTTTCTGAATGGTAACATTTGTTTATGCTTTTGTTTTATATCCATGGCTAATACTATAAAAAATACAAAATTTGTAATATTGTATAGCAAACAATTCAGATCTGTTTTGTTTATATTGAAATTATGTAAATAATAAGTAGATTGAAGATAGTCTAATCAAGTTGAAGTTCGGATTTTTGTAGTTATTGGTAGTTGTTAAAATTGTAATATCTATTATTCATTAACAATGTCGGTAGTACATTTTCCTTCTAGTTTTCAGAAATATCACTACATTGACCCTACGGAAAAACATAACAACAGTACTGTTTTCTGATATTACTTTCTATTAGGTTGTAGGTTTGAAAAGATGTCCAATTTTTATGTCTTTCCAAGTCCTGCTCTGTGTGTTTGGCGCTCCAGACATGGCCCAGGACCCAGCAGGGGGTACCACCCAGTGCGTCGATAACAATCGGTAGCAAAACTCTTTGTCTTTCACATAAAAACTCTTGATTTTTTAATGTATCTCTCAGCAGGGTGCTGGTGTCTTCGACACTGATGAGCACAGGCTAACATCCTTCCTATATCTCAAAATATATTTATCCCCATTTTTTATTGATACCTATGTGCAAATATATTGTATTATAGTGCCGGGCTAAGCAACAAGGTCGTATGAAGCGATCTAAGGAACTCATTATACAGGTTAACAGCTAGTTCCAACAGGATGACCAACTGTTAATTTGTAAGCAAAGTTGGCAACATTAAAAAAAATAAAATACACATAATTATAAATATGTAAATAGCTTTTAGAACATTAACAGCCGAATTCTGTTGATTAATGATCAACTGATCAAGGAATCAAGCTGATCTGTAGATCAACATTTGTGCCAACTTGATTTCTGAATCACAGTTTTGTTTTAGTTTTGTTTTTTATTCATCTTAATTGTACTCTTCGTTAAAAATACTATGTAAGTTTTTATTTATACTTTCTATTTATAATTTTACTGCAATAATATTATATTTTCAGTTAGTAAAAATGACAAGAAAATTGGAGGTAGGTAGATATTACAATAATTCTGATAAAGGGATGTTTATAAATATATTAAAATCAAAAGCTGCGATCAGTCCTTTGATTCATGGAAAATGATGAATCAGTTGATCTTTGATTTTGATTACTGCATTAACTTGATTTTTATGGTGAATGAGCCTGTTTCACATTTTTCAAAAAATATTTTAAATGAAAGTTTATGGAATGATTTTCTTAGTAATAATTTTTATTTTAATAATTTGTTGTTATTTGTGGAAATAATTAAATAAAAAGATTAGCGTCCTGAAAAAATACCCCCCACTCCTGTGACGTAGAAGCACATACATTTGACGCTGACATTGCTCATTGTAAATGAATAATAAAGTAATAATGGCTAATTCAAATTACACTCAAGCTAAGTCGGATAATTAACCGAAGGTCGATAGCTGGATGATGGCTGAATTTATATCAGAACGATTGTTTTACTGCTATCGAAATAAGGGGTGTTAAAGAGTTGAGGTAAAATATAATATAAAAATTTAATTTATTATATAAATTCGGTCGTATACAGTAAAATTTTTGAAAGAATTCCGATCAAGGCCTTATGCTATCAAATTTAGTAGTGTCGTTTACATAGTTTTTATGAGGTACACAAGATATTATGTACCCTCATAAAAACTAAGTAAAAGACACTACTAAAATTGACAGCACAAAATCTTAATTCATGGATACAATTCGTAGATGGCCTTGATCGGACTTCTTTCAAAAATTTTACTGTACCTGATATTTTTCTTTGCTTTATTTCATTCTATTTCAAACACAATTAGTGCACAGTTAACCGACAAACAGCAGCTCCTTTTATTGGAAATTACTTCAGTTATTTCCTTGACTATTAATAATTATTTATAGTAATTATTGTTAAATGTAGAATATAGTAAGATGTTATTGACAAATTTTTAACCATATTAAGCGATATATTGTGATATAATATGGAATTACCAATATTTATTCCACAACTGTTGAAAAAATGTTAAAAAGATTACATTAATTTTAGTGAAGAACTCCTTGAGCATGTGTGAAGTAAAAAAAAACCTCAGGAAGTCGTCTGTATGTCTAGAGAAACATGATATGTGAGAACGTGATGTTTGCAGATTTGGAAGACTTTAGAGTTAACAAAGATTTAGTTGAGGTTACGCCCTGGTTTAAAAGATTAGAAAGGGTTAGTGAAACACACAAATGTTTTGAAATAAATACCTAAATACTAGACAACACCAGACAGGAAGAAATATACCAAGATAGTGTTGTTTTATTCAATATTTTCATATTCAAACATAGCATCACCATTCACGACTTATTTCTTAGAAAATGTGCTTCTATTTGCTTGGTAAAAACTGCATTTTGAATTTCTGCTTTCATATACATCTGTCATATATATTAATTAATTGGAAAAAATATCTGCCATCTATACAGTATGAAATATTTGAGAAGTCCCCCATTCGTATGGGAAGGCCACACAGATGCACAATTAGATATCACCTTCCATGTAAAACGTTGAATGAAATATGGAATTCCGAATTCCTACATCTTTCTAAAAATGAAATAAAAAGAATAACTCTACAAAAACTACCTACATATTTATTGGATTTAAATGATAAAATAGCCAATAAATTATTCAGTACTGCAACAAATTGTCCATGTAATGTCACTTTAGAAAAACTTATAAAAACGTAACATATTGCAATTGTGCAACCCCTATTATAAAGTAGGAGAAAAAGCAACATCGTAATTGTATAAACTGATGTGGGATTTAAATTCTAACCCGTATAGACATTTGTGTGTTGCTTCAAGTCCTGGTGGTCTTCGGAATGAATTGGTTTTGATAAGCCGCGAATTTCCTGCTCTTTTGAAAGTCAAATATAGAGAACAATAGGGGTAGCGACATTCGCAACAAGCGAGGGACACATATGGACAGACAAACAGAAGTCGAATCATCATGTCATCCATATGTTATTTATATAAATATATATTTTATTGTTTGGTACGATAGCCGAGCACATTAAAACGCTGAAACTCTTCGCATATATAGCTGTATACTTAATTTAGGTGGATGAAGTTTATCTACAACTATTTAATACGAATATAACCGTATAGCTACAAAAATATACTACTAATAACTAATAATTAATAATAAAAGAGTGTTAGTGTTATTGCCGTTGCAAGTTTGTGTTTCAACAATGAACATATTTTCTATTTCGGTGTTCTTATAACCCTATAGAAGCATTGTTAACACGTCGCTAAGAAGATCTATAAGCGCACTATTTGATACAATGTATTAACGTAACAATCAGATAAAATTCATCACACAATACACAAACTGTCAAAACATGAAATTTCAATTGTTAGCGGGAAACGCTACCAACATAACAAAAGAAAAACACCATGTCATATTTTTAACAAGTCGCATTGCCTTATGATATTTGTGTTTACCTTCCGTCACCTTTAGGTATGGAAAGTATTGTATTTAATCAAAAAATTCTGTTTTAGTGTCCCTAGAATACGATTTTACTAGTTTTACGATGATTTATGTGTGTGTGTGTCCGTGTGTAACAAATTTTTCTTCGACGATAAGTCCAATACATACTACAATTAAAAAATTATAATTTTTTCTTATTCCTTTTCTTTACTTCCATATGAAGAGCTAATTAGATTTTGGTTATAATTGGTCAACCAGAAGTTCCCTTATTTGAAGTTCATAACAGTTTTTCTTAAAAAAAGGCAGTTAAATATCATTTTCGACATTTTATGTGATTATCAATATGAAAGAAAATCTTATTGTCTATAAAGTTTGATTATACATTTTCCTTTATATTCAAAAGATATAGAGTTAAAGAATTATAAAAAGATTTAGTAATCGGTTATGTTAATGTATAGAAAATCATTCATTAATGACGTCTACTAAAGCAAGATTTTTATTACTAAACGATTTGCTGAACAATTGTCCAAACTTGTTTGTTGTTACTAACACTAACCTAAAAAAATTTGTCATGGAATAAAATTAAATGTTCTAAATTCAGTAAGTTTTGGTCAACGGAAAAACAATGTAAGTAACATGTGTGTTAATTGGCGTTTAATGATATGAATATTAATGTTAAAATGTCTCAATCAATCAATCGGTTGTTTATGAAAATAAAAATATAGCGTGTTTTACCCAAGTGCACACAATTAATTTCAACTTGGTCAAAAATTGAAAATGATTGTTCTTGCATTAAGCATTAAGCTATAAATACAATTAATTCCATAGAAGTAGCTAAAAACTCTGACTGTACCTACTATACTCGCCGTCAAATAATTCTGGACTGGAGATTTCTACACTGATGCCAAAATTTTTAAGTGTCTACCTGTACAAATATCTGTAGTCTGTCAATGTCATTTTATATTCTGACATTTTCGTTAGTACTTGCGTGCGCTTTTTATTTCCAATCCTATAAATTGCATTATATTTAGACTTTTGAAAAGGAAATGAGTGAAACTCATGAATAAGAACAAGTTTTAAATAGGCAGACAAAAACATCCTGAAAAAAATATAATTTATTAAATAACAAGAAAACTTTGGATTTGACTGCAGTATGTTATGTTGGCAGATCTACGATCTACTGTTCACCTAATGATCAAGTTTTCTTACCTTTTATTTAGATTTCACCGGTTATCGTATTTTAACGCAAACGCAACCTTAGCTTGGCGTGTGGATACTTTGGTCAAAATATAAATATAAATTTTCCACAGACAATTTTTATAATTTATATTACGTATTACTGTCTTACCTTGCTTATTTGTTATAATATTTTCTTTATTTACGATGTATTAAAAATTTTAATTAGTTTTAAATGTATTATGTGACATTTGCGTTCATTCCTGGTCATGTCAAGCTACAAGCGGCATCACTGCTGGGCAAGGGACAGGGTGCGGAAAGGGATAAAAGTTGAACATCAGTCCATAATCATTTGACGGCGAGTATAATACATCTCACTCAATAAAATGGGAATAATTTTTGTCTCGTATTTATGTGCTATTTGAACTTTAGCAATCCGTAATAAAACCGGTCAGTTAAAGCATCCAGCCAAATTATAATGAATTCATTTCATTCTTATTCCTTCCCTTCAAAACTTTGAATCTTTCTCTCGCTTAGCGATTTCAATTTTCCGCTGCTCTCAAATTACTAAAGTTTCCTGGTATGCGTGCACTGTGAAGCATTCTCTTCAGCATCTCATCGCTTAAACATCATTAGTTTTACTCTCTCTACATGCACTCAGTTGTGAGATGTCTTTTTCAGCGAAACCCGACGAGTTGACTGAGTGTTTTGATTAATGGTGACTAAAACGAGTCATTATGTCGATATTAATGATTGTAGGATGGCACGGCGACAGATGTGATGATATTTTTACATTTCTACAAAATATTCCACATTGCGAGAAAACGTACAAGAAAAATCTGATGTGGACAGCATAATACCTCTCGCCATTTCCGTTTTGTTACATAAGTATCGAATTTAACATTTCTTATATCCACAAATAATTCGAATTATATCAATGAGTGCCCGTGAGGTGACGCCTGGTAAATGCCCGCACGGTACAAATATGTCATTATCATTACCGATATCTGTGACAAAGCAGATTGCGCATCCAGAGATGGGTAATATGCCGTGCCGTTATGATATATTTACGCACATCTGCTATAAAATTGTTTGTTTACATCGTAGTTACCATGGCGGAAACTGAAAGATTACACCCTGCGGGCGGTAAAGTAGCATATGCGGGTGGTAAAATACTGAAAGAGCCCGCTTACTGCTAAACAAAACATCAAAAATACAATTGGAAATATAATCAAGACTCTTATTTTTAAAAAATGATATTAGTTCCTTTAAATTTTCATTAGGTTTTATTAGAATTGCTTAAGGAATTACTTCAGAAATTGTCTCAAATCTCCAAGTTTGACATTTAAAGAAATATTCATATAACCAAATAGTTAGCAATGCAACGTATCGCCTTATTGTTTTGTGACATGGCCACCTGACCACGTAATATTTTTATATAGCAACAAGCTTTAAATATATTTTAAAAATAATTTTAAAACATTTCATTTGATTGCAGTTGTGCGTAAAACGTTGTACACACCTCGGGCCGAAAGAAGTTTACACCCTTGGACGAATAAAAGCCCTCCGCTACGCGTCGGGCTTCAAATTTCGTCCGCAGGCGTAAACCTTTTCTTCCGACCCTCTATATGTAAATAATTATTATGTATTCTTTCATTCTATAAGGAATATTGTCCCACTCAAGACGGTTCCAACTCATTGATGGGATTGGCGGTATCTCTTAAGGATATTTCTGGACATCTGGACCTACAATTAATAATTCAATAAGAAATATTAAATGTATTTCCCAGAAAAAGCTTTCAGTAATGTCTGTAAAACTGTTGATTTTTAACACTCTCATTTATCTGTCAATTACAAACATTCGAATTTAACAACTGGTTTCCTTGGTATAGTCTGAACTATAGTGACTGTATATACATAGTGTGGCCAACCGCCGCCATATTTAGGCAAAATGCGCGGGAAATTTGAATTCATATGATGTGATAACTAAACAAAATTCGATAAACAATTAATGAAAGAGCATATTAAATGGAAACAAAATATTTAAATTCATTTTAAATTCTTTTGAAGAAATGTTTTCATAACCAACCGCCACGCAACCAGGCATCTAAAATATATACCTTAATATTAGACATTTTTAGTAATTTTGACAGTTAAACTAAAAAAGATGTGATGTTAAAAAATATGTATATATTACTTTGAGTTATAAATATACAAATACACGTGTAATTTAATTATTTGCACTATCTAAAATATAAATTAGCTTCAATTCACGTAACAAATCTAAAAATGTCACTTTGTCGGCATAATATCCACCATATTTAGGCAAATTCGCGCAATCAAAATCGATCCCCCTATTGGCCACATTATGTATATACAGTCACTATAGTCTGAACTAGGTATGCGATTTATTGATTATTCTATATATTATATTGTCTTTATCTCTAAATCTGTACAAAATTTAATAATTTTTTTAAGTGTATTAGATGAAGAATTTTATGTTCTTCAATATTTGTAATAAAAAATTTCAAAAAATAATATTTAAAAGATTTTTTTTTTAAATCGTCCCTTCAACATCCACACATACACACACACACACACACACATCGTAAGAATAGTATAATAGGATTCTAGGGACCATAAAACGTGCTTATTCACTATAATCTGGATATGCGATTTTTAGTATGATTCCAATACTTCTCTTAGCGAGAGGTAAAAATGAAAAAATCTGATGTGGCCAACACAAAACCTCTCGCTATTTAATTTTTTTAAATTTAAATACATACCTACGTATTTACTACTAACGCTGCAAACTGTTCCATTGCAGAAAACTATTGGTTTATTTACTATTTTCTTTTTAAAATGTCACTATTATTAATTTGAAGTGATTAGTTTTTTGACAGTGACATTTACTGTCAGTTACATTCATTTTAAATATGAACTGCGTGTAACAAAGGAATTGTGTTTATCTTAGGCTTCGGGACTAATAAAAACAATTATTTTTAAATTTACCTGTAAAATATATAGAAAAAGTATTAATGTATTCCTGTAGAAAATTCAATAATCTTTAATTTTCATAAGACATAAAATTTTCTGAATGATAGTATTTGAGTTAGAGCGAAGACAAAATTAATACACATGCACACACACATACATACACACATAAAGATATCATCGTGAAAATGTTAAAATTGGATTCTAGGGATCTTAAAGCGTTTACTAAAATCTCGATATGTGATTTTTAGCACGATCCCTATACCTCCCTTACCAAGGGTAGCGGGAGGTAAAAAATGAATGCATTTTGCCACCTTTGAAGAGAATTTGGACAAATATTTTTACCATTTGAAAAGCGAACAGATATTTCTGAACAAATTTTTTCGTTGACGGTTAGACAATAACTAAAAGTGACAGGAAATACAATTGTCTTAATGTACAATATCCATTATCGTTCTCTTATCCTTACAATAAAATTTTATGCGTATGCTGGTTGTCATATACTACCCACTTGTATTAAGATAATTGGACATTCAAATACTTTTTCCATTTGCTATTTTCGATTCGGTAATAAATACTACAACTTCTATTAGGAGTTTTAAGTTACTGCGAATAAGTGGTTAAAAATATACGAAACGAAAGGAAAATGTTAAACGGGAGAAAAACTTGAAAAGGGAGAAACTTGAACACTAATAGTGGGTGAAATTTGACATCCTTATTAACTATTTACACTTTAACTTTTACACTTTTGTAACTTAGTAACTTTGGAACAGACATCATTCCATGTATTTGAAACGCCCGCTTAACAAAAAGAGATTGTTTACCATGTTCAGTATCCTAGAATAGATCAAATGACGTGCGTAATTAGTTCAATACCTCTCGTCATTTCCGTATTAGGCGTTGTAAGTACATATTTAACATTTCTAGTACATACACAAAAATTCTAATTACATCTATTATCACTACATTTTTATATTTATTAAATCATTCTATAAATATGTTTCCTCCTACTCTTTTCTATAATTTTAAATATTTAACAATAAAATAAGAAATATTAAATATACTTCCCAGAAAAAACCTTATTTTAATGTATTTGGATTTTTGACACTGACATTTTTCTGTCAATTACAAATATTTTAATATTTCAACAGGTTTCCATGGAGTTATTTGGATTGTGAGATTCATTACATCATATTATTTTATATATTTAAAATTCTCTATCTCTAAATCTATAGAAGATATAATAAAAATATTCAATGTATCGGATAGAGAATTTTATTTTCTTTAATATTTGTAATAATATAAATTTCCAAACACACACACACACACACACATACACATACACACACAAACACACACACACACACACAGAGACGTACAAAAATAAATTATTTTATAATATAATATAAAGTTATTTCAAGTTATTTACTAAATGCTATTATCGTAGAATTGAAGATTGTGCCATTATATTCAATTTGTATTGGTAAAAGCTGCTAAAAAATAATATTCAATGAATTTTTTACAAGAAAAACAGTTAAAAGCTTGTATAAATGATACTTCCGGTTATCCGATATGCACTAAAACCTAATGAGCTCTTCCCACATTGGTATAGAATGGGTATACAAAATTTCAATTTTTCTGATTGATAGTATTTGAGTAATCGTGTCCACAAGATCCACACTCACACACACACAGACACACATACATACCTACAGACATCATTGTAAAAATGTTAAAATCGGATTCTGGGGACATCAAAACGTGAAACTGAAATCTCTATATCCGATTTTTAGCACGATCCCTATACCTCCCTTCCCTAGAGTAGCGGGAGGTAAAAATCACCACGGCATATTACCCATTTATGAGTGTGTCACAATCTGCTTTGTCGCAGATATCGGTAATGATGACGACCTCACGGGCACTCATTGCTGGCGTGGAGAGTGCACCACGGGGGTAATTTTTGGGCCATTTAAAATTCGAAATATTTGGCGTCGGTCGGGATCGAACCCGGTTCCCCCCAGGTTCGCGACCAGACACTCAGGTACGCGGCCACGGAACCCCATATACTTCATCGGCATGGAAAAATAGTTTGATCGGAAAAAACTGTAGAATATTTTAGCAGAAGAAGAGTAGTACAATGACGGTTAAAATTTTTAAAATCATTTTCCCTTTTAAAATCAAATCGTGACTTAGTTCTTCCTTTCATATAATTTTTTATAACCTTTCAAGTTTGTATCTTTTGTGTGACACATTTAACAAGAAAAATCTTCGTAATCAGTTTAATCTGTTGTAGATTCGGATCAACCAGAAAGCCCAGCTCTTTTAATTTGACTATAAATCCACTGTAACGTTATTTATTAAGAAGTGTTCATATCAGAAACTTGGTCGTGCTGTCCTATCTCTAATAGTTATCTGATTGAAGTATAAAACACTTTTAAGTTAGAAAGTAAAAGAATTTCGTTTTATCGTATGGGAATTTTTCGCGTATGATAAGATTATTTGTGAGAAACTTTTAACTTTAATTATATTTTTATTAGGAGTTCCTTTTCCCATGGATAACATTAGTTTTCGTAATTTCTCGACTTACGAGTATTTCCCGCTGCTAGATGTGCCAATCTGTTATTCGCAAATAGACACTTACAAAATTGCAATTTGCACGAGCGCCTCTAACGGCAAAGCATAGAAATCACGGTTTTAGTTGAATAATCGAATGATCTTCAATATTATCAAACAAAAAAGTTGCCCCAGACACATCTTCTGGTTTTAAACTCATTTTTATTAATCACAACGTACACATCACAATAAAGAATTAGGTTTAACACTGAATAACAGATGCGAACACAATGACGGATAGGAACAGGGAACGGGATGCAAGACAACGAGGGCAGGTTTGTTTGTATGCATGATCTTCTATCTCTCTCTTGCAGTGACGTCAATTTTGTAAGTGTCTATTGCATTAACCATGAACATGCTAATAGGTGTATTGTTGAAGATGCTTACCTAGCGTCACTTATTTTGCATTATATTTTTTCTGGTTAAGCTAGAAAAAAGAGTACAATATAAAACAGAATTAAACGCATTCATTTTTCATATTCTTTTATCCAATAAAATTATAACACGAACATACACTATGTAAATTGCACTTGACACTGACATCTGTCAATTAGAATTATTTTAATATATCATCAGTTTTCATGATTATAGTAAATCTAAGTAAAATTCATTATAATTCTTTAACTCTGTATCTATTGAATATGAAGGGAAATGTAGAATCAAACCGTATAGACAATAAGTTATTCTTTGATGTTGACAATCACAAAATGTCAAAAAATGATAATTAACTGCATTTTTTCAAGAAAAACTGTTAAAAACTTCAAATAAGGAACTTCAGGTTGACCAATTATAACCAAAATCTAATCAGCTCTTCATAAGAATGTAAAGAAGAGTAATACAAAAAATTATAATTTTTCAAATTCTGTTATTGGAGTTATTGTCGAAAAAATTAGTAGCACACACACACATACAGCATCATCGTAAAACTAATAAAATCGTATTCTAGGGACCCTAAAACGTGCTTATAAACTCAGCACCGAATTTTTTGACCAAAGAAAATTACCTAAAAATGACGGAAGGTAAAAAAAAATATAATCTAATACAGACTTTACTCTTAAAGCTGTCGTGGAGAGAGTACCACAAAGATAATTTTTGTGCTAATTAAAAATGGGAAATAATTTTCACGTCGCCTCCGATCGATTTCGAACCTGGACCGACAGATTCATATCCAAATGTATTGTATATTCACAGGGGCGGATTAACAGTTTTGCCGCCCGTAGGCACCCAGAAAATTGCCGCCTTTTTTCAGAAATTTGCCGCTTTTCATAATTTTAAAATTTATTTCTAACAGAACAATAACATAATTTTCAAATATTAACCAATGATAATATAGATATTTGAATATCGGAAATGTTAAAATATATCTTTTTTAATGTTTAAACTTCGCATGTTTTATTTTTGTTAAAATATAAAAGGGGCTTAAATAGGTAATTATAAGGCTAGTCTGGAATAACCAACTCTCAAGAATTTTATTTTGATGGTTATATATAGTTGCAAAGCATTATAAACACGAAATTTCACAAAAATTATGGCGCGGAAAGCAATATTTATACTAATTTTGGTATTTTTTCTGAAAAAAGGTACGATTAAATTCCTATAAAATGAATATAACCATCCGAGTTACGTCAAATTGTGTTCTGTGATTTAGGTTATCGTTATATTAAAGTATTTATTGAAAATTTTCAAGCGAAAAAGTCACATTTTTCACAAACACAGCCTAAAAACCAATAATTATTTTGTCACGAAATGCATTCAATCACCCGAACATAGATAACATAATTATTTACATTACATTATATAGGTACCCGAATTTCGTCAAATTGATGGATGTTTTTTTCACAAATATAGCCTTTAGAATAGTTAAAGTCTGATTTTATTTTTTTTTCGCGCTTTAATTTTGCATTTCTTTATTTATTTTAGCTAAAAGAAGGATCTCAAAGTAAAGTCTGAAACATGAGTTCAATTATTTGGACATTTGTTGAAAATAGAGCGCATATTCCATTATATTTTCGTCGCGTCTTTAGATCGGCAATTTTTTTTATAAAATTATACATTTCTGATTTAAAAAAATTGCCGCCCCCGAACATTTGCCGCCGTAGGCACGTGCCTACTGTGCCTATGCGTAAATCCGCCACTGTATATTCATAAATTTCGACTAAACTTTTTTCTCATCCAAATTAAATAATAATTAAAATCCCGTGCTGTAGGAATTTAAAAATGAAATTTTTGTTGGTCAAAGTGAACAGCAATTATTAAGTAATTAAAAAACAAACAAAGAAAGGCAGAAAACAGAGGCAGAAGTAATTAAATCTCAATTCCTGGATATGCCTACCGGTTCAGTTCAGTTGTTAAAGCGATGGCTGGCTGTAGTTGGGAACTCAACTGACTCCACGTATTGTTGTACATTTTTGTGAAATGGTTAGCATTTTACGGCCGCACGAGTTCTGATTATTTAGTAATAAACGTTAGCTTTACGATTTGGGACTATGATAATGTCATATTCACAAATTTTACGAGCCACGGATTATTAAAAGTGGGAAATTTCACACCTGGGAACATTACACACTATTAAGCAAATAGTAAATAATAAAATTTAAACACTGCATTTTGCAGCCATATAAAGGGTAATTTCTTTTTTACTACTAGCCTAGGAACCCACTATTATTTACCTTTATTTGACATGAGAAATTGTTTGTCATTACCGCTTGCTTGTAACCATGGTAACCTAGGTCAATAATAATTTATTATTAACCTTGGTCTATAATGCAAACTGTCACTTTTCAATCAAACTCAAGCCTCCAAATCTAAATATTATTTAACTCATTAAACTCTAGAAAGGTGTTAAGCATATAAATTAAATTTGCCAATATAATTTTAAATTGACCTACGCTGCCGCCTCGCCTGGCCACTGTGCCGTTTTGGTGAAAATGTGAAATATTTGTACATGTAGGATTGAACAAATCACTATTTTTTTGTATTTGTAGGTAAATACATTTCAATAGATTTATTTAAAAATAATAATAAACTAATAAGGCTGCTGACTGCAACAGCACAAAGTGTTTTTATTAAATAATTAAATCAAATACAAATCAAGGCCCATACGTGAGGTTATCAAACCAGCGAAATGAGCAAAACGTCAGATAAAGAAAAATTCAGCCTACTTTGTTTTTGTGAGTATAATCAAATAAGTAACGTTATTATTCATGTCAAAATTATTGTTATTATCAATAAAAAAATATTCAAAGAGAATTTATGTGCTAGTAGTGAAAAAAATAGTATATAAACTACGGTTGAGAAGATCATTATTGACCAGGCGCCTTATATCCCTCGGGCTTCGCCCTCGGGTTACAATAGGCGCTGGGTCAATAATGATTATCTTCTCAACCTTGGCGTATAATATACTATTGTTTGGATCGTTGCAGTATCCTTAAAAAGTGGGCATTTTTCTCTAAATCATCATATTAAAACATTTTAATTAAATAATTAATTGTTAAGATTAAATTAAACATTTTGCGAAATGCGGGTGGTGGGTCGAAGAAGAAAAGGAAGGCCAAAGAGAAGGTGGAAGGATAGTAAAAATGTTAGTTTAATGAGAACTACCCTTAAATGTGCGAATTTTTAAAAAATTCTTTCTGTTTCGTACTCAGCACATGTCACACTACTCACCCTTAAATTTATGACATTAAGTTCGTTTCAACCTTGTATAACAAATAATGAAAATGGCGAAAGATATTGTGCTGGCCACAACAGTTTTTTATCTCTCGCTAAGAGAGATATTGGATTCATGCTAAAATTCGCATATTCAGATTTTTGTGAATAAGCACGATTTAAGGTCCCTACAAATCGATTTTAACATTTTTACGATAAAGTCTGTGTGTGTGTGTGAGAGAGAGAGTGTGTGTGTGAGAGAGAGAGAGAGTGTGAGAGTTGTATGTGTGTGTGTGTGTATGTGTGGATGTTTGAGGGACGATTCCCTAAAAACTGTAAGACTAAAGACCAATTTAACTACGTATTGCTTAGCTGACATTAATGGGAAGAGCTGAAAAGGTTTTGGAATTATTGGAATAATTATTAAATTATTAACATTTCAGGTTACTAATTTTTTTGTTTTGCCATGTGACGTTATACTTCTATCAAAATTGTTTTTCTTACATTTTTGGCATAAAAATATAACGTAATTTCGAATGATAAATAATATCATGTCAGCGCCAAAATATCCAATAAAAATCCACCAACAATCTAAACAATACCTACCATACCATAAATGGATCGCAAATATTTCCAACAATTATGTAAATGCTAACTGGTAAAATATAAACTTATTTGAATAAACTTAATTATACGATATAATTTATCTTTTGTGGAATTAACCTGCTTCACCCATTTCAAAATTCGTACACCATCCATAATTCTAATCTTGGTTGTTTGTTTCCCACAGGGTTTTAAACTTCTTGTGGTAGAATTTAAAGCACATAAATATCTGGTCGGGGTTAATATTTTCAACAAACTATCCTTTAGGATTTATCTCGTTGTGTAGCTATGAATCAAGCTACAATTACAGGCTGCTTTACGAGTGCGACTCTTATCTCCGAGATCTCATCTGTACCGCTCGAACACAGACACCGACCGGCTGCCTACCATAGCACAGGCACAGGCTATCATTTACACAAGCCAAATTCTGGAAGCGACATTCTAGATATTCAATAGAGAATATTCAAATGCAGATTCATGGAAGAATTAGTAACTTTGTTCGAGAAAATATTGACAGACGAAAGAGAGTAAAGCAAAGTAATATTTGTAGTCATACCAGAGACGTCGGAAGTGTTTTCACTTAGGGGGGGCCAAAATTTTGTAAATCGTGATGTAAATAAATAAGGGAGTCGGGGGGTGGAGGGGGGGGGGGGCGTGGAAATATAAGTTTAGTATATTGGCGATTCAAATTAAATTTTCCCGCCATTATATATCAGTGTTTATGACATCATAACACTGTACAAGCTGTCAACCTGTCATTGATATAATGAATTTTAGGCTAATGAAAAAGTATCAAAACATGAAAATTGTGTTAAAGGATATTTTAAATAGCTTACAATCTCTAGAAAATTTCTGTGAAGGAAAGGAAATACTATGTTATGGACGTATTTTTAGTTCAAATTTTGTCCACCAGATAGAGTTTGCTTCGCGAATAGGCAGTATATGAAATTTACGCACAAATGCATTAAAATTGTTTGTTTACATCTTAGTTACTAGGGCGGAATATTAAACATTACGCCCGCCGGGCATTTTGCTAGTTTTACTGTAAAAATGCCAAAACGCCCGGTAATGATACTAACTTTTATTTAATTATATAAATTTTAGAAATATTTTTTAATTATTTATAATATAACGACAAAATAAGATTAATTTGGTCACGTAAAAGGAAAATAGTTGAGGGGGAGGGGGCGATGCCCCCCCTGTTTTAAGTTAGGGGGGGCGAGCCGCCCCCTCTGACCCATACTTGCGACGCCCCTGAGTCATACCTTGAACCTTGACATACGGCGTTTTCGACTATACGACAGTTTTTGCTAAGACCGAAATCAAAAACAAAGAGAAAAAAATCTGTTATGGCCAGCACAAGACCTCTCGCCATTTCCATTGTTAGCGTTATGAAAACCGAACGTGCATGTTACCTAGCAACGTATTTACTTTTCACGCACTAGTGCTTGAAAAGTGAGACTTTACACATTGTAAAGAGTGCATAAAGTATATACTTTACGCACGGTTGTAGATAAAGTAAATTTTACAGTTCTTTATTTTTGCGAATAACATTCAACTGTGAAATAATACTGAAGATTGGTTCGAACCTTAATCGTCAGCACCCTGTATACTGACGTACTTTCGACCTATGAGTCAAAATATTTTAGTACTTACTACTCTTTGTTCCATTTTTCATTACATATCTTTGAATTTCATAAAACTTGTACCATAACATTGGACTTTACACATAAAATGTTTTCATATAACAATCATAAAATAGTTATTTACATTCGAGTGCGTGTAAGTTGTATTTTACAGCGCGACAGCTTTGTTTAAGGCACGAGCCCTTAAGGCGAGTGCCTTATTAGCTGGAGCACTGTAAAATACTTCACGCACGAGAATTGTATCAAATTTTTTGGCCGACGATAATGAAAATCACTTTTTTTAATGAGATAGGTTATATTTCTGAAAGTGGTTAGTTTAAAATACTGGGGTTATGTCAATTTCCAAATTTGGTTTTACTTACCTTCATTAGAGTACTTCTTCTAGCGAAAAAATTTATTTGTAATAATAGACATTGTTTATGACTGATAATATATTTATTTGCTCATGTTTTCTTCGTAATAAATAATAGGTAGGTGTCGATATTTGACATTTCAGCAATGTTCACCTCGCGTATTTGACAGGTATATCGATCGGTGACTATGTCGGTAACGGCGGATTTTTACAATAATGACAGATGTCGCTGCCGTGATTTTGGTTTATATAAATTAGTTTTAAATATAGGAAATGTTAAAGTAAAAAAATAACTTAAGTAGGTAGTACTTTTTTACATGAACTTTATTATAGTAAAGATGATTTCTTTTCTAAATGTCCATAAACGTCCAGTGTATTTTGATTATTTTACCGCATAGTTAGACAAGTTACAACACAGTAAGCGTAAAATGTAGGTTACACTTGCTGTGTATACAATTGTAAAGTTCCCATTACACTTCAGGAGGGCAAAAAAAATATTTAATGGCACTTTGACAAAATATGGAATATATGTAATTGATTATTATGCGTCAAACAACTACAAAGTCATATTTACACAAAGTTAAATATATTAACAGGTAAATCAATATATGAAGTTTGAATTAATCAAATGAACCTTGTAATTTAGTGTTTACTCATTGAACCTCTTTTTTGTGTGCTATTTACGTATCGGTCATTGCCTCTCCGAGCACTGCAAGTAAAAGAATTCTCTTCTTGTCTAGACGTTTAAATGAGTTTGAATAGTAATTTATTAGTATAGAGGAAATGCTTTGTTTCTTGCATATTAAATTGCAACTCCTCACATGTGGACGTGTGATTTATGTGTTTTTCTCAACACTAATGGCTTTTTTAGCTGAAATCTTGTTACATGTGTAACGATAATCCTGGATGTGTTTTATACATCTCTTGTAATGTGATATGAGAAGTTACAGTAGGGTAGTAGTTGTGCAGTCTTACCCTGCCTGTAGTATTGTATGTAGTAGATATACAAGAATGTTAGACAGTTCAAGTATTTGTCATTCTAACGTTTTAACTCTCTCACTCAAATGTTTTACATTTTTTAAAGTTTTTGCCGACGTTCAAGTATTTTAAGCACAATTTTTCGCCTTCTGTTTTGACTACCTTTGTTTCGAAACATTGGTTCACAACTTGTAATATGTCAGAATTACCAACAAACATATTAATATTTTTCATTTTTTACCTTCCGTCACCTTTATTTTAATGAATAAGCACGTTTTAGGGTACCTAGAATACGAATTTACTAGTTTTACAATGATGTCTGTATGTATGTGAGTTTGTGTGTGTGACAAAAATTTCTTCAACGATAACTCCAACACTACAATTCTAAAAATTATAATTCTTTCGTATTCCTGTTCTTTAAATCCATATGAAGAACTGATTAGATTTTGGTTATAATTGGTAAACCGGAAGTTCCCATATTTGAAGTTCTTAACAGATTTTCTTAGAAAAACGCAGTTAAATATAATTTTTTGACAGTTTATGTATTATATTTTTTATTATATTTAACATGTCTTCTACACACATATAACTCTAATTATATCTATTTTTCATTGTATGAGGAAGTTCCTATATGTCTTCCAATTCATTAACCAGATTGGCGGTATTTCTGATGGATATATGCATTTTACCTATAATTTCAAATATTTCATTAATAAAATAATAAGAAAGATTAAATATACTTCCCCGAAACAACTATCAGAATGTCACTAAAACTGTTGATTTTTAACATTGACATATGTCATTTACAAACTATGTTATAAACATTTGAATTTGTCAACTGTTTTCCTTAGTGTAGTTTCGCCTATAGTAAAAAAATAAATGTATTAGATGTAGAATTTTGTTCTTCAAAGTTAGTAATATCAAAAATTTTCAAAAAATAATATTTGGAAGAATTTTTTTTAAAAATTACTACTTCCGGTTGTTCAATTGTTATCAAAACCTTTTCAGCTCTTCCCAGGAATGTCAGATTGAAGAATTCATTGTTAAACAGGTCTTATGTCTTATAGTTTTTGAGGAATCGTCCCTCCAATATCCAGCCATACACACACACACATCCACACATCCTCTCTCTCACACACACACACACACAGACATCATTGTAAAAATGTTAAAATCGGATTCTAGTGACCTAGTGCATATTCATTAAAATCTGGATATGTGATTTTTAGCATGATTCCAATACCTCTCTTAGCGAGAGGTAAAAAAATAATTTACTTATTGTTAGAATAATTTCTTGGTTATGTTTTATTAGATTTTAGTATTGGTAGAAATAACTGAAACTAATATCATAAATTCGACCATGTAGTCTGACAAGTTCAATATTTATGATCAAAAAATGTGGTCAAGAACTCGGAATGATATCTAGCATCGTGGACGCAGGCCTTAACAGACACACCGAGCAATAATCTAAAACATTTCAATCGCTCAAAATCCCATAAGCTGTCAGGTCCCTGCTCTAACTTAACCTATTTCTATTTACTGTCAAAATGACATGTCAAATAGTAGGTTTGTTCGCGGTAGCGATCCCGGACTAGTTTGAGCATCACACGCATGCGCAGTTTCGTTTTAATCGTTCGCGGTACGATTCTGACTGATAACTTCGTGTTCGCGGAACATTGTGGACTGGTACATGATTGGTTACGTACTAATCAGACCAGTTCGAAAATTGAAGCAAGTACTATAAATCAGGGACTAATTGCGAGTATTCAGTGTATACTTTTCTGTGTTTAATTACGTTTATTTTAACAATTTCACAAACTTTAAATTAATAAATATTTGAAGGTAAGTTTATAATATTTCCTCCATTTCAGTTCAAAACTATATAATATTTTTATTCAGATGCATAACATACATAACCTCAAACGTCAAAACGGGCGTTCGCGGTAGAAAAAATCCCAAAACAATCTCGGATCAAGCAAGCGTATTTCACGATTTATGAATTAGTACGGAACAAGTACGAAATAAGTTTGGGATCCGTCAGGGATTGTTACCGCGAACAAACCTATTATTTCCGTCTTCACCTGGTGTTGTGCAAATTGTGGAATAGAAAGATCCCCAGAAATGTATTGCCAACTGAATCATTGCTCATTGATTACTCTGTACAATATTTCAGTAAAATATTGGCTTTCAGGATAATTTTACTACGAAAGACGTTGATTTAACACTACGCATCTATGTGTTATGTAAAGGGGTGACTTGTTCTAATAATATTCCTGGGTGCAAATTGAAAAATGCTGGCGTACATAGCTGACATAGTTGTGCTCCTCCCTTCGTTGGTTACGCCGCGTGTCATATTTTATATTTGGCGGCTGGGATCTCATAATTACTTCAGCGCGTCCCAGTAAATCACCACAAATCCAACACACAATTGCCTCCCGAAATACACACCTTATCTAAGCATTACACACCCTAAATGACCTGTCATATTAGAAAATTCAAATATATGACACAGTATAAATAGAAACTGAAATTAGTTGGGAGACAAGGATACGGATAACAACAAAGTTTAACCAGTCGAAATAAAGAATACTTCTTTATTTCATTTCACGTAAGAAAATAGCGTTGTTTAGATAGGGATATAAATTCTGCCCTTTGATTGGTCAGAATGCTAACCTAGTTCACAAAAGCGAAAAAAAAATCACTTGTCAGCTGTCAACTATCAAATAAAATCGACAAATTGATTTTTAACCATGTTTTGATTTAATTTGTAATATTCAGGCGTCGAACATTTTACAGATAATAGATATTTACACTCAAAGAAATTAACTAGCTAAATTTTCTTCTCATGAATAAACATTCTTAGCTCACGTGGTTTGTACAATATTTTATTCAATTTTGACGAAATAATAATAAAAACCATTATAATATTTAATTTTGACATAATAAAAAACTGAACAGTTAGTAGGCTGAGCATGACAATCGTCGCTGATAGACGTCAAGTCATATATTTAAAATCTTTATTGTCTGTCATTTGTGCCGTGAAAAATTATGAAAATGGCTGATAATGTCTGATAAATATTACGATAAGTGTTATTTTATTATTTGTTGCAGAGAATAAATAAATAAATATATCATCACGGTATATTACCCATTTCTGAGTGTGCCACAATCTGCTTTATTGCAGATATTGGTAATGATGATGACATATTTGTACCGTGCGGGCGCTTACCAAACGTCACCTCACGGGCACTCATTCCTGGCGTGGAGAGTGCACCACAGGGATCACTTTTGTACCATTTAAAATTGGAAATATTTGGCGTCGGTCGGGATCGAACCCGGTTCCCCAGGTTCACGACCAGACACTCTGGCACGCGGTCAGAGTGAGTTAAAATTTTGTGAGAGTGATTTAAAAAAAATTAATTCACATGTGAAAAAAGTGTTATTTATAGTTGTTGCTATGGAGTTAATAATGACAGTTTAAAACGTCAAAATTTAATAAAAATATTTTTATTATTTACTAAGTTTGATTTCACAAATTTAATTTATTTATTTAATGCATGTAAAAATGGTCGGCTCTCAAGCGCTATATCTTTTATTTTTTTACGTGAAATGAAGTATATGTGACAATAAATATGACTAAAAAATGAAAAATTCATGTGAAAAACAAACTTTTATTCCTGAGACTATCAACTGCAGCAAACGAAAATATATGTGTTTTGCTTCTCCAAAAGGCAAGAGACCAATATTGAATTGAGTAAGAGCCCATAGTCATAATAGTTCGTCCTAAGAGCAAAAATCCATGTTTACATTCAAGTTTTGACTGCAGATATATGTGTTTCAAAGTATGAAACAACATATTAGGTTGCAAATCTTAGATGAAATTTCGAATGAACTTAAATGTTTGAAGCATGCTAATAACTAATACTGTTTTGGAGTTTATGAAAGTTCGATAAGGCATCTTGTCGTGGTGCACTTATCAAAACAGCCCAAAGCCTCTTACGAATAAAAAAGAATACCGTAAAATACTCTAAATTGCAAAAGACGAACGGTGCTACGAAGTTTTCTCGGCGAAAATAACATCAAAACGGATATGTTGTTTTTTATTTCCTATATTATAACTCAAAATTTAATAATGATTGAGATGCAAGATTTTCACAATCGGCATATAGTCATTTATTTTGACAAATGGTACCAAAATATTAAATTTAGCAAAAAATGGAGTTACGAGGTACGGAGTAATAAACTGTGATGATTTATATTAAAAGTAAAAAATCTGATGTGGCCAACACAAAACCTCCCGCTATTTAATTTTTACATACATACATACATACATAAAATCACGCGTTTCCCACTTAGTGGGTTAGCAAAAACCCGGAAACAATAGTAACAATAAGAAAAGGGATAAGAGTAAGAGCTCAGCTAACTCACTTCAGTCTTTAACAACCTTCTTCTTTCGCCTTGTCCACAATCATCATAGCATTCATACATAAGAACATATTAAAGTGACTGATTTTCGGTAGCGAATAACCGCATGGACCACAATAATAGTTACGCAACAATCATCCTTCCACACACATCCCTATCCATTTCTATTAATTTAAATACATACTTACGTACATATTTACTAACGCTGCAAACTGTTCCACTGCATAAAACTATTGATTTATTTACTATTTTCTTTTTAAAATGTCACTATTATTAATTTGAAGTGATTAGTTTTTTGACAGTGACATTTACTGTCAGTTACATTCATTTGAAATATGAACTGTGCAACAAAAGAATTATTGTGTTTATCTTAGGCTTCGCGACTAATAAAAAAAATTATTTTTAAATTTATCTGTAAAATATATAGAAAAAGTATTAATGTATTCCTGTAGAAAATTCAATAATCTTTAATTTTCATAAGACATAAAATGCGAAAAAATGGCATTTAATGGTATTTTTTGAAGAAAAACCATTATGAGCTTCAAGTAAAGTACGATTTCCGTTTATCCGATTTACACCAAAATCTAATGGCTTCTATTCCTATTAGAATATGGTAAAAATACAAGGTTTCAGAATTTTCTGAATGATAGTATTTGAGTTAGAGTGCAAACAAAATTCGTACACATACACACACACACACACACACACATACACACATACAGACATCATCGTGAAAATGTTAAAAATGGATTCTAAGGACCTTAAAACGTGGTCATTTACTAAAATCTCGATATGAGATTTTTAGCACGATCCCTATACCTCCCTTACCAAGGGTAGCGGGAGGTAAAAATTCAAATGAAGTTAATCTGCACGGTAACAGTTTGAAAATTTGAAACTATTTGATCCATAATCTATTTCTTGTTGTTGTCCATGTTCATTTGTTAGTGTTCCTTTGTTTGTGAGAAGTGAACTGTCGTCCCTCACAAATCTATTAGAAAAAACATCCTCCCGAATGACATCTGATTAATCTTGGTAGGCCTGCTCTTGGAACGGAGCAGAATTTTCATTGTAGACATTAGTCAAAACAACACGGCCTCAGCTCTTGTGTCTTTGATGTGATGTGAGCGCCTTTGAAGACACTCTCTCTTCATCTGCTTATCTTCTAACAAGTAATCATCATTTATATACATTCGTAGATCGGAGAAGGTGCTCTCACTTTGGATCTAAGTCACTGATGACTCTGTTAAGAAATGTACGAGTATGTATTTAAAGTTTACTTTACGTGACTGGTTATTTCTAAATAGTACCTACAAATATGACCCCTTTAAAGCTCTATAGAACAAACATACAGGGAATTTATTTTAACATGCAACATATGGCGAATCACTTCCATGGTTACTCACTATTGTCAAAAAATGACAGCAATGTAATATTTGTCCATTTTAAAATGCAACATACAAAATTTGTAGTTTTGTATTATTAAAACTAATTTCCAATAAATTAGCCTACATATGATTAACAAATAATCAAAACATGAATGTTGTACATCTTAACAAACTTTAGCTTACAAAAATTCATAACTTTCATGTAATAAATTTTAAAAAATACCCCCAATCACTCTGAGGCAATATTCTAGTTGGTCGTAATAAGAACTGACACCATTTGTGATGTGTTTTGGAGGTATCTCCTGTGCTGCAATACAATTTATAATGTTGCGTTTTAAAATGGACAAATATTACATTGCTGTCATTTTTTGACAATAGTGAGTAACCATGGAAGTGATGAACTATAATGTTGCATTTTAAAATAAATTCTCTGTATGTATTATGTCGTCATTGGCGAAATCTGTGAATTTAAAGTCTACTCTTTTATATTTGCACTTTTCGTTTAATATTTGTCATGGTCGTGCGAGTGGGGCAATGAACTTAAAGTCTAATCATGCGTACGTAATTTAATAAGTTGAAACCGACGCTACTGGTTCCAGAAGGCGATGGTTCGGATATTATTGATTAAGACTGCAAGAACGTAGTGAGAACTTCTTAGTTAGAATACTAATAGAGCTCCTGTGTAAGGAACAAGATTAACGTGATGATATTAAGTCGAATATATCATTAATAAGGAAGGATAATCTTCAGGACAGAAATCGGGATAGCTGGATAAAACTTCTACAGAGTGTACAACTTGAGGTACAAGAAATAGAGGACGCCAAAAGAAAGGCTGGAGTGACGACATAAAAAAAAATCTGTTGTGGCCCAGCACTATACCTCCCGCCAGTACTTCTGATGCCGCAAATGGCGAAATTGTACATTAAAGTAAAAATATACTTCTCTTGTGAAACTAAACCGAGTGTTATTATTTTTTTAACTTTTATTAATTTAAATACATATCTACATACTTATTGATGCTGGATACTGTATTCTGTTCCTTTACATTTGTATAATATAACTATTGTTTTATTTACTATTGCAATTTTCTTTTTAAAACGATACCATTAATAATTTGAAATGATAGGTCTTGTGACAGTGGCATTTTTCTGTCAGGTACATACATTTGAAATCTGAACTGTTTAACTAAGGAGTTGTGTTTACCTTTAAAACATAGACTCCGGGATTTATAAAATAGATTATTTTATATATTTATCTATAAAATATATAGAAAAATCTGTTGTGGCCCGCACAAGACCTCTCGCCATTTCCATATTAGGATATATAAGTATTGTACTGCACTTCGCTTTCGAACCGTCGTTTTATAACAAAAAAATACATAACTTTACTCAAATATTGTTTTTTATTGTATTTAACATGTCTTCTGCACACAGATAATTCTAATTATATATATTTTTCATTGTATGAGGAAGTTTCTAAATGTTAGAGATTCTTCCAGTTCATTAACCAAATTGGATGTATTTCTGACCACAATTTTACCTATAATTTCAAATATTTAATTAATAAAACAATAAGAAAAGTTAAATATACTTCCCAGAAAAAGGTATCAGAATGTTACTAAAACTGTTGATATTTGACAATGACATGTGTCATGTTATAAACATTGGAATTTGTCAACTGGTTTCCTTAGTGCCTTGGCCTCTGCGATTAGTGTACTCTATAAATTATAGTGTCTTTATCTCTAAATCTATACAAGATATAATAAAAATTTTAATTGTATTAGATCGAGAATTTTATGTTCTTCAATATTTAATAAAAAAACTCCCAAAAAATTATATTTAGAAGAAATTTTCTAAGAAACTACTACTTCCGGTTGTCCAATTGTTACTAAAACCTTTTCAGCTCTTCCCAGGAATATCAAATTGAGGAATGTTATTGAAGGAGTGGGAATGAGTAGGACAGGTTAGTTAGTTTAGGTTATATTACGTTAAGTTCATTTTCTTGCGATGAATATTTATTCTCTGTAATTAATTTTCTTACGATTAATTTTTGGCCGTGAATTTTATGCAATGATTTTTTTGTAAACCTATGAATGTGCAGTGAAGAATGATTGCTGCATACTCGCATGAAATTTGGTTTTGAATTGCGACAAATATAAAACGTAAACTTAAAAATAGTTTCCTTACAAACACCATAAAAAGTATGCTAATTTGATGAAGCTATCGTGGAGAGTGCACCACAGGAATAACTTTAGTGAATATAAGGCGTGTTATATATTTTTACGATTCCGTCTTCTCGTTTCTTTTGTAAAGTATCGTTCTTGTGGTATAAAATGAAAATCAAACGGTGGTTGTTTTGTTGGTCGGCCGGCCAATTACAGACATTCTTATGATGTCGGCTGTCTTTGCGATTGGTCCGGAGATAACAACAAACGAACCGTCGCTATAGAAGCGACGTATGTGGAATGCAGCCATCTCTCTCACACTCACACCGATTATTTATGGGAGTCATTTGTTTGTTTTATACTGGCTCGTCAACTTGACGCTTGCTGATTCTACATATGCTAATCCTTCCGAAAGACTCCGTATTGTCTAACAGGTGGAATAGAAGATTATTATCTAACTAAATTTGCAAGATATTTTGGAGGCGTCGTACACATTATTTTGTAATAAATAGCACACATTAAACACTTCCTTCTAACACTTACTAGGACGGACACAGTGGGAACAGAACAATAAAAAAATAAAAATATGGACTTAAAATTTGGAATAAAGAAAGATTAGGCCTGTAACAATGAAAACATATTATACGAAAACAATAAATAAGTTTTTTTTTACAAAACCAAACAGCAAATATGACCATAAATTTCGGAAAACTTCTTATTTCAATACCTAAATATAATAAGCAAAAAAATCTGATGTGGCCAACACATGACCTCCCGCCAATTCCATGTTTAACACGTTAAGCGCCACGTGGTCTGCGAATGGCCCACACTTTTACTTTGTCCGTGCCCGACTGTACACTTCGTAAGTTATTACTGAAACGCACCAGTGTATTTCAGTTTTTTGTAGTAATATTTCTCATTTTTTATTACATGGTATTAAATGGATATTGTATAAGAAACCTTCAGAAGAAAAAATAATACACATCGAACAAAAATGTGAATAACTTTTTTAAAAATTGTCGTACAGGGTCCGCTTTTTTTTAAATTGAAGCTTGTTTTACCGTGGGACCGAATACAATAAAATATTGTATATTTCTGCTGGACTAGGATTTATAAAACCAATATAAAATAGAATAAGCTATGGGTCAATTACGGACCACGCGGTCCACCAAGAATCAAAATGTGTGGGTCATCGGCAATCCACATGGGTTCTCAAAGAAGATTAGAAATTAACATTGTTGGCGCTTAACGTGTTAAAATAGCAGTGAGTTTTAAGTAAAGTATCATTTCCGGTTAATCGTTTGTAAATAAAATCTAATTTGTTCTTCAATAAACAGAAAAGTCTGTAATACGAAATTTTGGATTGTTTTATTGTTTTTCCTCAAAAATCTGTTAGAGCTCCAAATTAAGTACTACATCCGATTTATCATATATAGTTAAAATCTAATATGTTGTTTCAAATTATATATGAGTTTTAAATACCAAATTTGAGAAGTTTTGGATCATATTTTAATAGGCTTTAAGGAAAAATCGTCACACACATACATTCTTATAAAAATCAGCATCATCTTCTAGGTGCTCTAAAACGCAATCTTTGTAAATTCTTCGCCGTACATGATCCATTTCGTAAATGTGTAGTTGTAAATTAATATTAATTTATAGTGCTGGAAAAATAGCAATTAGCAAATTTAAAACAGATCATCCTGTACATCTAACATTTATGTATGATGGAAAATATATTATTTTTACAAACCTTAATTAAATATTTTACTATTCTCCTTAACACGGTTTCATTATTAGTTTTAATATAATTGCTTTCTGTCAGTGACATTTGTTTAAATATGTCAAAATTGTTATTAAAATTATGTTTTTGTTTGACGCATAGGCAAGACTATATATGAAAATAAATTATATTATATATTCATATTTAAAGTTATTTACTAAATGTTATTATCGTAGAATTGAAGATTGTACCATTATATTCAATTTTAATTAGTAAAAGTTGCTAAAAAATTATATTCAATAAATTTTTTACAAGAAAAACTTATAAAAGCTTGTATAAATGATACTTCCGATTATCCGATATACACTAAAAACTAATGAGCACTTCCCATATTAGTATAGAATGGGTATACAAAATTTCTAATTTTTCTGATTGATAGTATTTGAGTAATCGTGTCCACAAGATCCACACACACACATACACACATACATACCTACAGACATCATTGTAAAAATGTTAAAATCGGATTCTGAGGACATCGAAACGTGCTTATTCAATAATGCGATTTCTAGCATGATCCCTATACCTCCCTTACCTAGGGTAGCGGGAGGTAAAAATAGAGTGTTCCGTTTGAAATTTTATTTTATAGACGTTTATAGGACACGTTGATATATTTATTTATCTTCCAATTCTTATGTGTACGTATAAAACCATAAGAAATTTGAATAGGTATTCGAGGGTAACTCTAGTAGGACCACGATAGTAAATAAGTGTTTCGGTTTGTTAGAATTCTTTAAAATAGTTTCTTGTTGAAGAATGATCGTGTAACAGCTGCCTTTGTCTACTGAAATGTTTGGACAGATGCATAAGAATTCTGTCGCGTGTCTTGGGCCCTTAAATTCAGGGCAGGACTTTAAACACTTGAAGGGAACACGCAAAATTAATGACACAACAATTAGTTTCAAAATCAGCAAAATAAACCTTTATTGAAATGGTTCCTGTACTTTGTATATTTTTACAAATGGTACGTTACGAATGTCTAAGGGCCGGTCTTATAAAACTATTTAATCAACAGTTAAAATTTAGTTAGCTGCTAAACTAATTTAACTGAAGATTTGGGTATTATAAAAGTTTAATGACAAGTAAATCGACCCATTAAAGTAACTGCGGAATTTCATGCTATTAGATTTAGGGCTTTAAGAAATGTCAAATTTCATTATTTAATGATAATAATAAATACTATGAAATTTATCAAAATATGATTTTAAAGCAGAACATAGTTTGTATTCAAACAAATATTTTTAAATAAATTGTTCTTCTAACATAAGGGCGAAATTACATTTTGAAATTTGAATTTGACATTTCTTACAGCGTTTTTGTTAAAACTATGATCGTGGTACGAGCTATGAGTTTAAAAAGAGATTTCGATTGTCAAAACAATGTGTGTTACACATATTGGGACAGATTGAAAGAAATATAAGACCACTAACATTAAGAAATATGTCAATTTCCGCAATGAATCAGCTAGTAATAATCTTACGATTTTATGCAATTATCTAATAGATTATATTTTTCAATATCAATATGATTTTTCCCACGATCACGTTTCTTTTCCAACTGTCAAATGAACTGATTTACGTTTATAACGAATGTGAATATAGAAACTTTTCAAAAACCACAAACACACTACTAAAATTTAATTAAATCCCCCGTCAGTTATTTGATAGTGAGATTAGTTTTATAATATCCATTTCTTTTTAATGGTCCTTTTAATTTACTTGTGCAGAAACTAACTAAGGATTAATTTATTGTTTATAAGACCGGCCCTAAGTGTATTTAAATTTTAACTAAAAGTATTCATGTAAAGTGTTATTTTTATAATATGTAAAAAAAAAATTCACAAATAATTTCGATTTTTTTTTCAGTAAGAAGGGTGCCGGATTCAACAGTTGCTAATTATTTCTGATTAATTCATACACTCGGCAGTCCAAAAGATTCAAATTATTCATACTGAAGAAGCCTTCTGTTCGAGGAATGTTAATTTAATTTGTGAAAAAGAAACAGAAATTAAAAGAGGATTCCACAGCCCTTAAGTGCTTAAGTTAACTTATTCAGGAAGGTAGATCTGGACAAAGAAGAATTGACAAGAAAAATAAGATAAGAACGAAGAAAATGGCAATAGTTATTTTTGTAACAAGTTCGGGAAATTAGTAACGAATAATTTGCATGGAGATTCAGAATAACGATTTCCGAAAGTGTTACAAACAGAAATTTTTCTGCAATCATCCTCACAAAGAAAGAAAATTCGTATATACTAAGTTTTAGGCATATCATTTATTATTTACGAGGCTATGAATGATAATTTTTAAGCGATGATGTGATGTAACAATAAAACAAAAATCTTTTGTTTTAAATATTTTTCGAATTAGTGCGGGAACTAGCTGTTAGGCGCACTAATTTTGGGTTTTAAATCACTTATTTCTCGCAAGATCAAAAATAGTTATTTGTATAGCAAGGCCGCGAAATCACTCTTCAGTCTTCGGAGAGAAAAATTGTCACCGAGGCCTCTTGCGGACAATCTGCAGGGCGTTAAAGGATTTTTGGGGACAAGGTGTACACACTATTTTTTGGGCATCCCTAAACTATATGTAATTACAAATTTTATTGTATTTAAATAGTTTAGGACAATTTTCATAATCCGGCTCACTTTAAAACTTTAATTAAAATTACTGTAAGATTTTATCTTTCATTTGAAGTAATGCTAAATTGCTCGCTAAAGTGCTAAAGTTGTATTATGAAAACGAACACAACTTTAATTTTAATTTCAAGTGTTAAAGTGAAGATAAAGTTTATTATGAAAATGACCCTTAATTTATTGAAATAGAAAGGTGGCTTTGATAGGAATAGCATTTGATAAACAATTAGTTTAGTAAACGTTCGCTGAAATGAAGAAATAGTTATTTACATTCGAGTGCGTGTGTTATATTTTACAGCGCGACAACTTTGTTTAAGGCACAAATCCTTAAGGCGAGTGCCTTATTAGCTGGAGCGCTATAAAATACTTCACGCGCGAGAATTGTATTAAACTTTTTGGCCGACGATAATGAAATTCACTTTTTTTAATGAGATAGGTTGTACTTCTTTAGTTAGTTTAAAATAATGATTTTGATTTGATTTTACTTACCGTCATTAGAGTACTTCTTCTAGCGAAAATTTATTTGTAATAATAGACGTTGTTTATAACTGATAATATATTTATTTGCTCATGTTTGCTTCGTAATGAATATTAGGTAGGTGTTGATATTTGACATTTCAGCAATGTTCGCCTCGCGTATTTGACAGGTATAGCGAGCGGTGACTATGTCGATAACGGCGGATTTTTACAATAATGACAGATGTCGCTGCCGTGGTTTTGGTTTATATAAATTAATTTTAAATATAGAAAATGTTAAAGTAAAAAAATAACTTATGTAGGTAGTACTTTTTTACATGAACTTTATTATAGTAAAGATGATTTCTTTTCTAAATGCCCATAAACGTCCAGTGTATTTTGATTATTTTACCACATAGTTAGACAAGTTACAACACAGTAAGCGTAAAATGTAGGTTACACTTGCTGTGTATACAATTGTAAAGTTCCCATTACACTTCAGGAGGGCAAAAACGTTATTTCTAAAACTATTTTACAATATTTATTGTATTTGTTTTAAAAAACAAACCAAGAAACTTATTGTTGTCATATTTTAGAACCGTCAATGTCATTATCGTAGTATTCGCCATGTCAATTCAATTCTCCAGTGTAAAAGTGATTTTAAGTTACATCCAATTTCGCATCCGTTGCCATAACAACGGCCGCGAAATCCAATTTTGCGGCCTGTGTTACGTGTGCGAAATGTTTCGTTCTCGTTCGGTTGCACAAAAATATTATCATAACTTGCTACCCATTTTTTGGTAGTACTTACCCTTAAATAGGGATGATTAAGTTATGACTAAAATAAC
Organism: Ophonus ardosiacus; assembly: GCA_943142095.1. NCBI lineage: Eukaryota > Metazoa > Arthropoda > Insecta > Coleoptera > Carabidae > Ophonus > Ophonus ardosiacus. Next base: position 44,312,773 of record OW964829.1, on the reverse strand, counting down.
AGATTCGGTTGTTTTTAATAGTCTCAATGTATTTTAATTGGTAGCCATGGTATGTAATTAGTTAGTTACGGCGATTAAAGTTTTGAGTAAATACTACAGTCTGATATATTTCAAGCCCGGTTAAACAATCTGTTACTTAACTGTCATTTAAAAGAAAAACAGCATCGTTATTATAAGTTGTAAAAATTGTACATGTGTCAATTTTTCGATGCCACATTTTTTTTATAACCGATACTGATTGTTAAATTAACAGACTTTTCGGTGCGTTTTATCAAGCGTCACCACACGGGCTTTCAAAACTGTCGTGAAAAGAGTACCACAACTGTCACATTCATGCTATTTTAAAACTGGATTCAAATCCGAACCATAAAAATTACAACCGATCACATAATGCACCAATTCTTTCTGAATCTCCTCCCCATATGTGATTTGACAAACGACTACACGTATCCTGTCTTTCTTTCTTAAATTGCCTGTTTTCCCATAAAGCAGAACTATGGAAACAGTCTCCTATTCCTATATGCGATGTGTCGGCCTTAGACAAGACATCACACACGAACACACGTGGCAGAGAAGGAGCTTAATAAGCTGCCTCTGTAGCCGGATACAGCACCAGGGTGATATATTGCTATACATGTGGTTCGCACACACCGCAAACATATTCAGACACCCCTAACAAAGAAGATAACACGGACAGAAGAGATAGTGAAATGATTATCAAGACTTCAGATGGTTGTTAGTCTTATTATTAATGAGGTACTTATTAGAAGGAAAGAGTTTTCTATAGTGAAAATGAATCGTCATCAACTCGGAAAAAATATAACTTGTAGAAATTATTTATTTTTAAATAAAGAAGAGAAAAATATTAGTATTAAGAAACGTATATTAATGAAAGTTACAAGTATTTCTAACTCAAACACTATTCCTTTTACGGAATATAAAATTATTTGATATACTTGTAGTAGATATTTATACCATACGTTGGCATGACAATTCTTCTTCTTCAGCTTTTCCCTATTTAATTAGGGGTCGCTGTTCCTTATTTTCCTTTTCCACTCATTCCTATCTAAAGCATCATCCTCACTTAGCCTTTTCTCTCTAAAATTTTCTAACACACAATTCTTCCACCTTCTTTTTAGCCTTCCTCTCCCTCTTCGACCCCCCACCAGCATTTAGTTTTTCTTCCTCATTACATGCATGACAATGTTTACATTTTGATATCGATCGAATATCGATCCTGTCACTTGGTTGTCAGTTTTCTCTACGTTAAGTATTTGTGACTTATGTTTTAATAAGTAATATATTATAATACAACTACAATAATGCCTAAAGCTTTAATAAAGCAATCTCAGAAGCTAACCATGAATGTCGTGAACTATTTCGTACGGGAGTTGACCGTATTAAACTTAAATTATGTATTTTTAGCGAGCAACAGTTGTGAACTTTACTTGGTGAGTTAAATAAACCACTTGAAATTGGAAAATCATGAAATTTGGAATGAAAAATTATGACATTTGCCATCGCGCCTTATAAATTAGTATCCCATGTAAACGTAGTACTATATGACGTCAATGCTTTAGTAATATTATTTGCTGACGTAGTCTTTCTTTTACCATAACTTTCCGCTCGTCGTTAAAATACAATTCTATCGTCTTGTATAAAAAATAACTATTAATTCATTGACAGTTGAAAACAATCGATAACATATGATATCGCACTTAAACGTCAAAATATATCCTGAAATAAAAAGGCACAAATGGCAAGGTAAATTATTACATAAAATATCATAATTTTCAAAAATTAATAACTGCGTTATTTTTTAATGAAAATGCATGCAATGTAAACGTAAAGTTCAAACTCTTTCCAAAAGTAGAAAACTACGATGATTTCGCTTTGAGCTTGAGCGAAACCGGAAGTAGAATTCCGAATATTTTTACACTAAAAAGTGGTATTTAACTTCGCGTACAGATTTGTAAAATTTAAACTATAGGTTCAAAATTAATAATGACAATTGCTATTTGTCCCTACTTTTCTAAACATCCTGTAAAAGTAAAACTATCATTGGCAACCAATGCAAAACATGCAGATGCATTTATTTGTGTTGTCATTTCTTTGTAAGTAGCTTAAAAATGAATTTTTGTTTACATTTCTATAACTAAGAATACAAATTATAGTTTGGAGGAAAAGCGAAATATAAATAGGTATATACATATGATTTTCATTACTTTATTAACATGAACTGCTAATAAAGGAAAAATAGGCTTTTTGAATACTTTTTATAAATAAGATCTTTTTTATTTACTCTCTTTTGTTCTAAAAGTAATAAGGAAGAACGTACCGCCACATTATTAGTGATGCAGCGAGTCAAGAAACGGCGAGAAACAATCCACTCTCGTCTCGTCTCAAAATTTCGAGATGAGATTTCTGTACATCTCGCCGCGTTATACTTTTTCGTATCTTCTCTCGACCTCGATTCAAGAGACTCGAATTTATAATTAGCAACATGGATATAATAAACGAATATTACTGATTAAAACATTATTTTACTTCCGATATTTAAATAGTAAGTATAAAAAATATTTAATAATATCTTGGCTATTACCTGCGTTTTACGCTGATATTGCATATAATGAGGGCACTTCAAGCTTGCGTGAAGAGTACACTCTACGAAATTTTGTGTAAACTAAACATTAAAATGTTGTGTAGGTAAAAATTTGATGTAAAAATACACGATGAATTGGTTAATAATTTAATATAGATACTTTCGTAACATGGTATCAATTAATATACTTTAACTATGTACGTAATAAGAAGTAATGTTTGTATATCTCATTTATAGAATGCATTTTACATATATTAAATGATGGTAACTGTACTTGCCAGGTAATGGAAAATATTCAAACTTGATGCCTTCGTTCAAGGAAACACATTTACACAAATTTTTGTATTGCACTTTAAATGTAAGTTTAAACATTATCATTTAACACACAGAAATATATGTCCACTCGCTGCCAAATATCACAAGAGACTAACAACCTTGCGATTTTTAACTTGTTTCATTAGGAACACGACCGTACTGAGCATAGCGTAGAATGAAATTTCTTTATAAAAGTTAAAAGTTAAATAAATTTTTACATATCTCGTTTAACAATTTGTATATTTAAATCACTTATGCCCAGTTGCATCGCTAACACTTAAAATTTAAACCTGGTTTTATTCAGTTAGCCAATTCAATTTTGTACTATAATTAAAAAAAATTTCGAAAGGAATTAACATTAATTTATTTGTTTTCCTTTTGTTTGGTACCTTGGATGATGAATATGTGGAGAGGAAATTGATTTCGCCTTCTCAAGGTTCAATGTAAAACTTAGTTTTTATTTGATATTTGGACGTTTCGAGGGACCCAAGGCCCTCATCATCAGCAGAATTAAAAATTTATTTTAAAATAACAGTTTGCTTAAACATTGACTCAAGGGTCAATTTTAGAGATATGTTTGCATACAAGATTCCCAACTGCTAAAGCCACTTCACCTCCATACTATTTACTTGAGGGATTAAAACTTGATCGTGTCTCCGACCCGAGGACAAACAGTAAGCGAAACTTTTTGGAGCACCGGGGATAACATTTTCAACCTCCATACTTGTTTTTTGAGGGATTAACACTTAATAAATAGAAACTTTTAATTTTTTTTTTTTGGTTTGGATCTCACAATCCCATGTTTGTCACTTCGAAATCGGAGACGCAATGCGTCACAGGGGTCACTTTTGTGCCATTTAAAATTGGAAATATTTGGTGTCTGTCGGGATCGAACCCGGTTCCCCCAGGTTCGCGACCAGACACTCAGGCAAAAAAAAATCGTACAATCGAGATCTTGAATCTCTTCTCTCCTCTTGAGAAAATCTCGAGGGTTTTGCTCTCGTCTTGTGTCGAAATATCGAGATGGGAATAAGGTTATTATTGTCTCGTAATATCGATAAATTAGAGACGAAATCTCCAAAATGCGAAATCTCGCGGCATCACTACAAATTATACATTTTATAATATGTATGTACCAAAAAACATAAAAACTATGTTCTAAATGCAGAATTTGTATAGAATTAATTTCTTATATCAGTAATATTGCCAGCATTTTTTTTTCTTTCCGAAAAATCTGCAGATTCGCACCGTAAATCCTCCAAGATTCTTCTAACAGTAGTTCGTTTTGTGTTGAAATTCGATCTGTCGTTCCGTATCATTTACTTTTAGTTCCCATCTGCCAGTTCCAATTTTCAACTATCTGCTAAGAGTGAGAGTGCTAACTAACACACACTTCAACTTTAGCTTCTGTTAGTAATAAAATTATTCGCCACTTACCTTTTACAGCTTCTAAAACATTTAACACCCCCCAAAGAATAAAATATGAGCTCTAGAATACATATTAGTTTTATTCTTTTGAAGAATATCGACTTTATACAATGGCATTTTACAATAAGCTAGATAGATTTTAACACAAACTCAACTTAACCTAACATTGCCTAGGAGTTAGAGTTAAAATCAGTACGGAGCATAACGATTGAAATTCAACAGTGTCAATAGTTACCACTTTGTGCGCTACACTTACGATACTACCGATACCATATACAGCCAGAAATAATACAAGATATTTTATATTTCACACGTTAAATACTCAAACTGTACCGGGTTTTTATTTTAAATCGTATTGCACACTCTTAAATTGTTCAATATACAACCCCTTACCAAAATTTTTAATTTTTTAGGGATTTCATCATTTAACATTTTAGTGAAAAGTGACTAAGATAGTTTAGACAGAAAACAAATTTTCTTTTTACTACATTTACGATCTAATTAACATTCGGTATATTTCTTAAAAACATTTTAAATTTTAATTTCAAGACATTTTGAATATCATAATATAATAAAAAGAAAAAAATATGTGATTTTGCTTTCTTGTACTACCGGAAAAAAATATTAAACTAATAAATTCTTTCTTCACAGAAATTTGCCTTGTTTTAAATTCTGCATTCTTTTATGTGAAATATAAAACAGCTTTTATTTTCTCAGGGCTTCAATGTAAGACAGACTGCAAAACTTCAATATAAAATTACGAAAGGAACATGTATAGCACTATATGCACTTGTATTTATATTCACTGCACCATGCACTTGTGTTTGTACTATTCTAGAACCAGTAAAGATCCTTAGATGACTCCTGAACTTGCGCCTCCAAACCTAGAACAAATAGAAAACACCACATTACAACTTGAAACTTCAAACAAAAACATAGTTACATACAGTAAAATTTTTGAAAGATACGAATTGTATCTATGAATTAAGATTTTGTGCTGTCAAATTTAGTAGTGTCTTTTACTTAGTTTTTATGAGGGTGCATAATACCTTGTGTACCTCATAAAAACTATGTAAACGACACTACTAAATTTGACAGCATAAAATCTTAATTCATAGATGTAATTTGTAGATGGCGTTGATCGGACTTCTTTTAAAAATTTTACTGTACTTCTAAAGCCCGGTTTTTACCTCTCGCTAAGAGAAGTATTGGATTCATGATAAAATTCGCATATCCAGATTTTATTGAATAAGCACGATTTAAGGTCCCTACAATCCGATTATAACATTTCTTAAAATGATGTCTGTGTGTGTGTGCGTGTGTGGATGTGTGTATATGTGTATGTGTGCATGTGTGTATGTGTGTGTGTGTATGTCTGGATGTTGTAGACACGATTCCTCAAAAACTATAAGACTTAAAAAATATTTAAATGCAGTTTCCTCAATCTGGCATTCCTGGGAAGAGCTGAAAAGGTTTTGGTAACAATTGAACAACCGGAAGCAGTATTTTCTTAGTAAAACTCTTCTAAATATAATTTTTTGGGAGTTTTTTTTTTATTAAATATTGAAGAACATACAATTCTCTATCTAAGAGAGATAAAAACACTATATTTTATAGAGTACACTAATCGCAGTGGCTAAGGCACTAAGGAAACCAGTTGACAGATTCCAATGTTTATAACATGACACATGTCAATGTCAAATATCAACAGTTTTAGTGACATTCTGATAGCTTTTTCTGGGAAGTATACTTAATCTTTCTTATTGTTTTAATAATTAAATATTTGAAATTATAGGTAAAATTGTGGTAAAATGTATATATCCATCAGAAATACCGCCAATCTGGTTAATGAATTGAAAGAATCTCTGACATTTAGAAACTTCCTCATATAATGAAAAATAGATATAATTAGAATTATATGTATGCAGCAGACATGTTAAATACAATAAAAAAAACAATATTTGGGTAAAGTTCTGTAATATTTTGTTATAAAACGACGGTTCGATAGCGAAGTGCAATACAATTCTTATATAGCCTAATACAAAAATGGCGAGAGGTCTTGTGCTGGCCACAACAGATTTTTTATTATTTTTAATATACTACGTCTAGAAGCTCGTGACAGAATTATGAAAACTGATTGGCTCTGGACTTGATTCAAAACAATTCTTAATTTATGTCATTTTAAGGGACATGGTACAAAACTATAAGTCTGTTAAGTACAAGAAGTACTGAATTTGATGTTCTTTCTACATGGTACAAAAAAATACCGCGAAACCAAATTTGACTATATCTATTTTTTTTTTCAAAAAGTGGACTTGGTATATTCTAATAATCAGCCGACGACATATTTAAAAAAAAATCATTAAAAATATTAATAAAAGAAAAAGACGTATTTATTGTTGTTTGTTTTAAACATAAAAATGGTACTTATAGTTATAAAGTGTTTTTAAACTTAATGCTTTCAGTCATATTCAAATCTAGTGCATAGTTTGTCTAACAGCCTGTTACATAGTATAATATTTGTGAAAATCATCTATCTACTCATATGCAATGCGTGTAATGCCACATATGTTATCCTGAAACTCGCAACTGGTCCTGAATGCCACATTCCTTAAACATTTAAGCGTGTGTATTCACATTATCATAATCGCTTAGTTTATATACTATCCGTGTTGTACTACAACCATAATGTCACTTTGTTACAATGCTATTTTTATTTTATTTTATTTTTAATTGCAATCGTTACTTTTTAGTTGATTTGAAAAACAATTATTTTATACTAAAGTTTCATACAAAGATAGAAGATTTTTAAACACCATCTATTTGCTATTTGACATTTGACTTTAGAAAGGTATTGTTTCATCTGAAAAGTGACAGTGTGTCAAAAGACTTATTTTAATAGACAATTTAATGCTGAATTCAAATTTTAAAGACACAAATATGTATGAATTTCGTGCGTACCTCTAAATTTCAATAAAATAAAAAAAGATGATCTATTAATACAAAAAAATTTCTTATAAAAATACGCAGATACTCAATTATTCACATTTAATAATAAATATTTTAGTAAAATCACTGTACATATCTGGATACCTAAATAAAATAATTTAAATATTGGCCTGATTTTTCATGGTATATCATTAAAAGCACAATATACGATACATATGGTGCGTTTCAATAATTTGCGTCAATAACAACATAAAAATACTTTTGTTAATGTTAAGAGCACTTTAAATACTTTTGAAGTAGGTACTTATAGTACCTACTTACTTATTATACTTAAGAACCAGGATTATAAGTACCACTATAAAAAAGTACTTTAAATAAAGTACTTTTAGTATACAAACTACTGTAAGTAATACATAGTAGTAGATTAAAATACAAGTTTCATAAAACATTATTGTTGCGCAAGTGCGTTTGTTAGAAACGAGCGACTTGCCGCGAGTTTTTTAAGGGACAAGTTCAGTAATATTTTATGAAACGTGTATTTTGTAGCATTTTTTCTATTTTGGTTCTTTTGTCAAAAAAAAAAAATATTCATTATTTCAGCTTTTATTTGATTGCTGGTAACAGTGATTAACATTCTTTTACTTATATTATTACTTCATTTCAATAGTACTAGCAAAATATTTATTTTAAAATGACAATTATCTAGAACAACAGAATTTAGGATTGAGTTCTTTAAAGAAGTATTTTATGATATCCGAATGAGTTTCATAAAGTAGCTACAAATTAAACAACCAAAATAAAAAAATATTTTTAGGTTCGGTATTTTCATCTTCGGTTAACCAGTGTTTCCCAATCTTTTTTTGCCATGCCCCACCTAAGTTACTCTCAAATTCTGATCCCCCCACCATGTAACACAATATATAATTTTAATATTCAAAAATTGAATTATTCACTCCCTATATACCCCCACTACGACATAAGCAATACTCTCCGAGTAAACTATAATTGATTTTATTCCAAATCCAAATTTTCATAGTATGCGTTTAATTTTTACTTTAGAAATCTAGACGACTACATTTTCGAATTGCCCCCCTAACAATCAAATTGCCCCCCTGTGGGGCGTAGGCCCCACGTTGGGAAACACTGGGTTAAACAGTCTGTTAATTTAACTGTCAGTTAAAAGAAAAACTGTTAACTTAACCGGCAGTTTAACCAGAGACCTTTTAATGTAATAATTACTCAACGCTGATTACAAGCCGAAATGTGGAATATGCATATAACTTTACAAATCTGACAAACTATAAATGAAACCAGCAACATTTTGACTATATTCAAAAAATGTAATCATCTTTACGAATAGGTACCATAAAAATAACGGATATACGCAATCTGAAACAGAGTTATTCTAGGTTTTTCTGACGGTTAGATTTGGTACATAAACACAGGCACAATAATGAAGTACATAATGGCAAAATTAATGTGGTGTAATGGCAAATTTCTCGATTGTGGAAGGTTAAAGGATTGATACTTGAAATCTCAATCCGACACGAGTTTATTCTTACAAAACCAATGTTTGGGTATAGGTATTATCCTCTTAGAAAATTTAATGCTAATGCTAGATTTAAATTTTCAAGAGTAGTCTGCGTAACTTTAATTGTTGAGCTATTGGACAATAAAATATGGAAAAACATCGAAAGGCCACTTCCATGCTTGATGTGTCCGATGTTGCACTTTTAGCACCCTAATATTTGTCCTAAATTTATATGACATAAATAACATCATTATTTAGGTTTTGCAGGAACATACTATACCTTGAAGTTGACGCGCACTAAAATCATGTTCGTTGCTATCATTTGTGCAAAACGTTAAATTTACTGTCAACGAATAGCTTCATAGGCTGTGTCCGATGTTGCTTTTTTACCACGCTAAAATTTAAATCCTAAATTTGTATGCCCTAAATAACGTCATTATTTAGGATTTTAGGAATTAGACTTTAGGGTTTTGCTGGAGCATACTAAGGCTGTGTCCGATGTCGCATTTTGACATTTAGATTTTAGGATTTAGGTCTTCTTCACATAAATACAACTCCGAATGGCACACTAATGACATCCATTGGTTTCGATGGCAGCTCTTTAGAATAACAAAAATGAATTATACACTTCGATTTAATTTGATGCTTCAGATTAAATATTAATATTATATTTCATAAAATAGTAGCTAAGAAGCTATTCTTTGAACGTAAATTTGACATTTTGTACAAATTATAGCAATGAACATGATTTGTTTAATTAGTGCGCGTCAACTTCAAGGCATAGTGTGCTCCTGCATAACCCTAAAATCTAATTCCTAAAATCCTAAATATTCACGAGATTTAGGGCATATAAATTTAGGATTTAGATATTAGGGTGATAAAAGTGCAACATCGGACACCGCCTAAGCCTTGAAGTTGGCGCACTAATTAAACAAATCATGTTCGTTACTTTAATTTGCACAAAACGTCAAATTTACTGTCAAAGAATAGCTTCTTAGCTTCTATTTTATGAAATACAATATTAACAGTTAATCTCGAGCATCAAATTAAATCGAATTGTAAATTAATTTTTGTTGTTCTAAACTGTTGCCATACAAACCACTGGATGTCATTAGTGTCCCATTCGGAGTTGTCTTTATGTGGAGAAGACCTAAATCCTAAATAGTAAATGCCAAAATGCGATATCGGACACAGCCTTAGTTACGAGTAGGTACTATAATTCTTTCTGTCACTGGGACACCATCTATTGAAACTAACATATTCTAAATTAATTTTAATGTGCTGTATGTCCTAATATGGCTTACAATATCTTCCTTCATATTATTCAATTGAAATTAATGTCCTGGTTATAATTTACAGACGGTAGGTGCTACAATATACATGAATATATCATGTAGCTCATATGTAATAAATCTACATACACATACCTTATGCCATACAAATGTTACATATTACACGTGTAATTGCATTTAATTTGTAATGTTTCATACGTTGTATAGAATACCTTTGCGTTGGCATATGAATTTCATATTTATTTAATGTTGAATTTCGAAAGGTTCCAACAAATATTAATTATGTGCACTTATACCATGAGTATTATTTAACGTGAAACATTGGGTTTGTTATATCCATGGTAACGACTTGACATTTGATTGACAGCAATGTATCCCGTTCCATTTAAAATGAAACATGGGGAACGAATTTGACATTTGATAAGACGTCAATAGAGGTTAATTTAAATAAATAAATAATAAATATATCACCACGGCATATTACCCATTTCTGGGTGTGCCAGTATCTACAACACATGTAGACATCGGTTAATTTTGTTTAAATAATTATATCTGGATTCTAAATTAAAATTAGTTGTAGAAAAAGTATATTGTGCACCTTGTGCCCGAGTGGTTTTCTGACTCGGCTAAATTTCTTACAATATTTAAATATAATACGTCTGTGAAATTCATTCCCCATGTGTCATTTTAAATGAGACAGACAAATACATTGCTGTCAATCAAATGTCAAATCATAACTTATAGTGAAATTCAACGGTTATCTGTCATATTGACAAGATGTCATTAGAGGTTAATTTTGTTTAAATTATTATACCTGTTTTCTAAAATTAAATTTAGATGTAGAAAAAATACTGTGTGCACAATACAATATTTAAATATAATACTTCTGTCAGATTCGTTCCCTATGTTTCATTTTAAATGGAACGGGCAAATACATTGCTGTCAATCAAATATCAAGTCGTAACTATGGATATGACAAACCCAATGTTTCACGTTAAAAAATACTCACGGTATGTGTTTAAACTATGAAATATTGTTTATTTGATATCGTCAACAAAAATATACAGCCCGATTCACAAAAAAGTTTAAGCTAATCCTCATTTTTGGATTAGTGAATTCTATTCTATTCCGGTATTTAAAATTTAATTTTCATGATATTATCAATAAAGGTAGGTACTAGGAATATATTAGACTATATTTTAAGATATAAACTGTCAAAATTAGAGTAGAATTCGCTAATCCAAAAATGAGGATTAGTTTAAACTTTTTGTGAATGTGGCTGAGGTGAAAGAAGTGTGCTTGGATAGGAATGTGTGGCGAAGGATGATTGTTGCGTAACTATTATTGTGGTCCGGATGCGGTTATTCGCTACCGAAAATCGGTCACATTAATATGTTCTTTGTATGAATGTTATGATGATTTTGGACAAGGCGAAAGTAGAATGTTTTTAAAGAGTTAAGTGATTCAGTGGAGCTCTTACTTTCATCCCTTTTCTTATTGTTTTCGGATTTTTGCTAACCCACTAAGTGGGAAACGCGTGATTTTATGTATGTATGTATGTATGTATGTAATAAAATAAATATATCATCACGGCATATTACCCATTGCTGGGTATGACAATCTGCTTTGTACCCAGATATCGGTAATGATGATGACATATTTGATATTTGTACCGTGCGGGCGTTTACCCTAATGGGCTTTTCCACGATAAATTGGAACCGTCAGAAATAAGTAATAAGCAGTGATCATTATGTATTTATTTATTATTATGCAAGTATGTTCTATATGCGACAAAAATTAAAAAAAAACTCAGAACAAGATAATAATTTCTAATAATTATTATTGAATAAAAATTGGCGGCATACTTTGAATTCTTGTTTCATGTTTCGCATATATAAAAAAGTACATTTATTAAGAATTTATGTAGGTATGTAAATATTATACGTTTTTTATATTCACATACTATTAACATTACATTTTATTGTTACACATTACAACTAAACATCTACATACACTCATATTTTTATCCAAAATATCTTCTTTTCTTAAGGGTGTCCACCCTGTCTTCTCGATCTTGATCAATACCCGTCCACCAATCAGCTTCCAACTGACCATTACCCCACCACTTTCCGCAAAGCCACGCCCATGAATATTCCATCTTTCTCTAACACACACGAAGGATAGGACGTGCGTAACACATATGCATTGTGTGCTCCTTGTAGTATTGTGAATACGCATTAGACAAGGATGAATAGAAAATGAGAGAAAGGGAGATAGTGTCCTTGTTGCCTGGCAACCAACCCTTACAAGAAGGGAGGAGGAGAAAGAAATTTGTTTAGGAAAAAATTGAATGAGGGAATACACAATTTTGTTCTGCAGCATATTTCAAGCGACGGGAAGTTCTAAAATGTATTTATATAATATAATGAATGTTTCTTGCATTTAGTACCCAGTTATTAGATATATTTATGTATTAAAACATACAAGGTTGCGAATTTATGATCGAGAAACATACGGAACATAAAATATACGGGTACATAATTCAATTAGAACACACATATACATTAAGCTTTAGTGTAATGATATACAGAGAATTTATTTTAAAATGCAACATTATGGTTCATCACTTCCATGGTTACCCACTATTGTCAAAAAGTGACAGCAATGTAATATTGTCCATTTTAAAATGCAACATTATAAAAAGTATTGGAGCACAAGAGATACCTCCAGAATACATCACAAATGGTGTCAATTTTTATTACGACCGAGTAGAATATTGCCTCAGTGTGAAAGGGGGTATTTTTTAACATTTATTACATGAAAGTTATGAATTTTTGTAAGCTAAAGTTTGTTAAGATGTGCAACATTCATGTTTTTGTTAATCGTATGTAGGTTAATTTATTGGACATTAGTTTTGATAATACAAAACTACAAATTTTGTATGTTGCATTTTAAAATGGACAAATATTACATTGCTGTCATTTTTTGACAATAGTGAGTAACCATGGAAGTGATTGACCATATGTTGTATGTTAAAATAAATTCCCTGTATTATACTATACTACTATATTATGCTTTTAATGTGGTAAACACTTGTTTTTTTTTCAAAATCTTTTTCAAAATGATCTGCCCCGTACAATTTTACATATGGTTCTTTATACGTTGAATTTTAGAACAAAAAATTAAATTCTTGAATTTACATCTTTGCTAACGAAATGTAATATACAAATCAAATTTAATTTAAAGATATATTAAACGTAGATCTAGTATTTCAAAAATGAACATCATGTTAACTATCAAAAACTATACCTACTTGCCGTCAAATAAATATGGACTGGAGATTCCTACACTGTTGCCAATTCCGTTGGTTATATCACAGAGCACAAATTAATTAATTAATGTACTAATCTGTGGTTATATTGAAAATGTTAAGTTATGAATAAGCGGCAACACCGCATGGCAAGAGACAGGGTCCGGAGAAGGGAAAATATGAGCATCACTCCATATTTATTTGACGGAGAGTATAGTTAAATTTTTTTGGAATAATTGCATACTAGATCAATTTTTATCATATCGCACCCCGGCGAGAATAGTGACACAAGACAAAATTTAGAAATTCAAAGTTCATCAGATAAAATTGGTCATAAATATGCTTCTAATAATCAGGAATAGTGACAAATCAAGATTATATTTTTCGAGAGATGGAGCAAATGTCGTTTCATTTCGAGCTAATGTAAGTAACTTTATATTTTTTTTTTATCGTTCTTATTATCATTATTTAAGTCGGAGCAGGATCCATTCGAATAATCAACTGCATGCTGCTAATATTTAGCAGAAAGGCCATTATTAATAATATATGATTCATGTAATAATCTGTCACATGTGAAATATTAGAAATAACAACGTGATAACAACCATAAATACATAGTTTTAGCAGTCGTTATGATAAAGACTGTCAAAACACGTAATTGTTGACGGTAACCACCTTCAGTACTCAGAATACCAAATTTGATTTTAACAATCTTTACAGTACATAACAACCATAAAGACCATAACGACAACACAAATATTGAGTTCTGAATAGACCCCCTAGATTTGTGAAGGAAAATATCCACATGTGAGTACCTATGTTCATACAAGAAACACATACGGTAAATAGGAGAGATCATCAGAACATTAGAACGAGCAAAAGGAAGATAGAATGTTACAGTTGATCTAGTTCGAATAGAGGAAAACTAGAAATTAAGAAGGGACAGGCATTGAGGGTCATCAACGGTACTATCTATCAAATTAGACAGGTAACTCACTACATTAAGTTCATTCCGTTCATAAAGATTTTTCACATTAAATATAGACAGAAGTTCTAGATAAGAGATTGTTCTATCAGGATAGAGATTAAAAACCTTATAATATAAAAATTTGGACTGCCTCAATATATACTTATATCGTTTTTACCTAAATTTTAATACCAAATCAGATAGTAACGCATAAATGGGTAATAAGCCGCGATAATATATAGGTATCATCTATTGTCCTATCCTTGTGATGAATTGATGATACATCTAATTCCAAGTATTTTCACCCTCACCTGCAACCCCTGCAGTATTTTCAACTCATTACCCCGTTGCAATTCCAATAACACGCATATCAAGGGTCAGGAAATACCCTACACTACAATACGTACAGTACTCTATGCTAAAACGAGGGACATGGAGCCAGAGCTCTACAGATAAGGGATGATGGCTGGCCGTGCTAGGGGAATTAAATTTATTACTCGGTCTGGACGTTTATTAAACACATCATCCTACAAATATTTCATTACGCGAGACGGAGAACAGCAGAGAACACTAAATGCAGGAGCGGTTCAATAACAGACTGACTATTTTTCAACCAAATTAGTAATTCTTTTCTAAATTCCCATATTATATTAGAATGAAACGTGGAAAACCTATAGAGAATTTAATGTAGATATGTAAAGTTTATATTTTCAACAAGATATGAAATGAAAGCACAGTTAAATATGTATCGCTGTCACTTAAATTTTAAGCTTGAGTTAAACAAAAAAAATGCAAATCAAAAATTTGACAGCAATATTCAATTACTCATTTGACGTTAAGTTTTGATACGATATTGTCAATTTCAGGAACACTTAAATTTAAGCGTCAAATAATAACTTTGACAGTATACCCAAATCATTCAAGCAGCCAATGCACGTCATTAATAAAAATTGAATAAAAGTAACTAGATGTATGACGTCATGTACTGGTACGTTTGCAGAGGTTTTAGAATCTTTATGAAAAGAGTTATACAGATTGCAATCTGCATTATCGACATGGTCATGAACTGTCACATCTACAAATTAAATACTATATTTTCGTCACTGTCCATTTTTATTTAAATTATTTTATAATAATAACCTTATTTATACCTATGTATGCCATATAAAGACAATAAATAAAAGTGAGCCAAATTTCAAAGAAATATACCGAATTCTTCTGATTAGAAATGCTACCTTTGGCAGATTCACAGATTTTGTGTTTGCGTTAACGGTCACGTTACTTTATTATAAATAGGACTTTACAACGCACAAAAATGTTTCAAATACGATACAAATATTTTGCGAATAATAACTTTGACAGTATGAACATACAAATTATCAATGTTGCCAATTATAGCTACAATTAAACGAATAATATGACGTTGATGTACATTATTTATATATTATTCATGTCATATACGATAAGTAATGAACTTTACTAATAATTATATAACGCTATACACTTTTTGACGGTTAAAAATTATTGAAATTTTATTTAATTTTTCACTATTAGTGATTTTAATGCATTAAGGTTTTTCCACTAAGTGATGACGTGCATTGGCTGCTTGAATGATTTGGGTATAAATATGTATGTATCGCTGTCACTTAAATTTTAAGCTTGAGTTAAACAAAAAATGCAAATCAAAAATTTGACAGCAATATTCAATTACTCATTTGCCGTTTCGTTTTTAAGGAACAGTTAAAATTTAAGCTTCAAATAATAACTTTGACAGTATAAACATACAAATTATCAATGTTGCCATCTATAGTCACAAATAAACGAATAATATGAAGTAGATGTACATTATTTATATGTTTCCCATTCATGTCATATACGATAAGTAACGAACTCTACTATTAATCTTAATAATAATTATATAAGGCCATTCACTCTTTGAGGGTTAAAAATGATTGAAATTTTATTTCATTTTTCACTATTAGTGATTTTAATGCATTAAGGTTTTTACACTCACTCAGTGATGACGTGCATTGGCTGCTTGAATGATTTGGGCATATCTTGTTACTGGCAAAACGTGGTATAACGTACGCAGTTTTTATTTCCAATTATTGACCACGACACCTATTTTAAACATATGTATTTTGATAAGAAGTGTTGAAATACCTTTATCAATTTATGTTTTCAATATCTACAGATCGTTTTCAATTTAGAGTGTTCCATAAAAAAAATAATAGAGGATCCTTTTAAAATTAAAAGTAATAACACATTTTAATTTCAAGCAAAACATTCTTATTTTTGAATTTCCAGCAAAATTCAAACTTTTAACCCTCGCCTTTGTACCTTCAACCGTTTCAAATCAAATATTCTATATTCTCTGCCATGTTTGTACAATTGTACTTTTGGTTTTGAGTCCCCACAATGAAGTTGCTGTTTGTAATTCGTAAATGAAATGTAACCCCAAACGAGGTAATCATCGTCTTCAACTTTACAAAGAAATACCTCCAACTTTACCTCGGGCTTTCAAATTCAAAGCTCCCTACGTAGCTTTGATGTGGCGTGCTTTCAAAGCTCTTCAACACGCACATTTCATATGCGGATACATCCTCGGCAGTGGAAAGAGAAAGAGAAGACTTCTAGGAAACGCTGATAATTGAAGAGAAGAAATAAGTTGTAGTTCTTAGTAAAGTGAAGTTGATTACAAGTTATGGCTTCCTCACTCACTAAACGAGAAACTTTCAACAAAAAAAAATCACTATATAATATATCAAAATACAAATCACATATAGTCATTAATTTGACGTTATAGAAAATCATTAATTAATGACGACTATTAATGAATGATTTTGATTTTCTTTTAAAAAATGATTTTCGCAAAAGTGACCACTACGCCACTACCTACTAAACAATTAATCGCCCCAATTCTGTAAGAAAGTTGTTAAGACAGCAACACTGCTATAGCAAATAACCAATAATAATTGCGAACACTGAATAAAACATAAAAATGACAGTCTTTACATTTGTTTCTATTGGTTACAGTGGCGTATCCAGACATGACCCTTGGGGAGGGGGATATGACATGACCCTTGGGTGGGGGGATATAAATTTTTTTTGGATAATAATCAAAAAGTTTATCGTAGATAAATATATAACAACGCCTTGGTTTTTAGGCGACTTGTTCTATAATAACATATTACATGATATTGCAAAAAAATCGGAAAACATTATTCAAACGTCTTGATTTTTACTCTTTTCCGATGTCATGGAGGGATATATCCCCCACTTCGCCACGAAGTGAAAATTTGGTAGCATAAAATTGTGAAAATGAATTGTGAAATGAAAGGAACATTTATTTATCTACAGTAAAATTTTTGAAAGAAGATTTTATGCTGTCAAATTTATTAGTGTCGTTTACATAGTTTTTATGAGGTACACAAGATATTATGTACCCTCATAAAAACTAAGTAAAAGACACTACTAAATTTGACAGCACAAAATCTTAATTCATAGATACAATTCGTAGATAGCCTTGATCGGACTTCTTTCAAAAATTTTACTGTACATATGGACCTGTCAGTCTGATATTCAATGTTGCTAACTTCCGAACATTGAGGTTATCGTAAAGAACACTCAAAATTATGTTTTATTTCAATTTTCATTGGAATTGTTTGGTTCGTTCTTCTAGCACATATTTTTTGTAATTTTACGTACAATTTTACTATTATATATCGTACACCTACCTAAATTATCTTATATGTACAATAATTATCATCATGTTGGCAACACTGCATTTGCATGAAATCGTCGTATAATGGATTACTTTAGTGCCGATTTCTGAACTTTTAATGATTTTTGTGCTGAACACACTGTACCATATAGGTAAAAATCAAAATATAGTCACATATACCGTGAGTATTTTTTAACGTGAAACATTGGGTTTGTCATATCCATGGTTACGACTTGATATTTGATTGACAGCAATGTATTTGCCCGTTCCATTTAAAATGAAACATAAGGAACGAATCTGACACAAGTATTATATTTAAATATTGTAAGAAATTTAGCGAAGTCAGAAAACCACTCGAGAGAACTAAACATATTTCGGGCACAAGGTGCACACTATATTTTTTCTACATCTAAATTTAATTTTTAGAAAGCAGGTATAATTATTTAAACAAAATTAACCCCTAATGACATCTTGTCAATATGACATATAACCGTTGAATTTTCCTATAAGTTATGATTTGACATTTGATTGACAGCAATATATATTTGTCTGTCTCATTTAAATTGACACATGGGGAATGAATTTGACAGAAGTATTATATTTAAATATTGTAAGAAATTTAGCCGAGTCAGAAAACCACTCGGGCACAAGGTGCACACTATATTTTTTTTACAACTAATTTTAATTTAGAATGCAGGTATAATTATTTAAACAAAATTAAATTCTGACGTCTTATCAAATGTCAAATTCGTTTCCTATGTTTCATTTTAAATGGAACGGGCAAATACATTGCTGTCAATTAAATGTCATAATCATGGATATGACAAACCATATGTTTCATGTTAAAAAATACTCACGGTATAATTGATAATGTCAAAATTTTTCAATGAAATGCTTGAAAAATTGTTTCCAAGCTATGGGACGAATTAAAGAAAAACGGGAATATGTTGCATATATAGACAATTTCAACTTATAGTAAGTTTAATTTTGAACTTTTATGACTACTTTTTATTAGAAAAGAAATTAGGTATTGTTGTAATTGGTAACTTCAACCATTTTGTATGAATTATGTCAATAAGTTATTTGTTTTGCGTTTCTTCCGCTTACTACTAATTAATGTTTCAACAATGAGTTGACAAATATACATATCTATATTTTGAAGGTTTTTGTAACAAACAAATTATATTTCTACGTTTGTATATCATACTAATACTTTAATTCGTAGAAATAAACATACTTTACAATTGTTTAAAAAAATACAACCGAACATGGCTAATAAATAATGACATGGCGATCTAATACACGTGTCTTTAAGTCCCTGAGTTTGATAAGATGCAATTAACCTATTCTTATTCATATATTGTGCACATGGTTTAGAAAACATTGCTTATTCATTCATCAGTAGTCAGAATTTGTTGTTTTGCTATTAATACTAAAGTGAATATCTTTGTTTTATACTTATTTTTGTCTATTATTATGTAGAGAAATGACAGTTTAAGTTACGCCATGCCAGGACACTACATTGAATTAAAATGACCATAATCACATTAAAATTAACAAGTAATTAACATAACTGAATAAAAAATCTGTTGTGGCCAGCACAAGACCTCTCGCCATTTCCATATTAGGCTATATAAGAGTTGTATTGCACTTCGCTTTCGAACCGTCGTTTTATAACAAAAAAATCTGTTGTGGCCAGCACAAGACCTTCCGTCAATTCCATGTATTTTGTACAAATCACATACCAAAAGCTCCTTGGAACAGATTCTATATAATATCATGTAAAATCGAACACGAACACATACTATTTTTTACAAATTCCATACCAAAAGTTCATTTGAAAAGGTTCTATAAATCCAATAAAATTATAACATAAACTACACTAAGTAATGTCCTTCCATCTTCTCTTTGGCCTTTCTCTGCGTGTCACTTACGAGCAACACTATGACATACCAATTTTAGATCCTATACTTTTTTCCATATTTGGTTTTGCACTTGCAACTGACATCTGTCAATTAAATTTTTTTGAATAATTATGTCAGCTGTTTCCATGATAAATGGCAAAGCTGACTAATTTTTCAAAAATTAATTTCTTTATAATGCTTTAACTCTACATCTATTGAATATGAAGGAAAATGAATAATCAAACCATATAGAGAAGAGTATTTTCTTTAATAAATATAATAACAAAATGTCAAAAAATAATATTTAACTGCGTTTTTTTAAGAAAAACTGTTAAAAACTTCAAATAAGGGTACTTCCGGTGGATCAATTATAACCAAAATCTAATCAACTCTTCATATGAATGTACAGAAGAGGAATACGAAAGAATTATAATTTTTAGAATTATAGTATTGGAGTTATCGTCGGAGAAAAATTTGTCACACACGGACACACATACACACACACACACACACACACACACACACACACACATACATACAGACATCATCTTAAAAATAGTAAATTCGTATTGTAGGGACCCTAAAACGTGCTTATTCATTAAAAACTCACCACCGAATTTTTTGACCAAAGACAATACCTTCCTTACCTAAAGGTGACGGAAGGTAAAAATTACAGAACTTTACTCAAATATTGTTTTTTATTGTATTTAACGTGTCTTCTGCACACATATAATTCTAATTATATCTATTTTTCATTGTATGAGGAAGTTTCTAAATGTCAGAGATTCTTTCAATTCATTAACTAGATTGGCGGTATTTCTGATGGGTATATGCATTTTACCATAATTTTACCTATAATTTCAAATATTTAATTAATAAAACAATAAGAAAGATTAAATATACTTCTCAGAATGTCACTAAAACTGTTGATATTTGACAATGACATGTGTCATTTACAAACTATGTTATAAACATTGAAATTTGTCAACCGGTTTCCTTAGTGCCTTAGCCTCTGCGATTAGTTTACTATATAAATTATAGTATCTTTATCTCTAAATCTATACAAGATATAATAAAAATTTTAAGTGTATTAGATGGAGAATTTTATGTTCTTCAATATTTAATAAAAAAAAACTCCCAAAAAATTATATTTAGAAGAATTTTTCTAAGAAACTACTACTTCCGGTTGTTCAATTGTTGCCAAAACCTTCACAGCTCTTCCCAGGAATGTCAGATTGAGGAAACTGCAGTTAAATATTTTTTAAGTCATAGTTTTTGAGGAATCGTGTCTACAACATCCAGACATACACACATACACACATACACACATAGACACATCCACACATAGACACATCCACACACACACACACACACACACACACACACACACACACACACACATACACACACACACACATACACACATACACACACACACACACATCATTTTAAAAATGTTATAATCGGATACTGGGGACCTTATTCAATAAAATCTGAATATACGAATTTTAGCATGAATCCAATACCTCTCTTAGCGAGAGGTAAAAATATATGAATTCTAGATATCAACACGAGACAAAAATCCCAATAAACATTGGTGCTATAAAAAATAATTTAATTTAGAAAAAAATTCAAAGTACAAATAGGCCGATTTAGAGAAAGTCGACTGTACTAGGATGATAAAAATACATATTTGGACACAGTTTTAGTTTTATCAAACTTCTTTTCTTTATATTATCGTGACGATTCTAAGAATTAATTTCTTATATGGAATAATTATTTAATTAGTAAATCAGTTTCCTTGTAGTAATTAACACAATAATTTGATCCCGCTTAGACAAATATTGTTTGTAGTAGTTGGTATTGAAATCTTGGGTCCTTTATGAAGCTACCGCCGCCAAAAATGCCAGTAAAAACTCCAAATGACATTGTAGTGTCTTCGCGTCTTCGCCCGGTAAAAAGCAGCCGGCGCGTTTTTCTTCCAAAGAATGCCTATTACTTATATATGATTATAGTATATGAGCCACCGGACAAACCAGGATTCCATACCGCAAGAAATCAAATCCTAGCTTATACAAGAACGAGGCGACGCGCAGACACAAGGCGCTTTGTCTTTAAACAAATTAAACAGAAAAGAGAACAATCATTAGGACGTTAATTGTGAATTATGAGTAGAGTTAAACTGTTTCTTGGAATCTTAACAAAAGAGTTAAAAGCCTTTGAAAACACAAATACTCTAATTTACTTCATTTAGAAAAGATAATACAAAGGCCGCGTTCAAATTTAAACTACGAACCGCAATGCAAAAGAAAATCGTAAAGCAAACTTTTAGAAAAAATAAATTTATTTGAGTATCATATTTCCACACAACTACAGATCGTCCACAAAAATTTTCCGAAATATTGCAGAATTGTTTTGATCACCTCATCTGAGAGTTTACTCGACGTTCATTTATTGATACGCTCGCATGCCAAATCTATTTTTTATGTCTATGGGGTCCCGTGGCCGAAAGCCTAAGTGTCTGGTCGTGAACCTGGGGGAACCGGGTTCGATCCCGACAGACACCAATTTTAAATGGCACAAAAGTGACCCCTGTCGTGCACTCTCCACACCAGCTATGACTGCCCGTGAGGTGACGCCTGGTAAGCGCCCCCACGGTAAAATATATCGTCATCATAACCGATGCCTACATGCATGTGTTGTAGATACTGGCACACCCAGAAATGGGTAATATGCCGTGAAGATATATTTGTTTATTTATGTCTATTAAAAGTACACTTTTTATCTTCCGTTACCTTTAGGTAAGGAAGGTTTATCTTTGGTCAAAAAATCTGATGTGGCCAACACAAAACCTCCCGCTATTTAATTTTTACATACATACGCGTTTCCCACTTAGTGGGTTAGCAAAAACCCGGAAACAATAGTAACAATAAGAAAAGGGTTAAGAGTAATAGCTCACAAACTGTTCCATTGCAGAAAACTATTGATTTATTTACTATTTTCTTTTTAAAATGTCACTATTATTAATTTGAAGTGATTAGTTTTTTGACAGTGACATTTACTGTCAGTTACATTCATTTGAAATATGAACTGTGTAACAAAGGAATTGTGTTTATCTTAGGCTTCGGGACTAATAATAAAAATTATTTTTAAATTTATCTGCAAAATATATAGAAAAAGTATTAATGTATTCCTGTAGAAAATTCAATAATCTTTAATTTTCATAAGACATAAAATGCGAAAAAAGGCATTATGATCTTTAGGTAAAGTGCCATTTCCGGTTATTCGATTTACACCAAAATCTAATGGCTTCTTTTCTTATTAGAATAGGATAGAAATACAAGGTTTCAGAATTTTCTGAATGATAGTATTTGAGTTAGAGCGAAGACAAAATCCCTACACATACATACACACACACACACACACACACACACATACATACATACATACATACATACATACATACATACATACACAAATACAGACATCATCGTGAAAATGTTAAAATTGGATTCTAGGGACCTTAAAACGTGATCATTTACTAAAATCTCGATATGTGATTTTTAGCACGATCCCTATACCTCCCTTACCAAGGGTAGCGAGAGGTAAAAATCAGTTGGAGTTTTTAATGAATAAGCACGTTTTAAGGTCCCTACTATACGAATTTACTATTTTTTTATGATGATGTCTGTATGTCTCTCTCTCTCTCTCTCTCTCTCTCTCTCTCTCTCTGTGTGTGTGTGTGTGTGTGTGTGTGTGTGTGTGTGTGTGTGTGTGTGTGTGTGTGTGTTTGTGTGTGTGTCTGTGTGTGTGTGTGTTTGTGTGTGTGTGTGTGTGTGTGTGTGTGTGTGTGTGTGTGTGTGTTATGTATGTCAGAGCACGATTCTGTTCCATTATACATAAATAAGTTCAGTTCTTTTGACAGATTTATATAAAATTTTGCTTATTTGTTGTAGAAATAAAATATAAGACAAGAAGCAATAAATATCTTTCTTCCCAGAGGTGTCTACTTAATTCCTCTGCTTGTTACATATTAATTATTTAATTATAGCAAGGACATGAATAAAACATACACAATAAATAGTGTATTCACTCAAAGCAAGCAACGGAAGACTTAAATTAATTAGAATACATTTACAATATTTATACATATGTGTGTGGCTGTTCTTTCATAGTTCCATACTATTGTGACATTTGTGAGAAAAAATGGAGATTTTTTTTTACAATTAGAAAAAAAATTGTTAAGCTAGAGATAGTAAATTGCCCTGTTTCACACCATGTTGAAATATTATAACATCTTCAATTATAGCGGTGACTACTAAATAGGATAATTATTTCTGAAGCGCCATCTTTTATTTTTGATATATTGTGATTTGTGATAAAGAATTTTATGTTGAATTCAAATTCTACGAAATAACAAAATTTGGTAATACAGGGTGGGGCAGAATGACCTCCCTGATTTGAAGGGTTAATTGTAAGAAAACGGTTCAAGATACATAAAAAAGGTTTTTATTGCTCAAAAGTACATATAATGCCGTTTTATTTTCACGATATTTGGAAAATGATATCGTCCAAGTAGCGGTCTTGGCGAGCAATGCACATATTGAGCCTTTCAACGAAGCGCATTTTCATCTTTGTGGCACAGTAAATAAACAAAATTTTCGTTACTGGGCATCTGAGAACCCTCGTGTACTGCATCAAAGACCTCTTCACAGACCCATAGTAACAGTTCGGTGCGCTGTGTCCTCTATATGCATTATTGGGCCTTATTTTTTGAATCCGAAGGATTAACTACTGTTCTGTTATCGTGAATTCGGCTAACTATTGTGACATGGAGAACTTTTTGCCCCCAAAATGGAAGAGTATGGCGAGAAATACGACACAGAAGCCTTCTGGTTTCAGCCACGGCCCATACTGTCCGTCGATCACGCGAAATTCGCAAGATATACTGGGAAGAGTAGCTGAAAACTTGTTTGAAAGGCTCAATATGTGCATTGCTCGCAAAGGCCGCCACTTGGACGATAACATTTTCCATACATCGTGAACATATACCTATTAACTAATATATTGCTAATGCTCGTATCTTTCCCATAAGAGTAGGTGAAGGAAACACTGTGAAATGGAAATATCATTTCTGCATAAGTCTATCTCACACAAACACCCAACCGGCAATTGTGCGCATTCTCGGAAATCTTGACTACTATTGGCTAACGCTGACACCGTCGCTGGCTGGGCTGCGTTCCAAAATCCACAGTATTTTCAAATGTAGTTGCTCCCGATTCTCAACATATGAAAGTAATTTGCCTTCTTGAGGAAGAAAACATGCTTTTAGTTGAAAATAAACACAAGTAAATACGTTGGCGTGTATTACGACCATACTTTTATAATAAAAGCGCTTTTATAGAGCGTATTTTCACATTATATTGAGCAGAGTATTCCATAAAAGCGCTTTTATTACGGGCTTGACATTAATGTTGTAATTATAAGTAGTTTTCTTAGTTTTATAAAATTATTTTTAATTTAGTTTCAATTTTTTACTTCAACAAAACTCTCATTCGTTCCAAAACACAACACATCATACTCTACGCCAAAACTCGGTATTCTTGGTTTTGGAACGCTGCCCTGGTGTTGCAGCGAGCACATGGTTTGACTTTGACGTTTGATTTAATTTCTGTTTGTAGTTGCACTTCGAAAGGATTTGGTTTGTGTTTCATACAGTAATTTATTGTCACCTAAATAAATTAATCCTGACCAGATTGTATTTCTCGCGCTAGTCGTTAATAAACAGAACTCTGTGATTCGCAAAAAGTGATCATGATTTCCTCGTTAGCCAATAGTAGTCAAGGTTTCCAAGCATGCGCATAATTCGCGGTTGGGCGTTTGTGTGAGATAGACTTATGCAGAAATGATATTTCCATTTCACAGTGTTTCCTTCAAGAAAAGCAAAGGATCCGCAATATATTAGTTAATAGGTATATGATCGTGAAAATAAAACGGCATTATATGTACTTTTGAGCAATAAAAACCTTTTTTATTAACCCTTCAAATCAGTGAGGTCATTCTGCCCCACCCTGTACATCGAATGATCGCTTTCGCTTAATTCTTTCTAAGACTCTTTCCTAATTTATTTAGAATAAATAGGCTGCACACTCTACGTTCATTTCAATATTTGTGTCGATAGGCGCATGAGTAAATTATGACAAGTCACTGATGTTTAAATGTAGTGGTTAGTTGTAACCCCACATCAATACGCAGGGCCGGCTCAAGATATATAGGCGCCCTGAGCCAAATTAGATTAGATTAAATAAGTCAATATACCCCACATTTAGATAAAAACTTCAAAATTTTGAAAAATCTAATTTTTATGTATCTAGATGCTTATCAATGCGCTGATTCCAAATTTTGAAACCACAGGTCGATATCTCTTTTCGTTCTCGAGATATTTAGATTCAAAGTTTTTCTCAAAACTGCCCATTTTTGGGTAATAACCCAAAAATGGGTCAAGATGTGAATTTGGCGACAACACCATTCGATTCTACGGGCAAAATTACATAAGTTAACCAATTTTCAGAATCTCCAAAGCAAAATAACTGAAAATGGCGAAAAATCGCAAAAATCTAAGGTATACCCCTTAGCATTTTTTCAGATTTTGGCCATTTTCAGGGGTTTTCAAGTTTTTATTAATAATTATGAAAATTGGTATACTTATGTATTTTTGTCTGTAGAATCAAATGGTGTTGTCACCAAATTCATATCTCGATCCATTTTTGGGTTATTACCCAAAAATGAGTAGTTTTGAGCAAAACTTTGAATCTAAATATCTCGAGAATGAAAAGAGATATCGACCTGAGGTTTCAAAATTTGGAATCAGCGCATTGAGAAGTATCTAGATACATACAAATTAGATTTTTGAAAATTTTGAAGATTTTATCTAAATGTGGGGTATATCTTCCTTACCTAAAGGTGACGGAAGATAAAAATACCTATCAGAATTTAAAACTAACGAGAATCCAAGAATGTTTAAATTATAAGGTAACTTTCCGTGCCTTCTTTATCGCAAATTTATGTATCATTTCTTCCTGACTTTATTATTTCGCAATGGCATGTTCAATAAATTACACAATTTATTTACACAAAACTAACTTTGAGGAGCTCCAAAATTTAATAATACGGGACAGGTATATATTCCATACATTGATTTTTTTTGTATATTTATCTTTAGTTTTTATATTTTTTGGGCGCCCCAAAAAGCCAGGCGCCCTAAGCCAGTGCCTAAGTGGCTCATGCCTTAAGCCGCCACTGTCAATACGTGCCGCTGAGTATTCTCAAATGAGAATCTTTCAGTCTAACATTTGTGGAAGATAATGTGAGCCAACGGGAAGAGTCCGCTATAGCTCAATTGGTAGAGCGTTGTCCCGGCAAGACAGTGGTCTGGGTTCAAATCCCGGTGGCTGACATTATCTTTTCACTCTTTCCTAATTTATTTAGAAAAAATAGGCTGCACACTCTACGTTCATTTCTTTCTAAGACATTTGATAATCCAAAATTAAAAATGTTCCCTACCTGACATCCCATACGCGTAGCCACTGTCCAGCGCACTATGCTGCCAGTCGACCGCTTTGCAGGGCGCGTGCGCGTGTGCATGGGCTGCAGGTACATGCAGACCTCGTCCAGGAAGCAACAACCCGCTGTAGCCGGCCGCCATACCCGCATGGTGCTGGTGGTAGTGACTGGAGTAACCATGGTACCACTCTGGATGGTAGTGCTCCGAACCAGAGTACAGGTCGTGACCTGATGAGGTCATTTGGTTGGCTAAGGGGGTGTAGTGGCTGTTCCAAAAACTCGGGGGGAAGTTCCTGGCTGTCATCGGCGAGGGATCTACAACAAGAAGAAAAATAATTTTGAGAAATGTACGTAACAACTTTTGGTTATAATGTTATTAAAAAAATATCTCAAATACTCAAGAATGGGGTCCTAAACCATAGTCATATTTTAACTGTCTTAAATAAGAAGACGAAAATATACATAAATTAATGAGTATTAGTGAAAAAATTTACTTTAAATATTAACTAGGTCACAAACTACAAGCGATTGAAGCTGATTACTAATTGGGTATGACGCGTTAGGTACTAAGAATTTGATTGGTCGCCTGATTTTAAAAAGATTCGCGCGTCTGCAGCGTTCACCTTTGAAAGAATATGAAATGTCATGTTGTTCTATTACCTAACAAAACATTTAACAATTTTGTGTTTGATGAATTTGTTTAATTATAACATCTAGTAATATTAACAATAATCATGTATTTATAATTAAATCAATTTGTATTATGAATTAAATTAATAATAATAATATTAATTAAATTAATATTGAAACTTCAAAACAGGCAAACATTAGCGCCATCCGTCGTCATACTCTGTGTAATAATATTGTCAAACTGTTTCAATGTTCTGTAATTTATTAGGAAGAAATCCTTGTTAAATGCTTATTATTTATGTTATTTATACTTAATAATAATTTCTTCGTGAATATAACGTATAAGTTTTTATATAAAAACATTTTTGCAAACATGAAAAAAATTGTTTCCAGTATAACTAACAGTTTGTCCCATTGTTTGTCGATCACATGTTAGTACCTGCTACGTCACGCACAAATTCTTAAACTTATTACGTAAAATTTTTAAGTCGCGTTTGCACTGAAGTTCTTATTTTATCCTGTTCTTACAGGAAAAAAAATAAAAGAAAAATGG
Organism: Ophonus ardosiacus; assembly: GCA_943142095.1. Taxonomy (NCBI): domain Eukaryota; kingdom Metazoa; phylum Arthropoda; class Insecta; order Coleoptera; family Carabidae; genus Ophonus; species Ophonus ardosiacus. Next base: position 44,284,005 of record OW964829.1, on the reverse strand, counting down.
TATAGGACCCCATTAGGCTGAATCCGAAGTTTCATATAGGGCTGTCAAAAGTATTCGGTTAACCGGTTAACCGGTTAATCAGTTAACCGGAAACCGGTTTTTCAATAATGAAATATTCGGCTAGCCGGTTAACCGGTTTTATCCGGCTTTTAATCGGTTTATAGCCGGTTTTTAACCGGTTAATAGCCGGTTTTTAACCGGTTTATAGCCGGTTTTTTAACCGGTCAATAGCCGGTTTTTAACCGATCATTAGCCGGTTTTTAACCGGTCAATAACCGGTTTTTAACCGGTCAATAGCCGGTTTTTAACCGGTCAATAGCCGGTTTTTAACCGGTCAATAGCCGGTTTTTAACCGGTCAATAGCCGGTTTTTAACCGGTCAATAGCCGGTTTTTAACCGGTTAGTAGCTGGTTTTTAATCGGTTTCTAACCGGTTCATAGCACTCTTTTTTTTTAAATAATTAACTATAACCTAACGTCTAAATAGCTCTTGACAAAATGTCATATATCAAAATAAATAAATTTCAAATGCTTATTGAAACTGTCAATGTTACCAAACTTAATTTGTTATTATTTCTTTTAATAATATTTTTGAAATAAAAGTAAATTACATTGAAATAGGAAATAATTCATTAGTCACGTGATATGTTTTCCGCCAATCAACATTCAGAATTTCCATAGTTACATGTCTATCACAGCGATGATAAAAAACAAAGAATATCACCTTATTTCTATTCGTTACTAACTGATATGGCATTTTTACAACATTGACAGTTAATTTTAATAAAAATTCATTATATTCTCTCATTAAATATAAGCTCGTGATATTAATAATGAAGAAAGGGGTGAAAGGACCAAGCATTGAATGGTTTATAGATGAAAACAAGACATAAATGGTCCACGTGTATTGTAAAATTCTTTATTCACAATCATTATAGTAATATACCGATTCCTAACCTTTTGGAGGTTGGGAAATACGTCATTCTTAACTTTAATGACATTCTCTTAGGTTGGAAATAACAGATTTTACCTCTTGGGTTGGAAACGTTTATGTAGAGGTTGCCTAGCAACATTGTCATAGATCCTTATAATAAAGTAAGTTAAAACAAATTTTAATAGAGCTGCCAAAAAATATTAATAAAATTAAAGGTTAAAACTCATTGATTTATTTTGAAAATTATTGATTTAAAATGAGGATGATTGTGAATAAAATAAGATACATAACCTCGGTGGGAGTTTCATTACAGCCTCGCGCTTTATCTCACCTCGAGGCTTCGCCTCTCGGTGATATACATAAGCCCTCGGATGTAATGAAACATTTCCCACCTCGGATGTAATATACTATTATTACGGACGCTTCGGGCTTAGGGAAAGCCCATCTTCAGCAATCGTTGAATATACAGTAATAATTAAAATTTATGACAAAAATTTTTTAAAGTTGTATTAGACGCGATGATCTATATGAACAACATCGAAAACAATTTTAAATACAGCATTTCAACAACCTTCCGAATCAATACGGAGTTGGTGAAATATGAATAATAATCGAAGATATTGCTCGCATACCATATATACGTATATCATATACCATTGCTAAACAATAAATTGTCAAGATTTTAGTGCACACAGGGAAACTTTGCAAAGTTTACCGAAATTTATTTCCCAAAGAAGAAGTACGATGTTTCCTAAAAGTTAACGGCGCCCTTAAAACTCGATACGTTTTGAGGAAACTTTTGAACATGCACCAAATTAAAGGTTATAAACCGGTTTTCTGACCGGTTAAAAACAAGTTTTCCGACCGGTTAAAAACCGGTTTTTTGACCGGTTAAAAAACCGGTTTTTTGACCGGCTAAAACCGGTTTTTTGACCGGCTAAAAACCGGTTTTTCTGACCGGTTAAAAATCGGCCGGTTATTGACTTAAAACCGGTTATTCGGTTTTTCGGTTAACCGGTCTGTAAACCGACGGTTAACCGGTTAGCAATTTCAGCAGATTTTGACAGCCCTAGTTTCATATATCACCCCATCATATATACAAATCCTAAATTTAATGCACTAAACATTTAAATGACTTCAGAGGATATTGAATAAAATTTGGACGAAATGTGAAGAATATGGAATGAAAATAAATATAAAGAAATTAAATCCGGGATTCTTGAAAACTTTAATTTCCATCTCTTCACCAAAGAGCTTCATATATTCAAATTCTTCGCCGATTTTAGTTAAAGCAGTAATTTTCGTATTTTTCATCGAAGGAATTTGAGATTTTTCGAGAATTTCTGGATATGCGCGGACTTTTTCAGCGATGAATGTCATTTCATGAGTGACATCTTCACTGCTCTCCCGTTCAACTAACCAAAAACATATACTGCACTACTACACAAATAATATCAATCAGTGAAATACGAACAATGAACTGTGTAACAAAGGAATCTTTAAATCATAGGCCCTGAAATTTATAAAAAAGATTATTTTTTAAATTTCTCTGTACACGGTAAAAAATACATTGATATTCCGGACAAAATTTAGTTAGCTGCATTTTTTTTGTTATTTCAATAATAAGTTTTTGCCGTGTATACGAAGAACTTTGTATTTTAAGTTTCAAAACTAAACAATTTTTGTTGTATATAAAAAGTATTATTTGCTGCAAAATATTAGTCATGGCAGCAATTATTATTAGTAGTACTAAGCAGTCATTTTGTTACTTTGTTCCGATTACAAATTCATTTTGCAACAATTAAAAATGTTTCATCTATTACTGGGACAAATTTTTTTTTTCCTGTGACATTATATTTTGTAAAGATTACAAATTATTTCTTTTCCTGCCATATACTTTGTACAGGTAACTAAAACTTTTGTGTAGACAGGGTATTCCCTAGTATACAGCATAATTCACTGTTCGTGTACTATACTACGTCGTGTCGCATTTGCTTGCGCAGTTAAGTTTAGCCTGTCGAAAATTGTGTTTTAAAAGTGCTTGTTTCTTGTGCCCGTCAATAAAAATGGATGATTTTGTAAAAGATATTTTAAAACAATGGCAATTAGAGTGTCTTATTGAGAAATTTGAAGGTATGTATAGATTACTGATAAATCTATATAATTTAAGTGACTATTGTTTCATATCTTATTTTTTTTATATAATATTTATTACATATATACAGATTATAATTATAAATAAATAAAAATAATATAATACGCATGTATTTAATTTTTACCTTACTACCTCATTCTATATATCAATCAAAATTAATTAGTTTCTAAAACAAATTTATAGTTATTAATGGTAACTTATTTTATTTGTTCGAATAACAAATTTCTTAATGGTAACTTAATTTATTTGTTCGCATAACAAATACCTTTTGTTATATATAACAAAACTGTATTTGTTGCCAAAACAATTTTTTACCAGCAAATTTACCTTGGTAATTGTAACAAATATATTTGCTGGTCCTATATTGACAAAAAAAAAATTGCTACTGGAACTTATTTTTAGTAATCACAACAAAGTTTTTATTTACCGTGTAACACATATAGAAAAAGTATTAATGTATATCTGTAGAAAATTCAATAATCTTCAATTTTTATAATGATATAAAATGCGAAAAAATAGCATTTAACGGTATTTTTTGAAGAAAAACCTTATGAGCTTCAAGTCGAAATACAAGGTTTCAGAATTTTCTGAATGATAGTATTTGAGTTAGAGCGGAGACAAAATCCATACACATACACACATGCAGACATCATAGTGAAAATGCCAAAATTGGATTCTAGGGACCTTAAAACGTGGTTATTTACTAAAATCTCCATATCCGATTTTTAGCACGATCCATATACCTCCCTTCCAAAGTGTAGCGGGAGGTAAAAATATACTCGTACGAACATCAAGAACACAATCCCTAACATTTGTTACGTCAAAAGCATATAAAAATGTTAAATGTTTGGTACATTAATAGAAAGAATTTATCTACAAAACAAGGAATTTTTAAAAAGGCCGCGCTTATTTGGTAGTTGGATCATGTTTGGATTTGTAACACCTGCCGAGCCAATTAGTAGAGACTACTAGATCGTTTAGATGTTAGATTGTCTATTTTATAATTAATAGACTTCCATATATCTTACAGAACAAGGTACCACACTGGTAATTTGGCATAATTTGAAACTAATACGCATATTAGTTTATCACACAAAGATCTACATAAATATTAATAACTTCATTATAGGAAAACCAATCGATAACACCACCCTATTATTATCTGAACAATTTTAGTTTTAAATATTATATCCGCGAAGATCAATTGACATAAAAGAGAATTATTTGCACAGAAATATTCAAAATTGAATTACGCTCTTTACTTTGTTGCAAGAGAGAGCCCTTTATTAATATATATATATATATATACATATATACAGTGTGTTAATTAAAAAACTGGCCATAGGCGTTTAAAATGGGAAAACAGTTTTTCTTTACGCAAAAGTCCCCAATTAATTTTAGACAAAATGTTTCAAATAAGTGTTACAGATAATTATATTCTACGCCTAAATCAGTAAACAGTTTTAATTTTGCACGTTTGATAACTTGTAAAATCTAATTTGAAATTGTATAAAAATATTGCTCATTTCTAGCGATACCCATGGAATTGAAACAAAATTACAGAGAAATGCGTATCATTTGAACTGTCAGAAATTCAGTTTTCAATTAAAAGTTGCAGATAATTCAATTCTGCACCTAAATCACTACACAGGTATTATTTTTAAAATCAACATTTAAATTTTCTTTCTATCTATAAAATTAAATTTCTGACAGTTCAAACGAAATGAATTTCTTTCTAATTTTGTTTCAATTTCATGGGTATCGCTACAAATGAGCAATATTTATACAATTTCAAATTAGATTTTACAAGTTACTAAACGTGAAAAATTAAATCTGTTTAGTAATTTAGGCGTAGAATATTAATATCTACAATATTTATTTGAAACATTTTTGTCTAAAATTAATTGGGGAATTTTGCGCAAAGAAAAACTGTTTTTCCATGTTGAACGCCTGTGGCCAGGTTCTTAATTAACACACTGTATATATATATATACCATTACTGCTTATAATTCTTAGTGAGCACGAAACAATATTATAATTATTACAATATACACTATCTTCTTTTGTAAGAACAAATTCTGTTTTCAATATAACCTTCCGATATTTAACATCTCGTATCCATGGTGACCGCACTTTCTTCTTTTCTGAGTCGTTATCTTTCAACCGGTGATTCTGGTATCTTTTAGTCTATCACCTGGACCTTGTCAGTCTAATTGGCTACAGAACAAGTGAATCAATAAAACTAAACATGCCTTTGATTAATTTTATTTACTCGCCAGGCCAACTTTGATGTAGAAGCGAACACTCTCAAGAAAAGAAGTTTTTGTTTGTAGCGTTCCGAAACTGTTTTTGAGATTGGAGTTTTAGAAGATTAATTTGGATGGGATTTTCTAAATGAGAATGTAATTTACACTTAAATTCTTTTGAAAAAAAAAAAAAAAAACAATAAAGAATATATAAAATCCTATACTAATATAATAAATGCGTAAGTAACTTTGTCTGTCTGTCTGTCTGTCTGTTACGTTTTCACGCGTAAACCGCTGAACCAATTTTGATGAATTTTGGTACAGAGTTAGATTGGAACTTGGAGAAGCACATAGGCTACCTTTTGTCGCGAAAATAAAACTTGAAAGATGTGAAATAGGGGATGAAAGTTTGTATGGAGAACCCATCATTTCTCAAGTTAGAGATATAAAAATTCATATTTATGTTTCTGGTAAGAAATAAAGAGTGTCTCAGCGTTTTTCAAAAATCATCCCTCAAGGCGGAACAATAGGGGATGATTTCAATTATTTTTTTTATCTTTGTATTTATAGTTAAATTTTAACCGTTAGCAGATTTTCGATATTTGTCGGAGTGATAGTTTGCATCTTATGTACATAAGTAAAAGTACCCGAGACATATTTAGAAAAAGGCGCTGTTAGATGAGGTGCGGGGATCGGGTGGGCAGTGGGCGGAGCCTGTTACATGTACGATGCGAGGCAGATTGCCGGCTCCCTACGCAGCGCATATCTCCGAAGTAAATGTGAAAAATTACTGGTACACGTGTATAGCTAATCGTTATTCTAGCTTTACCCGTGCGGAGCCGGAGCGGGTCAGCTAGTTAACTATAATTTTAAAAATGTTATATTGTCCAAAAATGAGTTAAAAAAATGTATTAGCATACAGGCTGTAACACGTACACCGACCACCGCCATTATTACCTTTATTATTATAGTTACAAAAAAATACTATAGAACAAAGTTGTAGGGGACCAAAGGGGACATCTTTTCAGAGAAGAATTTTTTTTTTAAATCAGTGGTTCTCAAGTTACATCACAAAGTTATATTTTTTCAAATGGGATTCTACATATTTTTTATGCCTATTCGATAGCATATTTTTTTCTGAATTTAACCATGTATTAGTTTTATATCCTTACATAATAAAAATATTGAAAAAAATGTGATTGAAATTTAAATAAATTTTTATTTTTAATATTATTGTACAGTAGGCCATGGATGAGAAACAAGAGTGATAAATTTAATTTGAAAATTAATAATTGTTAATTACTGCTTATAAATAATGTTCTATTTGATTTCCATTATTTTATAAGCATAATTCTATTCTATTTAAAACAGAAGAAGTAGCTTTTATTACAGTTTCTGGTGTCAAAGCAGCGCAAGCTTCTCTAACTCTGTCCATCAATAACAATTTACAACAATTAGTACGCCAATTATTATTTGACAGCAGCTATATTTTGTTCTTTTGTTATTGTTTTTCATCCATAGCCTACTGTACAATAATATTAAATAAAAATTTATTAAAATTTCAATCGCATTTTTTTCAATATTTTTATTATGTAAGGATATAAAACTAATACATGGTTGAATTCAGAAAAAAATATGCTATCGAATAGGCATAAAAAATATGTAGAATCCCATTTGAAAAAATATAACTTTGTGTTGTAACTTGAGAACCACTGGTTTAAAAAAATATTTTCTTCTTTGAAAGAATGTCCCCCTTGGTCCCCTACAACTATAATAATAAAGGTAATAATGGCAGTGGTCGGTGTACGTGTTACACCCTGTATATATTTATTGATTTTGCCAATAATGTAAAAAAAATTGACAGTCTATAGTAGAGCCTACCATTATTTTTCATTATTAATTGGCTCATATCAAAAAATGGGTCGGGCCAAATATTATTAGATTAGATTTATCTGGACACATCTCGAACTTTTTACCCTCAAAGTTGGGTGTTTATGTAAACTAAAATCATCTATGACCCAAGAATGGGTGTAAATGTGAATTCGCTAAGTATTCGATTCTACAGAAAATTTTGAATGAGAATTTAAACGAGATATTATAAATAAAGCATTCTTAAATAATAAATTCATCTTTTGCGTTAGCGGGGACGATATAAACATCAGGCTTTAGGTTCTTGCCGATCGGATACAAACTTTGATTTTTAACATCGTGCGATGTTGTACAGTGTGGAAGAAGAAATAAAGAATTAAAACAAAGCATTTCATGACGTAAGCCTTTGTGGGAACTGTTTCCACGGCAGCGGCAGTCGGCAACTCTAAAGCACACTTTACAATATCAAGCAAAGGTAAACATTCGCTCCACGAAAAAATCAATCCGATAACGCTTTCTATAAATCACCGTGACTCTGCACTCAGGTATAGCAACTCCCAGTGGGTGGAAGAGAGATGGAGCGATCTCTCAAAGCCTACTATATACTGCTTACTGTTGCTGGTAGTGTGGCTTATTTAAAACTTGTTTTTGGAGATGTCCTTGTTAGCTCGGATGGTTATATATTGCTGGATGGTTTTACGATACTTTAACCGCCGGTTTATTGCTGACTTTTGTTATAATTGGTTGGAAATTGTTGTTATTGGCCGACACTTTGCTTCTGAAGATCCTTACAAGAAGATCTTTACAAATTGCGCACAACGAAGGACATTCTATGATTACAAACTAACAGTATTTGTAAGTTAGTTAAGACTGGGTCTCAAGTTCTTTTCTTGTCTACCTGATGTATCAAATTCTAAATTAATGTGCACTAAATGACATCATCACGAGTGATCATTTAGCAAACTAATATGGAATTAAATTTTAAAATTTGTATACATATAAATAGCCTTTGATAATTTGTATAGGTGTATAGAAGGACGAAATAATTAATTAAAATTTTTTGAAATAACACATAATTTTGAGTGTTCTTTACGAAAACTTTAATGTCCGGAGGTTCGCAACACTAAAAATAAGTTCGTTTGTTTGACTGACAGCAACTGACAGATATGTAACCTATAAAAATAAATATTTCTTTCATTTTCACAACTTTCAGATTTTAAATAAAATTTAATACGCATCTCGGCACTGAAGTTCCTTTTATCATTTATGGTTTATTATCCTCTGCCAAAAAATACTTTTTATGGAATCGTCCAAAAATAAGAAAAATGGCTTTTTTTAAGCGATCTTGGCATTTTTTACCTTCCGTCACCTTTAGGTAAGGAAGGTATTGTCTTTGGTCAAAAAATTCTGTGATGAGTTTTTAATGAATAAGCACGTTTTAGGGTCCCTACAATACGAATTTACTATTTTTAAGATGATGTCTGTATGTGTCCGTGTGTGTATGTGTATGTATGTGTATGTGTGGCCGTGTGTGACAAATTTTTCTCCGACGATAACTCCAATACTACAATTCTAAAAATTATAATTCTTTCGTATTCCTCTTCTGTACATTCATATGAAGAGTTGATTAGATTTTGGTTATAATTGATCCACCGGAAGTACCCTTATTTAAAGTTTTTAACAGTTTTTCTTAAAAAAACGCAGTTAAATATTATTTTTTGACATTTTGTTATTATATATATTAAAGAAAATACTCTTCTCTATATGGTTTGATTATACATTTTCCTTTACATTCAATAGATGTAGAGTTAAAGAATTATAAAGAAATTAATTTTCAAAAATTAGTCAGCTTTGCTATTTATCATGGAAACAGCTGATACATTCAAAAAATTATAATTGACAGATGTCTGTTACAAGTGCAAAACCAAATATGGAAAGTATAGGATCAAACATTGGTATATGTCATAGTGTTGCTCGCAAGTGACATGCAGTGAAAGGCCAACGAGAATATGGAAGGACTGTATCGCAGAAGACTTGAGAAAAAAACAACTGTGTGAAGAGGATGCGTTGGACAAGAATGAGTGAAAGAAAAGAGGAAACAGCGACCCCTAATAAAATAGTGGAAGGAAGAAGGAAGTGTCAAGTGCATTTTACTTAGTGTATGTTTATGTTATAATTTTAATGGATTTATAGAACCTTTTCAAATGAACTTTTGGTATGGAATTTGTAAAAAATAGTATGTGTTCGTGTTCGATTTTACATGATACTATATAGATACTGTTCCAAGGTCCTTTTGGTATGGGATTTGTATAAAATACATCAAATTGACGGAAGGTCTTGTGCTGGCCACAACAGATTTTTTTTTTTTCTGAAAAAATGCTTTGATTAAATGAAACTGTAATGAACATTTAATTTTAAATGTAAATTTGAAATGAATTACTTAGTGTAGTGCATAGTGCATGTTCGGGGGTCACAAATGATTCTATATAAACCAACAAACGTTATTACTTATTAGTGCACTATTTTTAACCAGTTGTTAAATGTGTGAATTAGAGAATTAGAGAATAGACCTATTTATATGCCATTTTTCATTTGTTTAACCATTTTAAAAATAAATGGAATGATTTGCCATTCCATCAATACATAAAGAGAACTCTTTATATTTATACTTCATAATTCAAACAATGTAAATGATGATACGTATGTATCAAGTATTATAGACTAAACTATTATAGAGTTTAATAGAGCTAGATCCAAGAACAATCCAAGTTGGAGTTTAGCGGCTCTAGTTAATTGGCTATCTGCAACTTCTAAGCGCCGCGAATTCTCTGATAATTCTATTGAACGCGTAATCTGCTTTCCCATGCAGGAGCAAAAAACTGCAACAGGAATGCTCTATTCAAATATCCTACTCTGCAGCCAATTATATACAACACGTTCACAGAAACAAAAAACATACTCCACTTGCAATTTGTCTTAAGAATGACAAAAGAAAAAATTGTCAACAAGGAAGTTGAAAAAATTTTCTAGTTTATGAGTTTGTAATAAAAGATTTTTAAAGAGTACAACTTAATTTAAAGATACACATGAGCAACTTTACAAGCAAAGTATTTTCATTTTTGTTTTTGTTTCAATAAGGATGGTTATATTCCATGACAACTATTAATTTTCTTATTTGCGATGCAAGTTTAGACGTCAGCGCCACTAGTGAACTTATTTGGAGGGTATTGACATCTGTCAATCTCTTGTGTACTTTGTAAGTAGAGATGCACTCGATTTCGAGCTTTGGTCCAGCCCGGCCTGCAGCCCGCCTCGATTTCGAGTCGATCATCGAGCCGGGCCGAAGATATTTTTTATCGGGCCGAATCGGGCTAATCATTTTCAAAAATCGAGGCGAGTCGTACTTTTGATTTTGGCCCGGCCCGAAAATTCGAGCTTTTCGGGCCGGCCCGAAAAATCTTATAGTTCAATCAAATGCACAGTTTCCTTAATATTTTAATGAAAATGGATGAAGTTAAAAAGGATCAAAATGATTTAATAATAACACACTTCACATATTAATAAATAAAAATGTATTATTTTACTTCAAGAATTCAAGGTTATTCATTAAAGCATAATAATTATATTATGATGTTTCTATTATTATTGTTATTACTCGTATACTTAAATAAAAGTGAGTTTTGTTGCTACCATAATGATTTCTTGTCCTATTTTTGAGCAGAAACAAAGTTAGATAAAAAATCCTTATGTAAATTAAAATTATATTTTTTTATATAAGATTTGTGAAAAAGTTGTTTAAAATCTTTGGTAAACAAAGTGTTAAATACTCGTAGGTCTGTAATTTTTATATCAAACTTACACTAGAAGGGTCTCTTTTTTAACTACTTATGTTAACTAATGTTGAAAGTTATAAGAATGTAGAAGTTTTTTATAAGTTTGACACGAAAAAAGTTAAACATTTCGCCTTAACATAAAAAACAACATTAGGAATGCCGGATGCACCCAATTTCGAGCTTTGGCCCGGCCCGGCCCGAAACCCGGCCCGATTTCGAGCCGGGCTAGCTAATTTTTTTGTCGAGTCGAACTTCGAGTCGGGCCGGTAATTTTTATTTTCGGGCCGATTCGATCTAAACCTCAAAGCCCGGCCCGGCCCGCCCGAATGCATCTCTATTTGTAAGTTTCTTGGTTTGTTTTCTAAAATAAATACAGTAAATATTGAAAAATAGTTATTTCAGAAATACCTTTTTCTTCTTTTCAACGATTTTTTACAAAACTAATTGTTTTGTTTATCAAATATCAATCCCATCCAAGCGGCCTTTCTACTTTTTATACACCTCAATAAATTAAACTATTTAAACACAATAAAATTAGTAATTACATATTTTTTACGGTTACACAAAAAAAACATAGTGAGTACCTTGCCCGCGAAATTTAGCGCCCTCGAGGTTGTCCTGCGTCGGCAATTTTTCTCTCGGAACGTTAGAGTGATTTCACGGCCTTGCTATACAAATAGCTACTTACAGGTGATCAAAAAGAAATTATGGAGCTGGCAATACAATTCTGGGGTCCTTTTTCCAAATACAATCAAATAATATTACTACTAAGTTTATATCTCTACTCATTTTTGAATTATTGCCCTAAAAGTCAATATACCCCACATTTAGATAAAAACTTCAAAATTTTTAAAAATCTAATTTTTATGTATCTAGATGCTTCTCAATGCGCTGATTCCAAATTTTGAAACCGCAGGTCGATATCTCTTTTCGTTCTCGAGATATTTAGATTCAAAGTTTTTAGTAAAACGAACTTAAAAAATCAATTTGTTAATTCAATATCACTGTAACTATGTAATTGGGTATATCCTGTATATTTGCAGTTTAAATAAATTATTATTATTATTATTATTAAAACTACCCATTTTTGGGTAATAACCCAAAAATGGGTAGAGATGTGAATTTGGCAACAACACCATTCGATTCTACGGGCAAAATTACATAAGTACACCAATTTTCAGAATTTTTGTACACCACATACAATCTCTAAAGCAAAATAACTGAAAATGGCCAAAAATCGCAAAAATCTAAGGTGTACCCCTTACGATTTTTTCAGATTTTGG